>OW386291.2:146091965-147483391 GCA_936432065.2 Rutpela maculata | reverse complement strand
TGACGGGAACATATAAAACTACATACTAGTTAGTAAGTCTACTTGATAAAAATAAAGCAATTAATGCATAAATATGTTTTGTCCTATGAATTTTTTTGTTAGCCATCCGTATCTTTTATTTACATTAACATATCTAATATTGTTTACCATCACTCCAATTTTTTCTCACATGGGTTGCCTGCAAATTATAATGTTTATTAAGTTATTAAATTCATTTTTACTTACCTTTGCCAATTGCGGTGGGTAGGTGTCGAACCTATATGTCTCTGTTGTCCGTATTACAGTACTGACGCTTCTACCAACTGAGCCATCTTAGTGACCGTTATTTCGGATGCTAAAAGCAGTATTTATGCATGATACAAAGAAGTATCATGGTATTTATGGTGATGTGTATGAAGTATTTATTATGTGAAATTGAATTTCTAGCCTTATTTAAAATATATGAAAATCTTTCAAGTTCTCTTTTTTTCCATTTTTTTACGTGTTCCCAAACCTGAATTTTTCGAGTTACTAGAATTTTTATTTATTTATAAATATTAAGAAGAACTTATTTAATTTAATTAAACTGTCACCAGTGTCACCTGAGTTAAGAATTTAAGTTTTAAGTTAAGTACTTATACAAACCTGGGAAACGTGTTGGAGAAAAGACTGTCAGGTATAATATATCATCTACAACATAAATAGAATATTTAATGGTCTAAAACAGACCTAACATTGAAAAGAAGTATATTCGTACATCGGTTTTATAAGCAATTATTACCTTGAAAAAAACAACTAAAAGTTTTTTCGCAATTATTTTAACAAAAAAAAAAGACAGAATGAGCACGAATCGAACTGCGGACCTCTTGACTCGCCGCCTAATGCTTAACTCACTCAACTACCGACTTCTGTTTGAATACCTGCTTAAAGACTTTATAGTAGAACACGCAACGGCTAGATTTTGCTTTTTAATGCATTTTAATCTAATTTTATTATTAAAAGAACTCGATATCTTTAAAACTGCCGAATCTTTGCAAACTCTTTCGAACATAAATTATTTTGGATATTGTTAAAAAACAAAAATGCCTGCTATATGTGTGGCTATGACCACTCTTATAGAGGAAAGAGGACACATGAGATACACATGGCCGGTATGCTCACGCTAACGCTTTGCACGCGCACACTGTTCCATGCTCGAATAGTCGAATGTAGACACCACAAGACACAACTAAAAAGTGTATATATAGTTATTTGTATCATGTGTATATATCGCACTTTTATGTGGTGTATGCAGTAGTCACAAGTATTATATAAAGCATCACACATACATATGACTTAAACCTTGTAGGCATCTTCTACGGACGTCAAATTTCAACATTCTAATGATCGTTCTTTACGTTATATAAAAATGTTTAGAATCTTGAGTGCATACGGTATACAATTATTAAACATTGTATCACATAATTCTGTCAATATAAACATAAGTGTATCTCATATGTGTACGTCAGTACTAGTTTAACAATTAGATCCACCTTAACATATTTTGTTTCTCATGTGTATATCTTGTAGAGACGTAATTACAATTGGACGTGCTGTTTGGGTACCGTTTCGATAAAAAAAACCGCTGCTCAAGGAATCACTACTTCCACATCCAGATTTTCTATCCAAGTCACCCACAACGAAAAAATTTTGTATGTGGAAATAATTGCTTATGGAACTTTAATAATATATTATTTGAAATCCTCTACCCCAAAAACCCATAAAACGATACCCCACATCGGTAGTGAGGTGGATAGGGGGTGGTAGTGGGGGTGGATGAAGTAAAAAAACATTTTGAGGTTTCTGGTTCTTGTACACACACTAAATCACAATTTTTTTCATCCCCTTTAATGAGGTGGGGGTGGCTAATGCCAACATTTTTTTTGAGACCTTAGCTTCCCTTTTATATACTAAATACCAATTTTATGGACTCTTACCTGCTTAAATTACCTATTTACCCCAAATTTACCCCCAACCCTTCGACAGAACAAGATGAAAAGATAATCTAGTTCTAGATCTCGTTGAAGTACATATGTGTACCAAATTTCAAGTCAATATCTCAAACGGTTACAGAGTAAACGTGCGCACAAAAAAAGTTAGACAGACCGACAGATAGGCCGACAGACAGACAGAATTTTTTTTTCGCTTAAACTTAAAATCTCGACGTTTCATGACATTCTAAGCCTATTTGAACAATAAAAATTTTTAAAAATTTTTTTGTCGTTACTATACTTCCACTGGATGTGGAAGTAATACGTAAAACCGCGTTTTTAAAATTTTGAATTTTGGAGCTTCGACTTGCTATATTTTTAAAATAAAGACATTTTGGAACTTTATCAATAACAATTTTCATTGAAAATGACCTAAGGATTCTATTGCCTTGAATTTGCAACGATTCCGTCAACAACAAATTACCCATGCATTTGGTGCGGGGACCTTTGCCGGTGTGTGTATAATTGGATTTCTCACATAAAAAAACCGTTTCTGCTTTGTGTATTGTGTGACTCTCGGTATAATGACAGCGTCATCGTCCATCGACTTATCTTCACTTCACTGCATCTCCAATCTCAATCATTAAATGGATCGGATAAATTAATAAATGTGCTGTCAATCCAACCCCTGTTTATCTTATTCAAAACCCACATATCCTCTCCAGCAAATAAATCACACGAGATTATGGGACTAGTACTAAATTAACGTATATATGGAACTTTCAATCCGAACATCAATTTCGATCCAATTATACTTGACAGAAACAGTTTTAAATTCAAAGCTTCTACGCTACTTGTGCCAAATAAAAATATTGCGTTGCCTTCTTCTTTTCTTACTCTCTTTTGTTACTTTCTTGAATCACTGGAGTTTTTAATAGCAAATTAATTGTATTTAGGAAATCTCATCGAGAATATATCATTAATAAGGGTTGTCAATATATGAAGATAACCTAAAATAAAATGTGTATAGTAAATTGAATAAATCTACCGTTATTCTTTTACAATTATTGTAAATTACTGAGTTCTCCATGGCATACTATTGATGTTAATTTAACCATTTTTAACCACTTTTTCTCTATAACACAGTTTTTTGTCAATGTTTTAAATGGTATGTTTAAAACAGGTTTAAAACGTTTAAAACTCTATTTAACTAAAATTAAATGGTGCCAAGTTATTTTTAAAAAAAAATTGTTTTTGCTATTGTTTTTAGAATATTATTTATATTTATTTAGTAGAGTTTCATTTTATTTGTTCAAGCGGAACTTAATCTGTGTATTTTATATTTTACTAATTCTATTATACAGTGTGTTTCACTTCTCGTGAAGACACCCTTATATCTTTTTTATTTGTGGCCGAATTAATTTCAAATTTTTATCAGCCATAGAAGTCCATAAGACGACTTTATTCAACACATAAATTCCGTCTAAATCTAAAGCGCCGGCCTACTGCGATAAAAAGAAAATGTCAATTTTCGAGAAATCATAGTAGGCTTAGAGATAGACAAAAATTTTGTTAATGAAAGTTGTTCAGGATCACTTCATATGCCCCTCTGTAAAATTTTGTGAAAATCGGAATATTTTCAAAAAAAAATTTTTTGTTTCACTTCTCGTGAAGACACCCCTGTTATCTTTTTTATTTGTGGCCGAATTAATTTCAAATTTTTATCAGCCATACAACTCCATAAGGTGACTTTATTCAACACATAAATGCCGTCTAAATCTAAAACGCCTGCCTACTGCGATAAAAAGAAAATGTTAATTTTCGAGAAATCATAGTACTTAGGCTTAGAGATAGACAAAAATTTTGTTAATGAAAGTTGTTCAGGATCACTTCATATGCCCATCTGTAAAATTTTGTGAAAATCGGAATATTTTCAAAAAAAGAGAACACAGAGAAAACTTTTTCCAACAAATGAAAGTTGTGAACAAAAATCAGCATTCAATAAAACTCTAAAAGGGCTTTTTATTTTTACATATCAAGTTGAATGTAATATCTTTTCTTTTTTTCTTTTTGTTATCTCTGTTCTGGAGGAGTAACTCTCCATCATATCCTTCCTACTTATCGGCTCAGAAATTTAGGAACATGGACGATTTTATTGTTTTAAATGTTAAGAGTGCCGTGAAATTAACTGTCAATTTGTATTGTTTTATTTATTTCGTCATTGCTTTCATGACAGAAGTGATTGTTGTTATTTTCTGTGGAGTTTGTTAGTGTTTCTTGTTTTAATAATTTAATTCACACTAAAGTTTCCTTATTTTATATCTTTGCTCATAATGGTTAGAATACTTTTAACTACTGATGAAAAAATTGAAATAATAAAGATAGTCGGTGAAAATGTACGGTCTTCAAGAGAAGCAGCAGAAGAATTTAATTTAAGACATCCTCTAACACAACCAATACACCATGGTACCGTAGCAAGAATATGTCACTTGTTCAACACAACTGGCAATGTGCTTAAACCGAGAGTACATCTTAATCGAAATCACGGAGATGATAATGTTATATTAGCGACGTTTAACGCCAATCCCACTACCAGTCTTCGAAATATGTCAGCATAAAAAATTTGGAGATGTTTAAAACGCCATATGCTACAACCGTTTAAACCAAAATTTTTACATGCCTTGGAGGAACATGATGAAGAGAGGACTAGAATATTGTTTATGGATAAAAGGTAATTATTTAAACAATAGAGACTTCTTGAAGAAAGTAATTTTCACGGATGAGGCAACTTTCTCCACCAACGAGGTAGTGTCATCACAAAACTCTAGGTTCTGGGCAGTAGAAAATCCTGATTGGATAATAAATTTTAAAAGGCAATATTCCCAGAAGGTAATAAATGTGTGGTGCGGAATTTTTAACGAAACAATAATAGGGCCGTTTTTCTTTTTTCAAAATATAAATGCGTTAAATTTGCTAGAATTTTTAAATAATGATCTTTGGAATGCAATAGTTGATTTCCTTTGGAACAATTGTATTTTCAACTCGATGGAGCATCTATCCACAATTCCGTAGTAGTGAGAGCATGGATGAATGAACATTTTCCCCAAAGATGGATAGGACGAAATAGCCCTCTAATACATTGGCCACCCGGATCACCCGATCTCACTCCAATGGATTTTTATTTTTGGGGTCACATTAAAAACAAAGTTTATATGACCAGACCTCAAAATGTAGAGCAGCTTTGTGAGAGGATAAGGCAAGCGTGTTTAGAAGTTACAGCTCAAGAACTGCGAAGAGTTGTAATAAATAACAGAAAACGGATTGAGAAGTGTATTACACTTGAGGGTGGGTTAGTGGAAAGGGGCCCAATATAATAAATAAGTAAAAAAAAAAAAACCATTAACTTCTTTTATTTTTGAATTTTTCTAACACTGCTTTATCTGTATTTTTTTTCCGACAATATTATCATTCATTATTAGTAGTCTTCTCTGTAAAAACAACGGCTCTTTTCAGGGCCACCAATTTAATTCAAAAAGAATTCGTTATATGACAGCATCCTACCAACCTACATATTCTTGACAGATGTTAAAACTCATTAAAGTAATTAGATTTTAATTTTAATTATTCTAAGGTCGGTGTTTTAGATTTAGACGACATGGGGCATATGAAGTGATCCTGAACAACTTTCATTAACAAAATTTTTGTCTATCTCTAAGCCTAAGTACTATGATTTCTCGAAAATTAACATTTTCTTTTTATCGCAGTAGGCAGGCGTTTTAGATTTAGACGGCATTTATGTGTTGAATAAAGTCACCTTATGGAGTTGTATGGCTGATAAAAATTTGAAATTAATTCGGCCACAAATAAAAAAGATACAGGGGTGTCTTCACGAGAAGTGAAACAAAAAATTTTTTTTTGAAAATATTCCGATTTTCACAAAATTTTACAGAGGGGCATATGAAGTGATCCTGAACAACTTTCATTAACAAAATTTTGTCTATCTCTAAGTCTACTATGATTTCTCGAAAATTGACATTTTCTTTTTATTGCAGTAGGCCGCCGTTTTAGATTTAGACGGCATTTATGTGTTGAATAAAGTCACCTTATGGAGTTGTACGGCTGATAAAAATTTGAAATTAATTCGGCCACAAATAGAAAAGATACAGGGGTGTCTTCACGAGAAGTGGAACAAAAATTATTTTTTTTTGAAAATATTCCGATTTTCACAAAATTTTACAGTGGGGCATATGAAGTGATTCTGAACAACTTTTATTACGAAAATTTTTGTCTATCTCTAAGCCTACTATGATTTCTCGAAAATTGACATTTTCTTTTTATCGCAGTAGGCAGGCGTTTTAGATTTAGACGGCACTTATATGTTGAATAAAGTCATCTTATGGACTTGTATGGCTGATAAAAATTTGAAATTAATTCGGCCACAAATAAAAAAGATACAGGGGTGTCTTCACGAGAAGTGAAACACATTGTATAACATAAAGTCATTTATAGTCAACATATTTAATTATATATTTTAAATATCCTGTTTAAAAGATTTTATCTTGAACATGTCAACCCTGATTAAGCCACTCTAAAAATTGATCAACTTTTTTTCGTTCACTTTAGGAATGGCATCATACCGAATTTACTACATTTTGTATTTTTCCGTCATAAAATTATCTTAGGCCAACCCTGTATTGACGCTTTATTTACTAGATTAAATTAGTTTTAAATAATTGGCGTGTCAAGCATTCCGAATAGTCCCGTTCCCGACATCTTTCGAATATTCTAGAGTAAATCTCCAACCCAATTCCACTTCCGTAGATTTTGAGCACCTAGTGCCGGCTAGGAATTCTCGCACCTGAAACGTAAGATTTGAGCATTCTAGTTTGGGATGCAGTCCGAATAGGGCGGGAATAATTCCCAGGGAATTTACCAGTCTGATTGCTTCCCTAGTTTCACAAATATGCCCTGATCACTGTTTATATATTAATCTGTCTTGATTATAAGAATATGTGAGTGCATGGAAGTTCCCGATAAAAACTGTAAGTACAGAAACTTTATTTTACATCGTTTCTGGACCAACAAAATGGCTGCACGTATAAGTCATATGTTCCTGTTTTTCTACGATGATGTTGTGTAGTTGTTTTCTACGTGCCTCCATTATACGTTTTTTTGTGTAAGTGCGTGCTTCAGTCCCTTTAATAACTTTCGGTTCTACAATTAATGTTAAATCGAATTCCAGTTTGACTTTTATAATCCGATAGGTAGAAAGATTCTGTTTGTGAATGTTTTTTTAGGCTTTCTTGGTCATGCAAAGTAATGACTTATTGTACCTTTTTAGTATGTATCCGTTTCGTGTTATTCTGTTTAAGATCTGTTTAGTAAAGTACAGTTCATTTATTTACGTATGTACAGTATGGATATACAAAAAGGCATATCGTGTTTGTAAATTTGATTTAAGTAAGTTTACGTGCAATTGATGTAATTACATTTTTAGTACACTTTTTTTGTTTTCGTAAATTACAAGTAAAGCAATTTGTTTACTGATTCCGTTTTTATAGTAACGTTTATTTGTGTATTTAATATCTCAAATAATTTATTTGCTTGATATCTAGTGCTGGTCAGCTGACTTCCTGTTCTATGTGAATATTAATATAGCCGTTTTACTGTGCATTTATTAGGTATATATATTCTTTGTTGTCGATATCTGAGAAAGCATTATTGTTGCTCACCGCTGTAGATGTCTTTTTACTCTCCGTAATAAATATTTTTCTGTAATATCTTTTGATATTTTTTATTAGTTGGTTTTTATTTATAATATGTAATCTATGCAGTTACAATTTGGTTATGACATAGTCAAAATCGTACTGTTACAGTATACTTCATTCGAAACCATATTACTATTAGAACACTGGCGCAGTGCTTAAAGTGACAGGCTTGCGACCACGGGGTCCCGGGTTCGAATCCTGAATAGGGTATGGATGTTTAGGGGCGTTTTTCACGTGTTGCCGAGACACTAGCAGTGAGCTAGACTGCGGCTGTGTGAGAGACATTGGCCTAGTCGCTCTCCTCTCCTGAAGTTCGAGTCTCAGCTGCGGCAGATGTCAATGTCACAGGGAATGGGTGTTGTGATGTTGTCTATGTGGTGTGGGTGTGTGCGTCCATCCTGGTTGAGTGGTTAAACTCCGCCAGGATATTAATATAAATAAGACGATTTAAAAAAAATAAAATAAGAAGAAAATATTTTAATATTAAAAAACTGACAGGGAAATATTTATTTATTTGAAAGATGTAACAAAATAAAAAATAATCACTCTTTTAGAGCCCCATAGCTCGTCCAGTATTTAAAAATAAATATATTGTATTTCTGCTGTTTGAGAAAGATACTATAAGATACATACGGATCGAATTCAGTATCTTCTCCTTTTAAATTTTGTAAAGTTGGTTAAAAATGTATGCTTAACTTATTTAATACATCTGTTGTCAAAGTACTAAAATATATACAATTATTTTATTCTATTTTATACACGACTAAAGCGCTTTTATCGTTCTCTGCCTCAAACTAAGCGGAAAATTATGCCTCTTACGCATGAGAATATATTAGGAAGATATAATCACCTTTCACAACGATTGTCTCATGCTGTTGTAGAAACTTTCTGACGACGCGATGTAAGGATTTCTCAAATCAACACCCGAAAGATTAAACTCGGATTTTCAGATTACATTGTGCCCCAGGCGGTACATTTTATACGTATACGAACATGCATTTTTGAGTTTCATTCGTCAGCTTGGTTTTTGTTTTTATTTTTAAGCATGCATCTCTATCCAAGAAAAAGGTTATATTTCATAAATATTTTCTCGGAAAAATTATGACTTAAACCGACCAACAATCCACTAAAACAGAACTGTAGACATGATTGATTTTTTAAATTTCAAATATATGTGAAGTGTAGAATTTTTATTCTTTTGAAATACTCAATAGGAAAACTGTACTTTGGGTGGTAGAAAAAGCGCATCTAAATAGTAAATAAAGAATTACTTTTTTTCGAAAAACAATTAGCATCCAAGGTATTAATTATTTAATATTTGAAAAATGTAATTTTAGGGGGCCATAAAAGGAAAACAGCTGACGACCTCCCCCCCCCCCCTCTTACCATCAGCCTACTCAATTTTTCGTCAAATACACTATACATGTTGTTATACAGGGTGATCTACCATGACATGTGGAAAATTTATCAGTATGCTGTCCCCACCGAAAGGAGTTAAAAAAATGAAAAATGAAAAAAATACGACTAAAATAATTTCCTCCGCCAATGACGTTAACCAATCTGACGTAACGCGGTACAACCATATCACTTCCCCTCCCCTTTTATCAGACTTGGGATTGACAGCAAAGCTGAAGAGGGTAGAAGTGACTTGCTGGTTTTAATCAAATCACACTACAAAAATAGCAAAATACGTCGAAAAGACATTGACCCTATGATAGTGAACTCTACTACAACAAGTAGATAGGTATAAGAGACATTTACTTAAACCTGTCAATAACACAAAAACACCAAACTTTGGCGGCACTTTGTACCTGCCGGTGTCCTGATTGTTAGACCGAAATCAAGAAACGCGGCACTTTGACCGCACACGTCAGCTTAAATTTTAATGCAACAAAAATTACTAAATTGCCTCGGATCACTCTAAAATTTTGCAAGGACTTTCCCACATAGAAGACTTGTACACCATTTTATTTTCCGCATGTCATTTTAAATCACCCTGTATAACGAAATTTGAACCTTGATGAAATTACTAAAATTCAAACTTTTAATCAACATGTTTATATGAGCAACGGACGTATTATTCACCGCCATTTTAACAGCTGACTATGATTTTTTATCTCATTTTAACGTTATTAAACAACATACAAAATTTCAACTTTGATGGTATGTTTTTATTTCAATAAATTTTTAGCTTCCCCCATCGCAGGTGCGCGAGCTGACCGCCGTTTCGTGTATGTACAAGCAATAAACTACTGCATATGTGAAAATCAGCCTTAATGGTATGAGTCCCAAAAATGTGTTGCTCTCTCCCGGTCTATCCATACTAAGTGTTAATATTTCTAATACATAAAGAACATTGCCTGCTCGATTGCCTTTGTCAAAAGTAAAAGAAAGCAACTGTATTTATCATGTCTTTGTTTTGAACCCGCAACCCTTGGATTTCACGCCAAAAGTGTAACCATTAGACCATCATTTGTTTCAAGTTATAATGTTATATAATATGTTTTATGTAAAAAATAATGCCAACCTTAACACTAATACTTGAAAATTATTATTTTTTTTAATTAATTTTAATTAACTCGTGTCACATAATGTACATATAAGCAATCGAGCAGCTAATGTTATTTTGTATATTAGAGATATTAACGGCTTGCATGGAATAAAAATAATAGTTTTGATTATTATTTTAAAAATTCATATTTTTAGCTGCTTCAGATTTACCCTCCACCTTAAACGCAGGGGGGGCTTTACAAATAAGATACATATGCATAGAGGTCACAGCTATCTCTAACAAAATTTCAGCTTACGTAGACATTTTTTGATGAAAACTGTCGCCAGTTCTCCGTCTATCACTAAGATTATCGATTTGTGATCATGATCTTATGAATGGTATCATGAGTCGTACTGATTATAAAATAAAGTAGGTACTGTAAACGCCACGAGTGTGGGCGAGCAAAGGGAATCTCTATGTAGAGAGTGGTGTCGGTCCAGCACACGCATCGCTACCATTATTTGGTAATACACACTGATAAATTATTATAGAAATTCAAGCACAGTTCTTCAATAGGCCGCTACGTTCCCCTACAGTCCCTGCCGCTCGCCAAGATCCGTGGCGGGTACTCTCTTTAATTTCTAACATTTATCCAAAATCTGAAATAGATAGACATCTTTCGGCTAATTCTATAACTGTAATCGCATGCAGCCACTATGACAAAGTTTCCTCTTTGTTATTCACTAGGTTGTTCTCGCCTCTGTTGCTGTTCTTACTACATCCTTAAACTATTTTTTGCGATGAAAGTGCTCAGCAACATTACATTTGTTTGATATAACGTGACGTCATACACGAAACTTTAAACCACATTTAACTCGCTCAATAAATCTTAGAACTCGTGCCACAATACGATATTTATTATATTTAATTCTGAACTTTAATGTACGGTTTTATCTCGTGTGATATTCTGAAGGGCCTCATTTCAGGATCAGTCAAATCAATGACGTCACCTTCGAGTACGGTATGAAACAATCTACGAACATGATCGCAAATAATAACTTGGCCTTTTCGTTCCTTTTACACATGTGCCTGACAGGCGATTTGTAGGTTATTCGAATTTTGTATTTGTGTACTACTTTGTGTTTTTCATATAATTTGTTTTCAACATGCAACACGACGATGTAAGTAAATATTTTCCATTATTAAAGTTTATAAATTAAAAATGTAACATTTTCAGGTTGTTTGGAGTATTATCAACAAATCATTTTGCTCCTACAAGACAATGTAAGTTCTTATTAAGGCAAAATAAGTAGTGAGTAAAAAACAATAATAGTTTAATCAGATCTATATTTTTAGTACGAAATCACAGAAATTCTGCAGAAATGAATATAATTTAACGGGTCTATGCAATCGATCTTCATGCCCGCTAGCCAATAGTCAATATGCTACTATAAGAGAAGAAAAGGGTATTATTTATTTGTATATGAAAACTGCTGAAAGGTAAGAATGGATAAGTTATTTTTTGTTTCATATAAATTTTGATTGTGTTGCCCAAAACAGTCTGGTAAAGCCTAGCCAGAATATTCAATTTGAAATGTTAAAATCTCCCCCGTTATTGATTTTTGGTTGCACAATTGGGTTTTTAAGTGGTTTGCACATGCCATGATGTATGTATGTATTAACTTTGTCTTTTGAACGGAAAAGGAAAGTTTAAATGTGAAGTGTACTTGAATATTACCTGATAAATGCCCCTATATTTTATAACATATGGATCAAAGCTTTTAGTAACATATTCGTCACTTGAGTATTGTGACCATGCGCATAGGGGCCATGCCCTGTCATCAAGGCATCATACTTGGCAAGTTTCGTATTCACGAAAACTGGAAGGTCAAAAATGCAGATCCCGTGTATAATGAAGAATTATGGTTTTTTGACTTGTGTTTCATAAGTCCTCTCGATATATTATATAGCTTTAATGAGTTTTTAAATGCTGACATTTCTTCTACGTAACCTCTGTGATTTTTTTAAAATTGTTTTGTTGAAATTTACTTATTTGATATACCGGGATAGATGTACAAGAGGTGTAATGGACCAAAAATTTTGTAATTTTGGAATGGTATTTGGGGATTGAGTCCTGCTTGTTGTAAAACTAAAGTATACCAAAAATGACTTGATTTGGTGTTCTACAGGGTGTTTTATAAGCAAAGTTGTCAAAATCACCACTAATAAAGTACCTTTATTTTTCAAAATATGAAAAAATTCCACTAAGAAAAGTTATTTAGAATGCAATTTTATACCTCTATACCAAATTTCAGGAATATAAAATTATTTTTTTGAAACTTCCCATTTTTTTCAATAAATTAGTATTTTATTTTGAATCATTCAATTAAAACTGCATAGAAATTATTTTTTGTGAATTAATATTTAAAGTTATGTAGAAGTTAAAAGTAGGCTATGAGAAAAGCAGTGGATACACATTATCATTTATTATTGACATATTTGTCAAACGTAGTCAATATTATCCTTAATTTCTGTTTCAAATTAACGAACCAAGCATAAAAAATTAAGTGAAAATGGTACTCACAGTGCGTGAAAAAATTTATATTGTGCAGTGCTACGGAATTGGCGGTGAAAACTCGCTAAGAGAAGTGGTAAGCCAATTTAATTTGAAATTTCCAAACACTACTTTGTCAAATACTCAGGCTATGAGAATAAAATTAAAAAGTTTCTAGCTACTGGTAGTGTTCTTAACATGAAAAGAAAAATAAAAGCATATGATGAAGACAATGTTGGGGCTATTATAGCTCATGCCTCTGTTATAGAAAATCCTAGGATGCCACTAAGAGAGAGATCAGCTTTTATTAATATTAGCAAGTCTGAACTCCAAAGAATTTACAAGGCAAAGAAAATTAGGGCATATAAAGCAAATTATAAACATACGCTTAAAGAGGGAGATGACGGCCGTAGGTTGGATTTTTGTTTGACCATTGGAGAAAAAATCATGGAAGAGAGATTTTTTCATCATTTCATAATTTTCTCAGATGAATCCACATTCACGACTAATGGTGTTGTTTCATCTCAGAATTGTCGGTTTTGGGCTTCTGAAAATCCAAATTTTAGAATTCATTGTAGAAGACAATATTATAAAAAAGTGAATGTGTGGTGTTCCATTTCTTATCACGTTGGAGTTATTGGACCTTATCTCATTGAGGGAAGGTTAACCCTTTCACTGCTCAAAGCGTGTATATGTGCGAAAAATAAATGGGCCCACTGTGCTCCAAGCGCGTTAACTCGCCTGTCATTTTTAAATTGGCTCAGACTGCTCAAAGCGATTTAACACGCATATATGTACTATTAATACATTTTTATATACTTACACAAGTTTCTGTTGTACCTTAATGTTTTTGATAAGAATGTTTCTTTGTTTTTATGTTTATGTTTACTTGTACTGTTTTTAACCATTTTTTAAAAATAATTATTATTGAAACTAGAGCACTTGGTTTTTGTTTTTCTTTTAATTTTATAAATAATAATAGACTATGCATACAATAAACCAAATCATATATAACGTAATATGGGATCTGCGTGCTCCAAGCGCGTATACTTGCAAGGGGTCAATTTATTGCGCACTACATGAGAATTACGTGAAACCGCGCTGCGCAGCGAAAGGGTTAAACCAGCACACTTATTTACAGCTTCTTGAAAGATTTTCTGAAGAACATTTAAATATTTTAAGAGATATGCCTTTAGTTCGTTTTCAACATGATGGTTGCCCTGGCCACTCCACAGAATTGGTTAATCGGTGGTTGAATTTAAATTTTGGAGAAAATTGGATTGCCGGGAATCAGGGATCGAAAATATCATCATCTTTATATAAATATCAGACAAACTGATATATATCACAAAAAACGTGATATATATCACTTTTTGATATTTATGATATTTATTTTTATTTTTTTAATTCATGTAACTTACTCATGCAAATAAAACCACGATTCAATTTAAAAGAGTGCATATCATATTTTAAATCGTTTTTGTTCAATGTTTTTTAAGCTTATTATGTCTTGGCTCTGAAAATGTAACAAACAAAACATAAATTCTAACAATTTAAAATAAAGTCAAATTCTGTTCAGCTGCCTCGGGTGCCCAAGGCACCCGCTCAAAAGTTCTTCTCACGGCCCAATGATGTATCACTTTACCCGGGTTACCTC
This sequence comes from Rutpela maculata, assembly GCA_936432065.2. Classification (NCBI taxonomy): domain Eukaryota; kingdom Metazoa; phylum Arthropoda; class Insecta; order Coleoptera; family Cerambycidae; genus Rutpela; species Rutpela maculata. Next base: position 147,468,972 of record OW386291.2, on the reverse strand, counting down.
CTCTATCCTCCCAGCTGCATTTGGGTATCATTGGGTTCGTACAAGTGGGAAGAGAATCATGAGTTTTGTTACATCAAAATTAAAATGACGATCTTGCCCCGTCCAACTGTAAAGCTAAGCAGCTGAAAAGAATTTGGCTTAAAAAAACATAACAAAATTGCTCTCATTGATGTTCAATATTAGTATTATAAGGACAATAAAGAAGTACCTATAAGTATTAAAATGAAACTAATTTAAAAAATATACATATATATTTTTCACGAATGGCGTAGGTGTTTAATCGCGCACCATAGGCGTAGGCGTTTTATTTTTATATTTGCGATATATATCATGATATTTATGGTGATATTTATGGTGTGATATTTTCCATAAATATCATGATATATATCAAGTGATATATATCCTCGATCCCTGCCGGGAATGGACCGATCAAGTGGCCGGTGAGTTCCCCAGACCCATCAGTATTGGATTTGAATCACTTCCTAATGAAGTAGCAGTATTGAAGCAGAGAATTACAAATGCCGTAAACTCCATACCGTTAGATCATATTCGAAACAGTTTTAAGCAGGGTTCGGAGATATATATCCAGTGATATATATCATGATATATATCACGATATATATCATGATATTTATAGTGAAATAAATATCACTTTTTTGATATTATATCAAATTTCTGCAAAAACGCTTAAAATTGTGAGAATATGACAACACTGCTTTGATTATGTCAACTACTGCTGCTGCTATTAGCAAAGAAGGGACTTCCCGCTTGCAAACCAATACCTAACCTACATTATTTTATATGCTGGCATAAAGTGTCTGTTCTACAATGAGCTGAGAATTGCCTGTTTTAATCTTTTAAATATAGATATATAACTATTAACTATTAAGCAACATGCCGAGAGACAAACATCCTGTGTGGAATAATTTTTCTTGCAAAATTAAGACTAAAAATTGTGGAAAATGTCAATTTTGAATAAGTTCTTGTTATCGAAATAAGCTGAAATTTGACATATAAATACATGTAGTTTTGAAGAGACAATAGTATATTATGGTATCGTTGAACATTGCTGGTCTGATGACTAAATAGTACCAAAATAAAATTATATAAAAAGAAAAATTTAAAATGCTTTTATTTCAAAAATGTACTAAAAAGCAAAAAAATCCGGTCATTCTATAGAACACCCCCTTCCCTATTGGAAAACCAAAGGTACTGACACATACTACACACCAGTACGAGTTGTTTCTGCTAGTTGAAATGTTGCGCTTATTTTGGAAAACTACCCCCTACAATAAGTAGTTTTGAAAAAATATATTGTCCTTTCCCTAAATAAAATTATTTAGGGCAAGGACAATATACTACTTCTGGCATTTCGCATTTTTTTTTTCAAAACTACCTCTATTGCAGGGGGTAGTTTTCCAAAATAAGCACAACATTTCAACTAGCAGAAACGACTCGTACTGGTGTGTAGTATGTGTCAGTACCTTTGGTTTTCCTATAGGGAAGAAGGGGGTGTTCTATAGAATGACCGTACATTTAAATAAGTTTTTTTAAAATATTTTCTTTATAATTTTATTATAAATATTAAAATATCCGATATATATCAATTATTGATATATATCCGATATATATCGTAAATATTGGATATTTTGATATTTATAATAAATATCACGATATTTTCGAACCCTGGTTTTAAGGACTTCAGGCGAAGGATCGAAATGTGTGTGGATGTGGGTGGTAGCTACGTCGAATAATAAAAAAAATTGTAAACATTGTTTTGCATTGGTCGATAATTAATTTGTTTGTGAATCTGTTATGTTTTTGACATTTATTACTTGTTATAATTTTTAAACCTCATTAATTTTCTGTTAGTAATTCTTTCTTGTTTTACAATTAGTTCGATTAACATTATACCTTCTTACATCTCATATATTCAATTTTTTATTTACCAATAGCCTACTTTTTGAGATGATTAACATTTGCTCCTACACAACTTTAAATATTAATTCAACTCTCAATTCGCAAAAAATGGGAAGTTTCAAAAAAATAATTTTATATTCCTGAAATTTGGTACAGAGGTATAAAATTGCATTCTAAATAACTTTTCTTAGTGGAATTTTTTCATATTTTGAAAAATAAAGGTACTTTATTAGTGGTGATTTTTACAACTTTGCTTATAAAACACCCTGTAGAACACCAAATCAAATCATATTTGGTATACTTTAGTTTTACAACAAGCAGGACTCAATCCTCAAATACCATTCCAAAATTTTTGGTCCATTACACCTCTTGTTACAGCTATCCTGGGACACACTGTATATTTATATTAACTTACATATATTGTGTCCGAACCATATTTGCGTATGATTGACTTGTGTAAATGTTTCTGTACACCGCACCAATAAAGTACTTACTTCCTTACTTGCTATCAACAGTGTGGAAATGAACTAGGCGACTTGAAAATCAATCAGTCTAAAAGATTTGTACACTAATTTTTTTAAATATATGATTCTTTTGGTGATATTCCTTCTTATTATGATGTCAATGTTCAAATGGTGATATTATCTGCAAACGGAATGGGTGATGCAAGGGGTGATGTTTATTACATTTTTTGACAAATGTGTCCTTTTCAGAAAATTTATATTTGAAATCCTTAAAATGATAATATGTTGTAGGTCGGCCTTTCCAAGAAAAACATGGGAAAAGGTTAAGTTATCCAGAAACTTTGAAAAAGCGATACATCAAATTAACGAAAATCTGTTATATTGGCCAGGCTTTATTAAATCTAAATGTAAACAAAGATTTGTGAAGATAACTCAGTATTTAATAAGAATGAGAAAACTTAAGTTAAGAAGACAGTAAGTTTTTGAAATATTAAAATATATATTTGTATTAACGTTTATACTTTACTTAGGAAGTTGATAGTGCCACTGCAGCGTAAGATAGAAAGGAGAGAAAGAAGAAGAGAAGAGAAGGCATTAATTGCCGCGAGGATAGAAAAGGGGGTGGAAACAACATTATTGGACAGATTAAAACAAGGAGTCGTAAGTGTATAGTAAATAATGAAAAATAATAATCTGAGATAATACCTTATGTGTGTAAATTATGGTCTATGTTATTACTTGGTCATTAACAATAATAATAATAATAATAATAATAATAATTTATTCATCTTAAAAAGCTAATAAATGCAAAAATCATCAACTTACTTGACCAGTCAAAAAAGCATATAACACAATAATTATTTATAGATAAATGATCAAAGCACACATTTAAAACATCTCAAATAAAATTGATAAAATACATATAAATAAGTAGTACATATGGTATAACTAAAGAAGTAATAATACAGAGAAATGGTGGATAAAATATGCAATTTTGTCGAATTCCACTTGGTTCCCTAATTTTACAATTAGGATGTGCGCTCCGAATGATATTACCATCATTACTAGAAATGCAGTGTGCTTGCAACAAATGTTGATCAAAGGAATTCTGGAAATTTTACCATTTTCTTATGTGTTTCAGTATCAAGATCTCTATAACATTCCTCAGCAAGCATTTGATGATGCACTAGAAGAGAGAGAAGTAGAATCAGAGGAAGAAGAAGAAGAAGAACTGGAAATGGAGCACGAGACAGAAGGTCCCGAATTCGTTGCTGCCAATTCAGATGAAAGCGATCTTGTAAGTTAATTTTGACTAGTTTTCTAACTACCTATTGAATTGATTGAATAATATAGAATTTATTGTGACAACCTTTGTATGAACACAAAACCTCACTTTCGTTTGCCCTTTTGTTCCTTTTTCAGTTTTCATACCTCTCAACTTGACATACTCGTTAAAAAAATAAAAAAACCAAAGCTCATACTTTATTTCAACTATCGATAAATTTAAATTGAATTTACAAACAGATTATCCACTAGAACAAAATAAAACACCATACTTATTCCTCAATCTAGACCTGTTTCAAAACAGAACTGGTATAACTTCAACAAGGTTCACACTGCACGGTATTTTTAAACATTCCAATGACAAAAAATACGAACGCAGTGTACCGACTGAACATTTAACTGGGTATAAGAAGTTTACAGAGATGGATAAAAACCGGGTTTTTATTTTTTTGTTTTTTTGTCCTGGGAAAAAACCGTTTTTTTCCCGGAAAAATATTCTATTTATTAAAATGAATTGATCATTAAAAGACCTTCATTTTGATACCGAATATGTTAGGCATATTTATTTGTATTCATAACATAAGAGCTTCAACAGGGTATGTGCACGTGATGTCACAGCTAACCTCAAAAATATATGTTTCTTAAGATTTATGAGTATTTCGTAGCTGTTATTAAAATTTCAGCTTGGTTTCCATACTTTCAGCTAAATCTAATTCAGTGTAATGTTTATGAAGTTTTAAATACTTTCTCTTAACAAAATAGGACTCTTTTTGTAGGTTAGAAATCTAACCTGTAATTAGCAGTCTATTTTTATTAATCAACAATATTGAAAAATTATTTGCGTGAATTTTTAAATATTTGCGTGGAGCCAGTATTGCTCCAAGCTGAAATGAGTATACAAACATTAAAAATGAGAATAAACTTAAAAAACGTAAAATTTGAGGTTATGTTAGTTATGTGAAGCACATGACTTATGCTATTTTTTTTTAATAGTTAGTAGTAGTATTTATTTAATTAAAACAGTAAATCTTTTTAGTCACTGCATATCATGTTCAATAAATAAAAATTTTAAAATTAACATAGTACCTGTGGTTAAAATTAAAAATATATATTAATAGTATAACTCAGAGATGCCAATAGATTTCTCCCTCATCGGGAATTTTCTTAAGAGGTTAAAACGAAAAAACACTGTTTTTTCCCATTTTTTAATTTGCCGCTAATTCTAACCTAACTTTAGGTTAAAATTAGCGGTAAATTCAAAAATGGGAAAACACGGGTTTTTCCATGTTAATCCTCCCAGAAAAAAAAGCATGTTTGGGAAAATTCCTGATGAGGAAAAAAACCCATTGACATCTGGAAGTATATCTTTCTTAGGATATTATTTCCTTGTTTGACTGTTGCAGATCTGACAGTAATTATACCATTATTTAAACCACTTTTAACAAATCATTTTATATATACCATCTTTATTTTTTGTAGGACAGTGACAGTGGTAATCCAGAGGAAGTTGATTTAGATAGTAGTTTTGAGTCAGAAGATTCAGACATCGAGGTGAGTATAATACCACTTTTATGGTTTAAGTTCTATTTCTTGAAAATCATTTCATTCTTTAATGAATATAAATTAAAAGGAGTTTCTTATCATGTTTTTCTTTTGTTCGATCAGGCATTAATGAGTAAACTACCAAACTTGTGACATGCAAGATGTGTTTTCTTTCTACAAAAACGGTTTTAATAATAACTTCATCCACATTTAACTTTGATATGTCTGATGTAACACCCGTGCAAGGAATTAACAATCGTTCTATGTACGTGATGCCTACAGAGATTGAGGTTTCTGATATCAATTCTGTTTGCAATAAAAAATCATCGGGCAGAGATGAGGTGCCATGTTGTTTAATTAAGGATATTAGTGTGCACTTGATTAATATCCTAACATACCTCATAAATTTATCCTTCCAAAATGGACACTTTCCAGATTGATCGAAAGCAGCAGTAAAAAAAAATGATCCTCACGCAATGGAAAATTATAGACCCGATAGCACTTTTATCTGTATTTTCCAAAATCTTTGAAAAGGCATTTGCGATAAGATTACATTCATTCTTAAATAAATACCATGTATGAACACCAAGGCAATATGGATTTTGCAGGAATAAATCAACTCAGGATGCTGTTCTCTCCTTTTATGAAAAAATATTAAATAATTCTGATGATAAATTAAAATCAGCTGGCATATTTTTCGATCTGTCGCGAGCCTTTGACATCATAAATCATAATTTATTATTAAGAAAACTAGAAATATAGGTATTCGTGGTCCAGCTTTGGATTCAGTTAAGTCCTATTTATTGAAGAGAACACAGACTACGTTTTTAAAATGCATGCTAATCATATATATGAATGTAATTACCATGAATATGCGAGGGACGCAAATTTTAGGCAGTCGTCGCGTGCAGAAGGGTGTGCAAATCGATATTTTTTTGTTTTTTTTTTGTTTTTTTTTTTTAATTTTAAAATGGATGGCAATAGTGCCAAAGCCGTGAAAAAAAAATCCAACGGATATTTTTTGGTATTTTTGATTTTGGATGATTTTGATTTTGGATTTTTTTTCACGGCTTTTCGTTTGGCACTATTGGCATCCATTTTAAAATCAAAAAAAAAAAAAAGAAATAAAAAAAATCGATTTGCACACCCTTCTGCATGCGACGACTGCCTAAAATTTGCGTTTCTGGCATATTCATGGTAATTACATACATATATATGATTGGCATGCATTTTAAAAACATTGCACCTGACTGGTCATGTACCGCCAGTCTGTTAACAATCTCTTAAAAATGTGGTGGTATTAATGAATACAAGACTCGCTCCACAAACAGGCCCCCCGCATCAAATCATGGGCCCCGGTACTAAATTCACCGGCGGGCCCCCGTGTCTAATAATTGATGAGCGGGAAAAAATTTTTTTGTCAAAATCTTTGACAAGCCAACGGGCTCTCCCTTGCTTAATAATTGATAAGCGTGAGGGAGAAAATAAATGGTTCGAAATGACACTTTCCAACTCCAATGCAAATATTACACATAGCATTGCTTAGTGGAGTGCAATTACAATATCGTCATTTTTTTCGTTTTAAAAAGTTTTGGTTGTGGAAGTAGTGATTCCTTAGTAGGATGGGCCGAAAAACACGAAAATTTGAATTTGCAGATGGAGTAGTTTCTAATTTGTTACTATGTATCTAAAACTAATTCGGGTAAATTTTTTGTCAAATCGGTTAATATAGAGCCAGCCCCCATGGCCTTGAAAGTGAGGGAACATGCCAATTTTTTGGTTTTTAACATTTGAAATTTTTTTATGATTCTTTATTAATGTCTAAACGCGTGTGGCAAAAGTTTCCCAAATAAAATAGTTTTCAGTTCCAGGGAAATTAGAAATTTGTCAAAATGTAGAATTTGACAAAAATACGTTTTTTTTGTATAAAATTTCTAATTTCCCTGGAACTGAAAAATATTTTATTCGGAAAACTTTTGCTACATGCGTTTAGGCATTAATGGAGAGTCATAAAAAAATTTCAAATGTTAATTTGAAAAATGTTTAAAATCGAAAAATTGGCCTTTCCTTTCATTTTCAAAGCCGTAGGGGCCCGGCTAGATATTAATCAATTTGACTAAAAATTTACCCGAATTAGTTTTAGATACATAGTAATAAATTAGAAACTACCCCATCTGCAATTTCAAATTTTCGTGTTTTTCGGCCCACCCTATTCCTTAGGCAGGTGTTTTTTATATTATTCACTGAGTAATGATAAGTTTTAAATATCTGTTGCCTGGTGTGTCATGTACACTTCTGTGCAATAAAATCCCGTACACCTATTTTTCGCATTAATTCTTTATTTATTTGTCAGTGTCAGTGTCATATTTTCGAAATACCGAAATTAACTGAACATGCCAAAATTCTAGTTCTCTCTAAAATTGAAGAGGGTCTATCAGAGCAGTTGCTAACCATTATCACTTAAATAAAAGTACCGTTATGAGTGTGAAGAAAAGGTGGGAGGAGGAAGGTATCATAAAGAGAAAAGACGGTTCAAGCCGACCGAGAAGTTCAAATTTCGCTCAGGATAAAGCGCTCCTTGGCTATTTGAGGGAACATCCGTTTCAAACAGCAGTAGACATGACAAATTTTCTAGCATTGAGGTCAACAGCTAGCCGAAGGATAGGGAAATCGAAATTAAAAAACTGTGTAAGTGCCAAGAAGACCATATTAACAGAAGAACATAAGCAAGCCCGCATTCTGTTTTGTTTAAATTATGATCGTCCGTTGGAGTTTTGGAACAATGTTGTGTTTACCGATGAAAAAGTTTTTCAGTCTTGTAATGACGGACATATTAATATTTCCACTTGAAGTAAAATTATCACAGGCAGACACGTGCAGAACAGCCATGAAGAAAACCGCTTTTTAATGTTTTGAGCTTTCAGAATCTGGCCTTATCTCTGACAAAATTTTTCAACGTCAATTTTTATATTTGTTATAAATCGAAATCATTAAATCATTAACATTTTTTAAAATACCTTACTTATGACATTTCACAATCAATGTCACTTTTTTATAACCTATATGAAAAAATCTAAATTCCAAAAAGACTGATTCACATCACTTAATATTAGTAAAAACTGGATTACTTGATTTTTCTAGTGTACGGGATTTTATTGCACAGAAGTGTACATTTCACAAAGTACCCACGACAAATTGTTTTACATTTTTCCAAGACAAACTTTTTGCATTTTACAGGATTTGGCGTCTTCATCTAAAGGAAAAATTGGCAAAGCGTCAACTAGCAAAAGTAAAAAGGAATCTAGCAAAAAATCACGCAAACCAAAAGTTGAAATTGAATATGAACTGGAATTACCTCGACGTGAGAGGGAGGTATACTAAGTGTTGCTTATTTTTGTTATTGACCAATAATTGTAAATATAGATCCAAGTTGAAATAAATCATATAGGCGTCTTAATTATTTTATTTATTTTGGTCTCTTTACCAGGAACTGGGAGTTTTAGTATAGAAAAAATTATGTCACAAATCTATATATGGATATGTGTCCAGTGTTTATTGTTCAAATAGCCACCACCTATGAAATTAACCCGAGGATCCCAAGCAACCCTTATGGAAAACGAATTCAAACGTATTTTAAGCGACTTCAATATTGACATTAGGCAGAGATGGGAAGACGAAACTTTCTATTTGAAAATTCCCAGAACAAAATTTTGATAAAAATGAGTTTTCAATAAGATATTGGAATATTTGAAAGTTTCCAACATTCCGGGAAAGTTTCCTTTGGGAACTTGTCACCGAACGCTAAAAATTCACTAAATCATTAATTTCTGGCTTATCGTTGAGAAATCTAAAAAACGAATTAACTAAAAAAAAAGCATATACTCGAGACCTAGCCAAAAAACATTTCAAATTTTCCTTAAACTAAAAAAGTTATTCACTCATTTGCAATGAAATTTTTAAGGGAAGTGCCACCGAGCACGCAAAAGATTCAGTTAATAATGGTGTCCCTAAGAAAATCAATCAGAAAAATATCCAGAGATAAGCATGCCATTAAGGACTATTAAATGGCCACAAAAAAGTTCATTTTTTTTTTAATTAAAAAAATTCACCAATTCCAATAATATTTTAAGGAAAATGTCACCGAGTACGCAAAAACTTCAGTTATTAAGCGCTTCGCTGAGAAAATTAAAAAACAAATTAACCAGAGAGAAGCACATCATAGAAGACTAACAAATAGCTGGAAAATATTTCAAAAACTGAAAAAATTACAACCACTTTTCAATAAAATTTTGAATGGAAATTAATTCCTAGGGGGCCTTTTTGAACAACCCCGACAAATCTGAAATTGTTTACAACCCCAGAGAGTATAAAAGAAAAAATCTATTCATCACGGTCAGTTCCAGATAGCTCGTCAAGTTCTCCAGCAACAAGTCAATTACAGCTCATCTACACTCTATACAACTAGATACTGCTGTCATGTGACAGCAGTATCTAGTTGTATAGAGTGTAGATGAGCTGTAGTTGACTTGTTGACAAGATGTTCCAAAACACGCTTTGCTGACCACTAAGTTCCACTGCGGACGAAACGAAAGTCACTGCCAAATTACCTGTGCCAACAATGGTTATTAGGCTGAGTTACCCTCAAACAGTGATTGAACATAGAAAATTTTCAGATAGTGCTACAGTGTTATTAAATCAAAGTTTTCGTGTTTTAAAACTGAACATAGCCGAAATTTTTAATTAAAATTATTTTCCGTGTTCTTAAAAATAACTTAGGAATTTCAATTAAAAATTATTTCTGGGTTTTAAGATTGGACATAGTCGATTTTTCGAATAAAAATTGTTTTTCAACTTTTAAATAATAACTTATAGAGCAGCGATTTCGTAAGTCCATCGTGTTGTTTTTTTTGGCGTAGAACCAGGTCAAACATGTTAGGTTCCTTTGAGTATGTCACCGGGCATATGAAATCCTATTTTACGACATTTTTTTTTGTTTCCGCCGCCATATCCTTAAAACATTAAAGGTACCGAAATTTGTTTTGTGTCAAATTAAAGCACACACTGTAGCGCTTTTACCAATATAAACGGTTTGGGCACAATTCGCACTTTCATTTCTCTAAAAATCAGATAAACTAAAAATATATATGTACTGAAACCTTCACCAATCGATAAACATTTTTATTTTTGAAAATATTTACATACATGCAGCGAAGAAAATAAAGCCTAATAATCACAAAAGTTTTTGAAACAATATATTTTTTCTTAAAATGTACCGTGGCAACAGCGATTTTTTTATCAGCGCTAAATGCGACATTGGGACGCAATTAATACACCTCGCATGCAGGGTTGGTCAGATTAGTCACGTAGAAGTGGCGGTTGTCGAAAATCATGAAGTATTCATTGTTCGGATAAAAATTGTGACAATCGAAAATGTGCTTGTTTTAAGGAAGGCCTAAAATGTTGCAACGAGTGCAAATGTCGTTCCTGTAACAACATTATTAAAGATTTCGAGGCAGATATGAACGAATTAGAAAGGGCCTACATAAACTACATACTACATATTTATCTATCCAAATAGAAAATTTATTTCAACAATAAAACTCATTTTATGCGTATGTTTTTACTTTCATTCATTTAAAAATGTCTAATAAACTTACTAATTAGGTGGCTAGTTAGTAACACTGATTGATATTTATAGATTAGGTATTTATATCTACCTACCTGTGTTTTACTTCCACATCCAGTGGAAGTATAGTAACGACAAAAAAATTTTAAAAAATTTTTATTGTCCAAATAGGCTTAGAATGTCATGAAACGTCGAGATTTCAAGTTTGAGCGAAAAAAATTTTTTCTGTCTGTCGGTCTGTAACTTTTTTTGTGCGCACGTTTACTCTGGAACCGTTTGAGATATTGACTTGAAATTTGGTACACATATGTACTTTAACGAGATCTAGAATTAGATTATATTTTCATCTTGTTCCGTCGAAGGGTTGGGGGCTAAATTGGGATAAATTTGGAGTAAATAGGTAAATCAAGCAGGTAAGAGTTCATAAAGTTGATATTTAGTATAGACAAGAGAAGCTAAGGTCTCAAAAAAAATTTTGGCATTAGCCACCTCCATTACCACCCCCACCTCAATATTAAAGGGGATGAAAAAAACATGTGATTTAGTGTGTGTACAAGAACCAGAAACCTCAAAATATTTTTTTACTTTATCCACACCCCCCCCCCCCCCACTCCCATCCCCTGTCACCACCCCCACCCCACTACCGATGTGGGGTATCGTTTTATGGGTTTTTGGGGTAGAGTATTTCAAATATTATATTATTAAAGTTCCATAAACAAACAAAATTTTTTCGTTGTGTGACTTGGATAGAAAATCCGGATGTGGAAGTAGTGATTCCTTGAGCAGCGGTTTTTATTATTAAAAGGAGCTATTTTATATTTATTGTACAATTTTTTAATATTAACAACATGTGATCAATACTACTGTACAATATATGAAACATTGAACAATAATATTGATCCCCTAGATGCTTTTGATCACTACTGGTTTTGTATCTATTGATATAAGTTAAACTACTACATACACCCCGACCGGGACCGTCAGATCGTTGCAGTCGGCAGGCTTGCTACAGCTGAACGCGCAAGAATATGACTTTGGCCCGTTAAAAAAAATAGCTGACTCAATACTATGAACGGGACATGCAAAATTTTTATCCTAAAAACCTTTTTTAACTACTGGCTTCAATTTGTACGCAGCATGTATATACAAATTTTCATAAATAAATTTTTTTCTCGATTGTCTAAAATTACGCTACTGAAAATAACAAATTTGAGTTTCCTATTATTTTTCCAACTTAAAAAAAAAATAAATCGGGTTCACGTGGGACGTTGTTCGAAGCGCTATTGTGTCGACTTTAATCTAAAAAAAAAAATAGCTTGATAGCATAAATATTTTCAGAGATATAGCGGTGGAGACGTTAAAAAACATATTTCATTAAAAATCTATTTTTTTGAGTTTTTCCGAAATGAAAAAGTCCTCAACCACCAAAAAATGTCGTAAAAAATGATTTCGTGTACACGATTATCTTACTAAAGAATCTCACTAAGTCTGGTTTGGTTCTACGCTGGTTTTTTTTTCTCGAAAACTAAGCGACTTTACTTTCAGATTTTACTCTACTATTAGCTGGATTTCAATTATCTAAATTTCTAAGTTTTTAGGCTGGACAAACCCAAACATTTTCTCAGACTAAAATTTTTTCAAAATAAAACTGAATCGCCCCAACGACATTCACGATCAAGTGTTAGGCTTGCTATCATGCTAAACTTTTTTTGCGAAATACTTGTTTTATTTTTAAGCTAAAAAATAGACCTTTTAAACGGCAAAGAAGTAGACTTTGCTATACCAGGCATGAATGTGGTGACTTTGTGAAAGTTTAGATATTTTAAGTATGATCCAGTTACATCTATTGACGTTGAGCGGTCCTTCTCGCAATATAAATTAGTCGGGAGCTCTCCCTAGCTGTACGTGCACCCCCCGCCCGATCCTTGGGGACGATGTTTTTCATAAAGATTAAAGCCTAAGGAATAATTTAAAAAAAAACTGGCTGTATTTTCAAAATGGCGGCCATATGTTAAAAAAAAATTGTTTCCAATGTTGTTTTTGTCATTTAACACAAAAACTAAAAAAGATGGCCAAAAACTTTTTTCACAAAAAACAATGTGCATAAAATTTTCTACAATTTTGTTCCTATACAATATTTTAATAGCAGTTACCATTTTCCAGATAAATGAGTCCAAAATTAAGAAAACATGGAAATTCATATATCGGTAAATCACTTAGAGAAAATAACTGTGACAAATATTGTAAGGCGTATAATATAACTTTGTATTATTAACATAACAAAAAATAAAATAAACTGAAAAAAATTAATAATAATAATAATATTATAATTGCAGATATTTATCTCGAAAACGGTAACAATGGTATCTGGAAAATGGTAACTCCTATCCAAATATTGTATAGGAACAAAATTGTAGAAATTTTTATGCACTTTGTTTTTTGTGCAGAAAGTTTTTCTCCATCTTTTTTAGTTTTTGTGTTAAAGGACAAAAACAATATTTGCAATTTTTTTTAAAGGGACGCCATTTTGAAAGTACAGCCAGTTTTTTTTGGGGACATGTCTTAAATTCTTCCTTAGGCATTAATCTTTATGAAAAACATTGTCCCCAAGGATCGGGGGGTGCACGGACAGTTAGAGTGGGCCCCCATAGTATTACGTTTTATATTGAATTTTGTCCCATATAAATCATTACATTTCTGAACTATTGAGCATTCGAACCATGACTATTAATTCTCATCGACTGGTACATTTGAGTTTGCAACAATAAAGAAGAAAGCGGATGAGGTGCAACAAAAAATACAAACAGTTTTTAAATAAAAAATTTATCTTAATGATAAGCTATATAATCATGTACACTACATTACTATTTCTATTTGTAAAAATTTAAAAAAGAAATATCTAATGACATAATCTTCATAATATTTAAATAAAAAACATTCTTATTTCTAAAAAATAAAGTAAAAAAAATATATATCCTGTGTTTCATAAAAAAAAATAATATACTTAGGTCTTCAAACTTTGATGGGTTTCGGATTAATCAGAAAAGCAGTGTATTAGGTACGAGGGATAAAATTCATTGTCATCAAATTTTACGTAAATCATTCCATTATCGTTCTTTGCGATTGCAGTATCATAACCAGGTGGAGGTACAACTAACGTTTCATTTCCTTCGCAAGTATTTTTAACCAATACGTTAGCCATTATTATAACTTTATATGGCCCCTGGTCACTAAAAGTGGAAGCAAACGATGGGCTTGTGGTAAAATGGACGCCTTTTCCAAACCTATGGCCTTGTTTGCCGGAGTAACGCCAATCAAAATTATACTCACAAATACTGTCAACATGTTCATCTTTTGTGCCATGAAACAGTGCAAGCGTTCGAACAGATTTATAGTGTAGTTGCCTCTTTAATTCAAATTCTTTTTTCAAATAGGGATTGTATACCTTAACGACTCTATCAACAGACAACTTGCATTGAGACTTTTCAAATAATTTCTCTATGGCCTCATACTTATCATCATATATATCCAATTCTTGATATCTTGTTACACGCTTACCATATTTAAAATTATATGGAAAGAAATTGGAGATTCTATGTATATTCATTATGTTGGGTATTATTTTAAGAGGTTCAAACACAGCTTGTTCATCTCTTGACACAGCCATATTCCTAGATATAAGAAAAATATTAAAACAATTCGGTAATTTATGTTCTTTGGATATATCCCTACCTTATACATTCGTAAATAATTCAATAATTAAAAGCAGAATATACCGTTGGCAAAATCTTTTGAACTGGTAACTCTCACAATAAATGAAAAACAATTTCACACAATGCAAATCTTTTATAAAATCTGGTGAAAATCTACTATTGGTTTATTGGTTTTCTAGTCTACAATTTGACAAAATAGGTTATTCACACAGTACCATAGAATACATCAAAAAGGAGAATAGACAGCGCAGTGTTGCCAGATCAAAATTTTAAAAGTTATCAGACGACGCTTTAAAAAGTTACTAAATCTTACTAAAATTTCACTAGATTTGAAATTAAAGCTCTCATTTTTAATTTTCAAAAGTTGCAGTGTCTGTAGGACACGTAATTTTCTTGAGCTCTCTGAGCACAGCATAGCTTTGAGCGTCCTCTATCCGTTTATTTCGTTGCCAGACTTCGTACTCTGTATTGTATTAAATGGTTTGTAACTAGAAAGTACTGTTTGTCTACGAGACGCTAGAGGGCAACGAGAAAGATATTCTGTTAGGGTATTTTGCACGGAAATCAGATATGTCTGTCTCTTTCATTCGATTCCCCGCTCCGCGCGTCTCTCTCGTCTAAGTGCTGCTGATCGAGGTAACCGTAGAGTTTACTGACCGTGGTAGCGATTAACGTGAACAGTTTTGTATTAAATGGATCGCAACTCGAAGTTAATGTTTGTCTACCTACCAGTAGAGGGCAATAAATTGGATAATTCAAAAATCATTAAAAATGGGCATTTTCATAAAAGTTTTCACTAAATCACTAGATTTTAAAAAAATCACCAATCTAGTGAAATTTCACTAGACCTGGCAACACTGAGACAGCGTTGCCAGTGCGTACTGGAATCGAAACAAAAAAGGTACTGATTTTAAGAAAAAAGTACTGATGTAACTAAAATTGATGAGCGGGAGGAAGGAGAAATTCGAAAAAAAAAATTTTATTTCGTTTTCCGAATAAATTGTTTAAATTGTGAGTCTACAGTTACAAAGTAAATGAGTAAAACTTCATACAAAAAATGTACTAACACAATGAAAGTAGCACTGACGTACTGATTGTGGTCAAAATGTACTAATTTCAGTACGAATCTACTGACACACGGCAACGCTGAGAATAGATAATCAACGACAACGATGCAAAACGGATCATGGATGGATTAAACGGATTGCGCTGATCCTGATTTGCACTCGGGCCTTGCCAAATCTTCGTAATAGTTATTGACCAATTACCAAAAAGAGAACATAAATTTCGTCTTTGATACCCGTAAGTATAGATAAGACGTATAGATACGTATTTTGCTTCTTTGTTTCGTTAGTACCTACCCTAATAGCACAACATATTGTCCTATGAATATCCGAAGGACGTCCTCGACGGACATAATTACAGGACATCCGATGGACGTTCGTTTTTGGTTCAAAGTACATCCGATGGACAACCGAGGGACGTCCAAATGTCACAACTTTGGATAATATTTGTACATCCCACTCGGCCACTAACCTAGTTTACTTATAAAGACTGTACTGTTGGAAGTAGGTTTTAAACTAATAGACTGGCGGTACATGACCAGTCAGGTGCAACGTTTTTAAAATGCATGCCAATCATATATATGAAAGAAATTACCATGAATATGCCAAAAACGCAAATTTTAGGCAGTTGTCGTGTGCAGAAGGCTGTGCAAATCGATTTTTTTTGTTTCATTTTTTTGTGCTTTTTTTTTTAATTTTAAAATGGATGCCAATAGTGCCAAACGATAAGCCGTGAAAAAGAATCCAGCGGAAATTTATTGGCATGCAGTTTACACGCGCAAAACAACTGTTGATGCGCACAAGTTGTGTCTGTTACGTTACTTCTGTGAATTTCCCAATAGTTTTGTGAACATTTTCTAACACGTCGAAGAAGAATTTAAATTGTGTGTCATTATTTTCTAATATTGATCACTTAAGACAGAACGGGTTTTTAAAGTAATAAAAAAACGTAACCTCCTATCGCTCTCATATTTCACTAATTCCTATATTTACATAAGAGATATAGCCCCCTAAAGGCGAGTTTATAAAAAAAAGTCCCAGTCCTAGCTTAGCCTATCTTATTATTAATTTTTCCCTAAAACATATCTGATGTCTTAAGACGGGTTAATTAAAACTGGCCATTGTGCTAAAGTTGATCGTAAAATAGACACACGAACTTTTCACGCCAATTGGAATAGATTTCTATTCTGTGGTATTAGCCTAGAAAAAATTAACTTAAAAATTTTAGGTTAAGTTAGGACCAAGACAGGATTAGGACTTTTATAAACAGAATACGGGTAACCTGTACATTTAACTTTTTAGGTAAAAAATTAAGACTAAGATAGCCCTGTCAAAAAATCCTTATAAGAACTTATAAAAAAAGAAACGTATAAGTTTTTATAATTTTTGATGTGTGTATTTGAAATGTGTTTTAATTGTAAATTCTTATATGGTATCTACCAGTATTGATGAGTTTTTATAGTATATGTAATCAAAAGTTTTTATAGGTTTTTATAGTATTTTGAATGTAAATTCCTATATGATATCCACTGTTGCCAACTTTGTTAGACGAGGAAACTGTAGATAAGCAAAAAAAAACTGTAGAAAACTGGGAATTTATTTTAGTAAAATTGTTAATCTACTGTTTTTTTTTACTATACAGGGTCCGCCACTTAAAACTCCCCAGACTCGTAACTTCCTTATTTTTTAAGCTACGACCACGTTCGGCACATCAAATTTTAGATATTTTTAAGGCCTTTAAATATGCATACCAGTAGCGCAGCCAGAAAATTCGTCTGGGGGGGGGGGGCAATAGAACCGGCTTCCCCAGAGGATGAGGAAAATTTTTCAGAAAATGGTTGAAAACAGATGTATATGTAGAGATGTATTAGATAATATTGGCATTAATTACAAAATATTTATTTCAAGGGATAATTTTAATACTGTTTTGTACTGCTTCTTTATTTTTTGGTTCATGGAAGACGGCTGGGGGGGGGGGCGGCACATGGCTCCCCCCTGGCTGCGCCCATGGCATATACAATAGTGTGATTTTAAAAAAAAAATTTGAAAAAATTATTACGAAAAGAAAATTAATTTCCTTGAATATTTTTTCCCTCACCCTACATGAACTGTGTTACTGTTTTCTTATAGAGGTTTTAATTAGCTTCAATTTATGTTATTAAAAAAAAAAATTAATACAAATTTTGCAATTTCCTATTATTTAGTACATTTTAATAACATTGTTTTTAAAAATATTTATGTCTTTTGTTTCTTGTTGCTGTTTTGTTACGTTGAGTATTGTTTGTGATATGCCTTTTACAAATAAAGCATAAAATTATTATTTACATTTTTTGTCATTAAAAAAAAACAGTTTGGAATCGCGGAAGGAGCGTTTTTAATTTTTTTCTCTAAAACGAAAGAGAATATCGAATATGACGTAATAACATAAATTGAAGCAACATAAATTGAAACTAATTATTTATTTATGAAAACGTTAACAAAGTTCATGTACAGGATGAGGGAAAAAATATTCAAGGAAATTACTTTTTTTTTTGGTATTAATTTTTTCAAAAATTTTTTTTAAAATCACTCTGTATGCATATTTAAAGGTCTTAAAAATATCTACAATTTGAAGTGCCAACATGGTCGTAGCTTAAAAAATAAGGAAGTTACGAGTCTGTATACCTTTCCTACTCTTTTTTAACCATCCACTAAATCTTTCGTCATTTAAGCCACAAATCTATAAACTTTTGTTCATATTTCGTTATATTTTTTTTTTTAGGTGTACTATGACTAGTAGACTCTATATAATCGGAATTAGAATCATTGCTCATAATAAACAATATTTTATAAGAACTAAACGATAAAAAATATTCGAATTAAAACAGTATATCGGTCTGGGTTTCACTGGTCATAAATGAGTTCGAACAAGACTGCGTAATCATCATAAAGGGTTTCCAAACCAGAGTCAAAGATTAGTGAATTAACCTCTAATCTTTGCTAGAGTGTGGATTTTACAAGTAGCTATAGCGCTAGCGGCATCTAATGATTATTACGAAACCTACTTAGAAATCATCATCTACAATTATTTCAGTGGGTGCGGCATTTTTCCTTTTTGGTGGACTTTAAAAAGTTCAGGTAATAATTAATAAAATAATTGATCTATATGAAAAAAAAACTGTAGATTTAGCAGGTCGGACTAAAAACTGGGAAGAAAACCAAAAAACGGTAGATCTACTGAAAAAACTGTAGGGTTGGCAACTATGATGATATCTATTAATATTGATGAGTTTTTATAGTACATGTAATTAAAATTTTCTATAGGTTTTTATAGGTTTGTATAGTGTTTTGAATGTAAATTCCCCATAGAATTCTATTACTATTGATAGGTTTTTTACAGATTTTGGTTGTGTATTTGAAGCATATTTTTAATGCCAAATCCCATAAACTTACATAGGTAAGTAAATATTATTTACTTACTATTAATATTTCAAATATCAATAATAATATAGTGGTAAACACTAAATACTGCAAAAGTCCTTGTTTCCTCTAGCGTTCTAGCCTAAACGCATTAGTAGTAAAAGATACTTTTAATTTAACAAGCCCACACTAGTTTCTTAGGTCACATTAGATTAGATATGAATCAGCGACATGTATAACAGCTCCCTCTACTGGAGGCTGGAGTATGTAACATAAACTTTCATAAGTTTTAATTATGTGTGTGTGTGTGTTTTAAATGTACATTCCTCGTATGAAACCTATTAGTATAAGTAAGTTTCTATAGTATTTGAAATATAAAGTTTTTTATAAGTTCTAAATGTGGTCTGATGTGCAGCTATTTGAAATGTGTTTTTAATGTAAATTTCTTGCCTGAGGTCTATCAGCATTTGCATATATTAACAGGAAATGCGAAGTTTTTATAATATTTGCTGCGTACAATGGGTTTTTAATGTTAATTACCTATATGTAGTCTATCAGTAGTTATATGTATTAGTATAATTAAGTTTTTATAGTATTTGAAATACAAAGTTTTATAAGTTCTGAATGTGGTTTGATGTGATTATTTGAGATGTGTTTTTAATGTAAATTCCTTGTCTGAGGTCTATCACATTTGCAATTATTAATAGGAAATAATACGAAGTTTTTATAAGATTTGCTGCGCACAATGGGTTTTTATGTAAATTCCCTATATGAAGTCTATCCGTAGTTATACGTTTTCGCGGTAATTGAAATATGAAGTGATATAGATATTTTGTATGTATTTGAAAAATATTTTTAACGAAAATTCTCCATACGAGGCCTATCAGTATTTGTAAGTTCTTATATGGTGTTTGAAATACGAAGGTTTTATAGGTTCAGATGTCTAAGTTTTTGAAGTATTTGAAATGTGTTTTGAATGTAAATTCCTTGCCTGAAGTCTATCAACACTTGCACGTTTTAATAATAAACACGAAGTTTTTATAAAATTCCATGAGGATATGGGATGGGGTTTAAAGTAAATTCCCTGAATGAAGTCTATCAGTATATTTATAAGTGTTTATGGTAATTAAATTGCGGAAGTTTTATAGGTTTTTATATGAATTTGAAAGATAATATAAATTCTCAGTACGAGGCTTATAAGTATTTATAAATTTTTATGGCGTTTGAAACACAACATTTTTTTAGATTCTGTGAGTTTTTAATGTATATTCCTCCTTTGTAAGACTTTTATGCTTTTGTGGGAATAAGAGGGTTTTCAAAAATACAATGTGTATATAGTATATACTTACAATGGATTATAATGTAAATTATATGAAATCTATTGTATTAGTAAGTTTAGTTTAGTAAGTATTGTTACTTTTTTAGGTTGACTACTTTTCAAATTAATAGTTGTAAATAATACTTTTCAATGGGTGCACTGAGAAATCCTTATTAAATTCTTATATAAAACTAAACTTATAAAAACCATATACTAATTATTTCTTATTAAATGTTATAAAATTCATCCCTGGTTTCCTGATGAAACATTATTAGTTTTACCACTATTGGAACCCCATGAACTCAAATTAATAGTTGTAAATCATTATTAATACGTTTTAATAGATGTCCCTATAAATCCTTATTAAATTCTTATACAAACTAAACTGATATGGACCTATAAATAGTCTTACAAAAATAAGTACAAATATATCCTTATAAAATTGTATAAAATGCCTACTAGGAACTCCTTGGTATATCTTTTCAATTTCATTACTCTTCAGATTCCAAACAAAAAACTCATAAAAGTATTCGATAATACTTTATACTTTTTAACATGCATCCTTATATGTTTCCATTAAATTCTTATATAAACTAAACTGATATGTACCCATGAAGTTTTATAAAAATAAGTACAAATATATCCTTATAAAAATGTATAAAATGTCTACTAGGAACTCCTTAGTATATCTTTTCAATTTTATTACTCTTCAGATGCCAAAGAAAGTCACAAAATTATTCGATGTAATTCCTTATTAGTACTTTTTAATACGTATCCTTATAAATCCTTATTAAATTATTATATAAACTAAAACTGATAACAATCTCTCAGATCTTACAAATAAAAAAATATTTCATTTATAAAATACAAAATCAAATAAAATTAATATAAATAAACACTTAAGTCAATAAAAACAAAGGAGAAAATAAACAAATTTCATTTAGAAATAAACGTAATCCAGTAAAAAATAATTCATTTAATTCGGTTTACCGGGTGTCAACGAGATTACTTTCCGGATGTCATTTCTTTATTTTTTAAAGGATCGAGATGAAACTAGGCACGTGTCCCATATCACCAAAACGGCATTTTTTAATCCATCTGTCAAGTTTCTACGACTTTCGGTTTCACCAAAAGTGACCTTTACTTCTGATTCTTAAATGGGATACCCTGTATATTTTTGCATTTTTTGAATCTAGAGGACATTCTGCATTTGAATGTGCTAATTTTATGACCCTTTCCGCCATTTTGAATTTTTTTTGCAATAGTCTGCCGTGATCCACCAGAAACTGTTTTAATATTCATAAATGATTGAAGACAAATATGTGTTGAATTTTGTTGTCGTTAATTGGGTCACACCAGAGAGGTCGAAAGTTGATAAAAAATGTATTGAATTTTGTTGTCGTTAATTGTGTCACACCAGAGAGGTCGAAAGTTGATAAAATATGTATTGAATTTTGTTGTCGTTAATTGGGTCACACCAGAGAGGTCGAAAGTTGATAAAATCGTTTTTCCGAATTTTCTCAAAATTTTCAAATGAAAGTATATCACTTTCATACTACAGTTAAATGTAATTTTTCAATACCAATCTAATGACGCATCACAACAAATTCTGGAGGGTTAATTTCCGTTGGGTGACGGCACATAGATTGAAAATTAAAATTGGCTGCAAAAAATTAAAAAGCCGGTGAGGATTATAAAATTAGCACAGTCATAATGTGCTGAACGACCTCGATTCCAAAAATGCAAAAATATACAAGGTGTCCTATCTAAAAATCAAAAATAGAGGGAGTTGTAGAAACTTGACAGATGGATTAAGAAAGGTCATTTTGGTAATATAATACGTGCCTATTTTCATCTCGAACTATTAAAAAATAAAGCAATGGCGGTCAGAAAGTGATCTCGTTGACACCCGGTATAAGACAGTACCCTGTGTACATAAATAAACAAATTCAATCTACATCACCAATTAATAAATGCCTCATCAGGTAGTAAAATTGCGATCCAAAAAATTCAGTTATTGTCAAGGTATCCCGTATCTTTATTTTCAGATTTTGGAAGTATAAAGTAGATGTAATTGTAAGACTAGAAACCACAAAAAAAGTAGTAGCCCTGTCAATGAATGTTCAATAAGGGGGTCTAGAGGAAAATGCTGAGATCACAATTTTTGACTTGAGAGCTGTGTTTGGACTGTTTAGGAGGTAAACATGCCAAAAGTCCCCGAACATAGGAGGTGCGGGGGGCGCGAAGAAGGTCCCGGTTTTTGATTTTTCGCTCATATCTCGAAAACGGTCAACCATAATCAAAAGATGGCTGTATGCAAAATTAAAGCTGGCTGAATTTTCTACAAGAATGTTTCTATTAATTTTTGTCATATCTGTTATGATTCAGTAATGGATTGTATATCTTTTAACTGTATTCCAACTTTATTATAAAGGACCATGCACGTTTTGTAGGTAAATTAGGGGCCTGTCAAATTTAATGAATTTTTGATATGTTGTAGTTTAACTGATTCTGAAAAATAAGTTCCTTTGGCAAAACTTCAAATTATGGACGGTTTCTCCAATAGATGGGACCTACCCCTCGATACAATACCACGATTTCTCAAAACTACCGCAGTTCCGAAGTTTTGCCAAAGGAATCTATCTATAACGCCTTAGGGCATTATAAAATTATAACACAACCCAAAACAAGTAAATTATGATAGCATTATTGACAAACAAAATGCGTTGTTATACAACGGCGGCGTTTACAAACAATTTTGATTTTTACTCTCTTTTAAATCAAATCGTTCTGAACATAATAGATGTCAAATTAATAAATCGTAAATGTCAGAAGGCACCACGGATGACGCCCTCGGTCGACGTACATTCCCTCGGGCCAGAGGCCCTCGGGAAGTACACTGCCGACCTCGGTGCATTATTATCCTTATAACACCCTTGATAAAAGGCCTGTAACTTGGAAACAAATAAAAATCGGCCTACTGCTTTTGTGTTTTTGTCTTACAATTAAATCTACATTTCCAAATTTTGAATATAACGATATCGGACACCTAGCATAACTAACGTTTATATGCTTGGAAGAAATGTACTACATATCTAGGGCAAAATTCATGGTCTTCAAACTTTACCAAAACAGTTCCACGCTTACCACTGGTAGTATCACACCCTACGGGTGGAAGTACCAAACCCTGACTACCAGGTGTAATATCTTTTACTAACACATCAGCCATTATCATTACCTTATTCACAGTCCTGTCACAAAAGTTAACTGCGAAAATTGGTGTCTTCGCAAAATTTACACCTTTGCCAAATTTGAACCCGGTTTTGGATCCGCTAAGGCGCCAATCAAAGTTATATGTGCAAATGTTATCACTATTCTCACGTTTTGTACCATGAAAGAGCAATTGAGGTTCTATGTCTCCATAATGGAATTTTCTTTTCAAGTCAAATGCCTGTTTTAAATATGGGTTATGAACTGTTTTCACAGATGTAACAACTAGTTTAAATTTCCAAAATGACTTTGCAATATCTTGATAAGCCTTTGTATTCGTATTCAGATATCCGTAAATCACCGCTCCATTAGAAGAAAACTCGGAGCAAGAGTTTTGAAGTTGTTGATAGATACCCACGTATGTACCTACATACGTATAATCAACATTCACTTTAACAGGCTCCTGCACCTTACGTTCTTCTTCCCTTTTATATTTTCTTCTGGCCTGTATTTTTGGTTTTCTTTTATTCTCACTAATAGATGAATCCCGAAATTGACGAGTGAGATTTAACATTTCTATATTGCTAGCAACAATACCAGAATTCATTGTTATAGATGGGGATTCCTTCTAAAAAATATAAATAAGTATACTTGGGTATCCATGTATTTGTAGCAATAAATTACTCGTACATTTAATACTGCATTGGTCAGGAGCAATTCTCAGCTTCTTAAAAAAACACAATCAGCTTTGTTGCTTTGAGATCTATAACAATAAGCTCTTTCCTATGTTTCAAAACCAGTACGTATTGGGCCTTTCTAGCCGCTCCATTAACTGAACAGTGAAAACCAACTGAAATACAAGAAAATAACCACTAGAAAGTTGTATGTACATCCTAGACTAGGAAAGATATATTTATACTTTTCCTAGATTGATATGTATGTACCTCATATAATTTATCCGAAAGTTGCCAAGTACCTTATGTACGTACCAAGTATTAGACTAGATGACTAGAACCAAGAAAAGGAGGAACCAAAATTTAAAAATTGTTGAGGTTAATTTCAAGCAAAAATTTCAAGTTTGTTTAGGTCAAACGTACGTTAATTTCTAGTAGTTCAAATGTTCAGTTTCTTGGTTCATTTTAGATCAAAAAGGATAAGATAGAGCGGAAGGCTCGCGTACACATGCCATCTGTCGAGTTTTAGGCAGCAACAACATATTTACAGGCATCGGCATCAATGAAAGAGATTGTTGTCTATACTATTGACCTTGCTGTTGGTCTATAATCAACAGGTGCGTTTTTTTGCTACAATTCTGACACCGGAATATCAAATCTTGTCGTTTTTTGCTCGCCATTCTGATTCCATACACATGAATGTCGATGCCATTATTCGTTATTTAAGAATCCTAGGAAATTTGTCGCCTCCCACCTAGGAATTTCAGTTTTGTCGTTTTATTGGTAAATATCATTCTGGTAATTCTAACTCTACCGGTCGTGGACAAAAAAACGCACCTAACCTTACAATCATGCAATGCAATGGTAATGGTGATCATAATAAATGTGGCATGTAGAAAAAGCAAATGAGTATTATATGTGTAAAAAATTATAGTTTTGATTATAATTATAAAGTATATAATGGTTGTGGCCTACAATTTTTCAAACTGTCGTAGAAGAAACGATAAATATAAAGGGCATGGGTTTTTTATGGTCCCTAAGGAACTCGAAATGTGAGTAAGATCCCAGATGCCAGTTTGATTTGAAATTGTTATGAAAATATGCTACCAGCTTGGTACCCTCCGCCTTACGAAGATCTTTATCATGTACTTAGCATACAAATCTTGCAAATTGCTAGCACTTAGGGCGAGTTGTACCAACTAAGTTCAAACCAAGTTCAGCTTGAGATGTTATTTCCCATATTTCGTATGGGTCCCACGCGCCACAAACGAGAAAAAAAAATTGAAATATCACCAGCCGCCACTGCATGATCATACCTTGATCATCAGTATATAGAAAGAATATAATTTTCTTGTTTTTGATATTGATATTGTTAGATGAAAGCAGTTGATAAGATGTCTCGTAAGAGTCATTTTTTGTTGATATACTGGTATGATCAGACTTGGATCGATAGTATATGGAAAGAATGAATGGTTTCATTGAAAGTTATCTGCTGAATTAGTATACAAAATAATATTTTTCGATAATTTGTAATGGTTGTATTTTGAGCTACCACCAATTAGTGATTTTTGTTTTACCCATTAATTTATTTTTAGTATACGATATACGATTTTTTTTTATTGGAGCTGACATGTTTATATTTGTTATTTTTTCTGTCAGTTTTGTGTCCGTTTTATTTATTAATTTTGTATGATTAATTTTTTTCAATTGCACACGTTGAATTCATTACGGCTAGAATTTTTATTTTCTGTTCAATACAACACTGTAGCATAACTATTGATCAGTGTTATACAAATTTCTAGTTATAAGTTATTATAGTGTCATTTGTAGAATATTTTATAAATTATTTATACTATTTAAATTCACTTATTACTAGTAATATTTGTTTTGTTAGTGCAGTGGCTATTTCTTAAAATAAAGTAATTTTTTTCACGTTTATCGCTTCTTTTTTCCTTAATTTTTAAGAAATCCAGTGGCACGAGTGCGGTGCCTCGAGAGTTTAAATTTCCCGGTAATGGCGGTAGTGGGCAGTGGGGGATTTAGTTACGCATCTGACCTGCAGAGGGCGCCGGCTCGGTACTTCCGAATTTAAATTTCCCGCTAAAAATTGAAGGCTGAAAGTTCCTTTACGAGCTCGACCCGCGCAGGGTGCATGGATTGAAGACCTTGAGTTTCAGTTTCCCGCTATGTGTGGTAGTGGGGGGATTTCATGCTGCCTAGGACTCGCCCAGGTGGCGCAGGAAAACCTTGTACGGAAAAATACATTGTGGCCATATGGAACCTTCCACTCTATCCTATCCTTTTTGTTTTAGATCAGTGATACTGGAACAATGGCGGGAGGGTGCTGTCACGGTCAATAAACGATACGGTTGCATCAATCAGCAGCTTTATGGCGAGAGATACGCGGGGGGCGGGAAATAGAATGAAAGAGACAGACATATCTGATTTCCGTGCAAAAGACAGAGACAAAGATGCTTGTATTGTCTACAGGTGACGTAGGCTGTAGACCCTACCGGAATCTTTGTCTCTGTCTTCTGCACGGAAATCAGATATGTCTGTCTCTTTCATTCGATTTCCCGCCCCCCGCGTCTCTCTCGCCTTAAAGCTGCTGATTGATGCAACCGTATCGTTTATTGACCGTGGGGTGCTGTGTCTCCCTTAGTGATGGGCGATATCGTGATTTTTCAATCACAACGTAAATCGTTACTGTGATTTTCTTATATCAGTGAATTTAAAACGTGATGTGATCACGACTTTCATAATACGATGATTATATTGGTCTTGGTTGAACCACGGCAAGGGAACGAAATACGGAAGGAAAGTCGTGATCACGTCACGCTTTTCTGCCAACTTTACTAACAGTCGTTACCTGTGATTTCTTAATATCAGTGATTAAATCACAGTTCGTGATATATCGCCCATCACTAGTCTCCCTCACACTTGTAAACTATGTTAGGCAACAAGAGACAGGGGGCCTGCAGTCCAATCTTGCAGCTCTGATTGAATCACTCTAATAGCACAAGACATCCAATGGATGTCCGATTAAGATCCAATTACTGTACAAATGTCCATGGACATTGGATGGACGTCCTATAGATGCTCATTTTATGTACGTACAAGGACGTCCTCTATGGGGTATTGAATGGACATCCTAGGGACGTCCATTTACTGTACATGAATGCTTGGACAACTAATGGATGTCCCGCTAAAGCCCATTTATTGTACAAACGTTCATGGTGAAAGAATTAACGTCCCATAATTGTCCCTTTTATGTACATAGAGGACATCTTCTCTTCTATGGACGTCCATTTTTAATGTACATAAAAGAAAGCACATTTTATATTCCTATTTGAACAACCAGTAAATATGTCCCGTTAAAGTCCATTTATTTTGTACAAATATGCAAAGTTAATAACCAAGCGCGGATCTAGAAATTTCAATAATTTTTTTCCCGTCTGTGGCACATGGGACCCATACGAAATATGGGAAATAACATCTCGAGAAGCACTTCTCTAACGACCCCTAAAAAATTTTGAAAAAGCAGTTTGCGAAAAAATTTTTCAAAATTCGGTTACCCCCCCAGGTCTAGGGACTTCCGTTTAAAATTATTTTTTTTGTCATATGCATTTTACTTTTCATAAAAATACAGCAATACATTTTGAAGTTTATGAAAATATTTTCATTACTAACTGAGATACAACGAATTGAAATTTTGTAAATCACAAAATTATTGGTCCAAATAATGTCCACATGGACCATCATTTAAGGTCCAACGTTGGAGGGCATTTGTACAGAAAATATATGTTAATTTAATTGGTCCAAATAATGTCCATCATGGACCACCGTTTAAGGTCCGACATTGGACTTCCAAAAATTATCCAAAGTTGTGACATTACTGATTTTTTCCAGTGAAATCAAGTATCTAGCAGTAATCCTGGATCAAAAACTTACCTGGAACTCACATTTGGAAAGGAAGATGCAGAAACTGCAACGCTTTGCCTGTCTAGGGACTACAGGAGCAATGTGCTCCTGTCTCACAGCAGCTATGGAGGCAATGCTGGACTTACTTCCTGGTGCCGATATACGATCCCTTGATTTGCGTCTGTGTATACCAGTACCGGTTCCCTCCTGAGTCTTCGATCTGTCTGTGCACCATTCCAGACCTACGGGACACTCAGAAGATTCATTTGATCGCGTTCCCCGTCATCTCGACTAGCGAACATGACTATATGTGGAATAGTGAACTTTTAGACAGGGAGACACTGACATCCTCTGGTTTAGCAACGACCTGATCTCCGGAGTATTTTATAAGTTTGCCGTGTATGTTTGTATGTCTGTCTGTGGCTTTATATCTCTTCAACGGCGGGTAAATTAATTTTGATGTGATTTTCTTAATTTGAAAATTAGGTATGTAAAAAAATAGAATTAATTAGGGTCTACTGTGGCCAAAAAAAAAAAAACATTCACCTACTATACAAATGCAAATCCACCTGCAATACCAAAATAAATGAAAAAAAATCAAAAAATATTGGGAGTTTTTTATATGAAAATTTTATTAATGAGAGTTGTTCAGAATTTTCCAAAATCCGAAAGTACAAAATTTCATCAAAATAAAAAAAACACTGAAATATTTTTTTAAATAATAATGTCCATGTCTAAAAATATTTTATACCAAATAGGTTTCTTTGTTTAGAAAATTGTGCTATGACAATTTTGTTTGAAATTAAATGCAAGTTGTCAAGTAATTTGTAAGTTTCTTAATTTTGGTGAAATTTTGGACTTATAGTTTTTGAAAAACTTTTGTTAATAAAATTTTCTGAAGAAAAAAATGCCAATGACTTTTTGATTTTTTTCGTTTATTTTGGTATCGCAGGTGGCATTTTATTTGCAGAAGGCGAATGTTTTTTGGGTCATAAGTATATAGATCCTGGGATGCTACTCTCAACAACACTCGTGAAATTACGTGTACGCGTTAATGCGAATGCAATATTGCGAAGGATCTCGGTTATCTTAATTCTCGACATAGCATTCCAAAAAGACCAACGACAAAATTGAAAAACTCGGCAGCTTCTGCTGCTGAATATGCCGGATATATAAAAGATAAAAATAGGATCATGGAATCATACCACCGAAAAAAACTTCAGATTATGTCAGAGATGGTTATCATTAAAAAAGCAAAAGTCACTGCACTTGAAAGGATCGCAGACAATTTGCAAGTATTTAAGTAAATTCCTTTACTGAAAAAAACAAATTTACGTTCCTCCATTCCCTGTAACTATAGGAATGTTGGTAATAATAAGTTTAGTTAGAATGGATTTTCTATGCAATTGCACTTACTTTTACTATTCATCAGAATTACTTTACGATGTTAATTTTTGGAGGAAAATAAAGTTTATTTTTGTTCAAAAAATACATGTCAACTTATTAACCATAAATAATATTTGATTTATAAGCGATCTGCAAAAAAATTTTGCACTAATCTTCTTCTAGCTCTACGACTATATAGATCTGGATTCACACGTCTCATAGCTGTAGATAAACTAATTCATCCATCTTAAAATTTTCGTGTTTTAGAAGGAAAACAACCAAAAAGGCACGTGCGAGTGAACAGCGAGTGCTCGAGAATACCAAAATGTCGAAATTCGTTCGACTCGCGTAGATTGCGAATAACCTTGGGCATTGCGACTGCCTGAGAATAGCACCCCAGATTGTTCTACTGCGTAAAATTTGGTTTGAATTGGAAACAAAAGGAAAAGTCATAAGGTTGTTACACTCTTCAATGCGACACACTGTATAACAGATGTTTAAAACAAAATCGACACGAAACAAAAGACAGACAAACCAAAATTGTGCAGCCTCTATGAAAGATATTTTGTCATTATAAATGTCTTTGATTTCAGAGTGTCACACTCAAGAGAATTGGAAAGCTGTGAATAAACATTTTCAAATAATTTTCAAACAGTGTCTAGGAAAAAATAAACAAAATTCATTCAGAAAAAAATATAATCTAATAAAAAAAATTTTCACTTACTAAATACAAAACCAAATAGAATAAAAATAAATAAACACTTACATCACTAAAAACAAAGGAACAAATAAACAAATTTCATTTGAAAATAAATGTATCTAATAAAAAAATATTTCATTCATAAAATAAAAAATCGAATCAAATTAGTATTAAAATGAATAAACTCTTAATTTGGTATATAAGACATGCAGTACCCTGTGTACTTTGATAAACACAAAAAATATAATCTACATCACATATCATCTACATCACTAATAAATGCCTTATCAGACAGTAACATCACAATCTAAAAAACCCGATTAGTTATTGTCAAGGTCAAGGTGTCCCATCGTTATTTTCAAATTTGACTAAAAACCACAAAAGAGGTACCCTAGTAGGCCGATCTTTATTTTTTCTTTGAAGTTACGGGCACATTATATTATTATTATTATTTTTTTAACTATTTATTTAACTTCAGCCTATTTCCGTTACCAGGGCCTATCACCACGCTAGGAGTTGAGTTACCCCAACCTGGAAATTTTGCTGAACTTCTTCCCTTGAGAAGAATAGGGATCTTTTACTTGCCCAACATTTAATAGACACGGGACCGCCTGCGTTACATTCCCTCCAAAGGATGGTATATCCACTATGTAATCCTCGTCTTGAAATTACATAGCTTTCGCGTATACGCTGATATACAAGCCACTAGAAGGCGGGATGAGATCGCTGCGTCTCCCAAGATGGATTTCACCCCCATCCAATTACTAACCGCGCTGCACGTTGCTTTACTGACACATACACAGTGAAGACGCATCTACGCTCGCCCCAGAAACTGATTTTGTTTTCGATATTTCCATATCCCATTTACAATGAAGTTTTCATGACATTTAGAGTTTATTAAAAAAAATCATTCCACCCTGGTTACGACCTTCTTGCTTAGCAGGGCAGTACAAAGTTCTTTTTGTTACTTCCACGGATGACTGAAGATAAGTTTTTATTTGGTTTACAAATTTAATAGGGATGTTCACAAAAAAATAAATCTTGTTTAACCCTAGAACGGTATCGATATTTTATTGTACTGTATTGGTATCGTACGTAAATTTTACGTACATATTTTTTCTATAAGCTTCATGCTAAAATGCGGTTAAATAAATTAATAAAACACAATTAATATTTTGCTTAAAGGTTTATTTTGCCAAGTATACATACAATATACATGGTAACTTAAATTAGTAATGAACAAAGTAAATTTACTAGCTTCCTCCAAGTCTTCATCTGTTAAACCTCGTTTCGACATTGTAAACGTTTATTGGTATCGGACACGTAAAAATTATAAACTAATTAGCGGATACCTAGGGGCCGTTCAAAAATTACGTAACGCAAATTTTCTGTAAATGCAAATTATTAATCTTGAACACGTAAATTTTACGTACGATACCGTTCTAGGGTTAAACACAATAAAAAAATCCAAATTAGTCTTAAAATTACATGTGTAAAATTTAAGGAAATTCTAAAAAAGCATTCTGTTGAAAAAGTACATGCGAATATACCGTAATTATTTAAATCCGCTGAACTCTCTCTGACGTCACTTGCTCTACCGAGAGTACAGCGCCAGTGCTTGTGCTATGCAAACGGTAGGACGCTGGCACTTCTATGAGAGAGATGTGTCATTTTACACTTAACTATAGCAAAACCTGTGGCCAAAAGCAAGCAGAGCAGTGTGGCTTACGTGCGCATCAGGTAGGTAAATAACGTCGCACGCTAGCCACACGTACGGTACATTTTCTAGTCTCGCTAAATTCGGCATTTTTATTCTGCGTTTATTTAATTGTATTTTAATTTTTAAGAGTTTTTGTGTTGGTTATATCTTTACAGACCATTAAAGCTTTCGAATTTCGTTATAATTGAAAATTAGCAAACATACCTATTCTGTTTTTATTACTGTTTACAAATTTAATAGTCTTGCAAATTCGAAACAAAGAAAAATCGACTTACCAAGCTTCTGTGGTGTTTTTTAGTCTTTTAATTAAGTCTATGCTCCCAACATTTGAATATAACGATACCGGACACCTTGTATAAGCATAATTAACATTTATAACGGTTGGAAAAAATCTATTATATATCTAGGGCAAAATTCATGATCTTCAAACTTTACCAAAACAGTTCCACTCTTACCACTGGTAGTATCACACCCTACGGGTGGAAGTACTAAACCCTGACTACCAGGTGTAACATCTTTTACCAACACATCAGCCATTATCATTACCTTATTCGCAGTCCTGTCACAAAAGTGAACTGCGAAAATTGGTTTCTTCGCAAAATTTACACCTTTGCCAAATTTGAACCCGGTTTTGGATCCGCTAAGGCGCCAATCAAAGTTATATGTGCAAATGTTATCAACATTCTCACGTTTTGTACCATGAAAGAGCAATTGAGGTTCTATGTCCCCATAATGGAATTTTCGTTTCAAGTCAAATGCCCGTTGTAAATACGGGTTATGAACTGTTTTCACAGATTTAACAATCAGTTTATATTTCCTAAATGAGTTTGCAATATCTCGATAGCCCTTTGTATTCTTATTAAGATATCCATAAACCACCACTCCATTAGTAGAAAACTCGGAGCAATCGTTTTGAATGAGCTGCTGATAGGCATCCACATAATACGTATAATCAACAACCACTTTAAGAGGCTCTTTCACCTTACGTTCTCCTTCCGCTTTATGTTTTCTTCTGGCTCTTACCTTTTCTTTTTTTTTATTCTCAGTAACGGATAAATCCAGAAATTGATTAGTGAGACTTTGCACTTTCATATTGCTAGCAACATCAGAGACAACTTTGTCTCTGGCAACATTACCAGAATTCATTGTTATGATTATATATGAATGCGTGTCTTCTAAGTTGGTCCGTATAACCACGTATAACAACAGATAATAAAGGGGGACGTATAAGTAATTCGGTTGATTCAAAAATATGCACTTTCTGCATCAGTGCGGATGTATCTCTCTTCAACTTATGTATATTCTCATTCTATCTCCTTCTATTTTCTGCACTGGTGTAAAGTGCAGTTTTTAAACAAACACAAACCCAACGAGGTTATGTCGCTGCACTTACTACTGTCACAGATTAAGATAAACAGATATCAGATATGCCTCTCCCCTGTTGGCGGGAAACAATCCCATTGACCTTGTGGCCGTAGTACTATGATTATCCTGACCACTGAAGATAAGCACAGACTATATTGTCTTAGTCTGGGCAAATCACAAAGGGTGCGACATCTCTCATGTAAAGAGGAACTAAGAAAGTGATGGTAATAGTTAGGTTACGCTTTCCACTTTAAAAACCCATTCGGTTTCCTTAAATGAAGTAGAAACAACGACACAATTTAAATTATGCCTTCGACATGTTAGAAGATATTCACAAAATTAAGGAAATTCATGAGAAGTTCAACTTACAGGCGCCATCTGTTGAGCGTGATTTCCCCGGCACTCATTTATCATTACAGAGGTAGCTTCTTTACCAAAACCAAACTTATAAACAATAATTTTTAAACAAATGTCAAACTTTAACGAATGTTTATGTGCTTGGTGGAAATTTTTAATTCAATTAAAATATACTGATAAGTAACGAAGAAATTTATTATTTGTTTTGACTTTATGTAATACAGGGAACCCAATATTTAAATTTTTTTATACTTACCCACTTTTGCATTACTTTTCTAACTCTGATACCTTTTCCTATAATAAAATGTGAACTTTATTAATGTCTATTTGCTAGAAGGTATTTCCTTATTGTTTTAGCAATAATAATTATAAGTTTTAAATTGTGAGATCGAAAGCGAACGCAATGTTCTCTGTTGGGAAGTATCCTAATTTATTTTTTAATTCTGCATCCGCACAGACAGATTTTTCACATTCCCAGATCCAAAACAGGAATCACCCATGCTCAAATTTTTCACTTGATTATTTATTAAAACTCTATTCGAATGAGGGCATTCTATATTATAATATATGCCAAATTTTATATTGGACCCATTACTGAATAGAATAGAATAGAATATACTAAAAGGACGAATAAAAATAGGAAGTTAGATATATTAATATATATATATAAAATCCTGAGGTAATATATATGTTTAATAATGTTAACGCAGTGTTATTTTGAGGAAACAAAATGAATCACTAAACACGAGCAGTGAAACAAATTAGTTTTTATTTAACTTACGATACAAAATGTCACTTCATAAAATTAAATTGTCAAGTCAATTAATTATGACATTTTTATATATGCAGAGATGGCCAACAAAAAGAGTCGCAAATCGTTCATAGTAATCAACAAATTGCTTTAATAATTGAGATATGTTCGATCATCAGAAATATACTGCCGCTTAATAATCTTCATAAAAAAATGTCTTCTATTTATATCTAACGAAGACATTCGTTTTTCAGTTATTGCAAAACATAGTAGTTATTACCCGCAATAACTACATAGCTATATTATGGAGATCAAGAAATATGCCAAACTTTTATACAAGTCAAACAAAAGTTTGACGTGAAATGGTTCGCAAGTCATAAACAGTCTTCTTTCGATACTGAAATTGTTGTGCAACACATTTGTGATACATTTGTATGCAAATTTTTATTTCCTCAGTAACGGCAAAATCAATAAATGTATGATTATTGGTGGGTAATATATATCTTTCACTGCTTTCACGCAATATCACAATGAAGTAAAAATTGTGAAGTGCAAGACGACAAAAACTAACCTCAAATGATTTAAATATCTGAGAAAATAACTCTAATTAATGAGCTCTAGACTATCTCTATTCTTCAGCATGTTTTGAACACATGAAAATTTAATTTCTGAACCATGTACCTACCGAGTTTAAACGACACTGTTTGAAATAAAATAAGAGCATGCATGGAATTGGGGCTGAAAAGAAATTGAAAGCTGATTGGTGAAGTGAGTCACTAACCTTTTTACGTTTCTATTTTATTTTGCTAACATGTCTCATTTAAACAGGTACATATACGTATAAGATAGAAGATATGAAAATAAATTATACTACCTTATTTTTAAAATTTAGAGAAAACAATATTTTGGAATAAACAAACGTTGTGTATAAATGTCATATAATGAATAATTCACAATGTACCTGTTTGTATAAATTTATTTTTTTTATGTCACTGAAACCTAAATATTCAGTATTTTAGAGGAATTTACATATAAAATTCCATAGTTTATCAAAGGTAAACATTTTAAAAAATTAGGTTAAATGACAAGACCATAACAAGTTACTAAAATATTGGTAACATTTAAAAGTTCCTAACTCAGCAGGTTAGCCGTGGCCAACAGTAAAAATATCCCTGTGCTACTCCCAACTCCGCCCCAATCCATTCATAATTCGAAAAGTTGGGAGTAAGCCAATGAGCGCTCAACAGCGAGGTCACTGAAAACACTAGGGCGATTTTATTCATAATTCCAGAAGAGTCAGGCCTGTGCTACTGTCACATCGTTTCTTCTTCTGTGCTACTGTTTAGTGTTTACTAGAGATGAGCCATGATACAAAGAATAGAAGGTATGATCTTCAGTTCGCCAAATTCGGTCCGGCTGGCGCAAGACGTCACGCGGTGATAGCGGGATTTTAAATTATATAGGATTTTCCTCATGATACAAAGAATTTGTATCATGGATTTGCCTGAACTCATTGGAATTTTGAATAAATAGGGATTCTTAGTGTTCTTAGTAACCATCGTTCTTTATAAATGAGCCTTATCTACGCGCAAATACATTTTAAACATATTGTCACTTTTACATGATGCCAATGCACAACGCATTTTTATAACTAAAGGTTATTGCAAGAACACTAAAATGAGTAAAATAATCCAAAAAACAACTACCACAGACGTCGGCAAACTCACTTTTACGAAGGAAGCGGGTAGAAAATTATCACCGCGTGACGAAACAACTGTCGATTTGGCTCCGCCCACATGCGCAATATCATACCTTGTATTCTTTGGAGATGAGCGGTCCGGCCGGACCCGTTCCAAATGAACGAATCCGGAGGTGGAAAGGGTCCGACCGAATCCACGATGTCGATCGAACCGGGTCTTCGGTCCATTGATCTGCTATATGTGTGTGATAACTGCCGATGTGCCGGTAGGTACCTACCTCTCACGGTCATTAAACCATACGGTTGTCTCAATCAGCAGCTTGAGGGCGAGAGAGACGCGGGGGGCGGGAAATAAAATGAAAGAGACAGACATATCTGATTTCCGTGCAAAAGACAGAGACAAAGATGCTTGTAGTGTCTACAGGTGACGTAGCTGTAGACCCTAGCGGAATCTCTGTCTTCTGCACGGAAATCAGATATGTCTGTCTCTTTCATTCGATTTCCCGCCCCCCCGCGTCTCTCTCGTCCTAAAGCCGCTGATTGATGTAACCGTGTCGTTTATTGACCGTGCCTACCTCTTACCTATATCAAAATAATAGGAAAAAGTGATTGGACAATTTTCAGTTTCCTACCTAATTGCGTAAAAATTTTGAAGTGGATCCGATGGAACGAAACTAGATGAACGAGTCCACGAGCGGAACGGTTCCAAACGGACCGAATCCACTAAAGGAACTGGACCGCCCATCTCTACTGTTTACGTGTATTACAGTGTTGCCAATCCTAATTTTCAAAGTTTTTCTTTTTGTCCTTTTTTCTTGCGAATGATTAAAAATCCCCGCGGCTGGAGCTCAGAAGTATGATCGAAATAAGCATTTTCAAGATCTTCTCCATAAAAAAAGGGGGTCAAGACATAGTTCGCGTGGTGGCAGCACCGTTAGCAAAAACCATATCCTCCCAAGATTTCATATTCTCCAATGGGTTCAGCGACATAATAAGGAGAGACTGGAAAAGCAGGCGTGGCACATGACCAGAACATATTCAAGCATCTAGTCCGCATGGGCGTCACTTCAACTTAACGTTATGGAATTTGCGAATATTTTAAAAATGTATAGAGCAGCATTTACTCCGTTTTTAAATATGATATAATTTATTACTACTTCTACAGCAATTTGATTAATAGATTTGAGCTCAACTAATAATAGAACAGTGATAAAAAACAATATTCATTCATTAATTATATCCCTCAAAGCAGTACTCCACTGCAAATCATGGCAACTAGGGCCAACAAATGACCCCCCCACTGCGTCCCTCGAGCGTTTATTCTATGGCCAAACAAACCGTATGTATACTGAATTGGGATTGCCCCTCTATACTTTAGACCTC
Organism: Rutpela maculata; assembly: GCA_936432065.2. Lineage (NCBI taxonomy): Eukaryota > Metazoa > Arthropoda > Insecta > Coleoptera > Cerambycidae > Rutpela > Rutpela maculata. The sequence goes on along the minus strand of OW386291.2, from coordinate 147,431,476 downwards.
GTTGAATGGGTTTATTTGTAATAGTGGCGCGATATTTAAATTTTTGACAAACTTACGCGTTGGTCCTTAGCGTCCGCCCGTTCCATTGCACAATATATTTATCTATTGTATTCAATAATATTAAAAACTAATGGGCTTACTAGCATATGAATGGCACAGTATGACTGTCGCCTCATGCCCAAACGTATGAACTATATACTACATATCACATCTATGGTTTGGTTGTCTGGTTAAAAAAATTTCAAAATATAAAATTTTACGATCGGGATGTATATATGGCTTTAGTTTAGAACCTAAATCAGCAGACACAGCAAGCTATATCACTTGTTAAATTATGTATATTCTGAACAAGATAAAGGAAACTATATGGTTGATTTAAGTAAGGCTTTTGCTACATTATTGGCTTCCCAAATATTAAAAAAAAAAACACGTAATATCTTACGTATAAGAAAACTGCTGTAGTGGGTATAATCATATTTACAAACCGATATAAGAGAACTAGCTGTAGGAACATTTTCAAACAATTGGGAGTTCTACCACTCCCTAGCATATTTCTAATGAATTTATTACTCTATGCAAAGTCCGAATTAAGTAATCTGAACACCCTTTACTATAATCATAACTATAACACCAGAAACTCAACTACCCTAGTAATTTTAACATTATATGAAAAGAGCCCCAAGTACATGGCTATAAAGGCTTTAATAAATTGGCAAACCTTTACAAAGGACTTAGTGATAAGGAATTTAAAAATAAGATCAAGTCCAGACTGAGGGAAAAATCTTATTATTCTTTGAACGAATATTTTACTGATGACTTTTAACTTAATTTATTATTTAATATTTAAATAGTTACATTTTAATGTTTTTAGACTTATCTTATATCATGTAAAATGATCTATTGGACAAATAAATATTATTATTATTATGTTAGTAAAAATGAAGAATCAAATATCTAATAAATACCCAATCTCACTTGGAGTTCCTCAAGGATCGTCATTGGGGGCTCACATAAATTTTTACTCTCTATTAATGACCTGCCTCAAAATGTATAGGTAACAATGTTCGAAGATGACACGAATCGGTTCGGTGGCACAGTGCTTTTCGGAAAAAATTTCGTTACCAATTTATTGATTATTTAATGTTTAAAATAGGTAATTTTAAGGGGACCGTAATTCGAAAACCAAAAATCAAAATGTTCTTAACTTCTGAATATAGCAGCATGCTGATCAATAATATTACATTAGTTTTTCAACAAAGAAATGCCTAATATGATTCCTCGAAAAATCGACTCTTTTTTTCTTAATAATACAGGGTGAGTACAATAAGCCCAGGAGGCTGCAGTGCCCTCAGAATAGTATACAGGCGAGCCCGGGAGGAGGAAAAAAAATGTATTATGTATTTTGACACCAATATACTCTAGTCGGGATTCGAACTTGGGACTCTATGTCAAGATTCACATGTAGGCACTGAGTCGGTTTATTTAGTTCTATCTAAGTTCTATTTGAAAGCAAAGGTTTAGAATAACTGTTCTTAATAAAAATACACGCCACTGACTGAAATAAGTTTTGTTTTACTCAAAAAAGAAATATTAAAGATCTTTGATACCGATCCAAATTTGGTTGAAATTGGATGACTAATAACTGAGCTACGTAGGTGTTACCGTGAAAAGTGGGACACACTGTTGTATATTACAGTTTCAGGTAAAAACTCTGAGCAACTACAAGGGAACATTAAATTGACACTTTAGGCAATCTACAGTTGGCTTCAATGAAATAGGCTTATTCTCAATGATCTGAAAACAGTATATTCATATAAAGAAAGAACTCCAAGCAGTGAACTTTTAAACATTAAATAACCTGCAGTTTTCAAACACCACTAAACTTTCTAATACATCTGTGAGAATCTGCTGAATGAGTTACAGATTTCTTAGATTTCTTGAAACACAGTTTAAAAAAAGCGAAGTCGACAAGAATAAAAAAAATCCCTCTTCAAAAGAGTAGTCAAAAACTAGGAAATAAAATTTAACACTAATATTGACAGTGAAGTTGGGTAAAAATACATTTCGTTATGTCTCATTTTTATTTTATTTGACCTTGCAGTCGACCCCCCTCGTTTAGATGGAAAATGGTGGAAGTTAATTTAAAATATGTCTATGAAAACAATTATTTCTTTATTAAAAGAAAAACAAGAATATAAATAAAAATCATATTTAAAAACAAAAATCTCACTGCCCTTGTTGTGCCTCTGGATTCGTTGCTGAAGACAGTGCCATAATTATCACCACAGGAATGATGTACATCCACTAGAAAGGAAGGAATTTATTAAATAGGGAAATTAATGTAAAATAATATTATCGGTATTATCCTTGGCTTGACCCTATCAAGTTTATGGAGATGTTTAAATGGGAACTACATTTGCACAACTGGCAGTGTGCTGCTAAGGGTGTAGGTCAGTCATGAGACGAATTACGCCCAGTGAAAGTGTCAGTATTTTAAACGAAATTTCTATATTCAATATACAGGGTGTTTTTTTTTACCGTTTTAAATTGGGCAAAAGATTTTACTGTTAAAACCAGTTCATTATATCTCTTTTAGACATTCTAATTTTTCCCCATCGCTTGCCTCCCGGAACACTCACAATTTTGGGGCAATATTGCTTAAAAATCATTTTTTTGTCAATATCTCGGTTCCGAACGGTCCTACCGACAAAAAAAAGGTGGTTATCAAATTTAAAGATAAGAAAATTCTCTATCGAAATGGTTCGGACACATTTTTACGTAGTATTAATATTCTTGGAGTTATAGGCGGGGGAAATCAAGCATCGTATCGCATCCGCATTAAATATCGGATGAAGCTGTTATAGCAATAGCAATAAAGATTTGGCATTCGTGTTCCATCAAGAACTACCCGATCAGTTAATACATTTTATGAATCAGCTCATAGAACAAATTACGGGTTCAATCCGTTTGTTGCTAGGTCTTCCAGACTAGCTAATAATTATGGTAACCACCTTGATTTCTTTACCGAATCAACAACATTTTAGGTAATACCATAAGAGAAACTCTAGTGGGGTCAAATCCGGCGACCAAGCTGGCGATTTAATAGACCCATTTGACCCTATCCAAGAATTCAGAAAAGTATTATTTAAACAATTTGTAACAATTCTTGCATTATGAGGTGGAGCTCCTTGCTGAAACCACATGTTCTGTCGAATGTTCAGTGGAGCTTCGTTGAGAAGTTTAGGTACCTTTGCCCATTCAAAATACCCTCAGAAACTAACTATATGCTGTAATTGCGGTCATATGGTACTATTAGCAATATAAATACTTACATATTTTGCTAGGAACGATCTATTGTCTTTAACCTCGCCCTTTTCCTTAGCTTCTCTTTCCCTCTCCATCTTCTGAATGTAACTTGCAGTATCTGGTCTAAAAGAGAAATAATAGTAATAAATAGGTATATGAGGTAGATAAATTTTGTTAAACTCACATTGGTCCAGTTTCTGTATGTCTCACGTACACGCTTGTAGTAAATTGCTTTAATTTACTCGCTGGGACTACGGCACCCTCGCAGGTTGATTTTGAAGCAACCACCAACGTCACACCAATAACTCTGCCAACATAATCTATAGACACGGAGAGTCTATCATCCAGTTCAGATTCAGCTAGCATACACTAGACAAAATTAAAAGAAATTGATAGAATACTAAAGGAAAAAATATAATACTCTATTAGTCTACTCTAAACAGAAATAGATTTTATGACCAGCAATGAGACAATTTTTTAGATAACTAACATTTAAAAAGAGCCACGTGTATGTATTCGAATACATAATCTAGTGAGCTCTGTGAAACGAAAAATACTCATGGCATTGACTAATTCAGTAATTGGGTATTACTGAATTAGTACAGTAGTCAACATGTTAAAAAATCAACTTGATTGTGCCTCACATTCTTATGGACAAATCATTAAGTTATAATTTTCATCCTGATAGTGTGGCACTTATTAATTCTTACTTATCCAATAGATTTCAACTACAACCTAAGCACTTTCCAAAAACGTAGAGTTACTCATGGTGTTCCTCAAGGTTCTGTGTTAGGTCCCATACTATTTACTATAATCATCAATCCCCTTGCCAATTCTGATGATAACTGAACTTTATGCTGTTTATAGATGACATCACTGCATTTAACATTAATTTCACACTTGATGAACCAAAACTAGAAACTGAAGGCAAACATATCTATGAAAGGTCTTTAACCAATAGATTAATACTAAACGATGACAAGATAGAATCATTAACTTTCATACTGAGAAATAGGGATCCAGAAGCACACACTGATGCATTCATACAATAGGCTCATTTAACAATTTTTTATTATTACATATTCTGAAAGAGCTTGGTGAGTGTAGTATGCCAAAAATGAGAATTTACTGATGCCGCCTTCATGTATAAAAAAATTATTAAAGTCGGCGCGCTTAAAAACGCTTGGGATAACCATGTAGTCGAGTTGTGACGTCAGATGGCTGAACCGCCCAGTGAACACGACTGTGAATGCAAGTTAGTAGAATAAAATTTGGAAGTAAAGTCGCTTAGTTTTCGAGAAAAAAAAAACAGACGTAGAACCAGACCAGATAATCGTGTACACGAAATAATTTTTTACGACATTTTTTGGTGGTCGAGAACTTTTTTATTTCGGAAAAACTCAAAAAAATAGATTTTTAATGAAATATGTTTTTTAACGTCTCCACCGCTATATCTCTGAAAATATTTGTGCTATCAAGCCATTTTTTTTTTTAGATTAAAGTAGACACAATAGCGCTTCGAACAACGTCCCACGTGAACCCGATTTATTTTTTTTAGTTGGAAAAATAATAGGAAACTCAAACTTGTTATTTTCAGTAGCGTAATTTTAGACAATCGAGAAAAAAATTTATTTATGAAAATTTGTATATACATGCTGCTTACAAATTGAAGCCAATAGTTGAAAAAAGTTTTTAGGATAAAAATTTTTCATGTTCCGTTCATAGTATTGAGTCAGCGATTTTTTTTAACGGGCCAAAGTCATATTCTTGCACGCTCGGCTGTAGCAAGTCTGCCGACTGCAACGATCTGACGGTCCCGGTCGGGGTGTATGTAGTGTTTAACTTATATCAATAGATACAAAACTAGTAGTGATCAAAAGCAGCAGCGGCTCGTCAGGGGAGGCTGAGCCTCCCTTTGGAAGAAGCAGCAAATCTTTGAATCTTCCAAAAATCCGTTGTACTACCTCGGGGGGTGGTGGGGAAATGTACAAATTGTAATCATATTGCAAGTTAATTGTCTTTCAAAATATCAAGCCACCTCTGCAGACAATATCACGAGCCGCCACTGATCAAAAGCATCTAGGGGATCAATATTATTGTTCAATATTTCATATATTGTACAGTAGTATTGATCATATGTTGTTGATATTAAGAAATTGTACGATAAATATAAAATAGTCTCCTTTTAATAATAAAAAGATAGGTAGGTAGATATAAATACCTAATCTATAAGTATCAATCAGTGTTACTAACTACCCACCTTATTAGACATTTTTAAATGAATGAAAGTAAAAACGTACGCATAAAATGAGTTTTATTGTTGAAATAAATTTTCTATTTGGATAGATAAATATGTAGTATGTAGTTTATGTAGGCCCTACATTAATAGCATTCTAATTCGTTCACATCTGCCTCGAAATCTTTAATAATGTTGTTACAGGAATGACATTTGCACTCGTTGCAACATTTTAGGCCTTCCTTAAAACAAGCACATTTTCGATTGTCACAATTTTTATCCGAACAATGAATACTTAATGATTTTCGACAACCGCCACTTCTACGCGACTAATCTGACCAACCCTGCATGCGAGGTGTATTAATTGCGTCCCAATGTCGCATTTAGCGCTGATAAAAAAAATCGCTGTTGCCACGCGGTACATTTTAGGAAAAAATATATTGTTTCAAAAACTTTTGTGATTATTAGGCTTTATTTTCTTCGCTGCATGTATGTAAATATTTTCAAAAATAAAAAAGTTTATCGATTGGTGAAGATTTCAATACATAAAATATATATTTTTAGTTTATCTGATTTTTAGAGAAATGAAAGTGCGAATTGTGCCTAAACCGTTTATATTGGTAAAAGCGCTACAGTGCGTGCTTTAATTTGACACAAATTTCGGTACCTTTAATAGTTTTAAAGATGGAAACAAAAAAAAAAAAACAATTTTATTTAAAAATACATTTTTTCACTTTTTATTGATTTAAAAAGTTCGAGACCACAAAAAATGTCGTAAAATATGATTTCATATGCCCGGTGACATACTCAAAGGAATCTGACATGTTTGACCTGGTTCTACGCCAAAAAAAAAAAAAACGACACGATAAATTTACGAAATCTCTGCTCTAATATAGGTATCGGCGCACGCCAAGTGATGTCACTCTACGGACTGTTGGCCGGCCAAGCGTGTTTCTATTCAAATGCGAATATCTCCGTGGCTACTGATTCAATTGAGCTGACATTTTTTTCTGAGGCTATTGGTTTGTCATACTTTAAAATGAAAAAGAAAAAGTAGGAAACTGCCATATCACTAAATGACCCTATTTCTAGGTGTGCACCTAAACTTAATATTATCCTGGGAAGAACACATTAGAAAACTATCGACTAAACTCTCTAAAAATATTTATTTCCTTCACAACTTTGGCAACACAGTATCCCTTAACTACTCACAGCTTATTATGGTTCTTTTCATGCCAATATGTCATACGGAATTTTAAACTGGGGGCACCCAGTCCATGCTTCCAACATTTTTGGCTTACAACGTAGATGCTTTTGCATACTATCTCATTTTAGATACAGAGATGATTGTATAAAGACCAATTAATTCATCTCAAGATATTAATTATGCCTTGGGTTTATATCTTCGAGCGTTTACTATATCTTAAACAAACTAAGCATTAATATGTAACTCACAGCCAAATCCATGAATATACCACAAGAAACAGAACAGGTTATTATTCTGCTAAATTGTATAATGAATGCTCTTCTTCATTCAGTAAAAAACTTTTTGCAATTGAAAAATAGAATTAAAGGTTACCTAAAAACTAAACACTACTTGAAGAGTTTTTGAGATGTACCTGAAGTTTTGAACGTTCGCTTGAACGAATTTCGTATGAAAAGGAAAAATTAACAAAAACCACAAATCGACTTAGGCGTACCATTTTTCTGGTAATATTTGGTGACAATGATACTATCACTGCCAGCAAATATTACCATAAAAATTGTACCCTAAGTCAATTTACTGGAAATTTTCATATGAAATTCGTTCAAGTGAACATTCGAAACTTTCTGAGAATGATTTCTCAGACTTAATTTAACTATGACCTAGGCACTGTATATTCATTACCACATATTCTTTTGCTAATTTTTCCAATTGGTTTAGATAATTTTATAATACTTTTATTCTTGTTTGTTATTCACTGTCTTATATATTTCTGTGGTTTATCTATTTTTAATACTTTTCGTATAAGTATTATCTTTATGTTTTGATTTGTGTAAGCATCATGTATTATATATGGTGAGACGTTAGGAAGGTAGTAAACCAGGCCTACACGAGATCACCGAAGTGCAGCAAAGTCGCGCACGATGAGGACTTGGATGGGTGATGGCTGGTGATCGGACCATCCAAGAGGCACCACACAGCGAAACAGCCAAACACCCGTAGCTAGGGCAATACAGAGTGAGCACAATAAACCCAGGAGGCTGCAGTGCCCTCAGAATAGTATGCAGGCGAGCCCGGGAGGAGGAAAAAATGTATTATGTATTTTGACACCAACATACTCTAGTCAGGATTCGAACTTGGGACTCTTATGTCAAGATTCACATGTAGGCACTGAGTCGGTTTATTTAGTTCTATCTAAGTTCTATTTGAAAGCAAAGGTTTAGAATAACTGTTAGGAAGCATTCCTTGAAATTCTGGATTTCTATATTTTGTCTGATTTATAGTCATAAAATTCGAAATCTATTTGAAACTTGAAATAAGAAAATTCGTTGTACAATAACATATAATATCAATGGAAAAGATACTTACAGCTTTAACTGTTGATAGAAATGTACGCTCATTGCCATCACTGCCTGTAACAACGGCTCTAATCTGGTAATACCCATTATTTGCTGCTAAGGCCTAAAATTATTCACATACATTTATGGTATTTATTTGTGGGAACCTTTTTACATGACAAAATATAGGTACATAACAGTTTACAATTTGGTACAAAACATGAACTAAAATCTATAAAAATAAAGATTTATTTATTCATATAAACGGGCAAACCCATTAGTACAGACAATGTGTAATGATGAAGGAAGAGTGACAACAATAAAATGACAAGGATAGACTAACATATAGCTAAAATACATGGTAGATTGGTAGATATACATGAATGATAAAACAGAGTTAAACACTAATAAAAACTTAATACTAAAGTGAATGGTAATAATTAATGAATAGATTGATGAAGTTGATGTTTAAAAGTTCTAAGATTTGCATTGAAAAAATCAATATTTTCGAACTGGTTCGCTAACCGAAGTATACGCGGCAAACAAGAATTATATGCATAATTTGTCCTGAAGAAGGGCACGAAAAAAGTAATATTTTGTCTTGTATTTCGAGGAGGAACGTAGAAATTTATCTGCGATAATAATTCAGGACAGTTACATTTAGAATTTATAATATTAAAAAGCAATATCAGGTCTTTATGCTGGCGGCGTATATCAAGAGAGTCAATGTTTAAAAGTGATTCAAGATCAGAATAGTCATCAATAAAAATATTTAACTTGAAGGCAACATGTCTCAAAAATTTATGTTGAACTGACTCAATCTTTCGTACATAAATATTGTAATGTGGTGACCAGACTGAGGAACAAGACTCTAGGTGTGGTCTCACAAGTGAGCAATATAAAATCTTAAGAGTCTGTACGTTGGAAAAATCGGTAGTTGTGCGTTTAACAAATCCCAGTAATTTTAATGCTTTGTTAGTTACAGCAGAAATATGAGCCTGAAAATTAAGGGTTGGGTCAAGTAAGACACCCAAATCTTTAATTACTTGTACATCATCTAAAAGATTGCCGTTAATTTGATAATTAAAAATAATAGGGTCCCTGTTACGGTAAAATCTCATTGTATGACACTTATCGATATTTAATGTCATACCATTAACCGAGCACCAGTTATCAAGAGTATCTAAATCAGCTTGCATATGTAAGGCATCATTTTCAGACCGGATTATAGAAAACACTTTGAGGTCATCAGCAAATAGAAGAATTTTTCCAAAAGAAAAACAGTATTTGATGTCGTTAATAAATAAGTTAAACAACAATGGTCCCAAATGTGACCCTTGTGGCACACCGGAAGTGACTGAAATTTCATTAGAAAGAACATTTTTGATACGAACAATCTGTTTTCTCTCAGTAAGATAATCTTTTAACCAGTCGATAATTGAACCACTTATACCATAGTATTCAAGCTTTGTCAGTAAAACACTATGGTTTACCCTGTCGAACGCCTTGGAGAAATCAGTATAGATTGCATCAACCTGATAACCGCTCTCCAAGGCCTCCGACAGATAGCTAACATAGGTCACCAGGCCGAGTTCAGTGGACCTACCAGCAAAAAATCCAACTTGTTCATCAATGATCTCATTATGAAGCTTCGCGGTTAAGTAATCAGTAACTAAGCTTTCGAATAGTTTAGGTATAGTGCTAAGGACTGTTATAGGACGATAATTTCTAATATCTGATTTATTGCCTGACTTGTATATAGGTGTGATATAACTGAGTTTCCAGTAGACAGGGAATTGACCAGAGAGTAAAGACTGATTGAATATGTAATAAAGAGGCCTTGCCAAAATAAAGCTGCAATGTTTAAGTATGCTTGGTGGAATGGCGTCAGGCCCTGGCCCCTTATTTGCATTTAATTTACTTAACTTTATGTATGTATCAGATATTGAGATATGATAATTTGTTATATTAGTGCTAGAGGCACAAAACTGTTTGGGTAAATCGCATGTACTCGTGGAATAAACTGAAGCAAAGTATTCAGCAAATAAGTTTGCTATAACTGGGATTGAGTTTGTCTGATTGTTATCCAAAAACATTTCATCGGGTAATCGATTGTCAGATCTTTTCAAATTGACAAATTTCCAAAAAGACTTTAGAAGATATTTAGATGTAGGTTTATTTTATAAATAAATACTTATATATTGAAATGTAAAAATAACAATTGGTCCATCTGTTTTCATAAGGCCGTGGACAGGATTCTGCAAGTTGCAGATCTCTACAAATGTGCGACATAAACTCAAAGTTGAGGAATACTACTACTTCTGGTACAGTTCCGCAAATTGAGGAATCCCATCAATTTGTACTTGTGGAATCCTATCCTGGGGAGATCCATGGTCTTATCATAAACGATATTTAAAAATGGAGAACTCTCAAACTTGGTAGCGATATAAAAATTGCAATTAATGAATGTCAACATTATACTGCAGTTTACACTGAACAAGACTAACTACTGCTCAGGTTTATACATACAGGCAAATTATCAGTTGCTGCTGCATAATTTAGTAAGCAGTTATTTCTAGTCTGTCATGATCATACGCGCTAGAACCACGAGGGCTGTGGGGCTTGGGACCTCTTGATCAACTTAGCATGAGGGCAGAGCCACCTTGCTCAAATCTGAACTTTCGATGCATGCAAATATTCAATTCGCCCTCGCCTTTCAGTGTTTTGCGCTGAAGTTAGATTGAGACACGACATACAGCACAACTATAATATTGTTTTTGAGGAGTAGCTTTGTCGATCCAAAAAGTACGGTGTAAGTTATAGTAAGTTTCCCCACTCCATTAATTAGTAAGTATAGGTAGTCGCGAAAATGTTGTGATTAGCTATGGTGGTTAGTGCACGAAACTTTATGCACCAAATGTATGAGTCTCGTGCTGCATGTAGTATGTTTTGGTTTCCTTCAGTGACTTCATATTTATTCTCCTATCTTACTAGCCAGTCTTGAAAAATGACGAGGTAGAGGAGGAGTATTACTATGAGAAGACGCTTTTAAGAAAAATGTGCACAAACCTGATTGTATGCTTTCATTATACTAAGCCATTGGACCGAATTTAATCATATTTGGTGTCGAGACCAGTGGCACCAGTAGCTTGCACTAGAGTTGTGTTCGCCAGTGGTGAATAAATTAAGCAATGTAACCCTGCTTTCAGTGCGAAATGTCTTCACATCTTTTCGCTTTCGGGGGCTGTTTAACCTATGTAAACACCAGAGTTGGGCAAATTTTAATTTGCAGCTCCTCGACCCCAGACATTTTATTGCAATTACACATCTTTCTGCTCCAGAGATGACGCTCTGCCACTGGTAAAAATATTCACCCACGTTGGCTCCGCCGCAAGTATCACATAATAATACTACCCTACCTATGTTTTAGTTACTCCAATGCATAAGTACTACAAATTACAAAGTTATATTGTTGACCTTTGAAATATTAAATATTTTTATACATAAAAAGGTTTGTTACTTCCAAGAAAGCTCGAGCCCCAGCTAATTTGGAAAATCCGGTGCCTGTGGTCATGATTTTAGGTTAAGACTTTTGTTTAATAAACACTAATATGGATAGGAGTGCTCTGTGCTCCAATCAACTGATACAACTAGTAAATAAATGAACAAAGTGTAATGTATTTACCTGCAAATCCTTTTGCTCATCGGCTGAAAGTGGCTTTTGATTAACAATAGATTGACCTAACCGTAAGCTTTGAATAGTTATATTTCCTCTCTCTGTAAATTCAGGATTTTCACAGGCGATCAATGCATGTTGCAATTTTATCGTAACAGAACTATCATGTTCCAAATTACTCTGAAAAAGAAAAGAAAACACAAGACCAATGAGGCAAGGTTAGAATTCTTTGGAAACTTACACCTAGTACATATTGCAATGTAAGAATAAATACTGCAATTACTCTTAATGGGTACATTATACAATTTATGATTAACTTTTAGGTTAATTGATTATACTGCTGTTTACAATTTTCACAATTCATCTGTCAAAAATTAAATTTTTATTTATAGGAAACTGTAACTAGTAACACGCTCCCATGGAGGTAGAATAAATCAGGAGTAGCCATAAAGCTTATATCCCACAATGAGAAACGGCCGCAGAAGGCGTGGCTTGTAGTCATACTATCATGAACGACTTGCCAGGTCCTGATTTAAAAAAAAACTTATACAGCATTTGAAGAGATACATGTTAGTTAACTTTACACATTGACACTACCGCATATCAAGCCAGTAGAGTAATGAATTAAATGACAGTTTCACATTTCAGCCAAATATAATATAATATATAATCTAAAATAATTAGAGAATAGTTTCAACACATTTTTTGAGTACAGAACATTTCTTCTTATCGATACTACTTCGATTTTGTACAGCTACGTAGCGCGCACGAAACCATGCCATGGGGAAAACACTATTTTCTACCTGTCAAAAACACATATTTTATAATCATATTAAACCAAGATGACCAAGATACAATAGGTCCTTTCCTTTGCACAAGAAGTGTGACACTAATTTTGAGTGACATTGTGGATAACGGATATCATAAGTTAAAGAGCAGTGGCGTAACAAACACCCCCGCACAGCTGGGGGGGGGCACATTGACGGATGGCCGACCTAATAGTAATGAAGATAAGAATTATCATCTTCCACTCGTTAATGTTTGCGGGGGGGCACTCAGTTTCTGTTACGCCACTGTTAAAGAGACAATCTTACACCAGTGCAACTCAGTGCTACACTTTTAGTGCAAAGGAATAGACCTATAGTCGCATTTTGTTGACGTTTCTGTCCTATTAAAATGAGGAATGTGCTGCCACAATCTGTTTCTTATGGCGACTCTTTATTTATTCTACCTCCATGGGTAGTACTTCGGCACCAGCGGCATCTACGAGTTTAAATATGTAATATTAGCTTTTGAATATTTTAAATTAAAATCACTAGATGGCCGAACAGATTTAAAAAAATTCGTAGCCCGATTTAAATATATTTCCAGGTAACAGTCTAATAAAGAACCGCTGCGATCATGTCAATATTTATATACATTTACTACTCACAAATACGAACCTATATTACATTTATTGAAAACATTTCTAAATTTCTAAACATCACATCACTCGTAGAGAATTTATTTTCAAATCACTGTGTTGGCATATGGAATTTTAAAAGGTTCATCACGTTTTTGTAAGCACGATAACTATTAAGAACGGAAAATCTTATTGAAATTTGAATAGTAATAAGGTATAGTGTTGTTAGCTGAAGTAAGAACCCTATCGTCGTATTGTTTATGAAAGAAATCGACCATCAGTGATTAAAAAACTTATAAGCCATTTGAATTTAAGAAATGTACCCGAGTTAAGAGAGTTGCCACTGTTGATTAGATTTTATAAAAATACTACATAGACTACATAGTACACAGGCGTTTCACCAACGAATAAATCTGCATCATCAGGTGATGGATTAAAATGAAAAAAATAGCAATTATACCTTAATAAAAAAATTAACTCATTTTCAAAAACTGTGAAGTATATAGAATACTTAACAATTGGATAAAAACTTCAATAAACTGCCGAAGAGCATAATGTTTACATAGTTCTAGGAGTAATGGACATCTATTGAATAAAAAAAATTGAACTGCTTTCAACAAAGTTAAGAATTACAAAATAAAATTTCACTGTCGTCCAGATAATTGCACCTTATTAGTACCTAATATCAAAATTGAATCTGCTCTCTTTCAAAACTTAAATTAATTATGTGCAAGTATAGAATTTGATATTAGTAAAGAGTAAAGATTTTGCCAAAGAAAAATTCAGAAAAGTTGCCTCATGCAGATACTTACGTTCCATTGTTGCAAATTCTTGGATTACAATAATATTATTTTATTCATAACCATTACTGCTAAATATACATCCATATATTTATCGTACAGTCAGTAGAAGATATGGAGACATCATCATCAGTTTTTGTTTTGATTGCAATGAAATTTAGTAATGGAGGTAAACACATTTGGGGAGTCCAAAAAACGTATTACTTATACTCCTTTTCATTTTGCCACAGACGACAACTGAAATAATACAATATTAATTTTGGATTCCTCCAAAAATTTTGAAGCACATTTGAAAGACTAAAAACTGAAGCAATTTTTTGACTGGAGTTTAAATTTTTCAGGCAATCAAAAATGCAAAAACACACAGGGTGTACCATCCAAAAGAAAAGCTGATGTCGTTTCCAGCTAAACAGGAATCATGAGCAATAGGTTTTTTGGACTCTAAAGTTTCTACCTTTAAGTATCGAACTCGTAATTAGAGAAAAACTGATATGTCGATGTGTAAGTACTTCTTATCAACCCTGTATATAATTTTGACAAGTAAAGAAAAATATCTTGATATTTAGAGACACTCTCGCTTTCAACCAAAAGAATTTAACTAACAACACGCATTACTTTTTATGTGTTTATTAACCAAATGCTACACTATAACTTTATTTTTTAACAGCGGCAGCTTCATCCTCACGTTGGTAATTCTGAAGTACCTCCTGTTTCTTGGTGGCAATACGTTCTTCACGACGCTCACGTGCTTGCTTAACTTTAAGCCTCCTAGCATTGGCTTGATCGGCCAACATCTTGGCACGGGCTTTCTCTGCCTTCTTCTTATGGATGTACTCCATAAGTACTCTTTTGTTCTTGAATACATTACCCTTTGCTTTCATATAGAGGGCGTGGTACAGATGCCTATCGATTTTCTTGGCTTCACGGTACTTTTTTAACAAACGCCTAAGAACACGCATGCGTTGTACCCATAGTTCCTGAAATAGGTATTTTAAAATAAATCAAATGACATATTGAAATTTTTAAATAAGTGGAATTTAGAAAAAGTAACATAATCTTGAAAAATGCATAAAGCGTGTAGGGGGTTACCTAGAGAACACACAAATTTAAAATGCTTTGTTAAGTTTTTATGTTATTCCATCTGTTTGATAACTGACTTCCATTTTATGAAATTTCCTTCAGTCATTTAGTGTTTATTAATTTTTAAAGCAGTACTGGCTGTTGTATTACTGATGTACATGTTATTAGAAATAATTTTTCAGCTTTTGTTTTATTAGTTCACAACAGACTTTTATACGGGGCCAGTCGAAAAGTAAAAATTTTTTAAATTTGGCCATTGAATAACAAACACTTTATATGAAGTATCGAGCTAAGATTTTGTACAAAGGTATTTGAGACAACTGCAAATCGAATATGTTATCCACTTTGTCGATAAGACAAATTATTCAAAATGCTCAAGTAGAGCACTCAATAGAGAGTATTGTCTCAAATCAGTGTCGTTAAAAACCATGGTTTAAAAAATAAAAAATCGAAAATCGCTGATCACGGACATGGCAAGGATCGATCCCAAAGGAATGGAAAAAATTGAGTGCCATTTTTTATAATTTTGAAAATGAGGTCATAAATTTAAAGCAATGTCAGATATTTAAAAGGGGATGTGATCAAGCTATAACCCCATTTCATTTTTTGGCATATTTGCTGAATCAGAAATAAAAACAAATGCCCACTTAGTGGAGTGCCGTTAGATTTATACCTAGGAACCCGGTTCCTATGAATCAACTTTAATGAAACTTTTTGCATTGTGTTGCTAAAAACTAATACTAAAATGTTTTTGGATTAGAAATTGACGTGGATGCCACCCCTTCTCGGGGGTGGAAATTATTATGTTCAAAGTAACTGCAGAAATCGATAGAGGAATGAATTCTAATCAATAAATGTTTTATGCAATTTCTTAGATGAGTCAATACTTTCTGAGTTATCCTTGACTGAAAATCTTGATTTTTCATCTAAAAGATTCATGTTTTAGAACGATTTTTCACTAATATCTCGAAAACTTTATGTTTTACCAAAAAAATTATAAGCAAAAATGAAGCCTATAATATAACAAATTGATTGTTTTTTCTTTTATTTCTGTAGATGCAATAAGAACCGAGTTGTGGCTCGTTGAAGGTGACTTTTTGTTCGCCGAAAACTGAATTCGATCCTTTCAATGTTAAATAACGAAAAACGAAAAATTTTTGGAGGAAAACATATGACATTTTAAAAAAATACTTGAAAAGAGCTTTAAAATGAACTTGGGTAAAATTCGTTAGCATGAAAATTAATGGAGTTACAATGAAACCAATGGCTTCACCGCGAGAATTGAAATTGAACGTAACCAATTTACAATTTACTTTATTTAAGTACTAACAATATGTTCTAGAAGTTTGACCGGTTTAGGATGCCTATATTTGAAAAAAAGTTTGATACAAATTTGAAATGATTTTTGAAATTTCTTAAAAATTTTCATTTTTTCACAATAATTCAAAGACTAAAGAAGATAAGTAAAAAATGCTACAGTACAAATTTTAGAAACCAGTAGGTTCTGCACAATATCACTGTACGGAGCTGCTAAAGAGATACAGTTGAAAAAATTATTTGACGTTGAAAGGATCGAATTCAGTTTTCGGCGAACAAAGTCACTTTCATCGAGTCATAACTCGGTTCGTATTGCATCCACAGAAATAAAAAGAAAAACAATTGATTTGTTATTTTATAGGCTTAATTTTTGCTTATAATAATTTTTTTGGTAACACGTAAAGTGTTCGAGTTATTAGTGAAAAATCGTTCTAAAGCATGCATCTTTTAGATGAAAAATCAACATTTTCAATCAAGAATAACTCAAAAAGTATTGACTCATCGAAGAAATTGCATAGAACATTCTTAGAATTCATTCCTCTATGGATTTTTGCAGTTACTTTGAACATAATAATTTCCACCCCCGAGAAGGGGTGGCATCCATCTCCAGGATAAAAACGTCATTTCTAATCCATAAACATTTTAGTATTAGATTTTAGCAACACAATGCAAAAAGTTCCATTAAATTTGATTCATAGGAATTGGGTTCCTAGGTTTTTTAGTTTTCAAGCCTAACGGCACTCATCTAACTGTCGAAAGAAAAAAAGGCTGCTTTAGATATAGTTTCCAAACATTTTTCTGGCACGGGGTTATTACCATTAATCATTTTGGAAGCGAAATCCGATCCGTTCCAAGAAACAATGTTTTCAGAGGAAATATTACAAAATGTTAACATAGTGCAGTGATGGAAATCTCAAAAATATATTCCACAAACTAACAAAGTAAATCTGTGTGCCGTTGCTTCTTCTGCAGGTGTGGAAAGAATGCTTTCTTCCTATGAACTTGTTCATTCGGATATTAGGAATAGATTGGGGATTGAAAAAGCATCTAAATTAATATTTCTCTTTAAACATCAATAACATAATACTTAATATGTCTTGTTTTGTACCGTCTTGAAAAATATTCTTTTTTATATATTCATAGAGTGAAATTACTTGGAGAAGATAACGTATGTCACAATGCGCACAAACCGATTTCACTAGCGTGTGCCAGTTTTCTAGGCAACGACCTATTTTTGCAATTGTAGTGGTGTCGCATGACTTAATTTCATGTGGATTATTCACCCTATACTTTCTTCATAGCATTATAGTTTTTGTTTATTTGAAAAACCGTTTCTACAAATAAAACAGATGAAATGAAATTTATTTAATTGCGATTTGCGACTGTCCAATATTAATAAACGAAAGTAGTAAACTTGTAAAATAAAATAAAACTAGTAGTTTTATTTTATTTAAAAAACAATTTTACATGGCACTGATGTCATGTCCACAAATCAAAGGCTTTTTAAAGTTTTATTTTTGCAAATCAAAGTGTTTTGTCTTTCACTTTATAACATTACACTTGAAAACAAAATAAAAACCGCTTGATTAAAATCATGATTTTAATCGGCTTAACCCTGCACTGAGCGAATATTGCTTAGCAGCTCCTAGCTGAGGAGAATCGTAACACTTTTGGCGGGAGCCAGCTATCAATCTGTCCAATTTCAATTAAAAAATTTAACCTAACAATTACTTTAATGAGCTTTGACGATAAATTATATTCAGCCAGCACAAGTATTTGACAGCTGACTCCCACTAAAACTTTAGATAGTCACCGATTTTGGCGCTAGTTGCAAATTCGTTCAGTGCCTATACTGCACAACTTTATTGATGCTATGTTATAAATACTCAAACGTTCTTCGAGCCAACCATTACATGACACACGTAGTAATATTTACGAAAGATGTTGCAATTACAACAAACAATATTTAGCAATACATGACCAACATTAAAAGTTAATAATTGGAGTAATGGAAAAATTGCCTTACCTTTTGAGGCATACGGGCATTTGCTGTACCTTTCCTTTTACCGAAACCACAGTGTCTTCCTTTCCTACGAGCTTCTGTATTTTTACGGACTCGAGCGCGGGAATGTACTGCTACTGGTTTCTTAATAATTAGACCATCCTTAATCAATTTACGAATGTTTTGTCCTAAAAAATACATAGGTGAAAACTCTTGTCTTACTTGAGAGTAATTAACTTACTTGAATTCGTATTAGCGATTTCGTTGACTTCATTTGGATCCAGCCATACCTTCTTTTTTCCGCATCTCATAACAGAGGCTGCTAGCCTCTTCTGAAGTTTTAGAGAACTGAAATAAAATTAGTTAGGTTAGAAAAAAATCATATTCCTACAAAACTTATGGTACTTAAAACATGTAGATCATTTTTAGAGTTCTACTGCCTAATGAAAATTAACTTTTTACCATAGTGGAAAATAAAATGGAAATATTAAGAAAATTTATGTAAACACCATGTGGTGCAATCATTTGAAGTAAATTATCTCGCTGCTTAAGCATATTCATCACCCGCACTTCGAAAATATAAATTTATTATTCGTTAGACTCTCATTTAACACTAATTATTTATTAAGAAAACTATATAATATTATGTATTTAGAAATCGTACCTCATCTTTCACACGCACAACTCAACGTGTTTCAGAAAAAGGAAGCAACCATTTGCAAAACAGGCTGACACATAGTTTGGGAAAAACTTAAATCCCCAAATTTGACAACCATTTTAAATTTTAGCGCGCTTAGGAACTATCTGTGGCTTTACTCTCCAAAAATTAATACACCATAATAGTTTGGACATGTGACGTTACGCCAGGTTCGGCATAAACTTCCAGGCTAAAACAGATCAATGAGCGGTTTGGTGACTTTCTTCTGAAATCAGTTTGCACAAGTCATTATGATTTGAAACAAAGATCACGAGTTAGTCGGCAAGTTGTTTGGAATGGTTAATAGTTGAGTAGTTCCCACTTTATTCTTCTTCTTCTGTTTGGATTTGGCACGGTTATAAAGTAGTTCGCGCCAAATTCTACTTCTTCCTATTTCTCTAATACTTTGAAATCGTTAGTAGTTCTCACTTGATTCTTCTTCTTCTATCTGAATTTGACACGGTTGTAGTAGTTCCCACTAAAATCTACTTCTTCCCTTTGCACTTTAACACTCTTAGAAGAAGATGAATAGCTTCTTCAACTAATTGTAGTGGTTCTTCCTACGTGATGCTACTTCTTACTAATTTAATAATAATTTGTGGAATGTTGAAATTAATTACAGTTAATATTTTTTAATCTAGAATTTAAATGTCGGTCATGTCTGGGGATGTAAAAATATCGGGTTTTATTTTTTGGTGTATAAAACCTCGTATGATATCATTTAGAAAGTGGTATTTTATTTAAATATTGGCAGGAACATTTAAAAAACAGATTTAAAGTTAACTCTCTCTTTGGGTAAATTAAAACACTGAGCTGCATAACGCCAATAACATACTGGAACTGGAGTGTGCGCTAATAGGGTGGTGAGAGGGGCGCGGAAATAATAGAGAGAGAAGCTTTAATAAGCAAGGTGTCCTGTCTGTGTTGCCTGAAATCATATTTTAACAAGTGCGAGGCAGACAGAGTGGCCTTCTCATATATGCATCTCTCTCTAAAGTTTTTTTCCTATTTCATTGTAAGTGCTCGCTCCAGTATGTAATCCAGCTCACTGATTAAAACTCCTCCCCCCACCCCACCTAGAACTGTCAAGTAAAAATGTCAAATTGAATTGACAGTTGACAGTTGATCTTTGCCATTAGATAACTAAACACGTTGAATTATTTTAGCTGCAGCCGGTTCACTGCAATTAAAATAATTATTGCATCAGTGCATCTTATAACATCTATTCGTATTTGCAACTTACAGAAGTGCAAATTTAACTTCTCTGTTAATAATATTACTGCAAAAACTATGTCGGGCGACAGCGAAAATCGTAAGTTGTTCTCCCGAAGTAGTGAAATGTGTTTTACTACTTTTTGAATTTTTCAGCAATTTATACCTCAGACTCCCGTGGGGATGATGAAACCGGTGATGGATCTGAAGGAAAACCGTTTAAAACGATACTTCAAGCAATGAGAAAAGCAGGTGCGGAGCCTTTTCCTGTGATTTACGTTGATGGTAAAGAAGACGGAGTTAAGTATGACGTGGCGGCCAAATCACAGTTAAAGAAAATACAGAAAATTTGGGTCAGAGAAAACTACAAACAGGCAGATAAATCAAAGAAAGAAGAGGAAGACGCAGAGAAACGAGCAAAGAACTTGGAAGAATCCAAGAAGGTTTTTATTAGTGAAGATAAGTCTTTGCCTGAAGCGAAAAGAATTAAAATTTTTGAGGGTAAGCAATAAGAAATTCGCTGTCCATATATTGATAAACGTTACATTTTTTTTTATTAAAGAGTACCTGAAATAATTTCGGTATTACACATGAGTAACAAAGTTATTGACTTGCAAGAATTCTGTACTTATTATTTTGTTCCTCTACTAAGTATCGATTTGAAGATAAATTATAGTTTTTTGGCTCATAGATAGAGTGTCAATATTATTTTATTAATGGGAATTCATTCAGTATTAGTATTTCTATATGGTGACATCCAGTCCGTGCTTTGAACCTCATATTAAACTGTAGGATACCTATGCATAGAATTTAGGGCGCTTCCGTATTAACTGATGTCTTTAAATGGTAGAAACATTGCTATACAAGATTGAATATACCATCCTGCGGCCCCTCATCTGTTAAATGTTGAGCAAGGAAAAAATCCTTACACTTCTAAAAGAGATGAGGTTCAGCAACATCTCCAGTTCGTCTCCTGGCGTCGGTGATAGGCCGACGTTAAAGAGATAGAAAAAAATTCCACCGATGGAATACCCCCATTGCCACATATTACATAAAAAAATATGTATAACACAGTAAGTTTGTTCCTGAAATTTCAGGAGTATGGTCAGTGGCGGATCTAACCGGGCGGCCAACGAGCAAATGCCACCTGATCCCCATGTGCAAAGAGTCCCTCAGGGCCCTTAACTGTAGATTATATAGGTTATCATCCGAAAAAATGGGCCCTTCAAAGCGTTTTCCACCTGAGCCTTTTACCTTAGATCCGCCACTGAGTATGGTTATTCTATTCTGATCCTTTATACTCTTATCGAATACCTACCTATTTGAAACAAATGCGAAAAATCATGTTTACCAATAGATTTGGATGGCTTGGAATTGTTTTAAAACTATTTGCCATTATTCCTATCTAAGCATTTTTCTCAACATTTTCTAACAGACTATACGGTATTAAACAAGTCATTTTTTAATTTTGTAACTTCAAGCTTTCAATAACTTTAGTAAACAGAACTGTAAACCACATTAAAATAATAAAATTTTTATATTTGTGTTAATATGACTATAAATTGTAAATTGATCTATTTAAAAAGATAAGACAATGTTTTATTAGGTATCCACACCCACTACCAGATTGTATATCTTTATTACTGCTCTAGACAAACTGGGCAATATCCTTTAAAAACTAATTATTAATAGACAGATTTTGCTAAAATTATGGCAATGTTAATATCATGTGAGCGATTATCGTATCTGGAAATAATGTGAATTCTAAATTACAGCTCTTACAATTGTACACAAAGAGAGTTAAAGGTTAAAAGGGTTCGTCACTGCATGTCACTTGGTAGTGTAAGTTTACATTTTTATTATGCCCGATGATTTCTCGCAACAAAAGCAAAACATCCGCAATGAATTTGATACATTCTGACTTTGCTACCACACTGAATAGTAAATATTTATTATTCTTATTAGACTAATAATAATAATTATCTCAACACTTTTGTTGTCAATCAACCTACACACAACGTGTTTTTTATAATTTAGGAAAAGCTGGATTTTACTTTTAAAAACAAATACGCTAGGATTTCTGACCAATCAGAAGCGTTACAGTATATTTAATACAGGTCATTTTTATGCCCCTTATCCATAGCAAAAATAGGTGGTGGTCCATTATTCAAATAAGGTGAGCTTTTCTGTCAAACAATCAAAATATTTGAAAAAATTATTTATACAAGAATCGTAAACTTCATTGACACTAATAACCTAATATCGGACTCACAAAATGGCTTTAGGAAAGGGAAGTCAATCGTACTAGCAATATATAAAGCACTGAAACTAACACTAGAATCTTTAAACAACAATAAGCAGGCTCTTGCAGTCTGCCTCGCCTTATCTAAAGCCTTTGACAGCGATGAACATAGTCTACTAACAAAAAAAATTAATACAATCATACCTAAAAAACAGGAAACATTGTGCAATAGAACCAGATGATAACAGATTATTGTTAAATCTGAAAAGAAAACAATCAAAAGAGGATCTATCCTAGGGCCGCTAATATAAATACTATACACAAACAACTTACCTCTCGTCATAGACCATAGATCTAAAGCACTCTGGATTTAATCAGATAATAAACTGTCAATTTACACTCCTTATAGGTATTACCAGACAACAAAGCTTTTGAAAAAATTAACCGATAAAATTCTATGCACTAATACTATTACATACAATAAAAGTAATAAACGATAGTACTAAATGATACAGAGATTAAAACAGATCTCGAATCAGGTGCCTCTGAACACTAAATATTTTAAAGGATTTAGTGATAAAAGAAGCTTCTGGACCAAATTTGGTGTTAGGAGACCGATAATAAGAAAAAAAATTGAACTTCCTTCAAAAAAGGTTATTAAAAATTATTTCATGACGTGGACGTGGAAGAAAGAATCATAACGAAAAATTATATTTATTAAGGTATAGGCAGTAGTGCTAAGAGGGGGCTAACACTTGAGGAATATATTTCCTTTCCTGTTATCGATATGCTAACACTGAATTTGGTAGAAAAGCTTCTGGGGCCATTTCATCGTACTTATCCAGTTAGATCTTTTCATTAAGATCAGTTGAGATGTACACTTCTGTGCAATAAAATCTCGTACACCGATTTTTTACGATATTAAATTATTCTTTATTTATTTGTCAGTGTCAGTGTCATATTTTCGCAATGCCAAAATTAACTGAACATGAAAACATTTTAATTCTCTCTAAAATTGAAGAGGAATGTCTAAACAGAGTATTTGATAACCATTACCAATTGAATAAAAGTACTGTTATGAGTATGAAGAAAAGGTGGAAGGAGGAAGGTAGAGATCGAGAAGTTCAAATCTCGTTCAAGATGAAGCGCTCCTTGGCTATTTGTGGGAAAATCCGTTTCAAACAACAGGAGACGCTGTGTTCATGACAAATTTTCCAGCATCGAGGTCAACAGCTAGCCGAAGCATAGAAAAATCGGGATTAAAAAACTTTACAAGTGCCCAGAAGACCATATTAACAGAACAGAAGCAAGCCCGCATTCTGTTTTGTTTAAATTATGTCTATCACCCCTTGGAGTTTTGGAACAATGTTGTGTTTACCGATGAAAAAGTTTTTCAGTCTTGTAATGATGGACATATTCGGGTGTGCCGTTCTGCAAATACCAGATTTCACGAACGTTACGTATCTGCACGGAAGAGGTACAATACAATATGCTTTATTTCCTTTTCGACTCTTTATAGGGTATAGGTATTGTCAATACAATTTTACATGTATAATTACATTCTGTAAAGAAGGTATATCACATAGTACGTTTAACACAAACAAACATAAATATAATTAATATAACAAATTACACAACAAATAACAAATTTTAAATTCTATTATTGAAATATTCGTCAGTTGAATAGTAGGCATTATTGGTGAAATACAACTTTAACTCTTTTAAATTTTACTTTGTTTTGAATGGTATGCAGATATGAAGGAAGGTGGTTATATGCTTTTATTGCCATATAATGAGGCCCTTTTTCGAATAGAGTAGTTCGGTGATTAGGCACACTCATACAATTGAAATATCTTGTCCTTGTGTTGTCATTTAACATTCCATTGGTTACAAAATATTGATTATTCTCTTTTACAAAGAGTGCAAGATTGTATAAGTACAGAGAGTATGTCATTATTCCCAGCTTTTTGAATAATGGTGAACAATGATCTAGATAATTGGTGTTAGATGTTAACCTTATTATTCTTTTTTGAAGGATGAATAATCTGTTTGTTTCACTCGAGGAACCCCATATAATTATGGCATAATTTAGATAACTCTGTACACTTGCATAGTAGAAAAGAAGAATAGAGTGTAGGTTTAACGAGTTCTTCAACATGGATATTGCATAGTGAGCACTCTTAAGTTTACCTGCTACATTGTTTATGTGATGCTTCCAGGTAAGATGGTTACCAACTTCCACACCAAGAAATCTTGCATGCTCGGCAACACCAATACTCCCATTTTGCAATCTAACTAAGGGACTTGATGGATCTGGTCTGGGCGATTTTCTGTTAATGTTTGGGCATGAATAAGCCTGCATGGCCCTGGTGTAGAGTGGAGTATTATGGGTAATGGCACAGACTACTTACCAGACAGGCAACTAAATGTAAATTATTTATCCGGCAATAGAGTGAGACAGAACGCTTTCATCGTTCCATCTCTTTCCGATTAACTGAAGCCAATTTCAGAGGTCGACACCGTCGACGTCTTGGGTGAACACAAGGAGGGGACACAGCTGCAGACGCGGGAGATTTAAACCTTTCTTTAAAACTTAAAATTTTATCAACATACAATGTGTCCCCGGATGGGATGCCGCACTCTTGTAAACTTCCTTATTTTTTATTTGTCGAGAAAAAGTCATTCTTTATAAAAAGTTTAGTTTGTCTTAGGAAGTCATAAACACTTGTCAAACTTAAGGTAAATAATACAGGGGATTCTAAAAATTTGAAAATATGAAATCGACTTTAAGCAAACTACATTTTTACATTTTCGTTGAAAATTTTATTTAACAAAGTGTTTTCAATTATAAAGAAGAGCTCAAATTTAGATACAAAATAAGGAAATAATAATTTTCAAAAAAAAAAAAACATTTTATTCAACTATAAGTTGAAAACTATTCGACATGTAGACCTCCTACTAGTACATATTTTTCTAATCATTTTCTAAATTTTCTATAGACAAACGAGATTATATCTATTTATGGTTGCAACAGCATCCACAATTTTTTGCTTTAATAAATCTTTGACATCGCTTGCGTATACTATTTGCTTTTAATACCCTCATAAGAAGTAATCCAACGGGGTTCGATCTGGAGAATGGGCTGACCATGCTGTTGGTCCATAGCGGCCAATCCACACCTATCGTGAAAGTGACTGTCTAACTAGAATTGTAGAATGTACTGGCCATCCATCTTGCTGAAAAATTATTTTTCTTATAAATTCTAAATTTGCATTGTCCATGCAGTTCACCCAAAACAAAATTAATCAAAATTTTTAAATAAGCATTTTGATTTAAATTTCCATCCATAAACTAAGGACCGATTATTTTGTGATGTATTATGCCGCACCAAACATTTACTTTTTTAAACTTTTGACTATTGGTGGTAATTCGGAAATTATGATTTTCCTGAGCCCAGTACCTACAATTTTGACAATTTGTTATAAAGTAGATGTGTCTGTAAATTAAATGTTTCAATGAAATGATCTATCTGCCAAAATTTTCCCACCCATAGTTAAACAAAAGTCCAAATGACGAACATCTCCAACTTGAACTTTGTGAATAAATTTAGGTTTGAATGCATAACATTGAAAAAACATTGTTAAATAAAATTTTCAATTAAACTGTAAAAAAAAGGTACTTTGCTTAAAATTGATTTCATATTTTCTAATTAAGCTTGACAAATGTTTATGACTTCCTAAGACAAACAAAACTTTTTTTTAAGAATGACTTTTTCTCGGTAAATCAAAAATAAAAAAGTTTACAACAGTGCGGACCCCATCCGGGGACATACATTTGCTATTTAAAATTTGTGATATATAATTTATATAGGGCTGAAGGAACTCAGTCAATTGCGCTTTGATTGTTAATCAATAAAGATCACTATTATTATTATTATTTGTACATTATAGGAAAATAAAAACTTAAATTTATATAATTGTTGTGTATTTGGGTGAGGTGAAATGCAAAGAACACTGATAAAATAATTACATTGTTATACATTTGGTTTTAACATAAACTGGTATTTTTGGGATCGATGTATTTTTGGGATCACTTTTTAAGTTGTCCAGAACGTGAAGAAGATAGAAACATCACACTGCTTCTTGATTAGGGCAGCTACACTCTTCATGGGCATGCACGCTTTAAGACAGGTGATTACACAGATAGAACAATAACAGTAATTTATTTGTGTTTTAGTTTTTTTAACTTTTTTTTAGATGCACGAATATCTTTTTTGCGTTCTTTATGCGCTCTATTCATCCGTGTACACCACCAGGGTATACCTATGCGACAAATGCCTTTAACAACTTTATCTCTGATTAATTGGGAATGGCTGGGGCAGGTAATCCAGGAAAAATCCAAACAAGCATACAAATGTTCTGACAACCTTTTTTCAATTCCAACAGAAGCAGCCATACTGTCTAAAACATGTTCCAATTGTGTTATGCCATGTCCTACAATAACTGTCAACTTTTCCGAAGGATATGATAGTTTTCTTTTCGTTTCTGAATATTCCTTAAATGCTATAAATTGGTTATGAGGAAGCTGTGCATCAGACGTTAAACATTCATGGCAAGATGTACAGCTGACTTCCCCCAGTAACCTTCCAGCGATGTAACCACTGACATAGGCTACTGAAAGTGTTTCTACACTTCCAATAGCCACCGCTTCGGCTATGTCACGAACGTCTTGTTTCGAAGAAGATGTGTTAGTTACAGGTTCATGTATCTCACTCGATTGACTTAAAGTTCCTATTCCTGGTTCTTCAATTGTTTCCATATTTATAAAAGAACGAAGGTCACTTAAAAGTATCGAGTCGTCTTGTTCACAATTGGTACCACTGAGGTCTTGTTTTGTTAGACCGTTTAAAATTTGTGTTTTTAAACTGCTTGTAAATTGTATACATGTGGGATTGTCATTGCAGCCGCAGCCAGATCGCACCGCCCCAAATAAATTCTCTAAAGGATCCTGATTTATGGAACGTTGGCGCAAATATTGAAAACCCTTTGATTTTAATATCTTCCATATTGCCTGGATAGATTTAATAGAAACCATCCAACCAATTTGTGACGGAGGCTTCGTCTTCATCAATTTTCCTTTTTTTGTAATTCGCCTAAAATTCCAACTTCGAACCATCTTAGAGGCCTTTTTCCAATATGTCTTGTGGGGGGAATTGTTTGAAATACAACAACGAAGTTCTTTGCCGTCTGGTGCAGTTTTGCCAGTTCCATTGAAACTATCAAAAAGCTCGTCAACTTGATGTACAAAAGTAGCGGTAGCCAGCGATCGTTGGGGTAGCAAACCTTGACTGAGCAGAGTGAACAAAAAGGCAGCAACCGTATGACTCATTACTTGGGCCGCAATCTTTACTTTCATTGCAAACCTCATTTTAGGTGCCAAGTGTGTCGATGTTAATTTAGGCAAACTTTTAAAAATAAGCGGGGCTCTTTGATCTATGTTATAAGCCTCTATGATATCTGAGAATTTCGCCTCCATTGTCGGAGTTTTATCTGCAACCTCTACAGGAAGAAACATGCTATGTTTCCTAAAAAGTGCAACTGTACATTTAAGTAGATGGGGAGGATCAAATACTGTATATATTTTATCCCCGTCATGCTCAATGTATGGGTGTGCTACAGAAGTGCCCAGAGATTTAAGGGCTTTAACATTAGTACTTCCCATATCGCAAACGGTGGCAACTACATGCAGATTGGCCACATTTTTAACAGCGTTCAACACATCCTTTATAATTACTATTAAATCTGCAGAATTAACACCATCGTTGGAAAAGTAATAGGCAAGAGGCTGCTTCCATTGTTTTGATAAACCTTGTACAACAAACACTAAAGCTCGGTTTGCAAACTTATTTGCTGTCCTTCCAACACCTAAGTCTTGAAAGCCAATAATACGATCTGTGGCACGATCATATTGAAGATTTTCCTTAATGTCCATTTCATCGAATAATAATACGCAGTATCTATCTTCATCCCTGCAAGTGCTTAAACACCGATCGATGTGCTGTAATAAATGGAGATTTATACCACAATTGAAAGAAATATTTTCCAATAATGTAGTTAATGTTCTTCTCGACGGCAAATAAACAATTTTGCGGAACAATGAATAGCATCTAGGGCTTCGCTTCATAAGAGCTAATGCAATTATTTTCTCGTCTAAAGTCCATCTCCTACCTTTTGGAGAGCGTCTTGCGCAGCGCAGCTGCGATATTAAAAAGTCAACAGTACTTGACTTTAGGTCCTTAAAAATATTTCTGACGACATTAGAGTCACTTACATCACACAATTCTTTTATTTGATGTGCTCGTTCCTTACACAGCTTCTTTAATTTTCGTATGTGATCAGCCTTTTTTAAAATCACTCTACACATAACCTTCTTCCTTGGAGTTATATCTTCTTTAGATAATTCCAGGTTTTTAAAAACTGAACGTTCGCTTCTAAACTCCCCAGATTTGGCGTACAATGATCGAGGTGTTGAACAAACAATGGGAGTAGCTGGTACGCTACTAAGTGTTTCCGGATACAGTTTTTCTAATTCTACAGAAGGCGCAGGAAGAGCGTGTGAGGTAGATGGTAGAGATACATATTTTTCTTGGTCAAATTCCGCAACTTGTACAGGTACAGGTTGCTCAGGTACAAGGTCCCTTTCGGTGCACGCTTCTTCAGTATTTTCACAAGGAAACAAGGTAGGAACTGCATTTCGATTAAGGACATAATCGGCATCATTTGAGTAAGACTCTAGTGTGAAATGCCGATTACAAATTCTAAGATGACGGACGGTATCTTCTGTGACTTTCATCCCCATCAAGTCCTGCCATATTTGTGATCTATAAAAGATAATATTTATTTACTTAGTTGAAGTGTAGGTAGTGTGGCAAAACAGAGAAATAATTTGAAATAGTTCAGTTTTAGAAATATATATATTACTGGAATATGTTTATATAATAAAAACAAACTCTGCGCACTTACTTATGTAGGTTTCTGGGAAAATAATGCAATTTCTGTACCTCATCTTCCTTAGCTCCACAAACAATGCAAAAAGCAGAAGTCATTTTGGTATAATTCAATCTGTAAACAAATTATTCACAATCTTGATTCACTTCACAATGACCAATGACATACTTTTGACAATTGACATTTGATCACATGATTCTGCCGGTGACAGGGGCGACATCTGAATTTGGCTTTAGTTATTGTGATAAAGATAAAACATATGGCGTAACGCTTGCTAGATAAAGATGGATGTTTGGATAAATTTTCCAGGAAAGTTACTGGTCTGGTAAGTCTGTGGTAATGGTAGATTTAATAGACAGGTTTGTGGGGATATTTTGGAAAACATCATGCTTCCTTCGGTGGAGCAATTATATCCAAACAACACCTTCATTTATCGACAAGACAACTGCCCTATTCATACTGCCAGGATAATTACTCAGTGGTTTGGGAACAATAATATTGAATTATTACCGTGGCCTTTGCACAGTCCCGATATAAACCCAATTGAGAACGTCTGTGGTTTGCTATTAAAAAAAAATTATGAATGAAACTTCAGACCAAGAAATGAAGATTTGTGGTCGGCCATTGAAAATTGCTGAGAGGAGCTAAGAGAAAAAGAAAACTTTCGTCGTGGATTAATTGCTTCTATGCCAACAAGATTTAATCACGTCTTGAAAGGAAATGGAGCCATGACAAAATATTAGGTTACATTATTTACACAATAAACACAATCACAGTTATGTGTAATCGTATCTGTGAATTTTTCCACGTCAGTTTTTACAATTGTTATAAATCGAAATCATTCCCTTCGAATGAATGGTGTAAAAACGCAAAAAAATACAAAAATACGTACGTTTTTTTTCTGGATTAACATCATTCAAATACTTTACTTATGACGTTTCACAATCAATGTCAGTTTTTTATAACCTATATGACAATTAAAAATCTAAATTCCAAAAAGACTGATTCACACCACTCAATATTAGTAAAAACTGGATTACTTCATTTTTCAAGTGTACGAGATTTCATTGCACAGAAGTGTATTGAATAATAATGAAGATTTGATGATGTAAAGATGGATTTGGGTACAGGGTATATTAGGCGGCGGTTGTTTCGGACCATTTATTTTAAGCCATATTCTTGTTTTAGAATTGTTCTTTTCAAGTGCTTGATATTTCTTGTCTTATACAGACTATCAATGTTTTTATTGCTATTATTTTTTAGGTGAAAAATATAGAGATCAGAGAGTTAAAATATATGGCTGGGTACATAGAATCAGGAGGCAAGGCAAAAATCTAACATTTATAACTCTAAGAGATGGTACTGGATTTTTGCAGACTGTTTTAAACGATATACTTTGTCATACTTACAATGCGCTCGTTCTACAAACAGAATCCTCAGTAGTACTTTATGGAATACTCACCAAACTGCCTGAGGGTAAAAGCGTAAGTTGATGTTTACTTTCTTATTGTTTTAGAAAATGTTGCTTTCTGGTGACTAATTATGTAAGGCAAATCTAAACATTGGTTCTGTTAGGCTCCAGGTGGACATGAGCTGATTGTGGACTACTGGGAATTAATCGGACTAGCCCCACCTGGGGGTGCGGATTCCATTCTAAACGAGCAAGCACTTCCAGATGTACAAGCAGAAAACCGTCACATCATGATCCGTGGCGAGAACACTTCGAAGGTGTTGAGGATTAGGTCAATCTTGATGCAAGCTTTTAGGTAAAATAGATTGCAATAGTGAAGAAATTTAATCAACGATGTGCTTTTTACAGGGACCACTATCTCGATAGAGGTTATTGCGAGATTACACCACCATCTATTGTGCAAACTCAAGTAGAGGGTGGTTCTACCTTATTCAAAATGGACTATTTTGGGTGAGTATATTCTATTCCTTTTAACATTTTCTATGGTAATTGTGTGTTTTTGAATATTTTAGGGAAGAAGCATACTTGACGCAGAGTTCCCAGCTTTACCTCGAAACTTGTTTACCGTCTATGGGAGATGTGTTTTGTATAGCAGAAAGTTTTAGAGCTGAACAAAGCAGGACCAGAAGGCATTTAGCAGAGTAAGTAATAGTAATAATAATAATTATTTATTTATCTAATAAGAGATCATTTACATGATATAGGACATGTCAAAAGTAGTATCTAAAATATCAGATAAAATATAAAATACATACATCGGGTATATCAAATTAAAATTAAATTTTACAAAATATAAAACTACAAACTATCATTAAGGTACTCATCAACGGAATAATATACTTGACTTTCAGTAAATGCTTTATTTGTATTTTAAAGTTTTTTTCATCAATAGATTTGTACGAATTAGATAGCTTATTGTACACTTTAATTCCTAGATATTTTGGGCTGTGCTCATATAATGCTAATCTATGATGCGGAATTTCCAGGGTATGAATATTTTTCGTGTTATATATATGATTTGAATTAAGGCTGTGTTACCAAGGTCAAATATGCGTTCATTAATTCGTCATTTTGTAATTATTTCGGGGAAAGTATTCTCAAAAACGAATCAACAGAATTCAGATTTGATTTAATTATTGAAACTAGTTAACTTAAATCTGTTACGTACCATATCTTATATTTGAATACTAAATGAAATTAAGTTTCCAAAGTTTTCTCCTCTGAAGTATTAAACGTGAACGTACCCGTCAATCGTCCGTAATTCATCTATAATGATTTTATATTTTTTAATGGAACTCAAATATTCAAATAAAATGTGATACGTAATAGAATAAATATATTTAGCGCAAAAAAAAGTTAAAAATCCGCATAATATTTGCTACAATAAAAGATTACTTGCTTAGAAAAATTTGACGAAATATACCAATATTAGTTTTACATTTTGCTAGTAGATGCCGTGACAGAAGTCGTTCGAAGTGGTAACACTGCTATAATAATACTAGAAAGACAGTATGAGCAGGGTCGGACTTATTTTTCATTTCTCCAGTGTTTGAAATAGATTTTCAAATAATTTTAATCTACTTACCGATTGAATTGTCCACATTATCTATTACTGATCACGTTTTTAAGATCGTTTAATTTATTTTTATTATGATTGATAGGGCTTGGTCTCTTAAGTACATATACTTACTACAATACAAAGAGAATTGCCAATGGCTATTTATGCACGGCCTTTTTTCTCAGGCCAGGGGCGGAGAAATCCAAAAAAATTTTTAATGAGCCGGGGGGAGAAATCCAAGAAAAATTTTTTTTATCCGAAAAAATTTTTGAAATCCAAGAAAAAAAATTTTTCTGCAGTAATTTTGCGCCCCCAGAAGCATGCGCCAGCGTGCGGAGCACTCATCACACGCCCGTTAGGCGCGGACCTGTCTCAGGCTGTACGTAAAAACAAAGTAGCCATTACGATTTTTTATGATTACAATTTTTTAATAATAAAATTGCTACACGAAGTTGTATTCTTTATATTAGAGCATATAATTTCAGCCTTACTGCACAAATCCAGAATTTTTTTACTTTCTATTATTTTTTCTGAAGTTCTACATTTCTTGTTTATTCTACATTTTCAATAACTTTTTGTTAGTAATTTTGCTAATAACTTATTAGTATATCTAACAAAATATCATTACTGTAAAAAGTGATTACAATTATATCAAAGAACTAAATTTACCTATTTTTAATTCCGACTGTGAAGAATCAACGTCACAAGGGATACAAAAGAATTATAATATTGTGGTATATGGACAAACTATCTCTGCACACACTCTTTTAGTGTATATAATCAATAATTATTTTGAAAGAGTAAAATGTCTCTTTTATTTCCCGAACGAGAGCTCAAATTGTCTCTGGGACTGACACTTTAGTATTTGAAAATGATAATTAAACTTGCAGTACAAAAATATTGTTTTTAAGAAGTGAATGTTCAAAATTTTTTATTGCATTCTGGTATGAATGTTTATGAGGGTGTAAAAAAAAATCTACATTGTTCACTATAATTTGTTTCTTTATTAAATAAATAACTGTAAATACTTGTACTTATATTACACACAAACCTAAACAAAATGTTCATTTCCTGGTGTTCAAAGTAATTTTATTGGTCAAACTAGTTAGATCAAAAAGTATAAGGGTATGAACATGCCGAAGATCAGTGGCGGCTGGTGAAATTTCAATATTTTTTTTCTCGTCTGTGGCGCATGGGACCTATATACGAAATATGAGAAATACATCTAGAGAAGCACTTCTCTAATGACCTCTAAAAAATATTGAAAAAGCAGTTTGCGAAAAATTTTTTGAAAATTTGGTAGCCTCCCCGTTTTTTATTTTTTATTTCTGTCATGCATTTGACTTTTCATAAAAATACAACAATACGTTTTGGAGTTTATGAAAATATTTTCATTATTAACTGAAATACTGAAATTTTGTAATTTACAATTTAACAAATTTCAATTCGTTGTACCTCAGTTAGTAATGAAAATATTTTCATAAACTCCAAAAAGTATTGTTGTATTTTTATGAAAAGTCAAATGCGTATGATAAAAACAAAAAATAATAAACAGGAGTCCCTACACCCAGGGGAGGTTACCGAATTTTCAAAATTTTTTTAGCAAACTGCCTTTTCAATATTTTTTAGGGGTCATTAGAGAAGTGCTTCTCTAGAAAAAAATATTGAAATTTGACCAGCCCGTAATATAATAAAATGTTTTTTGTGTCACGAAAACACGTCAAATTTAATCCAAAGATAAATGAATTTATTACTGTTAGATACCATGAATTGTTTAATTATTTACGAACATCAAATCCTATTTCAAAAGTTACAAAATAGAATAGGAGCTGACAGAGGCGCACTGAAGGGGGGGCTTTGGGGGCTTAAGCCCCCCTGGAGGCCAGGATTACATGTTTTAAAGTAAAAATAAAATATAAATAAACAAAAAACAATATATAAAAGCAAAATACATTGTACGAAATATACGATTATTATTATTATTATTTGTAGTAGCCCCCCCCTCAGCAATTTTCTGGGTGCGTCCCTGGGTGCTGAGTAATTTCTTAATTCACTTAATTCACTATTGTAAATCTAGTCGACTATTTTCGATACTGTCCATACGGCAAAGATCTAAAACATCTTTGCCGTACGGCCCTGTAACACTTCTGTTGCCAACAACAAATAAGTAAATCTCAACTTATAACTAGAAAATTGCATGGTTCCTGTTTTACTGGCAGAACCATTAGTTCGCCATTTCTATATAAGAATTGACTGTGGCGTGCAAATGCAGCCTTAATGGTCTTATAATTTAATTGTGATCTGGCATATACCAATAGATTAAGAAGGAATAAACAGGGTAGTGTTGTCTTTACAGCTGCTTCGCCTGGTTTCTCCAGCTATTTATTAACGTACTGCTCTCTTCTGTAATTGAAAAACCCTCAGCATATCAGGCGAAAAACCCCACGCAATTAAGGCATAACTAATAATCGATTCAAAGAATGAATGATAGAAAGTGATTAACACTACTTTACTAACCATTTGACGTAGTTGATTAATACAGTAACATATTGGAGCAATTTTTTTACAAATTTCATTTATATGTACTGTCTAAGTACAGTTTTCTTGAATGTGTAAACCTAAAAATTTTGAGGACGTAACTTGTCAAATGGATCCTAAACAGTGTTTTGTCAAAAATGTATGTCATATTTGATATTGACAAATTATTTTCAACAATTTTAGGTACATTTACAAGTTGTCAACAGGGATATTCACAAAAAAATTGAATCTTGTTTAAAAATCAAACAATTTCAGTTTTTAAGGTTTTTTTTCAATTCGTTTGGTTCCATTTCATTTCAAACCTCGAGGGTCGTGCATTTTTGTTTCTAATTCTTATTAGAATAGGCATCTCCACAAAAAAATTAGTAAGTAAATCCTAGTTAAAATCATATAATTATTACCAATATCTAAAATATATTTGGAAAAATAATCAATCATAATTATAACAGCGGCAGTAGAAATTTTTTGCCTCTCTTGAATTAGATAACTACTTTTTGATTGGGTCACGTCACAGGCGGTACAAAACACTTCCGTTAAAAATTTAATTTAGATTTCAGTTTACGTAAATAATATCGATTAATTTACCTCACACAATTTTCTTTGAAAGTAAATTTAACGAAAGCAGCGAGTGAAAAACTACTAAAAAAAATCTAATCTAAAAAAAGTTTCCAATAAGTCTGAAATAGGTAATATAATTAGGTAGTATTTACCTCTCTAACGACTAAAAATATTCCTAATAGTCGAGTATCTTACTAGGTAGATTTTGTTGGAAATCCTACATAATGTATAAGTAAATGGCAACCTGTTTGGTCACTTTTATTATACTCCTTTGAAGTACTATTAGGATGACGAAACCAATAAATTTTACCTAACGTATCTACCTGATTTCAACCATGAAGTCAATTATCTTTTGCATTTTCAAAAACAATTAACTTTAAGGTTAAATTAGCTCAAGACGCCGTATTTTCTTAGCACAGTTGGATGTATCTATGATTGCAAATTGGAATTTTAAAAATGAGTGTATGGAAACGAACTGATGAAAAGGTAAAAAAAGTACATAACTATTTATACCTGTAAACTCATTTAGCAAGTATAGCATACTTTCGATTCAAACTATTACTATAATTTTTTTATTTGGCAAAGGGAATTTCCTTATAGATGAATATTTTGCAGGCACATTGTTATTTTACAAAAAAATTTTCGCCTCATTGATTTCAACAAGCAAGAACTGCAAATACTTTACTTATAAATTGGATTTATTTTAGTTACCAACATTCTCGTATCGTTATTGTGAGTTAGTTATCTCTTCAAATTTGTAGGTGACAGACAACAATATTTCGACTACTTATATAGAAAAATACCAAATAAGTATAAAAATCTTATTTTTTCCCTCTTGGTGTCATTTTTTAATTTCACATATGTAAATTCTACCTAAAGCTAGTCAACTCGATGTCGAATTGACATCAAATTTAAGTAAAATTCTCCTAAACAGGTATTGGTAACCAAATGTATTGTGCGACTATAAGTACGATTTGTGTGTAATTTTACCTGTCTTAGTCGATATAATTTAATTTCGACGTCATCTTATTCTTCATTTATGTTGATTTCACGTAGCATCAACGTAAATTTTACCAAAACTTGGTTCGTTCTAATTTTGCGACTAAATTTATTACACATAGATTAGGTAGTTTTGACGTCAAATAATACCTAAATATTTGCTGGGTAGGGTTGACAAACCTGTAGGAAGCGGAGCCAAACAGGAATCTATATCATTTCAGTACTACTTAAAGACCAGATCCAAACCAAAACCATTTTTTCAGTTTTCTTTCTTCCATAATATACCAGTCTGTTATGATAGCACCATATTTTTTTTTAGGTATACTCATGTAGAAGCCGAATGCCCATTCATTACATTCGAGGACCTTCTTAACCGCCTTGAAGACTTGATATGCGATGTCGTTGATCGGGTACTGAAATCTCCATACGGTCATATTGTCCACGAACTGAACCCCAACTTCCAAGTGCCCACGAGACCATTCCTTCGTATGAACTATTCCGATGCTATCGAGTATTTAAAAAAGAACAACATTACCAAGGAGGATGGTACATTCTATGAATTTGGAGAGGTATGGAAAATCAACAATTAATTACCAATTACTTTATTACATTTTGCATCTTATTTTTTAAATTTTTTCCCATCAAGTTTCAGTTTATTTGTCAAATTTGACATTTTGTGTTTTAATTAAGGGTTTGTTTCTTAAATGATTTAGGGTATGGTTGTTATTCCTCTTTTTATTTTAGAGTTCAAAATAAGAAAATACAAGCTTGAGACATAAACATATCACTGCAAAATGATTCGAAGGTAGAATATTTTAACATGTACTCAAAGAATAAGTTGTCTTTTAGGATATACCGGAAATGCCAGAGAGGAAAATGACTGATCAAATCAACAAACCCATTATGCTGTGTAGATTCCCTGCCAACATTAAGTCCTTCTACATGAGCAAATGTCCAGAAGATGTAAGACTCACCGAGAGCGTAGATGTATTGTTACCAAATGTAGGAGAAATTGTCGGTGGTTCCATGAGGATATGGGAAATAGAGGAACTTTTAGAAGGGTAAGTTTATTATTAAAAAAAAAACAAAAAAAAAAGATAATTTGCAAAAATATATTCAGTTTTATAAATCCTGCTTCAAAAGAGCTGTAGATAAAACACATTATTTTAAAATCTAATTTAGTCATAAAAATTTAATTGTTTGAAATACATCGATTATAAGTCTAGTGATTCTACCATTCTCTGGTAAAGCGAACTGCTAGAGTCGTCTAGATACCTGTAGCTTTGACCTCGTCCAGTTGTAAGCTAGGCGAACCTGTCTCGAGGTGTCCAGGAGTAATCTGGGTATCATGTAGGATTACTAACACGACACTAGACTAAACAAACATTGGGAGTTTAGACAACACCCAAGAGTAGAAGATGTGACTGTCAAAGTACCTTTTTCTAGCAACTTTAATTCGATTAATTTTATTTTCAAAATTTCGTAAATAATTCATTCTGTCGCGCCTTACTTAAATCATATCGTAAAAAACGTTTAGCCTATTTTTAAAAGCATTCTAAAGTAACATAATTTCATATCCTTTCATGTAAAGACACTCCAACCGACTCCGTCCAACCAACTTAACTTTTATACTGCATATCCTCCTGTACGAATTTTCTGATTGGTTAGTCTTAAAAATTTAGCCAAGCCTTTAGTATAAATATAAAATAGGAACAGTGGAAGATTCAAGAAATTCCAGACTCTAGAATTTTCGATTTTAGAACTTTTCGAGAACGTTTACATTTTCTTATATAAATCGGGACTCTACGACGCGAAGTCAGTCTCGTCTGAGTTCATATTCAACATTCGAAGTCTTAACCCAACCGTTTAATTACTGATCAAGTCTCTACCGTGTCTTAACCATGTTTACTAATTATTCTAAGTCTATCTTCGGCTCAAGAGTCTAATCCAACGATACTTTTGAAACAACTCAAAACGTGAAAAAATGCAATTTTTTACTACATGTGCTAATCTTCTCATTAGTGAATGTTAATTAATTTCTACTCATTATCGTTAGTGCTAATTACGTTTCTTTTTTTAAACAAGTATTGTGAGAACGTGAACCATAATATATCTTTATTTTATCTCGTTACAAAGGTGACTTTAATTCGTACTATTCCTAACAAAACCTAATATACAGGATGTTCGAATTTTAAGTGACAAAAACAGGTGATAATGTAGTGTTCTCTGTGCACGAATCTCTGTTCACCGATCGTAGGTTCGTGTTCATGATCTGGATGACGAGACTGCCGAGCCGGTACTGTGTCACTGCCTTGCTCTTTCAACAAAAAGAGGATCTATACAGAGGCGTGGCCAGATTTTGGGGGCGAAGGCAGCAGTGGTTTAAAAGACGATATAAAAAAGTTGCAAATACGAATTTTTAGCCACATCATAGCGGGTACAGAGTGCCCCCCTAGCTGCTTGATCTATACTAGAGGACTTCAGGTCCAGTAACGCCAGTATAGGTAGTCCTCTGCTGGGCCTTCTCCTCAAATACATCACAACTGTTGGTTAGCTTGAGGAATGAGGGACTTGGTGGACATGCTGCCACCTACGGGGGTAGTACAATGAGCCCACCCGCGAGGCCTGAGTGGACATGAGCGCAAGCTCACTCCCTCCAGACGATCCAGCCTTACACAATTTATGTTATTAAATAGAATTTACATGTAGTATGTAGAGTTTAAATAAAAACAGTAAAATCTTAACAAACCCTGAAAAAAAAATTATAAGAAATATTGACAATAAAAATAAGAATATACTTAATATAAAAATAACTTCTAGTTAAGGAGTTGGGTTAATTAACCACTGATTAATAATTAATAATTATAGATGCTGTTTTGTCATATTTTGTGAAATTCTCAGGAAAAGTTTTGTTCCTGTTTTCAGGAAATTGAGTTGGGAATTCTGTAAATTTGATGAAACAACATTATCCCAAAACTTCCTGGAAACTTTCAGAGTCTTCAAAACGGAAAGTTTCCAGGAAGTTTTCCTTTTAACTTTCCATTGGATATATTGATAGGCTATTTTATGGTGAAATCTGATTCGAGATGATGCAAGCTTCATTTTGATACCAAATAAGGGCATACAATTATTAGTACAGTACCTAGAGGTAAAAAATATGCAAAACTTCGAAATAATATCATATTGAACGGATTTCGTTCATTTTTGGCAGTATAATAGTAAATGCTTCACAGAAAAGTTTCTATAATGTTATAGACCAATTACAGAAAGTACAAACTGGGAATTAATTATATTTTTTGTTTATTAATGTAGGATTAATAATTTCGGAGATATTTAAATTTACATTTGGCATCAAAGTGTTCATAAGATAATTATTTAGAGTGGGAGTTAAATATCTCAGAAGCTGTGACACCTACGTCAAGGATGCTAATAGGTAGAATAATAGGTTATTAATTAAGCTTTCAACTGTTTTTTTATTTGTTTCTGTAGCATGAAAAACAAAGAAGTTATGACCGAAGCAATGTGCGTCTACACATTTTTTTAATAACAACGTCGCCATTTTGTTACTGTAATTAGCCAGTAATAAAAAAAAGGGGATTTCAAACACTGTTTTTCATTAATATATAGCATGACGTAGATGCTCAAATTTTTTGGTTTGTATACAGCACTTGCTTTAGAAAACAATACAGTTTAAACTATAAAGGTATTTTCGATAAAACGTAATTTTTTTCCTTTTTCAAATATCTCAATAAATATTAGTTTTATTGGTAGAGACCAAAAATAAAGCTCATAAACTGATAATGAATTTCGCTTTTTTATTCATTTACATAGATTTAATAGTTTCGGAGATATGACAGTTTACGAATGGCGTCGAAACATTTATAAGACTACAAATTCAGTTTAAATGTTAAATATCTCAGAAATTGTGACACCTAGGTCACGCATGCTAAGAAATGAAATTAAAGACAATTATTTGCGCTTCAAATTATTTTTTACTCGTTCCTGTAGCATAAGAAATAAAGAAGTTATGACGGAAAGATGTGCGTAATATTTTTTTATATAAAAAGGTCGCCATTTTGTTACTCTAATTAGCCAGTAATTTTAAAAAAATTACCTCAAATACAATTTTTTGTTCAGATGTAGCATTACCAAGATGCTCAAATTTTTTTGCTCATTTAAAGCACTTGCTTTAGAAAAAAATGCATTTTAAACTTTAAAGGTAATTTCGAAACACACCAAATATAAACTTAAATATCTCCGAAATTATTAATCCTACATCAATAAACAAAAAATATAATTAATTCCCAGTTTGTGCTTTCTGGAATTGGTCTGTAACATTTTTTTGATAAAATAATACTTTTGGAGATACTTGACGAAAGCCGTTTGGAAATACCTTTTTTTAAACTAAAATCGCAATTTTGAAGTCGTTATAACTTAAAAACTATCAGTTTATATGAAAAATTGCATAGGAACTTTTCTTCTTAAAATTTGATTCTATTTCAGCTCCAATAAATATATATATCCACTCCCTATAATTTAGCAACCTCGCCAGAAACTTTTCTGTGAAGAATTTACTATTAAACTGCCAAAAATGAACGAAATCCGTTCAATATGACATTATTCCGAAGTTAAAACCTCTAGTTACTGTACTATATATTATTTACATGACTTTTACAGACTTTTATCAAATATGGAAAGTTTCCTCGGCACATCTCTGATATGTTTTATTCAGATTTTTTTTGGACAGGTTGTTAAACCTTGTTAACGATTAATTAAAGAAAGATGTAAAATGTGGCATGAAAATGAAACTTTTGAGTCTCCAAATACATATTTTATTAAATTCCCTGAAATATTATTTTAGTCCTTGTAATGAAAAAAACCTCGAGAATTGAGAAATACCAATAAAATATCTTATGTGTTTAGTACGGGGACAGAATATTATCATTGGCATACAGCTTCTCCTCTGCTCGCTTTACTTTAATTTCTGTTTAGAGAGTTGTCGGACACCAATTTTGTTATTTATTTCAGTTATAAACGTGAAGGCATCGACCCCACCCCATACTTCTGGTACACAGACCAAAGAAAATATGGTACTTGTCCTCATGGCGGATACGGCCTTGGATTAGAGAGGTTTGTTTGTTGGTTATTGAACAGATACCATATTAGGGAAGTGTGTCTTTATCCACGTTATCTGAACCACTGTAAACCCTAATCTATTTAAGATGCAAAACTTAATATATTGAAAAATGCATTTAATTTTTTTGGAACTATTTATTTGTACTTTTGTTTCTATCGATATAATTAAGCTTGCTTGTTGGGCTGAAATAAAAAGTTTTCATGCTTAGTGTTTTGTTTATACCTTTCATGTAAGACATGGGGAGATTGATCTGATCTCTTTGTGGAAATTTCCTTTCCGATTTTCTTAAGTAATAACATGAAAGACTACTTAATTTTACCCATCACTACAGTGAACTGTATACCAGTGTTGCCAGGTCGAAATTTTAAAAGTTATCAGACGACGCTTTAAAAAGTTACTAGATTGACTAAAATTTACCTAGATTTGAAATTAAAGGAGAGGGAGTTTCAAAATTCTTTTTGCTGGATAAAAAATTTTATTGTGAACATTTTTTTTACAAAACAGACATGTATTCTGTAGGACATGTAATTTTTTGACATTGTTATATTAACAATTAACAGCAATTCAGCATAGCACCTGCACTTGTCTTTTCCTTTTTCCCTTCTGTGCCAGCGAACTCTAGAATTAGTGAAAGGAAGGAGTCAGGATTTTCTTGAAGAAAAGCAAAATAGTGCTAAAGTTATGAGACCTCTCCCCCTGTTTTCGAGAGTTCTGAACACGAATAGCGGTGTAAAAAAGTTTTTAGTCATGCGCACCCCCTAAACCCAAAAACCACCCCTTTTTGCTTATTTCTAATATGACAGTTTGGCATCGACTATTTTTGCAGGGATTCTTTGGTTTTTCATGGGGATATAACAGATGGTGACAGGTGATGTCAGGGGGTGTAAAATTATTTCTTTTTTTTCTTGTTAAAGATCCTGTTTTCGAGGATGCTGATCAAAAAGAAAATGGTTATATAAGTTATATTGATGACTTGTAAAAAATATTATACTGTACTAAAAATCTTGTCCTGTATATATAATTTATTAAAAACAGAAATTTTTACCAATAGTATATTCTTTTCCTTATATTCCGTTTTAAGGAACATGAATTTCAAATCCTTGAGAGGATAGGTTCATTTTTGATGAGGATGTAAAATGGGCAAATGATGACTTTGAAACCACTCTCACACAATATACAAATTAAAAAATTAAAGAAAAAAACAATTTTCCACCCCAGGGGGGAGGCTACCAATTCCCTGAGATTGTCACAATTCACTCTTACCATTGTTATTGATGACCATCCTCGAAAACGGAGGTAAACGACTTTTAACAAGAAAAAAAAAGAAACAATTTTACACCCCCCTACAGGGTAGATTCCACTTAAGGCGGTTGCAGTCTACTACCTGACATTACCTTTCACCATCTGTTATTTCCCCATGTTATTCGTGTTTGGCACCTTCGAAACTACCCCCCTCCCCATTTTTGAGGGTGCTGAACACGATAGGTTTCATAACTTTAGCACGATTTTGCATACTCTTCCGACTCCTTACTTCCACTAATTCTCGAATCTCTATTAGTAAAAGTCTCATTCGACTTTGGGAAAATATCTACCCAAATTTGCAAGACTAAAAATTCTTTATCCATTCGTTGAATATTCTGCTGAAAATTGCAGAATGTGACATTCGATAATGCATAATTTTTAGAGTCGTGCAAATTTCGGTAGATATTTTCCCAAAGTCGAATGCGACTTTTACTAATAGAGATTCAAGAATTGAGCCCACGAACTTCATAAATTAAACTGGACTTCACAACGCACATATCTCAAACTAAAGCTCCTGACACCACTTACCATGGTCGCCATGATAGGCTGTCAACTTATTTGAGGTTGGCAATACTCTGTAGGAATCTCAACTACCGTAATGTTGATTATCGTTATTTTCTAGCGCATTGCCAAATGTTTTATATTTTCAATAAACTTGAATACTTTTCTCCCAAAATGCTACTTCATCTTCTCTAATAACAAGAAATGTATTCATAATGTGAGATTACTACAATACTTAGAGTAAGATATCATAAGAAGTACTCATT
The DNA here is from genome assembly GCA_936432065.2 of Rutpela maculata. Classification (NCBI taxonomy): domain Eukaryota; kingdom Metazoa; phylum Arthropoda; class Insecta; order Coleoptera; family Cerambycidae; genus Rutpela; species Rutpela maculata. The sequence continues at coordinate 147,387,628 of OW386291.2, read as the reverse complement.
GATACCCTCATTTTAATGAAATTATTTCTAAAATCTGGCAATCATATGCCTATTAATAACTAACGAGATAATACTAGATTAAATCTGACAAGACCGCCTTTGTACTTTGTTTACTATGTCGAGAACTGTTTTCAAAAGTGTTTAATGCTTTTTAGAAGTTATTGTCACAAAGTTTGGATAACGAGTGTTTTTTTCTAACATTAGATTTTACACGTGTAAAAAACAGAGGAGGTTTATTAATATTTGCATCTAAGGGTGTTAGATATATGAAGATATGTATGTCATAAAATCGAGAGAAAAATACAATTAATCTCGAAATTATGTGACAATATTTTACCTGTTAAAGATAATTTCATTAAAAAGCTGCTAAAGTCATTATTTTATGGAAAATTACAGTATTTTCATATCATTACATGAGAAAGTTTTTGGAAATGCATTTGAGGTACAAAAGAATTTTAATTGAAAAAATTATAAAAGTCTATGGTTCTATCAGAATACCTAGTATCACTAAGAAAATATATGAAATTGCTTCTGGTGAAAACATTCGAAAAACATTAAGTAAATTAATCATATTTAAACATCAATAAGGGCGAGCGTAGATGCATCTTCACTCTGTATGTATCTCGATACTCCAGTGAAGCAACGTGCAGTGTGGTTAGTACTTCGATGGGTGAAATCCATCTTGGGAAACACAGCGATCTCGTCCCACCTTCTACCGGCTTGTATATCAGTGTATATGCGGAAGCTATGTAATTTCAAAATGAGGATTACGTAGTGGATATATCATCCTTCGGAGAGAGTAAAGCAGGCGGTCCCTTGTTTATTAAATGTTAGGCAAGTAAGAGATCCCTACTCTTCTTTCGAGAAGAGGTTCGACAAAATTTTGAGGTTGGGGGTAGGTCGTTTCCTGGCATCGGTGATAGGCCCTGGTAGCGGAAATAGGCCGACGTTAAATAAATAAATAGATAAAAAAGAAAAACATCAATAAATCATTAAAACAATATTACACAATGATATATCCCAAGAGACGTAAAATAATGTTTTTAGTTGATAAATTCCATTTTATTGTCATGAACCTAATTGATTTTTCTGTATTACAATGAAAACGTGTATTTTAATTATATTTAAATAAGATTATATTTTTTATATGAAGAGACTTCTTTACCAAACTGAAAATTTGCAAAAAAACGTTCATTTTTCCAATATTCAACTTATTGGTAATTAATGAAAACGTTTTCAATCCGTCCCTGACTTTGGGCAAAAATTCTGAAAGACGGATCTGAAAACCTATCATGGCGGCCAGCATGGGTGGTGTCAAAGTTTGGACCTTATGTGAGGTCCAGTTTAATTTATGAAATTCGTGATTGAGTCCCTGGTTCTACAAGATTGATAGATACCTCAGATAAACAAAGAAATATATGGATAAATAATACTTTCCGTCTCCGCGTAAGATATATCACGTATTCTTTGTTTACATGTCTATCGAGGCGTTCATTGGTTCTCTTCCGAAGGACGTTGACAGTTGTTTACATTTTCTTGTGCCGCCATATTGTTTTATTGCTTTTAACGCTGTTTTTATCCAGTTATAAACAATTTTGTGTTGATTTTGCAGTTTAATCACGTTTCATACGGTTCAAAAATGACTAAGGATTGTTTAATTTACTAAAAGGCCTACAAAAGGGAGTAATCTCGTTCGTTTTATATGCAAGCATAGTTGTGTACATAGTCGTAGGTTAGGGTTATAGTTAGGTTTATTATCTTATTGTTTTGCTGATCTAGCAATAAATAATTTTTCTTCTGCCTCTCTCGTCTTTACACTCAAGTAAAAAACGTAAAAAGACAGTTATGTGATTATCAGATAGATAGATAGATTAATAGATTTAGATTTATTTCTCTAAATTTAAATGTTACATAAGTATACCTATTTAAATTTGGTACGAGTATTTCAAACTTTACAGAATGTTTACATTATTACATAATAATAGACTGTATTAACTTTTCAAAATAATAATGCACTGGGTTCGATCCCCAGCTTTAAAATTGATATAGTTGATATGTAATGGATGTATATCTGCGTTTTTCTAAATGTGTAACCCCCTTCTGAACAGTCTTGACTTTGAAATTGTTGGGGTTGCCTGATATATGTGGTACGTTATGTTGTTATTCCGTAGGCTCCCAGAAAATATTACGCTTAGAAAAAAGTGACTCGCTGTCCTACAGGTAACTGACCAAAATTTGAAGCATTTACAATTTACGTATGCTTTAATCGTTTCAAGTTTGATGACTTTTATGTAACCCGGACAGGAAAAAGATGTTTAAGAAAAATGTTTGTTTCCTAGTAGTTTTACCAAGAGACTCATTTCACTTCCGTTATTGTATCAAGGGTGTCTCATATAATTTGCTTTTTAATACTAACAAGAGTCGAGTCGAGGCTACTCTCTGCTTTATCTTTGCTTTTACTGGAATTAATTCAGAATCGATACCTACAGACCCGATGAGAGAGGAGGGGTGCGGGGGTGATGCCCCCGGGCTTGTCTAGGGGGCCCGGAAATTTTAAAATTTTTTGAGGGTCCATATTTTCTCTCCACGGCCCTACCAAGATACCGATATAAATTAAATTTACTAAGTTAGAAAATTAACTGCAATTTATTATATTTTTTAATAGCCATATCAGATTGAAATAATTTGATGCATTGTATCGAAAACAGATTTGATAAAGAATCTGTTATCTTTATCGTAACTATATTCAACAATATTCAAATTAAAAACTAGAAGTAATGGTGTGGGAGCTAAGTGGCTTTTTCGGGCACTCATCGTTACAAGCATTTTCTATGTGCTGATTAATTCTATCGAACTTGACAAAATAAACTTCTGGCTTATGTCAGCCCGTCGAGTTGGCCATGGTTCAAGATATAAAAATCAGTGAAATTATATCATCATTACAAAGCCAAGTTTTTTTGTGTGTACACATTTTATGTTTAGAATGAATAAAATAAGATCGCCAGAAAGTGTGGGCCATCAGGGGCGCAACCAGAAAGGTCAAAGAGGTAAAAAAACGAAGTTATATAACATCATCGTTACAAACTTTTTTAAGGTTGAACATATTTTATGTTTTGAACACAGAAAAAAATTCCCAGAAAGAAAATGTTTAGGATTTTTGAAGAAAATTGGATTTTTTTCCGCATATTTAATCTCAGAACTCTAAACTCATCGTTACAAGTTCTGGCTCCTTTTTAAAACGTAAATAAGCTCCTTCAACAATAGAATAGCCTCCCCATAAACAAAGTCAACAAAAGTACCATAGGCCCTTAAATATACAGGAATTTAATACTTTCGGCTAACTTGACTCTGTACCGTATCTCACATGTATTGTATCATTATTACCTTTCTGGCTGCGCCTCCTGACGGCCCACACTTTCTGGCGATCATATTTTATTCATTCTAAACATAAAATGTGTACACACAAAAAAAATAAGCCTTATTGTAACGATGACATGATTTCACTGATTTTTAAACAGTGTTCGTGACGCTCCTGACAGGAGGTGCCACCCCAGAAGTCGATTTTATGAATTGTTATCATCCATTAAACCATAAAAATATCTCAAAGTTCATAAAGCGATGAGCTGCCGAAAAAGCCACTTAGCTCCCGCTCTATAAGGTAGTGCATTATGTAGAGTATATTTGTTTACAATATAGAGATTTAAAAATAATATGATGTTATTTTTGTTTTATGTATATGGTAAAGGGTAGCGTATGACCAGATTCATTATACAATATCGGAAAGTCTTGGATTAGGCATGCAAACAGAGCTGCCTACGCACATGTGGTGAGGAAAGCAGGTGGCACGAGTAGGATGTGTTATACGATAAAAAAAATAGCCTAGATGTTTCGCTCTCGCCTACTCTTATTGTCATACCTAATCAAACACTTGCCGGTACTGTTGAGTGATAAGTATGTAAACTTTTAGATGAATATGTTATACTGTAATATGAAAAAATACTAGTTGGTTTCATTTATATGCTAACATATATAGATGTTTTTATTTTCTTGACCGTTGATATCAAATTAACTTGATGCAGTTATATCCTGGGTTATCGGTCTTTATAATAAAATTACTCTTTTCTTACGTTTCGGTTTATTCAACCATCGTCAGAGAACTACAATTAAGTGAAGACCAATATTTTTTTAAATGCTATTTTGTATACACATACAATTTAAATCCATGTGTATAAAAAATAGCATTTGAAAAAATATTTGTCTTCATTTAATTGTAGTTCTCTGACGATGGTTGAATAAACCGAAATGTAGCAAAAATAATAATTTTATTATAAAGACCGCATAACCCCAGGATATACCTATATCAAGTTACTTTTATATCCTAACCAAAAGTTAATTTTTTTTTACTCAGAAAATGTAGAGTAACTTATCGTTTAAGAACCATTTAACTTTGAGAATTGACAGTTCAATACTTTAATTTCTCTTCAATAACACATTTTGTAAAAATTCTAACCAAACAGTACTCTTTTTGTCTCAATAGAGTCGTATTATTGTCAGATATAGTATTAAGTAATAGTCGAGAACATTAATCGATTATTTTAAAAATTTTAACCCCCTTATCTGTCTACGCCTCTGATTAGGCGACTCCATAAACATAAACATTCCTCTCCACTCTGCCCCTTTGAAGGTTATCCTCCCTACACACAACTTCTGTGTACTTCAAATGAGATTATTTATCCATATTTCTTTGTTTATCTGAGGTAGATACAAATCTTGCTATACAATAACTCACATACAGCGCTCTCTATATGATCATTTCGTTACCAGATTTAGTTTACTCGTGTTACATGGTTCGCAACTGGAAAGTAATGTTTGTCTACCAACCGCTAGATGGCAACAAGCTCTTCTAGCGATTAACGTAAACAGTATTGTATTGAATGGTTCGCAACTGGAATTTAATGTTTATCTACCTACTGCTAGAGGGCAACAAATTTGACGAAATGAAAATCACTAAAAATAGGTATTTTCATAAAAGTGTTCATTAAATCACTAGATTGGACAACAATCACCAGATTTAGTGAAATGGGACTGTTCCGATAACATTTTTTCGTTATTTTTTTTATGGTATTCAATAGAATTCGATCAAGATAAGCTGTTAAAATTTTAGCTTCATAAGTATATCCAACGAGGTCTAATTATGTCGCTGAGTATATCTAATCCTTAGATATTCAATGTTAAAAGCAGGGTGTATTAAATAGGTGATGCGAAAAGGACCCGTTGAGTGGCTTCATAAGTGCATGCTTTCTATTTAATTCAGTAGATGACGCGACCTTTAAGGTACTACAAAATCCTGTATATAGACAGATGAATTTGCTTTACTGCATACAGTGTTGCATACACTCCCGGCCTTTCGTTTCTGTTTAGTGAAACAAGAGTCCAGTGACATCTGACATTAAGTAGCTAAATTAAAAATATTGAAAGAATATATGCAGCACTATATACAGCAAAGCAAATGCATCTATCTATATACAGGATTTTGTAATACCTTAAAAGTCGCGCCATCTACTAAATTAAATAGAAAGCATGCACTTATAAAGCCATTATTTTCATAGGAAAGTGCCGTACGTCGGACCACCTATTTAATACACCATGGTCTATACCAACTACATACATTACAAGATTTTCTTCTACAAATCTTGGCTCTATACTAGAGTTCACCGGTTGAACGTAAGAAGTAAAAACCCGATATTGCAGACACCTTAATTCTAAAGAATATAATTATTGAACTTATGATAGTACTGCATGTTCATTCACAGATGTCGCATCCGGATAATGTGCCGGGATTATTAAAAATTAAGGAATTTTACAGCTTATGACAGTGACATTTACCGTTTAAAACTTACATTATATATTATGGTATTATGGAAATGTTTTCATATTCCACTACAGAGTTAAGGACGGAAAAGTTGCGGACATCTGTCAATAAATTTCTGGTACTAACACAGATTAAATAAATTTATTAATTTACTAGCTGACCCAGCAAATCTTGTTTTACCATATAAATTATGAATTTTTGTCCAAAAAATAAAAAAAATCCTGGATAGGGCCACCCTTATCACCTAGGGGTATAAAAAATAGCTTACGACCTATTCTCAGACCTACCAAATATACACCAAAAATTTCATAAAAATCGGTCAAGCCGTTTCGGAGGAGTTCGATAACAAACACTGTGACACGAGATTTTTATATATTAGATGAATAAGGACACACTATTAGGCCCGCATTAGACTGCAAAAATTCTTTGACAAAGATCTTTTATAAAAGATATTTTTTTATGAGAAATGTGTAATATTTTATAAAATATGGTCGATATTTTATAAACTTTGGTCTATTAAATAAATTCATTGAAATCCGACCTTGATAATGGTGCGGTAAGCGTTTTTCATGTAAATGTTCAATGTTTGTCTACCAAATTAGATTTGTTGTCTTTATATCTCGAAAAACACAATCATGACATAATATGTTTATCCGAACATTGGCTTGATAAAAATAATATCGTGTTTGTAAATTTACCTGACTACAGTCTAGCAACTTTCTTCTGTAGAGAGCAAACGGTCCATGGAGGCGTTGCAATATTCACCAATAACAATATAAATGTTAAACCTGTCAATTTAGATCTTTTCTCCAGAGAATTACACGGAGAATTTTGTGCTATTGAACTCACTAAAAGTAAAACAATCATCATTACCTTATACAGATCTACCAATGGTAATATAGATATATTTTTTGATTTGTTGGAGAAATTGCTGATACACTGCTCTAACAAGTTCAAGAATATAATCATGATTGGTGACTATAATATTAATTTCCGCAAGACTTCGTCGATTTTAAATGAATTAGTATGCTTGATTACGTCTTTTGGTTTAGAGATAACAATATCTGACTTTACAAGAGTTACTCCACAGTCTTCAACTTGTATAGATAATATTTTAACCAATATAGGGGATGATGGTTATGAATCAGTTGTAGTAGAGGCCTTCATAGCCGATCATCGGGCACAAATAATGTTTCTTAAAAATGAAGTGAAATCTACCTGTAAGGTATGGAAACGTAAAATAACAGAATATGGCATCACGCAACTAAGAAAATCGCTTACCGAAATTGATTGGTCTTTTTTCGAGAGCCCATTAACTAATTCTAATTTGCTTGCCAATTTTCTAACACAAACTTATGCGGACTTAATAATAAAGCACTTCCCGTTGAGAGCCCATATGGCGAATAATAATAAATTTCCAGTGAAATGGTTTAATGACGATCTAAGAAAGATGAGGGACACATTGTCGTCTCTTAAAACAGTCTGTGACTCCTCAAAAGACCCACGTCTTATTTCATCTTTTAAGACACTTAAAAAAGAATATAAACTTAAAATTTCTTCTGCTAAGAAAAATCACTATAACGAATTTATTGCACGGTCTGACAACAAGGTTCGCGATAGTTGGTGCTTGGTAAATTTCGAAAAAAATAAAAAGAAATTCAATACAGCTGACCATGGCATTGAAGCTACTGATTTTAATGACTTTTTTTCTACTGTAGCTGAAAATATAATTAATACACTACCTAACAATACATTTCAGAAGAGTGCAGTTGACTATATGAATGGTGTGAAAACTCCGAGCATAACTTTTTTTATGAAACCAATTACAGAGAGCGAAGTCATTGAGGCTACAGAAAAATTGAAAAACTCATGCTGCACAGATATTTATGGCATGAATAGCAAAATCATCAAAGATACTTTAGATGTCATTGTTCGTCCTCTAACGTGTTTACTTAATACTTGTATATGTGAAGGTAATTATCCTGATGCCTTCAAAATTACAAAAGTGATACCAATCTTTAAAAAAGGTGATATTTCGATAATAGAGAACTACCGTCCCATATCCATCATCCCCATTATCTCTAAGATTTTTGAAATAATTTTGAAAACACGGCTGATGCTTTTTTTTGAATCTAATAATGTCCTAAACTGTTGTCAGTTTGGCTTCAGAAGTAAGTGTAGCACATCCCAAGCAGTTTTCAAAATTGTGAGCGACATAGTCAATGGTCTTGAGAGTGGAAAATTTGTTTCAATCACACTATGTGATCTCTCAAGGGCGTTTGACTGTGTTTCTCATGATATCTTGTTAAAGAAGTTGTACTGTTATGGAATCAGAGGTTTAGCCCAAACATTTTTTAGGTCATATTTAGAACATATACAGAAAACAAACTGTATGTATAAAAAATAATTTTTCTGATTTTAATCCAGTTATACATGGAGTACCTCAAGGTTCAGTTTTGGGGCCTCTGTTATTTATTATATATATCAACGACCTATTCCATAACATGTTTCCCAACGCCTGTGTAGCATTTGCAGACGACACAACGATAATAAATTCAGGTTCAGACATGGATGACTTCATGCTGAAAACTACCGACACTGTTTCTGAAGCCAAACAATGGTTTACATCTAGTAAGTTAAAACTGAATGAGGAAAAAACGCAAAGTCTAATATTTTCTACAAGTCGAACAGTCACTAAAGGTAATAAATAAATTGGTCTTCACACATCGCACAGTTGAGTCGCAAACTATCAAGCTCTGTATTTGTATTACGGAATCTAACGAAATCGTTATCTATGGAGACTCTGAGAATGAGCTATTTTGCGCTATTCCATTCTCATATAAGTTATGGCACACTGCTGTGGGGTAATTCTTGTTACGCGGACAAAATTTTCCGGCTTCAAAAACAAGCTGTTAGAATAGTGGCTGGTGCAGGCTTCAGAGACCACTGCAAGCCAATTTTTAAAATCCTGAATATAATGCCTTTGCCGTGTTTATATATATATGTCTCGTTATTAGAAATTTATAAAAATAAAAATCAGTTTGCAACAAATTCTGAAGTTCACAACTATCACACTAGATCTGGAGGTGATCTCCGAACACCACGCTATCGACTTTCGAAGTCAACTAAAAATTCTTTGGATATTAAATTGTTTAATCGCCTACCTAATCACTTAAAAAATTTGAATAACCCTAATAAATTTAAAATGATAATGAAATAGCATTTCCTTACACACTGTTTTTATTCAGTTGAGGAATATATTCGAACCCCCTTTGACATGTAGTTTACAGTAATATACAATGCATTACTTAATGAAAACGCTTACCGTCATCACCATTACATAAGATATTGTATGTTTTTTATTATGTTTTTATATAAATATTCTTGTTTTTATATAAGTATTTTTGTGTTAGTTATCTTTTTTTAATTTTTAATATGTGACTGCATGCATCTCAATGCATTTAAAGACTGTATTAGAGTAATTTTTTCCTTGACTTGCCAAAAGTATTGTATTATATAACTTGGTCCAATAAATTTCTATTCTATTCTATTCTATTACCCTATAGGCCAGATGACAGGTAGTTCAATAAGGAAATAATTAGTGGAAAGCTGGAAATTGCTTTAATCGCTTTATTTGGACCCAGATATTAGTCACCCAAGTTTTCCCCCTCGAGCGAAGTAGGCGTTGGCCCTTCTGGCCCTAAGAAGGTACCATTTTTCGGTTTTTTGCAAATATCTCCCAAATCATCAACTTTATCAACAAAATACCTATGCCACAAGCAAAATTTTTGTGTAATGACACAAACAAACGAAGATTGATCGACTTGTTGCGCGTCAAATTCGAAAGCGAAGGAATCGAAACCAGACAAGCTCCAGAAGATGCCGATCTGCTCATCGTTACAGGAAAACGGGCCTCCGATGCTCCAGAATCTGCATGAATTGTATGGGACGGTTATGTACAAATGCTGCCGAGGAAGATGATATGGATGATTGTGACGGAGACATCGATGTTAATCTTGAGCGCCCTGTGACATCGGAGAAATGTACCGATGCAGACGATGAAAGCGATGACGGAAAAATTGAGGCATACGATCAAGACTGCCAGCCTTCATCAAAACGGTTGAAAATCGACTAACTTTGACATTTGAACAGTGGATTAGGCCTCCTGGGGACACCACTTACAAAAAAACGCGCCATTTACTCTACCGCCAGGTGGTGTGGAAAAGAGTGATTTTATGTCAATACTAGTCAATAATAATACTAATCGTAGGTATTTTGCCACAGCTGTTTACATTGAAAAGCTGTTATACTTGTAACAAGTTAACAGCTTGTGCACCTGGAATGCTGACAAATATTTATAACATGTAGAAACTTTGATATGGCATATGATTTCGATAACTTTTCCGCAAGAATCAAAAAGAGCTCCACTTTGAATGGTCGTAGCATCGTAACGTTTCACTTTAGAGACAAACGGTAAAGAACTTTTTTGTAGCAAATTTACTCTAGATTATTTTTTATAATAGGTATTTTGTTGATAAAGTTGATGGTTTGGGAGATATTTGCAAAAAACCGAAAAATGGCACCTTCTTAGGGCCAGAAGGGCCAACGCCGACTTCGCTCGAGGGGGGAAACTTGGGAGAGTAATATCTGAGTCCAAATAAAGCGATTGAAGCAATTTCCAGCTTTCCACTAATTATTTCCTTATTGAGGCTTTTTTTTTACCTGTCGCCTGGCCTACTATCGCATTTCTAACAAAAAATCTTTTATAAAAGATCTTTGTCAAAGAACTTTTACAGTCTAATGCGGTCCTATGTAAATTGATGGTGCAAAAGAGGTGGATTTGCCTACGTCACGATTTTCCACTACGCCCCTTCTACTTTCAATTTATTTAATTACGACGAAAATATTATTTATTTGCCCCCCCCCTTTCATCTAAATTCCATGCAAACACCCCGTTCCGACTTTAATATTAAAATTCTGGGGTTATAAAAATCGAAATTCAAAGATTTACGTAGTAAGTACAGTACTAGAGGTAAAAATATGTATGTAAAATTTCGGAATAATTTCAAATGTAATTATAATATTTCTTTATGGGTTATTATTGTCATCAAGAGTATCGTCTTCAGTTTCTATATGGTCCGGATACTTGCTCTTACCCTTAAGGGGTGAAAACCACCCCCGAATTTAAATATTCAGTATTTGAAAAAGTGTTACTAATTTATTTTTGAAACGTAGGATTGTTATGTTTTTGGGATCGCTGATTCCGAATCTGAAGTCAAAATTAAAAAAATTCAAAATGGCGGCTCATATGGTGGATGGATTTTTTTTCTAAAACAAATGTTTTAAACGGACAAAATAAATTAAGCATGTAGGTGATGCTATATATTAACGAAAAATAGCATTTTTGAAAGAAAAATTAATTACTGAGCAATTACAATAACAAAATGGCGACATTTTATTAAAAAAAAAAATGTGAAAACACACATTGAATCGGTCATAACTTCTTTATTTTTTGTGATGTAGAAACAAACAAAAATCATTTTAAAGATTGATTAATCATTATTTTTAATTTTGTTCCTTTGTTTTTATGGAAGTGTCACAGTTTCTAAGATATTCAACACTTTAAATACTTCATCTAAAAAATGGCCGGATGCCATCTATAAAATACGTGCGTGTACCAAATTTTAAGTCAACCCACATAACACAGTTTGTACTTAGTATATACAAGTACATACTAAGTACAAACTATATGTTATGTGGGAATATCTTAAACGGTTCCAGAGTAATCGTGCGCACAAAAAGAAAGTTACAGACAGACAGATTTTTTTGCTCAAACTTAAAATCTCAACCTTTCATGACATTCTAAGCTTTTTTTTTTTTTTTCGTTACTATTGGATGTGAAATTAGAGAAAAACGGACTTTATCCTCAATCAATCTTCTTATTTGTCTCTAACGTGTTTTCACTTAATGTATTACTTTTTGAGTTATTTGACGAATATTGTCTTGAAATACATTTTTTCAAGCCCGTCCAGGGGCGGACTAACCGGGTGCGGGGCCCTGGGCTATTAATGCTTTGGGGCCCTTCCCATCTCATAAGACTATTTCCCTCACATTATAAGAACCAATGAAATAGCAAGATTTTGAAAATTTGAACCAATAAGAACAAACTTACAGAGAAAATTGCATTCCAAGTGAATATTTTACATACAATGACAGCCAGCGAAAATTGCACAAGTCTTGCACAAGTCTTGACAGTAAAAACGTCAAAACGTCAATATCAATAAAAAATATTTCTTGTTCAATGTTTTGTTCTGGAAATAGTCTAATAAATATATATTTCGTGCATTAAAAACATTGAGTTAGAATATAAGGAGATGCCATGCTGTATAAATTTCCTATACAGAAACGGCACCGGTAGGCGTGGCTAAACGTTAGAACAAAATGGTGGTTTTGCCAGACCCGGACTATTTAAAATGATAAGAACTTTGTACCCCGACGAGGCGGCCTATCTCAATAACGCAAGAAAAAAATGTTGAATTCAATAAATGCAAGATTTTTAGCAAAAAGAATTAGAACAAACATATTCAAATAAAGCACAAAATAAACAAATTAATATACAGCGTGTCGCACTTTTCATGGAGCCACCCTCATATCTCGCTCATCTGATATCCGAATATTTTGAAATCTTGGTGGTGAATATATACCTATAAAATGAGTCTTTAGACGTAACCACATTTGATTTTAGTCAGAGGCGTTCGATTCTAGAATGGAGAAAGGGGGTCGATTTTCGAAAAAATATATTAGCGATTTTTTCAGTAAAAAACTAGTGAGATATTCTTAATCAGCACCTTTAGAAACCCCTTTGTACAAGATTACATCATAGTGTGTTCAAAAGTGTTTGAGATAGGGGCCGTCAAAAAAACAATTTTTTCAAGTAAAAATAATTTTTACCTGTAAAACGGATTCTCAAATGAAAAAATGTATTCTTAATTTTTTGTTCAGAATAATGTATTGTGCTAGTCTGAATTGATTTTATAGTAAAATATTTATTTATTTAATAAGGCAAAATTCGTACATGCTTAACAGTTTTCTAATGAATAATCTTCAAAAAAGACCTAAGTAAGCCATGAAATCAAAAGTTATTGCGAGTGTCAATTGGTTTTATTTATTTATTTATTTATTTATTTTAGTTTCATTTATTTTATTTTTTAATTTTTGCCTTATTTAAATAAATAATTATTTTGTTGTAAAATCAATTCAAACTAGTACAATACATTATTCTAAACAAAAAATGAAGAATAATTTTTTTTCGTTTGAGAATCCCTTTTGCAGATAAAAATAATTTTTAGTTCAAAAAAATTGCTTTTTTGATGGCCTCTATCTCAAACACCTTTGAACCCACTACGTTGTAATCTTGTACAAATGGGTTTCTAAAGGTGCTGATTAAGAATATCTTACTAGTTTTTTTCTAAAAAAATCGCTAATACTTTTTTTTTGAAAATCGACCCCTTCTCTACATCGTAGAATCGGACGCCTCTGACTAAAATCAAATGTGGTTACGTCTAAAGACTCACTTTATAGGTATATATTCACCACCAAAATTTCAAAAAATTCGGATATCAGATAAGCTAGATATGGGGGGTGGCTCCATGAAAAGTGCGACACGCTGTATATTTAGTGACCTCTAAATAATAAAATTTTATTATATTTAATTAGCTGTTTTTTTTTTTCTAATGCGGCTCTGTTGTTCACACTACCTATGAAATGTTATTCCCGTTAATTTTTTCTTGTCAACACCATCTCTAAAAGAGCAACTTCTTTTGACACACGACACCATAGTCCTTTTAATGTTTATTGTCCAAAATTTAAATAACTATCAATAAAAATCACAATAAATCGCACGGAAAACAAACTGTCAAACTTCTAACTCAATGTTAAAAATAATCTGAAAATTCAACATTCAAAGCGTGTTGCTTTCAAGAAACCGCATTTGTTCAATTTGGTGAGATTTGACTGAAAAAGTACTCTCGACTGCATCTCTTTTTGTCAAATCTCATCGGTTTCTAAGGAACACGTGTTGATGCTGAATTTTCGATAATTACTACAGATAACATGTTTTCAAGATCACCACGCACCACCAAGACCAGGGGCGGATTAACCGGCTGCGGGGCCCCGGGCTATTAATGCTTTGGGACCCTTCCCATCTCAGAAGATAACATTTTTTTTAAGATCAGGTCAGATCACGCACCACCAAGACAGTTTCACTTTGTTTTGGCTAAATACTGAACTAAACTATAAAAATAATACAGTACAGAGGATAGTCATAATCATATTGGATTTGGTTTTTAAGTTCGTTTTCAGCGTTCGGGGGCCCCTTGAGCATCCGGGGCCCTGGGCTTAAGCCCCTAAAGCCCCCCCTTTAATCCGCCCCTGACCAAGACACGTTTCACTTGGTTTTGGCTAAATACTGAACTAAACTATAATAATAATAGCGAGTAGCCTTGGTTGCGACTGATCAAATCCAGATGCATACAGTGGCGCAAAAACTGTGGATTGCGATGCAGAAGCGGACGAGCAAAAAATGTTAAGGTGGAGTGGGGCAAGTGGGGATCTGGGGCAAGTCGGTATTTTTATTATAATTTGTGAGAAAAATCTTATTTGTAAATTTAACTCACAGTAGATTCTTCTTCAGATCTCCATGCAGCTGCAACATATTGGGTATAGATTTTGGAACATTTTTAAGGCATCAATTTGTTCATTTGGAAATTGTCTACATTTGATCGAGATTTTCAAGTTGTCTTCAAAAAATTCAAAATTTTTTATCTATGAAAGCAGACTATAATATGTCAAACTTTTAAGACTGCTGATGTTGTATGTCACTAATGTTACTTCTTGCAATTTTTTAAAAATTTTATTACCCTGTTTCCCAAGTTTAGCCCCATAGTTCCCACTTGCCCCGCTATTTTTGTTGGCGGGGCAAGTGGGGACTAGTCCCCTTTTCCAATTTTTTATTTTTGTTTTTTTATAAAATGGATACGTTTAGGGAACCCAACGGTTCCCTAAACGACAATGCTGAAAATGTGCTAATCGTCAACTGTTGAGTGTTTTATGCCACAACAAAAATTCACGCTAAGTTTAGTCATCGGTGAGACTTAACTCACTTGCAGTGACATTTATTATAAACTTGCTTTACATCGTTTAGCAAACTCACAACAATTGACTTGAATCAAAAAGTAATCATAGTCCACAGTACATCGCCCTTTTTTTCAGTGATTAGTAACAGGCTGAATTTTCGTGAGTAGCTTCGTTTTGACGAGACGCCCAACTTTTCTCTCTGCGAAAATTCTCGGCAGTGGTAGCTAATAGCAAAAATATTTTTTCTATTTCACACGAATTAGACAATTCGACAACCTGTCAAATTATTTTGGCAATATATTTTTCATTCGTTAAAGAGTTTGTTTTTCGATTGCCTTGGTTACGTTTGCGCGAGTTAATTATAATAAGCCTCGTGTTTGTCCACAACAACATAATTTGACAGGTTGTCGAATTGTCTAATTCGTGTGAAATAGAAAAAATAATTTTTGCTATTAGCTACCACTACCGAGAATTTTCGCAGAGAGAAAAGTTGGGCGTCTCGTCAAAACGAAGCTACTCACGAAAATTCAGCCTGTTACTAATCATTAAAAAAAAAAACGATGTACGTGGACTATCAGGTTGAGTGATTATTCTCAGCGGTTGCATTTCCTAAACGTGCCCAATGAACTTTTTCTTTGTACAAAATTTTATTTTAAATCATTTCGTTCTGTTTTTGCAATAAAATAGTTTAATAGCATTTTACTATTTTACTCCAGAAAAATACCTTAACTTAACTTAAGTTCGAAACTCCCATAATTTTGGGAATATTTTAGATTTGAAAAAAACGTTTTGTAGCTAAAATCGTGCAGATTAATCCACTTGCCCCAATTGAGAATATAACTATTCATATGAAAAGTAGAGATGAAAAACCCACTTGCCCCAGTCACCGGGGCAAGTGGGTACTACAGGTGAACTTACAGAACTGATTTTTTTTTTTTTTAGAACACCGTTGAATTAATAAAAATAATATATGGGTATTTTGTGAGTATAACATACTATTTCTTGTTCAAAGCACACTAATGTATCTCAATTTTCCATAAAGTTCCGTGACTTCAAAGTCAACCTTTTAAATTTTTTGTCCCCACTTACCCCACTCCACCTTATATACTTTTATATTTATTATTTATACCGTCAATGAGATCACCAATATAGAGCATACTCATAGTCATATCGTATTTGATTTTTAAGTCCGTTTTCAGCGTTCGGGGCCCCTTCAGTATCCGAGGCCCTGGGCTTAAGCCCCTAAAGCCCCCCCTTTAGTCCGCCCCTGAGCCCGTCATAACTTAAAGAATTTTTATGAAAAGTTGCACAGAGCCTTTTCCTCGTAAAGTTTTATTTTCTTTCAGCTCCAATGTTTGAAAAGGAGTGGCAGCCACCTCCTATAAATTAGCAAGCCGCCGCGTAATATAGAAACCTTTCCTTGGTGTATTTACTATTAAGTTGTCAAAAACGGACGAAATCCGTTTCATGTGACATTATTCCAAAGTTGAAATATCTAGGTACTATACTATATTCGCCTTCGTAAGAAATAATTACATGTGCAAAATTTTAATAAAAAGAAAAACCGCTGCCCAAGGAATCACTACTTCCACATCCGGATTTTCTATCCAAGTCACACAACGAAAAATGGAAATAATTGTTTACGGAACTTTAGTAATATAATATTTGAAATCCTCTACCTCAAAAACCCATAAAACGATACCCCACATTGGTAGTGGGGTGGGGGTGGTGATAGGGGGTTGGGAGTGGGGGGTGGATAAAGTAAAAAAATATTTTGAGGTTTCTGGTTCTTGTACACACACTAAATCCCATTTTTTTTCATCCCCTTTAATAATGGGGTGGGGGTGGTAATGGGGGTTGCCAATGCCAAAATTTTTTTTGAGACCTTAGCTTCTCTTGTATATACTAAATACCAATTTTATGGACTCTTACCTGCTTGAATTACCTATTTTCTCCAAATTTACCCCAATTTACCCCTTAACCCGTCGACGGAACAAGATGAAAATATAATCTAGTTCTAGATCTCGTTAAAGTACATATGTGTACCAAATTTCAAGTCAATATCCCAAACAGTTCCAGAGTAAACGTGCGCACAAAAAAAGTTACAGACCGACAGACAGAAATTTTTTTTTTGCTCAAACTTGAAATCTCGACGTTTCATGACATTCTAAGCCTATTTGAACAATAAAAATTTTTAAAAATTTTTTTGTCGTTACTACTTCCACTGGATGTGGAAGTAAAAATATGGAAAGTTGAGACATTAGCATTTTAAATAAAGAATTAATGGTCTTGTCGGCAAAGAAAGGTCATTGCTCTTTATTGGATATCAAAAATTCATAATTCAATAATAAACTTAGTAGGTGTAGCAACATTGAAACTGTTATATCTTATCAATTATATGGAAAGTCTGCTCTAATTAAACAATCTACATAACACGTACAAAGCACAATCAAGAAGTCGGGTAGTAGTTTCTTAAAATGTTACGTCACTTATGTAATCAATCGGTGTTCCAAATGCCCAAAGAAATCGACGTGAAGTAAACATCGTGTACGAGATAACCGCTTACCTACTTGGATCCCATTCGGAAGTTTACACATTCAGCATAAATGAATAAAAAGGAAAGGTAGGTATACCTATACAAACAAAACCTAACCAGGCAGAGAAAGTTGCTGAGACGTAAGTAACAAGTAATGGATTTGCCCAAAGTCTTATATAATAATAATAGTATAAATAAATAGAAAATATTTTTTTCGATGAAAATCTAATTGACATTGGCCTTTATTCTTTAAATGTAAGAATAATAATGGTTAGAGATTTCTTCTCTACTATATCCACTCGGAATTTATTTTGAGGATATTATAATATAACATATAACATACAAACATATTATGTTGTATGTATATTAATGTATAATCGTAGGTACTTTTTACTTTGTACCTTGCACTAGACTTAGCTTGAAATTTATATGGAACCACCGCTGAGCCATATAATAGAAGCAGTAGGATTTACTTCAGGCCCCCCGCATCACATCATGGGCCCCGGTACTAAATTCACTGGCGGCCCCCCGTGCCCAATAATTGATGAGCGGGAAAAAAAAATTGTCAAAATCTCTAGCGGGCCTCTAAACTCAGTACCCAATAGACTCCCCATACGGCCTGATTCACTTATACAAAACTGCAGAACTCAAAATGTTGATTTCTGTCACTGTTTCTTCTATAATTTGCGAGTAAACTGAATTAGGTATGTCTTGTGGATCCCTACCTTTCAGCATACAAACTCGCGCATCTTTCAAATTTTTGTAGCATTTGCCACCATAAATCAACATGTTTCTTTTTTGCCTCTTGTATTTAATTTTAAATACACAATTTAACAATAAAGAGTTCTGTCCGTTATAAATAATTTGATTAAATCAAGTAGGCATAATAAGTTTCTAGCACCTAGTTGCCAAACTTCTTTTCGTTTCCACAGCACACTTCTTATTAGTTGCGTTGTTTTATGATTGTTGAAGTAAATGTTTTTAAGCAAGTCTTATTCAGTCTAATTAGCTATTCAATTTTATGTCCACGGCATACTTGACAAATATGATAGTACGAAGTGTCGTGCTTGTTATTCTCTCGATTGTTTAATTGTTATGTACCAAAGAACTGTATATTTAGGTTGATTTCAAGTTATCAATGCTTTGTTGTGAAAATTTATATTTATCTGCTAAGTGCCTGATTCTTGAAACTTGAAAAAAAATGCTTACTTAAACATAGACATGTGCAATGAGAAATGAAGACAATAAATAATGTCCGGATTAGATTAAGATCTGGCACACAAAAACCTTAACATAAGCATATTACTCTAAAGAGAGAAGTGTGCTGAATACAAGCTTCAATTAACTTAAAATCATGAGACCACAACTCTTCTTACAGTAATTACTTCTGGTATTACATAGAATTTTGTAATTTATTTTCAACTAATTAGTAAATTGAATTTAAAATCACTTTAATTTGGATGTAATTCAATAATACCATAGTCTCTTGACATATACGCGGCTTCATATTATGACGCAATTATTACTTAATTGAACTATGAATATGCACAAATAAGTAGGATATATTTGTAAAATTCGTCTGCATAATGATGTGGTGAAATCCATGTTTGAAAACACTTCTTAATATTACGCTTCCTTCCTCGGTGATGTAAATTGAGAAACTATATAAAAATATATTTATTTTATATGTCGAGGGGGATAGATACGTTTACGGTTTGGTAGTTTTTGGTTCAAAATGTACCGTACGATGAATATTTACTATATATAGCAATAGTTTTTAATTGTCGCGTGAATAGAAAATGTCTGTCAAACAAAATTTGTGTCTGTATGAACTTCCCGCGCGCGACAAGTCTTAAAAAGTTTTTTTTTAATTAAATTTTTTGATCTTATATTTTGCGTATTCATTTATCTATAATATTGGGGTTGAATCACTGGACATGGTCTTGTAACTTTAAAAACCTCTAAAAGGTACATGAACCTTGCATAAAGCTTTTAAACTCTGATAAACGTTCATAAACTTTTCAAAAAAGTCAACTAAACATTTGATAACAATTTAGACAATGTCATCTGGAACGATCAACAACCTTTCATGGTTTTTGAATTTGTCCATGGCATTATTGTCTTATGCTTATTATGCTCTTCGCGAATACGAAAACGAAGATTAAATTGCATTTGATCGGTACAAAGTGTGTTGAAATTTGAATAGCAAGAGCAGAGGAACATTTTTTAGAAGTAAAACATACAGGGTAGACCAAATTAAATGGAATTTGAGGTTTTCTCTAAAACTTTGGCAGATAGACAGAAAACCAATATAGGTGTCCTGAGATTGATTTTCGAGAAATAAACAATGGCGTAAACCGCGATCGTCTATCTTTTTCGACTACCGAGTTACAGAGCGTTTTTGGAAAATCGGCATTTTTCGATGACCTCTATATCTCAATTACCAAGTGTCGAATCGAAAATCAAGTAACACAAGGCACTTTTTTGAGTAGAATCCGTTGCATTATAACTCGGTAATAGAAAACGCCGAAAATAAACCAAAAAAGTTGTGGGAACTTGTAAACACTAAATTAAATCGAAAAAAAGTTCAAACTACCCGAATTAACCTAAAAATAAATAATGACACACTGAGAGATAAACAAATAGCAAATGAATTTGGCACACATTTTGCAAACTCTGTCGCAGAACAAGCACACGTACTATTTTCCCAAAATATCACAAACTGTACTTAACAAGATAAAAATAAGTTTACAATGTTTTTTAAACCTTTCACAGACGAGGACATCCAGAAACTTATTGCACAATAATTAAAAACCGCTGCCCAAGGAATCACTACTTCCACATCCAGATTCTCTATCCAAGTCAGAATTGTTTATGGAACTTTAATAATATAGTATTTGAAATTCTCTATCCCAAAAACCCATAAAACGATACCCCACATCGGTAGTGGGGTGGGGGTTTTGATAGGGGTGTGGTAGTGGGGGTGGATAAAGTAAAAAAATATTTTGAGGTTTCTGGTTCTTGTACATACACTAAATCACAATTTTTTTTCATCCCCTTTAATAATGGGGAGGGGGTGGTAATGGGGGTGGCTAATGCTAAAAATTTTTTTTGAGACTTTAGCTTCTCTTGTATATACTAAATACCAATTTTATGGACTTTTACCTGCTTGATTTACCCATTTACCCCCAATTTACCCCCCAACCCTTCGACAGAACAAGATGAAAATATAATCTAGTTCCAGATCTCGTTAAAGTACATATGTGTACCGAATTTCAAGTCAATATCTTAAACGGTTCCAGAGTAAACGTGCGCACAAAAAAAGTTACAGACCGACAGACAGACAGAAATTTTTTTTCGCTCAAACTTAAAATTTCGACGTTTCATGACATTTTAAGCCTATTTGAACAATAAAAATTTTTAAAAATTTTTTTGTCGTTACTATACTTCCACTGGATGTGGAAGTAAAAACCGCTGCCCAAGGAATCACTACTTCCACATCCAGATTCTCTATCCAAGTCACTCACAACGAAAAAGCTTTGTATGTGGAAATAATTGTTTATGGAATTTAATAATATAATATTTGAAATCCTCTACCCCAAAAACCCGTAAAACGATACCCCACATCGGTAGTGGGGTGGGGGTGGTGATAGGGGGGTAGTAGTGGGAGTGGATGAAGTAAAAAAATATTTTGAGGTTTCTGGTTCTTGTACATACACTAAATCACAATTTTTTTTCATCCCCTTTAATAATGGGGAGGGGGTGGTAATGGGGGTGGCTAATGCCAAAATTTTTTTTGAGACTTTAGCTTCTCTTGTATATACTAAATACCAATTTTATGGACTTTTACCTGCTTGATGTACCCATTTACCCCAAATTTAACCTATTTTACCCTCCGACGGAACAAGATGAAAATATAATCTAGTTCCAGATCTCGTTAAAGTACATATGTGTACCAAATTTCAAGTCAATATCTTAAACGGTTCCAGAGTAAACGTGCGCACAAAAAAAGTTACAGACAGACAGAAAATTTTTTTTTCGCTCAAACTTAAAATCTCGACGTTTCATGACATTTTAAGCCTATTTGAACAATAAAAATTTTTAAGAATTTTTTGTCGTTACTATACTTCCACTGGATGTGGAAGTAAAATAAACCCTCCGTAGGTCTCGACGAAGTACCCATTCGACTAATAAAAGAGTGCAATAAAGAACTAAGAAAAAGAGCAAAAAAAACTCCACTACAGCCCCGGGGCCCGGCACCATCACTGTTAAATACATTTTTGTATTGATTGTGTTTCAAATGAAATATTATGTGTATTGAAAATTAGTATTTTTGATGTGTCCCAGACGAGGGGGGCCCGGGGATTGTTATAACTTTCATACCTTACCTCAGGTAAAAGAATTTCTTCCGAGAGTGCACCGCTCTCTTTCCTAGAAAACTTATGTAGATATTTTCTTTTATAACACATGTAAAATGTGAAGCTGGTTTTGCTAATAAGAACTAAGTTTTTTGCGTAGTTACACCGACTCCAACGCGGAGCTTTGTTTTAATAGTCTTTTTAGTTTTTCTTTTACGATTAAAAATAGCCTTTTCAAGTAGTTTCAATTTTATCGTAAATAATAAAGAAAACAAATTTAGTTTTTTAGAACATTTGTTCGTCTGAGTTGAAAAGAGGTAATAAGAAAGACTTTATGAAATTTTATATTCTGTGATTATTTATTATTATTATCGAGACCATTACGATAACTATGTGTCAATTTTGTGACGAAAGTATATTTCTTGCAGTTTCAATAAATTCCAGCAACCAGCAACACTACGTTGCTTTAGCTAGTTCCGTAAGAACTCATGGCCTATGAAATGAAATCAATGAAAGAGGAAGTTGATACAAGTGATTCGACTGGCCTTGAACGAATAGGTGGTTACCACATACCTCAACTATTAATCCAGCCTTGTAGGAGAAAGTGTGAAAATAAATAAAAAGTTTGCGATGTTTTCTTAGTTGACCTCAAATGGGTCGTTCGTAGGTGTCCAATGTATATGCAATGCAAATTTTCAAATTACTTATTCATGAGTTGAATAACAATGGTAATGGTCATTAAAATGGTTGTGATAATAAATAATTGTATTGTAGATGCTGCGGAATTCTAAGATTAATATCGTATCATTTGTTATGATACTAGTGATTCTAGGTATGTAGTCGTAATTGTGACGTTTGCCGACACAATCCACTGGATATCAAAGTAGACCCATATTTCTTTGACGTTACATTTTAGTCCGGTTCTGTTAATACCCGTTTTTTATTGGTTGAGGCAGTTTACGCCAACTTTCTGCATCAATCAGAAATGAGAATAACTGAAATGGTAAAAAACAAATGTCAAAGACTGCTCAGTGCTCATTGCTCATGTCAGCAATGCGATATCTCTATCTAATTTATTACAACCAGTGCCGGTTTACCCACTAGGCACGTGCCTACGGGCGCCGACGCTCTGAGCGGCGCCGAAGGCGTCCTCAATAACAATAATTCTGAAAAAAAAAAACAAATTTTTAAATCTAAAACATAAAATGCAGAGGCACCTGCAATACCTACCTACCTATTCTTAATTCATCGTAAAAGCGAACAGCAACCATCAAAAGGACAATGATAATGACGGATTTAATTAGATTTTGGATTGGAGAAATGCTAAAATTTATTAGATCTAAAGGTCTTACCTCTACATTTCCTAACATAGAAGTCCCTTTAAGAATATTTACAAAGACAGTTATGAACTGTACAACATTAAAATATGTAAAAAGAAAAAGTTGTTTAAGAAATTCGTTAGAAAACGAACGACTAAGTGAATTAGCCCTCCTACACTTAAATAGTGACCTGTTAGACACAATAGACTCCAACAGCATAATATAGACTAGTTCACAAGTTTAAGGCCGTGTTAATGCTTGATAAAGCTCGTAAAAATACGAGTGAGGGCTCATTGGATTCAGAATGACGTCTATAAAAATGTGGATTCAGAATGACGTCTATAAAAATGTGCAAAAGTGTCAAACCCGCACATAAACAATTGCAAAAGTTATAAACAAATGAAGATTGAAAAAATAACGAGTTTCGTTTCTTGCAGGCAACTGGAAAACTATTAATATCTAAGAAATTTTAAAGAAAGCTTCTTAAAGAGGAAGAAATTTCCAATAAAAAGTCCCAACTCCCGAAACTTTATCTCTAATATTAATAATTTTAATTTAATGTTGAAAATAGAGCTCCGCGCGGCGAACACTAAGCCGTTACGATGCTCTGAAACCGGCCGTAATAAGTACAAATATTTTTTTATATTATTAAATATTAATTTAGACACTTAAAGGAACAATATCCCTTTGGAAAAAAATGTTTCACCGATTTTTCATAAAATGAGCCTATTATTAATCAATTTTGCGTTTATATTTCAAGTCGGGTAATTGTTAAACAAAAGCCACTAAAATTATTTCGCTTTATGGAGACCTTATGTCAACTATACTTTATGGGATTATGACATTGCGATGTTTTTAATTGTTATAGTCTGTTAGTTATTAATTATTTAACCTAACAAAAAACTAAAAACCGCTGCCCAAGGAATCCCTACTTCCACATCCAGATTTTCTCTCCAAGTTACGAAGGCGTAGAAGGGCCAATAAAAATTTTCACAAGTCTCAACCAAAATTCATTTTGATTGTTGCAATTTTAACTAAACGATTGTACCTTCGACCTACAATTGTAACTTCCGACTTACAATTGTAAATTCGACCTACAATTGTAACTTCGTACTTACAATTGTAAGTACGAAGTTACAATTGTAGGTCGAACTTACAATTGTAGGTCGAAGTTACAATTGTAAGTACGAAGTTACAATTGTAAGTACGAAGTTACAATTGTAAGTACGAAGTTACAATTGTAGGTCGAACTTAATTGTAGGTCGAAGTTACAATTGTAAGTCCGAAGTTACAATCGTTAAGTTAAAATTGCAACAATCAAAATGAATTTTGGTTGAAACTTGTGAAAATTTTTATTGGCCCTTCTACGCCTTCGTACCAAGTCACTCACAACGAAAAAATTTTGTATGTGGAAATAATTGTTTATGGAACTTTAATAATATAATGTTTGAAATCCTCTACCCCAAAACCATAAAACGATACCCCACATCGGTAGTGGGGTGGGGGTGGTGATGGGGGTTGGTAGTGGGGGGTGGATGAAGTAAATAATATTTTGAGGTTTCTGGTTCTTGTACACACACTAAATCACATTTTTTTTTCATCCCCTTTAATAATGGGGTGGGGGGTGGCTAATGCCAAAATTTTTTTTGAAACCTTAGCTTCTTTTGTATATACTAAATACCAATTTAATGGGCTCTTACCTGCTTGATTTACCCATTTACCCCAAATTTACCCCAATTTACCCCCCACCCTTCGACGGAACAAGATGAAAATATAATCTAGTTCTAGATCTCGTTAAAGTACATATGTATACCAAATTTCAAGTCAATATCTCAAACAGTTCCAGAGTAAACGTGCTCACAAAAAAAAGTTACAGACAGACCCACAGACAGACCGACACACAGACCGACAGACAGACCGACAGACAGACCGACAGACAGACCGACAGACAGACCGACAGACAGACCGACAGACAGACAGAAATTTTTTTTCGCTTAAACTTAAAATCTCGACGTTTCATGACATTCTAAGCCTATTTGAACAATAAAAATTTAAAAAAAAATTTTTGTCGTTACTATACTTCCACTGGACGTGGAAGTAAAAATGAAAAAGTGAGGTTGAAATTTTTTTAATTAATTTCAATTATTATTACTGTTTTTATATTCAAAAATACTATAATTAGATTAGATATATTATTATGAAATATATGTATTGGTAAAATATAAAAACAAAAAAAAAACCGCTGCCCAAGGAATCACTACTTCCACATCCACATTCTCTATCCAAGGCACTCACAACGAAAAAACTTTGTATGTGAAAATAATTGTTTATGGAACTTTAATAATATAATATTTGAAATCCTCTATCCCAAAAACCCATAAAACGATACCCCACATCGGTAGTTGGGTGGGGGTGGTGATAGGGGGGTGGTAGTGGGGGGTGGATGAAGTAAAAAAATATTTTGAGGTTTCTGGTTCCTGTACATAAACTAAATCACATTTTTTTTCCATCCCCCTTTAATAAGGAGGTGGGGGTGGTAATGGGGGTGGCTAATGCCAAAAATTTTTTTGAGACCTTAGCTTCTCTTGTATATACTAAATACCAATTTCATGGACTCTTACCTGCTTGATTTACCCATTTACCCCAAATTTACCCCGATTTACCCCCCAACTCTTCGACGGAACAAGTTGAAAATATAATCTAGTTCTAGATCTCGTTAAAGTACATATGTGTACCAAATTTCAAGTCAATACCTTAAACGGTTCCAGAGTAAACGTGCGCACAAAAAAAGTTACAGACAGACAGACCGACAGACAGACCGACAGACAGACAGACAGAAAATTTTTTTTCGCTCAAACTTAAAATCTCGTCGTTTCATGACATTTTAAGCCTATTTGGACAATAAAAATTTTAAAAAAATTTTTTGTCGTTACTATACTTCCACTGGACGTGGAAGTAATTATAGCCAATAACATTTCGCAAGATTTCTATTTAAATACAAATGACAGAAATTATGAAAAAAATTTTTTTTTAATTTAAATGATTAATAACTTTTTTATTTACGGATTGATTTTTTTCAAAAACAATAGGGTTCTTCCTCTAGCTAACGCTAACTTACTTTTCAAATTTCAATACAATCGGACTTTTCTTTCTTAAGTTATCGTGCTTACATAAAACGTGACGGACGGACGGACGGACAGACGGACATTTTGAAAGTTGTTCAGAATTCGTTCACTAACATAATGATATGAAATTTTTTTCTCTACGAGCGGTATTTACTGATTTAAAAATGTGCCGATCAAATACAATATACTCTTCGTTTTTGCGAAGAGTATAATAACAAAAAACAAACATTCCTTTACCAATGGTATATGAAAGAAACGAATGTTTTCTTTGAAAGTTATCTGCTGAATACCCAAAATAATATTTTTTAACAGTGATGTAAGCAGAAACTAGTGGAAGCATTATGCTCTTTGCAAAAAAAATATATGAAAAAAAAATCACCATGTGAGGATCGAACACGAGACCTTTGGATTGCAAGGCAATCAATCAATCAATATCAATAAACAATTTATTAACAGTTTTATACATTTATGTGCCTCACCGGATCCTAGCCCGGAGCCGGCCAGACAACCACGGCGAACATCGCCGAGGTGGGTGTGAGGCTGGCCGGAGTAGGTCCGGTTCGGCTTGGAAGTAAATTCGGGGGGGGGGGGGTAGAATTGCAAGGCAAATGCTTTAGCCATTGGGCTATTTCATCTTACCAGAAAACTTGAATGAATATCATTCAAGAATTATATTTCAACGGATTAGATACATTATTATGAAATATATATATATATATATATTGGTAAAATGTAAAAACAAAAAAAAATTATAGAGAATAACATTTCGAAAGATTTCTATTTAAGTACAAATGACAGAAATTTTGAAAAAATTTTTTTTTTATTTAAATGATTAAAAACTTTTTTATTTATTGATTGATTTTTTTCAAAAACAATAGGGTTCTTCCTCTAGCTAACGCTAACTTACTTTCCAAATTTCAATACAATCGGACTTTTCTTTCTTAAGTTATCGTGCTTACAACAAACGTGACGGACGGACAGACAGACGGACAGACAGACGAACAGACAGACGGACAGACAGACGGACATTTTGAAAGTTGTTCAGAATTCGTTCACTAACACAATGATATGAAAATTTTTTTCTCTACGAGCGATATTTCCGGTTTTAGAAATGTGCCGATCAAATACAATATACTCTTCGTTTTTGCGAAGAGTATAATAATAGGTATTTATTTATTAAACTAGACGAGTTTTGGGGCTCTAAAGGAATGTTTGTTTTTTGTTATTTTTAATATATTTGTCAAGTAAATAGATGTCTTCCTGTCAGTTTTTTGACATGAAAATATTTCATTTTTATTTTCTAATAGTAACTTTTATTTCGAATTGGATTTATATCCTTCTGACGAGTTCTAAAGAGAACGAAAAAGATTGTACAATGTTTAAAGGCATTAATCCATCGAAAATATATGAAATACTTCATTTATTGGACATGCATGCGGTGAGTGAAATTTTATAACTATTTTCTTTGTGCTTTTTAGTATTTTCTTGACTTTGAAATGTAATAAACGTTTGATCGTGATGTAGTATCCTCTAGGTAGGGCTAGAGATACTTAATATTATATATTAGCATGATCAGACTTGAATCATCAATATATAGAAAGAGTGGTTGTTTTATTGCTTTTCATGCTGAATCTTAGATATGGTAGGTGTATGAAAGAAGTCGACAAGTCACCGTAGGGGGAGTCTTGTTGATCTTCCTTTTTGGTCAGACTTGCACCAATGGTATATGAAAGAAACGAATGTTTTCTTTGAAAGTTATCTGCTGAATACCCAAAATAATATATATTTTTTTAATATTTTATTCCCAAATAAGCTTAAAATTTCATGAAGCTTCGAGATTTTAAGTTTGAGCAAAAATAAATTTACAAATAATAGTGTTGCTGCTCAGCTATGGCCCCTTTATAGTTTTGGTAGGCCAAACTCTCAAAAACTGGATCGACCTACATGAAGCAATCATAATATTAATTCATCTCCAAGATGGAAGATCCGTCGAGTACATATTGATTACCAGTATCAACAATAATCTTCAAGGTGTAGTTATAAAGAAACTCCTGTTATGAATACGTATGAACCACATTTGCTGACTGCAAACGCAGTGAAATTTATTTATTGAAACTAACCAACCAGGATTACGCTTCCTTAATTAAATATGATAGGGGAAACTGAGGTAAATCGATAAATTCTCGTTAAATAACTATTCTAATGTTCAGTATCCATGATTACACGATTACAACACATCTAAATTATTTTGTGATACCTTAAATTTAAATTATTGCATAAACGTCGATATTTCACAGAATTACAACTAGGACATATACTAAGAAGTTCACATTTAATTTACTTCATCTCGGTATTCCCCACTTTGATGCAAAGTCATTTTACATTAACAGTATGCTTAAACAAGGAAATAAAGTTTACATCAAAACAAGAAAATTTCATAAAGTGTTACAAATTCCAGTTTCTACTTATATGCTCTATTATATAAGAGTAATAAAATGTTAAATTTATTAACCTGAAGCAGTTTCCAACAGCATATTTGGAAATTGCACAATTAACCACTTTCACGATTAGTAAATTAGAATATCAGTTATAGGTGTAAAAATCTTCTATAATTACACATCTTTATTATAACAGCGGTCTTAGTTGGCTTTTCACTTTGTCATCTTGGATAATTGTAAATTTTTCTTATTTACAACGCCTTGGCAGGAATTTTGTGACCCATGCACTATTCTAGTTGGTCTCTGTTTGCTGCGTGACATCTGTCGTGGTTGCTTGTTAGGCGTACTGTCTCGCCTAAACTTCAATATCAACTCGTTGCTGACATCATTTTGGAGTCGCTTACCATCTGTTTGATCCAGTAACTGTTCACTATTATAGGTAATAGGGCAGGGCACCGCCCTATTTGATTCCCTTGCCCACATTATATTTATCGGATTTAATATTGTTGATTTTCGCTAAGCAGAATGTTCTTAATACAGTGTTTTCGTAAAGTAATGGTTACATTTGATAAAAAGTCTACAATTTTATTTTGGGAAAATCGTCAAAAGTTCATGGTGGATGTCATCTTTTGATATATTACATTCGGAACCATCAAAAATTGAATGTGTGGTGTGAGATAGTTGATGTAAGAATTGTAGGTCCTTATTTCTTTGCCGAGACGCTAACCGGTGCGCGTTTTTTTTTTCAAAACACCCCCCCATCACCGCACTGGTAACTCTGTGTTAAGATCCAGAAGGGTCCGATCTTCCAAGAAACGACTTCTTTCAACGAGATGGAGCCTCCCCGTTATGCAGCCCCTATCCGACCCTACTTAAATGAGGTATTTCCAAATCGTTAGGTAAAAAGAAGGGGGCAACTGAGTGGCCAGCCAGGTCGCCAAGTCTGATCTCCCTCGATTATTTTCTATGGGGATATTTTAAAACCAAAGTATACATGAATCGCTATGGGGATATTTTAAAACCAAAGTATACATGAATCGCCCAGTGAATGTGGAAGATTTAAAGGAGACAATTGGTCAAGAAATACGACGCATATCACCGGAAATTATGAATAACGATCAAAAGAAGTTTATTTAATCGTTTTAGCTATTGTCAAGCTGAGCTTAGACAACAACAAGCTCTGAGTACGGCTTAAATGTAAATTTAAACAAAGCGAAAATTATGATTATATACCAAGCGATAGAAATTTTGTGTAAAAATTGTACAGATTTTATTCTTATGAGTGATATTCTATGTAATTTTATGCAAATGCTACATTTTCATTAATTTGTATAAGTTAATTAAATAATTATTGTACTTCCTGGCACTTTTAATGTAAAAAAGAAGAAATATACCCACGGATAAGGTCTAATAAAAAGTAGACAAGGATATGGACGGTGTGACCCAGAACAAGCAATGCTGTATACAATGAAACATCAAGGTTTCATAGAAGAAGATAATATTACAGCGATTATTTTTGGGAAAACATCGAGACATTCTTTTGTAATGAATTATAAAGTTACTTAAGCGTTTTTTAAGAACAGCATGGCCAACGCTGCTTTTGTCGTATTTTCCATAAACATATTTGTTCTGTCAACATTTTCATTAATCTACGTTATTAATTTGCACTTCCTTATACATATAAACAAAACAAACTTTGTTCCCAGAGACACGTTGATTTCAATTCTTAAGATAAATATAGATTGGCTCTTGTCTTATACTGAATTTTTGTGTATGGCTTATGAACATTAACAAAACAAAGATAAGTTTACGTACATCGATTTCCTCATCATCAGAAGGTCTGACCAAATGTGGGCAGAGATTTGCATGCACATATTGCACATGACCTAGTAAAAAACCATAATGCAAACAATAAAGTCAGGAGGTCTTACTCATGGGCGGGGTAGCACAACGAGTATTAATGGAAAATTAATCAGTGATGTTTTTGTAGATAAAATAACTTTTTATAAATTCGGTTATATTAGGCATTATATAGAAAGCACCCGCTGGCACAAGAGAAATAAATTTGCAAGAAAGAACACATCCACATCTTCCACATTTTTTTTTTTCTAAACAGAATCTTCTGAAGCAAATATCAATATTGGGATCCTTTGAAGATGATTAAAACTTGATCGTCTACTTTAACAATTGTTCGATTTAGGTAAAATTGAAATTGCTCTGAGTATTCTGAAGCCGAATATGAAAACATGACTCCCTTTGGAGCTACTATACTGTTCAATGTGAGAACAGAATTTTCAGTTAAGGATAACGTCGATATAAAAAATATTTTAATCTAATAGTGTTGCCTAAAGGAAGGCAGATGACTATACCTACAAGTAAAAAAAATCAAGAGCATTGACCAAGGAGGATGTAACAAGGTTTTTTCAAACCCCATAAAATCTCGTTTTCTGCGGTTTGAAAAACCTTGCTTCTATAGACAAAGGTAACTTTTTAACAGAATTACTTAATTTACGTTAACTGAATACTAATTATTTCAATTGCTTTTTGGCTTGCAGAAGAGGAAGAACTAACTAATAATCTACAAAAAATGTAATCGGTGTAGGAGCGGAGTAAAATTCCAGATCCTAAAACGATGATTTCAAGCAAATCTATACTATATAAATAACCGCTGCCTTAGGAATCGCTGCTTCCACATCCCCCACCCCATTATTAAAGGGGGTGGTAGTGGGGGTGGCTGATGGCAAAAAAGATTTTGAGGACTTTGTTTCTTGTATAGTAGGGCCCATTGATATAATCCATCGATATAAAAAAGCTCGCATAAAACAGTAAAGGGTACCGACAGCATGTCTATTTATATAAAAGGCCATAAAAGTGTTCGGCTTCTTTTATTATCACAAAAAAATGGTCACATATTTCCCAACAAGAATGTAGGCCACTCCCACTGAATATAATTGGTTGAAATTTTCTCTACCGGAATGATGATAGGTTGGAATAAACTACCTAGTCAACGTGAACCGGCGGTAGTCAACGTGGACCGGCGGGCGGTACACTAACCAAAAGCGAGTGTCCTTTACGCTTTCTTACGAGCTTTTTTATATCGATGGATTATCGATGGGCCCTACTATACACTAGGTAAATCTCAATTTTATTTTTTTACCCCTTTAAGAATGTGATACATTGACTTCTCGTATATATGCTAAATCCAAGACATGTACTTGCTTGCTTTACCTGTTTACCTCCCCACCATTCAACTAAATAAGATCAAAATATAATATAGCTCCAGCTGTGCACGTACTTTGTACACAAAAGTTACAGACAGACAGACAGATTTTTTTTTCATTTGAACAAAAAACATTTTTATCGTATACCACTAGTTTTTAAAATTTTATCAAAATTTTTTTCGAAAACTGTTGCCTGGTAATATAAAGAGTGTAAATTGCCAGTTTATTATCTGATTAAGGGCCGGTTTATCAGTGCACGGTTATGTACTTTGGCCGTTGGTCAAGAATTAGCTGTCGGTCATATTAACGTCAAACTGTTTATTAGTGTTCCGGTTAACCCAAACCGTAAGGCAAAGTCGCGGCTACTTTAACAGACGCTTTTTTTGCCTGTTATGGAGATAGCTGGAGGCTACAATGTTGTTTACATGGATAAAGTAAGGTTATAAACCGTCTGTTCGTGTTTGTGTCAAGAAAATATAAAAATCAAATGTATTTTGAAGAAATAGACGTTAGTGAGGAAGATGAGGACTTTTTTTGATTATGAGAGAAGACCTTATACAGTTAATAGTGGAGTCAGTAGAGGCTGAAAATATGCATTATTTCGGGAAGCTTCGATTTTCCTAAAACCTTTTGATGTCACTTTTACATAGCTTAAACTACAAAGGGATGAACATATAATCGTGAGAAAATTGTCTATTAATTATTTAAACAAAAAGAAACTTTTTTTTAACAAAATTATTATAAGTTGAAAAATTTAAAAAAAATTTAATTCAAATTGACATATAAGGGGGTTGTCGAGGTCGCTGAAACAGATTATGATGCCAAAAATCGTAATTCAAATTGGCTGATCCAATATAGCCGAGTATCAAGCAATAAAATAATTCAATACACTATTCAATTCAAACACAATTTAAATTTTCACATAAAAACTTAAAAAGAAGCTGAGAAAAGTGTTATTGTACATAGCATTACTAGATGATCTATGGAAAAGTGATCAAAATACTTTTAAATTGCTCTGCGGGCACACACACAGCACAGCGTGTGGGGCAGGTGATACGTACCGCTTACCGCGAAGATGCTGTTTTACTTTCAATCTCTTTCTATTATTCAAGCATTATAATTTGACTCATAGCCCTGTACTACGTGAATATTTTTAATATGTTGTCGATATTTTAAACAGGATAAAAATTGTAGAAACAATCAACATTAAGTCGATTTACCGAAAAAACTTGAGTTTTTCAATATTTCGTGAAAAGTATGGGTTTATATATATTCCAAAATTTTTTCATCAACAGATTCACTTATTTTGAGGTCCTACTATAAACATATGCTGCACAGGTAGGCTAAATAAATTTTTTTATAAAAGTTATTAACGTTTATTTTACCCATAATTTCACCCATTTTCGTAAAAAAATTAGAAATTATGAATTTACATTATTGCTTATTTACAAATATCTATTTCCTTCGGTGGTTTATCACGTCTACATTTTCATCTTTTTTTAGTTACTGAATTGGAAAACATATTTCTACTCGCAAAATAATTTTCTGTAAGTATTATTTTTAACCTGTTTAAACATTTTCCTTTAAAAAATACATGAAACAAAATATAAACAGGTACATAATCTTTAAACATGCTACAAATTAGTATTTCCGGCAACATTGCCTACATCCCATCTGACTGAAACTCTGCTGCCAAATTTATATTTTATGTAGCTGACGGTTTTCTAACTGCCGGTTGGTCGAAGGCAGGATAAACACTTTTTAATTTAACAGAGACTTTAACAGCCAGCTATAGTTGACTGGCAGCTATGTAACAGGAACATTTAACCGCGCACTGATAAACCGGCCCTAAATCCCGAGCGCTTTAGCGGGAGGGATTTAATCTTTGATAATAAACTGCCAATTTACACGAGTTTTATTACCTTTTGACAACTTAGCTCCCCCTCTATAAAATTTAAAAGCACGAATGATATTTGGGGAGAATACTTCAGGAATAAATTCATTAAATACATCTTAAATATTACGTTCTATAATTAATTGCTTTCAGACGTTTTTTCTTGTTACTTTTTAGAGTTTACTGACCTTTATTTTCATCATTAATTTGATAAAGAAATATTTCCAAACCGACTCATATTGTCAAAACAGTAAATTTGAAACAAAAGCTGCAGAAACTACGCAGAATTCACTATATTTTAAACATAATCTAGTGACGGTTTCTATGGCAACTAGTAAATAAGATGAGTTGAAACATTAGATATTATAACATATAGACTAGCTTAACACCTCTCAGGAGTTTCTGAGCTGTAATTTGACGAGGAACGATAGAGAGAGCACTACTTTATTGCCGATGTCCCGCCCATATATTATGCACTCGTGGTTCCCGAAAGAGCACCATCTAGCGCTACTAGAGTTAATAAATAATAATAAATGTTCATTGACACATATTTACTTATTTAATCCTTATTAACCACCCCACAATAAAATTGTGGCAGGTTACTAAAATTGGTCCAACATTGAAAATTGAGATAACATCAAATCTTTACGTTTTGAGGTCCCAGGAACCCAAAAAAGTGGTTTTTGAAAAATGTTTGTGTGTGTGTGCGCGCGTATGTGTCTATGTATGTTAGCACGATAGCGGCGAAACTACTAAACGGATTTGGATGAAACTTTTCATGAGGGTTTCTTTAGTGCTCTAGAACATCTGAAAAGGTTTTCGTTGATATCGGATTACGTTTAGTGCCGTTTTGGCACAACAAGTTGTTTATTTTGTACTAACTTAAAATTTGTAATCAAACCAAAAGTAGATAAAATTCTGATTTCAACGATATATCACACAAGCATTTTTTCATTTTTTCTATTTGGTTTCCGTGAAAAAAAATTAAAAAACAAAATAACGATCTATAAATAGAGTCATACTTAATAAATATAATTAAACGAGATCGTTAATATTTTGTGCTCATTTCGGGTTCAAAGATCCACCTGGTGGGGAGGTTCCCGCCGCTTCCCGTAGGAAGCGTACCTATCTAGCATACGTTTATAGTAGGACTTTAAATAAGTAAATCTGATGTGAAAAAATATAATATAAACCTATACTTTTCACGAATTATTGAAAAAATCAAATTTCTTCGGTAAATCGACTCAATCTTGTTCGTTTCTAAAATTTTTATCCTGTTTAAAATATCGAGAACATATTAAAAATATTCACGTGGTACTATGAGTCAAATTATAATGCCTGGATAATAGAAAGAGATAGAAAGTAAAACAACATCCATTAACTCAAGAAATCATTTTGAAATGAATTTATATCGTTCAATATAATTTGAGTATTTATTATGTTTAATAAAAATCCTTTATTTTGCGTAAACCATTTTAACCTCCCCACAATAAAATTGTGGGAGGTTACTACAATTAGTCCAAAATCGAAAATTGAGATAACATCAAATCTTTACGTTTTGAGGTCCCAGGAACCCAAAAAAGTTGTTTTTGAAAAATGTCTGTGTGTGTGTGTGTGTGTGTGTGTGTGTGTGTGTGTGTGTGTGTGTGTGTGTGTGTGTGTGTGTGTGTGTGTGTGTGTGTGTGTGTGTGTGTGTGTGTGTGTGTGTGTGTGTGTGTGTGTGTGTGTGTGTGTGTGTGTGTGTGTGTGTGTGTGTGTGTGTGTGTGTGTGTGTGTGTGTGTGTGTGTGTGTGTGTGTGTGTGTGTGTGTGTGTGTGTGTGTGTGTGTGTGTGTGTGTGTGTGTGTGTGTGTGTGTGTGTGTGTGTGTGTGTGTGTGTGTGTGTGTGTGTGTGTGTGTGTGTGTGTGTGTGTGTGTGTGTGTGTGTGTGTGTGTGTGTGTGTGTGTGTGTGTGTGTGTGTGTGTGTGTGTGTGTGTGTGTGTGTGTGTGTGTGTGTGTGTGTGTGTGTGTGTGTGTGTGTGTGTGTGTGTGTGTGTGTGTGTGTGTGTGTGTGTGTGTGTGTGTGTGTGTGTGTGTGTGTGTGTGTGTGTGTGTGTGTGTGTGTGTGTGTGTGTGTGTGTGTGTGTGTGTGTGTGTGTGTGTGTGTGTGTGTGTGTGTGTGTGTGTGTGTGTGTGTGTGTGTGTGTGTGTGTGTGTGTGTGTGTGTGTGTGTGTGTGTGTGTGTGTGTGTGTGTGTGTGTGTGTGTGTGTGTGTGTGTGTGTGTGTGTGTGTGTGTGTGTGTGTGTGTGTGTGTGTGTGTGTGTGTGTGTGTGTGTGTGTGTGTGTGTGTGTGTGTGTGTGTGTGTGTGTGTGTGTGTGTGTGTGTGTGTGTGTGTGTGTGTGTGTGTGTGTGCGCGCGTGTGTGTGTGTGTATGTATGTATGTATGTTAGCACGATAGCGGCGAAGCTACTAAACGGATTTGGATGAAACTTTGCATGAGGGTTTCTTTAGTGCTCCAGAAGATCTGAAAAGGTTTTGGTTGAGATCGGATTACGTTTAGTGCCGTTTTGGCACAACAAGTTGTTTATTTTATGATTACTTACAATTTGTAATTGAATCACTGAAAAGCAGTAAAAATTCTAATTTCAACGATATATCACACTTGCACTTTTTCGATTTGGTTTCCGTGAAAAAAATTAAAAAACAAAAATTTCACTTGTTTTGTCCTCAAAGCAGTGCAATGTACAGGGTGATATTCTAATAATGACAGAATTGTTCAGTGATTTCGGCTGATAACTCGGAAACGGTTGAAGATATCGAACTGAAATTTGAAACGTAGGTATAAATATTGTAGACGGACGGATTACGAGTGAATTAATAATACACCTACGTCACATGACGTCACAAATAAGAAAAAATCTTAGAAACTGGCGCAGATATCGACTTAACTATTGGAAACATCCAATTAAAGTTTGAAACGTAGATGGAAATATTGTAGATGGATGGAATACGAGTGAATTAAAAATACACCTACGTTCTGATGACGTCGTAAAAGCATAAAATTCTTATAGCAGGCGAACTGATGATGATATCAAAAAAATATTTCTACAAGACGAGTCACGAAATTTTTTTTTTTTAATTTCCAAGAAATATCAAAGTTTCGGAGAAATGTCACTTTTCAGAAAAATGTCAGATTTTTAAAAAAATGTCAAATTTTCAGGAAAACGTCAAATTTTCGGAGAAATGTCACTTTTCAGAAAAATTCAAATTTTCAGAAAAATGTCACTAGAGAAAAATGTCAAATTTTCGAAAAAACGTCAAATTATCAGAGAAATGTCACTTTTCAGAAAAATGTCAAAAATTCAGGAAAATGTCAAATTTTCGAAGAAATGTTAAATTTTCAGGGAAATGTCACTTTTCAGAAATATGTCAAATTTTCAGAAAAATGTCACTTTTAGAAAAATGCCAAATTTTCGAGAAAACGTCAAATTTTCGTAGAAATGTCACCTTTCAGAAAAATGTCAAATGTTTGAAAATTGTCAAATTTTCGAAAAAATGTCAAATTTTCGGAGAAATGTCACTTTTCAGAAAAATGTCAAATTTTCGAAAAAACGTCAAATTTTCGAAGAAATGACACCTTTCAGAAAAATGTCAAATGTTTGAAAATTGTCAAATTTTCGCAGTAGTCACTTCAGAAAAATGTCAAATTTTCGAAAAAATGTCAAATTTTCGGAGAAATGTCACTTTTCAGAAACATGTCAAAAATTCAGGAAAATGTCAAATTTTCGGAAAAATGTCACTTCAGAAAAATGTCAAATTTTATTAAATGGACTCAAAGGAAAATTCCCAAAAAATACTACGGGTCCATTTGTGGTATAAGTTCTGTGGTAGTGTGTTAAGGCGTGCAGACTGTATGCTGAGTATTTTTGACGTGTCAGGTGCATCGAGAGATTACAAGTTTTTTCGACGTTTATAAAGCCCGCGGATGGTGTGAGAGGTCATCCTGAACCGCTTACAAGCCCTACAAGTGTAAGCAACCCCACCGGAACGCTTTCGGTGAGTTTTTCCAATAAAACTTTAAAAGTGACAGTGACATTATATTTTAAAAGCTATTTCCGCTACTTCCGGCATCCCGCCGGAAATTCTTCCGGCAACATAACCTAAAAATAGTACTACATAACCTAAAAACAATTTAAGACATGGGTACCAACCTAAACATTTTTCAAAAACCAAATTCCCCAGAGAAACATTGGAACCAAAAATTTCACAGCTATCACTTCCCCGACCGATTTAGTGAAAAATTGGTCGAGGCCAAAAGATGAAACAAAATATACCAACTCAAACTTAAACGATCCACCATGAACACTACCCTGGCTACATCTGGCAGGGAAGCTGTCCACCGAGAGTTACATGGTTTTTTTCCAAAGATGGCCATCCCTGCCATCCATCCCATTACCAACGAACAGGTGTTTTCGTTTAGTTGTTTCCCGTATCAATAATCAAAATTATTAAGTGC
This sequence comes from Rutpela maculata, assembly GCA_936432065.2. Classification (NCBI taxonomy): domain Eukaryota; kingdom Metazoa; phylum Arthropoda; class Insecta; order Coleoptera; family Cerambycidae; genus Rutpela; species Rutpela maculata. The sequence goes on along the minus strand of OW386291.2, from coordinate 147,349,233 downwards.
TCTTGCCTACGAACGTTTTTATAGAATTGTGTTTATTTTTATATTAATTTTAGGTCCATGTGGACACATAATTTTAACCTAGTCTTTAAGCCTGCCTACAGAAGACAGGAGCTAGTTTTCTATTTTTCTCCAAGCCAAACCGGACCTACCCCGTCCAGCCTCACACTCGCCACGGCGGTGTTCACCGTGGTTGTCTGGCTGGCCCCGGGCTAGGATCCGATGAAGCATATATTTGTATTAAAAACATTGAATAAAACATTAATGTTGTGCAGACTATAAATTTAACACTCAAGTTCTTAGGTCCAAATCCCACCGAAAGCAAGACTTTTTTTCTGATTTAATATGAAAAAAAATATTTCAACTTAATAAATATAATTAAATGAGATCGTTCATATTGTTTAGTGCTCTTTTCGGCTTCAAAGATTCACCGGGTGGGGAGGTTCCAGCCGCTTCCAGTAGCTGCCGATTTTTTACTCTTTATATCGAGATAGGTACCTATATATATTTTTTGAGACCTCACCAATACCATATTGAATATGTTAATCCGAATGAAGTTTGAAATTTATCGAATTAAGTCATTTTTAATGAAATTCTTTAAGTGGGCCATTTTGTATTATTAGTTCTTGACTTCATAGTCTACTCAAATTAGGAAAAAAAACGCAGTTTTAAAGAAAGATTTTGAACAGCAGTTTCTTTGCATAGATAGTACTCAACTTTTAGAACAATTTTTTGCTTATGCGCAGAAAAAAAAGACATGATTTTTGAAATATATACATATGTATATACGTTTTTTCGTGTTTCTTTTTCGTTTAGACTTTCATATCTCGAAAAGTACACGTTTTTAAGGCTAAATGAAGATAAGTAAACGTGTTCAGAATATGATTTCTTACAAAAAAGGTTCTATACATTTTCCCGATTATCCCATTGGTTTTTCCGGAAAATCGACTTGAAAAATATATCTATGTGTTTTTTCGTGTTTTTTTAATTTTGAATGCAAATATCTCGAAAGGGACGCGATTTTAGGGCTAAATGAACATAAATAAACTTATTTAGAATGAGATTTTCTACAAAAAAGCTCGTATGCATTTTTCGATTATCCCATTGGTTTTTCCGGAAAAGCTTACTGAAAAAATCGCTAATATATTTTTTCGAAAATTGACCCTCTTTTTCCATTCTAGAATTGAACGCCTCTGACTAAAATAAAATGTGGTTACGTCTAAAGACTCACTTTGTAGGTATATATACACCACCAGAATTTCAAAATATTCGGATATCAGATGAATGAGATATGAGGGTGGCTCCATGAAAAGTGCGACACACTGTATATATTCTTCAAGAAGTTTTTCCGGAAAAACCAATGGGATAATCGGAAAAATGTATAGGAGCTTTTTTGCAGTAACTCTCATTCTGAATAAGTTTACTTATGTTTATTTGACCCTAAAATCGCGCACTTTTCGAGATATTTGTATTTAAAATAAAAATACACGAAAAAAACACACACATGTATATATATTTTTCAAGTCGCTTTTCCGGAAAAGCCAGTGGGATAATAGGAAGTCGTATTCTGAACGTGTTTACCTATGTTCGTTTAGCCTTGAAAACGCGTACTTTTCGAGATATATACGTCTAAATGAAAAAAAAACACGAAAAAACGTATATATATGTATATATCTCAAAAATCATTTCTTTTTTTTCTGCGCATAAGCAAAACCTTGTTCTAAAAGTTGAATGCTTACTTCCTATGCAGAGAAACTGCTGTTAAGAATTTTTCTCCGCTATTTTCCTAATTTGAGTGGACTATCATGATCTATTTCAGCGACCTAAAAAACCCCCACAGTGTCAATGCTAGTGAAATTTGTTTGAAATTCCTCGAGTTAATCATTTTTAATGTAATTTTTATTGAGAAGTCGGCCATATTGGATCAGCCTTTTTGAATTACCTTTTTTTTGATATCATAGTCTGTTTTAGCGACCTCGAAAACCCCTTATTTGATTTGAATTAAATTGCTTTAAAATTTCTTAACTCATAATAATTTTGTTAAAAAAAAACGTGTTTTTTTAAATAATTAATAAACAATTTCCTCACAATTATATGTTTATTTTAAGCTATGCAAAAGTGATATCAATGGGTTTTAGGAAAATCGAAGCTTCCCGTAATTATTCCGAAATAATGCATGTTTTCAGCCTCTATGACTCCATTGGCATACTTAAAACAAATTATAACCATAAAATCGCTGCAGCAAAACAATTCCATTCAAAATTAATTTTGACGTTTGTTTTATTAATTAGTTTATTCATAAATTTTGAGGTTTGAATTTTACTGAATTTTATCGATATTAAAAATATCAAACGAGCAAGTCAGAATCGATACAAAAAGTATTATTTGCCAATAGAAAGTATTTATATTAAACTGCAAATATTCGTTTCCCATGCATGCTAATTATTTAAATCGACAGCTTTTTATTTTCTGCGGCACGCATACGCGTTGTCTAGCACGGCTTCACAGTTTGGCCACCTCATATTATTTAAATAATGAGTTACATCACCTCCACTGATGAAACGAAAACCTGAAATCGCCGTCTTCCACTAAGTTAAGAAATTTTAGGCCACACCAAAAATGTACCTTTCTCTGCTCGAGTCGACTGGTCAATGGGGAAATTATTACGAACTAAACTTACGTAGCCAACTCGATGGCGATCCAACGAAAACGAAAGTTGAGACACCGTCTAAGAAGCCCGTGATAACAGTTGACTAACTACCTCCAAGTAGTTTACATAGTACCATTAAGAATGTGCAATATTAACAGTAATTAACAAAAATATGATATCCTTTGAGTTTACATAAATACTTTTAGCGGACATTTTAGTTTTTTTAGTTAGTTTTTTAGTGCTAGTTTTTTAAAATTTGTGAAAATGAGGTTTCTAGTTATCCTTTGTGCAACTGTGATATGGTGTACCGCAAGGACTTCTTCTGAAACGACTACTGTAAAATATACGTATAATTCGTCAGATTTGTCTTATTTATCGAATGGTATACAGTTTCCAGTTGCTGATTCCGACATCCAACCCTCGCTAGTGGAAAATGATCAACAAAGTGTGTCGCAAATGGAATGGTTTTCAGGACTCTACAATCATCATAAATGGTGGACGCATTTAAACGGTTTGGAAAATCGGAGTTGTCGAGATGATATGACGACCTATTTGAAGGAGCTCAGTAACGCCACTTCCTGGGCTACAAAAAGTCAGTAATCACTTTCTATTAGTTAGGGAACTGGTGGTAGTAATTTTAAAATGATTTGTTCGTGGGCCAGAAGTTGAAAATAGTGAATATCTAACAATAAAAATCGCTAATGACCACCTATCCCGACAAGCAAAATTTAAACGTTACACAACTATTTTGTTTTATTGTAATTTTATAAATGTAGTAAAATAGCAATAAAACAAAATTGTTGTAGAAATGACAATTATTATTTATAAAGCAAATTAGTTTATTGGGATAGCATTACGTTCTTGCTGGGTTATCAATTAACAGCTCAATAAAATGTTAAAAAAGCGGGTCCATAAATCATTCATTTTCGTCCGGCACTTGTTTTAACCTACGTTCCCTAACACAACATTAATATAAATCCGATTGCCTCTGTATTAATAAGTAATTTTTTAAAATTTTTTGATATATAAGAATTTAAATGATTTATTTGTTCGTCGATCAAAGTAAGAATATTTTCCACGAATATTGTTAACCAGACTTATTTTCCAAAGCCAAGAACCCAAATTTTTTTAGGCATTAGCCACCCTCCCTATCACCCCCATTACCACCCTCACCTCATTATTAAAGGGGTTAAAAAATAAAATTGTGGTTTATTTACAAGAATCAAAGGCCTCAAAATTTGTTTAGACGTCAACCACCCCCACTACCACGCCCATTACCACCCCTTCCCCATTATTAAAGGGGTAAAAAAATTGAAATTGTGATTTAGTGTGTGTACAAGAATCAAAAGCTTCAATTTTTTTTCATCAGTCACCTCCCTCTTACCCTTACCCCCTTTATTAAAATGGAAATAAAAATAAAATTGTCATTTAGTGCGTCCACAAAAACTGAAGGTCTAAAATTTATTTTTGGCATCATCCACCCCCCTACTACTCCCACCGGAAATTTGGATATGAAAACGTTTTTTTTTCATTTGTTAGCTATGTGTAGCATATAAATATTATTAATATTTTTTGGAAATAATGTTTTTTTCTTAATTATTATTATTTAATTAGCACACTAAATGTTATTTTATTGTTGTTAAAAAATTATAATCATTTCTATACGATGGAAAAACTTCACATTTCTATTTTCTTCATGTATAGTCCAGTTAACGGGGAGATTTCACCTTTAACTTGAGTGCTAACGAATGGATTTTGATAAAACCTTGTGCAATGTGTTTGTAATGACGTTAATAAAAGAGTTAAAAAAAAAATAGAGTAGGAAATGATGGGAAGGGGTAGAAAACACCTCTTTTATGACGGGTCCCGTAACTTGTAGAATTAGTAGTGGGGTGGGGGTGGTAGTGGGGGTGGATGAAGAAAAAAAATATTTTGAGGTTTCTGGTTCTTGTACACACACTAAATCACATTTTTTTTTCATCCCCTTTAATAATGGGGTGGGGGTGGTAATGGGGGTGGCTAATGCCAAAATTATTTTTGAGACCTTAGCTTCTCTTGTATATGCTAAATACCAATTTTATGGACTCTTACCTTCTTGATTTACCTATTTACCCCAAATTTACCCCAATTTACCCCCAATCCTTTGACGGAACAAGATGAAAATATAATCTAGTCCTAGATCTCGTTAAAGTACATATGTGTACCAAATTTCAAGTCAATATCTCAAACGATTCCAGAGTAAACGTGCGCACAAAAAAAAGTTACAGACCGAAAGACAGACAGACCGACAGACAGACCGACAGACAGAATTTTTTTTTGTTTAAAATCTCTTTTACTTGAAATCTCGACGTTTCATGACATTCTAAGCCTGTTTGAACAATAAAATTTTTTTTAAATTTTTTTGTCGTTACTATACTTCCACTGAATGTGGAAGTAATTAGGTGCTACTGGAATATATTAAATACATACATTTAAAAATGTCTTAATTAAAGAAATTACGTTAAAATACATGTGATGTTTCTGCAATGAACAGCTAAACTGATTAAAAACGCATGGCATATTATTTAAATATCTGTCGGCTTAATTTTAAATACAAATTTTGATATTAAAATAAAAATGATTGGAAATTCGGCATGTGCTGTTTCTCGAATCAACTATTGTAATTATCATTAAAAGTCATAAGAATTCGTTGTGTTTTTCCATTTTTTGGAGTAATTTGGGAATACCTCTTAAAATCAGCGACGTACACATCTGGCACTGTCCTTGCTCTGGTACAAAAACCATCAAATTGAAAAAAAAATACAAAAGACGAACAAACGATTCAATAGGGCTTTTTACGTGTTCACAATAATTCTTATTACCCAGAGACCTAGCTTTTTTTGCAATTTTGAAAATCATTTTTTCCAAAAACTGAAACCTCGATTTATAGTAATAATAATATAATAATAATAATTTATTTTCCTTTTTGACAATACAGAATATCGTATAGGAATAGTCACATAAATCTTATGTATACATATGATATAAAATATACATTAAGATCGAAAGAATTCTGCTACTGAATAGTAACACTTATCTAATAAAAACATTTTTAATTTCCCTCTAAATGCATACATTGTCTCGCTAAACTTTATTTAATCCGGTAAGCGGTTGAATATTTTAGGTCCCATTGACCTGGGAGATTCACAAGTAATTTTAAGTCTGGCATAAGGCACATGGAAGTCATTTTTCTGTCTTGTATCGACATTGTGGTATTCACTGTTTAAAACAAACTTATTCCTATTTTTAAAAACATACATACAAATTTCGAAAATATACAAACATGGCAAGCTAAAAATTCCAAATTCTTTAAAAATACCTTTACAAGTGTGAGTGGCCGGTACGCCGGCGATACATCGCAAAATACGTTTTTGCGCAATAAAAACATTTGTTGCTAGGGTGGATTGTCCCCAGAAACAGACACCATACCTCAAGCGTGTATCAACTTGAGCATAATATAAATTAATTAATTGTTCTTTATTGAGAAACGATCTGATATTTCTGAACAAATAAGTTATTGATGATATTTTAGATACCAGGACTTCACAGTGATGTTTCCAGTTTAAGGTTTCATCCAGGTGTATGCCTAAAAACTTTATACTTTCCTCATTCTCGATTTTGATACCATTTATATCAATATTTAAATTATTACATTTCTTTTGCCTGGTGTGAAATCTAATTAGGTGAGCTTTTTCTGCATTGAAATATAGAGAATTTTTAGAAAACCAATTATTCAAATTAGTCAATAAATTATTAGAATTATCTTCCAAAAGATTGTCCCTAGGATTAGATATTATAATAGATATATCGTCTGCATACATTGTAAAATGTACATTTGACGCCAAAGAGTCTATATCGTTAATATATAATAAAAACAAAACAGGGCCCAATATGGATCCCTGTGGAACACCCATATTTAGTTCTAAATATTCCGAATCAACTCTGAAAACTGAATTTTGCGTTTTATGTCGTAAACTAACATACTGATTTCGTCCTTCCAGAAATGTGCTAACAAAACTTAATGCGAGACCCCTTATTCCATAGGCAAACAGTTTAGATTTTAGTAAATCATGATTAACACAGTCGAATGCCCTGCTTAGATCACAAAATATCCCAACAGGGGATTCTCCTGCGTCGACAAATTCTAATATTTTATATAAAAATGAATGTATAGCCGTATTGGTTGACATACCACTAGTAAAGCCATGTTGATTTTCTGTAATTATTTTGTAAGTCTCTAAGAAATTTAGTAATCTATCCAAATAACAGTATTCAAATATTTTAGAGAGACCAAAAGGCACAGTTACAGGCCTATAATTTTCCAAAATGTCTCTATCCTTCTTCTTAAAAATGGGTACCACTTTTCCAGTTCTCAAACTATTTGGAAATGTCCCCGAGTCGAATGATAAATTGATTATATAAGTGAGTGGTCGAAGGATAAAATTTACCACTTTTTTTATCAGAAAACAGGGAATATCATCAGGACCAGATGATTTTTTGGCCTTGAATTTGTTTGTTAATAAATGTAACATTTCATCAGTAGTAAACGGTTTTAAGAACAACGACTGAGACAAATTAGCTAGAGTAGGGATATGCACATTATTACTTAGCTTCGGGATTTGCTTGACTATGTTCTCTGGGGCTTGTAGAAAGAAATTATTAAAAAGTGAAGCAACTATTTTGGGATCGTCATGAACCACGCCTTCATCGTTTATATTAATGTTATTAAAGTGTTTATTTTTATTTGATATTTCCGCTATAACATCCCAAGCAGACCGTGCAGGGTTGTCAGATTCTGTAATTTTTCTGTAATTTTCCCTATTCGCGCCCGCAAAAATTTTATTACCAACCACGAACAAATCATATACCTAAATTGCCACAAGCTCCCTGGCTATCTGTACAGATGCATGCTTATGAAATAAATTACATACGTTTGTATCGCACAATTAAAGTAACAAGTAAACCAGATCCAAAGGTTACGTAATTCTTATTATCTCTGATTTTTTTCGTACACTTCATGCACCAGTTCACTACACATATTTTTCGTCCGTGTCAAGCAAATAATAATTATATGAATTGGCTGTGCTTTGCCCTGTGGTGCTTGGTAGATGAGATTAATTGCTGCTTATAACTAATTATTAATTTATTTGCCTTGTTTGTATTGTGTTACTAATTGTCTTGGCCAGTTATAGGTATCCTTTTAATTGTACATTATTTGTTGTTAATGATACAGTGACGCTATTTCTTATATCAGGTGTATTGTTTATTTGTGGTGAAGTAGATTATTCATTATGCCTGAACGAAAAATATAATAAAATTGGAAAAAAATAAAAAAGGTATAAAAAAATATGAAACATAATTTTACCCAGTTTCACAAATGCTGTCAACTGTCAACTGTCAAAATAATATAATTTACTCATGCAAAAATACTTCTAATACTTTTAAGCCAAAAAAATTCATTCTTTCAAAAAATTTTTAAATATATTACGTGTAAAGTCTTTTAGATAAAGCATCCATCACGTTCAAAAAAATTCGAGCGTATACATAATAGTTAGGACTAACAAAACACACGATGTGGATTTTTTTTAACTTGGAATTTACTGGAATTAAAAAAGCGGACACTTCTTTCTGTAAAAAATAAAAATTTTGCCATTATTTTCCTTATATTATTTTTGATTTTGCAGATATCAAAATTTGCCAAATGAAAATTTTAAGCTACTGTATTAAGCTTTAATTTGGTTCAAGATACATGTTAAAAGGTTTTTTAAACCAGAATTATGACTGTTTGAAGAGCGTAACCTTTTCAGGGCTATGTTCAAATGCACCTAAAAAACCGCTGCCCAAGGAATCACTACTTCCACATCCAGATTCTCTATCCAAGTCACTCACAACGAAAAAACTTTGTATGTGAAAATAATTGTTTATGGAACTTTAATAATATAATATTTGAAATCCTCTACCCCAAAAACCCATAAAACGATACCCCACATCGGTAGTGGGGTGGGGGGTGATAGTGTGGGGTGGATGAAGTAAAAAAATATTTTAAGGTTTCTGGTTCCTGTACCTACACTAAATCACAATTTTTTTTTCATCCCCTTTAATAAGGGGGTGGGGGTTGTAATGGGGGTGGCTAATGCCAAAAATTTTTTTGAGACCTTAGCTTCTCTTGTATATACTAAATACCAATTTTATGGACTCTTACCTGCTTGATTGACCTATTTACCCCAAATTTACCCCCCAACCCTTCGACGGAACAAGATGAAAATATAATCTAGTTCTAGATCTCGTTAAAGTACATATGTGTACCAAATTTCAATATCTTAAACGGTTCCAGAGTAAACGTGCGCACAAAAAAAAGTTACAGACAGACAGACCGGCAGACAGACAGACCGACAGACAGACAGAAATTTTTTTTTCGCTCAAACTTAAAATCTCGACGTTTCATAACATTTTAAGCCTATTTGGACAATAAAAATTTTTAAAAATTTTTTTGTCGTTACTTTACTTCCACTGGACGTGGAAGTAATTAAACTGTATCTCGACAACGGTGAGCCTAAACAAATTTTTATTTCATGGATTATTTTTATTATTTCATAAGATAACTTTTCTGTTATGACAGACTTTTTCGAAAATGTGATCCTCTTTGAGTATTTTGCCTAAAATCTTTTAAAAATCAGTGTTTTTTGTTTAAAAATAACGTTTTTGTAACCCCTTGTTACTCGGCCGGTATTAAAGTAAAAATAACTTTATAGGTTTTTTTGGGGTAGAATTCGACGATATACACGTTCCAATAGTTACTTTTTTTTTCGAAACCCCTAGGTTGAGGTAAAACTCACCTCCAACGAAAAAGCACCCTAATTCCTTTTTAATATTTCATATTTGATTCAACATATTTGACCCATTTTGAATTAAACTATCCGAAAATATTTGAATTCAAAACTACTACAGAATTGGTCGGAAGTGAGATTGTAGAAGAACGCACTACCGGACGTCAAAATGACGCGACACCAATTTATTTCGCAGGGGTCGCCATTCGCGTGCTTCCCCGTTCTTCTACCTCCCAGGCGGGTTCGAGATAAGATGCACTGAAGATAGTCGAATAATGGACCAAGGCTGCACTACCCCAGATCTTAACGGCGCTCTCTCTGGCCCTCAATTTAGGTTTTTGTACCTATTGAAAAGCTAAATTTTTGCATAAAAAAATCCCGATCGGAGAATTTCTCTCCGATGGGATTAATTTTTGTCGTGCTGATCACGTTTTTGTCTGCTAATAACGGACTCTACACCCTAGGAATTCTGAGAAAAACGCATAAAAAAATCCCTTTCGAACCCCCGTACAGCAACTAGAAGGTCGAGTGTGATGCAATAACTCGACACATCCGGTTTTTGGTATGAAAATTCCAGGGATTATAGACTAGCAACAAGTCTCAAGATCAATTAAGATGCAATAGTTCAAAAAATCCGTTTATTTAACAGATAAGGTTATACAAAAAAGGGGTATAGCAAAATTCTTATTGTAAGAATGGCGCCTTCCCCAATTAAGACAAACGGCTTTCAGACCATACAAGCGAGAGCGCTTACGCTAACGATCGATTAGGTAGAAAAGATTCATGCATACCTTCTCAGAATCAAAATGCGAGCTTTTTAGAGAAGTCTGAGACTATTTGTAATTTCATAATTACAGTTGACTGATTTTAACTTAGAAAAGTTTTACTAAATAAATTTTGTTTCGCTAGAGACTACTTAGCTTTAAAGTTCTTGTATCGTGGCGGTTCACGTACTCAAACACATTCGTGAGGACTTATAACTGCATAAGTTTAATGGCGTTCAATCAGTCTACAACTTACTTGCCCCTATGCAGTTGTTCAATATTATCGATATGACAGAAACCCACCTTCGAGGTGACTACGCCAGCTTTGTCAAAATCGTCTATTTTGCCTTTTAGATTTTGCCAAACTTCGACGCAGTTTTGAAGAATTAATCTGCAAATGAAATTTTGGCCTACTTTTGATAAATCGATTTTCAAGCCAAATTTTGACGCAGTTTTGAAAAATTAATCTACAAATGAAATTTTGGCGTACTTTTGATAAATCGATTTTCGAGTCAAATTTCGGCGCACTTTTAAGAATATTATTTTTCAAAGTCCAACTTTGTTGCACCTCTGAAAAAAGTATATTATTCAAAAATCCTTGCCATTATATATACTTTCGCTCTCATATCCTGAACCAAAACATATTTTCCTAAGTGAACATTCGGTGTTTCTCTGAATTTTCACCTGGTCATTTCTAACGCCTTATAGAACCCATAATGGTCCTTATGGACTGATCTGTGCCTCTGCAGACTCTTAAAAATGTCCTTAAATGAAATTTTTGCCTAAGTCGAATTTTGATTCTGTCTTCAACTTAGGACGAGTTTGGAGAGTTCTACAACAAGATCACCGACGACTCAATATCGATATCAATTAACTGGGCGACCGTGATTTTATTTATTTTTTGAAGGTGGCTCAATTTTTTTCATCCTTTCTATTGGCCTTTTTCAAACAGAATAGAATAAGTTTTATTTATGTTAAAAAGTTTACAAAAGCGTGCAGGATTAGACTGTTTAGTCACAGTAACCTAAAAAAGTTTTGTTTGTGACTTCTGTCAAATGTACAATTTATTAATAATCACAGTAATGAATCAGATACAAATAGTTTCTTCAAATACAATAAAGAATCGCTGCTTAAGAAATCACTACTTCCACGTCCAAATTTCCGGTGGGGGTGGCTGGTGCCAAAATAATTTTGTGGCCTTTGGTTCTTGCACCACACTAAATCATAATTTAATTTATTTTACCCTCTTTAATAATGAGGTGGATGTGGTAGTGGGGGTGGCTGATGTCAAAATAATGTTGACACCTTGGCTTCTCGTACATACACTAAATCCCAATTTTATGGACTTTTATTAGCTTGCTTTACCAATTCACCCTCCTCCTAGGAATAAGATTAAAATATAATCTAGTTCCAAATCTTGTTATAGCTTCAACATACGTGTACCAAATTTCAAGTCAATATCATAAAAGGTTCCAGAGTAATCGTGCGCGCATAAGAAAGTTACAGACAGACGGACCCACAGACAGACAGACACTTTTTTTGCTCAGACTTAAAACCTCGACTTTTCACAATATTTTTGCGGTTACCATACACGCGGATGTGGATATAAATTTAAAATGAAGATTTGTGTTCGAATGTTTAATCAACAATTTAATTTTGTTATTTATAAAATGATGCTACCATTAAATAACTAGTCTTAAGTTCATTTGGAAGCATATTGGAAATTTTAGACAGGAAATACATTTTTGAGTTGTCGTTTTATGTACGATAGGAAGTACATATTTATAATTACTTCCACATCCACGTAATGATTGCAAGTATAGTAACAGTAAAAAGAAAATTGAATTTTATTTTACTCAGATAAGTTTAGAATGTCATGTAACGTTGGGATTTTAAGTTTGAGCAAAGAAAACAAATCTGTCAGTAATGATTTAACGATACTTTGCTTTAATACTTGAGGAAATATTCCCGACATCATTGACATATTTATTAACTGAGTTAGTGTTTTCGTTATATATAATAATATTATTTTTCTACGACTATTGAATAATTTATTTATTATAGATACATTTTTGAACATGTAATAGGTGTCATTACTAACGGCCGCGGGTAATAATTCATTACTCAATGGGCTAGGACCAATCACAAGAGTTCATATTCATTATTCAACACACTTGAACCAATCATAAGAGATCGTATTCATTATTCAATAGTTTTAAAGTTTAAAAACATCGCGTGTGCCATAACTGAATTCAATCTGTCATAACAAGTAGGTCATCGATTTCGCTGAAAGTAAAAAATGTCAATTTTCGTAAGCTCCTGTATGCTCGAATTATCGATTTCGCCGGTGCGATTCACTTGCAAGTCTTCCTCTTTCCATAATGACATAGTATTGCCCTTCAACTCATATATTAAAAAAGATCTGAACGTTCAAAGATTTCGTGTTTCGCCTTCTTTGCCGATTGCGAAAACGGACGCCTCAACACGGTTTTTGTCGAATAAATCGAAAAGTATCAATCCTAGCAAAAAAATTAAAATCTTCAAGGTAAAGATCATAAACCGAGGAACAATTTACTGTCTTTTAAATCTCCGTAATTTTTTGTTTTTTCGGAGATATGGAGGTTTAAATATGGCGTCAAACATTTTTAAGTCAAAATACCTCTTTAAAAGTTAAATATCTCAGAAACTAAGGCGCCAAAAAATGTTAAGAAACCAAATTAAAGATTATCGATTATGCTAACAGTCTTTTTTAAAATTTTCTCTCCTGCTTAAAAAATAAAGAAGTTATGACCGATACAATGTGCGTCTTCGTATTTTCCCTAAAAATCTCAAATTTATCTTAAAGTGCAACTTCCTGTTGAGTAGTTGCAGAAAAAGTATAGTATTCTACTTGCGTGTAATAACTATTACTCACTCGAATGAATGAGTAACAGCTATCATTACACGCTCGTTGAATAATATACTATTATTTGTAAGTAACATATGGTGATCACAGTGTAACATGGGCATTTTGTCTAAGCTCAACAATTTTGGTTAGCATAATTCAAAAATCGGCTCTCTTACGTTTTTTGGGAATGAAATAACGAGTCTTTTAAAAAAAAATTATCCCAATCGATTGCGAAACAAGTGCTCTAGATAATTTTGAACGAAAAAAATCACGATTGGTGCCTCTGTGTGACGTGAAATTTCGTTTCATACTTGTTAGCGGTCACTTTAATTTATTAGAGACGATTTTCTTCTTGTTAGTCTATATGTTATGGCATGTTAGAAACATTGCTTAAAATAATTTATAACATGTCTTTGAGCAATAAGTACAGATATCTTGGTTTTAGATCTTCTTTTAGAAATTTGACAATGGTTTTGCCGTATCCACAGCATTACATTGTTGAAAATGTTTGTCGTGCATTAAAAATAATAATAATAATAATAAATTAAATCGTCCCATTTTCACCTAATCTACGCCTGGTTGCTCTATGTCAACACCCTATACATATCAATTATGTTTTGTTGCTTTATACTTATTTATGGTGTATTATAAAGCCCTCCTGGATTCCATCACTAACATGTTGCCGAGATATAGAGGACGCCAGGAAGATATTTCTTGCAAAACCACATCCATGGTAGATATATTGCTTTCATTGACCACTCAAACGTATATGGTTAATAGGCTATTGTTCCTTGAACAGTTAAATTATGTACAGTAAATGCAATTGGGTGAAAAAGTTATTCCAGTTTGGTCACGCCGTTAATAGGATTGCAAGGTAATACCTAGAATGTTGTTAGCCATACGATTATTTTTAAAAGATATTATGAAATAAACTGGTTTGCTAAACGGGAGAAATTATTGGAGGTGTCTTTAGGATTGGTGTAAAATAATATCTGAAATTTCTTGAATTAAATAATACGTATCAAACTCTAAAGTAATTAAAAATTTACTAGTTATTAAAATTATATGGTTCGTGCTTTATAAGTGTTATGTTACTTTTCAAGGGTATTTTATTTATGACATTTTCACATTAAGCGGCGCCCAATGCATTTTCTGTTAATTGACAGAAAAAACACGAAAACAAAAGTTTTATTCAAGAAAATGTTAATATGCAATATTGTCATAAGAGAGAGACATTTATTTGGCAATTACACTAATATCTATAATCTCTCTACTGATTCGATCCGATCTCTGCGCTTCCTTATCATCAATAAAGTGTGAGAAAAATCCTTCAGAAGGAAATAATGTAGCCGTGGTATCAAAGAAATTTCTAGGAAAAGTTGTTGAGTGCAAGTGTAAAACTACATTTTTAAAGATGTAATCTTTGCTGTCTAAATCTGATGAGTTAGCATATTCTTCTGATGAGTTAGCATATCTTGTCGAATTCACAGCACTAACAGGGGTAGAGAGAGCATTAAGCCTGCGGTGTGTTTGAGTATTTAATGAATGAGAACAGAAGTGTCGATATGTGGACGACACACGACACTTTCATTGTAAGGCAACATGGCCGTGAGGAACTGGAGAGTTTCAAAGAATACCTAACCAGCTTACATCATAAGGATAAATTCACCATGGAAATGGAAACATATAGCAAACTCCCGTTTCTGGACGTCCTCGTGTTCGAGAAGGACAATGGAGGATTTAGGACACGAGGTATACGTAAAACCTACGCACACCGACAGATACCTACACGCTAATTCTCACCACCACCCAGCATAAAAACAGGCCGTCGTTAACACACTAGTACATAGAGCAAAGCAAATTTGCTAGAGAGACCATCTCCAAGAAGAATATCGGACCTTAAAAATATCACTACAGACAAATGAATACAAACCACAACGCAATAAAGAAACAACCAGAACAGAAGAAGGAAAAGAAGAAAAGACATACATGGCAACAACTTACCTATCATATACCTATATATGGATGTACGGATAGAATTAGAAGATTCTTGGAGAAAAAGAACGTTAAAGTAATATATAATGCGAAACAGAAGATGGCACAACATTTTTCCAAATACCAAGATTCAGAAGAGTTAGAAACACCAGGAGTATATAGCATTCCATGTTCCCGCGGACAAGTTTACATCGGAGAGACCAAACAATATATAAACACCAGACTCAGAGAACACGTAACCAATACAAAGAAGGAAAATTCTACAAAAACAGCAGTTGCCGAACACTCAGAAGAAACCGGCCATTTGATAAAATTGGACAAGACAAAGAAATTAGCTAACACCAAGAATTATTGGCCAAGAAGATACAGAGAAGCCATTGAAATAACTAAACATCCGAATGAATATAATCGTGATACCTGGCTACAATTACCAATAACGTGGGCAATGATCCGCAACACGCCTACTGATAACCTGTATAAATAAAGAAGCTCAATCCAGCAGAGCTCACTTCGCTTCAGAAGAAGACCACGACAAGATGGTCGAAACGCCAAGCCCTCAACCAAGCCTACGCGGAAGAAGATCCGGAAACCAGCAGCCGGAAAACAGAAGTACATGGCTGTGTACTACTCCTGCTTCCATTCACCCATTCATTCAAGGTTGACTCTGGAAGCTGAGAGTTTAGTTATAAATAGTACCTTAAGCATCTAACTAGAATATTTTCTAAAATGATATTCCCAAGTAGAACGATATTTTACCGGGGAGCTTCCATGATAGATGGAACATTACTAAACCTTTCAAGTGAAGTTAAATATCTAGGAGTAATCTTGGACCAAAAACTTTTACCTATTACTTACAAAAGTTATCGGGGCTACTTGGACTTGCCACACGTTGTTTCGCAAGATATGAGTACCGAAAATGATACTGGTCTTGTCTTTCAGTTGTCAGACCCATAATGACCTCTGCATCGTGCGTATGAAGAAAGGTCAGTATAAGGAATGTTACAGAAGTTTCAGCACCTTGCCTGTTTGGGAATTACAGAGGCAATGCTGTCCGGTCCCATGGTTGCTATATGGTGGCTTTGCTGGACTTGCTTCCTCTACATTAGCGTGTGAGAATGGTAGCACTTAGTGCCCTAAGGCTGCAACAAGTATCTAAATTGCTAAGCGAATTATTTGGTGTAGGTTCCAAAAAGTATAGAATGTAATGAAACAGTTGATGACCACAAACACATGGAGTTAGTTGAAGAAGAAATGCTGTTGATGCACGAAAAAATTAATGCTTTGGCAAAACTGTAGAAAATATATCGAAACAATGTATGGCAGATATGTGACTACAAAAAAGTCAGTGTTGTTATACCAGCCATCCATATGCAACTCACAATAAGCATTTTTATGATCAATTTTTTATTCGTGGACAAATTTACCTCGCTGTATCTTGCGTTAGATTCAAGTAGAATCTTTTTTTTTGACTCCCGACAGACTTTACAATTAAGTTATTCAGGCCTGTCATAATTTACCCTAAGCTAAACAAGTAATTAGATATTAATTTATTTCTATGTTGAACAGTCAATTTCATAATTGAATTAATTAACTTACACAAATCACAGATGTTGGTGAAAACTAAAGTTATAAAATAAATACGTCATCTACTTAGGTAACATTTCCGTAACTCAAAATTGCAAGAATTGTTTTAACAGAGAAATTTGCAAATAATCAAGTAGATTACGGATGGGCTAGCCGATTTCTCTTCTGTCAACTGATATTTTTATGGCAGATGTCGAAATTAATCTGTTCACAACTATAAATACTTATTAGATAATATTTTTAACTGGAAGTACCAAATTCTATTGATATTTTATACACTTGAAAAGATATAAAGAGGTGCTTGAGAATTTAATGCTGAACAAAAGGGGTTCTTACCATTTTTGTTGTACTATCAACTGTTCATGGAATATTTATGACAAAACTAGAAAAAATACTCAGGAGGCACACCTGAATACTTTAAAAAAACCGCTGTCCAAGGAATCCCTACTTCCACATCCAGATTTTCTATCCAAGTCACTCACAACGAAAAAATTTTGTATGTGGAAATAATTGTTTATGGAACTTTAAAAATATAATATTTGAAATCCTCTACCCCAAAAACCCATAAAACGATACCCCACATCGGTAGTGGGGTGGGGGTGGTGATAGGGGGTGGTAGTGGGGGTGGATGAAGTAAAAAATATTTTGAGGTTTCTGGTTCTTGTACACACACTAAATCACATTTTTTTTCATTCCTTTTAATAATGGGCTGGGGGTGGTAATGGGGGATGGCTAATGCCAAAATTTTTTTTGTGACCTTAGCTTCTTTTGTATATACTAAATACCAATTTTATGGGCTCTTACCTGCTTGATTTACCTATTTATCCCAAATTTACCCCAATTTACCCCCCCTCCCTTCGACGGAACAAAATAAAAATATAATCTGGTTCTAGATCTCTTCAAGTCAATATCTCAAACGGTTCCAGAGTAAACGTGCACACAAAAAAAAGTTACAGACAGACAGACCGAGACAGACAGACCGACAGACAGACAGAAATTTTTTTTTCGCTAAAATCTCGACGTTTCATGACATTCTAAGCCTATTTGAACAATAAAAATTTTTAAAAATTTTTTGTCGCTACTATACTTCCACTGGATGTGGAAGTAATAGGAAATTGACTCTATTTTTGCAGAAAAAATGTATTCATAGCTTACTGGTAGAAAAATTACTTTGTTTTGCTAAGTTGATTTCATCAAAACTCTTTGTTAGAAAAAAGTATAAGAAAATCTCATTTTGGCACTAAGAGTTCTAAGATGTCATCTCTTTTAAAGTATGGGCGGTATCCACATAAGGACGATTGGCATTTGACTTCTAGAAAGGAAAAATGCCTTTCTTTTGAAGCCGTTTACTATCTGACTCACCAAAATTTGGTTCAGTTTCAAGTAGTAGTTGAAAATTTCTGAAAAAAAAACACTTTCAGTATGTCAGAGTTATGTATTCAATGACGGAAGGCCATGGGAATATTGTATAATGTACTAGTACTATTTTGACCTCATCTATACGTCCCTGTATCATTTCCATGAACTTATAGCAGATCCTGTACAAATAATAAAGTAATTAATTAACTACAAATAAATTTCAACTTCTTACAGCGGCCATGAAAAAATTAACAAAATAACTGACAAACCTTAAACTTATAAGTCGTACGCTTGGTAGGCCGATGTATCAAGAAATGCAACAAAACTGCAACGCCAGTCAAGGGTGTATATACTTTTTAGCATCACAGTTGTTGTCTTATTAAGGCCATGACCTTCATTGGGTCAATCACCTTTCAACAAAAGTATAACAATGACTTAAATTCTTAGACCGCATACTTAATGATTCAATGAATAATTAATGAATGTATAATTACTTAGTAAGCTATGATAACGAAAGCAAAACTAGTAATGAAAATATGAAAAAGATAATTAGAAAAAAAAAAGAAAACTGAACTGGTAATACTACGGGAGCCCACCTTAAGTGTCCGTGCACCCCCCCCCCCCCACCCGATCCTTGGGAACAATGTTTTTCATAAAGATTAAAGCCTAAGGAACAATTTTAGATATGCCCCCCCCCAAAAAATGGCTGCACTTTCAAAATGGCGTTAAAAAAAATTGCAAATATTGTTTTTGTCATTTAACATAAAAACTAAAAAAGATGGAGAAAAACTTTCTGCACAAAAAACAAAGTGCATAAAATTATAAAATTCAATATAAAACGTAATACTACGGGAGCCCAACCTAACTGTATCCTGGATCCGGAAATTATAACACCATGGTAACACTAAACACTAATTTATTAACTTACTACTACTAATTACAACAAATAATTACTTTACTAATATACCACTAGATACTATAATTCTCTACATCAGGCACTTTGTTTACTACTTGATCTGTTCTCAGTAACTATCTGTACTACACTGTCCACTCTGGGCTTCTCCTATATACCCAAAGATGAGGGGATCAGAATATTCTCAACTCCTTTATGGAATTCTCTAGTAGGCTATCTACAACTTCTCGACTCTGAGACCGCTCACGCCATCTTTGGGCCGATTGTCAAAGTAACTAACTAATTCAGTTTCTGTTACTTATACAACTTGTAGGAAACTCGCATAGATGTCTCTGGGGGGGGGGGGGTAGAAATGTCACAGTATAGTATTCCAGTCGCATATTATAGCTCTTACTCACTAAGCTATTACCCAGATGAATTATGACACTCGCCTTCGGCTCGCGCCTTAAACGTCACCCTCTTGAGTAGTAGCCATCATTACAAGCTTGTTGAATAATATACTATTAACAAGTGTGCCCTTCTCATATTACCAACTATAAAGCCAAGACTCATATCCAAGAGCTATATGGGTTAGTTTGGAATCAAAAATAATATCAAGGTCTACTATTAAGTCTGGCCGATTTAAGATTGATCCATTAAGAGCATAATCGTATTTGAGCGGGTGCTTTTTGCGACTATACGACATTACATTGATTTGTTGATATTGAGAGGTAGGTGATTATCAATACACCAAACGTTTATTAAATCCAATTTTTTTGGCAATCTAATACAGTCGTGAAAAGATTCTAACTTACAAAATATAGTTAAGTCATCTGCATATAGAAGAAACCTCACTTCCAATTTACTACAAATGTCATTGATAAATATTGCAAACATAAGAGCCCCAGAATCGAACCCTGGGGAACTTCAGAAGTCTGGGCAAAATTGATGGACTGTTAGCCATGGCACTGTACAAATTAGGTTATATTAGTCAAATAGGATTTAAACTTTTTACAACCATTTAGTATCATGCCCATTTTAATTTAGATATAATTCTATTAAAAATGGCGGGTAATTTTAAAAACCAGTGATATTCTTCTTGCAAAAATGTTAGTCAATAAAAAAATTTATGATATGAATCTTAATAGAGCATAAAATGTATCTCGACTCTGGTTACGTTGATATTAACTTAAGATTTTATCACTGCACGGTCTTAAGATATGATTATTATGAAAGTCGTTTTGAACATAAGGAATATAATTATTACAATAAAAAGTAACAAATAGATAATAGTCAGATTATTAAGTAGATAGTACCCACCTAATTTTATTCCCCATATAAATTACTATAATTATTATTATCATTAAAGTTATAAGAAGGTATTTTAATAATAAAGAAACGCATCCATGCGTGTAAGTGAAATG
Source organism: Rutpela maculata (assembly GCA_936432065.2). Taxonomy (NCBI): domain Eukaryota; kingdom Metazoa; phylum Arthropoda; class Insecta; order Coleoptera; family Cerambycidae; genus Rutpela; species Rutpela maculata. The sequence continues at coordinate 147,328,815 of OW386291.2, read as the reverse complement.
TGTAGTGTACATATTTCTTGTATTTTTTGCTGTTTTCATGAGTTTAAATGAAGAAATTCATCTGAAAACGAAAATTAAATTTATAAAAAAATATGTATTTGGCCATCAAATAACTTTCCTTTGCACAGTAAAAGCACAAATTTAATTAGATCTAATTAATTTTGTGGTAAAAACTCGTAGCAAGAAAAAAAATCAGTTAATAAAAGTACATTATTATCACGCATTCAGAAGAATTTTAGAAAAACTTCTTTGTTGAGAATAAGTATAAAGTGTATTATATTGCTGGAATGGAAAAAATACTAAACACGATGGAAATGAAATATACAGGATAGTTAAAAAAAATGTCTGCAATTGAAATTTAGATAGGTGGTCGAAATAAGGCCATATCATTTTATAAATAGCTGTTTGTGTAATAAGAGTGCAAAGTGCCCAGGGCCGGCGCCAGGGTATTTGTCACCTGAAGCAAATATTTGCTTGCCGCCCTAAGAAAAAACATTATTAGTTATACTGCTAGGATAAATTTATTAATAAAAACTTATAAAAAATAAAAGAAACATTTCAATAAACAAAAATAAATTAAAAAATATTTTAGCAAAAAAAAAACAAACAAAAATTATAAGAAACGTTCTATAAAAAAATAAAACAGATAGATGTTCCAGTAAAACCAAAAATAAAAAATATTCAGTAAAAACAAAAAAGAACTAAATAATGTCAAAGAGGGATCTTTACACATATCACATATCAGCTTTTCTACATTTTTGTAGAATTGTCGCATTTCATCTCTTGCGCTGTAGCAGTCGTGTTTTCCTCGAAATTGCAATTGTTCCTTTCCCTTGAAATGAAAGCGGCGGACGGCATGTTTAGTACATACGAGTAAACGAAAGTAGAGTAGTATTACTATGAGAAGATGACAGCAAAAAATATGAGCAAAAACGAATTTGTGCACTGCATCATTCTAAGCCAATGGGAGCGAACTACGTGACATTCAATGTTGGGACCAGTGGCGGCGGTGGTCTGCAGTAGAGGGGTGGCGGCGGTAATAGTAATAATAATAATAAAACAACTTTATTAGGCAAAGTTTAGTATAAATTACTATTCTCTTGCACTTCTCCTGAACAAAGGTTACTACTAACAGTTGGCAAGTTTTAATCTACTCCATTATACAGCTCCTTGACCGCGAAACTTTTATTGCAATTACACATCCCTATACCCCAGATGACGCTATGCCACTGGTAAAAATATTTGCGTATGTTGGCTCCGCCCCTGTCATCTCATAATAATACTACTCTACAGAGTACGGATTAGAATATGTAACGCTCCAACACACCCATTCGGGGCCAAAAAAATGTTTTTTTTTAGATTTTTGTGCAATTTTGAATTTCTGAAAATTATAAAAAAGTAATAATCAAGTCCTAAAATGCCGCCCTTAAAAAATGCCGCCTGAAACATCTGCTTTGCTGTTTCACCCCTTCCGCCGGCCCTGGAAGTGCCTTATTGTTGCTCGATAGTGAAAGCTGTCAAACACTGGAGAGCGACAATGACACACATGATTGTATCTACAACCATTTGAAAATATCAAAATAAAAGGAATGACTAAGTTGAATTTTGGCTGGAAACATCAACATTTTATGAGTATGCCTTGTATATGTGATCAAAATAAACAGACGAACAAAACACATCGCTGTCAATTTATTTAAGTTTTATTACCTACTTATTATTATAAAGGTAGTTAATTGTTAGTCTTACATCAACTCTCATATTATTAACAACAATTTTGGGGCATTATTATTTCATAAAAATACATTGTCAATGTTCCGACCAAACTTGTTGTAAGGACAGGTGCACTCGAGCAAGCGTAAAAGTACTTTGCCGCTCGTTGTCTTGGGTGATGAGCGGTAGAGTGACATTATGCATAACTCCTCGGCAAACGTCAACTTTGCGCTTTCATAATGTGAGCAAAGAAGCCTACTTCATACGTCGATGGTAGATAAAGGTATTTATCTCAAATTTTGTAAAAATATTGGTATGTTTAATAATTAAGCTACGATATGGTAGTCACGAAAAGAGAGAAGAGGCACTGTATTGGCTAAAAAAAATGCGTATATTTTTTTATCGATCTATTAATAAACTTCAGAAAATCTCTTGATAAACATTGTGAATACGGATGTTGACCGAACATTCTTTATAATCCAAGAATAAATTGAAAATCTGCAGTTATGCGGTAATTTTGCGGCGAATGTACTTGTTATATGCAGTGTAATGCTTACATAGACTAGGTATTACCTTTTGCCTTTTACGTTATGTAATCTAACAATAACTACTTTCTTCCAGTCATCGAGCGCGAATAATGCCTGAGGTGTAATTATTTCCTGTAGTCAGAATTAAATTTAATAAATAAATGTGTTATTGAGGCTGAACGCATTGATGTCATCAGTGCGTTGAGATTTTTTAGAATACAGTCACTCTACAACCAGTACAGGGTGAACCAAATTAGATGGGATTTGGGGTTTTCTCTAAAACTATGGCAAATAGACAAAAACCAATATAGGTGTCCCTAGCTCGATTTTCGAGAAACAAACAATGGCGTAAACCGCGATCGTCTATCTTTTTCCACAACCGAGCTACAGAGCGTTATTGGAATGTTGGAATTTTTTGATATCTCAATTACCAAGTGTCGAATCGAAAATCGAGTAACACATTCTTACGGCACTTTTTTTGAGTAGAATCCGTTGCTGGCAAGAAGAAAATTACGTATGCCTCAGTTTTCGAGATATAGACATGACTTGTTTTTTTTCAAATTGAACACCGTGTAAATTATTCGATCACAACTTAAATTAGCTATCCAAATATATCATGTCATATTTATCTCTAGAAAAAGTGGTTAATTTTCGAAAAATTTAATATATTCGTGACGAGGCCATGGAAAACTTAACACTTTTTGTGATATAAAATAATTTTGCCAAAAATAGGAAAAACTGAGTGCAATAAATGTTTGAATTGTCCTCTATTGACATCTATGCATTTTTGACACCTTCTTCGTACAGTATTTGTTGTATTTCCAATCATGACAGGAGTTATTGTTCGAAACGCAGCTAATGTTTTTTTTTTCAATTCTTCTATGTTATCACTGATGTTATCAGAACGTCTAACATTTTTTAAATAACCAAAGCCAAAAGTCGGCAGGGGTTATATCGGAAGATCTATGTGGCCACAAAATATTACCATTATTTCCTAAAAAAATGGGGTGAGAGATGGTAGTAGGAGTGGCTAATGCCAAACAAATTTTTGAGACCTCAGCTTCTCTTGTATATACTAAATTCGAATTTTATGGACACTTACTTGCTTGATTTACCCCCCATTTACCCCAATTTACTCCCCAACCCTTCGACGGAATGAGATGAAAATATAATCTAGTTCCAGATCCCGTTAAAGTACATACGTGTACCAAATTTCAAATAATCTCTTAAACGGTTCCAGAGTAATCGTGCGCACAAGAAAAGGTACAGACAGACCGACAGACAGACAGACATTTTTTTATCGATCAAACTTAAAATCTTCACGTTTCATGACATTCTAAGCCTATCTGAACAATAAAAATTTTCAAAAATTTCTTTGTCGTTACTATACTTCCACTGGATGTGGAAGTAATTAAACAATATCTAAACTACTTTGTTGTTTATTAATGTCCAGTTGGCTAAATTGATTGTTAGTTATCAATTTAGTTAACTTAGCTAACTAGACATTGATAAACTGGTTGTATATAGTAGTGTATAGTATAGTAGTGAGTTATGTATAGATACCTATCCAATCCTCCCCAAATTGAGCATTTGAATAATTTCGTGTTTGACGTATGACCTGGGGCGCCATCGTGTTGGTAAATTAATCTTTGAAATTGAGGCGTATTGTCTACAAAGGGCTCTATTTCTTGTCGTAGAATGTTAATAAAATTTTCGGTATTCAAATTATCGTGAAAAAAAATGAGTACCTATTATTTGGTATCCAATAAAACCACACCATACACCAAATCCAAATCGTCCTTGACGATTAACTGTAGCGGTTACGTGCGGATTTTCATAAGCCCAATGCCACAGTGGGCCAAAACGAAAAAAAAGTGGCCAAAAATCGATTTTTATGAAAGTGCAAATATTTATTTTACATTCCTTTGGTACTTAAACTAACACATCCTTTCCTGGAAGCCCAGCCTCATTAAGCGAAATTTCTGCCTGCTAGAGCCCTCCAAACAAGACACTTTATTGTGGACTAACTCATTGTACCGCCACCTCATTCTATAACCAGACTTTGACTAGTGACTGTGTTTAGAAGACGTTTGTATTTAAGTTGCAAATTTTCAAGAAGCTTAAGTAAGGTATGGACATTATTTTACATATAATGATATGTCAATTGTGACGTATACTTTCCGGTGATGCCGGAAAGTGTCACTTTTGGCACCTTAGTAACGGTTCGGTTACTCGGGCGCCACCTTTACAATTTTTACGTGGGGCAAAGGTCCCACACTAACCTCTTAATACAGCCTGTTTCAGTAGGGCTGGGATAGCTACAGTGGAGAAAAAAACAGAAAATTCCAGTGGGTCAATTGGGATGTATCAGACTTTCACACACACACAGTAAAACACATAATTCGGTAAATAATGTCTATTTATTTCCTACAAGTTACAATACCAACACTAAGTTAGTCTAAATCTACTAATATATATACCAGACAGTACCCAGGCTATGATATGACTATCGTGCAGTTACGGTGCGGTTACAGCGAGGTTATTTATGGCAGGCGGGAGCGAAGCAGCGGTATGACGTGGACTTGAGGTAATGGCGGTGATGGATGGTAAACGGCGCGAAAACGATGCAGGTGACGAAAAGCGGTTAGGTTATGTACAGTCGTCGGATACCAGGAAGGAGCAAGCAAACAATAACTAATGCAACAATAAGAAAAATGGCTACTCTAGGTGTCAGGCTTGGCTAATACCAGGAACCCTAAAGCTGGAAAGAGATGTATGATTAGTTAAGACAAGACGGCGTTCTGCAGCTCCTAACCTGAAAACAGTTAAAAAAAAAATAATAATAATATGGCCACGTCCCGATTTCTCCGCATTAGCAGATACTACGAAGACCTCGGAGACGCTCTCTCTGTGCCCACAGGGTAAACGCACTAGCACATATTACGAATACCCTGGGTACACCGGAGTCAGCCACACTAGCACGACGGTTGGCACCTGGATGTGAGCTCGTACCCTGGGCCTGAAATTGGGTGAGCGTCTTGCTTTCTCCGCATTAGCAGATACTACGAAGACTCCAAAACGCTCTTTCTATGAACACAGTTTGCGTGCACTAGCAGATATTACACGCACCCTGGGCACACAAGAGTTACCAGACAGCAATTAGAATTAAAGGACCTGATTTCTCCGCATTAGCAGATACTGCGAAGACTCCAGGAACCTCTACTTTATGACCACAGAGTACCCGCACTAGCAAATATTACGGATACCTTGAGGACACAACCAGAAAAATAAGTACAAAGACAAATAAAAGTTCACAGTATCAGCCAAACCGCTACCTAATATAATTATTACTATTATTCTTACTTATTTCCTCCTAGTTGCTCCTGGCGCGTCTGGTCGCTGACTTCGCTGAATATTAGAAAAATACCTTGTATATTGTTAAATATCGTACTCAACAAACTGTAGCCCCATTCAGCCCCATTTACAAAATATTGTTAATTCTTTCAGATGCCGCGTGTACATGTAGTCGGAATCAAAGTGCGTTCCGCTATTTTCAAAATAAATAAATTCACAATTTCTCCAATTACAAAAATGTTGAATTTAATTTTGTATTATTGATTTATATAGCAATTTAGTACACATTAGGGTGGTCCAAAAACACGAAATTTTGGAAGGTTTATGCGTTTGTATCTAAAATTTAAAAGCAGGTTTTTTGGATAATTTCTGAATTTTAACAGAACTTACGCACATTTTTCCTAGAAATCTACTTTTTGGTATCAGTTATAGGCATGTTATAGGCATTATTATATTATTATAATAAATAAATCCGTTTTGGTCTCACCATATTTCCTAATTTGTTTTCCATTTTTATAGAAACGCAGTTATTCAGTTTCAACCCTTCAAAAACTACCCTATTTTATCAATGGGATTTTCTTTACTATTTTTCTGTTAATTTGCAGGTTGAATTCTACACGAATTTTTAGAATGTTATTATTTATTTATTTTAGTTTTAGAATTTTATTCAGTTTTTGCGATTATCACCCCCTAGAAACCACCCTATTTTATCAAGGACATTTTTTCACTCCACTCTGTTAATTTGGAGGTCGAATTCTATACATATCTGAAGTTTTAGGATGTTACTCAGTTTTTTCGTTTTCCACCCCCTAAAAACTACCCTATTTCATCAAAAGGATTTTTAAAAATATTTTTCCGTTAATTTACATTTTGAGTTTTCTACGAATTCAATGTTTCAGAATTTTACTTAGTTATGTCGATTTGCATCCCTTAAAAACCGCCCCAATTTACAATAGATTTTTTTCATTATTTTTCCTGTAAATCATTAGATTATTTTGGACCAATTTTGTAAATATCTAAATTTTAGTCACTTTTTCTTTGTTTCGGCTCACTGTGGCAATGGTGGTTATTATGCCGATTAAAAATTCCGGCACTGCTTATATGGGCCTCATCTATGCATATAATTGTTACTTCATTGCACTGACGCAAAAACCACTGGCAAAAATCGAAACGCCTCTGAAAGTCGTTTGGGTATAGATGGTGACTCATCCTAATTTTGTAGGGTTTGAATTTTTTTTTTAAGCAACGCAACGCAGTTGTTTTTGGGATTCCTAAATGTTCCTGTATTTCGCGAGACGATATATTATGATTTTCTCCAACAGTTTCTAAAACAATATTTTCTATAGGTTCTCTACCTGCTCTATTATATATTTTTGCTCGAGGTTTTACAAATGATCCAAACTCTTTTAAATTTTTGAATATTTTTATGTCTGGCTGTCTCTTTTCTGGATATCTAAAAATATTGTTTATTCGGCACTTTTGACATAAAATTATACTGTCTATCACTTACCTATTAAAATAAAGCTCGGAAGCTAAATTTGAATCTTCTCCGCATTCTATAAAACACTTAATCATATCATATTTTTCACCATTACTAAATTAAACTATTTTTGACAATGCTCACTCACTCTCAAATTAGTTTTTGACATTTACGATAATTTCAATTTAGTTTTTTTACCATGGTCTTCTCAATAAATATTAGAAATGCGATAAATATGCCTAGATGTAAATGAAAGACAATTCGAACATTAGTTGTAGTTTAGTTTTTCCTATTTTAGGCAAAATTATTCTATAATATAAGAAGTGTTGTTGTTAATAGTTTTCTATGGCCTCCTCACAAATATATTAAATTTTTCGAAAATTAGCCACTTTTTCTAGAGATAAATATAACATATTGTAATGTGTTACAACCCCTAGAATGATGTATTTGCACCTACTCGAAAAAGAACCTACCAGAAGATTCCAAAGTGACATCTGGAATTATTGAGAGAATGGTGGCGCCATCACAGAACAATCGAGATCTGTCATTTTTAGGTATAAAAGACCGACCGCATTCTCGGCGAGTAGTTCAGAAAGTTCAGAAAGTATAGAAAGTGAGGTTAAGACTTCAAAGATAAACAAAGTAATAAACATTGTGATTTTTAGTCAGTAAAGTGTATTTAAATTAATAATAGTATTGTGAAGTATCCAGTAAATATTTAATAAAGTGTGTTAGTGGACATCTCTTGGTATAATTTTTGGAACCCACGGAATTTGCAAGGGGTAGTTTCCTAAGGGTGGAAACACACGACAATTGGTGTCAGAAAGCGGAATTTTATGACAAGAGGAGCTCTGAAGTTGTGCTGGAGTGTTCGAGAAGTATTCTCGAGGTTTAGTGCTAACACGGAGGACTCATTTACTGGACATTGTTCGAGGGTTATTTTCGAACAGGAAAATAGTGTTAAGTGAATTTTTGAGACATTGTAGAACATTTTATTAGGACATTAGTGTGATAATTAAATCCTTTGAACTGAGAAGTGATAGAGACACTGAAAAAGACTCATTTAGTGCGTGAAAATTTCTAGAACTTTTCTATTTGGACATTTAGTGGATTTTTAAATTCTCTGAACTGGATAGTGACAAAAGACTCTGGATAAGACTTTTTCGTGCTATTTCGAGATTTGTCTGGGAAGTTCCATTACCGATATTGACGTGACAGTTAAATTTATTTTATTTTAATTTCATCGTATGCCCGTAACAACAAGAAGTATGGCATCCGATAAACAAATACAGGACTTATTCGAACAATTCCAAAAAATGATGGCACAGCAGCGCCAGGAGGAGGAAAAACGGCGTCAAGAAGAAAAAGTCGAACAAGAAAAGCGACGTCAGGAAGAAAAAGAAGAACAGGAGAAAAAACGTCATGAAGAAAAAGAAGAAAGGAACGAATTAAAGAAAATGATGGAAGATCAGGAAATAAGACGTCAGAAAGAAAAAGAGGATGAAGAAAGAAGACGTCAAGAAGAGAAAGACGAATTGAGACAAATTATGGAAGACCTGAAGATACGACAACAAGAGGAAAAACAGGAGCAAGAAAGACGCCAGGAAGAATTAAGGAAAATTCTAAATGAACAAATCAAAATACAACAGGACGCTATAATTTCTGCCAATGAAGTACTAAAATGTGAAGTCAAAGAAGAGATAAACAAGGTCGAAGGTAAAGTAGGAGTAGTCGAGACAGAAGTCGGTCAAGTAAAAGGAGAAGTAACTGAAGTTAAAGAGAAAGTAAACAAGTTCGAAGAAGAAGTCAAAGGAGAAATAGACCGGCTTAAACGACAGTTGAGAGATAGAGGAAGCCAGCAGGTGGTATCAACAGGACAGCGACTAAAACCTCCTTCTTTTGACGGCCAAAGTTCCTGGACGACGTACAAGAGGCAGTTTGAGGCAGCAGCATGTGCGAACAACTGGGATAACGAGGAAAAGGCCATGGCATTAGTTCTGGCGTTAAGGGGCCAGGCCTCAGAATTACTTCAGACTATCCCGGTGGAGAAACAAAGGGACTTTAAAGTCTTGGAAGCTGCATTAGACTTGAGGTATGGCGATCAACACCTTGCCCAATTATACCAGACTCAGCTGAAATCCCGAATGCAAAAAGCTGGGGAAAGTTTACAAGAATTTGAAGCTGCGATAGAGAGACTGGCACACCTGGCGTATCCGAGTGCACCTAAAGAATTCCAGGAACAATTAGCCGTGGGGGCCTTTTTAGATGGTATAAGGGACGAAGAGGTCAGGCGAGTCCTGAGACTGACGAGACACCAAAGTAGTAGCGAAGCTTTGGTGCGTGCACTCGAAGTAGAAGCCGCTTACAGGGATACTCCAAGGTCGAGAGTGCGAGCTGTGACTCTCGAAGAATCGCAACCAGAAATGAACCAGAACCCCTTGCTGACTGAGATGCAGAAAATATTCACCAAATTATGCGATAAATTGGATGGCCTCGGAAAGCAAGAAAAACAACAAAATAGAGGAAAGCCGAGCGGAGGTATTAAATGTTTCAACTGCGGCAAGGTTGGACATATGAAACGGGACTGTCGACAGCAGAACTCGGAGAGTCGAGTAAATGCTGTGAATGTAGAAGAGAAGCAGGAAAACTAAAGATAGCCAGCACCAAGGGGGCTGTGCTGGCTAGGGAATGCGGTGCCCCCAGAGAAATAAAGATTTCCCAGCTCCAAAGAATACCAAGTAGTCTGTTGTTGCAAGGATATGTGAATGGAAGAAAATGCGTGTTTACTATTGACACCGGTGCTACGTCATCAATAGTACGGCCAGGGTTTATATCAGGCTTGCAGATTGACAAGAAGCAAAATGGAGTAATCATTCGGACAGCCACGGGGGACAGGGCTGCGGTCCATGGAGAAGTCGACTTGGAACTGCAGGTTGGACGGTTGAGGTTCAATTACAAGGTCATTGTGGCTGACATTATGGATGATTTCATTTTGGGTCTGGACATCATGGGAGAGCAGGGATTTATTGTTGACGTAGGGGAGCGAGTCTTAAAAATTGGAAATGAGGAATTTATTCTGGCAACCGCAGATGACCAATTCCATAAAGCAAGGTTGTTAACAACACAGACGATCAAGATTCCTGCTCATTCAGAACAAATTATCGATGCTGCCTTAGAAGGAAATCCTGGAGGGTACCGTGTTGGCCTAGTTGAAGATGATGAATCGATTAAGTCCCTACCCAATATTATTGTGGCGAGAACTTTAACCCGGACTAAAGACAAAATCCCAATTAGAGTCGTTAATTTAAATTCCCACTCAGTGACAATTAAGGAGGGCAAACCGATTGGCTCCTATGAACCGGTCTCATGGGTAGCAAGGTGCGAGGAACAAACAGAGGGAAGTTCATCTACGAAAATAGACCAGGAAGTTTTGACCTTGCTGAGTACCCAGTTGGAGCATTTATCTGAGGATGAACGAAGGGAGGCAATCAAGTTCCTAGAAAAGGAAAGTTCAGTATTTGCCAAGAATACAGAGGCCCTTACAAAAACAGACATAGTCCAGCATCGGATAAATACTCGCGACTCACCAGCTATTCGACAACCACCTAGGAGGCTTCCATTAGCGAAACAAGAGGATGCCTCGGCAATGATAAACAAGATGCTGCAAGATGGGGTCATTGAGGAGTCAACGAGTCCCTGGTCATCGCCAGTAGTTTTGGTTGCCAAGAAGGACAGAACATTAAGATTTTGTGTCGATTATCGAAAATTAAATGATGTCACGAAGAAAGACAGTTACCCATTACCACGAATTGACGACACGTTAAGCACGTTGGCAGGCTCACAATGGTTTTCTACGTTAGACCTTAGGAGTGGATACTGGCAAGTGGGGCTTCATCCTGATGATAAGGAGAAGACAGCGTTTTCAGCAGACAGTGGTCTTTATCAATTTACTGTGATGCCTTTTGGACTTTGCAATGCGCCAGCTACCTTTGAAAGATTGATGGAATTCGTACTGCGAGGGCTAACCTGGAGGACGTGCCTGGTTTACCTTGACGACGTGCTTGTTATGGGACAGGATTTTACAGAACATTTGAAAAATCTTCAAGAAGTATTTGGGCGAGTCAGGAATGCCCATCTGAAGTTGAACCCGAAGAAGTGCCTGCTATTCCAGAAAGAAGTCAAATTTCTTGGTCACGTGGTGTCTTCGGATGGAATACAAACAGACCCCGACAAAATTTCTGCAAGTTATTGGGGATACACAAAACACGGACAACAGCCCTTCACCCGCAATCAGATGGAATGGTGGAACGACATAACAAGACCATGAAAGAACATCTATCTAAAGTGGTTCATAAGAATCAACGCGATTGGGATCTCCACATACCGTTCTTCCTCATGGCATACAGAGCTGCTATCCACGAGTCTACAAAACAAACACCAGCCCGTGTAGTATTTGGACATGAGATCAGACTGCCGTGTGATTTGATTTTCGGAACACCAGGCGGAGAACAGCTTCCTGTGAACAGCTATGTGGATGAAATGAGTGAACGGCTAAGAAATGTTCATGAGCTGGTTAGAGACCAAATCACCATAGCCAGTGACCGAATGAAGGCTCGATACGACCGTAAGGGTAGTTCAGAAGGGTTCAAGGCAGGAGATCTGGTTTGGCTGTATAACCCACAGCGAAAGAAAGGGAAGTCACCGAAACTTCAACCTCCTTGGGAAGGACCTTATACTGTTATTACCCGAATTAATGATGTCGTCTATCGGATTCAACGAAACAAAAAGTCCAAGATGAAGATCGTACACTTGGATAGACTGGCGAAGTACGTGAAAGAGGCTGAACTGCCTGACCGGGACGTTCAGGCTTAAGGAGGGGGTAGTGTAATGTGTTACAACCCCTAGAATGATGTATTTGCACCTACTCGAAAAAGAACCTACCAGAAGATTCCAAAGTGACATCTGGAATTATCGAGAGAATGGTGGTGTCATCACAGAACAATCGAGATCTGTCATTTTTAGGTATAAAAGACCGACCGCATTCTCGGCGAGTAGTTCAGAAAGTTCAGAAAGTATAGAAAGTGAGGTTAAGACTTCAAAGATAAACAAAGTAATAAACATTGTGATTTTTAGTCAGTAAAGTGTATTTAAATTAATAATAGTATTGTGAAGTATCCAGTAAATATTTAATAAAGTGTTAGTGGACATCTCTTGGTATAATTTTTGGAACCCACGGAATTTGCAAGGGGTAGTTTCCTAAGGGTGGAAACACGCGACAATATGATATGTTGGATAGCTAATTTATGTTGTGATGGAATAATGAAATAATTTATAGTGTTCCATTAAAAAAAAAACAAAAGTCTCGAAAACTGAGTAATACATAATTGTATTCTTATCAGCAACGGATTCTACTCAAAAAAGTGCCTTGTTACTCGATTTTCGATTCGACACTTGGTAATTGAGATATAGAGGTCATCCAAAAATGCCAATTTTCCAAAAACGCTCTGTAGCTCGGTTGTCGAAAAAGATAGACGATCGCGGTTTACGCCATTGTCTGTTTCTCGAAAATCGAGCTAGGGACAACTATACTGGTTTTTGTCTATGTGCCATAGTTTTAGAGAAAACCTCAAATTCCATCTAATTTGGTCCACCCTGTACTGTACCTTCAAAATCAATATTGAATTTATTTTTATTTTTATTTGTCATTAATAATGAAAAAATAATTATCTTATAATTAGGCTTTACGCTGAAGTAAAATATTGTTACCTTTTTCATGCTTTTCCTTTTTTTTTCAACTGTTACCATGGACATATGTTTTATGCACAAAAAATATGGTTCCTTTAACAGTCGTAAGAAAAATATTTGATTATTTAGTGAATTGGTACCAAAAATTTTTTCACGTTATACTGCCGTCCTAAGCCAAAAAGACGTATCTCAAGTTTTGGCCGAAATGCATATTTTTATACCTTAGGATAGCTGCAGCTATTTTCTATATATTTCCATAGCGAAATAAACGTATTTCAATCGTTAAGTATTTTTAAAGTGCTAACAAAGTTTGACGTATCTAAAAAAAATATGAGAAAACCTAAGCGATTTAGCTAATTAGACGTATCTCATTGTAAAAAAAAACTAGTAACCTAATTAATATAAATTCATAACTACACCACTATTAACCTCCACATTAGTACAACTACAAAAAAAATATTAGTAAATATTTGAAAATATTGACGCGATTTCGAAAATTCAAAACATGCCTTATATCTCAAAACAGTGAAACCTTGAGATACGTCTTTTTGGCTTAGGAGGGCAGTATATGTTCTATAAAACTTTGGATCACATCTTTAGATCTAGTTAGTATAGCTCTAATAATGAAAATAAACATAAAATAATTGCTTTTTCTAGTGTACGATGCCTCTGGGCGTTACTCCGGTCAATTTTTCTTTGGAAATGACTATTGGTTGGGTTCGAAAACACATTGTAAGGAACTAACAAACGTGGACACGAACAATGAAGTACCTCCTTTCCCGGTGTGCTTTTATGTGGCAAAAATTAGGATCAACGTTAACAGGCAGGCTACCCCTGTGGTAAGTAATGTTTTATTTTTTTATAACATCTGCCATGCTAGAACAATAATTTGTTAAAACAATGTTTGGAAAAATTTTTGAGTATTTCAAAACTAAGACAATTTGTCAAACTAAATGAGAAATTTTGAAAGAAATCGGTCATTAGAGGAAGGCAGGATAAAGTAAATATAACCCATACCCACAAACCTGAAATTAGTATTGTGCCTTCCGATTGCGATACAACACCGTACACTCAAAGAAATAATATGGGTAAATTCAACAAACAAAAATGGTTAACTCACAATATCGTTAATTTTGTTAAACCAAACTATATTGATGGCATTTTTAAACAAGAGGTGATTGTTATTTTAATTAATAAAAAGTTGTCGTACAACAAAACAAACATTAACTTAAAAAACCGCTGCCCAAGGAATCACTACTTCCACATCCAAATTTTTTATCCAAGTCACTCACAACGAAAAAAATTTGTATGTGGAAATAATTGTTTATGGAACTTTAATAATATAATATTTGAAACCCTCTATCCCAAAAAACCCATAAAACGATACCCCACATCGGTAGCGGGGTGGGGGTGGTGATGGGGGGGTGGTAATGGGGGTGGATGAAGTAAAAAATATTTTGAGCTTTCTGGTTCTTGTACACACACTAAATCACATTTTTTTTTCATCCCCTTTAATAATGGGGTGGGGGTGGTAATGGGGGTGGCTAATGCCAAAACTTTTTTTGGGACCTTAGCTTCTCTTGTATATACTAAATACCAATTTTATGGACTCTTACCTATGTTTGATTTACCTATTTTCCCCAAATTTACCCCAATTTACCCCCCAACCCTTCGACGGAACAAGATGAAAATATAATCTAGTTCTAGATCTCGTTAAAGTACATATGTGTACCAAATTTCAAGTCAATATCTCAAACGGTTCCAGAGTAAACGTGCGCACAAAAAAAGTTACAGACCGACAGACAGAAATTTTTTTTTCGTTCAAACTTAAAATCTCGACGTTTCGTGACATTCTAAGCCTATTTGAACAATAAAAATTTTAAAAAATTTTTTTGTCGTTACTATACTTCCACTGGATGTGGAAGTAAAATAGATGAATAAGACTATTATTTTGTTCGTCTGACTACTATTTTGTTGAATTCTGTCAAATTAAACTAGATAATAGTATATTTTATTTTTAACTATCATCGAATTGTAATTCTAACCCAGTATTAGTTCGCTGTATTATTATTTTTTTTTTAATGCCTTATTTAGATTAACATCCTGGCGAAGTTTAGCTAATGCTACTCTACCACTTAACCAGGACGGCGAGATGAGTTACGGTCACCCATCCAAGTGATGGACTCGCATCGGCGTGCTTGACTTCGCCGATCGCCGACTTATTGTACTTGGTAGACAAACCAATATTATTGTCGTCTTCTAGAAGTTCTAAAAGAATTACCATAAAATTTGCTTGCTTACCACGTAGTCTATTACAGACATTATTCCTAGATGACGCCACATACAAATCACTGACAATAATCAATCATGCATTATCTTATACTCTTATGAATTTATAGAAAATTAATAACATGATTGCAATGCTCAAATTCTCTCAGGGATCATCGATATATTTGGATGGATCTTATAAACGATCTCTAATCTTTGGTTTGGGTGGTCTGATATCTCAATACTGAGATTTTGGCTAACCAAAAAAAACTTCATCATACAATAAAGTGTAGATCAACCTAAAAATTAGTTGGTGAACAAAAAACAAAGTTGTACTATTTAATTGTAGACCAAATTGAAAATGGTTAGTGAACATAAAAAAATGTCATTGTACTATTTAATTTGTTACAAGAAGATATGATTATTAAACTACTATTTGTTTACGAAAACAAATAAAGTTGTGTGACTATTCTTTTCTGATTGATTTAACTATGAAACTAAAACTAAATAGGCGCGATTTCATATGCTCTTTTTGGTTGAATTTACCTATCATTTTCTTTGAGTGTACATGCTGAAAAGGAAAAGTGACCGGCAGTCTTTAAAAAACAATCATTTTTGAGAAAGGAGTTGGCTATCTTCGATTAGTCCAATGCAAACAACGAAGAGCTGCTTAAAAAACAATCATCTTTGAGAAAGGAGTTGGCTATCTTCAATTAGTCCAATGCAAACAACGAAGAGCTGCTTGAAGCAGGTGGAGATTTTTGTCTTCGTCTGTATGAGCTGAAATTGGGGACAAAAATCAATCACTAAGGAGAGTTGTACCAACTAAGTTCAAGTCAAGTTCAGCTTGATCCAAGATCAAAATCTGTTGTAACAATCATAACATTGGCCTTTGATCTTGGATCAAGCTGAACTTGACTTGAACTTAGTTGGTACAACTCGCCCTAAGGATATCTGATATACAACAAAACTATCACGAAACAAACACTCGAGAAAGACTTTAATTTAGTCAGTTTACTCAGTTTACCACGAATCGATGACGCCCTTAACCAACATATTTTGAGGTAAATAAACACGTCTAAATGTGTACGGTGAATATGTACTCATTATCACAAGGATTTATTTAATTTGTTTTGCATGTTAGTTAGTTAATCAGTATGTTAGCATGTTTAGGCAAGTTAATTTTGAACCACTTAACGACGTCCAACTGAGCTGAAATTTTGCATTTATGTGTAGTTCTGGTGACAATACAATAATATGGTACCAAAAACCGCTGCCCAAGGAATCACTACTTCCACATCCAGATTCTCTATCCAAGTCACTGACAACAAAAAAACTTTGTATGTGAAAATAATTGTTTATGGAACTTTAATAATATAATATTTGAAATCCTCTACCCCAAAAACCCATAAAACGATACCCCACATCGGTAGAGGGGTGGGGGTGGTGGTAGTGGGGGGGTGGATGAAGTAAAAAAATATTTTGAGGTTTCTGGTTCCTGTACATATACTAAATCACATTTTTTTTCATCACCTTTAATAAGGAGGTGGGGGTGGTAATGGGGGTGGCTAATGCCAAAAATTTTTTTGAGACCTTGGCTTCTCTTGTATATACTAAATACCAATTTCATGAACTCTTACCTGCTTAATTTACCCATTTACCCCAAATTTACCCCAATTTACCCCCCAACCCTTCGACGGAACAAGATGAAAATATAATCTAGTGCTAGATCTCGTTAAAGTACATACGTGTACCAAATTTCAAGTCAATATCTTAAACGGTTCCAGAGTAAACGTGCGCACAAAAAAAGTTACAGACAGACAGACCGACAAACAGACAGACCGACAGACAGACAGAAATTTTTTTTCGCTCAAACTTAAAATCTCGACGTTTCATGACATTTTAAGCCTATTTGGACGATAAAAATTTTTAAAAATTTTTTTGTCGTTACTATACTTCCACTGGACGTGGAAGTAAAATGTGTTTTTTAGTTTTAACATTATAACTTATAGTTTTTTTGATTGCATAGCGTATTCACTCAGACGTTGTAGTGTACTAGTGTACACGGGATTAAATAGGAACTTGTAATTTGAAGATGCAGTAGAGGATGAAAAGAGCTTTTATCGAGCACTTTTCCTCTTTTGTCTGATCTGAATGTTTTAAGAGAAATCAATAACGGCACATTGTTAGGTTTGTAAATGTACCATTAACATTCAAAATATGAGCAAAATTTTTCAACGACTTTCTTTACTCCTACGACCACACGACGGTAAAAATATTTTATGTAAGATACTTTTACAATTAACATTTCACTGACATTTTTTTTACTTCGCATCATAATAAACTACTAACTGGTCGTTATTAATATAACAAAAAGCTCATTAGAGCTAAGCAGACTGTATTTTTCCTTTATGTAGTTGATTTGGGATTAATAGGTAAATAAAGTAACTATAAAATGAACGTTAGGTCAGTTAAGCGAGCTTACCACGTGTACTGTTTCTGTATCCTCCTGCTCCGGGGTTGTGATGAATGTCTTGTTCAGAGGCCTCTGTGCTGTTCCAGTGGAGCAATCTTCCTGGGGTTTTCTAACTTCTAAATGTTACATATGATCACGCACACACAACAGTTTAAAATATTGACTTCCACAACGAGTCTTCTATTTCTAATTGACTGCTAGAACGCGAGTCGTCTATTTTGATTGACTGCTAGAACGCGCGTCGATTGACTTCTAGAACGCGCGTCGTCTCTTCTCGATGACTGCTAGCACGCGAGTGTTTCTATATTCTTCTATCTAAGTATCTAGTGGTGGGGGCAATCTTAACTGACACAAAATGATAGGCAACTAATAATACGCAATAAAATTTCGTCGAACCTACGATTGATAATTACTAGGCGCAAATTCTTCGATAATTACATTTAATTCTCAACATTCCCCTCACCAAAATACGAGTTATTTTACCAAATCTAAACTAACAAAAAAAAACTAAAAATAAACGAGAAAAACTAAATTACTAACTAAAACGCTGTCAATCGACAGGCAGCGGACACAGTTTGACAACTGGTCGCTTGAATATGCCAGTGCTCGTTCGTACGCTTACCACCCGGACTATACCATCAGCTCCTGGATGAGTTTCTGTTACGCGGCCTAACTGCCATTGTAAAGGGGGTAAATTTTCTACCTTTATCAACACTAAAACACCAGGTAAAATAGCTTTCCCCGGGTCTAACCACTTTCCCCTTTGTTGCAAAGTATGCAAATATTCGGAATGCCACCTCACCCAAAAACTCTGGTGCATTCTTTGTAATAATTGCCAGCGACTCAGTCGTGACAACGAAATACCGGTAACGTCTGCATCCGGAACAGCCGTCAATGGCTCTAAAGTAAGGAAATGACCTGGTGTCAGGGCAGACAAGTCATTTGGATCCGAACTAAGCGCAGTCAAGGGTCGCGAATTGAGGATGGCCTCTATTTGTACAAGAACCGTATAGAGTTCTTCATATGTTAAGATTTGTTCCCCTATGACCCTCTTTAAATGTGTTTTTACTGAACGAACACCACTCTCCCATAAGCCGCCCATATGGGGCGACGAGGGCGCGTTAAAATGCCAATCTATCGCTACTTGGCCCGCGGCCAGTTTCATGTAACTACTAAGTTCTTTGTGAGCCTTCACAAAGTTTGATCCGCAATCACTATAAATTTTACTACATCTACCTCGTCTTGCGACGAATCTCCGTAATCCAGCTAAAAAAGCCTCGGCGGTCATGTCCGAGACTAATTCTAAGTGCACAGCCTTGGTGGCCATACAAACAATTAAGCACAAATACGCCTTCCTAACCACAGCTCCCCGAACCCTACCCACAGTAATCATTAGTGGACCAGCGTAGTCCACGCCTACGTGAAGAAATGGTTTCAATTGTGACACTCGAACTGCAGGTAAATTTCCCATAAGGGGTTGGAGAGGTGTAGGGTTCGTACGCCAACACCTTACACACTTCGTCAAGACGCTACGAATGGCCCGTTTTGGTGACAATATCCAAAATTGTTGAGCTAGAATCGACTGTACTGTCCGTGGCCCTGCATGTAGGTACTTGATATGAACATTCTCTATAAGAAGCTGCGTTAACCGACAGGAACGCGGCAAGAGTATAGGGTGCTTTTTATCAAACCCCAACTGAGAATGATAAAGCCGACCGCCTACACGTAAAATGTTCTGTTCATCTAAAAATACGTTCAATCTTCTCAAAGGCTTTGACGGCGATAGTCGCTTTTTCAACCTTACTATATCTTGACTAAAATGTGAGCGTTGTACGTGACTAACTAAAACGAAAATGGAATTTCGCATTTCTAAAAGAGATAAAAAATTGTCTAAGTGGCGTTGACTAGGATTTCTAAGATTACGAATAAAACGCACCATGTATGCTACTACTCGTTTTATCGTTTCTAAACTACTATGTTTTTCTAAAAGTTCATCTAAAATGTTTGAATCGACTAAAGTAGTTAGAGTAATTTTTCGTTCTTCCTCCAAGGCTTCGGAAGGAACAGACACATTACTCTCTTTTTCTAACCATAATTCGTCGCGACGGTACAAAAAATCGGGTCCCCCCCACCATAGGGAATGGTGGACTAATTCCGAGGGGAATAACCCCCGGGATGCGCAATCGGCGGGATTTTCTAAAGAAGAAACGTGATACCACGCTGTCGGAGACAGTTTTTCTTGGATATGTGCTACACGATTACTAACGAATGTCTGCCACCTATGTGGAGACGATTTTATCCAAGAAATCGCTACCATGGAATCCGACCAAGCACAAACTCTATGAAATTGAATTTTACTGCTATATACAGAGAGACAGAACGATAATAAATCGGCTAATAATACAGCGGCGCACAACTCCAGCTTAGGAATACAAATGCGTTTGAGTGGAGCGACCCGAGACTTGGCACATAAGAACGACAAGGATACGTTACCATCCGAATCTAGGGCCCTAATGTAACTTACTGCGGCATAGCCTTTCTCGCTAGCATCGCAGAACCCGTGAAGTTCGCAGCGTAAATTACCCACTACTATACGTCTAGCTAAATGTATGTCCGAAAGCCGTGACAGCTCTGCACGATACTGTTGCCAAGCTCGCAAAATATCCGGAGGTGGAGTGTCGTCCCATCCCAAACCTAAACACCATAGGCGCTGTATTAAATGTTTTGTAAAAAATGTGACAGGCGTTAAGATTCCTAAAGGGTCAAAAACTCTAGCTAATTCTGAAAGGATGCTACGTTTGGTACAAGATTTGTCAAGTGTTTGCACATTAAATGAGAACACATCGTTGGCAGGATACCATTTTAACCCTAATATCTTTAAACTTTCTTCCTTGTCAAATGATAACGAACTATGCATTAAATGAGAAGAAGGTAAAGTGGAAAGCAAGGACGTATCGTTGCTCGCCCACTTGCGCAGTTCGAAACCACCCTCTTTTAATAAACCGATCAGCTGGTTTTGCAAGAGAGTAGCTTCCTCGAGAGTATCACTGCCCGTAACTATGTCATCCATGTATGTGTCTACCTTTAATGCGGCGGCAGCTAACGGAAATCTACTAGCACCGTCCTCCGCCAATTGTTGCAACACTCGAATTGCTAAATAGGGTGCACAATTTACCCCATACGTAACCGTTAATAATCTAAAATTTTGTATTTCCTCCCTAGGTGAAAATCGCCAAACTATACGCTGATAATCTACTTGATTAGGATTAACTAATATTTGCCTGTACATTTGTTTAATGTCAGCGGTGAAAACAAAGTTATGTAATCTGAAATTCAATAAAATTGTGACTATATCTCTCTGCAATTTCGGACCAGCTAGCAAACTATCGTTTAATGAAATGCCATTGGAGGCTTTCATCGACGCATCGAATACTACTCGCAACTTTGTCGTGGGGCTCTCTGGTCTGAGTACACAATGGTGTGGAATATAAAATGCGTTGTCTGAGACGGTTTCGTCAGAAACTCGTTCCATGTGACCTAATTCTAAATATTCCCTAAGAAAATTCGAATACTCTAAATGCAACGACGGATTTTTTACTAATCGTCGTTCTAAAGAAAGAAATCTATTAATAGCTAGCTGCCTTGTGTTCGGAAAAAACACACTATTATCCCTGAAAGGGAGAGAAACTACGAACCTTCCACTATCGGTTCTACAATGACTATCTAAAAAATACTTTTCACAGATGACGTCATCTGGAGAAAGCCTGGAATGTTCTGGGACATTTTCCAGTTGCCAAAATTTTGTAACTAAATTTTCTAGTGAACTACTATCTACTGAACAAAAGAAAGAATTTACTATTGGAGTAGGTTGCTGTGTATTCCCCATTAAAATATATCCAAACACCGTATTGATAGCTATAGGGGTATTTTCTGCGCCTAGAATCCTCCCACTAGTTAAAAGTAATGGGAAAATATCCGCGCCTAAAAGGAGGTCAATAGGGCCTGGACAATTAAATTTGGGGTCCGCCAAAGTGACGTTGCACAGATGCGGCCACGCTTCTATATCTAAATGCGCTGAAGGCAAATCTGAACAGATTTTTGGCAAAACTATAGCACTAAGGTCGAATGTCGGAGTAGGTTTACCAACCGGTCGCAAAGTAATGTCTACCCCGGAGGCTTGAGACACTAGTGGTGTCTGACATAACCCTTGAACTGACATTGACGTGTCAAACTGACGAATTCCTAATCTATGAGCACATTTTTGCGAAATAAAACTAAGTTGCGCTCCACTATCTAATAATGCCCGACATTTTTCAAAAATCCCCCTACTATTTCTAACTTCTATAAGAGCTGTGGATAATAAAATTCCATTTTTATTACGCACGAAACCCGACAAGGAACTAAAAGAGGTGCTAGGACCTGCGCTACCGGCGGGGTTCAACTCCTCCGCGCGGGAATGACTAACCGACTCTAGTACTGGTGTACTAGGAGCCTGTGGCTCAGTCTTTCTACTAAAATGCAACATGCTATGATGTTTACTATGACAAGTTCGACATCTAAAATTTGAGCTACATTGTTTGATGCTATGTGCAGCGCTCAAACAATTCAAACATAATCGGAACTGTCTTACTAATTGATAACGTTCTTGAGGATTTTTTTCTATAAACTGTGGACATTTGCTAACTACGTGGGATGATTTACATAAACAACAATCTAGGCTGTGAGCAGGCTTCGAGGCCGTAGCACAGAAGGCAGACCTATGCTGTGGCTTACTAGAGTGTGGTGATCTACTAATATCTATCTTTTTATTTTTTAATCTAGAGGAAGATTGATCCATTTGTTCTAATGTGACACAATGGTTTTCTAAGAACTTTACTAATTTCGCATAAGTGGGTATAGTGGTCGTACTACCATGGTGCAATTCAAACCGCGTAAGTATCGCACCATCAAGACGTTTCATGAGCATGTGGCTAAGAATAAAATCCCAGTGGTCAACTGGAAATTCTAAATTACGAAGAGCTGCTAAGTTTTCTTGATAACTATCTAAAAGTTTACGAAGTTCGACTACACTATCTGACGAAATTTTTGGAGCATTTTCTAACTCAGAAAAATAAGCATTAGCTAATAAACGCTTATTTGAATATCTTTTCACCAGGTTATCATATACAACCTTATAATTGCCCGCTAACATCGGCAAGTATTGAGCCATACTAAGAGGCGGCCCTTTTAACGAAGACAGTAAATAGTTAAACTTTTCAATGTCTGACAAACTCTCATTTGTGTGAATTAAGGCATCATAAAGCTGAATAAAAGAGGGAAAAGCTTTAATGTCTCCAGAAAATTTCGCCAACTCTATTTTCGGAAGGTTAATGTGACTAGGCACAACCGAAGTAGTATTATGCAACAGCGACATCCTCCTATTATCATCCTTTTCAAAAAGATCTGTATGTGCCGTCTGTATAGCATAATATTGTTTTTCAAAACTACGTAATATTGCATATTCAGCATCTAAATCTGCATCTTTATCAAGCGCTAATAGGTTTAAAATACCCGAATAATTTCTATCAAATTCCCCTTTAATCGCTTCCAATTGTGCAAATCTCGACTTAAAGGCAGTATGATATTTTTTATCCGCTAAAGCCCTTTCGCAAATCTCATGAATTTCTTGCAATCTATTTATTTCAGATGTCTGAAACGCCCTGTATTTTTTCAATTTGTCTGCGGCTGACATTTTCTACAATGAAATTGAACTATAATTTCGTAACTATTTTCTATGATTGACTAAACTGTGTTTTACTACCACTATAACACAACCCTCTAAGCGATTCCCAAAGTATCTACACTAATCTCTAAACTTGAGTTACGAAAAGAACTAAAAAAGGTAATCTAAAAGTCTAAAAGTGCTCCCATATGAGAGAACACCTCAAAGGCAACCCTTGACGCTACAAACTACACTATGTATGAACAAAAGGAAAATGATCTCTATCCACGGTTACGAGGTTATAAATCACTGAAATATTTCAGAATAAATTTATACTACAAAAACCGTACCTCTGACTAGCTATAAATGACTAATTTAACCCCTCAACAGTGGGATATTAACATTGCATTCCACGACTATTAGCTGAAATAACAATATCTAAAACAGTTCAGTTTACCACTGGATTCACCATCTAAACAAGTAAATGATGGGGAAATTTTAACTTCGCGGAATCTACTAACTGCTAATGTAAACAAACAAACAGAATGGATTAAAAATCGCACTATAACACTATAACTATATTTGCTTGAATGTTAACCAGCAGTATTATAAGTTAAAATTATCTACTGCTGAATTATTTAACCCAATGCTAAATAATCAGTTTTCAAACTATATTTTAAATTGTGGTAAACAGAACGAAATTAATGCAATGTCTTCTCCTTGCGTGTAAATCTAAATCAGCTGTTACTTCGAACGGCGTGGCAAGCGTACGTTGCGTCTGCGCCGTACAACGAAAAGTAGTTCCTATTTAGAGAGCTCTGGCAGCTACTCTGTCATTGGCTAACAGTTTGAATGCTAACCGACCATCTAACAAAAAACGTGAAATGGAGAACGCTAATCTAAAATTTCACACTAATATATTCACCTATTAATTATCAATCAGGGTCGAAGGCACCAAAAAATGGTCGTTATTAATATAACAAAAAGCTCATTAGAGCTAAGCAGACTGTATTTTTCCTTTATGTAGTTGATTTGGGATTAATAGGTAAATAAAGTAACTATAAAATGAACGTTAGGTCAGTTAAGCGAGCTTACCACGTGTACTGTTTCTGTATCCTCCTGCTCCGGGGTTGTGATGAATGTCTTGTTCAGAGGCCTCTGTGCTGTTCCAGTGGAGCAATCTTCCTGGGGTTTTCTAACTTCTAAATGTTACATATGATCACGCACACACAACAGTTTAAAATATTGACTTCCACAACGAGTCTTCTATTTCTAATTGACTGCTAGAACGCGAGTCGTCTATTTTGATTGACTGCTAGAACGCGCGTCGATTGACTTCTAGAACGCGCGTCGTCTCTTCTCGATGACTGCTAGCACGCGAGTGTTTCTATATTCTTCTATCTAAGTATCTAGTGGTGGGGGCAATCTTAACTGACACAAAATGATAGGCAACTAATAATACGCAATAAAATTTCGTCGAACCTACGATTGATAATTACTAGGCGCAAATTCTTCGATAATTACATTTAATTCTCAACACTAACATACAGCAAATAACTATTTCTTTATAAAACGTACCAGATAAATTACCACGGAGACATTTAGACTAATGGAAGACACGCTAAGTATATGCGAATTTGCCGTCGTCCGCTGTGGCTTGCTGATTTGCTTTACGTTCGTAGTCAGCGAAATTATCTTTGTGCGCTTGCGACAGTGTCGGTAGTTGCGCCTCTAGCATGTAACGCCATCGGAAGACGCACGGGTCACTTTTTGATCAGGCAAGCATAATACGCGAGAGGTACTGCGGTGGGAGCCTGCAAACTGTCTAATTTAAACAATCAATCAAACGATTTAAAAAGTTTGTTTTGAATTGTTTGCTATTTGCTACTTTTATATGGGATAATTAAAATATATATTTGAGTAAATATTTTTAAAACGAATTTGAATACAATACTATAAAAAAATATTCACTTATGTTGGAATGTTATTGTAATGATCAATCAATAATAATTAGTGAAATTTTATTTAAAAATAATTACACGGTTCAGAGTTCACAAACGCATTTATATATGTATGTATTATAATATAGATAACGTGCTACTTTCTACTATGCTAATTCCTGACGTACGAGGATAAAAAAATATTTGAAAAATTTCAAAATAATGTTACTAAAAATGTTTAAATAAGATTTCACCGTCTCGCGTCGCGTCGTCCGGTTAATTCAATAGTCCACAGTACAGCGCTCTTTTTTTTTTTTTTAATGATTACTAACAGGCTGAATTCTCGTGAGTAGCTTCACTTTGACGAGACTCCCAACTTTTCTCTCTGCGAAAATTATCGGTAGTGATAGCTATATAAACTGCGCTTGAGTATATAAGTCGATTGGGTGATTGTTCAAATTTTATTACTAACAGTTAGTTTTTTAGTTAAATCTTAAGATAATTTGATAAAATACACGAAAAAACGTTTGTCCTACAAAATGGACAGTATCAATGACCGAAGCGTCCCCCCCAACATGTCCAAATAACGAGGGCACAAAAAAATGATTACCAACTAGAGATGCAACGGATAGTGTTTTGGCCGGATACCGAATACCGGATATCCGGCGTACCTTTTGTACCGGATATCAGATATCCGGCCAACTATCCGGCTTACATTGAAAGTTGGATTGAAAACACGTTTTGGCAACCTCGACGACAAAAAATACTTACTGGCAACTCTTCTAGACCTCAGATTTAAAACAAGTTTTTCAATAAAAATTAGGCCGAAAAATCCCGTCAAATTATTTTGCTGAAGGCTTAAAAAAAATTGTTATGATTCATATTCAAGCAGTGATAGTGAAAGTGGTTCTTCTCCTTCCAGTAAACAAAGTAAAAGAAACCCACAAGATAATGTTACTGCTGATATTCACAACACTTTTTGGGACTATTTTGAGGAAGTGGCGAAAAAAATAGTATAGCGTTAATGAAAACGTTTCGGAGAAAAGCTCAAGGGCCAAGGAGATTGATTATTATTTGAAAGGAGCACGGATTCAAAGAAATAAGTGACCCTTACGGGTGGTACACTAACTATAACAAGTATACACTTTTGTCAAAGCTTGTAAAAATATATCTCTCAGCTCCTTGCAGCAGTGTATACAGTGAGAGGCTCTCTTCAGAAGCTGGCAACGTATACGAAAAGAAACGCAGTGCCGTTTAGTACCTCTAAATGCTGAAAAACTCCTCTTTATTCACCATAATTTACCACTGGTAAACTGTAAGTATTAATTTAGTAACTAATTTATAGATATTGCCAGTTTGTAATATTAATTGTAATGCAGGATAAGTGAAAAATAATAAAACTCTTTCATTTTTTATACCATTTTTTATTCTTTTAACTATCCGGTTTTGGCCGGATATCAGTTCACTCTCCGGTGCCCAACCGAATAGTAATAAAGTGGCCGGATAGGCCGGATACCGGATAGTAATCGGATATCCGTTGCACCTCTATTACCAACCAGCTGATTTTACTTCCACATCCAGTGGAAGTATAGTAACGACAAAAAAATTTTTAAAAATTTTTATTGTTCAAATAGGCTTAGAATGTCATGAAACGTCGATATTTCAAGTTTGAGCGAAAAAAAAATGTATGTCCGTCTGTCGGTCTGTCTGTCGGTCTGCCTGTCGGTCTGTCTGTCGGTCTGTCTGTCTGTCGGTCTGTAACTTTTCTGTGCGCACGTTTACTCTGGAACCGTTTGAGATATTGACTTGAAATTTGGTACACATATGTACTTTAACGAGATCTAGAACTAGATTATATTTTCATCTTGTTCCGTCGAAGGGTTGGGGGGTAAATTAGGGTAAATTTGGAGTAAATGGGGAGTAAATCAAACAGGTAATAGTTCATAAAATTGATATTTAGTATAGACAAGAGAAGCTAAGGTCTCAAAAAAAATTTTGGCATTAGCCACCCCCATTACCACCCCCCACCCCATTATTAAAGGGGATGAAAAAAAATGTGATTTAGTGTGTGTAGAACCAGAACCAGAAACCTCAAAATATGTTTTTACTTTGTCCACCGCACACTCCCACCCCCTGTCACCACCCCCACCCCCTACCGATATGGGGTATCGTTTTATGGGTTTTTGGGGTAGAGAATTTCAAATATTATATTATTAAAGTTCCATAAACAATTATTTCCAGTTACAAAATTCTTTCGTTGTGTGACTTGGATAGAAAATCCGGATGTGGAAGAATTGATTCCTTGGGCAGCGGTTTTTTTACTATTGCTTAATAAATATTTTTATAATGATATAACCACATTGTCCTACAAATTGAATGCAGTTCAGTAAAGATATCATTTTTCAAAAAAATTTCTCCCGGCAAGCTGATTTTTTCAGAGTCGATGGAGTCTCCCGAGTATCCGACCAAAAAGTCAGTCCACACCCCTTGAAGGGTGCTGCAATAGGAGTGGTTTCTTATTTTTTGTTTTTTTTTTAATGTTCTTTTTCCAGCTTGTACATAGTAATATTCTCTACAACTTTGCCTAATAAAATTTTTTGTAACTTTGATTTTTGACGGTCCAGCGCCCATTATATGGGAAAACATTCACCATATTTATTCTATGGCTCAGGAAACATACAAACAAAAGGCTGAATAGCTGGTTTTTGCAGGGTTGATTGAGAACTGTCTCCTGAATCTCCAACCAATTTTTTTTTTGAGACTCAGGAGACAGCTCTCAATCAACCCTGCAAAAACCAGCTATTCAGTCTTTTGTTTGTATGTTTCCTGAACCATAGTTAATAAATATGGTGAATGTTTTCCCATATAATGGGCGCTGGACCGTCAAAAATCAAAGTTACAAAAAATTTTATTAGGCAAAGTTGTAGAGAATATTACTATGTACAAGCTGGAAAAAGAAAATTAAAAAGAAACAAAAAATAAGAAACCACCCCTATTGCAACACCCTACAAGGGGTGTGGACTGTGACTTTTTGGTCGGATACTCGGGAGACACCTCCTCCATCGACCCTGAAAAAATCAGCTTGCCGGGAATTATTTGTGAGCACCCCCTATAGAGAAGGTCGACTTTTACTGTATTAATGGTATGTTTTTCCAGTCCTATGCTCGGAAATTGTCAGTTCCACGGTAACACTTTTCTCATTACTAAGTGTAGGCCAAAGATAACACATGGTAGGTTAGTATATTCTCTGCCCAAATAAAATAGTGTCCTACAAAAAAATTGGAGTGTCGCAAGCAGTGGCGGATCTAAGGTAAAAGGTCTAGGTGGCAAACGCTTTGAAGGGCCCAGTTTTTCGGATGATAACCACGCAAGCGACGGATGCCTTGTCTTCAACCCTACCTGAGGGCCCTTTTGCACGGGGGCCCAGGTGGCATTTGCTCATTGGCCCCCGGTTAGATCCACCACTGGTCGCAAGTCCGACGAAAATTATTTTAAACAACGAATTATTCTATAATTGCGGTTTTGGTAAATTAATATACTTTTATTACTTAAGCGGAATTCTGATATCTACCAAATTTTTCATATAGATTCAGATTATCAAAAAACAACATTTCCCTTAATTTTGAAATTGTAAATTTACATTCGTTGCGAATTTTTGAATTTTTCATGCACTTTTATATGTTGTATTAAATGTTCGACTACAAGACCGAAAAATTTTCTTTATAATTCTAATGTAATATTATTTTTAATGTTTAATTCTATAGATAATTCAAAAATAACATAATTTACATTAAAAGTTTATTAAAAAATGGGAAAATTACGAAAATTACTAAAAAAAAATTTATATAAAAAAATATCTTTTTTGAATAGCCAAAAAAAAAAAAAGAAATATGCATGGTTTTCATATTTGAATAACTCTTTTTTATTATATTATAAAAAAATATATCCTATTTAAGTACCTCGGCATATAAAAAAATAAATTAATCTTCATCAGATTCATCCGTCGACCTTTCATCTTCGTCGCTACGAATATCATTCTCCTCATTTTTACCCTCTTGGCAACTATCATTTTTATCGTTTATGTTATCTAACTCTGTAATAATATTAAAAATAATAATAATAAATTGCAGAATAATCGATAAGTAAAAAAAGATTAAAAAGGTACCTTGGTAGTCAGAAGATAATTCTTCAAAAGATGGACTTTGAACAGGCATCAAATCATGGGCCCCGGTACTAAATTCACTGGCGGGCCCCCGCGCCTAATAATTGTTGAGCGGGAAAGATTTTTTTTGTCAAAATCTCTGATGGGCCCTCGCTACGGGCCCCTCGGAAGCCAACAGCCCCCCGCGGTAGCGGGCCCCCACTACGGGCCCCTAAACTCGGTACTCAATAGACCCCTCCATCGGGAGGCCTGACTTTAAGGACCATCGAACCAATAATATTCGTATTTGCCATCAATTACTGTCCATCCATGATTTTCTGGCATTTTTTCGGTAGGGCTGCGCATGTGTACATTACACCATACACTGCATGTACTGTGTTCTCTTGATTTGCTGCAACAATTCTTGTTTTGACAGGTTGTCTTGTCGGTTTAAGCCATTGAGTTAGAGTTAGAAAATCTTAAAAAAAAATTCCCAACTTTTCTCCAACTTTTGCCAAGTCTGACAAAGTTGGGGGGGTAACGTACCCCCCCCCCCTTCGCTACGCCCCTGAATATCGATATTAGGTAATGAGATACCA
The DNA here is from genome assembly GCA_936432065.2 of Rutpela maculata. Classification (NCBI taxonomy): domain Eukaryota; kingdom Metazoa; phylum Arthropoda; class Insecta; order Coleoptera; family Cerambycidae; genus Rutpela; species Rutpela maculata. The sequence continues at coordinate 147,298,874 of OW386291.2, read as the reverse complement.
CAATTAACTGAGCGACAATGTATATTTCATAATTTTTGGCGACCTTTTCTGAAGGCAGTTTTTAAAAAAATATTTTTTCGTCCTTTTTACTGACTTCTTTATTTAACTTCTACGCAATAAAAAAACATATCTCAGCGTTTTGAATGGTGGATGAAGTAAAAAAAATGGAGGCCTTTGATTCTTGTATACACACTAAATCACAATTTCTTGTATACACACTAAATCACAATCACCCCTTTAATAACGTACCCCCTTTAATAAAGGGGTGGGGGTGGTAATGGGGGTGGCTAATGTCAAAATTTTTTTTTGGGACTTTAGCCTCTCTTATGTATATTAATATCAATTTTGTGGACTTTTACTTGTTTAATTCACCTATTTACCTCCATTTACCCCCAACTCTTCAACGGAATAAGAACAAAATATATTGTATACACACTAAATCACAATTTCATTTTTTCACCCCCTTAATAAAGGGGTGGGGGTGGTAATGGGGGTGGCTAATGTCAAAATTTTTTTTTGGGACTTTAGCCTCTCTTATGTATATTAATATCAATTTTGTGGACTTTTACTTGTTTAATTCACCTATTTACCTCCATTTACCCCCAACTCTTCAACGGAATAAGAACAAAATATAATCTAGTTCCAGATCACGTTAAAATACATGCGTGTACCAAATTTCAAGTCAATGTCTTAAACAGTTCCAGAGTAATCGTGCGCACAAAAAAAGTTGCAGACATACCGACAGACAGAATTTTCTGTTGCTCAAACTTTAAATCTCGACATTTCATGACATTCTAAGCCTATTTGAACAATAAAAATTTTTGAAAATTTTTTTGCGTTACTAGACTTCCTATAAAATAAATATATGTGTCAACAACTGCTTCGTTATATTTCTGTGCTTTGATGTTGCCGTTTTGAAACTGCCATCTTTTTCCATAAATTTGAAGCCCACATTTGTAATCAGTGACCGTAAAATCATAAGTATAGGAATCTCGGCGATTAATTCTCAATATTTTCCTTGTCATTAATTTTTTTGCCATTTGTACTCATCAAAATAATTATAACAATTATAAGAGCTACTAATTAAATTAAATATGGAATTCTAACATAAACCATTGAACATAAACACTAAATTAAAGGTTTAATTGTCTAGAAAATAACCGAGTAGCAAATTACACAAAACCTGCAACGTTAAGTGTTACTACAATATAACTGACACAAAATTGTTTCTCTTTTTATTCGAGAATGACCAAGCAAGTCGCTTACATAATATGAGCATAAGGTATTAAGGTGGGTAATTACTAGCGACCGGATTTGTAAGAAAGTTGCAGAGTGAAAGATATTACCTAATCTATTTAAATGACCTATAAATAAACAAGAACAGGTACAGCACTGGTGCTCTGATTACTTTTATCATAATATTATTTATGTTGCTCTTGCTCTTAAAGAAACTACACTTAATTTGTTTAATGCCCTATAACAACACAAAAGAGGATAAAAGTAAATTAATTAATCTTTATTAAATCATTTAATAATTAATTCACTATTCTACAGCCTACATGTATTGGAAGTAAAAATAGCAAATTCTTAGTAACTTCGTCATGCTAAATAACATTATAAAAAGCAAAAGTTCAAGTTGGCTCTGGTTTTCCCAATACAGGTAATAAAGTGTAACGCAGGTATAGGGGTCTACAGACGATCCAGCTGCTGGGACCCGACATTGTCGGGTTGAAGATAATTGGAATTTCAGCGGACCAGTTCACTTTTACGAATGAGTACAAAGCATGCGGACAAGGCTGGCTCTCTGCCGCTGGATCGTGTGTAGAACCCTTATAAACCCTAGTTTATGGGCGGATCCTATCACAAATAACAGGTAGAATTAGAATTCTACGAAAAATAGACATACTAACTACCTACCTCTTTATTTGTCACTAAAACTAATATTCATTCTTAGGTAGTCGTATTTGTTATATTAATTTTGTTATATTTGTGGTGAAGTGACTTTTGCACATCAAAAACGTAATTTTACTCCCAAAATTAAGAAGGCGTACCAGTTGTATTTTGGTTGTACAATTGGAGATGAAGACAGAAAATGGGCACCTATATGTTGCAGCAATTGTGCGAACAATCTTTGCAGTTGGCTAAGTGGAAGAGGACGTTCAATGGCTTTTATTGTGCCCATGATCTGGCGAGAACCTACAGATCATTGTTATTTTTGCGTGATACCTCCTATTAGACAACAAGAAAAAAAGGATGGTAATACAATACCCCAATTTAACCATCTGCCATTCGCCCGGTTTTCCATAGTGATGAACTATCTATTCCTAATCCACCTCAAGAATACAGCCTTAATTCTGACGAAGAATCGGATGATAATGTAGATGACGACTTAGTCCAGCCATCAACATTACAAGATCCCGATTTCTCTGCCGAAGTGTCTGGTGGTGAACCACACAAAATTAATCAACGCGAATAAAGTGATCTTATAAGAGACCTTGATCTGTCCAAGGCAAAAGCAGAGCTTTTGGCATCTCGATTACAACAATGGAATTTACTACAAGAAAATGTTACAGTTTCCATGTATCGAAGTCGTCAAAAAAATCTTATATATACCTTTTTTCAAAATGGAAAATGACTTGGTTGCCTGCAAGGACATTGACGGTTTAATGAGTGCTTTACATATTCCCCATGATCCTAGTGACTGGAGACTTTTTATTGACGCCTCGAAACTTAGTCTAAAAGCTGTGTTACTCCACAATGGAAATAAATTGCCATCAATTCCAATCGCCCATGCTGTCCACGTGAAGGAAAATTACAGTAACATGAACGTATTGCTACAAACTATAGAATATAACAAGTAGAAGTGTCAGATTTGTCCAGACTTAAAAATGATAAGCTATCTTACTTGGTATGCAGCAAGGGTATACCAAATGTTGCTGTTTTCTTTGTGAGTGGGACAGTCGAGCGCGATTAGGACATTACAAAAGCCGCCAAGACTGGGTTTTGAACCAGGAGAAAAAATGTTGCTAACATTCCATTAATTGATTCACAAAAGGTAATACTGCCACCACTCTACATAAAACTGGGGCTTATGAAAAACTTGGTAAAAGCTATGGACAAAGAAAGACGTGCTTTCAGTTATTTAAAACAAAAATTTCCCAGACTTAATAATGCGAAAATTAAAGAGGGAATTTTTGTGGGTCCTTAAATCAAGAACCTTTTCAAAGATGCTGAATTTGACAACATTTTAGAAGGTAATGAAAAAGCTGCTTGGAATTTCTTTAAAATGGTAGCAACACACTTTCTCGGTAACAAAAGAGCAGAAAACTATAGAGACTTTGTTGGGAATCTTCTTTCTTGCAACCAGAAATTAGGATGCAATATGTCATTAAAAGTCTACTTTCTACATTCACACCTAGATTACTTCTCAGAAAACTGTGGGAGCATGGAGAGAGATTCCACCAGGATATTCAAAATATGGAAAAAGATATCAGGGCAAATGGACTTCTGCGATGTTGGCAGACTACTGTTGGACATGTATAAGAGATGCTCCAGAAGTAACTTATAAGAGACGGGCTAAGAAGCGCAAGAAGAATAATTAATTTTCTGATTAAAGGGCTTATATTCTAATTAAATATATAGTATATGACGTGTATTTGAAATATATATCAAAATGGCAAATAATTTTTTCGCATGATGTAATTAATTGCTTTTTTTATTAAAATTATACCATAATATGTGAGTTAGGTCAGTTATTACAATTTTTAGAGCCAACAAATTTTTTTTATAACTATGTTAAACGTAGCTGGGACCAAAACAATGCAAATAAGTGGTTTTGGTTAACTATACAAAATAAAAGTTAAAATTTGTAGGTGTGTGTATCATTTAGTTCGTTTAGATAATGAAAGGCATACAGTTTCATAATAAGGATACATTCACCTACTGTTGCAAATACCTGTATTCTTTTGGAACTATTCACTTTATGCATGAAACTGGTAATGGTCTCAATACTTAAAATAATTAATGCGGTTAATTTGAACTTTACGCTATTCAATCGACCTTGCCTCTTTCATCTCTATTCACTGTTCCAATTATCTAAATGGTAATTGTCCAAATAAAACTAAAGAACACGACATTTTGTTAAAGTTGATTACACACTACGTATTGTAATTCAACGGTCTGTATTTTCCGTCTACGAAGTCTGCAATTCGACATTTACCTGTAGTAAAATATATTATTTTTACATTTTTGTTAAATATTCCAATAATTACAGAGGTCGTAAAATATTATTTTAGGTATTCAACAGATAACTTTCAAAGAAATCATTCGTTCCTTTCATATGTCATTGATCTAAATGAGTTTTTTTTAGATCATTTTCACCATTTACAAAAGAATGGTAGGTGATGGAGCTAAGAGCTAAATGGACTCCTGATTCGTGTTTAGCACGGCGAAATACATCTGCATACATATGATTTTAACCTCCCCACAATAAAATTGTGGGAGGTTACTACAATTAGTCCAAAATCGAAAATTCAGATAACATCAAATCTTTACGTTTTGAGGTCCCAGGAACCCAAAAAAGTGGTCTTTGAAAAATGTCTGTGCGTGTGTGTGTATGTATGTTAGCACGATAGCGGCGAAGCTATTAAACGGATTTGGATGAAACTTTGCATGAGGGTTTCTTTAGTGCTCCAGAATATCTGAAAAGGTTTTGGTTGAGATCGGATTACGTTTAGTGCCGTTTTGGCACAAGTTGTTTATTTTATGACTACTTACAATTTGTAATCAAACCATTGAAAAGCAGTAAAAATTCTAATTTCAACGATATATCACACTTGCACCCTTTCGATTTGGTTTTCGTTAAAAAAATTAAAAAGAATTCGTTATATGTGCACACATGGCAGCATCCAAAAAATATTATTGGTATTATTGTTAGGGGAAACTGTATTTTGCCATCTGTCAAAAATATTTGGGTTGGTAACCTTTGTGAATGTTGATTTATAGGTTATGGTACGAGACGTCACAGCTAACTTCAAAAATATATATTTCTTAAGATTCAAGAGTATTACATAGCTATTATTAAAATTTCTGCCTGGTTCCCGTACTTTCAACTAAAATCTAGTACAGTGTAATGTTTATGAAGTTCTAAATACTTTGTCCTAATAAAACAGGACTCGTTTTGTAGGTTGGAAATCTATTAGGCAATCCAACGACCTGTCAAAATTATTTTTCAATATGGCGCTGAGGGCAAACATGGGGTTTATTTTAATTAACTCGCGGAAACGTAGCCAAGGCAACCGAAAAAAAACTCATTTAACGAATGAAAATAAAGGATTGCCGGATGTTTGCCCTCAACGCCATGTTAAAAGTCACGTGGTTTGGATTGCTTAATTAGCAGTCTATTTTTATTAATCAACCATTTTAGTTGTGGATTTGACAATTTTGACATTTTGCTTGAAGGACGACAATCAAACGCAGTTTGCGTGGTTTTATATATTTCTAGTTCTGGTTTTTTTTTTTGAGAAACTGTGTGTGTTTTCGTAATAATGTCATGTAGTGAATATTATTCAACCCTTATGGGTGATGTAAAGTGTCGCTATGATGAGAAAATCAAAATAATAGGCAATATTGACCTATACACCATTGGAGTGGAGACTGGAGACCTTTCTGCAGATTTGTTTATTTTACCTTGTGTATCCGTAACTAACATGGTAAATTACTTAGTGTTGACTCACAGCTTCTACACAGGCCAACAGTTAAAGGCATACAAATCCTTACAAGCATATAAATATTATGAGGCTGGATTTGTGCAAGAAGTTTGTGCAAGAAAGATAAACTCAAATGTATTCATTGTTATGGGCAAGGCAAGTTTGTTTATGTTATATTACGCGTATATGTAGTATTCAATAGACTCTACCAGAAAGTGATTTCTTTACCTTTCTCCTAAGCGTTTTTAAATTCAAAGTAAACCTTATCTCACAATCGCACCTTATCGCACAAAAGGATGGCATTTTATTTTTATTTCACGTTTAAAACTGAGATTACTTCTTTGTTTACAATGGAATAAAAAGTTTGGTTATACCTCAGGCAATATGGCCGACTTATCGTGACGCCATCCTAAAATGGTCTATATTGAAAAATTATTTACGTGCATTTTTAAATATTTGCTCCAAGCTAAAAATGAGAATAAACTTGAAAAACTTAAACATGTTATGTCCCTAAATATATTTCATAATCTAAAAATCAACATTCGTAAAGGTTATCAACCCAAATATTTTTGATAAGGTCAAAATTTATTTTAGTTGGGTTTATAGCCGTGTTCGGATATTGCGTCACAATCGTTCATTTAATGCAAATCGAGCTAACTGAGCTAAATCTTAAACGTTCGAATATTACAAAATAAAGAACTTGGACGAAGCTCAACTTGCTCGGACCTTTTTGATGGAGCAGGAAGGTTTTAATTTAACGCATGGGTAGTCTGCTTGAACTGTCCATAATATTATTGACTTGTTGATGATAGAGTGTCATTTGGGCTAAATTCTGTGTTATTATTTTTTTTCCCCTATCCAATGTTCTACAAAATTTTCGAAACGTTATCTGTTAATACCCTTATAATACCCGGCAACTGATTAACATGCAACTTAAACAAACATGAAAGGTTATGTTTTAACAGATTGCTTGTAGTCCACTTCAGTTCGTTCGATATTTGTTCATGAAATAAATGGCTCCAAAGTCACGTGTAATTTATGTGTTTGCTCAGTGCTCTGATTTCCGATGTAATATCCAAATACAGCTGATAGGGATCCACCGTGTGGGGAGGTTCCAGCCGCTTCCAGTAGGTGCCGATTTTTTTAGTATGCATAGCCAAGAATATTCTCATAGGCCACCCGGTTGTATATTTTTTTGAACACTACTCCGGTACCAATATTAGCTTTGTGCCAAAAATCAAAATCGGTTTCTTAGTTTCAGCACTATTGTGTCCTCATATACAGGGTGGACATTTATCGTAGTTTAGTTTTTCTATTTATTTTATATTATTAGAAGTGTTGTTGTTAATAGTTTTCCATGGCCTTCTCACAAATATATTAAATTTTTCGAAAATTAACCACTTTGTCTAGAGATAAATATGACATATGATATATCGTTGGATAGCTAATTTAAGTGATGATCGAATAATGAAATAATATACAGGGTGTTCCATTTAAAAAAACACAAGTTATGTCTATATTTCTAAAACTGAGGCATGCATAATTTTCTTCTTATCAGCAACGGATTCTACTCAAAAAAGTGCTTTAAAAATATCTTACTCGATTTTTGATTCAATACTTGGTAATTGAGATATAGAGGTTATCCAAAAATGCCAATTTTCTGAAAACGCTCTGTTGTAGCTCGGTAGTCGAAAAAGATAGACGATTGCGGTTTGAGCCATTGTTTGTTTCTCGAAAATCGAGCTCAGGACACCTATATTGGTTTTTGTCTATCTGCCATAGTTTTAGAGAAAACCTCAAATCCCAACTAATTTGGTCTAACCTATACATATACACATACATACGCACCAACATCTTCAAAAACCACTTTTTTCCTGGGGCCTCAGAAGATCTGGCTTTATCTCAGTTTTCGATTTTGGTTGGACCAATTTCAAAAATCTCCCAATTTTTATGGCTGGGAAAAATATACAAAGTGAACATCCTAAAAAAATAAATAATAAAAATATTGTGACGATGGACAATAATATTTGAAATGCACTAAGCAACATTGTGAAGGAAAAAGCTTGTCATAATTCCATATCATAGAGGAGTGGAAGCATAGTAATAGTAAAAAAAAAATTGAAACTTTTCTTGGTCAAATGGGTTTAGGATGTTATGAAACGTCGAGATTTTCAGTGAGTGAAAAAAGATTTCTGTATGTCGGTCTGTCTGTAACTTTCCTTTGTGCGCAGTATTACTCGGGAATCGTTTATTTATGATGTTGAATTGAAATATGGTACATTTATCTATTATAACGAGATTATATTTTGACCTTATTCCGGGAAAGAGTTGGAGGGTGTAAAGAAAGGAAGTAAGAGTACATAAAATTGGGATTTAGTGTGTGTACGAGAAGCCAAGGTTTCAAAAATTTTTGGCATCAACCTATTCTCATCCCAGCCCATTATAAAAAATAAACTTGTGTGTACAAGAAGCTCAAAATCTTTTTTGGTATTCAGATGTAATTTGTCTATTTTTTGAGTCCTGCCCACTGTGCACTGATCGTAACTTGATAAGAAAAATACAATGGGACTAATATCCTATAGTTTGTAAAAAAATATTATTATTATAAATCGTTTTTATTATTATTAACACATTCGCCAAATTTGCGATAAAAAAAAGAACTTGTCCAATTTTTGCTTACCTTACACTAAACGTAGCTTAATGACATTTGTGATGCACTGTTTGTCCGCGAATTTTCATATTTTCCCCAATAACTTGGTAACGCCGCACCATTTTGAAAACAAAAATAGTTCTGGACGGAAAATTTTACGCTAAAATAAATGGTGTAAAAATAAACAGGACATTTAAGAGATTCGTCTTTTAACCCGTCCCACTTTAAAGAAACACCCTTTGTATTCCAGAGTATTTTAGAAGCAGGCAATAAGGAAGCCATATAACTACTATTTAAAACATTTTTTCATATTTCTTATACTAAGCCAGAAATTGAACTTCCTCGCAGTCCTGTATATATAAAAAAATTCATATGGGAGAACCTCTCCTTTTTCAAAATTTTCCAAAGTCTGTTAAAAAGTAGGCCGGGGATGAAAAGTTTAAAGATAGAATATGAGCACTTGAAACTTAGCACGACTATAAGCTGACTGGAATGTAAAATTCTGAATATCAGTTCTTAGATAAAATAAATTATGTTTAAGATAACACAGCCCCACAAAAAAAAAGGTCGTGATCTGGATGACTGACCATGGTATTCCTATGTAAATTTCGACGTTAAATCCGAATCCGAGGTCAAAGAAATTCGTATACCCCCCAAAATTTATGTGCAGAGCCAAAAATATCCCTTAAATAGGGACCAATGAACCAACCCCCTAGAAAACTACCCTCTGCTGGACGGGGGTGGAAGAAGATGTGGGAGAGCAAATTTTTTTGTTTTTACTTCGCAATGGTCGCAGTGCACTGTGCAGAACAGCCCTCAACTGATTTGCCCGTACCCGTCTAAGGGGTGGAAACTACCCCCAAATTCACAAGAAGTATTCGAAAAACTTTTAAGACCGGAAAGATCCACTCTGAAGTTTTTCAATCTGAGAGAAGAAAAATCTCCTAACGGTATTGAGTTTGCACAGCAAGACCAACCCTTAAAGCAGATAAAGAACATCGATGAGTGGAAAACAGGAAGGCGCAGAAGGATGTGGGAAGATTAATTTTTTTCAGTGCGGAATTTATCGAGCTCTCATACACCTTCTGTTATCCCTTCTCCAACCTTCGAACATCTGCTCCGCCTTGCCTGGCTTAACCTTTTATCCGACCTCTGCATTCTATACTTTAATTGAACACGCACTTTTTTTAACACACTCCTTCAAAATTTTACCCACTTATTTTCTCTGCCTTCTTGTCTTCGCCGCATACTCTTGCATTCTCAGTCCCCATTGTCCGGCCTCATACTCCCTGTATCTTTTGTTCTATTTCATGATATCACCAGTATATCATGTCTTTTTCGTCCATACAACATTTTATCTTCAATCATATTTGGTTCTATAAAATTCTTGTCTCTCTTCAGGGCTTCCTCTTACACTCTATATACTCTGTCACTTTCTTATAAATTTACTAATGTTTGAGGGTTGGAGACGGGATAACAGAAAGTGTATGAGAGCTCGATAAACTTCGCACTGAAAAAATTAATCTTCCCACATCTTTCTGTGCCTTCCTGTTTCCCACTCATCGAAGGATGTTCTTTACTTGGTTTAAGGGTTGGTCTTGCCTTGCAAACTCAATACCATTGGCAGATTTCTCTTCTCTCAGATTGAAAAACTCCACAGTGCATTTTGGTCTTAAAAGTTTTTCGAATATTTCTTATGAATTTGGGGGTGGTTTCCACCTCTTAGACGGGTGCGGGTAAAGCAGTAAAAACAAGAAAAATTTGCTCTCCCACATCTTCCTCCACCCCCGTCCAGAGAGGGTACCTTTCGTCCCTCTAGGGGGTTGGTTCTTTGGCTGGGTTCACCCTCCACCATGTCTCCTGTAGTGTAGTTACCTAGCTATCTCCCATTTTATGTATTTTATGTTTTGCATTAACTAGATCCCTAGGATAAAATAAAATTAGTAACTTTGGTTACACACAAAAAATTATTATTATTATGAGATACAGATATTGATATATATGGATGTATATTTTTAATGTTAATTTTATTATCAACAAGTTTTAATTATATTAAAATAATAATTCTAATATTCGTTTTCGATTATGTGGGACCCCACATCTCCCTTGCATTCTCAAGAGCTTGTAAGCCAAAAGCCTCCGTGGCGCAGATCTATGTCCGGACGGGTATAGAAGGGGTGTAGAAGGCGTACCAACCCCTTCGGGGGGTTTGTTACGCCCTTGGAAACAATAAATGAGAACACGAGTGTTGCAAAGTGCCCATTCCTACTCCTTTCCATAATGATACTGATATTGACTTTTTTTTTACTTCGATTCGGATTCAGCGTCGAAAAATACATAGGAATTTCATGATCAGTCATTCAGATCATGACTTTTTTTTTGTGGTGCTGTGTTATTCTTTGTGATGGTAGCGATGTTTAGAAGTTTAAGCAGACCTTTGTGCTCTTCCTATGTATTTCTAATTGCAATGTACGCCGTAACGAAATCACTGGATTATTTATGTTTTCATAAATTTTCAACATTACTTTGAACTGGGTAGAGAAAACTATTAAAAGTATCTGACGTTGTCGGCACATAATTTTCTTGCACGAAATTGTAGTATACAATTCTATATCTAGCTTAAATCTAATATATGAACTAATCATTAATAATTATGTGTAAACTTTGTTCCAGAACTTAATGTGTAGATAGTAATGTTCTATTAGATTATCCTACGAGAGCCACCCATTCAAAAACATTTTTTTAATGTTCCATAAATACAAATTGAATAAATTTTATCCCGTCATAGATTTAACAAATTATTTATATATCCTAGCTGTGCTCTACAATTTTCTCAGCAAATAAACACAAACTCTGATTACCTTTACATAAGAACTCTTTTGCAGACAAGGCAGTTAAATGTAGGCGAATGCCTTCCCAAGTCCTGTGGTGTTGCGGGCGTTCGGATGATGTTGGCACAAGAACGCAATCAAGGAGCATCGATAAACATCGTAGGTGTGCGAGAGGTCCCTGGAGAATACTCGTTGTTGTCTGATTCGAAATTCCACATTGTGGGGTGAGTATCTGCAAAGCAAATTCTTTTGGGAATGCGACTTGATATTGTATTAGCTCTTCGGAAGTTTATTTCAATTCGGTGCACACTTGATCAGTGTGCATGTGAACAGCCACAATGGTGTTTGTTGAAGATGGATTTTATATTTTTAAATAAGCTTCTAAGCTACTAGACACTCAACGTTTGTTAACAAGGATGTATCCTCTTGTGAATCGGGCATAAGACTAATTGTATTATTTATCTTGTTGATGAAGCATAGAGGGCAGTTAGTCAGCTTAGCTGTGAGTTTGTTTGTACAAACCACTTCCTTGCTAATGAAAAAAAATTTCACCGTAATCTTGTACAAAAATTTTACATAAACCGAGTTATAGGGAATTAAATTATGCATTTACAAAAAAGATAATCTAAACCTTGTATAGTAAAGCAACTAGAAGTTTTAATTTAGAAAGATCAGAAAAAAAGGTTGTATGCAGTTTTTCGTATAAATTTATAGTCTTTAATTTATAACTAGTTGAAAATTGCGATTCTAGCTTGAGAATTAGCTACTCAAAACGGTCTTCATCGAATAACTCGAAAACCATCACATTAAGCTCCGGTTTTACAGGTTCCGTTTATCTTAGATCTGATAGTCAACTTTAAGTTTTGTCAAAAAGTACGTTTTATACCCATCAGTAACTGATATTTTCAAGTTTAAAATGTTGGGGGAAGCCAAATTGTCTTGGACTGACTTGAAATAATGCAGACATCAGAAGGCATTGCTTTGTGCCAGCGTGCATATTTTGCAAATTTATTGAGAAGATTTGCAATGGAGGATTGTAAACCTACATGTACGCCAGGAAAACCAGGTTCCAAGCTTATATTTCCTAAGGCAAATAAAAGATATCTAAACTAAACACCATATCGAGAAATTGTTGGATCTTTCATGTATTTGGCTGTAGACCAACAAGACCAGATATTTCACATATTGTTAGCGTACTTAGTCAATTCAATGACAATCATGGACCACAACCTTGGGCTGTCACTAAGAGAGTCCTGAGATATCTAAAGGGACTATGGACTATGGATTAATATACGACGATGGACCACAAGAAATCTAACCGGATTTTTAGATGCTGACAGGGCTAATTGTATTTTTGTTCGTAAATCATGCACTGGAACTGTTTTTATAGTGGCGCGGCAGTCAGCTGGGAATCTAGGAAACAGCCTACTGTTGCTCTCTCATCCACCGAAGCAGAATATATGGGTCTTTTATAGGGAGTTAAAGAATCTATTTACCTACGCAGACTACTATCAAAACTGAGATTCGAAGAAATAAGCAAGCAATAAGAAATAAACAAACCAATTGTCTACGTAGTCAAGGTGCTTGTGAAATAGCACGGAATCCAATTTTCCATCATCAAACTAAGCATGTTGACATTGGATGTCATTTTATACGCGAGGTGCTTACAAGAGACGAATTTGAACTGAGGTATACTCCAACTGAGACTATGACAGTATATATACTTACAAAATGTTTGACTAGAGTGAAACATTGTTTCTTCATTGAGTCTAAGGATGTTAAAAGATATTTCACATCATTAATTGACTTCAACTTGAGAGGAAGTGTTGGAATTATTAATCAATTTGAAGCTATGAGATTAATTAGTGCAGTTAAATTGATTTTTTTCGGCGACAACATTCCATCTGAAATTTTATTGTTGATTCTTATGTGTTATGACCTGATTCCTTGTGCGTCAAAAGTTATATACACTTTTTGACGCGCTTTCACGGATTTTTAACTTAATGCTTAATCTATCTTGTACTAGTAATCGGATGGGAATTTAAAAAATACTGGCTTATTTGAAATAAAATTCTCTGATATGTATTGGTCAATCCGCCATCTTGGAAAAAAAGTAGAAAACACCAAAAATAGCCGAACAAATCAAAATTGAATATCTTTTCTATAAGAAGGAGTAATTTCACCAAAGTTGGCAAAGATAAAACTGATTTATGGTCAAATATAAGTAATGCACCAATCTCGGACACCGTATGTCAAATAGAACGATCAAAGATGGCGGACGAAATAAGAATAGAAAGTCTCGTATAACTTCAAAAATGTAATACAAAATGAAACTGAAATAATTTGAAAAGACAATTTATTAAGCATACGCATGGTAATAATAATAATATATGAATATACGACCAATAATCAGAACGAAGCAGTCAAGACTAAAGTAGGGTTATTTTTTAGGGATATGCCGATGAACAGAATAGCACTAATAGGCCAGTGGAATTAGCAAATATGCATATTGTATTTCGTTTCAGGATGCCACGTGGATTAAACGATAGTTTTATTGATTACGAACATGACCCTGAATTTGGTCCACTTTTTGACCGCCGGAACATTGTTTATTTAACGATTTATTGTTGAAAAATTCCAAAAAATCGACTTTTTTAAAGATAACTCAAAGACCTTTGACGATAGGTTTTTCAATTTGTAGATACTGTTAGAACTTTGCAAACTGTTAATTTGAGAGGTGTTTCGTTTAAAACGCTTGAAAATTTGTTTAAATAATTGCAAAAAACCGCGAAAATTTTCGCAATTTGCAAATATTTTTCATTCTTTAACAAAAGCACTTTAGAGCTTGAAACTTTGACAAAATATGTCTTTTATCACCCCAAAGTTACCTCTAAAATTTCATCGAAAAATTTTAAAAACATGAATAATGTAAAATGCAAATTCACCCAGTTCCCGCTGTCGTAGAGGGTTGATCTGGACATCATTCTTTTTGTTGAGACTTAAACTTTATGTTTCCATTAATGGTAAATGAAATTTGCATTATTTTCAACTTCAAAATGGCGTTTGAAAAAGTGTCACATTTTGAGGTTAGGTTTTTTGCTAATAACTTTTAAACAAATGAAGATTTTTGCAATATCGTTCTGATATCTTTGTTGCTGGGTTTTTTCACACATTTAAAAAAAAAAAATGACTGTAGCCTTACTAGAAGCCGAGATGATTTTTTTTTAATAAATTCGTAATTTGTTTATTAATACGTCATTTTATGTACTTTTAGAGGAATCGGAAAAAAAATGCCTCCTTGATAATTGACGAAGAATTAAAAATTTTACTTCGTCGGCCATCTTTGGCTGTTCTATTTGACATACGGTATCCGGGATTGGTATTTGAACATAAATGAGTTTAATTTTTGCCAACTTTTGTGAAATTAGAAAATATAATCAATTTATTCTGCTCTAATATATTTCATAGAAGTCATTTAAGCCAATTCAGAGTAATCATTGTTCACATACAGAAAGAAAAAAACTTGAGGCGAATTAAAAACCTTTTCCTTCCTTAAATTGTTGTTTAAAGTCGTTTAAAAAAGATGAATTTCCATGATCTATGACTTAACAAAATTCAAGTTGGAAGCTATGTTGTGATTGTAAAAGTTAAATGTGATTTTCTCAGAGCTGTTTTGAGTTCGGCAGTGATCAAGCTAGCAACCCGTGATTTTCATTGTTTGGGAACCAATGGTTCATTTTCGTGGATCGCATTTTCCAGATGACAAGACAAGAAAATTACGGTTACTACGTGTCCGACAGAGCATATTGAGAAGGTACACAAAGAAGGATTATGGAGCAGAGATTAAGTGGAAAGTATGCAGAGAACTATTTCCAGATGCGATAAAAAGTTTTAAGAGCCGGTAAACAGAAGTTTGTTTGAGGTCGGAGAATTTTTATCCGTTTTCTTGCACGATAAACTTTTTAATTTGAAACTCACAATCTTAGACTTGCGTAAAACTTTTGTATTGGATATCTTGGAAACAAATACAATATTTTGTCAATCAAAAATAAAAAACGAAGTTATACAGTGTGGATGAACTTAAATAAATAATAATGATGAACTAAAGTATACCATAAAATCAATTATATAATGTACAAAAATAAGATAAGAGTAAAATGTAAAAAGCAAAAGCAGAGAACTACTGTAAAGTTAACAAACTTAAGTAATAGCAAATCACAGCACAGTTGCTTCTAGACTTCGCCCCGATTCGATCCTTGCTGGGGATCTGAATAAGAAATTAATTCTAGTATAAAGAGATATTATATACACTTCTGTGCAATGAAATCCCAACCGCTTGAAAAATAAAGTAATCCAGTTTTTACTAATATTAAGAGGTGTGAATCAGTCTTTTTGGAATTTAGATTTTTCATTATCATATAGGTTATAAAAAACTGACATTGATTGTGAAACGTGATAAGTAAGATATTTGAATAATGCTAATCCAGAAGAAAAACATTCCTATTTTTTTTTTTTTTTTACTTTTTTACACCATGCGATGGAAATGATTTCGATTTATAACAAATGTAAAAATTGACATTGAAACATTCACAGATACAACTGCACATATAGACCGGGAGCCAGGTGAAAATTTGGTCAATTATTTTTTCTCGAACGATAATTAGTGAGACGCATCGGGGAGTTGTATCATAATGCCTCGTGAACGTCATCTGCGGTTCCGTGGGTGGGATGAGCGGCGGTAGCCTCCCACGCACGGAGAAAAAAAATATATTTTTAGTCATTTCCTCCTGACTAAAAATTTGTCAAACTATAGCTAATCCAATATCTTGAAGAAAAAAAAAAGTCATCTGACTATAACATGGTGTATTATACGTCAGCTGGTCGCTTGAACATGAAAAAAAATTTATACATTCAATGATTTCCTCTCAACTAAAAATGTACCTGATGATACCTTCTATGCTACTGTGAATGAATATAAATGTCAGCTGGCTGTACCTCGGTGGAAAGATCGTCAGCTGATACCTTGAAAGTTGTAACGCAGAAGTTAGGCGGGAGCATCTATCGCCTATTTAAATGCATCAGCTGACGTGTTTTCCCTCGACTTACTGCTACCTGATTTTTTTTTATTAATTACAGAAGTATATTAACAATCAAGTTACAAATTTTTATCCGGGAGGAAATGACGTATCTTAAATTATTCGGCATTACGCTCCGACATGTGTGTTCCGATTAAATCAATATTCTGTATAGATACTTTAAAACTAAGTATATAATTGAATAACTGAAGAAATATTTAGATAAGTAAATTAATCAATTTATAGTTTATGGTAACTTAGCTGTTCGATAAATAACACTCATTTTAAAGAAGTGATTAAAAATAATAATGTAATTTAATCAATTTCGTTCTCGCTTCGGCTTGTGTCACTCTCATATCTCTCTGATTCACTGTCAGAGTCGCTGTCAGAGCTGTCTGCCATCATGTCTTCATCATCATCATCTGTACAAAAATTAAAAAAATATATTAAGATGCATATTTAGTGTAACATAATCAAAATGATCAAAAAAATTTTTCGGGCTGAATAGTTATTTCTTCAATCGACTCTGGTAACTGAGTTCCAGAAAACCAGATGAAGTCAAATTTGTTGTCGATTTCTATCCAGCCATAGTCTGAAGGCTCATCAGTAGTTGGGACTTTCAGGTGTGCGTACGATCAAATTTGAGCTATGTAACATGCTCTTAAAAATTGCTGATATAGCTCCAATTTGCATGGTGGTAGAGAAGAGCCATCAATACCCTTTTTGGGCAACTTGAACGTATCGTCATTTTCCAAGAATTTGTAAGTATGTTTTTTTGCGAGATTTTTTGAAACAACGCTACTCTTGCCTCATTAATGTTTTTCAACCGATTAAAGCCATACATACGACAAACAAACTCTTGTATGTTGCCAAAAAAGTTTTCTCTATTTTCCGATGGCTTTGACATTTGTATGAAACAGTTGGTTAAGCGTGTATAAGCATGAGATTCAAGAAAATCCTATATTACTCAAAGATGAAATTGTAAACAAAGTGGCAAATATGACAGGAGTGTGTGGTCGCAGTATTTACAAAATTGTCAGGGAGTATACCACTAATCATAAATTTTCGGTGTCAAAAACCAACCAAAACCGTAAAAAAAATTGTTGATATGGTGGATGATTTCGATCGATATGCAATCAGGAGAAAAGTTCATCAATATTTCTTTAGAAACGAACTCCGTACTTAATTATGCTCCCGCCTAACTTCTGCGTTACAACTTTCAAGGTATCAGCTGATGATCTTTCCACCGAGGTACAGCCAGCTGACATTTATATTCATTCACAGTAGCATATAAGCTATCATTAGGTAAATTTTTAGTTGAGAGGAAATCATTGAATGTATAATTTTTTTTTCATATTCAAGCGACCAGCTGACGTATAATACACCATGTCATAGTCAGCTGACTTTTTTTTTCTTTAAGATATTGGATTAGCTATAGTTTGACAAATTTTTAGTCAGGAGGAAATGACTACCGCCGCTCATCCCACCCACGGAACCGCAGCTGACGTTCACGAGGCTTTATAATACAACTCTCTGATGCATTCCATTAATTACCGCTTGAGAGGGACTTGGTCATAAAAATCTGTCGCTGGCTCTTGGACTAATAACTGCGATTGCATTTATTGTATAAATAATGTAACCTAATATTTTGTCACGGCTCCGTTTCCTTCCAAGACGTGATTAAATCTTGCTGGCATAGAAGCAATTAGTCTACGACAATAGTTTCTCTTTCTCTTAGCTCCTCCCAGCAATTTTCAATGGCTGACTACAATTCTTCTTCATTTCTTGGTCTGAAGTTTCGTTCATAATTTTTTTTACTACAAACCCCAGACGTTCTCAATTGAGTTCCGCGGAGACACGTAATGTTCGTTAAACCTGGTATTTTCAGGACGGTACACCTGAATATGCTAATCATTACAAGACTGAAAAACGTTTTTATCGGTAAACACAACATTGTTCCAAAACTCCAACGGGAGATAGACATAATTTAAACAAAACAGAATGCGGTCTTGCTTCTGTTCTTCTGTTAATAAAGTTTTCTTGGCACTTGTACAGTTTTTTAATTTCGATTTTCCTATCCTGCGGCTAGCTGTTGACCTCGATACTGGAAAATTTGTCATGACGACAGCGTCTCCTGCTGTTTGAAACAGATTTTCCCTCAAACACCCAAGGAGCGCTTCATCTTGAACCAGGCCTGTAGCTAGGGGTGGGCCAGGACGGGCTACGCCCGTCCTGGAATAATTTTCGCCCGACCTACAGCGACCGCAGAAAATAATGAGGTAGCTATTTTTAAATGGGAAAATCTGAAAAATTGTCTGCCCACCCTTAAAGCTTTTTCTAGCTACAGGCCTGTCTTGAAAGAGATTTGAACTTCTCGATCGGCCTGAACCGTCTTTTCTCTTTACGCTACCTTCCTCCTCCCACCTTTTCTTCACACTCATAACAGGACTTTTACTCAATTGATAATGGTTAGCAACTGCTCTGATAGACCATCCCTCTTCAATTTTAGAGAGAATTAAAATTTTTTCATGTTCAGTTAATTTTGGCATTGCGAAAATATGACACTGACACTGACAAATACATAAATAATGATTTAATATAGTGAAGAATAGGTGTATGGGATTTCATTGCACAGAAGTATACATGTTCTACATTTTATTTTTTCTTTAGTTAACTTTCATGGAAAATCCTTGTAGTTGATCACAATTTAACGAGAATGTTATGAACTTGATACATTTTCATAGCTTGTGGAATGTTTCCCAAGGTTTATCAGAGTTTCTTAAAAATGATTGCCTGTTTCGAGAACTGTGTCTAGTTGCAGTTTGCAAATGATGGTATTTAAATCATTAGTCCTTGGCTTAATTAGAGTTCAAATGTGTCGCCGTCGATATAAAGGTTATACTAGAATACAACTTAGCAAAGAACATTTTACAACTTTCTCTTGCATAAGCCGTTATTAAGAAGTTTAAATATTGAGCTGTGCAATTACGTGGGTCGTTAGTATGCGTTTGGTGTGGCTGTTGCGAGTTTATTGGATGGATTTAACCTACTTATTCAATTCTGAATACTAAAAATAACTAAATTTAGTAATAAATGTTGGTAATAAAAATGCAGCAAGTAAATCATTGCAAAATAGATTAGTCGTCTTTTAAAATTGGTTGTTTTTCTTGCATATATATTGAAGATAAGTCCGGATTGTTAATTACATAAATGGTTCAAGGAAACATCTATTACGGAATAACTATTTATAACTTGAAAGAGTTTTATTTACATTCATGTTTCTTCTGTGTACCTACCTATATAATCCATGCGAGTGAAAGTTAATGTCGGACGTTGCCGACTGGACATACCTATTGATTAACATTTTACTATGATCCAGCATAATTTACATAAACTGTAAAAATGTTCTCTATGCGACTAATAGTTCAAGCATTTCAGTATGAAATGACAGTATGAAATGAGAGAACTAATTCATAATAAATTAGAAATAGCTATATGTCGAGTGCATATATAGCCGTCAAAAAATCTCGAAATCCGTATAGTGAATAGATTTTTATGAAATTTTACTTCCACATCCAGTGGTAGTAGCGACAAAAAAAATTTTAAAAATTTTTATTGTTCAAATAGGCTTAGAATGTCACGAAACGTCGAGATTTTAACTTTGAGCGAAAGAAAATTTCTGTCTGTCTGTCCGTCCGTCCGTCCGTCCGTCCGTCCGTCCGTCTGTCTGTCTGTCTGTCTGTCTGTCTGTCTGTCTGTCTGTCTGTCTGTCTGTCTGTCTGTATGTCTGTCTGTCTGTCTGTCTGTCTGTCGGTGTGTCTGTAACTTTTTTTGTGCGCACGTTTACTCTGGAACCGTTTGAGATATTGACTTGAAATTTGGTACACATATGTAGTTTAACAAGATCTAGAACTTCATTATATTTTCATCTTGTTCCGTCGAAGGGTTGGGGGGTAAATTGGGGTAAATTTGGGGTAAATAGGTAAATGAAGCAGGTGAGAGTCCATAAAATTGGTATTTAGTATATACAAGAGAAGCTAAGGTCTCAAAAAAATTTTGGCATTAGCCACCCCCATTACCACCCCCACCCCATTACTAAAGGGGATGAAAAATTTTTTGATTTAGTGTGTGTACAAGAACCAGAAACCTCAAAATAATTTTTTACATCATCCACCCCCACTACCACCCCCTATAACCACCCCCACACCGCTACCAATGTGGGGTATCGTTTTATGGGTTTTTGGGGTAGAGGATTTCAAATATTATATTATTAAAGTTCCATGAACAATTATTTCCACATACAAAATTTTTTCGTTGTGAGTGACTTGGATGTGGAAGTAGTGATTCCTTGGGCAGCGGTTTTCTTTATTCAGTTTGTAAGAACTTTAATCTTCTACATTAAAAAAAAATTCTAATAATTATTTAATTATTGAAACAAATAATTCTTAATTATCGAATGAAGCTTCATGTTTTTTGCAATAAAGAATAGCTTAATTGGTGTCTACACATGACGCGCCCATGAAACACATTAATTTTAGGATAGAAGTAACAGGAAAGGACAAAAACCTTTTTTGACCATCATTTTTTCAACATGCATTATAAAAAAATACGAACTATTATGGGTACTCCACGTTCTTTTTTCTCGGAGTGTATTATAATGCATACGATAACTAACAGAAGCTAATGGTATTTATTTACTGCTCATAAGTAGCTGGATTATACCAAGAATAATAATTTGTATTATATTTCAAAACGTATTTCCTAACATCCATCGGAAGCAACTTAATTACAAAACGCCTATTCTAAATTAAAAATAAATTCGAAGGTCATAAAGACTATGATAAAGTAATAATAGATACCTTTATTGCAATTTATAAATTGATGCAATATCAGTAGATCGGAAATTTTTTAAATATGAAATATGAAATAAATGTCATATTTGCCTAAGAATATATTAAATGCAGAGGATACGTATCACAAGAGTAATTCTGGCATTCTATTTCCTTTACGGAGTGGCATTTTACTGGCTGAAGTTGGATCTGAACTGATAAATATTTACATTGAGTGTCATACTGACACAAATATATGTACATAAATGTAGATAGTTTGTTGTAGTTCACAAATTTTAACATGTGGCATGCAAATCTGCAGTTTATTTGTCGGTTTTCAGTTAAAATTTAAACGGCTGGAAGTTGTTATCGGGCGTGACCTATTGCGAATACATACAGTATGGAATAAGTTCAGTATCTCAATTGTTGTGCATATTTATAAAAATCCGGAGAAACGTCGATTCTGAAATGACATCCTGCAATATATAAATTTCATCCCTAAATTCAACCTCCTTCGAATGGCAGTTGCAACCTCTAAATGGTCGATTTTTGTTTTTGGGGGACATGTTTTGACACAACCCTCAGCTGTCATTGCTTCCCCCTCCTCTATAAAACCAACCTTCCGACTGTGGTTTGATTTTGCATTTTGATCGATTCGTATTCGAGATATTCGTTTAAATAAGACAAAAAAACATTCGATAACAAAACTGTCAAATAGGGGCTTGTGATACCTTATTTGAAAGGTCTTTTCATTCTCTGTTCAAAAATGCTATCGCTTTAATATTTACTGCAAAAATTAACGTGAAAAAAATTAATTCAGGTGCTTAAAGTAATTCGCTACAGCAAACTAAAAAAAACTTAACTTCAATGTAGTAAATGTTCAAAATGAGTTCCTTGAACGTCTTGGCAGTTTCCTAATCGTAATTAAAAATGTCTTCTAACGTTTTACAACATCTGAGGCGTGACCGACCTAACCACATCTCTTATCTTCTTCTTAAGTCAGCTATATCGCGTTGCTTAGTTTTGTATACCATACTTTTCACATATCCCCATAGGAAGAAATCTAAGGGAAACGCGCTGGCCATTCTAGCAATTGCCATCAATGAAAAAGGGACCAATGACCAATTATCCGCGCCCAAGCATGAACCTTTTCAGGATTTTGCGTATGTAATTCTCTCATCCAGTGAGGATTTTCATTAGCCCAGTAGCGACAGTTTTGACGATTAACATGACCATGCAGAGTAAAAGTGGACTCATCCGAAAACAAAACATTTTCTATTTGGATAACATTGTTATCTAACCTTTGCATTTTATTTTCTTTTAATACGCGAATAATTGAGGAATGGGACTGAATTTCAATAAATGATTTAGGTATTTTCAATATATTTTTGCTTTAAAATGCTATCGTAATTCAATACTTCGTCAGTATTAGCTAGAAGAGTAGTTGTGTTGGTTAGTTCTCTAGTGACAAGTGATTTAAACTGCTTTCCTAAGGAGTATATTAGCGTGACCAGATTAAGGTACCGATATACAGAAAGTAGATAATTTCCTATTAAATAAAATAGTGTGAATGACTATTTAAATAAATGATTTAAGTGTTTTCAATTTACTTTTTTTTGCCTCAAAAAGCTAAGAATCCTATCATGTAATTCAATGCTTCGTCAATATTAGCTAGAAGAGTAGTTGTTTTGATTGGTTCTACAGTAATGAGTGTTTTAAAGTATTTACCTGACTAGTATATTAGCGTGCCCAGATTCGGGCAACAATATACAGAAAGTATAAATAAAAAAGTGTGTAAGTTGTGATTTGAAATTGGTTTCAGAGCATCAAAACACTCCAGAAAAGTCAGGTCAGAACCTTAGGAGAAGACCTTTTTTTTTTTTTACTCTTTTTAAGGGATAAAAGAGAATGGTAGAGGAAAACTTACACGATAGAAATTTTTTTTGTGTCCAAAAATTAGCCTCAGCGCGTCAAAATACTTCAGAAAAATTAAATCAGAACGAGACCTTTTTTTTTTGTACACCTGTGTAATTTTCCTTTGAAGAGCAAGTTGTCTCTACGAATTCGAATTTCGATTCAAGAAATTATTACATGTCTAAAATACTATCCCATATTATACACTAATAGAGAATGTTAATTAGTTTTTTTACGTATAAAAAGGAAGTAACTACAATTTATATAAACCAACTTCGTTGAAGATTATCCTTAGAAAAATGTTTCATTTGATATTCTCTTTCCTGTTGTGCACTAACTATGGAGGAACTTGTTTCACATTATTAAATAAATTGATAGGAAGATATTAATTACAGGTATTCAGCATAATGATTGGTAATTATAATAGTAATTAGATTAAAAATAGAAAGTAAATAAATCATAAAAAGTAAACAAATCAATAATAATTGTTTTATATGAGAATAAAAACTGCTCTAGAATTATGTAGTCTATTTGTTTTAATGAAATTATCTAATGAAAGGGGTTAGAACGTGATGTGAGTTGATTAGATGTGAGACCGACACGGAAGTGTTTTTCATTGTACTAAAACTTCAAAATAGTCAGTATTACACTCACTATCTGAACCGAACTGTATTCTGTCGTTCCTCTATTTATAGCTAAGTAAGTGCTTCCGGAATCCTCTATAAACATTTTGAATTATTCTAGATAGATATCTGTAATTTCCAGATGCCGACACCGCGCGCGCCATCTCTGGGGCGACTGCTGAACTAACTAACAATGCTTAGTTTTCTGCAGGGTGTATTAAATAGGTGATGCGACGACAACCCTTACAGTGGCTTCATAAGTGCTTACTTTGTACATAATGTAATAGATGGCAGGACCAATAAGTTCTCTCATTACTTACCACGGTGTATTAAATAGGTGGTCCGACGTACGGCACTTTCCTATTATAATAATGGCTTCATAAGTGCATGGTTTCTATTTACTTTAGTAGATGGCGCGAGCAATAAGGTCCTACAATTACCTGGGCATGTGCATCGTATAACTAACATAACCTCAAATTTTAAGGTTTTTTCGTTTATTCTCATTTTTAATGTTCGTATAGGCATTTTTAGCTTGGAGCCATACTGGATCCAAGCAAATATTTAAAAATTCACGCATTTCTTCAATATTGTTGATTGATAAAAATAGACTGCTAATTATAGGTTAGATTCCTAACCTGCAAAAAGTGTATGATTTTATTGTGACAAACTATTTAAAACTTCATACACATTACGTTGAACTTGATTTTGGTTGAAAGTACAGGAACCAGGCAGAAATTTTAATAATAGCTATGTAATACTTGTAAATCTTAAGAAATATATATTTTTGAGGTTAGCTGTGACGACACGTGCAATGCTGCATGTAGTGTTGCATATATTCTTTCAATGTTTTAATTTAGCTACTTAATGTCAGATGTCATTGGACTCTTGTTTCAAAACAAAAGGCCGGGAATGTATGCAACACTGTATGCATGTATGCACAGAACGTGTAAAATTATCTATCTTTGCCAGGGTGTATTAAATACACCCTGATCTATGCGTAAGTAATGAGAGAACTTATTGGTCCTACCATCTATTACATTATGTACAAAGTAAGCACTTATGAAGCCACTGTGAGGGTTGTCGTCGCATCACCTATTTAATACACCCTGTTACTTACGCATACATAGATAATTTTACAGGTTCTGTGCATACGCGCATACAGTGTTGCATACATTCTCGGCCTTTTGTTTTTGTTTAGTAAAACAAGAGTCCAGTGACATCTGACATTAAGTAGCTAAATTAAAACATTGAAAGAATATATGCAACACTACATGCAGCATTGCACGTGTCGCCACAGCTAACCTCAAAAATATATATTTCTTAAGATTTACGAGTATTACGTAGCTATTATTAAAATTTCTGCCTGGTTCCTGTACCTTCAACCAATATCATGTTCAACCTAATGTGTATGAAGTTTTAAATAGTTTGTCACAATAAAATAAGACACTTTTTGCAGGTTAGGAATCTAACCTATAATTAGTAGTCTATTTTTATTAATCAACAATATTGAAAAATTATTTGCGTGAATTTTTAAATATTTGCTTGGAGCCAGTATGGCTCTAAGCTAAAATGCCTATACAAACATTAAAAATGAGAATAAACGAAAAAAACCTTAAAATTTGAGGTTATGTTAGTTATACGATGCACATGCCCAGGTAATTGTAGGACCTTATTGCTCGCGCCATCTACTAAAGTAAATAGAAACCATGCACTTATGAAGCCATTACTATAATAGGAAAGTGCCGTACGTCGGACCACCTATTTAATACACCGTGGTTTTCTGTTAGTATAATAATATGGAACTCTCATGAACAGAAGATCATTTTTAGCAAATTTTTTGGGGCTGGTGGCTGAGTCATTGTAATTGGCTGTAACAACTCTCTCAATTTTCCATCCCCAATTCTTTGGTAGAGATACTACGATACTTCGTCCTAATCTGCAAATACACCCTTTTAATGTGTTCCATGACGGCATCATGTATACCACCAATATTGTAGGGTATAAAAAAGTTACAACTTTTATTCAAACAATTTTTCTCTCTAATTAATGCTTTTTGTTTATCAGTATTCAAAGCACGACTCGACTGCTTTCTCGATATTGAGATTATCTTCAATATCTTTACATCCCACATCTATGGAAGGAAAGTATTGGAATCTATCCGAAAGAGAAGATTGGGGATTTTAACAAATTTTTATGTCTGGGAGTGTGTGTCTTTCGTACGGTCATACGATTTCTTCTATTGTATATATCAACATGGATCTGATTAGATTTTGAACTAAATCGGTCAAACAGATGATAAGATATTTGAACAAAATGTTCTCAAGGTCACTGATATAGACAAAGTTTTTGATGTTATAACGAACAGTCAAATTGATGTACAGATACCTTTAATAGTTCAAAATGTAACTTTCCTAAAGAGGCACTAAATGAAAATAACTAAAACCATAGTTTATAGAAAAATGTAGACATCTATTGGACTTGAAATTTTACCTACTATATCTTCGTTTGATTACAATAAGCTATTTATTTTCGTTATTACGAAAAACATTACTTGAAATTTTTTTTTCAAATACTGGCTAATTACAGCAACAAAATGGCAACGTTTTTTTTTTAAACACTTGAAGATTACATTGTTTTATTCATAACTTCTTCGTTTTCATTTGGTCAATTTGAACAAAATAAGTAAATATTGACTACAGGTGACCTAACCCATACACGGAGGTTGAAACTACCCCCACCTCCAATAACGACGTGCCACGAGAACAACGAAAATCAGCTGGAAAACGGTATACCTCCGTTTTCGAGGGCGAGGAATACGATGGTGATAATATTTTTTGACTTACCCTTCCCACTACCCCCGAGCCGAAAAAACCCCACCCCCTTTTCCGATTTTCCGGTGCTAGGCTTGCGAGAGCTCGTCGGATCGGTTTTCTTTGTCAATTTGAATGAAATAAGTAAATATTGACTAGTGGTGATCTAACCCACCCCCGGGGGTTAGATCATGTTCAAAATGACCAAAAAAAAATCCGATCCGACAAGACGTCGCAAATCTAGCTTCGAAAAATCGGAAAAGAGGGCGGTTTTTTCGATTTAAGGGTAGCAGTTGGAGGGTAGATCGGAAAATATTGTCACCAGCGTGTTCCCCGTTTCTTAATTTTTGTTGTTGTTGAGGATCCTTTGCCACATGTATTTTCTTATAAAACAATGCGTATATAACTGCTCCTTTGATGTAAAAGTCACAGGCGTGGAGGTTATTTTCCGGTAAAATACTGTAGATTTCACGGACATTGTTTAGAAGAAAATACATGTGGCAGAGCATCCCAATTAGAAAAACATCAAAGATTAAATACTTCGCCTTATAAATTTTCGGACGCCATCTTTGTGTGACTGTGAAATTAAAAACAAATCGATTCAATCCTCCGTTTCGGGCTTCCTTTGGTCTCTAGCGCTTTTTCGCTAAATGTGATGCTTTTCAAGTTATTCGTCGAAAACCGTTTTGAGGTGCCTGAACCTATTTTCTCAAAATTGTATTCTCTTTTGTCAACTGTCTTCACTCGGCTTCTCCATACTTTTATGTACCCAAATAGTACGTCGGATGGCTGGCTCTATCGTTCACTAACCCAATACCGAGGTATAACCAAATAAAACCTATTTCATTTTATTCAGCAGGTTTTTTTACATAGGAAATCACTTTTGACCACACTCTCCATTGGTCGAGACTGAAGTTGCAAGAAAAAAACAAAAAAAAAATGAAAATAACAAAATTCAAATTCAACCACGAATACCTTTCAAACGAAAAAAGATAAAATTATATATTTTTTTTTAGTTTTATAGTACAAACGATTCTCTTTAATTTGATGTATAATTTATTACAAAAATAATAACTTTAACATTAAAAAATTGACGTTGATTTAGATGGTACACAAATTGTCAATTTTTTTTAAAGGTCTAACTCATTGTAACTCGCTTATGTATTGTTTTAGTCACCAAAAACTGCCAAATTTTATAGACTTCATTTTGTCTCAATTAATGCTGGGTCTAGCTCTGTAAATAAAAGCGGTACAGCCTTTTAAACACAACGAAGCGCGCTACGGCGACGGAGTCGCGAGGCTTCTCCACTCGTTCCCGGTACATCCCGCGTTCACCATAAATCGCGCAAGGCTACAATCAGCGGCCGTAACAAAAGCTTTAGAATTATCTTCCTTTATTGTAAGATGATAAAATTAACAAATCAAATTGAATAATATGATATTAGTTGTAATAATCTGCTATATATGGTGTCGTACTACGCGGGTGGTGCATTAATAAAGTGAAAATAATAGGTAGGTATCAGACAGATATAACTGATTTTCAGATATATCATTGTAAAAACCGCTGCCCAAGGAATCACTACTTCCATATCCGGATTTTCTATCCAAGTCACACAACGAAAAAATTTTGTATCTGGAAATAATTGTTTATGGAACTTTAATAATATAATATTTGAAATCCTCTACCAGTAAAAAAATATTTTGAGGTTTCTGGTTCTTGTACACACATTAAATCACAGTTTTCTTTCATCCCCTTTAATAATGGGGTGGTAATGGGGGTGGCTAATGCCAAAATTTTTTTTGAGACCTTAGCTTCTCTTGTCTATACTAAATATCAATTTTATGAACTCTTATCTGCTTGATTTACCTATTTACTCCAAATTTACCCCCCAACCCTTCGACGGAATAAGATGAAAATATAATCTAATTCTAGATCTTGTTAAAGTACATATGTGCAGAGCTGCAACGAATCATTTGAAAAAAGATTTAAATAAAAGATCAAAGATACTTTACTTTTTATCAAATGATTTAAATCAAAAATACTTTTGTCTACAAAGGAGTATTTAAATTATAAATCTTTTTGAGATTTAAATCTTTTATAATACTTAAAATCTTTTTGCAAAATAATTAAATATCTTTTACTATTTTTGCTGATTTAAATCAATGAGGTATGATCTACATGATTTGAGAAATATTTAAATCACTGAAAATTATTTAATTCCTTTTTAGATTGATTTTTTATTTTTGAAGTATTTAAATACTTTTACAATATTGAGGAACGGTGTAGGTACAAAAATGACACTAGTAAAATTTATAAGTGTATAAAATAAAACAGAAATTGTAAAAATTGTATTGTAAAGGTTTATTTTAAAATAACAAAATAAGAATATTTAACAGAAAAAGAAACTAGAGATGCCGCAAGACCAAGCAAGTCTTGTCTTGGTCTCGAGATAGTCTTGGCTTAAATAGTCTTGCTTTGGTCTTGAACTAGTGAGTCTCGTCTTGTTTTGGTCTTGTCTTGAGTCTTGACATTTAATCCTTAATTCAGAGACAAGGTCATTGTTTAAAAATAAAAATTTAAAAAATTATTATAGGAAGACAAAACCAAGACTCTTGACAAGACTCTCAACAAGAGTCTTGGTCTTGAAGAGTCAGGTCTTTTCTTGGTCTTGAAATTTCAGAGATGGTCTTGTCTTGCAATTCAAGACAAGACCGAGACTAGTCTCGATCTTGCGGCGCCTCTAAAAGAAACTACAGAGTAAAAGCTTTTATAAGATGAAACTATTCACAAACACAGTTCACCACAGCAACGAATCTTTTCACTCTTTATTTCTAAAGTACATTGTGTATATTGTGCATTAGGTTACATAAAAATCAAATAGTATGGGGTCATTTAGTCAAATTTCATATTTCACTTTTTAGTCGTTTATGCGAAGAAATCATTGACTAATTATAATACAGAAAATTTAAAGTCAATCCGATAAGTAGTTTCAGAAATATAGTGCCTTAAATATGAACCGACGTACTTAAAGTGCTGATGTTGAATCCGAGTCTGTCTCGAAGTTACGTTTACGGTGTTAGAATCTGGCTATTTATCTAATCTACCACTTGATTATGATATGATTTGGAGACTATTGGAGTATTTTAACACAAGAGTATGCAGCATATAAGTACCGAAAAGAGAGGAATCAAAATGCAAGTACACACAGCGTCGATGTTTTCGATTAATTTTAAAACCTATAGAGATTCTAGCCATTCGCTCTAAAATTAGGGGATCTTTTGGTGAATATAATTAAAAAAATGCTAAATGAGCCCATAAATCCAAAAAACAGGCTTACACAAGTCATAACTCATCACAATCCCTCTGTCCCCTGTAGTGTATGCTAGGAATTAAAATTGTTATTGTTTATCCAGAAAAGATTTGGACTACTTTTTGCGTGATTTAAATAACTTTTGAAGTATTTAAATATTAAGAAAAGATTTAAATCATTAAAAAAAATTTAAATCATTAGAAAAGATTTAAATTATTAAAAAAGATTTAAATCATTAAAAAAGATTTAAATCATTAAAAAAGATTTAATTATTTTAGAAAATATTTACATTTCATTTTTATTAAAGAAAATCAAAGATACTCTCTAAAAAGATTTAAATCATAAATCAAAAATCATTACTAAGGAAAATATTTAAACTCAAAAGATTTAAATCAAAAAAATGATTTAAATCGCAAAAATGATTTAAATCTCCCGTTATGTTTCAGCTCTGCATATGTGTACCAAATTTCAAGTCAATATCTCAAACGGTTCCAGAGTAAACGTGCGCACAAAAAAGTTACAGACCGACAGACAGACAGAAATTTTTTTTTCGCTCAAACTTGAAATCTCGACGTTTCATGACATTCTATGCCTATTTGAACAATAAAAATTTTAAAAAATTTTTTTTGTCGTTACTATACTTCCACTGGATGTGGAAGTAAAATCATGCCAGGTAGTAAAGTTTTTACTTTGCTTCGTATTTTTTAATATTTTCCATAAAATGTCAGAGGTAACCACATCATCAAAACAATTATTTGCCATGCTTTCACTAACTCGTAGAGGCTCTGAATGATCAGTTGGATTTTTGTACATAACTATATTTTTGTTTTCATGTAAACTGGAAAGGTTAAAATAGGTTAAAAT
This sequence comes from Rutpela maculata, assembly GCA_936432065.2. Taxonomy (NCBI): domain Eukaryota; kingdom Metazoa; phylum Arthropoda; class Insecta; order Coleoptera; family Cerambycidae; genus Rutpela; species Rutpela maculata. The sequence goes on along the minus strand of OW386291.2, from coordinate 147,268,259 downwards.
TGGACAGACGATCTAAATATATATGCTTGTGTAAATAGGCTGTTCTTTTTTTTTAATAATACTGTTCCTAGTGGGATTTTTACCATCTAGCCTGTCTTGGTTTTGACCAAAATTATCGCTGGGATAAATGTAATTGTTTTCTTCAGAACTTACTGGAGGAACTCCAGGTGGTATAAAAATGTCGTCACCAGTTTTTACTAATACGTGACTAGCTAAAGACGTTAAAAATGTACGTATTTCATCGTAGGAATAACCATAGCCAAAAGAATAAAGCATATCATTAAGTTCTTTTTCTTCTGACGGCACGAAACACATGTAGTGATATGTAAAGGATTAAAAAAATGGCCTAAGCCGATTATTTTTTTTTTTCCATAAGTATTAATATAAATTCCATTACTATAGAAATAACGTTTAAATCAAATTTGTCTGTCCTGACATATTTAGTATCCACGACATAAATGTTTATAACAAATCTGAAACTTCTTGTTTACATTTATGTTCATTCAGATTAGTAGTCGTGTTTTTTTTATACTTTTAAAACATCCAGCTATAGCTTCTCTTAAGATACCGGCAGCTTTATCAGGAATTGTCAATTCATTCTCATGAACCAAGTTTTCTTCGCCTGATTCACTTGTGACTGACAACAAAAATCCTTTTAGCTTTATTATCACTTGAATGAACTGTTGTTGTATTTTCTTTGTGTTCACAAAACACTTTGTTTGCTTAAATGCTTTTCTAATCTCTTTCTTATATTTCCACTGCTATAATAATCTAATTTTTCTTCCGTCATTTCTTCAAATATATCATTAAGGCGTGTTTTTAGAAATATTAGAGTTAAGAATTCTTTTTTGCAAAACAGCAAGATAAACCTCCTTAAATAAAATATTTCACTCTACTTTAAATTCATTCATTCATTCAGTTTAGTTTGTACACATTTAATTTTTTTTTTGCTAATATATTTTGCATAATAAATTTTATGATAATTTCCATTAGCCCAAATAAATCTGAATAAATGTGTAACCTGCCTTGTATTTCTGTATCACAATGCGGCACTGCAGCTTTAATATATATTTTTTTCTAGTTTCCGCACCCGTTCCTGTACAAACTGGTACTTAAAGATGTTTTTAATTTATTCTTAATTTTTCTGGATGTTCCACAAATCAGACAATGCCATTTTATTTTAAACTGATTTTTTTTCTTTATTATAACTACATGAAGGCTCACTTGCATTTTTTTATCACGTTACTAATATCAGAGACAATACGTATTATCTTTCTAATGTTATTTATTACAAAAAGATGTCAGACAAGAATAATGAAATCGGTATCGAAGGGTGTGCAAATAAGTGCCACCACTTTGTTTTATAAAAATTTTAATGAAATTGCATATTTTCTTATAGTAACAGTTGGTTTTTTACCATTAGATTTTCACTGCTTTCAGCAGTTTCGTAAAACAAACATGTAGTTTTTCTCCATTGATAAAAATGAATCTACAATATACATAAACTGTAATAGCCTACATGTAAGTAAAATAGTATATACTTATTAATATTTATCCAGACAATAATGAGGCCAGCAGCCGATACGTTTCTTGATGGGCCGAGCAAGTAGCGGGGGCGGGAAAGGAAGCCTCGCGTCTTCGTCGCCGTACTATGCTTCGTTGTGTTTCAAGGGCTGTAGCGCTTTTAGTTAAAAAATTAGATCCAGCATTAATCGAGACAAAATGAAGCCTATTAAATTTGTCAGTTTTTGGTGAAAGAAAAAATTGAATACCTCGTTATATAAGCGAGTTATGGCGAGTTAAGAATTAGAAAAATGTTGCTGATTTATGTATCTTTTTGAATTTTGCTAGTTTTTTATGTTAATTTTTTAATTATTGCAATAAATTATACTTCAAATTAAAAAGCAATGTTTATTTGTCAAAACCAAAAAAAAATTGTATTTTTATCTGCTTTAGTTTTAAAGTTATATTTGATTGAAAATTAAATTTCTAAATTTCTTTTTTTTTTAGTTTTTTTCTTATATCTTCGGTCTCGACCAATGGAGAGTGTCGTCAATTTTGATTTCCTATGTAAAATAACATGCTTCAATAAGTAGTGAAGGTCCCATCTGGTTATACTTCAGTATTGGGTAGGTCAAGAAAGAGAAGGCTTTTCGCGCTCTGCCCGACGGGCTAAAAGATGAGAGCTCCAGAATGTTCTCTCCTCATTCTGTAATTTTCTAGTAGGCCCTCTGTATTTTCCAGATTCTGACACCGCGCCCCATCTCTGGGCCGATTGCCAAACTAACTAACTAATTTGGAGGGAATTCTTACAGATGTCTCTGGGGTAGAAACATGTAACAATATAGAAACGTTTCCCTATTTACTATCAAGTTATTAAAAGAAAAAAACAAATTGAATCTGTATGACAGTCTATTTAATTTAAAATTTTTAATTACTGTACTAGAGATCGATTTTCAGTCTTATGTTGAATGGCTAGTCAATATAACAGTATAATTTTTCCATTTATTTTTCAGGGGATGTGGACTAGCGACTGTCGCAATAATAATCATAGCATCTTTCACTGAAGTGATGATAAAAAAACGCACAAAGTATGTTCAAAAGAAAGATGCCGAATTGGAAAATAATATACAAAATAATAACAACAATGTAGATGATAGCAAAGTAATGAATGGGAGCACCGTGGAAATAGTTCCAAGAGACGTTGAGGATAAGAAAAAGAAAAACAATAATGGTAACTGTATTTAAATGGTACACAATTTATAAAATTTCGTCAGTTAAATTACATACAATCTTAGTAAAAAAGCAATACGCCAGTCTATGTAGTTTTTTGGTTGCATTCATTGCATTAATTGCATAATGCTTTGTTCGAAATATTAAGCAGAAAAACATTCTAATGTAAAAAATGTTGCGCGTTTAGTTTTGTTAAGTAAAGGTTATAGTCTAGGTGCCCGTTGACATAATTGCAATTTATACATATCTTCTAGGGTGGCCCATCTCTATAGGGGGTGAATTTTTTTGCGTATTTTTTAAGTCTCACCCCACGAAAATATACTATTATACTAGGAATAATTTATGTCAAAGTTTCAGATAATTCGGTGAACGGTAACCCGTGCCGCATTCAGGTAGAAATTTGTAGATAAGATTTTATTACGGTAACCCGTGCCGCATTCAGGTAGAAATTTGTAGATAAGATTTTATTACGGTAACCCGTGCCGCATTCAGGTAGAAATTTGTAGATAAGATTTTATTACGGTAACCCGTGCCACATTCAGGTAGAAATTTGTAGATAAGATTTTATTACGGTAATACACTTAAATTTTACTTAAAATACAAATATCTACCTCTTTTCTCATAATGTTTTATTGGTGTAATTATTTCCTAGAAATTATTTGTTTTGGAAGTTTGGAAATATAATGCACTTACGGTAGGTTTTTATGTCAGTTTGCAATTGTGTTTTACAGTGGTGACATTATAAGTTCTAGCATACGTTCCTTTTTGAAAAAACATTTAACGATGGCTGATGTTAGATCCTTACGAAAGGATATTTTCATTTACTTAGTTGGACACTGTTCGTCACAAATCATTGGCAATAAATTGCCGTCTAATAGACAAGTATTACAAGTGCTCTTTTATAACATTCGTGAAGTGAAGCTAAGTGTACATGAAAGTGCTAAATTAACAATAAAAGAGGTGTCAGTTTTTTGGGATAAAGCTCGCATTCCGACACGTCAGGATTTTCATTGTGTTAAACAACTAGATAAACTTTATGCAGAGTGGAGGAACTTACAAAAATCGGCTAAAAGGGCCAGTGCGGGAGTAAAGAAAAAAATTTCGTTGAAAAATTGGACGATCTTTTTGACATTTTTCATGCAAATGCATTGGAGTTGATGAAAATAGATGAAGATAAGCAGTTTTTAATTAACCAAAGAAAAAAGGGACGTCCTGGATTTATGCATGGTATTGATTACCAATTTGCTTCTCAAGAAAAATCAGCTGAGGAGAAATTACAGAAATTATCCGAACGAATGCAACGAAGTCAACAAGAAAAAGCTAAATTAGAGGAAACAGTCACCTGTCCATCATCAAGTAGTAATTCAGCCGACTCCAACGAAAATGAAAATGAAATAATCGAAGCCCAAGAAGAGTTGTTACAAGACCAGCCTGGCCCGTCACAGCCAAAAAAGAGGAGATTGTATGGAACATGTAACATCATCACACCAAAAATAGCCGCTGCATTTGATGCTTGCAAAATAAGCGACAGGTATGGAGTCCATATTTTGACGGCAGTAGCAGAAGCACTAGGACATGACACCACATCTTTGTCCATCAGCAGAACCACACTTCAGCGCTCTAGACAACGCATCCGCGAAGAAAGAGCTGAAATATTAAAAACTGCCTTCGGTAATTCTGAATTGCCGGCCCGTCATCCATTGGGATGGAAAACTTTTACCTTCTCTCACTGGAATGGAAAATATCGATAGACCTGCTATCTTAGTTTCTAGTGGAGATATTGAACAACTACTTGGAGTACCAGCTTTGCCCAATTCAACTGGAAGAGAACAGACTGAAGCAGTTTATGATGTGCTTTGTGAATGGAATTTGGACGAAAAGGTAATAGCTTTGTGTTGTGATACAACAGCATCAAATATGAGTTATATAAATGGGGCAGCCACACTATTGCAACAAAAAGATATTCTATAATTTCCTTGTAGACATCATATTTTTGAAGTGGTTTTGAGAAGTGTGTTTGACACAAACGTGCCTTCCTCATCTGGTCCAAATGTGCCACTATTTAAACGTTTTAGGGAATTTTGGCCTAAAATAGATAAAAATAAACTAAAAACTGGATTTCAGGTATCAAAAATTAAACACATTTTACAACCAGTTAAAGCCGAAATTGTAAAGTTTCTAAATGCAGCTTTAACTTTGCAACAGCCTCGTGATGATTATAAAGAATTTTTAATGCTTTCTAAACTTTTTGTTGAAGAAGAGCCCTCTCACACGACATTCTATCAACCAGGGGCATTTCATCATGCACGTTGGATGACCAAAGCCATTTACTGTCTAAAAATATTTTTTTCCAAGATCAGTTCCAACTAACTAAAAAAGAAAAATAGGTATTGAAGATATATGTCTCTTTATTGTAAAGGTTTATGTAAAGGCCTGGTTTACAGCGTCATTTGCTAGTAAAGCACCGCTTCATGACTTAGACTTTTGTAAAGAACTCATTAATTATCAAAATATTGACAAAGAAATATCTCAAGCCGCAAGTAGGAAAATAGTGAACCATTTGTGGTACCTTAATTCAGTAAATGTTGGCTTATCTTTCTTTGATGACGATATTTCAGTTACCACTAAAAGAGAAATGGTTAAAGCTTTGAATAGGAAAGCACCAAATCAAGAGGGTATTAAACGACTTATGATTAGTAACATTATTGACGTTGAAAACAAGGATATTCAGGACTTCATATGCGAGAACACTAAACAGTTTTTTCAAAAATTAGGTTTGTCTATGGAATTTTTAGAAAATGATCCAACAACATGGAGGGAAAATGAAAGTTATACCCGATGTTTCAATATTGTAAATAAAATTAAAGTTGTAAATGATGCCGATGAAAGAGGAATCAAACTTATTACTGACTATAATGACATTTTAACAAAAAATGAAGACCAAAAACAGTTTTTACTCCAAGTTGTAAATGATTATAAATCACAGTTTCCAAATGTAAAAAAAGAAACCCTGTCGCATGCTTTGGCCTAGTGCAAAACATATTGTTTTTATTACTATATGTCTTGTAGATTTAGGATAATATTTGGTACTATGTATGAAAAAAACGTTTCATAATAAAATACACAAAGATAAAACGAGAGTTTTATTTCAAAAACTTCTAGTCTAGTTTTCTTAGACTACGAATTTACAGTAGTATGACACATGTCATAGTCACAACAGATAATGTCTTTGATATTTGTATGACTTGATTAGTCATTCTAAAGATAAATGTTGCTGATTAAAAAAAAAACAATGCATCAACCAAAGAATGTAAATAATTCCATTTACTTTTTTTATTGCATAATAATGCATTCTGCGGCACCCCTTGCCTTCAATTTGCCTCAATAATATTTTGAGGGGACTGTTTTTTCTTCAAATGGAACCATTTGCAGGGGTGAGAAATAAAAAATTTCGATTTCGAAAAAGATGGGCCACCCTAATATCCTCGTATAACTTCTTGTACGGCATAATTGCGCCTAGTCTATCAATTTTTTCCTCTGCGAAAATTTTCGAAAACGCGGCGTTCCTCCTCGGCATGAAAAAGACGATTTCCACGTGTCAGACTGGAAAATCGGCAAATACATTTTGTCCGACAATTCGAAAATTGGATTCTACATATTTTTATTAAGCAATCTTGAAAAAATCAGCTGGTTATCAATAAATGTTTTAAAATCATGTTATGTTATGTTTAGGGTGGTAGACTTAATGTTCCAAAATTTTTTGTCGGAAAGTTTGTAGAAATATATGAAATATATATGTAGCATCCAATTCTCAAATTGTCCGACAATATATATTTGCCGATTTTCCAGTCCGACGCACAGTGGGCCAGAATTGGATTCTAGCGCGCCAATATTCCAAAAATTTGACTTGTAAAAATTATTATTATTCCTTTATATAACCACTGCCAACATTCCAGGAAGCAATAAACCGCCGCGACAAAAAAAATATTACTACCCTCTTGGGTGGTAGAGACTGACAAACCGATCGGTATTTACGTACTATTTCGCAGGTTAATCAGTCGTCCGTGCGCTTGCCTTTGTAATAATTGTGTACAGCGTAATTTCAAAGTTTATTATTGTGAATTTTATCCGATATGGTTGACAAAGGTATGTACTTAATATTATAATTTATTTGGAAATTATTGTAATTATATAATTGCCAGAGAAGCTAAATAAAATACGACAAAAAAATATTTTATTTTTATTAAAGTCGCGTATTTATTAACCTGCAACTTTTTTGCTATGCGTGTCTATCCCAGTTTCATTACTTTGTTGTAAAGTGTAGAAGACTTATAGGCATTGATTTGAAGTGCAAATTCGTGCGAGTTTAACTTAGAGATTCTTTTTTGCAGGTCAACAACTAGTTCTTTCAAACTACTATTTTATAAAATCAAAGGAGACGATCCTTCAGTGATAAAAACTGAGGATGAGCTGCTAAAAGCTGTAAAGACAATTCTGCAATTATCCCATTGCTCACAAGAAATGGAGAACGAACTCAAAAAAAAAAATGCGCTCTTTCTGGATTATGGTAAATGATAGATGGAAGCGATGTAGCCGCAACAAAAATATTTTCTTAAGCAATCACCATGACTGGATCTGTGGTGACATTATAATAAAAAACTGGGATCTTCTTGAAACCAGTCAAAAAGCCAATGAGTCAACCTCTCCTACCCCCGCACAGTGGGCCATTTGCAAATTCTATAAATATCTAAATGAGCTTAAAATGGTCGTTAGAAGACCGGAAAAATAGTGAAAAAATTCTAGACATTCAGGAGGTGGTTTTTGAGGGGTTAAAAAATAAATTTGCTTCTAGAATGCCGAAACTCTGTGAGTATGATATCTGTGAATATAAAAAAATAGTTAAAAATTATAAATAGCAATAACATCAGATCAAACTTGCGTTAAGAAATGGGTGGAATTTATTCGAAGTATGAATTTCATTAGAATGCCAATACTTTTGTACATTTTTGTATGCTATGTTTTTCATTTTATTTTATTATACAATTATTGTAGCTTTTATGTATGTAACATTTATATGCGTCCAGTTGTGCTTTAAAGAGATATTTGTGTTTTTACGGGGATACTCCTTACTGTGTCAAAAAGAGAACTTTATGAAACATTAAAAGATGAAGATAATAACCATGGAACAGCCAGACTCAAAAAATGATGTGTGATGTGATGTGAAGTGATGTTAAAACATTAAAACATTTACAACAAAATTTTTTGAAACATTCTTACATAGTTATTAAAGCTTTATTTTTCAATCCTCTCAAATCCAACCCCTTATTGTTTAGATTTTTTTACTATTTTTAGCGAACTCGTGGATATAATATTATCATGTCCACAAAGTTTCAGAATTTTAAAATAATATTTATCTTTCAACCCCCTCAAAAACAACCCCTCTACTATTTATAATTTTTTAACTATTTTTTTTATATATTCACAATATCATTTTATCATACTCACAGAGTTTCGGCACTCTAGACGCAAATTTATTTTTCAACCCTCAAAAACCACCCTTAATGCCTAGAATTTTTTCACTATTTTTTCGGTCTTCTAACAATTATTTTAAGCTCATTTACAAAATTGTAGAATTTTGTCCACCTAGAAGTTGCAAATGGCCCACTGTGCGACGCGTGGAAATCGTCTTTTTCATGCCGAGGAGGAACGCCGCGTTTTCGAAAATTTTCGCAGAGGAAAAAAGTGATAGACTAGGCGCAATTATGCTGTACAAGAAGTTATAGGAGGATATGTATAAATTGCAATTATGTCGAGGGGCACCTAGACTATTATCTAAAAAGTGTTATTATTGATGAAATAATTTCAATTTGTCGATTTAAACATGTTTTACAATACCTGTTAAAAATGTATGGACATACGGAAATAGAATCAGAAAATGTTGGTATTATTTGGTGTACCTAAAATACACATTTTTTGATAATATAATAAACTTTAATTTCCTTTTGTGACAATATGATACAAATATTGTAAAATAATATACCACCAGACAAAATAACAATATCTTTAATGACTCTGAATAAAAAATTACTGATCTGATGCACATTTCAATTTAAATTCATCGTCTCCCACAAAATAGTGGAGTAACAATTTTTTTAAAACTTTTAAACCATTTTTTCTTAGTTTGTTTAATTTATTTTCTCATTTTCTCATTTTTCTCATCAATATTTTGTCCAAAAATATCTCTTCTTCCAATTGGCGTAAGAAAAACTTTTTTTGCTTTAAATTGTTTCTCTCTTTATATGTGCTTTTAAAAATCGTCAAACTCCATTTTTGTTTGTAAATACAAATACATTTTATTATCTTTAACGTGTTTCCACATCACAATGAGATTATATAGGGAAACTATTTCAAATTTCAGTGATTTTTCTTGTTATATATACATTTTCTTACGGCCACGGTGGAGTAAATTTCAAGTATCATTCTATGTTTTTTGTAGTTTGTTTCATAGAGCAGGTATAGACCGTCTCTCGTGTTTCTTTGTTTCTTTTGTAGTGGTCGAAGAAGACGTCCCTTTTCTCCCTCTTTAGATGGAGCTGCACAGTAGCATTCCCCGCCTCGCGCGTACGTGAGCAGTGTTTTCGATTTGCTAATAATTACTTACATTTGTAAGTATTTTGAATGTTTCTAAGCAATTATGTAAGGATTAAATGTGTGTAAGGATTTTGTAAGGAATTCAAAATTTTGTACCCAATAGTCGGGACATAAAATTTTATAATTTGAAATTTTTGTATACCAATAACAACAAACAATAACAATTGCAAATATCATTAAGGTATTCTGTTTTATTGCCAATTCTTCTGAATAACTGTCATTAAATTTAATAATTTGTTTCCTATTTTCGAGGTATAATGTAAACCACTGTAATACCATCTCGTCAATTTCATATATTTTTTTTAGTTTCAATATAAGTAAATTTTTATTATAATAATATAAATAATATAAAATATGTTATGTTGTAAACGTACATTATAATAAGAAAATATTATTTAGGTATTATGCAAATCACAACTTAATATATAATAAAAAAAATTTTTCTTCTTAAAACCATCTTTCTGCCGCTGTATCTTGTTATATATTAGATATACACTAAAAATATGATGTAGGAGTGGAAGTACTGCTGGTTTCACTAATCGTTATTTAATTACCTTGTTGACCTTGAACGCGCGAATGAAAGGGACCACCCGCGAATAAGTTTTTTACTGACGTCATGGGAAATCCCATCGAGCTCCTCGTATATGTGTATGCTACACATGCGGGTCGCATAATCGTGTGTTACAGACTGAAATAGGCGTTCGGGCCACCGAAGTATGACTTGTATGTTACCGACGTATCCTTACTTTACATCGGTAACATAAAATTTTTGCTTTGTTAATTTTTATTAGGTCAAGGTCGTTTGGCGATAGTTATTGTTTGGGCATCATTTTTTAATATATTGCAAACGCCTTGTCTTTCTCGAAAATAAATAAATAAATTTTGCGCAAAAATTTTATGTTAAGGAGGATAGGTACGTCGATAACATACTAGTTATACTTCGGTGGCCCGAACGCCTATTTCAGTATGTAACATACGATTATGCATGCGGGTCTATAGCGTGGGGTGGGGTTTCCCATGACGTCAGTAAAAAACACCTGTTCGCGGGTGGTCCCTTTCACTCGCGCATTCAAGGTTAACTAGGTAATTAAATAACGATTAATGAAACCGTCAGAACTTCTACTTGTAGGAAATTTTACCTTCTTTAACTGTGTCTCGAACATTTTGTCGAATTATTTAAAAAAAAACAATTTTTTGCACCTTTCAATCAAGATGGCGGCTCTCCCCCCCCCACCTCCGAGGTCAAACACTCAACAGAGCTTCGACTTAACATATATCAAAATCATTACTACTCCACCTTTTGCGGGGCAAAATCCCCCTCTGATTGGATTATTGGTAACCATGAAAAGAGACTCTATATTCTTAAAAATTTTGCAATGAATGCATCCAACTACTCCTTAATAGTAAATTGACTGGCTTATAATATCTTGTTAATAATTCTCTAAAATTTCAGACACATTGATGAAACTTTTACTCTCATTTTCCGCTCTAACCAATGGAGAGAAAATCCTGTCTGTCGAAAAAATATCGTTGGAATCAATTAAATGTATTCATGGATTAAGATTCTTTTCTATAATTTGGATCATATTAGTACATACCTACCTAGAAATTTTTTCCGTAGCAGATAATAAGAATCTAAGAATTTTGACCGAGAGAGGGTTTATGTATCAAACGATATCAAATGCAACTTTTTCCGTCGACACGTTTTTCTTCATCAGGTACAAACAAAATTGAGATTTACAAATAATCGTCAATAGGACTTCTTACTTTTTTTTATACAGGTATAAGCATTTGCCCCAAAATATAATAATAGTAATAATTTATTAATCCTGTCGGTCATAAATACATGATATAGGATAAGTCAAATAATAGGTATATATCGCAGTTTATCTATAAACAGAATATAACAAACATATACTTAAATAAACTAGGTCATTTAGGTAATAAAAAAAATCTAAATCTATACATACAGGGTGCCCAGAATTGAGGTCCAACTTCGCCAACTTCGACCTCCACTAAATCGCTTATTTCAAACGGAACATACTGTATTTTATAATCCTACTCACTTTCCTTTCTTATTACCTCTCAACCTATATGTGCATCCCCTATAGCTAAAATGTGCGGTTATTGGGTTATTTAAAATTATTTAGAAAAATGGTTAAATTAACATCAATATGTCGACAATAGTGTGCCATGGAGAACACAGTAATTTACAATAATTTTGTAAAAAAATCACAATAGATTTTCATTAAAGTTTTGCTTAAAGTTCTTCAGGGTTGGTAAAAATCATTTCCTACTGGGAGAAAAAGGAGATGATTTGTTATGTAAAACTGGATTCAACTGGCCCCAAATTCATTTATTTAATTCTCTAGATACAACAGGTACTGCATGGCACGGTAGCTCAATCGGTTAAGGCGTATTGAGTGGCGAATACGCTGATCGACTCGCTACCGCGCTCTGGGTTCGACCCCCAGCCCCGGTATTGACAACACCGGTGGGTGTGGATGTATGTCTGCGTTTTTCCGAATGTGTAACCCCCTTCCGGACAGCCTTGGCTTTGGATTTGGGGGTTGTCTACTATCTGTGGTGTGTTTATGTTATGTTATTGACTGCCGCCTTTCTATAATACTCTGCACTATTCGGTCCAACTGACAAATGTTAAATGGTAAAATACGAAAGCATACAATCAATCACAAAATAATCCTTAAGTAATTCTGATAGTTATTCCTAACTTTTTCCGAGACTTTGTATAAATGAATCTATGATAAAAACAATAAATCTCTGACCTATTGACGAATTATTTGTACTTTCAATAACAATTCTCATAATTATCGTCTATTTATTTCAGTGGTCTTTTGGTAACTCTTACGTACTTCCGGACTGACTCAAAGAAAAAGAAGCCAGAGAAACCACCAAAAACCTTGAAAGCCGTCAAAGCTGATATTTTAAAATTTATGTTAATGTTAATTTATAGGTTTTTCAGACTGACTCCAGCTTACCTGTTTGTTCTGGGTGTAAACGAAATAATTTTAAGGTATCTTCACAGCAATTCGGTGTTTTCTCCCGCAATTGTTGATCATATTAGTTGTGAGAAGTATTGGTGGAGAAACGCATTATATATTAATAATTTTTTCCCTCAACATGAGTATTGCATGCTGTGGTCCTGGTATATTGCGAACGATACCCAGTTCTACGTAATTACATCACTTTTGTTAATAATAGCTGTAAGGTAAGTAATATAATTTTATATAAAATAATAGGGTCATTTAGTGATATGGCAGTTTCCTACTTTTTCTTCCTCATTTTAAAGTATAACAAACCAATAGCCTCAGAAAAAAATTTCAGCTCAATTGAATCAATAGCCACAGAGATATTCGCATTTAAATAGAAACACGCTCGGCCAGCCAACAGTCCGTAGAATGACGTCACTTGGCGTGCGCCGATACCTATATTAGAGCAGCGATTTCGTAAGTCTATCGTGTCGTTTTTTTTTTTGCGTTAAACCAGGTCAAACATGTTAGGTTCCTTTGAGTATGTCATCGGGCATATGAAATTATATTTTACGACATTTTTTTGTGGTCTCGAACTTTTTAAATCAATAAAAAGTGAAAAAAACGTATTTTTAAATAAAATTGTTTTTTTTTGTTTCCACCGCCATATCTTTAAAACTATTAAAGGTACCGAAATTTGTTTTGTATCAAATTAAAGCACACACTGTAGCGCTTTTACCAATATAAACGGTTTGGGCACAATTCGCACTTTCATTTCTCTAAAAATCAGATAAACTAAAAATATATGTATTGAAATCTTCACCAATCGATAAGCTTTTTTATTTTTGAAAATATTTACATACATGCAGCGAAGAAAATAAAGCCTAATAATCACAAAAGTTTTTGAAACAATATATTTTTTCCTAAAATGTACCGTGTGGCAACAGCGATTTTTTTATCAGCGCTAAATGCGACATTGGGACGCAATTAATACACATCGCATGCAGGGTTGGTCAGATTAGTCGCGTAGAAGTGGCGGTTGTCGAAAATCATTAAGTATTCATTGTTCGGATAAAAATTGTGACAATCGAAAATGTGCTTGTTTTAAGGAAGGCCTAAAATGTTGCAACGAGTGCAAATGTCGTTCCTGTAACAACATTATTAAAGATTTCGAGGCAGATATGAACGAATTAGAATGCAATTAATGTAGGGCCTACATAAACTACATACTACATATTTATCTATCCAAATAGAAAATTTATTTCAAAAATAAAACTCATTTTATGCGTACGTTTTTACTTTCATTCATTTAAAAATGTCTAATAAACTTACTAATTAGGTGGGTAGTTAGTAACTGACTGATATTTATAGATTAGGTATTTATATCTACCTACCTGTCTTTTTGTTATTAAAAGGAGACTATTTTATATTTATTGTACAATTTCTTAATATTAACAACATATGATCAATACTACTGTACAATATATGAAATATTGAACAATAATATTGATCCCCTAGATGCTTTTGATCACTACTGGTTTTGTATCTATTGATATAAGTTAAACTACTACATACACCCCGACCGGGACCGTCAGATCGTTGCAGTCGGCAGGTTTGATACAGCCGAGCGCGCAAGAATATGACTTTGGCCCGTTGAAAAAAATCGCTGACTCAATAATATGAACGGGACATGAAAAATTTTTATCCTAAAAACTTTTTTCAACTATTGGCTTCAATTTGTACGCAGCATGTGTATAAAAATTTTCATAAATACATTTTTTTCTCGATTGTCTAAAATTTCGCTACTGAAAATAACAAGTTTGAGTTTCCTATTATTTTTCCAACTTAAAAAAAAAATTAATCGGGTTCACGTGGGACGTTGTTCGAAGCGCAGTTGTGTCTTCTTTAATCTAAAAAAAATAGCTTGATAGCACAAATATTTTCAGAGATATAGCGGTGGAGACGTTAAAAAACATATTTCATTAAAAATCTATTTTTTTGAGTTTTTCCGAAATAAAAAAGTTTTCGACCACCAAAAAATGTAAAAAATGATTTCGTGTACACGATTATCTTACTAAAGAACCCCACTAAGTCTGGTTTGGTTCTACGCCGTTTTCTTCTCTCGAAAACTAAGCGACTTTACTTCCAGATTTTATTCTACTAACTTGCATTCACAGCCTTGTTCACTGGGCGGTTCAGCCATCTGACGTCACAACTCGACTACATGGTTATCCCGAGCGTTTTTAAGCGCGCCGACTTTAATAATTTTTTTATACATGAGGGCGACGTCAGAAAATTCTAATTTTCGGCATACTTACTATACTCACCAAGCTCTTTCAGAATATGTAATAATAAAAAAATGTTAAATGAGCCTATTGTCTGTCGTTTGCCTCAGTATGAGAAAACGCCGTGTCCGACTCTTTGCCCCCCGAAACATGTCTATTTCAGCTTGTTATAATTTAATAATTTTTAGGCTTTCGTCGTGACAAACATGCATTACTACCCAATTTTTAGTCCCGAAAGGACTAGTTAGGACAGTTTTCCTTTGCAGCAATCCTTCGATAGAAGTAGAAGTAGAAATTGGATCAGTTTCTAATTGCCTTGTTGACCTTGAGCACATAATGAACACTCGACATGGCTGGCTGACGCCTCGCCCGTCGTGAAATTTTTTGGCTAGCGCTGTCTTGAGAGCTCACGGTAATTCCAATGACGCGAACAAGCCAAAAAATTCCACCAGGGGCGAGGCGTCAACCAGCCATGTCGCGGGTCCACTATGTGTTCAAGGTCAATAAGGTAATTTAAAAATGATTAACGAAATCGATCCCGTTTCTTCTTTCGGAAATAGCTATTTGTGTATTAAGAGCGCAAAGTGCCACATTGTCGCTCGAAAGAGTAATGGTTTGGGGTTAGCGACAGTTTTGGTTGAAGCACGGCACGAAACGGGGCGTGTTAAGCACTTGAGAGCGACAATGGCACTTTGTGCTCGAATCACACATATGATTTTATCTACAATCATTTGAAAATAACAAAATAAAAGGAATTTTGGCTGGAAACTGCGATTTATCAACCTTTTATGAGTAGGCCTTGCATATGTGATTAAAATAAATAGACGTACGAAACACGACCGCTGTCAATTCATTTAAATTTTATTAATTATTATAAAGTTTACATTTTTCTTATATTATATTAACAACAGTTTTGAAGCATTATTAGTTCATAAAAATACATTGTCAATTTTCTGTCCAAACTTGTGTAAGGACAGATGCACGCGAGCGAGTGTTAAAGTACTTTATTTAACACTATCATATAATCCATGCATAATACATGTAACAACTGATGAATAATGGTAGCCCTAATTCCAACCTAACGTATTATGAACATAATCTCACTATAACGCACTTTTGACCAATCAGGAACTAGCACTTTTCATTTTAACGCATCTTTGACCAATCAGGAACTAGTAATTTTCGTATCGACTGTAGATTGTAGATAAATTATATTATGAGTTTTTTTAAAATGTGAATTATAGAGATTTTATTGTAATTAATTACTAATTACAAAAAAATACGTTAAACAATTCCAGTACCTCCCGTTCTTGTGAAATTGTATTGTTTTTGCTTGTTGAACATTACCTAATTAATTTGAATAACCGCAAAAACTTTAATTTTCAGGGGTCCCAAGCAAGTAAAATTCGCCGCTGTGTCAATTGGCGTGTTAATGTTGGCGTCGTGGATAACGAGCTTTGTGATAGCTATGAAATGGAACTACGTTGCAAGAGTGGAAGAGCCATTCGCGCTGTTCGATCAACTTTACGATAAACCATGGTTAAGGATAGGTCCCTACCTGATAGGAATAATGGCGGGTTACATGTTATTCCGGGTGGACTGTAAAATTTCTATGTCACCGATCGTTGTTACAGTCGGATGGGTTTTGTCTCTGGCCTGTCTGGGGAGTTTGGTTTATGGGCTGGGACGTGAAGGACTTGTTGTGCCCGCGTCTGCATTTTATGTAAGTTGTTTTGAGTTTATATGAAAGTGTATTGAGAAAGGAGCACGTAGAATGAATATGTTACGTCCCTTATGGAAAATTCGGCCTATATCTTTTAAAATTCTTTTAAAATAAATCACAGAAAGGGTTATTTTAAAAATATGGTGCATGTTTTCGGTAAAGTCAGCAACGTAAGGGCTGAGAGTTCCTTGGAAAGGTCTTTTAGAAACTCTTTGCACAATAGAATATTATTTTTTTCTACTACCGTTATTCACATAAACATTCTAGTTACCTGGTTGCAAAGGCGTTGCTAGCTACGAAGGTAGAACTTTCGTGGCCAGGACAGAAAAATTTAAAAAAAAAAAACAAATTTTAACTCTTTATAAGTTTGCATATACCTTACTTTGGATTTCTTGGGGTAAAGCGAGGCACAAGCAATATTGGCTGCTTCTTGTATCCCATTTTCATCGCCACCAAACATATTTGTTTATTTTAGTTTGAAACCACCAGAAATTAAAATGTTTAACATAACCTCGATGATAGATAGTAAATCGTTGGCATGG
The DNA here is from genome assembly GCA_936432065.2 of Rutpela maculata. NCBI lineage: Eukaryota > Metazoa > Arthropoda > Insecta > Coleoptera > Cerambycidae > Rutpela > Rutpela maculata. The sequence continues at coordinate 147,251,335 of OW386291.2, read as the reverse complement.
AAACAATTTTCAGAAATCTTCCTAAACTATGAAATTTATTAAAAACGACAATTAATTTCATGAAATAATTAGTTTTAAATTATTAAATCCCATATCTTTCGGTAGTAGAAAAAAATATAATACATTACACGATGTGAAAGCCCTTCGGTGTTTTTTGAGGGTCTCTGCTTCGTATCAACCATTCAAATATCACCTCATACATAAAAGTAAACTTCCACATCTAGTAATGTAAATAACTATTATTTGTATTACCCAGAATTTTATCAGCTTTTTCTTCTCATCGAGCTACTTTTAAAGTAGGAGATATTGGAATCGAGCAGTCTACATTTTGGGATTTTTCTAAATCCATTTCAAGGTTCCCGATCGGGTTATATAATTCACAAACTGAGTGTTTTTTTGGACATCGATTATCGAAGTAAAAAATCGCGTGATAAGATACCAAAGGTTTAACTCTAGAAATAAATAGTGTATAGTTCGTTAAATCCGTAGCCGCTCATCTGCCATTCGCAGTTGGTTACCCAAATTAGCAATAATGAAATTAATTTTGGAAAAAGTAGTATACAGTCTCGTTATTTATACCAGACTAAATTCGTGATAAAAATGTGCGGAAATATCATTGTTCTAAGTAACCAACTAGGCAGACGCGCTAGATGGTAGCTCTTTTGAGGCAGACGCCATCGAAAATGCCGAAAAATCAGTCACAACCGCGTGATCACATACCAGTATAAATTTTGGTTCAATATTTAGATAAAATTATGCTCATTAAATATATGAAACGAAAATTTGAGCAGACGGTCCCATTTCGCCGGCTGACGCTGTCAAAGATTGTCTTTTCACCTTTCTTTTTTGCACCTAAGCGGCGTTGTGATAGGAGGTGATTGTTGTAAACAAATAGTAACAGTAATATTTCTATCTAGAAAAATCGTACTTATATTGTTTCACTCAAACCTCAAATTATGATATTTTTTAATAATATATTAAAATATAACGCTTATTTTTCAAAATAATAGACATAATAAACAATGTGCCAATGTAAATACATACAAACGAATATAGTAAAGTATAAACACTCAGAAGAAGACATGATTTCGATAGAAAAAACTAAATATTTAATTTTTTTTTAAACGTAAAATATAAAATAACATTAACAAGTTATGCTTATCAATCCAATATATCTTCTTCATCACTTCAATTTTGATATATTGCTTCTTCGTCATCATCTGAGGTGAGCCTGGCCGGTCAACAACAATATCGTCCAATGTTGGAGGTGTTTGAGGACCTTCGAACCATTGTAACTGTAATATGTTGTTGTTCAAACTCCAGCCATTATGTTCGGCTTTGTAAAATGAAATTCTGTTGCATTTTTCCTTATAGCGCATACCTGATTTACACGCTTAACTTTGCAGTAAAGTGAATCTTGACACGGTGGTAGTAAACTACCATCAAAATTTTTTATTTTGTCCAAAGGATTCGATCTGCCAGTTTTTGCTTTAAAATTTTCTTCAAAAATGTCAAATCGTGTTTCATTTATATTTGCAACATTAGGTTTGACATATATTTTGCAAACGAATTGTTCTACACATTTTTTTTTGCTCTTCTGAGAGAATTTCTGTTGAACCCAAAGTACTAAATTTTTCATTGTGTATGTACTCATTTCCAATAATGAAAATGGTTTAATTTTTCGTTTTCTTGCAAATGCAGTAGTATAATCACTTCCGGTTAGCGCATGAAGTGCTGGCAACTCATTTGCAAGGTTCATTTCCCGGATAACTGTACACCATATTTAAATAGACGTATCGAATAATGTTTTTAGATGCCAATCCCAGTTCAAACCATATTGAAAGCTTTTCTGAAAAAATATTACCCAATGCAATAATAAAAACATCTGTATCGCTATAGTCCAATTAAATAAGTCGAAAAATCAAAATTTTGAGGTAAATACTTGAATTTTTGATATAAGTTACTTTGATGTATTAGAACACGATTGATGAAAGAAAATTTTTTTTGAACCCCCGGGAATGGGTGAAAATAGTATATTATTTTACTAGGAGTAGAACGCACTCTTTTTTTGTGTTGAGCCCAGGATTTGCGGCTGAGGCGAAGCCGAAGCCGAAGCCGCAAACTGGGCGAAACACAAAAAAAGGCGTTCTACTCCGTGTAATATATACTATTTTTTCTTCAAGCGTATTAAAATGCAAAAATTCATTTATTTATCATAAATGTACAAATATTCAAACTACAGTCTTACATGTTGATACAATATGACAAGTGGCTAGTGGATAGCGCGCCACCGGTGGCTTTCGGTATTAACATTATGTTACTAGTAAAACAATACCCACTGCGGTGGCGCTTTCGGAACTAACATTATGTTACTAGTAAAACAATGTCCACTACGGTGGCGTTCGGTACTAACATTTTGTTACTAGCAAAACAATGTCCTACTTCTACTTCTGTTTTTGGTGACATAATTTAAACATTTTAATACGCTTGAAGAAAAAATATATAACAAAGTGTTTTTTCAAAATTACTCAAAATGTGTAAAAGCTAGTATAAAAAGTTTCAAACAAAAATTGTAAAGTATGAAATTTTATATAAAAATGATCTCTAGACTTTTTTTGGTATTACCAAAATTAACTGGTTAGGCTGGTTAGAAATTAAGGGATGATATGTACAACTTTAAAAAATCATAGCGTGCTAAAAAGTTAACAAATTTAAAAAAAAAAATTTCTGTTTACTCAGAAAAATATAAACATTCGTTTCAGAGAAATGGATTTTTTTTAAATTGTTAATAAAAAAGTTATAAAAATTTTAATTTTTTTTATTTTCAATTAAAACCACTTTGAACGGTGAAACGAATTTTTTTTACACCATTCTGTTCATCATTTAATATATTGAACATTTGCTTTTGAAATTTTTTTTTACCCATCATTTTCGAGCAGGTATGAATTTATTTACCTGTTTAATTTTTTTCCAAACGTAAGACACTGCTCTTGTGACGTCACGATTACTGAAAAGAAATAAAGAATGCGTGCGACAAAGATAAAATGGTTTCGTAGCTGCTGCGTTGCCTACAAGACGCGCATACGTCATATCTATACTGCCGTCATAAGTCATAAGGAGAATAACCCATCTGTAAATTGTCGGTTAGCGAGGAAAGTAACAAAGGCGTTTGTTAACCTCCCCACAATAAAATTGTGGGAGGTTACTACAATTAGTCCAAAATCGAAAATTGAGATAACATCAAATCTTTACGTTTTGAGGTCCCAGGAACCCAAAAAAGTTGTTTTTGAAAAATGTCTGTGTGTGTGTATATGTGTGTGTGTGTGTGTGTGTGTGTGTGTGTGTGTGTGTGTATGTCTGTTAGCACGATAGCGGCGAAGCCACTAAACGGATTTGGATGAAACTTTGCATGAGGGTTTCTTTAGTGCTCCAGAAGATCTGAAAAGGTTTTGGTTGAGATCGGATTACGTTTGTTGCTGTTTTGGCACAACAAGTTGTTTATTTTATGATTACTTACAATTTGTAATCGAACCATTGAAAAGCAGTAAAAATTCCGATTTCAACGATATATAACACTTGCACTCTTTAGCTTTGGTTTCCGTGAAAAAAATTAAAAACCAAATAACACGCTTCTTGTGTAAAATATATTTTATAGTGGAACCACAGAATACAGTAACTGCACAGAGGCGAAGTCTTTGGCGGTTCCTTTCAGTTTTGATGGCTCGTTTTCTGTGACCTTGCGTACCAGTTGCGTCTACACCACGGTGTATTAAATAGGTGGTCCGGCACTTTCCTATTATAATAATGGCTTCGTAAGTGCATGGTTTCTATTTACTTTAATAGATGGCGCGAGCAATACGGTCCTACAATTACCTGAGCATGTGCATCGCATAACTAACATAACCTCAAATTTTAAGGTGTTTTCGTTTATTCTCATATTTAATGTTTGCAACCGAAATTTGAAACGTAGGTATAAATATTGTAGATGGACGGATTACGAGTGAATTAATAATACACCTACGTCACATTACGTCACAAATAAGAAAAATTCTTAGAAACTGGTGCAGATATCGACTTAACTATTGGAAACATCCAATTAAAGTTTGAAACGTAGATGGAAATATTGTAGATGAATGGAATACGAGTGAATTAAAAATACACCTACGTTCTGATGACGTCGTAAAAGCATAAAATTCTTATAACAGGTGAACTGATGATGATATCAAAAAAATATTTCTACAAGACGAGTCACGAAATTTTTTTTTTTTTAATTTCCAAGAAATATCAAATTTTCGGAGAAATGTCACTTTTCAGAAAAATGTCAGATTTTTAAAAAATGTCAAATTTTCAGGAAAACGTCAAATTTTCGGAGAAATGTCACTTTTCAGAAAAATGTCAAATTTTCGAAAAAATGTTGAATTTTCAGGGAAATGTCACTTTTCAGAAAAATGTCAAATTTTCAAAAAACGTCAAATTTTCGAAGAAATGTCACATTTCGGAAAAATGCCAAATGTTTGAAAATTGTCAAATTTTCGGAGTAGTCATTTCAGAAAAATGTCAAATTTTCGAAAAAATGTCAAATTTTCGGAGAAATGTCACTTTTCAGAAAAATGTCAAATTTTCGAAAAAATGTTAAATTTTCAGGGAAATGTCACTTTTTAGAATTATGTCAAATTTTCAGAAAAAATGTCAAATTTTCGAAAAAACGTCAAATTTTCGAAGAAATGTCACCTTTCAGAAAAATACCAAATGTTTGAAAATTGTCAAATTTTCGGAGTAATGTCATTTCAGGAAAATGTCAAATTTTCGAAAAATGTCAAATTTTCAGGGAAATGTCACTTTTCAGAAAAATGTCAAAAATTCAGGAAAATGTCAAATTTTCGAAAAAACGTCAAATTTTCGAAGAAATGTCACCTTTCAGAAAAACGTCAAATGTTTGAAAATTGTCAAATTTTCGGAGTAATGTCACTTCAGAAAAATGTCAAATTTTCAGAAAAATGTCAAATTTTCAGAAAAATGTCAAATTTTATTAAATGGACTCAAAGGAAAATTCCCAAAAAATACTACGGGTCCATTTGTGGTATAAGTTCTCTGCTAGTGTGTTAAAGCGTGCAGACTGTATGCTGAGTATTTTTGACGTGTCAGGTGAATCGAGAGATTACAAGTTTTTTCGACGTTTATAAAGCCCACGGATGGTGTGAGAGTCCATCCTGAACCGCTTACAAGCTCTACAAGTGTAAGCAATCCCACCGGAACGCTTTCGGTGAGTTTTTTCCAATAAAACTTTAAAAGTGACAGTGACATATTTTAAAAACTATTTCCGCTGCCTCCGGCATACCGCCGGAAATTCTTCCGGCATCATAACCTAAAAATAGTACTACATAACCTAAAAACAATTTAAGACATTGGTACCAACCTAAACATTTTTCAAAAACCAAATTCCCCAGAGAAACATTGGAACCAAAAATTTGACAGCTATCACTTCCCCGACCGATTTAGTGAAAAATTGGTCGAGGCCAAAAGATAAAACAAAATATACCAACTCAAACTTAAACGATCCACCATGAACACTACCCTGGCTACATCTGGCAGGGAAGCTGTCCACCAAGAGTTATATGGTTTTTTCCAAAGATGGCCATCCCTGCCATCCATCCCATTACCAACGAATAGGTTTTTTCGTTTAGTTGTTTCCCGTATCAATAATCAAAATTATTAAGTGCTCTTGCCTACGAACGTTTTTATAGAATTGTGTTTATTTTCATATTAATTTTAGGTCCATGTGGACACATTATAATTTTAACCTAGTCTTTAAGCCTGCCTACAGAAGACAGGAGCTACTTTTCTATTTTTCTCCAAGCCAAACCGGACCTACCCCATCCAGCTTCACACTCGCCACGGCGGTGTTCACCGTGGTTGTCTGGCTGGCCCCGGGCTAGGATCCGATGAAGCATATATTTGTATTAAAAACATTGAATAAAATATTAATGTTGTGCAGACTATAAATTTAACACTCAAGTTCTTAGGTCCAAATCCCACCGAACGCAAGACTTTTTTTCCCGTTGTAATACGAAAAAAATATTTCAACTTAATAAATATAATTAAATGAGATCGTTCATATTGTTTAGTGCTCTTTTCGGCTTCAAAGAATCACCGGGTGGGGAGGTTCCAGCCGCTTCCAGTAGCTGCCGATTTTTTTTTTTCCCAACTAGTAAATATTAATTAAGAAAATCATGTAGCTGCTTTTTATGCATTTATGTTTTTGTACTTTATAATTTATTAATAATATTTTTAACTGCAGAACTCTTGGATGCTCATATATTATTAGAATCTCATTTATGACATATATCTAGATGCGGCTTTTCACCTTATGGCGGCAGTAAGGGCATCCGCGCTTCACGTCACAACTAACCTCAAAAATATGTGTTTCTTAAGATTTAAGAGTATTACGCAACTATTATTAAAATTTCTGCCTGGTTCCCGTATTTTCAACCAAAATCTAGTTCAGTGTAATGTTTATGAAGTTCTAAATACTTTGTCCCAATAAAATAGGACTCTTTTTGTAGGTTGGAAATCTAACCTGTAATTAGCAGTCTATTTCTATTAATCAACAATATTGAAAAATTATTTACGCGAATTTTTAAATATTTGCTTAGAGCCAGTACCGGCTCCAAGCTAAAAATGCGTTTACAAACATTAAAAATGAGAATAAACATGAAAAACTTAAAATTTAAGGTTATGTTGGTTACATGATGCAGATGCCCGATATCTCAATGCAGCGGTTGTGAATGTTTTGGTGAATAAATGCTCCTACAAATTGTTAACAAAATTTTTAATTGTAGTCAAGTATAATAAGAGTGTTTTGCGAAATCTACATATTTATACACGCTTCGTTTTATGTACATTTTGTTATAGGTATTAGACACGTGGAATTTTGTTTACGTGATCTAAATATTTTTAAAACTAATCTTTGAATTGTAATGAAAGAAATTATTATTACTGTAAATACCTGCTGATTTCTACTAAATTTAGAATTATTTGTTTGACATTATTGATATAAATTAAAAATAAAGTACACAATATAATTTTTTTTGCGGGAAACTTTGTAGACGAATTATTGGAGTATTGGAAATAATTGTTTGAAACATCGTTTTAAATTAGTCGAAATTCGCGTATTTTAACCAAGGTTGCAAAAAATGTTCTTTTTATGCATTTTCGATAAAATTAATAAACTAATCCGTAATGTAGAAGTCTATGCCTAAATGTACCCGAAAAAAATTTACAGGCTAAAATTTAAAAAAATTGCATTTTTCCGTTTTTTTGTTTTGTTTTCTGGGCGTATTTTTGTAAAAAAAAATTGACTTCTCAAGGTACCATTTCGATTGTAAATTTAATTATCTACAACTTTTCTATTGACGTGTTTATAGGAAAAATGCATAGTTTTCCAGTAAAACTCAAAAATGTGAAAAGTGGACCTTTTTACTTCGATCTCAAAAACGGTAGCACTCAGCGGTTTTCTCATATTTTGGGGTCAATTGAACATAAGAAACAATAAAAACCCTTTAACGTTTTAGTTCCTTTCAACCCTCTTTTTTGGACATAGACAATAGCCTAAAAATATTGTGATTAAAAATTTAAAAATTTTCTTTAAAAATTTTTTTTAATTGTTTATAATATTTTGTTCCATTGTTTCATTATTTAAACAAATTATTAAGAAAATAATTTATTCTTAAACTTTATTATTTGCAATTCTCTACAAGATGGAAAAAAGAAAAAAATAGTTGTTAATTTATTTGTGTATTAATAAACAATTTGTTATTAACAATCGCCGAATGTGTTCATATTCTTTTTAGATAGAAAAAAAATAACGAAAACAACCGTATCCATAAACTAAACATCTTTCTTTTTACATGTTTACGTATACGTTTGTTTTTGTTATTTTTTTTTCTATCTAAAAACATTCGGCGATAGTTAATAACAAATTGTTTATTAAATAAACAAATAAATTTTTGTATAAATGTTTTTCATCTTGTAGAGAATTGCAAATAATAAATTTTAAGAATACATTTTTTTCTTAATAATTTGTTTAAATAATGAAAAAAGAAAAACATAAACAATTTTAAAAAATTTATGAATTTTCTTAAATTTTTAATCACAATATTTTATAACAAAATGGCAAAAAAAATTTTATGTCTCCATGATGCGAAACAATTTTAGTGAGTTTTGTTTAACAATTATCCGACTTGAAATATAAACGTAAACTCTAAAAAAATTTGTTAATTAACAATAGGCTCATTTTATGAAAAATTTGTGAAACAAATTTTTTTCAACGGGATATTGTTCCGTTAAGTGTCTAAATAATACCATAATTTTAAAAAAAATTTAAATTAACATTTAATAACATAAAAAAATATTTTTACTTATTACGGCCGATTTCAGAGCATCGTAACGGCTTAGTGTTCTCCACGCAGAGCGCTGAGAGATAGAGTTTCGAGAGTTCGGCTTTTTTATTGGAAATTCATTCCTCTTTAAGAATCGTTCTTTCAATTTTCTTAAATATTAATAGTTTTCGAGTTATTTGCAAAAGACGAAACTCGTTATATTTTCAATCTTTATTTGTTTATAACTTCTGCAACTGTTTATGTGCTGGTGTGAAACTTTTACACATTTTTCTAGACGTCATTCCGAATTCAATGAGCCCTCACTAAAAAATATTTTTACGAGCTTTATCAAGCATTAACCCGGCCTTGAACTTGTAAACTAGTCTACATCTGCATCAAGTACCTAACATAACCTTAAATTTTAAGTTTTTCAAGTTTATTCTCATTTTTAATGTTTGTGTACGCATTTTTAGCTTGGAGCCGGTACTGGCTCCAAGCAAATATTTAAAAATTCACGTAAATAATTTTTCAATATTCTTGATTAATAGAAATAGACTGCTAATTAGAGGTCAGATTTCCAACCTATAAAAAGAGGCCTATTTTATTAGGACAAAGTGTTTAGAACTTCATAAACACTACACTGAACTAGATTTTAGTTGAAAATACGGGAACCAGGCAGAAATTTTAATAATAGCTGCGTAATACTCTTAAATCTTAAGAAACACATATTTTTGTGGTTAGCTGTTAGATGTGACGCATGCGCGTCTTGTAGGCAACGCAGCAGCTACGAAACAATTTTATCTTTGTCGTATGCATTCTTTATTTCTTTTCAGTTATCATGACGTCACAAGAGCAGTGTCTTACGTTTAGAAAAAAATTAAGCAAGTAAATAAATTCATACCTTCTTGAAAATGAAGGGTAAAAAAAATTTCAAAAGCAAATGTTCAATATATTAAATAATGAACAGAATGGTATAAAAAAATCGTTTCACCGTTCAAAGTGGTTTTAATTGAAAATAAAAAAATTAAAATTTTTATAACGTTTTTATTAACAATTTTAAAAAAATCCATTTCTCTGAAACGAATGTTTATATTTTTCTGAATAAATAGAAAATTTTTTTTTTTTTTAATTTATTAACTTTTCAGCACGCTATGATTTTTTAAAGTTGTACATATCATCCTTTAATTTCTAACCAGCCTAACTCCGTTAATTTTAGTAATACCAAAAAAAGTCTAGAGATCATTTTTATATAAAATTTCATGCTTTATAATTTTTATTTGAAACTTTTTTTACTAGCTTTTACACATTTTGAGTAATTTTGAAAAAGCACTTTATTTTATTTTTTTTCACCCCTTCCCGGGGGTTCAGAAAAAAATTTCTTTCATTAATCGTGTTCTGATACATCAAAGTAACTTATATCAAAAATTCAAGTATTTACCTCAAAATTTTGATTTGCCGACTTATTTAATTGGACTACTAGCTTTTATTAGAACATTGTAATTTTCAGGCAATTTGGACATGAAAAATTATCCTACTATCTGCTTCCTCATGTGTACAAAAAAGTGTTTCATCCACCTTTATGACACGCCCATTTTCATTATAGAACTTATAACAGGTGTCGTTACAATTTACATGTACCTATAATTTTGTTCCCCAAAATACTACATACACTGTCAGAAGTCCAATATTGCACAAAAAAATTGTACTAATGCAGATTTAAAATTATCATTCCTCAGTGCCTTTATAAAATCAGTCGGTCTTATTTGGTCGCCCCCTGTGATAACAAATGCATTTGATCTATTTATTTCTGCCTTTTCTCCCTCTTACTATCTTTAATCGAGGGTGAAATGATTTTATCAAAAATAATATCAATTCGGTCACCTACCAGTCTTCAAATTTTGTAAAGTGTATTCAGCCAATTTTCCTAAAGTAAGAGGTGCATTTCCCAACAAATGTAAAAAAAAAGAATCCGTCGATTATTGTGCAATCAATTTTCTGCGGAAGTTGGGAGGCAATGTTTGAACTGGGATTGACATCTAAAAACACTATTCGATACGTCCATTTAAATATGGTGTACAGTTATCTGGGAAAGGACCTTGCAAATGCGTTACCAGCATTTCACGCGCTAACCGGAACCCATTATACTGCTGCATTTGCAAGAAAAGAAAATAAAACATTTTCATTGTTGGAACAGAGTACATACACAATGAAAATATTTAGGACTTTGGGCTCAACAGAAATTCTTTCAGAAGAGCAAAAAAAAGTGTAGAACAATTCGTTTGCAAAATGTATGGCAAACCCAATGCTGCAAATATAAATGAAGTACAATTCGACATTTTTGTAGAAAATTTTAAACCAAAAACTGGCAGATCGAATCCTTTGGACAAAATAAAAAATGTTGATGGTACTTTACTACCAGCGTGTCAAGGTTCACTTTATTGCAAAGTTAAGCGTGTAAATCAGGTATGCGCTATATGGAAAAATGCAACAGAATTTCATTTTACAAACTTGAACATAATGGCTGGAGTTTGAACAACAACATATTACAGTTACAGTGGTTCGAAGATCCTCAAATACCTCCAACATTGGACGATATTGTTGTTGATCGGCCAAGTTCACCTCAGATTATGACGAAGAAGCAATATATCAAAATTCAAGTGATGAAGAAGATAAGATAGATTGATAAGCATAACTTGTTAATGTTATTTTATATTTTACGTTTAAAAAAAAATTAAATATTTAATTTTTTTCTATCGAAATCATGTCTTCTTCTGAGTGTTTATACTTTACTATATTCGTTTGTATGTATTTACATTGGCACATTGTTTATTATATCTATTATTTTGAAAAATAAGCGTTTTTATTTAATATATTATTAAAAAATATCATGATTTGAGTTTTGAGTGAAACAATATAAGTACGATTTTTCTAGATAGAAATATTACTGTTACTATTTGTTTACAACAATCACAACGCCGCACAGTGGGAAAAATATGCCCTTTTTTTGGACAAAAATCTGCCGACAGTAGAGATTTCAATCAAATTAAATTTAAAAAATGGCAAATACTCTTGAGACATTGTACTTTAGAGTAGTGCTGCGGCAAAGTGGCTTTGGGATAACCTAACCTAAAAATCGCAGATATTACTTCCACATCCAGTGGAAGTATAGACACGACAAAAAATTAAAAAAAAATGTTATTGCTCAGATAGGCTTAGAATATCATGAAACGTAGAGATTTTAAGTTTGAGCAAAAAAAATGTCTGTCTCTCTGTCGGTCTGTCTGTAACTTTTTTGTGCGCACGATTACTCTGGAACCGTTTAAGATTTCGACTTGAAATTTGGTACACATATGTATCTTAACGAGGTCTGGAACTAGATTTTCATCTTATTCCGTTGAAGGGTTGGGGAGTAAATTGGGGTAAATGGGGGTAAATAGGTAAATCAAGCAGGTAAGAGTCCATAAAATTGGTATTTAGTATATATAAGAGAAGCTAATGTCAAAAATTTTGGCAATTGCCACCCGCATTACTACCCCCATTATAAAAGGGGGGTGAAAAAAAAATTATTTCATCGTAGATGATCATTCGAAAGCTTATTTTAAAGAGGAAGATTAAATAATGTATTGATTAGAAATAAGTTGAAAAATTTTTTGAATCCTATACATAACCTCAAAAGTTGCCAAAAAAGTCATTTTTTAAGTACTTAACCTAAAATATTTCAAAATCCTGACATGATGGGCCAATCTGAGGCCAGATTCGGATTCAGCGCGAAAAATTACTTCGGAAATTGGATAATGTTAGGTTTAAAACTTTTAGGTTTATGACTGTTATTTAATACATACAATGGTTCACTTATAGGTTATATTAGGTTTAAAGCTGTTAATTAGGTTAGTCTGAATGCATAGGAATAAAATCATGTGGATAAAAAACTATCCTTGTTTTTACCTGTCAGTAAAATAATATTTACTTACAAGTCTAAACGCAACTAGTGACGAGTATTTGGAATATCGTAATTTTTAGATAAACCCCCGTTTTCATTCCTTTGAAGGATCGACAGGATGCGAGTAAGACTAAAAAGAGATCAGCATCAAAAAACCCTGAAGAACAACTTTTGATCACTTAAACGTTATTTCACTTGAATCTCGAATTTTCACCACCTTATTAAACCTTCAACCTCCATTTTATCTCCTTAAAAGGGTTATGGTTCATACGTTAAAAACGATTCAAGAAACTTATAAGCAATTAACTTATGATCCCAGGGCACGGGGGCACGTGCGCCCCCCCCCCCCCCCCCAGAAGTGAGAAATGAAGTAAAAAAAAATGAGGCCTTTAGTTCTTGTATACATACTAAATCGCATTTTTTTTTCACCTCCTTTTATAATGAGTGTAGTAATGGAGGTGGCTAATTCCAAAATTTTCTTTGAGACATTAGCTTCCCTTGTATATACTAAATACCAATTTTATGGACTCTTACCTGCTTAATTTACCTATTTACCCCCATTTACACCAATTTACCACCCAACCCTTCAACGGAATAGGATGAAAATATAATCTTGTTCCATATCTCGCTAAAATGTGTCAAATTTCAAGTCGATTCTTAAACAGTTCCAGAGTAATCGTGCGCACAAAAAGTTACAGACAGACCGACAAACAAACATTTTTTTTTGTTCAAACTTAAAATCTCGACGTTTCATGACATTCTAAGCCTATTTGAATAATCAAGTTTTTTTTAAAATTTTTGTCGTTCCTATACTTTCACTGGATGTGGAAGTAATATCAGCGATTTTTAGGTTAGGTTAACCCAAAAGCCATTTTGCCGCAGCACTACTCTAAAGTACAATGTCTGCCGGCGAAGTGGGACCATCTGCTCAAATTTTCGTTTCATATATTTAATGAGCATAATTTTATCTACATTTTGAACCAAAATTTTTACTGGTATGCGATCACGTGGTTGTGACTGATTTTTCGGCATTTTCGATGGCGTCTGCTTCAAAAGAGCTACATCTAGCGCGTCTGCCTAGTTGGTTATTTGGAACAATGATATTTCCGCACATTTTAGTCACGAATTGAGTCGGGTATAAATAATGAGATTGTATACTACTTTTTCCAAATTAATTTCATTATTGCTAATTTGGGTGACCAACTGCGAATGGCAGACGAGCGGCTACGGATTTAACGAACTATTATTTATTTCTAGAGTTAAACCTTTGGTATCTCATCACGCGGTTTTTTTCACGCGAGTTCTTAGTCTAATATTTTTTGTCAGAACATTCACATTTTATGAATCCTCCTCCCCCATCGTTCATATTTACACATTTATCGTAACCCACCCTCCACTATAAGCCAACGTATTTGTTGAATGACCTTTAAATCATTGTCCTAATATGAATTAAAGCACAAGGAAATATCAATTTATCATTGATACTATTTAAAACAATATAACGCGTCGTGTCCACGTTCTAAATTCACTTCAACTTTGTTCCCATACTTTGATAATGAAAAACGTAGGTGTTTATTAACAAATAACCAACCAATCATGATTTTTCTAGATCAAAACGAGTCATTCATTGCGTTCGCGCAACAAGTAGTCTCTTGGTCTTGCTTACTAATACGTGTCGGGTGGATAAAATCATATTCTCTGCCTTGATTCACTTTAGTCGAATCGTGACCGAAGAGGACCTGCGTCGGTGCTTTTGCTCCTCAAAATCATCGCGTATGTGCATTTGGATTAGCAGGAGTGCAGAAAGCCGAGGAGAGACTGAGTTTCTAGATCACACGTGAAATTGAGTTGCGCAAAAAACGACCAATATGATTTGTTCCTGCTGTTTGTCGAATAAATTATGCAAAAATGGATTGTGAACCTTCATAAATGATTAGGCAAGTGGACGGGAAATGCTCCAAACCAAACGAGATGATGCTTGGATATAAATAAAATAAATAAATAACATATTTATTTGTTTATTTGGTAAAATAACACTTTTGCGGTTTGATATTTACTTTTACATTCAAAAGATTAGCAGGACAATGTAAACGTTGATCATCGATATGACCTTACTAACCTACAATAGACATGCAATTTTACTTTCAAAAGCTTATATAATATTCGCATATAACTGAAATATAATAAAAATTAAATCACAAAAATTATGAAAAAAGGATCTGAAAAGATTTTTTTCTATTTCATACAAACAGAAATCATAAAAACTTCCCTTCCAGGTGAGAAATACTATAGAAATTATACACTGCGTCTAATTCAAAAAACTGTTTACAGAAATTACTTACTATCTATTATTGAAATATGCGCATTATTAGAAAAGTCATAATTTAGTTCAATTCCAATATTTCAATATTCCAAGAGAATCGTACGTAATAATAGTAATAATATTTCTATCAATGTAGAAAACGTCGCAAGCAAAATTAACAAGCAGTTAACAGAAAAAAAAACAATACAATAAAATATATAAAACATATGAACAGACAAGACATCTTGTAGTTGGTCATATAAAACAAACATATTAAATTACAAAAATTCATTTATCGTGTAGCAATTTTTGTCTAGTAATATTTTTTTAAATTTATGTTTGAAAATATGTATGCTACCCGAAGACCTAACATTTTCATCTAATGAATTATAAAGCTTGGTAAAGTAAACTTTTCTAGTACATAGCAGTTCTAGCGACTCACTTTATTTCTTAAAAAGATTGATTTATGAACATATTATGAGCACAAGAATGTATAGACCAGCAACTGTCAAAATTTTTAAATTTTTAAAGGCAACTCTGTAATTTAAATTTAATAAAATATGAATTGCATATTTCTGTAATAAAAATACCCTAGAAGGGGTGGGAAGAGATGGGATGAGGTGGGAAAAGGGGGGAAGTGTGGGAAGAGATGGGGATGGGGTGGAAAGAGGTAGGAAGAGATGGGAAAGGGGGTGGGAATAGGTGGGAAAGGGGTGGGAAGAAGTGGGAAGTAGTGTTAGAGGGTGAGAAGATGGGAAAGGGAAGAGGTGGGTGGCGGTGGCAAATTAAAGTCTGTTTGTCTGTAAAATAAGTAGACTAAAAAGTAAAAAATAAAATAAAATTACAAATTTAAAAAACCCCCGACAAAAATATCGACTAAATAAATAATATAAAAAAAATAAATTAACACAACTTTAAAAATTATGAAATAATATGGAATATTATAATTTTAAGAAAAATTTGAGTTCATTTAATCAGTCAAAATAATTAATTTTGATTCCATATACGAACTCTTATGATTTAAATCCAGCTTACATTTTCTTTATTTCCTCGAGATTTGCTTTCTTATACGCATGAATATGTCGGGGGCTGCTGTAAAGACGAACTACTAATAAATATTTATATTCAAAACAGCAGCTCCCGATATATTCATGCGTATAAGAAAGCAAATCTCGAGGACATAAAGAAAATGTAAGCTGGATTTAAATCATAAGAGTTCCTATATGGAATCAAAATTAATTATATTGAACTGATTAAATGAACCCAAATTTTTCTTAAAATTATAATATTCCATATTATTTCATAATTTTTAAAGTTGTGTTAATTTATTTTTTTTTATATTAGTTATTTAGTCGATATTTTTTTATTTTAAAGATATATCGTAACATCTAGTATTTGATAAAATTCTAAAACTTTTTGGCATAGCAACATTAATAATACCTACGGTTTAAATTTACAGACTGCCTTAGGGCATACTGTTTGGGGACTGTCCATAGCTTGGATCACCGTTGCTTGCTGTGCAGGATATGGCGGACCTCTAAATTCATTTCTTAGTTGCAAACTGTTCTTACCTTTGAGTCGACTTACATACTGTGCTTACCTGATTCATCCTGTTCTCATGTGCATCACCAGTTTCTCTTTAGATGGATCTCTTCATTTACATAACAGTATGGCGGTAAGTTAGATTTTACGAAAATTAATTATAGTCTATATAATGTTGAATGTATGAAAGAATTAACTTCCAAATGTTCTAAATGATAACTATACCCATATACATATAATTCTTCCAAACTAATGGTAAAAATGCAAGAAAATGAAAAATTCAATTGGGGGAAGGGGTTAGTTACAAAGATTTTTAAATCACAGTTGAAATATCGTAGTTTCACAGATACCATCCTGAGATGTAGCCCACAGCCCCAGAAAAAAAAATTCAGACCAGCGAACCAGACACTGCATCCCTATGTATTTTCGGTCGCTAAATCCGAATCCTAGGTAAAAAAAATCGTACACCCCAAAATCATTAGCTAGAGTCAAAAAACACCCCTGGAATGGGGTAAAAGAAGACTAATCTACGAGAATAGTTGTTACATATTAATCAATCAAATTAAGGTTAAACAGCAGCGTACATACAATAGATATGAAACACACCCCTAGGGAGGGGCGAAAACTATATAAATAAAATTGATCCAGAACAGCAGTAACTGCTGAAAAAACTCGAAATGTCTAAGTTTTTGTTAAAGAGATAAGAAACTGCATCAGGTCCGACGTAATCTTCATAAACTGCCGCTATAGGGTTGAGAACAAACAAAAGTTTAAAGAACACGAGAAAAACAAGAAAAAACGTAGTCCAACAGGATTTCTATTTTCATGGATGCTATGATGACTGAAATTGCGTAGTACTCTAAAATAAAACTAAAAACTTACGTACCATCAACGTCATACGTCATACACCCTCAGAGGGTGTGAAAACTACCCCCTATGTATGATATGATTATAAAAATTCGAAACACCTGCCTTGTGTGGAAGTGAGAAGAAACTAGACTATGTTCGATGCTGTGTTTGAAAACCACCCCCACGGGGCTACGAGATGCCACCTTTATATTGGTAGGATGCTGAAAAAAAAAGAGAGAAACTAACCGGATTTACATTTTTATGGATGCTATGATTGGCAAAAATCGTGTTGTATACTTAGAGTTTGAAACTCATGTCCTATCAATGTTATTAAGTAGAAAGAAAGGATGTAAACTACCGTCATTCAAGATGCAACGAAAAAAAAGTTGCAGTGACTACTGAAAACGCTATATTGTTGCTTATTCGTTTTATTTCCATAGTTTCCCTCGCCACTGGCAAGTGGCAATGACAGTTGCACGCATTACAGAGTTTCCGGGAATTTTTTAGTTACGAAGGATTCCAACCGATGAAGCAACTCTCTGAGTTCATCTTTTAGAGAAAAATATTTTTTTTTATGAATCGACGAGCTCTTTATCACTGTAACTTCTTATAGTTGTTTCTTACATATGGGGTAGTTTTCACCCTCTAGGGGAGTGGAATTGAATAACAGTGGTACATGACTTTAAAAATGGAAATACTTTTGGATCAATGTTTTTTCTTGTTTTTTCTGTGTCATCTAAGACAAGGGGTGATTTTTGGCAGCGCTGTTGGTAGTTTTCAATATTTGAGCCAAAACTACTGCAGACTCTTCTCATCTTTACAAACTTCCGGAGTTTCGGACTTTTTCGAGCTTTTTTCAAGTTGAATCTTGAATGGGGGTAGTTTTCACACCCTCTGAGGGTTGACACTGTAGGATGTTGATGGTACGTAAGTTTCTAGTTTCTAGTTCTCATTTAGATGCAATTTCAGCCAATCATGGCATCCATGAAAATGGAAATCCTGTTAGATTTAATATTTTTATTGTTTTTCTCCTGTCTTTTATACTTAAAGTTGGTTGTTCTCAACCCTACTGGGGGCAGTTTATGAAGATTACGTCGGACCTGATGCAGTTTCTTATCACTTTAACAAAACTTAGACATTTCGAGCTTTTTCAGCAGTTATTGCTGTTTTGGATCGATTTTTTTATAAATGGGGGGTAGTTTTCACCCCTCCCTGGGGGTGTGTTTCATATCTATTGATTTGTATAATTCGATTGATTAAGATGTAACTACTATTCTCGTAGCTTAATCTTCTTTTTATCCCATTCCGGGGGTGTTTTTTGGTTCTAGCTAATGATTTTGGGGGTGTACGATTTTCTTTGACCTCGGATTCGGATTAAGCGACCGTGAATACATAGGAATACGTGGGTATGGTTCGCAGGTCTGATTTTTTTTTTGTAGAGCTGTTATCTTTACCCGGGTGAAGTCATGGTACATTTACGTTACGGTTACATATTTACGAAAAAAACGTTTTGCTACTACTCCCCTCACCCCTTCACCCCATAAAAACCATGGCGTTGTGTGTCAATTTTTTTTATGTTTTTTTTTAATGGTCATTGAACAGCTCTGCCAAGTTTCAAAGTAGGGCAATTGTTTTCATAATTAAAATGCAATTTTTGCTATATTAGAAATTAATGTTACCACTTATAAATGGTAGACGATCGGTTTTCACATACCAAAAGACCAATTAATTGATTCCCGTCAGTGAAAATTTTGGTCATTATCGTTCACCATTTTGTCTGCTAGCTCTCCTGCTAACGACCCATCATCGGCCATTATGGCAATGCGCCATCGTGTAAAGGGTATTTAAAAAAAAATCATTCAAATCGGTTGATGTTTGATTTGTAGGCAGATTTTTGACCAAAAACCTGAATTTCTGCCCACTGCGCGTCGTGTGGACGGTAGCAATGGCTCGAACATCGACCGATCATGGCGATGGGCGATGATGGGCCATTATGTAGAGGGGCCTTAATCTGTACCCAGAATAATGTTTTCTTTTTTGTTTCAGATGGTGATATTCAGTGGGAATGTAGTTATATCGTTTTTAAGCGCGTTCGCTATATCTCTAGCATTTGAGGCCCCTGTGGTAAACTTACTGAAAATTATATTTGCGTGATCTTACGTAGTAATGCAATTTAAGGACTGTATATTAATTAAATAATTATTTTGTAAATAACTTTTTTTAAATAAAAACAAATAAAATGCTGATGCCAAAATATTTGTTAAGTAAAAAAAATCACAAGATATATATTTAGTACAATTAAAAATATATATGTATGTGAAGTAATTCATTGTATTATTTTCCTTATAGACCTAATAGAGATAACTGAACATATTTTTACATATTTTTGCATAGTCGACTTCGGTACTATATTACTCATAATAATTAATTGTTTTGTAGAAAATCATGAAATTAGATGCTCAAAGTATTCCAGGCTCCTGATGCCACTTTTCGGTCTAGCCCGGGAAAACGTTACTTCCTGGCGAATAATTTCTCCAAAAAGGGTGTATTTTCTGGTCGGCCGAAAAAAAATTACTGTTGTAATTTCTTCAGTTTGTTTTCATTAATGATATAAGTTATTGTATTTGTGTTTTCTTTACCTCTTCTTAATGTGTTGTTTACTATTTTCCAAGTTTCTTTCGCTTTGTTTTCGACTTCTTTGATTTTTTTTGTAAAATAAGCTAACTTTGATTTTCTAATATTTCTTTTATATTTTTTTCTTTTATTTTCATAAATTTCTCTACTTCTGTCACATTTGAGATTTTGTGTTAACCAATACATCTTTTCTAGTTCATTTCTTTTTTTCTCTAGCTCTTTAGTAAACCAAGTATTATTTTTTCTGTTTATTTAGATTTAAATTTCTACTTACACAAGGGCAGCTAGATTCAATACAAAAAGTTATTTCGCTTAGTAATGTATCAAAGCTTATAGCTAGGGAGCTGGTGGTAATACAGGAGGTATATGATTTCATTTTAATTAACAATAATATGGAATGAAGGTATTGATATAAGAAATCGATTAGAATAGTTACCGAGCTTGGTTGCAGTGCCGGGTCCAAGGGGGGGGGGGGGGGGAGCCTCCCCTGATATAATATAATATTATAATATAATATAATTAGTTTTGTTTGGTAGTGTTTCGATATTGTGATATTAGACAACAAAGTCTAACTTGGTATTTACGGAACTTTTTCCTGTTTCCACCCAGGGGCGGCTCAAAGTAAATTTTCCACCCGGGCGGGAGCACTTTTTGGCGCCCTTTCCTGAGGTCATCATGGATGTACTTCATACTAACAAGGATATCCCTTCGGACTCCGCGATCACTACTTTTTATCGCCTCATGGGGGGTGCTTAGAAATCCGAAAAAAAATTTTTTTCGCCTCATGGAGCGGGGTGCTATTAGAAATCTGAAAAAAAATTTTATCGCCTCATAAAGCGAGGTGCTATTAGAAATCGGAAAACCAAAATCCAAAAAAATTTTTGCCCTCTGACACCCTTCCTTCACCCTCAATTTGGCGCCTCGGGCAGCCGCCCGGGTTGCCCGGCCCTTAAGCCGCCCCTGTTTTCACCTTGTAATGATTTTTTATTGTATTGACGACTTTGGTCAATCATTTCGACGTGTCCCACACCATGTTACTGATTGGTCTTTTGGACAATAAAGTTTATTATTATTATTATTATTATTATTATTATTATTATTATTATTATTATTATTCTTTTTTTTACTTTATTTAGGCTATTTTTTTTATTTTTAATATGATCAAACACCTATTTTTGTTTAACAGTTCTTTTTATTTCTTTTAAGTAGTAAGTATTAGGTTTAGGTACATGATGATCCAACAAAGATTGAACAAGGCCATTTTTCAAATGATACAAATGTTATGTCGAAAACCAAAAAAGCCATTCGATATATTTTTTTCTGCAGAAACCAAAAATTATCATAAATGAAAACAAATAAATTGATAATACAAAAATACAAAAATACAGGGGCTCATATGGAAAACCTGAAGAGCGTGGAAAATCAGGGAATTTTAAAAATCCTAAGAAAATCATGGAAATCTCAGTGAATTTTAAATATTTCGCAAAAATCATGGAATTTTGAGTCACAATATGAAAAACAATAAACTACTTACGAGTTCCTACTGTTATTATAAATTATTTTTAAATTGCAACCCAGGCCTGCAGCTAGGTGGGCTAGGACGGGAGTAGCCCGTCCTGGAATAATTTTCGCCCTACCTACGGCGACCGCAGAAAATAATGAGGTAGCTACTTTTAAATGAAAAAAACGAATTTTTGGCCCACGGGCCCCCTCTGAAAAATTGTTTGCCCACCCTTTCTAGTTACAGGCCTGTTGCAACCTTATATTCATTCGCTTAATGACGATTTTATAAAACAAATTATTTTTTTTATAAAATCGAAAATTAAAGTAAAATTTATTTGATTATCTAAAATCACCTTTAACATATTAATAATTATTACTATTTGTCATTGAAAAACATTTTCTTTTGTCATGGAAAACCTGCAAAATTCAGGGAATTTTTTCAGCTATGTGAAGTCTGAACCATGAAATAGCATATTTTATATTCGTTTTTTTATTATAACTTTTGGATTCGGCGGAAAAAATACATAATTTTAGTTTTTGTTATAAATGTTTCTATCGCCGGAAAAATGGCCTTGTTCCGTCTTGGTTAGAGCACCTTGTACATAGTGAATTTGAATTCGATTTAAATTTTTTAGTTTTGGTAGCTTTTAAAGTTTTTATTTTATAGACTTCGGTACGGCCCTGCTCGGTTACTGCTGATTTTTTAAATAAATGAATTTCAAATTTGCAAAAAAAAAACGCTCCTATATTATTTTATTGTTTCAGCCATTGTTCATGTATCAAAAGTATAAATAAAAATATGGTTGGCTGAAATCTGACTGCTTTTTTATAAAACTAATTGTTAGTTTGCAAAAAAGCACTATTAATTCATTTCATTTACTTCGCATTGGTTTTAATTTGTTGGTTTTTATATCCATAAGTAGAAAAAAACATTGGCTGACGTGTACGTTGCTGATTTTCAGAAATATTTCCAATTTAGTCAAAAAAATGTCAAAGTAAGAAAATGGTTAAATCAGTGGGGGATTTTGCCCTGCAAAAGGTGGATGGAGTAATGATTTTGATATATGTTGTTTAAGTCAAGGGCTTGATAAAAAAATACAAGTTTTCAAGTGGAGGGGGGGGGGGGGTGAGGGGTTGACGAGAAAAATCTTGAGGACAAAATTTCCTACATTTTTTGTATATACATTTTTTATTGTAAGTCTAATGTTTAAAGAGATACAGCGTAACACATTACAGGACACCCTGTATACACATACAAGCAAAGGAAAAAGAAAATAATTGTAAAAACATTTTTTGAAACTATCTAGACAAAAGCTTTGTAAAAAAATGGGCTGTTATTTTGATCAACAAAATGTTTTTTGACATGCTGATACCGATTCTGATATTAAAAAAAATCTATCGCATCAGTTTTTGTCTACCACCCCTTTCATCTCCTAAAAAGGGCAAAAGAAAAGGTCTTGTCCTAAGGTTTTGATCTAACTTTTCTATTATCTTGATGAGCTGAAGCTAATTTTGGGCAAAAAAATATTTTTCTTCAAGCGTATTAAAATGTTTAAATTATGTCACCAAAAACAGAAGTAGAAGTAGGACATTGTTTTACTAGTAACAAAATGTTAGTACAGAACGCCACCGTAGTGGACATTGTTTTACTAGTAACATAATGTTAGTTCCGAAAGCGCCACCGCAGTGGGTATTGTTTTACTAGTAACATAATGTTAATACCGAAAGCCACCGGTGGCGCGCTATCCACTAGCCACTTGTCATATTGTGTCAACATGTAAGACTGTAGTTTGAATATTTGTACATTTATGATAAATAAATGAATTTTTGCATTTTAATACGCTTGAAGAAAAAATAGTATATATTACACGGAGTAGAACGCCTTTTTTTGTGTTTCCTGGGCTCAACACAAAAAAAGAGTGCGTTCTACTCCTAGTAATATAATATACTATTCTATCGTGTCAGTTTCCCTCTCTAGGAGATAAAATGGAGTTGTAGAGGGAAACTGACACGATAGAAAAATTTTTTTGTCCAAAATTGGCTTCGGCGCGTCAAAATACTTCAGAAAGTTAGATCAGAACCTTGGAACAAGACCTTTTTTTTGCTCATTTGGGGGGATAAAAGAGGTGGTAGACTAAAACTGATGAGGTAGATTTTTTTTTTAATATCAGAATCTGTTTTAGCATGTCAAAGAATAAGGGATAAGATGGTTCTGATCAAAATAACAGCCCTCCCCCATTTTTTGTTTTCCTGTGTAATTATTAAGAAACATCAGCCAATAAAAAAATCAGCATAGCAGATACCAGCCACTATTTTTTTTGTTTTTTACAAACAAACAAAGCTTACTGCAAAGTGGCTGACACGGTAAAATAATATAGAAGCGTTTTTTTTACCCCATTTTTGAAAATTCACCCCTTTAGAGGCAGCAATACACAGGTGACTGAAGTTTATTTTATGTTTCTTATCACTTTGCGAAATTTTTGATATAAGGTACACCGACAATAAATTCACTTAATTACTTCCACATCCAGTGGAAGTATAGTAACGACAAAAAAATTTTAAAACATTTTTATTGTTCAAATAGGCTTAGAATGTCATGAAACGTCGAGATTTTAAGTTTGAGTAAAAAAAAATTTTCTGTCGGTCTGTCTGTCTGTAACTTTTTTTTGTGCGCACGTTTACTCTGGAACCGTTTGAGATATTGACTTGAAATTTGGTACACATATGTACTTTAACGAGATCTAGAACTAGATTATATTTTCATCTTGTTCCGTCGAAGGGTTGGGGGGTAAATTTGGGGTAAATAGGTAAATCAAGCAGGTAAGAGTTCACAAAATTGGTATTTACTATATACAAGAGAAGCTAAGGTCTCAAAATAAAATTTGGCATTAGCCACCCCCATTACCACCCCCACCCTATTATTAAAGGGGATGAAAAAAAAAAAGTGATTTAGTGTGTGTACAAGAACCAGAACCCTCAAAATATTTTCTTACTTCATCCACCCCCACTACCACCCCCTATCGCCACCTCCACCCCACTACCGATGTTTTATGGGTTTTTGGGGTAGAGGATTTCAAATATTATATTATTAAAGTTCCATAAGCAATTATTTTCACATACAAAATTTTTTCGTTGTGAGCGACTTGGATAGAAAATCTGGATGTGGAAGTAGTGATTCCTTAGGCGGCGGTTTTTTTAGTAGTCATCAAAAATTAAATTTCAAAAAAACGCAGACAGATTTCAGCCGACTGCATTTATATCTATATCAATGTCATATTGCCAAGCAACGTTTAAAATAAGTGGCTGACACAATAAAATCATATAGGAGCGTTCCTTTTATTGCATTTTTAATTAACTGTTAATTAAAAACTTAGCAACGCCGCACAGTGGGAAAAATATGCCCTTTTTGGACAAAAATCTGCCGACAGTAGAGATTTCAATCAAATTAAATTTAAAAAAATGACAAATACTCTTAAGACATTGTACTTTAGAGTAGTGCTGCGGCAAAGTGGGTTAACCTAACCTAAAAATTATTCCCCGTTTTCCTCCTTGGTCGAGAGTCACATACAAACGAAGGAGTGTTCATGTATATTGGGTACCAAATTCATTTTTATGGGATCATAAGTTAATTGACAATGCAACATAGGCCATATTACATCATCAAAAATTCAAAATGGTGGACTACTTTTTTCTTTATAACCTCCTTGATATGGGTATCAGATGAAAGGGCTTGGCGAGTAAAATACAATAAGCTATGTAGCGTTGCTATATCTACAGGGTGTTTCATCTAAAACGCACATACCCACTTCTTAGAGTTAGAGGTTTGAAATTTTGCATACGCCTGTAAGTCAGGTGACAATGCAACGTAGGCTATATTACATCATCAAAAATTAAAAATTGGCGTCTGTCGCCAAGATGGCGGACTACTTTTTTCTTTATAACCTCCTTGATATAGGTAAAACTAAGATTAAAAAGTTACAAAATAAAATCAATAGTTTAAAAAACTAAAAAAACACGCTTTTATTGTTGACTAAAAAGTAAAAAGTAATTCATTTATTCTATGTATACTATATAATATGCTTGAAATTTCTCAATATGATAGTATTTAATATAAAAGCGCTTTCCTTTTTTTTTTCATTTATCATGGTTTCAAATTCATGTCACCTTAAAATGGTTATAACTTTGCAAGGAAACATCGTAGATGACCATTTGTAAGCTCATTTTAAAGATGAATTATGGTACTTATTACTATATTATTATATTATATTACTTAATATTATATTAGTATCGATTAGAGTCGTTTGGTTAAGGTTGTTAAGTTTGCCTTTCTGTTGTGTTAAATTTGATTCGTTTAGAGTCGTTTGGTTAAGATTGTTGCGTTTTCCCTTTTGTTGTGTTAAATTTGATTGTTGGGTTGTAGGGATCACGGTTTCAAATTCATGTTATTTTAAATTGGGTATAACTTTGCGAGGAAACATCATACCATTCGAAAGCTTATTTTAAAGAGGAAGAATGGTACTAAATGATGTATTATTAGAAATAAGTTGAAAAAATGTTTGAATCCTGTACATAACCTCAAAAGTTGCCAAAAAGCCATTTTTTTAAGTACTTAACCTAAAATATTTCAAAACCCTGACATAGTGGGCGAATTCTAAGACCAGATTCGGATTCCGCGCGAAAAATTACTTTGGAAATGATCCTCAGCTGCCCAATAACATTCATGATCCCTTTATTCGCGTTAAAACTTTTAGGTTTTTGACTGTTATTCAATACATGCAATTTTTCACTAACAGGTTATATTGAGTTTAAACCTGTTAATTAGGTTAGTCTGAATGCATAGGAATAAAATTATGTGGATAAAAAACTATCCTTATTTTTACCTGTGTGGATGAAGTAAAAAGAAATTGAAGTAATTGGTTCTTGTACACATATTAAATCACAATATTTTTCACCCCCTTTTATAATAGGGTGGGGGGTAGTATTAGTGGTGGCTAATGCCAAAATTTTTTTTGAGACATTGGCTTCTCTTGTATATACTAAATACCAATTTTATGGACTCTTACCCGTTTGATATACCTATTTACCCCAATTTATCCCCCAACCCTTCAACCGAATAACATGAAAATATAATCAAGTTCCAGATCTCGTTAAAATACATGCGTGTACCAAATTTCAAGTCAATATCTTAAACGATTCCAGAATAATCGTGGGCACAAAAAAAAGTTACAGAAAGACCGACAGACAGGCAGACAGACATTTTTTTTCTCTCAAACTTAAAATCTCGACGTTTCATGACATTCTAAGCCTATTTGAACAATAAAAAAATTTAAAAATTTTTAGTCGTTTCACTGGATCTGGAAGTAATATCTGCGTTTTGGTTAGGTTAACTCAAAGCCACTTTGCCGCAGCACTACTCTAAAGTTCAATGTTTTAAGGGTATTTGCAATTTTTTAAATTTAATTTGATTGAAATCTCTACTGTCGGCATATTTTTGTCCAAAAAGGGCATATTTTTCCCACTGTGCGCCGTAATGATTGAAATGGTTTTTCCGGTTTTTATAACGTCTTTACACTTTTCAGCTTTAGTCACACAATAATAATAATAATAATAATAATAATAATGTTTATTTGCTCAGAAGTTTTACAATATACAATCGGCACATGTATAATTATTACTCTTTATTTACAAATAAACGAAGACCACAAAGCCTAGGGCTGTCCTTTGTAACTTTTAACGTGAATATCTTCTAATAATTAATATCTAAAAACACTAATAAGATCATATAAAAATTTCTGCCACCAAGCTCCCTGGCTAGAAAGCAAGGGCCAGTATTTCAGTCCTTGAAAGAATGGAAAGTCATAATAACGTTGCTGTTATATTTAAGTTGAAAAAAGGTATATGTCAACCAACGCAAAATTTTATGCTGAATCAAGATATGCAATAATATTTGAGTGGCTTATTACCGTTTGAATGTTAGGTACCAAAAAAATTTAAGTATCCGCTCTTTCGCCATAACTTTAATTAACATTATTCTCTGTGCAACACGCACACACACTTGTCTTTTACGTTATTTTATAAGTAAATACCTATAATAAAATATTCAATTCAACCAGTTCTATACAGGGCTGGCTCTAGGGGGGGGGGGGCGAAGCGGGCGGCTGCCCGGGGCGGCAAAATTCTAGGGGCGGCAAATTCTTCAAATCCACAATTACCAAAAAATATAAAAAGCTAGGAAACAATTGTTTCACTAATATAGTAATAATAATGTTAACTTTATGTAAATAATTTGTTATTGTTAATTTTTTTTGTATATAAAGTAGGTTACATATATTCTGTTTCTTATATGTGATTTTATTTTTTGTCTAATTTCTGTGGTGGTATTTTTTTTTTAAGTTTCAATACGGTTAATTTTTTCAATTATTTTATTTTACCCTTTTAAATACAGTAATCATATTGCTGAAAATCCAAAAATGTCAGTAAACCTTATAACTAAAAAAACAAACCATCAAGAATATTCAGTAGGTGACTTTTAAAATGTTATAAAAAATAATGGACTGAAAAGATGGGGGTAAAAATGAGACAGACAGGTAGCGGGGTAAATAAAAGACGTGATATCCAACCCAGATTGAAATAAATTAAACTTAATTTTTTATTCAAGTTTGTTTTGTACATTCAGAACTGTTTTATGTTATCCAATCAGGTCCTATGCCTACTGTTAATGCGGGAAAAAATATTCAGTAAACTCTTTAAATCATTTTTAAAAAATTTTTGAACGCACCTTAGTACTTTTTTGGGGATTTTTATAGTTTCTCTATTTGCATTGTCCGTATTTGGCAGACGTCAACCAGAAGTGTCATACTTCACATTTTGTGATCAAGTTTATTAATCTGCTGGTTTTAAATCATGAAAAATTTGATTTTAACGAAAAAATTAGAAGCAGGGCAAAAAAGAGAATAAAGAGACCAAATGGGCAGACTGAAGCAGGCACATTTCAGCTTCCTAATTTAGGAGAAGCTAGTCCTTCTGCAAACCTCTTGTTGTTTAGTAAAAAATCTGAATAAATTATACATAAAAGAAAAACCCTCCTCTGTCTTATTTTTGCACTTCCATTTGTACGACGTCAATAAGAATGGGAATAAATCACGTGTCTTTCATTTGCCCTCCACTGTCTTTTTTTACCCCACTTGGGGGGTAAAAAAAGAGACACTGTTTATTTTTGTTTATCAATTAACGGTACTTTTTAGTAAAAAAAATACATAGAAATATAATTTTTCCTGTCATTTTTACATATGATACCGATCTTTCATTAAATATGACTCGATGCTAAGCAACCTAATTTTGTCTCATTTTTACCCCGCCTGACCCTAATGTTATTTATATAAGAGAGGGGCGGCAAAATGAAACTGTGCCCGGGGCGGCAAAATACCTGGAGCCAGCCCTGGTTCTATATTTTATGATTTGGTTAAGGAAGAATAATGCATGAAAACTGAGTTTCATGACCATATTACACATTAACTTCCTATGTTTATCTATATTTATAAATAATAATCAAGTAGTAGGTAGGGTATGTATCTCCAAATAATATACAAAGGTAGACGGGGAAATCGTAAAAATATAATAATATTACAAACATTTGCTTAAAATCTTGACAGTCTACATATTTCCAACGCTATCCTGTTTTACTTAGTAAAGCACTCGCAATAATACTATTTTACCGACGATTGTCTTTTGTTTCGCCCAATCGCCTGCTATGTTTAGTTTTGTGATTGTGATTCGGTAGAGTTGTATTTTGTAACTTTTAACGTGAATATCCTCTAATAATTAATATCTAAAAACACTAAAAACTTAAATTATGTGAATGTGCATCAGTTCATTAATACTTTGGCTCAAATTTTAAAGGCAGGTATGTAACATCAAATTCTTTCTGTACACAAGCAGGCATCTACTTTGATCAATTTAACCTAGAAGTTAGGTTATGAATCCTTAATACCTATTTGAAAGAAAGTATTATTTTCTTAGAAGTAACTTATTACAATTATTTACGGCGTCTACACGTTTTTCCAACGTCAATTATGATTAACTATATTCGTTATATTTTAAATTCAATTTGTTTTATGTGTTTATAGTGGAGTCAAATTAGTACTAAAAAATTCGCAATGTGAATTGTCTGGTCAGGGCAGTTTTTTTTCTTTTAACGTGTTCAGGAGGATCAACTTAAATTCACAGTTCAGTTTCTGCGAGGTCGCGTATTGTTTATTTAAACAATTTAATTTTTTAGACGGTGTTTTTCATCGGTTTTCTTTGAAATCTGTAAGTCCAATGGAAAACAACTAAAACAAGCAAAATGTTCGTTATGAGCTGTACAATAAAAGTACGTGAACTATAATTCATTCCAATTGTTATTATTATCTGAAAAAAAAAATGAATATTGCAAAATTATGCGTTTCTAAACAAATCACTGTTCTTTTAAAAATAATGGATAATATTCAATGAAATTTTGGAGAAATACCTATAGCTCTTATAAAGTACAATCACCACTTTAAGTTTCAAATCAAAATGATTATTAAAACTTCAATTGTTGCTAAAACTTTGCATCCTTGTGAAATCCTGCCATCAAAACCAAGAAATGTGTATGATGGCTCAAATTGTAGCTTTTTAGAAGTACTTTAAGATCGAAATTGTAGTTATAAACAAATTCAAATAACTCTGTTTTTTTTTAATGAAATCAAAAACGGTAAAGGAGTAATGAAAGTAGATTAAAAAATCAAACTTTAAAAAAAATAATGCTCTACTTACATTTGGAGCTGAGATACGTTAGTTTTTACGTTTAGATCACTTATAAATAAACAAATCGATATTTCTTATTGAAATTTGGACTGGTAATCCTCCAATGTCTATTATTTTGTCTCTGCTACTTGAAAATAATCCAAAGAAGAAACAAAATAACAAGCATTGGAGTATAACCAGCCCAAATTTCAAGAATAAATATCGATTTGTTTTTTTATAAGTGACCCAAACGTAAAAACTAACGTATTTCAGCTCCAAATTCAAGTAGAGCATTAATTTTTTTTTTAATTGGCTTTTTTAATCTACTTTCATTACTCTTTTACCGTTTTTGATTTCATAAAAAAAACAGAGAGTTACTTAAATTTGTTTATAACTAAAATTTCGAAAACTATAAACAACTGCAATAAAACAGGTTCAAATTTTGAAAGAAAAAAGTTTTTCTCCGTGATCTTAAAGTACTTATAGAATGCTACAATTTGAGCCATCGTACGCATTTCTTAGTCTTGATGGCTTGATTTCACAAGGGTGCAATGTTTTAGCAACTTGAGCCGTTTTGGTAATCATTTATATTTGAAAATTTAAGTGGTGATTGTACTTTATAAGAGCTATATTTTCCCAAAATATAATTGAATATTATTCATTATTTTTGAAAGAACAGTGATTTGTTTAAAAACTCATAATTTTGCAATTTTCATTTTTTTTTAAGTAATAATAACAATTGTAATGAATTATAGTTTATGTACTTTTATTGTACAGCTCAAAACGAACATTTTCTTTTTCTTTATTGTTTTCCATAGGACTTATAGATTTCTAGATATTCAAAGAAAACCGATGGAAAACACGGTCTCAAAAATTAAATTGTTTAAACAAACAATACGCCGACCTCGCAGAAACTGCAAGACTGAGCTGTGAACTTAAGTTGACCCCCCTAAGCATGTCAAAACAAAAACTACCCTGACCAGACGATTCACATTAAAATCCTAATCCTCCACTATTATGGATATGTATTGCTTTGGCACTTAAATTATTTCCAAGAAATTATTGAAACGTTAAAAAACAATTAATACAACGATTTATTATTATAAAAAATACGCCAGTTTGGGCCAGAGTGTGGGTGTATGTACTACTGCCGGCACAATATGTACATTAGTGTTGATCAAAAATCAAGTTTTATCAATTTTTTGTCTCGCCTCCAGACGAGATGCAATCCGCAGGGGAAATATGATGTACACGTCGTAGGAAATCAATAAAAAAAAATCAGAAAAATCAAGGGAAAATCACAGGAAATCTTTGTTGAAATAAAACATTACGCTTACCCTGTTTAACTTTTGACGTCTGCGCATAGCGACTTAATTAGTAAACATCATTAGTCATTTGTGCTGTTATTGCTTTTACAGCTTTTACTATAGAGATTTTTCAAGTAGAATCGTAGAATGTAGGGAGAAGAAAATGCAATAGCTATGGTAATCTATACAACCATGAGGTTCAGAGTCTATAGAACAGGCCTGTAGCTAGGGGGGGCAGGACGGGCATTGTCCGTCCTGGAATAAATTTTGCCCGACCTACGGTGATTGTAATGGGGGCAATTTTAACTGTCTTTTCAATACTTTGAAAGAGATTGGGTAAACATTTTTTAATTTTTTCGGATTAAAAATTTTTTTTGGATTTTTCTAATTAATTTTCGGACAAAAAAAATTTTTTTTTGGATTTCTCAAAAATGTTTCGAACAAAAAAAATTTTTTTTTGGATTTTTCCCTCCCCGCTCATCAAAAAAATTTTTTTCTGGATTTCTCCCCCCGCTCATCAAAAAATTTTTCGGACTTTTTTACGGGCCCACCCTGAAAAATTGTTTGCCCGCCCTGAAAACACTTTCTAGCTACAGGCCTGCTATAGAATAGACATATATTTACATATATATATTTTGGATGTACTTACTCATTGAAAATCACATGAAATCGGGGGAACTTCAAGGAGAAATCACAGGAAATCTAAGGGAAATCACAGGGATCATTACAAGAGAGGAAATCTAGTGTATACAATTTGGCTGCGGCTTGCCCCTGGCAACCAGATTTGTTCAAAATACCAAAAAGAAGAAACTCTCCTAAATTTGAGCAAAATTGGTTAATTTCAACGCGTGAGAGACCAAGAAGTTTACTGAGTATTTCTTACAGGAAATAGATGTTTTTTGGAAATTTACGGTACACACGAGCGTCTCTTCAGGATTGTCCAGAAAATATGAAGAATAACCCTAGAAGTGCAAAAATAGAGTATCGCGTGTAGTTAGTTGATGTTTATGATTGTTTATTTGGATTTTTTTTTAAAAGCTTTTATTTAACTTACAATGTTTGTTTGTATATATGTCTGTTTAGGTCAAATTTTGCAAGCTGAATGTCGACTAGTTCTAAATAAGCTAGAGCTTTGAAATTTGGCACACGTATATGAGTCCAGTGACAGTGTAACATAGTATAGCCATTATCGGTCTAAATCCAATATGGCGGACGTCCTAAAATGACGGATCGGCTTTTTAGTCATAACCCCCCTGATATGGGGTTTGACGAGTAAAATATGATAAACAATGTGACGTCATTCTAAATTAAATATGGAGGATGTCCCAAGCTGGCGTATCACAACCCTCTTGATATGGATATCAAATGAAAGGGTTTGACGAGTAAAATACGACAAACTATGTGACGTCATTCTAAATTCAATATGGCGGACATCCCAAGATGGCGGATCGCCTTTTACTTCACAACCCCCTTGATATGGGTATCAAATGAAAGGGTTTGACGAGTAAAATACGATAAACTATGCGACGTCATTCTAAAGAGGTGGGGATGGGGTGGAAAGAGGTGGGAAAGGGGGGAAGAAGTGGGAAGTAGTGTTAGAGAGGTGAGAAGACGGGAGAGGGGAGTGGATGGTGGTGGTCTGTCTGTAAAATAAGTAGACTAAAAAGTAAAAAATAAAATTATATAAAAAAATATTTTTAAGAAAAAGTTTTTATTTGAAAAAACTACTAAAAAGTAAAAATTATTTTTTTAAAATTCATACACCTGAAAACCAAAAGCTTTGGGGGCGGTCAATTGAGCAAAGTAACTATGCAATAGCGCTATATGATCGTCCCCAAAGCTTTTGGTTTCCAGGTGTATGAATTTAAAAAAAAAAATTTTTACTTTTTAGTAGTTTTTTCAAATAAAAGCTTTTTCTTGAATATATTTTTTTTATGTAATTTTATTTTCACATATTATTAATTGGTCAATATTTTAACGTTTTCAAATTGTTTCAACAGTTGTAATTTACTTAATTATATTTTGCTATATATTATGTGTCAAACTTTTATCTTTTTTAGTTTCACTAAATGTTCTATATTGTCTAAATGTTGGTGGTATTTTTTTTTGCGTTTTCTTCTTGGGATGTTCTGTATTTTTCAAAGATGAGTAGAAATTCGAAAAATAACTGAGTAGTTTTTAAACACTACGACCCTAGCCTTATTCTGTGAAAAAAAGATGGTAATAAATAATAATAAATTGTTTAAACAATTTGCATATTTCATTAGCAAACTCTTATCGAGCTTTTAATAAAAAAAAATAAGTTACTAATTTGCGAAATTAAAAATGATAAAAACTTTACAAAATATAATTGTTTAGATAAATTACTGTTAGCTTAAATGTCAATGTAAACCTTATAAAAGGTTCTTATAGGGGTTGAATTTTATATGGAATTATTAATTTCTATTCTCTGGATAATTCTAAAGATAATTTTTATTTCACTAGATTTCCACGATTCTATCGCAAAAAGAAAATATGGGAAACTTCATGGTCTCGGAACCATATGTTAAAATCAACAGAATTTGTTCAAATTTGGAGATCATTTTTTGGCATTGCAAATAAATCTAAGGTTGGATGAGAAAATCGCAAGCGCGGATTTATGAGGGGGGGGGGGGGGATAACGTGGTAATTACCCCCCCAGATTCTGTAAACCACCAACTTTCGTTTTAAATTTCATAATTTTATTTTATACTTTTGAATATATATTTTATTTAGTTGTGTTTATATTTTTTTTTTGTGATTTTCTCTCCGCCCCCCTGCTCATCAATTTTAATTTTCGAGGAAAAACATTTTTGTTATTTTCAGCACGCGGCTCTGTTACCCCCCGCACCCTTGGAGAATCGAAACTTTTATTACTATTATAGATATGAGCTATCTTAATCTACGCATCCTTTGAAGTTTACCGGCATCAAGCGGGAAATAAAATTTTGTAGCCGATAATGTCAAAAATAATTTTAATAACATTTGATTTGTTGACAACAATGTCGACAACAGATATCGGTGAAAGTTGCTTTAGTCTGGATGAAACTTTCGAAACGTCTCGTCGTAAAATTCCTCTGTCACTTACAGGGAAAACTTTGCTTTTTGTCTGCTATTCAAGAAAAAAGAGGATTGCTTGTTTTGTTTATTTATGCAGAGATTTTTTCACTCTTGTTTTGATTAAAATTTCAATTTCTACTTGTTTTGTTTGCAAGTTTACAAAATCTATTAGAACTATGACATTACCGTGAAACTAGACCCATTGTTCATGATTTCTTTTGGGAATTACCAGTAGGTGTTATAATAGCAGAGCAGAAATAAAAAACAAAATCGAAAGTGCTTTAAGAATGTGTTACTCGATTTTCGATTCGACACTTGGTAATGGAGGGGTCATCCAAAAATGCTAATTTTCCAAAAACGCTCTGTAGCTCGGTAGTCGAAAAAGATAGACGATCGCGGCCATTGTTTGTTTTTCGAAAATCGAGTATATTGGTTTTCTCTATCTGTCATAGTTTTAGAGAAAATCTCAAATCCCATCTAATTTGGTCCGCCTGTGTAGAAATGTAAAAAATCTTACAGATAATTTATATAACATATTTTTATTGTTGACTGAAAAACAAGTTACAACGACTTATTAATTAGTAGTTTTAAGAACATTACAAACAATTCGGACAACAATTTAACCTTAATAATTACTCCAATCAACGTTACAATCTCGATAATACTTTATATACCTGTACATTTCGGAATTAGTTATACCTAATTTAAAATTTACATTTGAAAGAGGAACAATATTATTCGGACTATACAGTAAAAAACTATAATATATTTACTTAACAATAAATAAATTACAACTATAACTATTAATTTTCTAAACTGCTTTAAAAAATCACTGGAAGTCCAAGATCAGTCTCTCACAGAACATTATTTACAGAAAACACATACACTTCGCACTATAAGTACTTAAATTGTCCTCGTGTACGTTATCAGATCTGAAACAGAGAAATATATGGGTAAGAATTGATTTCCTAAAACAAATTACAATTTTTTTTTAATTTATAGTTCCATACAGTAAATTTCTTTTTAGATTTTTGCTCTAGATATTACACTTTTGTCTTACAATACACGTTGATATTCTTATTCTTTTTATTTTTGTAATTTTGGCAGAAATTTTCAGAGGGGAACGTGTATGGGCTCATTTAACATTTTTTATTGCATTTGCATTGTGTGCATGTGTCTAGCTAGCAAGTACGCAAAAAATTATTTACGGCAGTCCTACGCCTTGTTTCTGGGGGGGGGGGCATCCTTATTAAAATGTGTACCTTTAACCCCTCAAAAATTGATAGGTAAGATTTTTGTTCTGAAAATTCTTATTGTAAGTTGTAAGTGTAGCAGAGTATAAAACTAGATAACTTCTATTTTATCTTTTTAATTTTTGAAAATGTAATCATAATAGTCATATCCTTTTTAAAAATATATATGCCGCTTATGCACCAAACCGTTTATAAAAGCTGAAAAAAAAATAATAAAAAATGTGTTCCACTAAATGAGCCCATTACAAAGACATATTCTAAGTTTAGCCATGCTAATACCTACCAAATCATTAGCATAAAAAACACGCAAAAGTTAATTAAATGTTAAATGGCCGATGCGGAAACTGGAAGCGCCTGGTTCATGTCGGGGTATTCCTCGTATTCTTCCTCAACTTCCTCATAGTCGTCGACTGTATCCTCAACTGGATCCTCAATGTCGAAGTCTGTGTGTATTGGTGGAGGTGGAGCTGGTCGACTCACCTCCTAGAATTAGTAACACCAACACCCATGCGGTTAGTCAGATACATAAAACACAAGGTACAAATGAATATTAGTTTATTTTGTATGATATTGATATGAAAATGTTATACATAGGTTAAATATTTTAAAATTCTGACTTCGGATTCGGAGTGGGTCAAAATACATAAGGATATATCCTGTGTAGGTGTTATTGTACATTTATATAAGTAAATGCGTTATAATCAATTTATATTAATTAAATCTGCTCTTCTAATTAGTAGTATTGTTAATTTAAAGTCTTAGTCTCCCTAGAAAGAATATTGGTTTATAAGCATAGTATAACTATATTCGTTACCTTTGGCGGTCTCCACCCACATCCTGGCAATGGTAAACCGTCAGCTCCTAACGGACATGGTGCATCCAATCCAGGAACGCCCTGATCACCTTTATCGCCTTTATCACCTTTTCTTCCTCTTTTACCAATAGGACCCTGAAAATATGACAAGTTGTAGGTACATGAAATCCAACTGGGGCTGTCTATAAATTAAATTTTTATTGAAAATAAACATGCGAATTTTAGCATTCACACTCCTGCGTACATGAAAAAATTTAAAACAATTTTTTTAAAATAGAACATCCATATATTGGTGTCAGTCAGTTGTTTTAAAAA
Organism: Rutpela maculata; assembly: GCA_936432065.2. Classification (NCBI taxonomy): domain Eukaryota; kingdom Metazoa; phylum Arthropoda; class Insecta; order Coleoptera; family Cerambycidae; genus Rutpela; species Rutpela maculata. Next base: position 147,214,654 of record OW386291.2, on the reverse strand, counting down.
CTATTTAAAACATGTTATTACTGACCACAAATCTACGAAAAAAATTTGGTGTAGCAGAAACACATATACGCATATACCTTGCTTGTCAAATTATTAACATATTGGGAAATGTGGGTCTGGAGACCTATTACGAATTTCCTTGGTAGCCTATAGGATCAACAGGCAGATTCGCCAAGAAATATACCCCAAAGTAATTCTCCAACATCGTATCATTTTTAGTCGCATCAACTGAGAGAAAAATATAGAATGATATCTAGTTCAGGGAAAAGGAGATTTAAAAGGTGAAATCATGACAGGTGGCTGTCACACGTACCATATCACACGTCTGTCAAAATTTTGTTTAGTGAGAAAAGAAGAAAACTAGAATTAGAGGAGTGTGTAAGTTTAATTATTAAATCTTTCTACAACAGTGCCAGATGTCCTTTGAAATAAAAGATTGCACAAATTAGATTATCTCCGATTCCAAAGTCACAGTTACCTGGAAGGGAATTACAGTTTTTTAAAACGCCGACAGGAATCATTTCTTCGACGACATTGTATTAGTAGAGTAAAATCTGGAAGTAAAGTCGCTTAGTTTTCGAGAAAAAAAGAAACGGCGTAGAACCAAACCAGACTTAGTGGGATTCTTTAGTAAGATAATCGTGTACACGAAATCATTTTTTACGACATTTTTTGGTGGTCGAGAACTTTTTTATTTCGGAAAAACTCAAAAAAATAGATTTTTAATTAAATATGTTTTTTAACGTCTCCATCGCTATATCTCTGAAAATATTTGTGCTATCAAGCTATTTTTTTTTAAATTAAAGTAGATACAATAGCGCTTCGAACAACGTCCCACGTGAACCCGATTTATTTTTTTTTAAGTTGGTAAAATAATAGGAAACTCAAACTTTTCAGTAGCGTAATTTTAGGCAATCGAGAAAAAAATTTATTTATGAAAATTTGTATATACATGCTGCGAACAAATTGAAGCCAATAGTTGAAAAAAGTTTTTAGGATAAAAATTTTTCAAGTCCCGTTGATAATATTGAGTCAGCGATTTTTTTTTTAACGGGCCAAAGTCATATTCTTGCGCGCTCGGCTGTAGCAAGCCTGCCGACTGTAACGATCTGACGGTTCCGGTCGGGGTGTATGTAGTAGTTTAACTTATATCAATAGGTACAAAACCAGTAGTGATCAAAAGATCTAGGGGATCAATATTATTGTTCAATATTTCATATATTGTACAGTAGTATTGATCATATGTTGTCAATATTAAGAAATTGTACAAAAAATATTAAATAGTCTCCTTTTAATAATAAAAAGACAGGTAGGTAGATACAAATACCTAATCTATAAATATCAATCAGTGTTACTAACTACCCATCTAATTAGTAAGATTATTAGACATTTTTAAATTAATGAAAGTAAAAACGTACGCATAAAATGAGTTTTATTGTTGAAATAAAATTTCTATTTGGATAGATAAATATGTAGTATGTAGTTTATGTAGCCCCTACATTAATAGCATTCTAATTCGTTCATATCTGTCTCGAAATCTTTAATAATGTTGTTACAGGAACGACAATTGTACTCGTTGCAACATTTTAGGCCTTCCTTAAAACAAGTACGTTTTCGATTGTCACAATTTTTATCCGAACAATGAATACTTAATAATTTTCGACAACCGTCACTTCTACGCGACTAATCTGACCAACCCTGCATACTACAGTACCTAGTGGTAAAAAATATGCAAAACTTCGGAAAAATGTCATATTGAACGGCAGGGACGCACCCAGAAAATTGCTGAGGGGGGGGGCTACTACAAATAATAATAATAATAATCGTATATTTCGTACAATGTATTTTGCTTTTATATATTGTTTTTTGTTTATTTATATTTCATTTTTACTTTAAAACATGCAATCCTGACCTCCAGGGGGGGCTTAAGCCCCCAAAGCCCCCCCTTCAGTGCGCCTCTGTTGAACGGATTTCGTTCATTTTTGGCAGTATAATAGTAAATGCTTCACAGAAAAGTTTATATTGTGCGGAGGCTTGCTAATTTATAGGGGGTGGATGCCACCCCCTCTCGGGGTGTGGCACTTAAAAAAATATATATTTATTAAAGCTGAAGTAGAATCAAATTTTAAGAAGAAAAGGTTCTATGCAATTTTTCACATAAATTGATAGTTTTTACCATAAAGATATTTTCGATGAAACGTAATTTTTCTTTCCTTTTCCAAATATCTCAATAAAAATTAATTTTATTGAAAAATGGGTAGATACCAAAAATAAAGCTCATAAACTGATAATGAATTTCGCTTGTTAATTTATTTACATAGATTTAATAGTTTCGGAGATATGAAAGTTTATAAATGGCGTCCGAACGTTTATAAGACGAAAAATGCAGTTTAAATGTTAAATATTTCAGAAATTGTGACACCTACGTCACGCATGCTAAGAAATGAAATTAAAGACAATTAATTGCGCTTTCAAATTATTTTTTACTCGTTCCTGTAGCATAAGAAATAAAGAAGTTATGACGGAAAAATGTGCGTATTTATACTTTTTTTATATAAAAAGGTCGCCATTTTGTTAATCTAATTAGCCAGTAATTTAGAAAAATTATCTCAAATACAGTTTTTCGTTAAGATGTAGCATTACCTAGATGCTCACATTTTTTTGCTCATTTAAAGCACTTGCTTTAGAAAAAAGTGCATTTTAAACTTTAAATTTAATTTCGAAACACTACCAAATATAATCTTAAATATCTCCGAATCCTACATCAATAAACAAAAAATATAATTAATTCCCAGTTTGTACTTTCTGTAATTGGTCTGTAACATTGTTTCGATAAAGTAATACTTTTCGAGAAACTTGACGAAAGCCGTTTGGAAATACCTTTTTTTTAAGCTAAAATCGCAATTTTGAAGTCGTTATAACTTGAAAACTATCAATTTATGTGAAAAATTGCATAGAACCTTTTCTTCTTAAAATTTGATTCTATTTCGGCTCCAATAAACATATATATTTTTTAAGTGTCACCCACCCCCTATAAATTAGCAAGCCCCCGCACAATATAGAAACTTTTCTGTGAAGCATTTACTATTATACTGCCAAAAATGAACGAAATCCGTTCAATATGACATTATTCCGAAGTTAAAACCTCTAGTTACTGTACCAGCATGCGAGGTGTATTAATTGCGTCCCAATTTCGCATTTAGCACTGATAAAAAAAATCACTGTTGCCAAACGGTACACTTTAGGAAAAAATATATTGTTTCAAAAACTTTTGTGATTATTAGGCTTTATTTTCTTCGCTGCATGTATGTAAATATTTTCAAAAATAAAAAAGTTTACCGATTGGTGAAGATTTCAATACATAAAATATATATTTTTAGTTTATCTGATTTTTAGAGAAATGAAAGTGCGAATTGTACCTAAACCGTTTATATTGGTAAAAGCACTACAGTGTTGATACAAAACAAATTTCGGTACCTTTAATAGTTTTAAAGATATGGCGGTGGAAACAAAAAAAAAAAACAATTTTCTTTAAAAACACATTTTTTTCACTTTTTATTGATTTAAAAAGTTCGAGACCACAGAATGTCGTAAAATATAATTTCATATGCCCGGTGACATACTCAAAGGAACCTGACATGTTTGACCTGGTTCTACGCCAAAAAAAAAAACGACACGATAGACTTACGAAATCGCTGCTCTATATCTGTCGGGGATGGTATTCGAAATCAGATATCGAATTCAGTCAAAAATTACTCCAGTAAATGTATCTCAAATAGTGAAATAGTACGAAACCTTGAAAATGTTAAACGTTTTCATCAAATCCCTTGAAACGATAAAAATGTAAAATAAGATATAGTGATAATCAAAATTAATAAGGAAAATGTAGAACACATTTATTGTTTTTTTTTACGGTGTAAAACAACATCCTAATTTAGCATCTCCTCTACGACCGAACCACTATTTTAGATTGTATATTGATGAGATTATGACCAAAATAAATTTCTCAAAAATATCGCTAGGTTGACTGACTTTATAGCGATATATTCTACCAGGTGACTCATAGTTCTAGCACACACCGGAGTTACAAAAGTAGTTAAAAATGTTATTGACTTCATTGAAGATTACTTTGTGCCAAAATCAAAAGCTATAAAACTATAATTGAGTACAAAACAAAAATGGCAAAGGAACTTATTTGCAGAGAACCTAAGTCTAGTTATCTTTTAACAAAGTATGCTTTTAAGGTGTTGCTTAAATTCTAGTAGAAACCAATATATGACTCGATGTTTTCCCTATCAGCACAATATTTTGTGTCATAAAGATGCCAAGAAGAGCCGAATTAGGATTCTTATATTCCATCTCATATATCAAAAACTTATCTTGTGTCGGCGGTATCACTAATTATGAATATGAAACGATGATTACACAAGCCAAATAAAGGAAGCAAATGCAAGGGTATTTATACAAAGGACTGTATTAGTTTATTAAATTATTTTAATATGCAAATGCAAAATAATAATTCTTTGAAATAATTACTCAGAACTTCACTAAAATAAAACTAGTGTACATGTACAATGCATAATGCAGCTGATAAGCACTACACCATTTATCTTGAGTTTTTCTTATAGGACAAGCCGTGCATCTTTCTTGCTAAATTTGCTTTTGGAAATGATGTTTAAGTAGTTTTTAATAACCATATATCCAAATATTTTTTTTTTGCAATACCTGTACTGTAAATTGATTAACATCATCATTAACAATTTTTTGTTGTCGAACTTAATAATTTATTATTATTTACCAATTACTATGGTTCTAGGGCTATAATATCCACTTACAGTCCATGGGCTGTAAGTGAATATCACGAAGGATAAACAGAAATTTTAGGTAAAATCAAATATTGTACTAACATATAAAAATGAAGATATTCAACTTATAGAGCAATAAAAATAAGTCTAAAAGTATGCGAACCTTGAAAAAATTAGTACAAGCAAGAAATTTGGTGGAAATATTGCAGTTATCATCTTATTGAATATATTAAAAGTCCCCTAAAATTTAAGCTGTGCTACGCCTGCCATATAGAAAAAGGCGGTCCATTTTCATAAGTATATAACAAACTATTAATGAAACTGGTTGTATTTTTTGTACCGGTAATTTTATCATGGGTTAAATAATTCTTTAACCCCCGATATAAAAAGGAGGGTGAAGTTTGACGCGTACGCACAATACAAAAATAATTTACTAACAACTAGCATTAAATGACTTTTCAGGTCTCGAATGCATTCTAGATCTGAAAAGTATTACTTCCAATACATGGTAGGTAATGTATTAAAAATGATTTATCAATTATGTTTGAGACAATGTTGACATTACATTAATTTTTATATTTGCGTTAACAAATATTGACTTATATAGCTATATTTTTCTGTACTTACTGATTCTCCTTTTGTTCCTTTATCACCCTTGGGCCCCTATAAGAGATAACAAAAACTTAAGAGTAAATTTAAAAAATTGCTATGTTAATTTCGTTAGTTTATTACAGCATGCTTCGATACTACTTTACTTAGACACCAAAAGCTTCATCAAAGTGCTCTTAAAGCATATTAAGATGGTGGTTAATGTGTTAGTACCTCTTGGCCTGGAATTCCATCAGTTCCCTAAAATATACCAGAAAGTATTATTACGCGTATTGATAAAGAGATTATTAACAATTTACAGTTGTCGTATTAGTCTAAAGGCTGTTGAATGATTTGACTTAGATGCTTGATAAAAATTGAAATTTTGTAAAATGGCATTTCTATATTACCCGTAGAAGATCTGGCTGGCCGGTGATGGTTGTTAACCCGCCCCTGAATTTTGAAAATTGTAAAAAATTCTGTTGAAAAAATATCCAACATAAAAATTCAAATTTTAATATGTTTTTGGTACCCTTTTGAATAAATAGAAAATATTGCCAGGCGTCCTGGACGGTTGTGAATTAAGGATAGGCAATCTTAAATTGTACTATAAAGGGTAGCGTTTCAGGTGTTTGATAAAGGCTGAAATTTATACAGCATACTTTTCATATTCTCAAAGCAATGTATGTAAAAAGCCAAAATTTAGAAGTGGGTTACTAACCATTGCCGGTCAGCCAAGTTCTCGATTTTCTTTAATCTTTTATTTAACGTCGTCCTATTTCCACTACCGGGGCCTATCACCGACACCAGGAGACGAGCTACCCCCAACCTGACAATTTTGCCGAACCTCTTCTCATAAGAACAGTAGGGATCTTTTACTTGCCTGACATTTAATAGACAAGGGACCGCCTGCTTTACATCCCCTCCGAAGGATGTTATATCCACTACGTAATCCTCGTCTTGAAATTACATAACTTCCGCGTACACACTGATGTACAAACCGCTAGAAGATGAGACGAGATCGCTGTGGCTTCCAAGATAGATTTCACCCATCCAAGTACTAACCACGCTGAACGTTGTAGTCCATGTAAAACGCGGGGTTTGACGCTCGGAATGCCCCCCTCAGCGGGACCACTTGTTTTTCATGTTTTTTGGGTCGCTGATCACAAACATTGACTCTAAAAATAGTGCGTCACTCCTAAAAATGCCAAAAACCACTCCCGTTGGGGGTTTTGTCGCGGTATTGTGAATAATACTGTAAAATAATGTTATGAATGTGCTAATTTTAATGATATTTTGCCAATTTAGTACGTTCATCTAAAATAGGGAGAAATTTTATGGGGTAAAACTACCCCTAAATTGACGTAAAATGGAAAAATGATGGAATTTTTTTTTCATTTCTTTATTTGAGTTTAGATGAATGGGGATTGTACAATGAAGAAAATTTTTTTTCCAACCCTTCAGGGGTGAAAACTACCCCTAATCGTTTTTAAATTGAACTAACACTTAAAAAATAAGTAGAGATGTATACTTTTTAGTTTGCTTGTAATTTATTGATAAACTTCCGTCGAAAAAAGTACTGAAAAATTTTTTCACCCCTTCCGGTGAAAACTACCCCCAAACTTGCAGGGAATTGAAAGAGAAGGTAGAAATATTCTTGATAAACGAACACCTCATATTGTTTGCAATATTTTTAATAAAAATATATAAATTGAATTGAATCTTAGCTATGATTGGTATGAATCGGGAATCAATGCATCATCAACCGAAGTATATGAAGATGACCTAATTGACTCTAGCGATAATGAAGAGGGGCTCATTTCCTCCCATAAGAAACCGTAACTGGAGAAAACTTAGCACATAATTTTATATTTTGATAAAAAAATTTATTTATTTTAATTTTGCACCATATTTATATTTTTTTATTAAAAATATTGCAAATAATATGAAGTGTTCATTTATCAAGAATAATTCTACCTTCTCTTTCAATTCCCTGCCTGCTTGGGGGTAGTTTTCACCCCCATAGGGGTGAAAACATTTTTTAGTATTTTTTTCGACGGGAGAAATTACAAGCAAACTAAAAAGTATACATCTCTACTTATCTTCTAAGCATTACTTCAATTTAAAGGCGATATAGGGGTAGTTTTCACCACTGAAGGGTTGGAAAAAAATTTTCTTCATTGTACAATCCCCATTCATCTAAACTCAAGTCAAAAAGTGAAAAAAAATTCCATCATTTTTCCGTTTTACGTCAATTTAGGGGTAGTTTTACCCACAGTATTATTCACATTATCGCGAAAAACTCCCCAGATGGGGTGGTTTTTTGGCATTTTTAGGGGTGACGCACTGTTTTTAGAGCCGCGGGACTCCGATTTTCGGAATCAGCGACCCAGAGAACATAAAATACAAATGGTCCCGATGAGGGGGGCATTCCGAGCGTCAAACCCTGCGTTTTACATGGACTATTGCTTCACTGGAGTATGGAAATACAATCACACTCAAATACAATCACACGCTCGCCCCTAAGTTCTCGATATCTTCTTCATGTAATATAGAAATGTCATATTACAAAGTTTCAGCTAAACCAAATCATTCAATATATGAAGTAGTTTGTATTAATGAAATACATTTTCTCCCGACTAAGTACTGATTAATTTAAAAGTAATTTGTCTATACACTGGCGAGCAAAATTAATGCACGATCGAAAATTTACTGACTTTGCAGTTGATTTTCTAGTACATCGTTTAGGCAATTTCAATTATTATTCTTTATCTGATTTGTAGGTTAACTCTTCTGGAATATAAAGCCATGCTGACGTTACAAAAAAGCTATTTTGTTAAATTCAAAACAAAACAAAATCAACTTCAAGATTTTGGTAAATTTTGGCTAGTGCATTAATTTTGGTCATCCGTGTATATAAGGAAGAAACTAAATTGTGCTAAATGTACAGTAGGTTTTAGCAATTAATATAATTTGAATTCTAGAGAACGGAATATACTTACTGGTAAACCAGGATCTCCTCTTTCTCCTTTACTTCCCGGTTCCCCTTGGGCACCCTATTAACAAGACTGATTAATTTCTGAGAGTGACTGAACATCACAAAAATCAAATAAGATTATAAAACTCTGTGTCCAAAAAAATATATGTATATTTAAATAAGATCTAAGATGCTTTAAATTAGATTTTAAAAATATATAGATTGTCCCACTTTTAATGTCCGCCCTCCCTCCATATCTCAGTTATTAGTTATTCGATTGCAACCAAATTAAGTCTACATCAAAGTCCTTTATTGTGTCTTTTTGAGCAAAATAAAACTTATTTCAGTCAGTGGCATGCATTTTTGTTAAGAGAAAATGAATCGATTTTTCTAGAAGCCATATTAGGCATTTTTACTAAAACACTAACATAATATTATTGACCAGCATGTCTTGGAACCTCTTTTTCGAGTTGCGATCTCCTTAAAATTAAATTTTTCAAGTATTAAATAATTAATAAGTTGGAAACGAAAATGTCATTCCTCATTTTCTATTTAAATTCACTTTTTATACCACCCAATGTCATCGATAATTTCAAATTTCGTAGGCCAAAAATTTCCATTGAGAAATTACGAAAAATTTTGATCCAGCAGCCCTGTAAATTATTCGGGTATTTTTCCCGTCATGGAAATTTTCTGGTATATGAGTGGTTGTTGGTAAAATGCGTCGAAGATTAGTTGTTTCTAATCTATTTTCATTAAATCTATCCTGTTAAAATTAATTCAGGATGGAGGTGGACTGTATTAGCTGCAACACCTTGTATATGACAATGTAGCGTTGCATAACCTGCAATTTAATGCCTTAAATTAACTGCATTATTAATTATACATCCCTTCATATACATAAACATTAATTTAAGTGATTAATTATCCTACTTAAACTCTAATTAAATATCATTAAGAATAAAACTTACTTTCATTCCGTCAAGACCAGGTGGACCCTGTGAAGAAAAATAAGTAAAAGAACATGTGGGCCAAGTAACAACTTAATAATGAGATGGATGAAAGCCAAATGCCAATAACCATGATGCTCAAAATGTCTGTAACAATCTGATTCATACAATTATTCAACATGCACTCACAATTTCCTGAAAATGCTCACTGTATTCAATGAAATAATGTGGTTAGTAAAGTAATTTTTAGTGCATAATACGATTTTCATTTCCTCGCAGTTTAAGTGGACAGCAGACACTGCATTCAGGAAAACTATAATCGAAAGTTATAATTGGTTGGTTCGGAGTTTGAAAGAAATTGTTCACATGATTGATGTTAAGTGCCCCATGCTACATAAGTGAGTTATCCATATTACAACCGAAAATGATGTCCTGTTATTAGTTCAGTAATATAACAGTTAATGTAATATATCCGACAAAATTCATAAAGTTTTGAAAATTGGTAGAAATGCATAAGAATTACTAAGCCGAAGGTTTTCTAGATTATCTCGGGGAACGGTGCACTTTTTAATAAAAATACCTATATCTAAAATTATTCCTTATAATATTCTCTATCAGAAACGTCTCTACAATTTTTTTCCTAAAATTAATAATAAGTAAAAAAAACTGTAAAGAAACAATATTAGTTGCATACGCCATTAGCGTTTGCGACACAACCTCAGCGTTTTTTTTTTTCAAAGGAAAGGTTAATGCAATCAATGTGCTTAATAAAAGAGATGACTTACGAGACATCGTGCAACTTTTAATAATGAAAAAGCCAGTCATGAAGAAACGCAGATGTAGGAGAGCGATTTGTTCTAGCTTTATACAACTCTTCCTCAGCAGAAAAAAGTCTAGATGTATACAGATTCGTGTCTTTTAACAAACTTGTTGGTAATGTTATCAAAACTACCACCAACTTCTGCTGCTGCTCGGCAACACTCATATCGCGTTTTCTACCTTTTCAAACGTGGAAAAACGTTACGCTAGAAGCTACTGATTGGGGATGGAAAAAAGCCCGCGGTGTATTAGTTCAACTATGACAACAAAAGAATCAGCTCCCGAATTTGTTTTAACACTAATGCTAATTAGGGTGCGAAAATAGGTGCAGTTGCAGAAGAGCAGGCTTACGTTGCTTCATAATGTGTTACCATTTCCACGGACAAGCATGCATGAATGTCGAATCTATGGAAGACAACGAAGATTAATTAACGCAGGTAATCTTCTGTTAATTAGTGGATTAGGTATACAGAGGACACCACATAAAAAAAAACGTGCCATTTACTGTATGTACTTCTAGGGTGGCGTGGCATCACTCAAAGAAAATGATAGGTAAATTCAACCAAAAAGAGCATATGAAATCGCGCCTATCTAGTTTCATAGTTAAATCAATCAGAAAAGAATAGTCATACAACTTTATTTTTTTTCGTAAACAAATAGTAGTTTAATAATCATATCTTCTTGTAACAAATTAAATAGTACAATGACATTTTTTTATGTTCACTAACCATTTTCAATTTGGTCTACAATTAAATAGTACAACGACTTTGTTTTTTGTTCACCAACTAATTTTTAGGTTGATCTACATTTTATTGTATGATGGAGTTTTTTTTGGTTAGCCAAAATCTCAGTATTGAGACATCAGACCACCCAAACTAAAGATTAGAGATCGTTTATAAGATCCATCCAAATATATCGATGATCCCGGAGAGAATTTGAACATTGCAATCATGTTATTAATTTTCTATAAATTCATAAGAGTATAAGATAATGCATGATTGATTATTGACAGTGATTTGTATGTGGCGTCATCTGGGAATAATTTCTGTAATAGACTACGTGGTAAGCAAGCAAATTTTATGGTAATTCTTTTAGAACTTCTAGAAGACGACAATAATATTGGTTTGTCTACCAAGTACAATAATACAGCGAACTAATACTGGGTTAGAATTACAATTCGATAATAGTTAAAAATAAAATATACTATTATCTAGTTTAATTTGACAGAATTCAACAAAATAATAGTCAGATGAACAAAATAATAGTCTTATTCATCTATTTTTTAAGTTAATGTTTGTTTTGTTGTACGACAACTTTTTATTAATTAAAATAACAATCACCTCTTGTTTAAAAATACCATCAATATAGTTTGGTTTAACAAAATTAACGATATTGTTAGTTAACCATTTTTTTTGTTGAATTTACCCATACTATTTCTTTGAGTGAACAAGTATAATATACAATATTCTCGCTTCTTTAAAAATTGCGATATTTTTTAGGGGTGAGAGGGTGGAAGCGTTACATTTAGTACAATTTTAAGTGGAGTTTAGTAGCTACTGCTTTAGCGTTAAGCACTTTAAAGTAGACTCTAGTAAAGATTACAATTTATTGTGTTAACTGGAACCAACCCTGATGTGTGCGCTTTATTTCCCACGGTAGTATTAATTTGAGGAAAAAAATTGTAGAGACGTTTTTGATGGAGAATTTTATAAGGAATAATCTTGTATATAGGTATTTCTATCAAAAAGTGCACCGTTTTCGAAATAATCTAGAAAACCTCAAAAGGGGGGTGGAAACGACGTCCTAGGGGATGAAGCACACTATTTAGAGATGGGTAATTTTCGGTTTATTAATTCTTATGCTATCCTTAACATTTCTGCCAATTTTCAAAACTTTATGAATTTTGTCCGATATAAATCGTTATATTACTGAACTATATATATTTTAGCCTGTTTAGAAAATAAAAAATTAGATTATCCTGTTCCGTTTCATATTTTTTGGAATTTAAAATTCTCTCGTACTTTCTAGATAGTATCATGGCAGTCGTACAGGAGTGGGAGATTGGCAGTGTAAGTTTCTTAAACCTAACATAAGTTTGTGAATTGATTTTAATAATATTCGCGGCTTCATTAATTTCTATTCACAACGCGGCAAGAGTTTTAACAGAAATTTTATTCTAAAGAGTTCATGTGGCTCCAAAAGTAAGAATTCAAAATCTGGGCTACGAGGTGCTTATAAATCATGTTTGGGTCAATTTTCATATTTATATTTAAATCTCTGAAATATACAGTTAGAGGATCTACTTATAAAACTCTATAACATCATTTTCGATTAGACTACATGTTTTTGGTAACTGATACTATACCAATTTATATGGGGCAGTCAAAACAAAATGTTGGTGTTGCATTTAATGGATGACATAAAAATTTTTTATTATTTTTCACATGAACCGAAGTTGCCACTTTCAATTATATATAATGTAGATATAAATACTACTGAATTTAAGGTAGTCACTTCAGAAAATGCTCTCCTGAGGCTTCTCTATCCATGGCCTGAAACTATACCTAATTTTAATCAATAATAATTTTAAAATCTACATATCTGAGAAAAGAAGTATGTTTGATTAGTATGAAAACAGTAAAATCTGGGATCAAAAATGCACTCTTCTGCGATAGTCTATGTAATGAAGGAAAAATAGTGTAAATTGCCATTAACGACAAAATTTATTATCATTACTCCCCGATGAAGCCCCAGCGATAACTGGTGGATAAGGGTAAGTTTCCTTCCATTATAGGGGTTGAGGATAATCGGAGATGAAGGTGAATATTTTTATCGTTATCAGCGCCTGCGAAAACGGGGGAGGACGTATTGACGATCCAAGGTGTAATTAATGAATTTTACTCCTCTTGGAAGGGTTGAAGCAACCCCCAAGGTCGCTACCATCTTCTCTTCCGTGAAAAATGAAGGGATATACAGAGAAATAACGATCATGTGTCGAAAAACCTGTAAATCCCGGACAGCGTGCTTTCTGGTGAGTGAGGGGTGGTTTCTGCCCGTTTGAGGGATGAGGAGGGATTGGAGCTAAAAACGAATATTTTTCCCATGATCAGCGACACCGAAAACGGGGGGGATACGCGTTTGAACCGAATCATTTGAAAAAAAATGATTTTCCACCCCTAGGGAGGATTTAATCAACCCCCTAGGCCTGCTGTCTGGATTCCACTTACTCAATAACCCCCTTCCATGTTATTTAACGTATAACCCGTCGATAAATCTCCAGACCCGTTTATATATGAAAACATAAAGGGAACCCCATAAAAGAGGTGGTTTTTGGCCGTTTCAGGAGTTTGCGGTGGTCAAAAATTTCTCCCACTACTTGAATCGTGTTCAGCACCCTCGAAAACGGGGAGGGGGGGGGAAGGTAATCTTGTCTTTGCACGAAATATTTACAAAAAACTCGTCAAATAATGCTTCATTACATAGACTATGAACACAAACTTAACATTTGGATTGAAATATTGTTACGTTCTTATAATGATACGGAAAAGAAACTAAAAAGAATTCTTTTAGGTGTAATAAATTTCTTAAGCCAAATAAAACATTTAAAAAAATGACGAGACACCTACATTTATGTTTCTAGTTATAATTTCATTGTTTATAAAAGCAGAACCAAATAACCATATTACAGATTTAATCATTTTATTTACATAGGAAAATGTTCCATACTATCCCTATTTAAATTTATTATTGTCCTTGTGAAAATGTCACAATTTCAATTAATTACTCTCTATTTTACTAACACGTTAAATTTGTTTTTTGCCATTCCTCAACTGTAACAAGAGTTTAAACACTGTATCACTAAATTTAGGAAGTGTATTCTCTGTTTTAGTTGGCCCCAAATTAGTCCTTTTGGATTGAATATGCAACAACAGAGGGCAATCTTAAAATCACGTATCCAAATTTTTCGATTTGATAATCAATCACGTACTTTTTTAAATCCCTTGTTTTTAAAACTTCTAGTAACTCTTTTTGGTATACTGTTCGTCAATGTACTAATAAATATACTTAAATAAATCTAATTATACAGTCCTTTATAAAAATCTACATTTAATTATTTGTTACTGTATTAATTAGTGATGAATAAACTATTAATATAAAAAATATCTGTTTAAGAATCAACAAAACTTAGCGATACTCATGAAGTGTGCAGGGACTAATTATTATTAAATTAGTCAAAATCACTCACAATAAAGTAGCCGTTCCTTTCGCTACACTCTGTTTACATTAGTCATTTTCTGCGAGTCCAATTATCTTTGGTTATACTGTACTAACAGACATATAACTTTTCAGCTGTATTTTACACGAATACTGTTACAGCTATGACAAATTAAGCAAAAAACCTTTTATTTGTAGAAGTTTCTGTTCTCTTTTGATCTGATGAATATTTTCTTCCTTTTTTGCAAAAATTAAAGAACTAAAACCTACTCGCATGCAGAGTTTCTGGTTTTAATAAGAAGTAGGCACACTTCTAATTCGATTTTAGACACTGGGCTAATAAATGCACTAAGTTTTTTTTGAAAATTTTAAGTGCGGTCGATTATTACAACAAAAAATGCATTTGTAGTCAGTTGTTTGGTGTCTCCATACTTATCAATATCATATGGTAGGAAGTAAAGCTATGCTGCCCCATTAATGCAAACATTTCCAAATGTTCCTAAATGGAATAAGCAATAACAATAATACATATTTATTCAATGATACCTTGCGGTGTAGACTGAAGAATGTATAATAAATAAGAATATAAAAAGTATCTTACACAAAGACTAGTTATAAACACATTATTATAACAGGTTATGTATAGAAACAAACTAACAATCTATATAACTAAAAAACATAAATCGACAAATATGCCACTGTTAATATACAGTGTGACCTACTTGATAGCAGAATACCCCCATAAAATGTACATTTATTGGCTTTTTTAATTGTAGAACGTAAAAAACTGCACAAAGTGTCAATACTGTTTCGTGTTATATTTAAGCTTTGTCAAGGAGAATTTTTTCTATGAACAGTAAAGTCTCTCTCTCTCCGATCAAGTAATCCATGGAAAAAAAGTGAAAAAAAAAACAACTGAAATCAACTATTTTTGTTGGTAATAACATTCAACAAAATTATAGGAATACCAGAATGAAAGAAAATAAGCGCTATTCAAATACCTGCCCCTTCAATCTATTCGCCGGTTATTTCATAGCACTTATCCTACCTTTTTCGTACTTTCGTGGTTACTTTTGTTGTTCTGGGATAGTATCTTCACCTGCTTCAGTTATTCGAGTGCGTAGTTCTTCAGTTGATTACCATCTTCTAAATTATTTGCTTGGCAGCTACTCAATAAAAGGATTGTTTCAACCTGTCTACCGATTTTCAAAATGTTCAGTCAGCTATTCCCTTACCACCACTACCTGCACTGGAGACCTATCTAATTGAAACTTCAGATTCTGAAGTGCCTGAATTATATAATGCGTCCCAAAACTCATTTCTTAGAAATTCCAAAAATGGATCTCAAACAAAATACGACCAATTTGATCATAGAATTATTAATGTGCAATATTTTTCTATGAAATCTAGTACAGGTCCATCATAGGGGGCTCTTAATCCAGTGGTGTACTCAGATTTTTTGTAAAAAAATTGCCAATACAATTCCTAAAATATTCACCCACAAAAAATTATCCAGCTGGTTTTGTAAAAAAAAATTGACACTTGCAGACATGCAGATTTTTGCGATCTACAATTCAAAAAAGTTAGTCGAAATCGGACAATAAACTTTATGGAAGTGTACCGATTTCAAGTGGGCCACACTGTATATAAGACGAGTTAACAAGCATACATTTGTAAACACATAAAAGAAAAATTACTCTTAGTTAAACAATACCTAAATAATATTCCCTCAATGAATAGTATGCTCTGTTTATTAATAGTTCTTTTAATGCTAGTTTTAATAATTTAAAAATTCTTAAACGTTTATTTTAAATTTCGAAAAAAATTTTTGTCACCTAAAACTCCCAGGCTTGTAACTTTCTTATTTTTTAAGCGACGACCATGTTGGGCACATCAAATTGTAGATATTTATAAGGCATTTAAACATGTGTCCAGAGTGATTTAAAAAAAATTTGAAAAAATTGTTAAGAAAGAAAACTTAATTTCCTTGAATATTTTTTTACATCACCCTGTACATGAACTGCGTTAATGTTTTCTGATAAAGGTTTTAATTAGCTTTAATTTATGTTATTACGTCATATTCGAAATTCTTTTTGGTTTTAGAGAAAGAAATTAGAAACACTCTCTCCGATTCCAAACTTATTTTTTTTAAAATAACTTTGAAAAGAATGTAAATAATAATTTTATGCTTTATTTGTAAAAGACATATCACAACCAATATTCAACGTAACAAAACAGTAAAAAGAAACAAAAGAGATAAATGTTACTAAAAACAAACTTGTATTAAAATGTACTAAATTAATAGGAAATTGTAAAATTTTTATTTAAAAAAATTTTTTTTTAATAACATAGCTAATTAAAATCTTTATAAGAAAACATTAACACAATTCATGTACAGGGTGGAGTAAAAAAATATTCAAAGAAATTAAGTTTCCTTTCTTAACAATTTTTTCAAAAATATTTTTAATCACTCTGTATGCATGTTTAAAGGCTTTAAAAATGTCTACAATTTGATGTGCCCAACATGGTCATCGCTTCAAAAATAAAAAAGTTACAAGTCTGGGGAGTTTTAAGTGGCGCACCCTGTATAGTCAATATCTAATCTATTTTACCCCAAACAGAACTTCCCCCAACCCATCCCCCTCCATGTAACCCCATTAAATTATTATATAACCAGTTTACATTGGATTAGATGTTTTTGAACTTGAAAATCATATTTCCTTTGAATAAGCTGCACCCCAAGCTCCCCCTACTACTATACAAGACCCCAACACCATCCCAACATACCCGACCTCAAATGACAAGCACCCTCTCCTCCCACAACATAAACCTTTATGCTGCTACCAGATATAAAATAGCTTTAAAAGGACTTTTTATTTACATTATTCATGAAATGCCAAGTCCTTTTATACTCCTCCCCCAACACTTTCTCTCCCGAACCATTCTATTGTGTAGAGAGGTTTAGGTCAGAATTTTTTTTGTTTTTTTTTGTCTGTTGATTTAGAGTTACAGTATATGTACTTTTGTCTGATTTTTTCAGAACTTTCAGCTTAACTATCTTTGTTTGTATTTTTGTTTCTTTGGACGTAGAGAGAGGGAGTAAAACAGGCGCAAGGTTATATCTTTCTGCCGATAAAAGAAAGTATAAGAAAAGCCTTCTTTATACCATTTTCAAGCTTGTGGCAGTATGATTATGGCAGGAATGGTTTGAGGGGGAGGGTGTATAAGAGGAATTGACATTTTATTAATAATCTAAATAAAAAATCCTTTTAAAACTATTTTATACCTAGTAGGAGCATAGAGGTTTATGTTAGTGGGGGGAGAAGGGTGCTTGTCGTTAGGGGTGTTGGGATATTGTAGGGGGAATTCAAAGGAAATATGATTTTCAAGTTCAAAAACATCAACTGTATTAATGCAGGCTGGTTTTTTAATAATTTAAGGGGGATACATGGAGGAGGGAAGTTCTGTTTGGGGTGGAATAGAATAGACATTGAATATATATATGATAAAAAAAATTTTTAGAAATTTTTTGACCAAAAATAAAAAAAGCCGAAAACCGGCCTTATAGGCCCTCCTTTAAGTCTTCATAAGACGTTTTTTTTTACGCGTATCGTAGTCATTAACATGTTTTACAAATATTGTAAGTGTATACTAAAAAAAATGTAACGCACTTTGAATAATTCAAAATACGATTCGTAGAAAACCAAAAACACAAAATAGCATGTATCACGTAAGAACGTTTTCAACAGTCATTACCAGATGCACACAAAAATCCTTAACAGATCGGAAAACTTGTGGGGTGATAAAGCAGGAAAGTCGAGTATAAATTAAAGCATTTTTTAATAATTACAGCACATGCACATACATTTATTTTCGTACATGTTAATAATAATACACCAAGCTTATAATTCTAATTATTAAAATTAAAAATATTTTACAATTTTTAGGTTTTACAAACCCTATTCTAAAATCAGTCACGTACTTTATTTTATTACAATATCTAACCTACTATAAGACACCTATAAAAATGTAACATTTATATTACAACACTGTCATTTTTTTAATAACTTATAAATTAATGGTTCTGCAAAACGTCTCCCTTTTTACAAATATAATAAATAGTAATAGCGATATATATTTATATAAAAATTGATCTTTACTGACTACTTAGTACACTCACTCTCCTTGCTATCCAAAATGACAGTTACAATCGATCAAGTGAGCGTTAAGTACTAATATGGACGTAAAATGGTTTGGCAAGAGCAATGTCTCTTGAATTAAGTTTAAGATAGTTACAACAAACTTCTTTTCACTGAACGGAATCGTAATATTTGTCTTAGGTGGAATGTCCTGTATGCTTAAAATGTATCCTATAGGGTCGAAAATCCTGCCTTATGAAGTAGAGCGAGTTTGATTTTAGTTTATCTTGGGGTTATAATAGCGTCCAGAAACTATGAGCAGGTTATTCCCGATTGCGGGAGAAGTCCGTCATACTGATCTTTTTGTCAAATTGGCAGACCGCCGTATCTCCGTAACACATCTGATTTGAATGATTTTTCTTAGCTACAAATAGTCGAGGAGCCCACCCTAGCTGTATGTGCACTCCCCCCCGATCCCTAGAGCAGTTTTTTCTAAAGATTAAAGCCAAAAAATAACCAAAAGTTTGAAGTTAATTTTTGTCTAGACCTCTTGTCCGATTTCGATGATTTTTTTTTGTATGATAGCCTCTTTATTCAAGAATGTGAATGTTCTATTGTTTTTTCAAAGGAAATTTTGTTTTATTCATTACAGGGTGTAACAATTGCGACTTGTTTTTTCCATTAAATTTTGTAACACTCTGTGGAGTTCAACAGTTACACCAGCAAGTTAGAATTTAAATCGTACTATAGCCTTATTTTTTCTTAACATTCTCGTTTTTGATTCAGTTTATTATCTTCATTAATACCAGAAATACACAAAGCATAACATGTTTTTATTCATTTCATTTTGGAAAAAAACAGAAGTAAGTAGCATGCTATGGAAAAAAGAAGAGACATGCGGATTAAATGTCAAATTGAAAGGAGTGTGTTTATTGAGGTAATACCGTATTTTTTTCCAATATTTTTGTCAATATGGAACATGAAGCACGAAATCTTAGTGGTGAAGAATGTGCTGAAGCATTAATATTGCTTGAACTAGGTTGGAGTTATCGAAGAATTGGACAGCGATTTAATGTTGCGCATACAACTGTTTCAAGAGTGATACAAAGATATAGAGAGACTGGAAGTCATGTTCGCAGGGACAAGGAAGAAATCGAACTAATTAATGACCAATATTTGACAATTTCAACAGCGCGAAGTTTGCAGATACAGATTCGAGAAGAAAGTGGTTTTAAAATTAGTGGAGAAACCATTAGACAGGACTTAGAGCATGTAATTTGAGACCAAGAGTTCCTGCTCGAGGTCCAGCTTTAAATAGAAATCACCCTAGGCTAAATTTTGCCACAGAGCATATTAACTGGACCGTGGCTCAATGGGAACGTGTGTTATTTACGCATGAGTCCCGATTGTGTCTTTATAATAATGAGGTACGTAATCAATTAGACACCTTAGAAGGCGTTGGACGGAAATTGGTTCAAATTTGGGAAGAATTGGACCAAAATGAAATAAGGTCGCTTATTTCAAGTATGAATCGGCGTTGCCAAGAAGTTATTCACAATATTCCAAAGCCTTGGAATGATTAATGGATGGCAAGAAAATGGAGAACCTCTTTGGTGTTCAGCAAATAAAATACTGCCCCAATCGCTTACTGAAATTCTTCAGGAGATGATTCCAAATCAAATCATAATAGACGAAAGTGAGGATGATAACGATATAATAAATGCAGTAATAGAGGAAGAAGACTTGGAAGAAATATTCGATGTATCGAGAGACAGCGATAGTGAATCTATAAGCGAATGAGGTGTTACTTACGTTTTATACTGGATTTTATATTTTATTTTAAGAGCTGAATCATTTATCTGGAAAATGGTAACTCCTATCCAAATATTGAATACACTCAAAGAAAATGATAGGTAAATTCAACCAAAAAGAGCATATGAAATCGCGCCTATCTAGTTTCATACTTAAATCAATCAGTAAAGAATAGTCATACAACTTTATTTGTTTTCATAAACAAATAGTGGTTTAATAATCATATCTTCTTGTAACAAATTAAATAGTACAATGACATTTTTTTATGTTCACTAACCATTTTCAATTTGGTCTACAATTAAATAGTACAACGACTTTGTTTTTTGTTCACCAACTAATTTTTAGGTTGATCTACACTTTATTGTATGATGAAGTTTTTTTTGGTTAGCCAAAATCTCAGTATTGAGACATCAGACCACCCAAACCAAAGATTAGAGATCGTTTATAAGATCCATCCAAATATATCGATGATCCCTGAGAGAATTTGAACACTGCAATCATGTTATTAATTTTCTATAAATTCATAAGAGTGCAAGATAATGCATGATGGATTACTGTTAGTGATTTGTATGTGGCGTCATCTGGGAATAATTTCTGTAATAGACTACGTGGTAAGCAAGCAAATTTTATGGTAATTCTTTTAGAACTTCTAGAAGACGACAATAATATTGGTTTGTCTACCAAGTACAATAGTACAGCGAACTAATACTGGGTTAGAATTACAATTCGATAATAGTTAAAAATAAAATATACTATTATCTAGTTTAATTTGACAGAATTCAACAAAATAATAGTCAGACGAACAAAATAATAGTCTTATTCATCTATTTTTTAAGTTAATGTTTGTTTTGTTGTACGACAACTTTTTATTAATTAAAATAACAATCACCTCTTGTTTAAAAATACCATCAATATAGTTTGGTTTAACAAAATTAACGATATTGTTAGTTAACCATTTTTTTTGTTGAATTTACCCATACTATTTCTTTGAGTGTAGGAACAACATTGTAAAAAATTTTATGCACTTTTATGTTTTTTGTGTAGAAAGTTTTTCTCCATCTTTTTTAGTTTTCGTATTAAATGACAAAAACAATATTTGCAAAATTTTTTTTATAAACATGGACGATATTTTGAAAATACAGCCAGTTCTTCTTTTTTGGGAACATGTCTAAATTTGTTCCTTAGGCTTAAATCTTTATGAAAAACATTGCCCCCAAGGATCAGGGGATGGGGTTCACGTACAGTTAGGGTGGGCTCCTGTAGTAATAAGGTTCAGAAGAAAAATTTTCTACACTATAGGACATGGTTTGCGAACCCAGGGGAACAATATATCCCGTCAACAAAAATCGTAATACCTTAGGTTGCATAAACTTACAGTAGGATTAAACATACTCGGATGGAATTTCATTAAGTAAAAAGTAGAAAAGTCTACAGAGCCAATTTCGTTGATAAACTAAATCTTTCCCAATGGGCACACGTATGTTTAATAAACGTTTTTAAAACATTATAGCCGTTGATTAAACGTTTTACGTTGAAATTTTCAACGTTGCATTTGGTTGAAAATTTCAACGTTTAAATTATACGTTTAAAATACGTTACTATTACACGCATTTTTAACCAGTAGTAGGAGAAAATACTGGAATAAAACGTTTTAGTAAGTACGTTTTTTTTCACAAATATGTAATAACGTATAAAACACGTTTATAATGTAAGGAGTTTTAACGACTCGCTAAAGGTAACGTTTATGAAACGAAAAAGTTTAACGTTTTTTATTAGGTAAATACAGCGATTCAAACATTTTATTTAAAGAAAAAAACGTATTTTTTACAACGTTAAAATAACTGTGGTTTCCAACTTACTAAATGCAAGAGAATTTTAAATCCACAGGTGAAATAGATGGTAGAAGATTACGTTATTTAAACGTTTTTCTACGAATCTATATCAACGTATAAAATTAGGTTGTAAAATTTTATATTTAAATAAAACGTATAAAATACGTTACTCCTACAAACATTCCCAACCTGAGTGAAAGGGAATACTGAAATAAAACGTTTTAATTGCAATGTTTCTTTTACTGATATATTAGCGTATAATACACGTTCATAATATGAGAAGTTGTAACAACCCGCGGTTGTGAAACGAAAAAATTAAACGGTCTTTTACTGCATTAATCAAATAGCAATTGAAATATATTTTATTTAAAGGAAAAAAAAATTTATGCAATATTAAAATAACTGATGTTTTCAACTTATTAAAATGCACTAACTAAATCTACAGGTGAAATAAGTGGTAGATGATGACGTTTTTTTTTGACGTATTTCTACTCAGCTATATTAATGCATAAAATTTGCCTACTTACCACGTAGTTTGCTGCAGAAATTATTTGTAGATGGCGCCACATGTAAACCACTGACAATAATCACTCATGCTTCATCTTATATTCTTATGAATTTATATAAAATAAATATAACATAGATTGCAATGTTCAAATTCTTTCAGGGAACATCGATTTATTTGGATGGATCTTATAACGATCAGGTTAAACATCATTATTCTGTGGCTTGGCCGAGATAGCATAAAAGAGTTTTATGCTATCTATTCAATAGGTTAAGCAACCACTGGTTTTATGATAAAACCCCCAGCGGGTGTTTAACCTATTAATTGTCCATTCATCTACATGGCGGTTCATCCTGTAACATATCATATATATGTATATTGGAAAATGGAGACCTAGAGCCTGCTTAATTTCGTGTAATTAATGTACATAATTAGTGAATATTTAACGTTGTTAAAACTTTTAATAAAACGTTTATATTCTACATTTACTTTCGTTTCATAAACGTTGAATATTAACGAATATTTATCGTTTTTTTAATGTTATTCAATCGTTATCTATGATGTTTAAAAGACGTTTATATTTGGTTAATAAGAACGTTTTTCTGCGCGACATTTTTTCGTTGAATCAACCGTTGCTAAAAACCCTAGAACAACGTGTGGTTTTCAATTCTTTTTAACGTTTATTAAACGTACGTGTGCCCATTGGGTTATATCTACAAACGAGGAAGTTCGGTGTATTTTAAAAAAGGACCAAGTAAGTTTTAAAAGGAGAATAACGAAAGCACTGTGGTGTATGGGTGTTCAGTGTAAGAAAATTACTCAAAAAGGACGAAGTGTCAGCAACAGCCTTTTTATCGTGTTATTGTATTTTGTTGCTCGAGTGAATGTAATAATTTCGTTGGTGGTTTCACGCTTGATGCCTGTCTAGAGAGTAAATTATGTGCCAAGATTCTAGATAAATGATAAAACTGATATAACGTGTTAATTTATTAAATTTTCTTTAAATTTATTTAGAACGGCAAAATGCGTTCATTAATACCAGTTTCAAATTTCCCTAGAAGCTTATAAACTTACTGAGAAGCGTTTTCAAGAAGGTGTGAAAATCGCGAATAATGTAGCTTTTTTCTATTAATAATACAGTTCCTCTAGTAATAGGAAACAATTCTAAAGCCTGTTCCATTAAATGATAAAAGAAATAAAGCTAATGTTCTAGTTAGTATTACGTCAAAATGTGGGATAAACTGTATTATAAAACTGCTTTAAATGAAGTATTTTCTATGCTGGAGTAAACCCGTTTTGTGATTTTGGGCACGATAATTATGTTGAGTGGTTTCTTTATTGGAGCTTTCATCGGCTAGCTTTTAAATGTATTAAGAAAGTGATAAATGAATAGAGCAGGCAAACTTATGTTTGTAGTTGTTTAACAATAAAAGAAACACAAGTGATGGAAGGGAAAATTGTGTTTTCTTTTGGCAGAAACATAAAACCTTACAATTTTATTTGTACAAATAGAGGATTCTAATAAATTGAAACCATTAAAAGCTTCCTGAATGTTGGAAATGTGCTAAAATAATGCATTAAAGAACACACTATACCGGGTGAGCTAGAAAGTGTGCTCAAAATACAACTTTGTTGCACTTTAATTTAACCGAAGTGACCCCAACATTAGTATTTCAAATTGGACGCCCTGTATATTTTTAGAGGAAAGACAGTTAAAAGTAGGTATATTTTATAATATTATACCGGGTGATTCAGTTTGGTATTCGCCCCCCTGTATCTTTTTTATTCTAACAGAAAACTACAATAAACCATATATATTTGTAAATAGTTTGTCAAGCTCTATCGAATGACGTCCTTAAATCATCTCTTTGGTCACATATGCCAAAATAACGATAGTCAACTTTTTTTTTTCAAATGGTATGCTATACATTTTTTTACCGATTCTTGTAGAGCTTCTCTCTCTGCATTCAACCATGTGAAAAAAGTATACACTTCCATAAGGAAAATTTCGAGAAAATTAATAAAATACGAAAAAACTTCATTTAAAGGTTTTGTTTCTGATTCAACATAGTTAGCCATGGAAACAATTGAATTTTGTCATTGTTAGTAATGTCAAATTGAAAATACTGTTATTTGTGACTGTGTTATTCGTTTTCGTTTTATGTTATACTTCTAAATAGATTTACACAATGGTATCTTACACTAATGAAGAAAAATTGGACATGATATTAATTTATGGAGAGTGCAGAAAAAACAGTAAAGCAGCCAAACGTTTATATCAAGATCGCTTTCGAAATAGGCCGGTAGCATCAGACAAAATGTTTGCAAAATTGGCAAGAAATATGAGCGAAAGTAGAAGTTTAGAGAAAAAAAAGAAACGTTTTTAAACACCGTTAGATTTCTTCCTCTGGTTCTATCTAAAAGAAAAAGTTTACACCTCTAAATGACATCGGAGATCTTAAAACTAGAATACGAATTGAATGTCGCAGATTAAATGTTGAAATTCATTCTTCAACACAAGGAACATTTCGAGAAAATTAATGAAATGTGATAAAACGTCATTCAAAGGTTTTTTCTGAATCAGCACAGTTAGCCAAGGAAGCAATTGAATTTTGACATTGTAAGTAATGTAACTAGTACCAACTAGGCCAATCAGATTCACAAGAGAGGGATTTGTACGAGGATTGTGTACGGTACTGATGAGGCGTAAAAATTTCGAAACAAAGTTTAGTGTTTTGACCAAACAAAGTTCTGTTTTTAAATAAATAATTATGTCATTCATTTTTATATAACATTTAATGTCGTATCTTTAGTTAATTAATGATAATAACACTCAAACAATAATATTAAAATAACAACTAATAATAAATAACAATTACCAATAAAAAACTAAAAATACTTAAAAACTAACTAACAATTAAGAAAATAAAAACATTATTTATTGCTTCATATGTTCGAAGAGTCCTCCGTTCGCTTCTAAACATAATCGTCCTCTGTTTATCACGCCTTGGGTACATTAATGTTGAAGAATTTCAACATTTAATCTGCGGCATTCAGTTTGTATTCTATTTTTAAGATCTTCGACATCATTTAGAGGTGTAAAATACACTCTTTCTTTTAGACATTGCCAAAGAAAAAAATCTAACGATGTAAAATCCGGTGATCTGGCAGGCCACTTGACTCCCTCACTACGATTTTCGATCCATCTACCTGGATAAGCTGCATTTAAATAATTCGTTACAATTATAGCATCATGTGGCGGTGCACCATCTTGTTGTAATATCATGTTATGTCTAATACGTAATGGAACGTCTTCTATGAAATTTAACAACTCTTCTCTTAAAAACTGTAGATATCTTTCTCCAGTAAGCGTGCCTTCGTAAAACTACTCTGGTCCTATAATTTGGCCGTTGAGAATTCCACACCATACATTAATTCCCCAGATATTTTGGAAATTAGTTTCATGAGGGCCAGTAAGGATTATCCTGCGACCAATAATGGCAGTTATGTCTATTGACAATTCCATTATTATGGAAACGGGATTCATCTGACCACATGATGCGATCTAATATAATCATTTCTTGAGCAACTGCCAACCACGCTACAAAATTTAGACGTCTCTCGTAATCTCCTGGAAGCAAGCCCTGATGTTAATGTATTTTATATGGTCGCAGTTTATTGTCTCTCAGAATTCTTTGAATTGAAGAATATGAAATATCAGTTTCTGTCGCTAACTGACGAATAGAAATATGCGGGTCTACGAAAACACGGGCTAAAACTGCAACTGTATGTTCCTTATCTCGTGCGGTTCTGGGCTTAAAAACGTTTCTTTTTTTCTCAAAACTTCCACTTTCGCTCATATTTCTTGCCAATTTTGCAAACATTTTGTCTGATGGTACCGGCCTATTTCGAAAGCGATCTTGATATAAATGTTTGGCTGCTTTACTGTTTTTTCCGCACTCTCCATAAATTAATATCATGTCCAATTTTTCTTCATTAGTGTAAGATACCATTGTGTAAATCTATTTAGAAGTATAACATAAAACGAAAACGAATAACACAGTCACAAATAACAGTATTTTCAATTTGACATTACTAACAATGACAAAATTCAATTGTTTCCATGGCTAACTATGTTGAATCAGAAACAAAACCTTTAAATGAAGTTTTTTCGTATTTTATTAATTTTCTCGAAATTTTCCTTATGGAAGTGTATACTTTTTTCACATGGTTAAATGCAGAAAGAGAAGCTCTACAACAATTGGCAAAAAAATGTATAGCATACCATTTGAAAAAAAAAATTTGACTATCGTTATTTTGGCATATGTGACCAAAGAGATGATTTAAGGACGTCATTCGATAGAGCTTGACAAACGATTTACAAATATATATGGTTTATTATAGTTTTCTGTTAAAATAAAAAAGATACAGGGGGGCGAATACCAAACTGAATCACCCGGTATAATATTATACCTTAGAATAATAAAGAAATGAAGTACATATAGTACAGTCGAATTGATTTAATTTAATTTCTTTTTATGTATTATGGCCTCCCGATTACGAAAAAAATAGTTGCTCCCAAAAATTCCTTGTGTGTCAAAAGTTATATGCACTTTTTGAGCCGCTTTCACGGATTTTCATCTTATCTGCTTAAAATACCTTGTACTAGTAATCGAATGGGAATTTTTAAAATACTAGATTATTTGAAATAAAATTCTTCAAAAATATAGATCTGTCCGGTATATATTAGTCAATTCGACATCTTGGAAAAATAGAAAATACCAAGAATAGCCGAAAAAATCAAAATTGAATATCTTTTCTATAAGAATGAGTAATTTCACCAAAGTTGGCAAAAATAAAACGAATTTAAGGTCAAATATCGATTGTCAAAAACGGATTAAAAATGGACTCACTGTATTTACAGTTTTCTCCAGATTCTAAAAATGAAAGAATAAACATGGTATTCCATTTGAAATAATAAAGATGTGGTCACTTGTTAAACCAGAAATTCATCAAAGTTGATTTCTTGGTTGAAAAAAATAGCATTTTAGTCCTCCGAACTTCGCGTTGCTACTCTAAATACAGAAAATATTGAGGAGGCCACACTCCGTAACTCACCCGATATGGGAATATAAATTGGATCATGACAGCCACAAAAAATTTAAGTTTCTCACATATATACTCCTGAGATAACTCCTGAAGCTTAAAAGGAAAGTTATATAGCAGAACTAAAGAAATATAGAACTCATCATACATACCTGAAATCCTGAAAATTTTTTTTTCCAATATTACTTGTAAAAACTTCACAAACTCTGGTCAATATTTTTGCATTTGTAGAATCTTCAGCCTTTTTCTTTACAAAGAAGGACATAAAATTGTAATGCATTTGCTTGTTTTTATCTTAAGTTGTAACCTATTATAAGTAATTTATGTTTACTAATTAACCACCATTACATCCAATGTGACACAATAAGTGGTTTGTTTTGAAATATTATATTATATAAGTAATATTTTTAGCATATAGGACACACTTGTGAACAAATTTTAAGATGCGGATTAACTAAAAATTTCGCTTTGTTGTAACCATCCAGAACAACGGCATTTAACATTATCTATGTATAATAATAAATATTAAAATAGCAATAAATACAGCTTGTGATATTTAAATACAAAGATAATATAAAACATTTCTATCGATTTAGAATATTATTTAATGTTGCCTTTATACGATAACTTTGACGTCGAACATTATATATAACAACTTTTGTTAACCGTCGGAGATGTTAATTTCATGGCAGTAGATTTTCTTCTTTGTATCACCAGTTATTGTCCTCCTAAACCATTCGTAAATTGATTCTTGGTAAAAATGTATAAAAGAAAAATCAAAAAAATTGCGTCGAAAAACAATCCAATGGAATTCAATCACTTAACAAAAATTTGTTGTTATTTTCAAGCCCAGAAATGTTAATGAAAATGTTAATTTGTTAAGTCACTGCATTGTTCGCTTAACGCTGTTTACGCCTAGTTATAGTATGTTTTCCTTACCAAGGGCCCTGGTTTTCCATAGTCACCTGGCCGGCCACTTTCCCCTCGCAAACCCATCGGACCCTGCAGGGAAATTATGTTAGTCAGTTAAGCGTTTAACTACAAATACAGTTAAGGGCAATAAAAAAATCCAAGGACCATTTTACATAAAAATGACTCAGTTGAATTTGTCTGCTCACACGACTACAACAATTTGATATAAATGAAATTGTAATACTGGGTGGTTCCTGGGAACGGGAAGTTTTGAAAACATCATAATTTTGAAAGTAACTTTACTTATTTAAAATAAGATATAACAATGGCTAGGTAATTATATGCATTTTTTATTTCTTAAAAATAATTCCTGGTAAATGTCTTCCCCTTATCTCTACACACTCTTGAATACGATTGGTGAAATTTTCTATTACACGAGGCAACATGTCTAATGGAATATTAGCAATTTCTTCACGGATTTTTATTTTCAACTCCTGGTGTGTCAACAAAATGTTTCCACGCCTGGAGATAATGACATTTATTCTCTTGTGGTATGTGGAGTAGCTCCATCTTGCTGAAACCACCAATCTTGAATCCCTGGAAACATGTTTAATTGTGGCATCAAAAACTGGTTGATAATTTTGCTATATTGTGCAGAATTGACTGTCACAGCATTTCCATCACTGTCTTCAAAAAAATAGGGACCGATAATTCCCATTGAAGAAATTGCACACCAAACTGTTACCTTCGGGCTATGTAACGGTTTTTGGTGAAGTTGTTGTGGATTTTCGGAATTCCAATATCTGTAATTTTGTTTATTGGTGTAGCCACATAAATGAAAATGAGCCTCATCAGAAAACCACAAGTTGTGATTAACTCCACGTTCTAAAATAATTTCAGAAAAATGTAGACGTCTTGGGAAATCTGTTGGTTTTATTTCTTGAACTATTTGGATTTTATACGGATGAAGATTCAGATCCTTGTGTAAAATTCTAAGCAAAGATTTACCTAAGCGCAACACCTGGGCTCGTTTTCTAACTGAACGTTTTGGACTGTGTTCAACAGATGCTCTGACTCGTTCAATATTTTCAGGGTTCTAACACTTCTATTGGGTCCTTTAAGTTTGGATTTATTGGCTGTACCTGTTTCTTCAAATTTACGAATCCACGATTTTATGGCATGAGCGGAAGGAATTCTCCCGTGACGAGGAATTGCAAGGTGTAGTCGAAATTTCCGCTGCACTGCAACTACACTGTCGTTATTTCTATAATACGATTTTATTGCAAAAGCATGCTGCTGTTCCATGGACTGTTCCATGATTATCAAATGGCATATAATGACAGACAATATGACAAATGGCCAGCTATATAGTTACAGAATAACAACATTTTCAAAACTTGCCGTTTAGTACAGTAACTAGAGGTTTTAACGGATTTCGTTCATTTTTGGCAGTATAATAGTAAATGCTTCACAGAAAAGTTTCTATAATGTGCGGGGCTTGCTAATTTATAGGGGGTGACACTTAAAAAAATATATTTATTTATTGGAGCTGAAATAGAATCATATTTTAAGAAGAAATTGATAGTTTTTAAGTTATAACGACTTCAAAATTGCGATTTTAGCTTAAAAAAAAGGTATTTCCAAACGAATTTCGTCAAGTATCTCGAAAAGTATTACTTTATCGAAAAAATGTTACAGACCAATTCCAGAAAGTACAAACTGTGAATTAATTATATTTTTTGTTTACTGATGTAGGATTAATAATTTCGGAGATATTTAAGTTTATATTTGGTATCCAAGTATTTCGAAATTACCTTTAAAGTTTAAATTGCATTTTTTTCTAAAGCAAGTGCTTTAAATGAGCAAAAAAAACTGAGTATCTAGGTAATGCTACATCTTACCGAAAAACTGTATTTGAGATAATTTTTTTAAATTACTGGCTAATTAGAGTAACAAAATAGCGACCTTTTTATATAAAAAAAATATAAATACGCATATTTTTCCGTCATAACATAACTTCTTTATTTCTTATGCTATAGGAACGAGTAAAAAATAATTTGAAAGCGCAATTAATTGTCTTTAATTTCATTTCTGGGGCGAGCGTAGAGGCGACTTCAATGTGAATATCAGTCGATATTCCGTTGAAGCAACGTCGAGCGCGGTTAGTACTTGGATTGGCTCCCATCTTGGGAAATACAGCGTTCTCGTCCCACCTTCTAGAGGCTTGTATATCAGTGTATACTCGAAAGTTACGTAATTTCAGACGAGGATTACGTAGTGGATATACCATCCTTCGGAGGGGATGTAAAGCAGGCGGTCCCTTGTCTATTAAATGTTAGGCAAGTAAAAGATCCCTACTCTTCTTAAGGGAAGAGGTTCGGCAAAATTTCCAGGTTGGGGGTAGCTCGTCTCCTGGCGTCGGTGATAGGCCCTGGTAGCGGAAATAGGCCGACGTTAAACAGTTAAAAAAAAAAAAAATTTCATTTCTCAGCATGTGTGACGTAGGTGTCACAATTTCTGAGATATTTAACATTTAAACTGCATTTTTCGTCTTATAAACGTTCGGACGCCATTTGTAAACTTTCATATCTGCGAAACTATTAAATCTATGTAAATAAATAAACAAACGAAACTCATTATCAGTTTATGAGCTCTATTTTTAAAAAAAAACTAATATTTATTGAGATATTTGGAAAAGGAAAAAAAATTACGTATTGTCGAAAATACCTTTATACTTTAAACTGTATTTTTTTCTAAAGCAAATGCTGTATACAAACCAAAAAATTTGAGCTATATATGCTATATATTAATGAGAAACAGTGTTTGAAATTCCTTTTTTTAATTACTGGCTAATTACAGTAACAAAATGGCGACGTTGTTATTAAAAAAATGTGTAGACGCACATTGCTTCGGTCATAACTTCTTTGTTTTTTATGCTATAGAAACAAATAAAAAAACAGTTGAAAGCTTAATTAATAACCTATTATTCTACCTATTAGCATCCTTGAAGTAGGTGTCACAGTTTCTGAGATATTTAACTCTCACTCTAAATAATTATCTTACGAACACTTGGATGCCAAATGTAAACTTAAATATCTCCGAAACTATTAATCCTACATCAATAAACAAAAAATATAATTAATTCCCAGTTTGAACTTTCTGTAATTAGATACTTGACGAAAGCCGTTTGGAAATACCCTTTTTTAAGCTAAAATTGCAATTTTGAAGTCGTTATAACTTAAAAACTATCAATTTATGTAAAAAATTGCATAGAACCTTTTCTTCTTAAAATTTGATTCTACTTCAGCTCCAAAACTATATATATTTTTTAAGTGCCGCCCCTTGAGAGGGGGTGGCATCCACCCCCTATAAATTAGCAAGCCCCCGCACAATATAGAAACTTTTCTGTGAAGCATTTACCATTGTACTGCCAAAAATTAACGAAATCCGTTCAATATGACATTATTCCGAAGTTTTGCATATTTTTTAACTCTAGGTACTGTACTAGTTCCCAGGGATCACCCGTTATTTGCACTATGCAAAGATAAAAGAATAGCCTTAACAGAGCAAGCTGCATCAGCTGGAGATATATAAAATCTAGTTGAAATGAATTCTTTTGAAATTATTAGCGCATCTAGCTATTTTATCATTAATGACATTTGATTTTTGCAATTATTTCAAAAAATAAAGTTTCAATTGCTACCATCTTAATGAGAGAAATAATTACTTAAATTTACGTAAAAAGTGATAGGTAACAATGTTTCAAAATGATAAAAAGAAAAAAAATAGAGGAACTAAAATTATTTAAAAAAAAATAAAAAGGACCCCCATAAACCTTATGGAAATTGGCTCTCAGTCGAATTTTCTGAAATTTGGATATGTTGTAGTTTTTTGAGCAAAAGTTCTCATGGGCACACGTCTCGGCTATGACTGCTCTTCAAGTCATGAGGGCTTGAACGTCACAAGAAGCGTAACAATTTGACGGAGTGAAGATAACGCTCTCTTTAGCAATCCTCCATATTTTTCTTTCTTTTACGTCCTATAAATTATTTTCAGTGGAAAAATAGCTTTATACATATTATATTTCAAGAAAACAGAATAAAATCCGATATAGATAGGGGCTGAGGGGGTAGCAATCCACAAAAAATAAATTATTCTTTTTGTAACTTTTTTAATATCGTTTGTGCATTAACCATTTGCGGTGGAATAATAGCTATATAGATAGATATATTTTAAGAAAATAGAAGAAAATCCGATCGGTTGGGGAGTGACGGGCTAGCAATCCACAAGAAGTAAAATACTCTTTTTGCAACTTTTTTTCCACCGAAAATGGTTAATGCACAAACGATATTAAAAAAGTTACAAAAAGAACACTTTGGTTTTTGTGAATTGCTACCCCGTCATCCCCTACCTATATCGAATTTTGTTATGTTTTCTTGAAGTATAGTATACGACGCAAAAGAAAGAGAAATATGGAGGCTTGCTAAAAAGATTGCTATCTTCACTTCGCCAAATTTTCATGCTTATTTTGACGTTCAAGCTTTCGTAACTTGAAAAGCAGTCAAAGCCGACACTTTCATGAGTACTTTTGCTCAGAAAAGCAAAAGCTGGCGACTTCAATGTGAATATCAGTCGATATTCCGTTGAAGCAACGTCGAGCGCGGTTAGTACTTGGATGGGTGACCATCTTGAGAAATACAGCGTTCTCGTCCCACCTTCTAGCGGCTTGTATATCAGTGTATACGCGGAAGTTACGTAATTTCAGACGAGGATTACGTAGTGGATATACCATTCTTCGGAGGGGAGGTAAAGCAGGCGGTCTCTTGTCTATTAAATGTTAGGCAAGTAAAAGATCCCTACTCTTCTTAAGGGAAGAGGTTCGGCAAAATTTCCAGGTTGGGGGTAGCTCGTCTCCTGGCGTCGGTGATAGGCCCTGATAGCGGAAATAAGCCGACGTTAAATAAAGAGGCAAAAAAAAAAAGAAAAACAGTCAAAGCAGACACTTTCATGAGTACTTTTGCTCAGAAAAGCACAACAAATCCAAATTTCAGAAAATTCGACTGTAAAACAGATTCAAAAACATTAATTAGATGTCTCGTAACTAGTATTCATACAAGTTTTTCTTAAAACCCATAATTGTGATTTTGGTGATGTTCTGACATACATAGCATTCGATTAAAAAAAGGCACTTGAACCTGTAATTTCGTCTTGGTTCGCCCTGTATATTCGAAAATAATTTCCGGTTATAGACTTTCTTTATCTAGTTTACTTGTATTTTTTTTTTAATTTCTAGCTATCGTAGAACTCGAGATATCGAAGTCCGACGGACTGTATAACAACTTGTTTAATACTTGTAATAGCCAGTGACATAGACAGATGCAAAACAATTAATAAAAGATTTGAGCCAGTTCTATGTTATGGAATACTTGGATTTTATTATTACCAATTAATTGGTTAATGAATTGGTTAGACTGACTAGAAGGAAATTAATTACTTACAGGTAATCCCATTGGTCCTGGATCGCCTTTTGAGCCTTTTTCTCCCTAAAAATAGAAGTAAACTTTTATAAACATTTAATTCATAATAAAATTAATCAACATATAAAGGCGTGACTCCACTGAGGTAACACTAGAGGACATGCAGTGTCACATGTCGTCAGGTGTCGCCCGTTCTTCATGGGTGATTTAAAATCGTGTCACAAAAACATTTAATCATGTCATTACAGATCCCCCCTTCGAGCGTGACGTCATTTGTAGACGGCCTCCCCAATTGAAATTAAATAAACTGAAGGTCAACTCTACCTGTGAGAAGTGGCATGTTCTAAAGGACGCTTCTTAGGTTAATAACACAGGTCAACATTTAGTTTGAAAAAATACACTGGACTCTACCTAGGTACACAGGGGTTTTTAGGGTCGCTAATTCCGATGCCGAGGTCGGTTAAGCTCTATCACGTCAGGTTCAAGGTCATTTGAAAGTCAAACTAAGTTTGAAAAATCTGAAAAAATTCACACATAGGTTTTTGGGGTCGCTAAGTCCAAATCCGATATCGGTTGACCTCTATCACCTCATGTTCAAAGTCGTTTGACGGTTAAAGTAAGAATTGGAGGTGAAAAAATTTGAAAAAATCTATACGAAGTAAGAATTGGAGGTGAAAAAATTTGAAAAAATCTATACGAATGCACACCTGTCTACTTATTGTCTGTTTATCTGTTACCTGCACACCCGTTTATTTCTATCTGACATCCTGCCTTTCTACTTGCCTTCTTGTCGGCAATTCTGTCTATCTTCCTGTTTGACTAAATGACTAAATGTTTCTATCTGACAGTCTGTCTGCCTCCTTGTCAGTTTGTCTGACTCAAAAAACCATTAAATTACTTTGATCCTGACATGATTGAGCTCCAAGTGAGTGAAGCCAACACCCATGACTCGCGCCGGACTTATATCTCTCTTCTGCCCCAACTCACTTGTGGTGGGCATGCGCCATCTATCGAATACTCAAGGTACTCTCTACTTGCATGTTCGCTCTGCTTCTGCAACTGTACCTAAAGGCCAGTCTTTGCGTTCCACAGGATTTATGTGGTGAATATAAGCTCGTCAACTTTCACAGAAAAAAATAAGTAGGTGATTCATTGAGTTAAATATATTTGTACTGAGATAGCCGAAGAATCATGATGTACAGGTAAGGCTGGCGGACGAATGCCGGCTTGAAGTGACCTCAGAATGACCTTGAAATGACCTCTGGATGCCTTTTAAGGGTAAGCGAACACCAGATTCGGAGTCAGCGACCCCAAAAACTTGTGTGAATTTTTTCAGATTTTTTCAACCACCTTTTCTTAGTTTGACCTTCGAATGACCTTGAAACTGACGTGGCAGAGGTCAACGGGCATCGGATGCAGACTCAGCGACCCAAAAAACCTGTATTCAAATTTTTTCAGATTTTTTGAGAACTTCCCCTCTGTTTTTCTCAAATTAACCTTGAAATGACCTCCGGATGCCTCTTGAGGGTAAGCGATCACTGGATTCGGACTCAGCGACCCCAAAAACCTATGTGTGAATTTGTTCAGATTTCTTCAACCACCTTTTCTTAGCTTGACCTTCAAATGACCTTGAAACTGACGTGATAGAGGTCAACCGGCATCGAATACAGACTCAGAGAGCCAAAAAACCTGTATATAAATTTTTTCAGATTTTTGACAGCTTCCCCTCTGTTTTTCCCAAATTAACCTTGAAATGACCTCCGGATGCCTTTTAAGGGAAAGCGAACACCGGATTCGGACTCAGCGACACCAAAAACCTGTGTGTGAATTTTTTCAGATTGTTCCAACCACCTCTTCTTAGTTTGACCTTCCAATGACCTTGAACCTGACGTGATGGAGCTTAACCGACCACGGCATAGGATTCAGCGACCCCAATAACCCCTGGGTACCTAGGTAGAGTCCGGTGTATTTTTTCAAACTAAATGTTGACCTGTATAATCTAAAATGGCCTTTTTTGATATAACACTAGTTATATAGCAGGTCGTTACCAATTTGATACTCGCGCAAAAATCCAAACGAAAAACTATCGCTCAGTAATGAAACCATATCGCTAGAAATCAATCAACTTTCAACGACGCCGACGTATAAGCGAATAAATATTTATCATTATTCAGGAACTTACCGGTTCTCCTTTTATACCATCCATTCCTCGGTCACCTTTAATTCCAGGCGGCCCTTGTAATCCTGGCGTTCCAGCGGGACCGGGTGGACCTGGGGGTCCCATAATCTGCAATGTTTCAAAACCTTAATTTGGTACCTCGTTTGAACATCGTTCTCCTATCATAATACTTCGTGTTAAATATGTGACATTTCTTCAGAGTACAAGTACAATGATTTAAAACCTTGTTTCTTTGTTGAATTATAAATGCAGCAAAATTACAATAAATGGGGCAAAAATAAGATTCCCGTATCTAATTTGTAAAATGTCCATTGCTCTCTGTAAAATTTAATAAACTGTCCCAAAAATACCTTTTATAAAATTATGACTTACCACTTCTCCAGCTGTTATTTCTCCGGTGCCGTCTCCCTGGAACAGTATAGAAAAATAAAAAAAGATAAAGTTGCCAAACAAGTTGTTTGCTTTATATTAGTAAAGCACGTTTGAAGTCGAGCTGATAGATAGCATAAAATATTTACCTGCCGCCGTCTCAATTTTTTGTACTTCTGTAGGTTGAAAGCCATTCCGGAAAAAGAAAAATAAGCATTAGAATTATATTGAAACGGAGAGCGAACAACTTGATGCATCTAAGATTATTTCAGGGGGTAGATTAGAAAGTCTGAGAGGAGTGAATAAAAACAGCAAGGCCCGAGACACAACACAAGAATATAAAATATAAGTTATAAATATAGAATAGAAAATATATAATAATTTACTAAATTCCCCGCTGCAACGCACAATGTTAAAACAAAATATTAACTATGATTATTAAATATTGTTTTGGGACATGTTTTTAACTGTCTTTTATATTTATTCAATGAGATCCTTAGCTTTGCTCACGCGCATTTCGATTTGTCTGGATAGATACTTCAAGTCTTCTGCAATATATAAGGAGCCGGTGTCACATAGCCAGTTACTGGACAAATTAAACAAGATGGGCATTCGGGGTAAGGTCTACAACTTAGTAAAACAATATCTGTCAAATAGACCAACGAGTAAAAATTGATAATGCTCTTAGCACTAGGAAAATAATAAAAACTGGAGTTCCACAGGGTATCGTCTTAGGCCCTACTCTATTTCTGTGTTTCATCAACGACTTACTAGACAAGAACTTTGGATGCAAAATCATATCCTACGCAGATGATACTGTATTAATACGTTCGGGAGAGACTTAGAGTTTAGCGCGACAAAAGGCGGCAGCGACAATAAGTAATGTTAAAAATTGGCTAGATATAAACTCTTTAAAATTAAATACAGGGCCGTCGAGAGCCAAAGTGGGCCCCAGTACAAGAGATTTTGCCGGGCCCCCACTTTTTTAAATATATATTTTTTAAGAGCAACTATACAATTTATCCAGTGGCGTAACAGAAACTGAGTGGGCCCCCCTCGAACGAGAGGAAAATGATAATTCTTATCTTCATTACTATTGGGTTCAGGTTTATGAATTTTTGAATTAGTTAATGATGTGATAATTTAATTAGGTTAAACACACTAGTATAAAGTACATAATAAAACAAAGCAAAGCTGGCCGCAGAGTTTTGAATGGGGGTCGGCCATCCGTCAATGTGCCCCGCCCCCAGCTGCCCCCCCCCCGCGGTGCGGGGTCTGCAGGGATGTCTGTTACGCCACTGAATTTATCTCTATAGCGATGCCGATGGTGTTTATATTATTATTTAAATACCCAAATAAATCAAGCAGCACAAGATGACTAAATAAATGTTTTGTCCTTAGAGATTTATTACGCTATGGTCGCCACGGGACACAACACGTCCACACATGTTTACAGTCCACCGAAGACCATGGGAATTCATATGTTCCTCGAAACAGGCACTTATAGGGGTCTACAGACGATCCAGCCAACATCGGTACACTTTGAAGTTTGCCATGCGAACTC
Source organism: Rutpela maculata (assembly GCA_936432065.2). Taxonomy (NCBI): domain Eukaryota; kingdom Metazoa; phylum Arthropoda; class Insecta; order Coleoptera; family Cerambycidae; genus Rutpela; species Rutpela maculata. The sequence continues at coordinate 147,176,405 of OW386291.2, read as the reverse complement.
GTAAAATTGTTGGACCCAACAGTGTCGGTACGCTTTGAAGACGCTGGAATTCCAGCAGACTTTTACACGTTTACGAGTTGCATGGCAATTTTCTAAGTGTACCGAGAAGGCTGGCTGGCCTTTAAAAAGGTACCAGTAACAAATAAATAACAAGATTGAGTATTAAAATCATAAAATGGTTCGAAATTTTTAAGGGTTGTAGAACCTTTTACATGACTTTAAAATTGAACATTTTCAATATGGTTCAGATACGTGACTGACTTATAATCCCCTCTCTTCTATACAGCTGATTATTATTTTTTTTGTTGAAAATGACCTAAACCAGTGGTTCCCAACAAAAATTTTTCAAGGACCCCCTCATCGGTCGCTATACAGACAAGGACCCTTAAAAGCTTAAATTCTTAAAATGGTAGAATCTACCACTGCAAGTCAAGTAAAATACAAAACAATTGAATATCTCAGTGACATTTCGCGGACCCCTGAAACATCGTCCGCGGACCTCTGGGGGTCCGCGGACCACCTGTTGGGAATCCCTGTTCTAAACAATCATCCCATAAATTTTGGTACGGTATGAAAATACTCGACAAATTATTTTTTTTTAACAACTTTAACATACCGTGCGTGTAATTTCCCATTAGGCATGTACATTCACGTAACGCGAGAAATATGACAACACAGCTTACACAGCGCAGTAAATTCGCCCGTCGTCGGCGAAGCATCCCAGCTCTGTTATTTCATTTCAGCCAGCTGGCACACGCGATGTTGTAATTCTTACTCCCTATGCCTAGCCCGCGACTACACGCACTGTACTCTCACCATTAGCTCCACCGCGGGTGCGGCAACTGAACCTCAGTTTGCTGATTATTGAACATTAATCAACTGTTAAAAACGAAATTTATTCGGTATAAAAATTACTTGTTAAAATCAACGCTGCCCACCGTACTATTATATTTTGCAAATGACTTTATGTAAAAATCCACAAAACCAGACACTGTCCCTGTAAATTCTATATTTTATAAATTATATTTTATCGTGTCTCAGAGCTAATGTGCCTTTTTATAAACAAATAAGCAAGGAAATAAGACAGATAATAAAGAATGAAACAAAACTATTCAAACAAGAATACTAGCTTTTTACAACAACTGAAGCTTAGTATCTATTTAAAAGAATATTAAAATAAATATTAAAATATCAAACAAGTTACAATAGATTATAAGATTCATTTAACTACTGGGAATAGTTACATTCTTGTAGCAGGTCAGATAGTACATGAACAGTAATAAAATTAACTATGTAAGACAGAGAACATACAAGTTACGTAGGCATAAGTCATGGAAGATACATAAAAGATGATATACACTATCGGTAAGTCCTGGATTAGGTATGTATAGTTTCAACGACTTAACCGACCGTATAAAACAATTATTTTTCCGCTTAACTTGCTCTAACTCAAAAACGGCACAATGGATTACTCTCAAATTTTTATCGTGTAATCACTAGATATTTGTTAACGTAATGTGTTAATATGTAAGTCAAATTTTAATAAGTGTAGAAAGCATTATTTTTTTTCTAAGGCTATGTCGAAAATTTGCATTCTCAAATGTAACATGCGGGAAACTTTTTTATCTTTCGAAATAGACACCAAGTGTATGGAGAAATAACGAAGATAAAAGATGGACGTAACTTTTTTATTTGAAACTTTTTTTCTAAAATTAGCAGTTTTCGAGAAAATTATAAATGAGTGATTGTTGGCCAGGTACTGCAATTAATTGCTATTAGATATCCACGTTCTTTACGATCTCTTTATCATTATATAGGTTTTGTATGTACTCCCACTTCAATCTCTAAAAGTGTCACTCCTTCACGGTTGGAATTTCGACATAGCCTTAGAAAAAAAAAATAGTTAATAATTGTTTTATGCGGTCGGTTAGGTCGTTGAAACTATACATACTATACATACCTAACCCAGGACTTGCTTATACTGTATATAATATCATACAGGTCACAATATGTTCTGATATATAATACACAATGGATAATATCAGACAGACGTATACATCTTAATAAGGTGAATATAAGTCACAAAATTTGAGAATAGTATTTCACTTAAAAAATTTACAGATTCATAATTTTTTTTTAAGTAACTAAAAATTCATTGAATAGAACCTTCAATACATATAAATTCATCTAAGGAGGACATTTTGGTAATTTTGTTTTTTTTTAGAATTTTCGATAACTTCTGGTTTGTTTAATGATACTGAAGCCAGCAAATATGTTTTAAAAATTATGGTTTGCCTATCTGTTTAAATGTTTTAATTCCACTGTAGCTTGAAAATGGCTCAACATATTTTGATAAAACTGTGTACACATATAACTTAGTAGAACAGGCTACTTTGTATCGAAATTGGTGGAAAGGTAGGGTAAGTTAATCGGAGGCGGTAGAGGCCCTAATAGCACACGATGTCGGCCGGACGTCCGTTTTATGTCCATTTAATTCACCGACGTCCATGGACATAAACTGGACGCCCACCGGACGTCTATCATCGGATTTACTTTGAAATTGTACGGAATGAACGTCCTCTGAATGTCCATTTTATGTACGGGAAGTATGTACATTTTAAGACCATATAGGGACAGGAGATGGACGTCCATTTCGTGTCCGTTGATTTAAATATTATATTTTTGTAATAAATTATAATATATGTATACATACCAGCGAATGCCACACTGAACGTCCATCGTATGTGCCGCAATGGACGTCCTCTGAAAGACCAATTTATGTACGGCAAGTACATACATTTTAGGTCCCATAGGGACAGCAGACATCTATTTAATATTCGCTGATGTAAATATTCTATTTATGTTGTAGATGAAGATATTATTTCTTTACCGTTTTTTCTCCAACACGTTTCCCAGGCTTGTATAAGTACCTCAACCATAAAACTTTAATTCTTAAAATAGTTGACCCCCCGCACTTATCAAATTTGAGATGTGAGTAAAAATTACTTTTTCAGCGCCCTAAATAATATATATATTTTAATAAAGTAGAATGTCCATATATTGTACTTTATAGACATCCGTATGAAATCCCTCAGGGATGTACAAATATTGTTCAAAGTTGTGACATTTGGACGTCCCTCGGTTGTCCGTCGGATGTACTTTGAACCAAAAAACGAACGTCCATCGAATGTCCTGTATGTCCCTCCCTTCGGATATCTATAGGACAATGTTGTGCTATTAGGGAGTAAGGGAATACCAAGCGGGAAGTTAGGGAAAGATAGTGGGAATGCAGGAAAATAGTGAAGAAATGTGAAAAGTGATGACATGGTGGGAAAACCTGAGGGAAAGTGGCGAGAAGGTAGGAAAAGATAGTGAGATAGAGAAGAGACAGTGGGAAAGTGGGAAACATTATGTGGAGAAGAGTAAAAGGAATATGATGAAAAGGGATGACAAAAGAACATGGGAAGTGAGGAAAATGGGTGGGTGGTAGATAGTGGAAATATAATAAGATGCTAGGAAAATGGTAAGAAAACGGTAGGAAGGAGGAGAAAAGTGAGGGAAGATGATCAAAACCGTACGGAAATGTAATAAAAAAGCAAAATAAGTTGGTGGGAAGGTATAGGAAGGTGAGAGAATTGAAGAAATTTCGTGGAAGTGAGGAAAGGAAGTGGGAAGGTAAAGAATAAGATAGTGGGGATTTGGAATTATGATGGGAAAAGGTGATGGAAGGGTAAGCAAAGTGCGGGAAGATGGTGGGAAAGAGGAGATGCTGGGAAGTTGAGGAAGTTTGAGAGAAGACCGCGGAAAAGTGAGGGAAGGTGAGATAAGATAGTGAAAATGTGATAAGATGGCGGGAAAGTGAGAGAAGATGAGGAATATAATGAGAATGTGGAAGGATGTTAGAGAACCGAGAAAAGCGATAGAAAGGTGAGGAAAACTGAAGGTTGGTGATGAGATACTGGAGAAATACTGTAGGATAGTGGGAGGAGGCAGTGGAAAGAAAGGGGAAGATGGTGGAATGGTGGTGGAAGCGACAGGTAAAAAAGGAAGTCATTACTTCATTCTTACTTTCAATCGATAATTTAAAAAAATTACTATACTTATATGGATACAAGGACAAAAAATGCTGATCATGGGTTAATATGACACACATTTTACCTAAACACTTTTAATTGTGTTCAGTTCAACTTAATTTACTTACCGATTCACCTTTTTCGCCCTTTTCACCCTTCTGTCCAGGATAGCCTGGCGGGCCTGGTAATCCCGGAGGACCCATTAACCCTGGAGGACCTATATCACCATATTCACCTTTTTCACCTTTAGGACCAATTAGTCCCTGACAACATACAAAAAACTGTTAAATTTTCTGAAAAGTTAAAAATACTGGAAACTTACAGGTAGACCAGGTGGTCCTTGAGGTCCAGGTTCGCCGTTTAATCCAGGTACACCGGGAGCACCCAACAAACCAATATCACCTTTAGGTCCTTTAAATGAGTAAATAGTTACCGTTAATATAATTTATTCTTTATAATGTACGTAGACATAACACGATAATCGAGAAACATACAGTGTGTACATAAAGGACGGAATATTTCATTATCTGGGAATGCAATAATTTTTGGAAAAATCATCGGACACATTGAATTTTATTTTTAATTGTGCATCACTTGCTTCTTTTTTCCTAGTTATGAACGCATCTTTATTTTGGATATGACGTCGTCGATTATTTTTTAAATGGGACACCCTACATATGTCCAAATTTTAAGTCAATATCTCAAACGGTTCCAGAGTAAACGTGCGCACAAAAAAGTTACAGACAGACCGACCGACAGACAGAAATTTTTTTTTTGCTCAAACTTAAAATCTCGACGTTTCGTGACATTCTAAGCCTATTTGAAAATAAAAATTTAAAAAAATTATTTTGTCGTTACCGTATAGCTACAATCTACAAGATAGTTTTACTTCCACATCCAGTGGAAGTATTTCCACTGGATGTGGAAGTAAAACTATCTTGTAGATTGTAGCTTGGCCCTGGGCTGGCCTTTCTTCACCTCGACCTATCTTACTGTACCCTCCAACTTATTTTATAAGGTTATCAATCAAGCTAAAAAAATACTATTTTCAAATGCCTGCAGCTTTCAAATGATCCGTTTTGGGCCCTAGATGTGACACATCCTTGAAATCAGCTCTTCACGGAGAGAAAAATTGAAAAAACATACAGGTGTCCAACTTTAAAAATATGCGGATGACGTCTTATCCGACACAATGACAACGTCATAATTAAGACAAATTTAGCAATAGATAGGAAATTAAACAAACAAAATTTTTTCCAAATATTTTTATACCGAAAAAAATGAATTTTTTCAATAATGTATGCACACGCTATATATTGTATATATATTACTAAACCTTATATATTTAGAAAGTACTAGATAAATAATTTACTGCCATTATTAAACTGCATTGTTTATTACAGTTTATCTATTTATTAATGTATCATTCTACAGAATGACAATTCCAATTATAAAAAACTAAAAATAGTATAGCAATCCACAATTTTTCATTAAAACAAAATAAATCGTAAAACACCCCAGACCCACAGAATCATCAAATTTTCTGTCACGTCTCATTCGAAATAAGTACCTGGAAAGCCTGTAAAACCCTTATCGCCCCTATCACCTTTAGGGCCTGGTTCACCTGCATCGCCTTTTTCGCCGGGTTGACCCTGTGATAATGCATCGCCATCTCGACCCTACACATACCAAACCACATAGTTAGACATAGCTTCATGGTTAATTCTTTCACCCGCCTCAAATAATTTCAAAAAATAATTTAGAAAAATATATATAATTAACTTTACACATAAATCATGCCTAAATAAATGATAATTACTACGATATATACAATTTGTAGGCAAGTACACTACCAAAATAAGTATCGTTTATCACCTTGGCCTTAGTTTTAGTGTTTGATTTTAAAAAAATGTCATTTGGTTTACGCATTGGATATTTAAAGCAAGATTCCAGCGCGTGACGGTTATTGTTAAAATAGAACTAAATGCCTTCGATCTGACACATCCCAGACGAATTTAATGGCTAAACGTTGTTCTTGAACTATCACATCAATTAGTTTAGAGAAAAGTAACAAAAACATGAAAATAGCAAGTAGAAACTATTTATTTTAATTCATTTATGGGTGAGATCTAAAATTATCTATACATATAATAAATCTGTGAAGTTGGCGTGTCTGTACATTGAAAATATTTGCAACACACTGATCTAGGGTGATGTAAGACAAGTAATAGAATACACCCAAGGAACAATTTTAGTTTCTTAAATGTATACAAGGGTGCTATAAAACTATTTATAAAATGCCTTGAAAAATCTATTTTGCTGTAACAATATCCTTAATACCATCACAAAGCGACTTGTAGACTAAAAGGGCCCACCCTTATGAAGGTTGTTAAGGCCTTTTTAAATTCCATCATAAAACTCCTTAGTGAGGCATAGTGCTGCTCTTGAAAACCTTGTTCGGGCCGTTTTAAAACCTTTCTTAAAACCTATTTTAAAGCTGTCAGAAGCTTTTCTATTAGCTTCCTGCATTTCTAGAAAACACCTAGAAGGCTACCTTAAAACTGGTTTTTAAAACCATTTTAGAACTGAGAAGCTATAAGAATGTCCACGAAGGAATCCAAATAATTTTATTATTGCTTTTATTTTTTCTAAACTGATTTAAGCAAACACACCATCAGACTTATTGAAGATAAAATGGAATTTGAAATGTATAAAGCGTAGAGCACTATAACCTCTCTAAGTCCGATTTAAAAGGTAATAATAAACCATCAGGTATGACAAAAAAATTAAAACCAACGGCAGTTTATCATTAAAACTACATAAGAAAGGCCCAAAAAACAAGAGCCCCTCAGAAATAATAATGATTTTAATATCCATACAAAATTGGCATAGACACACGTAATCAGCAAATTTAAAAAAGTGGGCTGCTTCTCAGTTCCCACGGTAATTTTCAGTCGTTTCTTGTAATTCTACCTTAATTTGCTAACGAAAAAGTGATAATTATTGATAATTATAATTGTGAGATTGACCTTGAATATTTTTATATAACAAGAAAAACATGGCCGGCCAACTAAAAACCTAATTGTCGTTTTACAGTCCTCTCCAGTGTTGCCAGATCTAGTGAAATTTCACTAGATCTGGTGATTTTTTTAAAATCTAGTGATTTAGTGAAAACTTTTATGAAAATGCCCATTTTTAATGATTTTTGAATCATCCAATTTATTGCCCTCTACTGGTAGGTAGACAAACATTAAATTTGAGTTGCGATCCATTTAATACAGAACTGTTCACGTTAATCGCTACCACGGTCAGTAAACTCTACAGTTACCTCGATCAGCAGCTCTTAGACGAGAGAGACGCGCGGAGCGGGGAATCGAATGAAAGAGACAGACATATCTGATTTCCATGCAAAAGACACAGACAAAGATGCCTGTAGTGTCTACAGCTGACGTAGGCTGTAGACCCTAACAGAATATCTTTCATTCGAATCCCCGCTCCGCGCGTCTCTCTCGTCTAAAAGCTGCTAATTGAGGTAACCGTATAGTTTATTGACCGTGAATCGCTACAATCGAATAGCCTGGGCTCATTGCCCTCTAGTGTCTCGTTACAAACCATTTAATACAATACAAAGTACGAAGTCTGGCAACGAAATAATCAGGTAGAGGACGCTCAAAGCTATGCTGTGCTCAGAGAGCTCAAGAAAATTACGTGTCCTACAGACACTGCAACTTTTGAAAATTAAAGATGAGCTTTAATTTCAAATCTAGTGAAATTTTAGTAAGATTTAGTAACTTTTTAAAGCCTCGTCTGATAACTTTTAAAATTTTGATCTGGCAACACTGGTCCTCTCATTAAACTATATCACAAATAATCCCTTCCTTACAAAAATGCAAATGCACTTGGCGAAGATCACATGGACTTGATAAAAGCTGTAATAAAACGTTTGGGACGTTGACATTTGATACAAAAAACTTAAAACTTAACCTCAAAATAATTTGTATGTGTGTGTGTTTTAACAGTCCTTTTAAAATGGCCACTCTTTTTTATTTCCTTCCACCTTTCCAAAAAAGATTTAATTACAAATCAGTAAGTCGTGAAATGCTTTTAATTAACACACACACGTGCATCAACGACACTTCAGGCAGACATATTGTTTATTATTTTTATAATAAATGTTTTATTGAGGTTTTGGAAAGTGTTATATGGAATTAAAATTTGCCTTTTAGATTTATAGAGACCGTTTTTCTTCATAACGGTTTCATGACAACATTTATCAAGGATGTTTTAAGAGTCTAGTTTTGTAATGGCCTTTAATAAGTACTAATAGGCATTGAAAATGTCTAGTTTTAAAAAGGATTTAAAATGCATTTATTGCAAATATGTTAAAACCATAAAGAATAATTTAAAGCCTCTTTAAATCTAAATGGAATTTAAGACGTCCATAAAACTAATTAGCTTTATGGAGAGTTTTATGTAGGTTATGATAAATCCATCACAAATACATATTATCCTAGAAGCAAATTAGCTTTATAATCAGGTCTTACAGAATGCTTTAAAACTTACTATTAAGAGCAAGTATACTTGAAGCCTAAAAGGCCTTAACTACAACATCAATAAAGCACATGACTATTTCCTAACCCTGACAAACCTTTCTTAAAACCTCCTCAAGTCCAAATGACTTTTAAATTGTTGCTTGTGCATTAAGATGGTTTTTGGAATTTTTGTCTGTTTGTTTGAACGTGCATCACGCAGACACTACTGACCCAATTTGAATAGGGTGAGCTGCTGTAGTAATAGGACAAAAAAATAACATGTTTAAAATATTTTAATCAACAAAATTTAGATTTGGCACAATTAACTTTAACATACCTGTAGGTACTAAAAACGGGTATTTCTGTAAGTGTATTATACATTAATTAAATTTTTAATAGGTGTATCATCCTATTTCACTATTTCATTTAGGATGAGGAATTTGCATTTGGTAATAAACTTAATTATTTTGGTAGCGTACTAATTGCGACATAAATTAAACGAAATTAAAGTTAAATAAATACTTACGAAAATAAAGCGGCTTCAGAAAGACGGTAAAAAAGTGATCGTTAAATAGTGATTAATATGTTAATCAGCAAATTACGTTAGTGCAGTGTACGAAGAAGACTACAAAGTACCACATAAAGTACAGTAACTACTGAAACTGAAATTAAATAATTACATTAAAACATAAAAGATTTGAAATACAAACTAATTAAATTATAATAAGATTAGGAAGTAATTGTGCATTGTGCTACATTTCTATTATAAAATAATATAATTCTAATTGCTTAGGACATCGCAAAACTATGAAATGGTTTGTGAAATAAATAGCCGCATGCTTTTCAGTATACGGAGGTCACTTTAAACGCTAATACTAGTCCAGGGAAATGAGTAAAAAAGTACCATGTTCGGGACTGTGACTCATCCAGGCAGAGACCACGATTTTTAGGTAGTATAGGTGTCAATAAATGAAACTTATATAAAATCTGCGGTCGATTTTCCGCATATGTTTATTTACAGCCATTTTAATGCAAAAAAATGAAAAAAACGTGTTTTTTCACACTTCTTCACCTGCCAGTAAAAAGTAAACTATCTTACAGATAAATCAAATGAATCATCTTGTAGGAAATTAAAAAAGCTTTAAAATGGCGGTTGTTAAATGTCGATATAGTTAATTGTTGCTAAGATAATTGCAAAATGCGGAATTTTATTCAATAAAAAATATCTTGTGTAAAAAACAATCTACTGTTTTGTCCTTGCGTAAATAGTTGACTCTCATAGTGCTTAATATCTGGTAAAAATTTCAAATCGATTCGTCAAATAGTTTTTGCAAAATTGCATTAATTTAGCCCAGAGACCTTTTTTTTTTGCAACCCCACTACGTCCAGAGAAATCAAAATACAATGATTCTACGGCCTCCACCTGAAAGGGAAAGACTTGATTTACCAAAATGCTTTGTTAGATATCGAAAAAATTAATTTTCAGACCTGCAAAATGACGTTGCAAAAGAACTCAGATTTTTACCTTATAAACAAATAGAATATTTTTTTAACAATTGATTGTAGAGCATCGGTTTTTCGATATTTAAAAGCTGATATTTTTACACGAATTTTGAAAAAAAAAGAAGGTCCTAGGTCAATTTGGGGCAAAGTTAGCAATTTTTTTTTCAAAAATTCATAGCTCCTTTGTTTATAATAATTAAGAAACGTAACAAGCGCCATTTTAAAGGGGAAGAGTTCAACTTTTAGTGTAAAAAATTTGAAAATGATTGCACTTTCTCAAAACTGTTGGCAAAGCTTCTAAAATGAGGCTCGAATCAACTACGAGGCCATAGAATCATTGTATTTTGATTTCTCTGGACGTGGTGGGGTTGCAAAAAAAAGGTCTCTGGGATAAATTAATGCAATTTTGCAAAAACTATTTGACGAATCTATTTGAAATTTTTACCAGATATTAAGCACTATGAGAGTCAACTATTTACGCAAGGACAAAACAGTAGATTGTTTTTTACACAAGATATTGTTTATTGAATAAAATTCCGCATTTTGCAATTATCTTAGCAACAATTAACTATATCGACATTTAACAACCGCCATTTTAAAGCTTTTTTAATTTCCTACAAGGTGATTCATTTGATTTATCTGTAAGATAGTTTACTTTTTACTGGCAGGTGAAATAGTGTGAAAAAACACGTTTTTTCCATTTTTTTGCATTAAAATGGCTGTAAATAAACATATGCAGAAAATCGACCGCAGATTTTATATAGGTTTCATTTATTGACACCTATACTACCTAAAAATCGTGGTATCTGCCTGGATGAGTCACAGTTCCGGCCAAAACCTCACTTCCCTGGATTATACGGGCAGGGTAACAATATTTGTACTACCGTACAATGTGTCCACGGATGGAGTTAACACTACTTGTAAACTTTTTTATTTTTGGTTTTTTGATAAAAAATCACTTTTCTTAAAACGTCTGCTTATTCTGAAAGGTCCTTAGCCATTATTAGGATTACCATTTACTATATAGGGACTTTGAAAATAAAGAAAATATATAATTTTATCAAAAGTAAAGTACATTTCTCTTAATGAATATAATCAAATCTTCTGAAGAAAGTTGTAAGTAACACCAAGCGCAGTCCAAATACATAGTCAATAATTAATTTTCTTGAAAATTTTTATTGTTTAAAATATGTCAATATTAAATAAATTTTGTAAGTTATTAATTATTGACTATGTGCTTGTAGGACTAATGGTTTACCAGCTGAAACCCGTCAAAAGTTATAAAAAAATCAGTTTTAGAATGTTCATCGTACACTTAACTCAAGTATGTTATCTTATCATCAACTTCAAATTAAATTCTTCATAATTTTTATTTTACTCGAGCTGTTCCTTAATGCAGTTCCGATTATGATTTCAATAATACTGTACAGGGTAGACCAAATTAAAAGTTAATTTGGGGTTTTCTCTAAAACTATGGTAGATAGACAAAAACCACTATAGGTGTCCTGAGCTCGATTTTCGAGAAACAATGGCGGAAACTGCGATCGTCTCTCTTTTTCGACTACCGAGCTACAGATCGTTTTTGAAAAATTGGCATTTTTTGGGTGACTTCTGTGTCTCAATTACCAAGTGTCGAATCAAAAATCGAGTAACACATTCTTAAGGCACTTTTTTAAGTAGAATCCGTTGCTGATAAGGAAATTATGCATGCCTTAGTTTTCGAGATTTTGTTTTTTTAATGGAATATAAATTATTTCATTATTCGATCACAACTTAAATTAGCTATCCAACGATATACCTTATGTCATATTTATCTCTAGAAAAGGGGCTAATTTTCGAAAATATATTTATGAGGAAGCCATGGAAAACTATTAACAACAACAACACTTCTTATAATACAAAATAATTTTGCCAAAAATAGGAAAAACTAAACTACAATAAATGTTCCAGTTATCTTCCATTGACATCTATGGATTTTTCACACCTTCTCCTTACATCATTTGTTGCATTTCCAATCATGACAGGTGTTATTGTCTGAAACGCAGCTAATGTTTTGTTTTCCAACTTCGATGTTATCAGAACGTTCTATATACAGTGTGTCCCAGGATAGATGTAACAAGAGGTGTAATGGACCAACAATTTTGGAATTTTGGAATGGTATTTGGGGATTGAGTCCTGCTTGTTGTAAAACTAAAATATACCAAAAATGACTTGATTTGGTTTTCTACAGGGTGTTTTATCAGCAAAGTTGTAAAAATCACCACTAATAAATTACCTTTATTTTTCAAAATATGAAAAAATTCCACTAAGAAAAGTTATTTAGAATGCAATTTTATACCTCTATACCAAATTTCAGGAATGTAAAATTATTTTTTTGAAACTTCCCATTTTTTGCGAATTAAAAGTTGAATTCATATTTAAAGTTGTGTAGGAGTAAATGTTAATCATCTCAAAAAGTGGGCTATTGGTAAATAAAAAATTAAATATACGAGATGTAAGAAGGTATAATGTTAATCGAACTAATTGTAAAACAAGAAACAATTACTAACAGAAGATTAATGAGGTTTAAAAATTATAACAAGTAATAAATGTCAAAAACATAACAGATTCACAAACAAATTAATTATTGACCAATACAAAACAATGTTTACAATTTTTTTATTATTCGACGTAGCTACCACCTACATCCACACACATTTCCATCCTTCGCCTGAAGTCCTTAAAACTGTTTCGAATATGATCTAACGGTATGGAGTTTACGGCATTTGTAATTCTCTACTTCAATACTGCTACATCGTTAGGAAGTGGTTCGGCGTAAACCAACTGCTTGAGGCGACCCTATAAAAAGAAATCCAATATTGATAGGTCTGTGGATCTCGCCGGCCACTTGATCGGTCCATTCCTGGCAATCCAATTTTCTCCAAAATTTAAATTCAACCACCGATTAACCATCTCTGTGGAGTGGCCAGGGCAACCATCATGTTGAAAATGAACTAAACTAAACTAAACTAAAATATTTAAATGTTCTTCAGAAAATCTTTCAAGAAGCTGTAAATAAGTGTGCTGGTTTAACCTTCCCTCAATGAAATAAGGTCAATAACTCCAACGTGAAAAGAAACGACACACCACACATTCACTTTTTTATAATATTGTCTTCTACAATGAATTCTAAAATTTGGATTTTCAGAAGCCCAAAACCGACAATTTTGAGATGAAACAACACCATTGGTTGTGAATGTGGATTCATCTGAGAAAATTATGAAATGATGAAAAAATCTCTCTTCCATGATTTTTTCTCCAATGGTCAAACAAAAATCCAACCTACGGCCGTCATCTCCCTCTTCAAGCGTATGTTTATAATTTGCTTTAGATATCCTAATTTTCTTTGCCTTGTAAATTCTTTGGAGTTCAGACTTGCTAATATTAATAAGAGCTGATCTCTCCCTTAGTGGCATCCTAGGATTTTCTCTAACAGAGGCATGAGCTATAATAGCCCCAACATTGTTTTCATCATATGCTTTTATTTTTCTTTTCATGTTAAGAACACTACCAGTAGCCAGAAACTTTTTAATTACTCTCATAGCCTGAGTACGTGAAAAAGCAGTGTTTGGAAATTTCAAATTAAATTAGCGTACCACTTCTCTTAGCGAGTTTTCACCGCCAATTCCGTAGCATTGCACAATATAAATTTTTTCACGCACTGTGAGTACCATTTTCACTTAATTTTTTATGCTTGGTTCGTTAATTTGAAACAGAAATTAAGGATAATATTGACTACGTTTGACAGATATGTTATAGCGACTATAGCGACTCACTCACTGGAAATCGAGAAGTTCCAAAAGCGAGAAGTTTCCATGGAGTCGCTAAGAAATAAAAAGGAAAACTCGATCCATAATGGAGAAGTTTCCATGGAGTCGCTAGGAAAAATAAAAACATTCGATATAAAAATATAATATCAATATACTTAAAAATACCAAAATCACATAAAAATATGAACATGTATTAAAAACAAATATACGTATATTTACTTCGTTTTTTTTTTTTAATGCCTTTATTTATATTAACGTCCTGGCGAAGTTTAGCTAATGCTACTCTACCACTTAACCAGGACGGCAATAACGCTATATATGTCAATAATAAATGATAAATGTGTATCCACTGCTTTTCTCATAACCTACCTTTAGCTTCTACATAACTTTAAATATTAATTTACAAAAAATAATTTCTATGCAGTTTTAATTGAATGGTTCAAAATAAAATACTAATTTATTGAAAAAATGGGAAGTTTCAAAAAAATAATTTTATATTCCTGAAATTTGATACAGAGGTATAAAATTGCATTATAAATAACTTTTCTTAGTGGAATTTTTTCATATTTTGAAAAATAAAGGTACTTTATTAGTGGTGATTTTTACAACTTTGCTTATAAAACATCCTGTAGAACACCAAATCAAGTCATTTTTGGTATACTTTAATTTTACAACAAGCAGGACTCAATCTCCAAATGCCATTCCAAAATTCCAAAATTTTTGGTAAATTACATCTCTTGTTACATCTATCCTGAGACACACTGAATATAATATTTTTTAAATAACCCCAAAGTCAAAAGTTGGCAGAGGTTATATCGGGAGATCTAGCTAGCCACAAAATAGGACCATTATTTCCTAAAAATTAAACAATATCTATACTTCTTTGTTGTTTATTAATGTCTAGTAAGCGAAATTAATTGTTAGTCATCAATTTAGTTAACTTAGCTAACTAGACATTGATAAACTAGTTCTGAATGATATATAGATACCTATCCAATCCTCCCCTAATTCAGCATTTAAATAATTTTGTGTTTCATTTTTCAGTTTCATTTGACGTATCATTTAAGTTGCGATCCAATAATAAAAAAAAAAACACAAGTTATCTCTATATCTCGAAAACTGAGGCATGCATAATTTTCTTCTTATCAGCAACGGATTCTACTCAAAAGAGTGTCTTAAGAATGTGTCACTCGATTTTCGATTCGACACTTGGTAATTGAAATATAGAGGGTCATCCAAAAATGCCAATTTTCCAAAAACGCTCTGTAGCTCAGTAGCCAAAAAAGATAGACGATCGCAGTTTGCGCCACTGTTTGTTTCTCGAAAGCCGAGCTCAGGACACCTATATTGGTTTTTGTCTATCTGCCAAAGTTTTAGAGAAAACCCCAAATCCCATCTAATTTGGTCCTCCCTGTACATGTAAAACGATACATAATTTGTCAATTTGATTAATGTTACCAATTACCAACTTTTTATTGTTAAAAATTCATAGGAAGAAAGATTTCAAATTCAAATCAATATAAATAACTAGCGAATTATATTCTTTTGCGTGCAATTTAAAATTGCTTTCAAAACCATTGGTGCAATAAATATATCATGTTAAGGAGTGCATAAAGCGGATACGCTAAGTTCATGCATAACAAACATGCATTCAATGTGTTACATAATGCTCATCATGCACTGTCAAGTTACTATGATCACTAAAAAACTTCATGCATTTTCAAAAATGTCCCTTATGAAGCTATGCAATGAAGTGTAGTTTGGTTAGATAGTGGACAATGTCATGAAACGTTAATTTTGTTATTCCCAATGTTAAAACTCAAAACCCAAAATAAAAAAACAAAAAAAAATGTTAAACTTATATTAACAGAGTCATGACATCGTAGGTCAAGAAGAGTTGATACGTTACCCTTTTGCCTCGTCGGCCACGAGCGCCCTTTTCGCCTGGTGAACCAGGTGGTCCCAAAGGTCCAGGTTCTCCTTTCTCACCTTTCGAATTACCAACATTAATCATTATTGAGTAAACAATGTACACATTGAATTAGAATTGAAAATTGTAAAAGTAAAAATATTAAAATATACCAAGAGGGGGTGATGGTGGAATGGAGGAGATCTGGTGAAATGGGCAGGAGATGGTGAGATAATGGGGAAGATAGAAAAAAGAACGGAATCCACATGAGCATACACACTGACATAATCTAGTTTAAAATATTCTATGTTACAAGAGACTCGAATAGATTTTACTTAGAAGTAACTTTTCAGGTCACGAAATCGCTATATAAAAATAATATTGAATGTTCATAGTAGCCTACCTGGTGGTCCTGGGGGCCCTGGAGGTCCCTCGATGATACCTGTGGGGAACTGATCACCTGTTAAAGTTGTCGTTAAGCCTCGCTCGCCTTTGTCGCCTTTATCTCCCTGAAATAAAATTCGATTGATATACATAGACTTAAATGTATAAATAAATACTCCAATATAATTAGTCAGGATGCAAAATGTTAACCACCGCTTCATTTTGATTGAAATGTTAGTATCCCATTAAAATATTAAAAATAGCCAGTGTTAATGATGATGCCGAAGAGATCGAGTTTCCGTCTCATGAAAACGGGGTTATGGATCGGGAGCCAGGCCCATATTTTCCATATTATTTCTAACCGTCTTAGGTTGTTATATTCATATAAATAGTATTAATCTGAACGAAAATTATCTATAGTTATTAGTATATTAAGTACAAAGGAGAATGCACTTCAAAGTATATTGAAATTCTGGGAATTATTACTTAATATTGTATCGTAAATCTCAGATATCGTTAATTTCAGAACATAATATTTCCCCCCCCCCGTGTTCGAGATATTCAAGGTCAAAGATCAAAAACATGGTTTTTCGCGAATATCTCACGCCAAAAAATCGGACAGCAATAAAGTTAATATGTAAAGAATTCAATTATCTACAAGACCAAAAAACAAATCCTCGCCCTTTTCGAGATATTCAACGTCGAAGTTTTTTGATTTGATTGATTGATTGATTTACCAGCGTGCGGTAGGCATTGCTGCCACTCCCAAGTTATACAGCTGGGCCTGCTACGTCCACGCAGGGTTGGACTAAGGTCATGCTTGTTGCCAGCAGCGAGAGCCACATGGCGCATGGTAAAGGAATGTGGGATGGGAGGTGTAGGTATTTGTGAGATGCGTTACCGCATTATGTCGTGAGGCAGCGTTTAAGCCCCCCTTTTTTGTATTTTTGGTTCTGGGCTTCTGCCTATTCTGAGTCTTCTTGTGAGATATGTTGCCGCGTTGTGTCGCTGCTATCTATGCTCCTATTTTTGTACTTCTGTTTCTACAAGTCTTCTTCTTCTGAGGCTTCTGATTCTGATAGAGTATATATCGCTTCGATTTCTTTGTGAAATTCATTCTTTCCCCTCGCTTTTCTTTCCCAGTATGTTTGGTCCTTTCCCAGTTTGTTCCTGATCCTCTCGATTGTTGTTTTCCACGTGTAACATGGTCTCCCAATTTTAAGTTTGCTGCTGTTCAGTGTTAGTGCTTTCTTCAGTAGGTGTGTTGGTTCCCTTCTTTGGACGTGTCCCCAGTACTTCATTGCGTACATTTCTATCCTTTTTGTGATTGTCTTCTCTTCTAGTAGTGTTGATGTTTTATGTCGTTTTTGCCCTGTTGTTTTTCTGAGTAATTGGATGATGTCTCTTTCAGCTCTTCTCAAACTTCTTCTGTTGGCTTCTGTTGTTGCCGCGTTTTTAACTCCATATGTCATCGATGGCAGTATGATGGCTATGTACAGGCGTTTGGCCAGGCCCCATGATAGTTTGTTTTTCTCAATGAACGGTATAATTGCTCTTGTGACTCTGTATGCTGTTTTTATTCTCTACTTTACTGTTTCTCTCCTTTTCAGTTGGTTCGTCAGATATGTTCCTAGGTATTTCAGTTTGTTCGTTGTTCTTAGGGAGTAGTCACTCACCTATTTTGTGTTCTTCTCCACTCTTTTTTGTTGATGGGTCTCGCTCCATTATTAGACTTTTCTTGAAATTTATTTTCAGCCCAGATGTGTCCAAATACGGTTTCATGTTTTCTAGGAAGTTGAGAATTTGTTGCTCTTCTTCTGCGACGATTAGGAGGTCATCGGCGTAAGCTAATACGATTGAGGTTCTCAGTGTTTCCGTGTCTTCGTTAAAATTTGGTGTTTCCCTTATTGTGTTTTGTATCGCTTGGTCTAGGACAGTGGTGAATAGTAGGGGGCATCCTTGTTTGACTCCTCTGTTCTTTTGTCTGGTTTCCGTCATTTGTCCGAACCATTGTATGGCAGTTGTTTCATGAAGGCAGCCCTTTATTATCTTGTTTATTAGATAGTGCGGCACTCCTTTGTTAAACAGGGCGTTGACTATGGCTTCGTGACTGATGGTATCGAATGCCTTTTGGAGATCTATAGCGGCTATGTGCAGTTTCGTCCCTTCTCTCCATTTTTCTTCCAGTATTCTTCTGGTGGTGTACATGTGGTCGTCCGTTGATCTGCCTTTGATTAATGCTGTCTGGTAGTCTGGCGGTCTTCCGATGTCCTTCTCTAGTTGCTCGAGCAGGAATTGAGTGTTATTCTTCTGTAGTCTTCTATGGTCTGTAGCGAGTTGGTTTTTGGGAGGGGTATATGTATAGTCTTGGTTCATTCCGTAGGCAGTCTGTCCATACCATGGTGATGATTTCTAGGGTTTGCTCCTTTAGCTTTTCCGTGCCGTAGTGTATTAACTCGTTGTTTATTTTATCTACTCCAGGTGCGGTGTTTCTTCTAGCTCTGGCTATTATTTCTAGCAGTTGGTCTTTTGATGGTGGCTTGTCCAAGGGCCAGTGGTCTGTTTCTTTTATTAGTTTTGTTCGTTCTTTCTCTTCTTCTTCCAGCTTCTTGGTCCAATGTTGTATTGGTTACGTCCGATGTATAGGAAGCGAGATATTCGCAGAAAATAGTTTTTTTAACTTCGACCTTGAATATTTCGAAAAGGGCGAGGTTTTGGAGAAAAACGCCAATCTTGTAGGTAATTGAATTTTCTACAACTTTCATGTTAACTTTATTGCTGCCCGATTTTTTTTACGCGAGATATTCGCGAAAACTATATTTTTCAAACTTTGACCTTGAATATCTCGAAAAAGGGGAGGGAGGTAGTAAAAAATGAAAAAGACGACTTCTAGATTATTTTATTCTCTACAGCATTCACATTGACCTCATGGGCATCCGATGCATAGGATGCGAGTTATTTGCCAAAAACTTTGACCTTCAATATCTTGGGTAGCCATGTTGGGATTTTTATGATTTTTGTGGATTTGGATTTGGGACACCTTAAAGAACGTCAGTGCAAAATTCAGATTTTTACTACTTTTGTCCAGGTTTCCTCATTTTTTTGTCTAATTTCCCTGCAGTACTAGCCATGAGCAGAGCTTTCTCGCGTCCCTGTTCTATGTTCAGAATTCATCCTGAACATAAGAGGGGCTAAGCACTGCCAAAAAGGTACATTCACCTCCCAAAAAACATCGGAATATAACAATATAATAGTAAGATTTGTTCAGTATAATATTATCTCTATGAAGCCAACCTAACTCTTAGGAAAAACGGCTGGGTTCCCGGTCTATTATATTTAAACGCCGTATAATCATAAGACAGTAGAAATATTCGTGATACACTATTTTAAGGATCGAGTTTTCTAAGGAAAACATCTTAAATCAAATATTGATACACCAAGTCTATCCCCTTTCATGCACAGAGAACCATCAAGAAGAATAATAGGTACTACGAGAATAACAAAAAGTTCCACTTTGACGTTTCATAAACTTACTGGAGGCCCTTGTTCGCCTTTACTGCCGTTTCTACCAGGAATTCCCTGTTGCAAAAATAAATTGTGTTTTACTATACAATATTATTAATACAGAACAATATTTCATTTTATAAAATAAGAAGAAAAATGTCTCACAGGCAAACCCATATGTCCTGGTAAACCGGGATAACCGGAAACTCCCATCACTCCAATCGGACCTCTGTCACCCTAAATTTAAAATATTTTTCTTTTATATCTAGCGTCATTTTCATCTAATCATGTACTGGGTATTCCAGTATAAACTCTATCATTGTCTTTATTATTGAACAGAAAGATTTTAAAATTTTTATGGCGAAAAAGTTTGTGATAAATTCAAAATGCATTTGATACATTATCGGCTATGAAAGTATGTATCAAAAAATTAAACATCATTTGCATTAAAATCAGATTTAAGACATTGTCTAGAGGTTAAAACCCGTAAGAATATTTTAAACAGTTTAATCAATACTTAAATTAAATGGAAAAACAATATACTTTTCTTCCATCGCATACTATTCCATTATTGAAACTGATTCTTTAAAACTAAGCAAGGAATACATTTTTCAGTTTCACAAAAGTGTACTTTCTACCTTTACACTGTTTAACGAATACCTACATTTTTTGTTGGAGGCCATTTATATAATATTGTCAAAAAATGGGAAAAAAAAATGTAGCTGAGGTATGGAATAGGAACAAATATACATAACTTTATACTACATGGTATTCTCAATTTTAAATTAATATTAACTAAAAAACAATAATACGTTAACGTTCAGAAAGTATCAGGTGTCAATAGATCATGAGCAAACTCACAATTTCCACATAGCACAGGAATTTTAGTCTTTGAACCCGGAATTAATTATTGTAAAGCTGAAGATTTGCAGGATTGTAGTTTTAGTCCAGGAGCAACAAGCGTCTAAGTCGCAGAAATTACAGAGCTGGCTATAAAATGCAGCAGAAAGGTTGTCACTGGTCCGATTTGGGTCGAAATGATCATAATAGCTTCGGACAAGCATATCCGTTCGTATTTCAGATGTTCCATGAATATTTTGTTTATAATTTTCCGTTATAGTGCTGTCAAAATTTCAAAAATTGAAAAACTTCCAAAATGGCGCCATTGCGGATAAATGAAGAATTGGAGGGGAGAACGTAGTCAAATAAACATTTTTGGTACTTGTTGTCCTGAACCTAAACTACAATCCTGGAAATTTTCAGCTTTACAATAATTAATTCCGGGTAGAAGCGATATATTGACTAAAACATCTGGGCTAACAGTTACTAATTACTGGGCCTACGAAAATCAGCACCTGTTTAGGAAGATACATTTCTAGATCGGATTTTCACTATTTTGAGGTCGGGAATAATTGCTGGCCCAATATTTTTCGACGTACATCCGACAGGATAACTGGCATTTTTGACATTTTGACATTATCTGACATTTTTACAAAACCGGGTTGAGGATTTTGTGAAGTATCTGCCGTTGAATCAACATGAATTTTCCTTCTAACAAGATACGTTATCGTCATACAATACCTGGATGGTAACAAATTATTTACAAGACAATTTTGGTGAGCAGTGGATAGGAATTGACGGTTATAGTCAGTGGCCACCAAGATTACCAGACTTAACGCCACTGAATTTTTTCTATGGAGGTGAAGAAAGGAAAAGTTTACTCCAGATCTCTCACATGGAAAATTTGGAGCAAAAAATGAGAAAGCTGCTATTGGGAAAATCCATCAGGAAATGTTGAATATGGTGTTACATGTATGATGCAAGGATTATACGATAGTTGTTAATAAACGTCTTTATTATATTAAACTTTCGATATCGTCAGATACTCTGAAGAAATAAAACTGCATGAAATGATAATTTTTCATTTGGATGAGAATTGAAATTAAGCATAACCATATAATAAATGAATACAATAATCTAGATTTTACGATTCATGTTAAAACGTTTGCAAAAAAAATATTTGATCACAACATATTTATTACCTTGGGTCCGGTAAGACCATCAATTCCTGGCGGACCAATAGGTCCCATGGGTCCAGGTTCCCCTCGTTCGCCTGCTGGACCTGGCTCTCCTGGCATCCCTTGCCGTCCGTCGTGTCCTGGCATTCCCTCGGGACCTGGAGGACCCGGAGGTCCTGGAGGGCCTGGTTCTCCAGGTTCGCCCTAGAGGAAAAGTCAGTATGACGATTATATACTTATTTGTGTATAATTAAGTGTATCTTTTCAATGTTTAATTGAAAATTCGATGAATTTGCACTTATATGAATGCAACTGAGACAACTATACAGGGTGATCCATTTTGGCTGTCTAATTAGAAGAAAAATAATATTGATCTGAAAATTTGGCTATTATCATAACTGGGTCGGATCTATTTAAAGAAAATATGATCAAAATAGTGGTATTTTCGGTTATACCGAAAGTTGACCCGAAATTCCTTATTTTAAATTAATGTGCCCATTTTCACTTTTTTTAGGTTCTACTCAGAAAATTTAAATTTTGTTAAAGTTCCCTATAAGTACCTAAAATTAATATTTTCTGAGATATTAATTTCTATCCTGAAAAGTTATATAACATAAAAATTAACATCTCAGTGATGATAATCGATGACACGTTAATTTTTTTAGGAGGGAAACACAAGATACACATTAATCAAATATCTAAATATCCAGTAAAAAGTTTTTAAAATTAATGATATATGATATATACAGTGTGTCCCAGGATAGATGTAACAAGAGGTGTAATGGACAAAAAATTTTGGAATTTTGGAATGGTATTTGGGGATTGAGTCCTGCTTGTTGTAAAACTAAAGTATACCAAAAATGACTTGATTTGGTGTTCTACAGGGGGTTTTATAAGCAAAGTGGTAAAAATCACCACTAATAAATTACCTTTATTTTTCAAAATATGAAAAAATTCCACTAAGAAAAGTTATTTAGAATGCAATTTTATACCTCTATACCAAATTTCAGGAATATAAAATTACTTTTTTTGAAACTTCCTATTTTTTGCTAATTAAGAGTTGAATTCATATTTAAAGTTGTGTAGGAGCAAATGTTAATCATCTCAAAAAGTAGGCTATTGGTAAATAAAAAATTGAATATACGAGATGTAAGAAGGTATAATGTTAATCGAACTAATTGTAAAACAAGAAACAATTACTAACAGAAGATTAATGAGGTTTAAAAATTATAACAAGTAATAAATGTCAAAAACATAACAGATTCACAAACAAATTAATTATTGACCAATACAAAACAATGTTTGCAATTTTTTTATTATTCCACGTAGCTACCTCCCACACCCACATACATTTCGATCCTTCGCCTGAAGTCCTTAAAACTGTTTCGAATATGATCTAATCCAATTCAATTTTCTCCAAAATTTAAATTCAACCACCGATTAACCATTTCTGTGGAGTGGCCAGGGCAACCATCATGTTGAAAATGAACTAAAGGCATATCTCTTAAAATATTTAAATGCTCTTCAGAAAATCTTTCAAGAAGGTGGTGGTTTAACCTTCCCTCAATGACTCCAACGTGATAAGAAACTGCACACCACACATTCACTTTTTTATAATATTGTCTTCTACAATGAATTCTAAAATTTGGATTTTCAGAAGCCCAAAACCGACAATTCTGAGATCAAACAACACCATTGGTTGTGAATGTAGATTCATCTGAGAAAATTATGAAATGATGAAAAAATCTCTCTTCCATGATTTTTTCTCCAATGGTCAAACAAAAATCCAACCTACGGCCGTCATCTCCCTCTTCAAGCGTATGTTTATAATTTGCTTTTTATGTCCTAATTTTCTTTGCCTTGTAAATTCTTTGGAGTTGAGAATTGCTAATATTAATAAGAGCTGATCTCTCTCTTAGTGGCATTCTAGGATTTTCTATAACAGAGGCATGAGCTATAATAGCCCCAACATTGTCTTCATCATATGCTTTTATTTTTCTTTTCATGTTAAGAACACTGCCAGTAGCCAGAAACTTTTTAATTATTCTCATAGCCTGAGTACGTGACAAAGCAGTGTTTGGAAATCTCAAATTAAATTGGCTTACCACTTCTCTTAGCGAGTTGTCACCGCCAATTCCGTAGAATTGCACAATATAAATTTTTTAACGCACTGTGAGTACCATTTTCACTTAATTCTTTATGCTTGGTTCGTTAATTTGAAACAGAAATTAAGGATAATATTGACTATGTTTGAGAGATATGTCAATAATAAATGATAAATGTGTATCCACTGCTTTTCTCATAGCCTACTTTTAGCTTCTACATAACTTTAAATTTTAATTCACAAAAAATAATTTCTATGCAGTTTTAATTGAATGGTTCAAAATAAAATACTAATTTATTGAAAAAATGGGAAGTTTCAAAAAAATAATTTTATATTCCTGAAATTTGGTATAGAGGTATAAAATTGCATTCTAAATAACTTTTCTTAGTGGAATTTTTTCATATTTTGGAAAATAAAGGTACTTTATTAGTGATGATTTTTACAACTTTGCTCATAAAACACCCTGTAGATCACCAAATTAAGTCATTTTTGGTATACTTTAGTTTTACAACAAGCAGGACTCAATCCCCAAATACCATTCCAAAATTCCAAAATTTTTGGCCCATTACACCTCTTGTTACATCTATCCTGGGACACACTGTATGTCGACGACACAAGAACGGCAAAATGTCGTATTTTTCTAAATAGCATATCTAACCAGATACACCAAAAAATTGAAAATGGGGGAATTCTATTTAAAAAAAAAAAACTCAGGTCCACTTCTGGTATAACCGGAAATGCCACTATTTTGAAGATATCTTCATTGAATAGATCCTATAGATAGCTATGCTTCTAATAATCGGCATTCATAAATCACGCTGAATATTTACGTCAGATGTTCATTGACCAAATTAACAACTTGACGTTTCCTGATTGGTTTCTACTAATAAAGTTTCCAATGACAATTTAAATCTGCATTGATAAAATAAAATAATGATTGTAGTATACGTGAATTTGAATAAGAGCGCGTATTTTCCAGGAATAACTGATAAAATATTGTCAATGTAACAATTATTAATAATTTTATCCATGGCTAATTCTAAACAAATTTGTTTCTGCGCGGGAAACTGTATTTCAGTAAGAAAATACTGAAATTATGACTACTTGGAATTTTTTCCATTTTTACTAGTGTTTATTTAAGAAATCAGCTAATTCAACATCGCTTGAAAGTTTAATTGTAAAACTACTGATTTTCATTTATTGAGCATTGGTAATATTGGTTATAATCATCACAGTAATAAATAAATGAAAAGCATTGATATTAAAACACATATTTTAAAACAACTCAATTAAAATTTGCTGAATAAATATATAATTTTTAATTTATTGTATTCATGTTTGAATGCAAAGCTTATTGTTTACCAACAAGTAAATAACGATAATAGCGTTAAAGCAAAGAGCTGCTTCAGAACATAATTAATTTTTTAACCATTGAAGGCCTTAATTAGCAACATTTTCTTATTTTTATATCAAGTATAGGCAGGTATAGGGGTAAGCGCAGATTCGCTTTGATTGTCTCTCATTTCGATACAAAAAGTTAAGCAACGTTGGACGAAAATACGATTTCGATTACGATTTTATTAGATGTTAGGTAAGTAAAAGATTCTATATTCTTCTTACGAGAAGAGATTCGGCAATGTTTCCTGGTTGAACACCACCTTGTATATTTTTCATGGTAAACAGTTTTATATATACTCTCGATCCGAATAATTTAGATTATTAGTCAACTACATTCTACGGTGAAATAAAAAAAAATGTACCTGTGAGCTATGATAATCTCGTGTACAATTATTGCCATATGCTGTATACTATTATTGCTATTATCGCTATTTAATTGTTTGGTCTGATAGAGTGAGATTAGTTTTGCTAGCGAGAAATGCAATTAAACTTTGGCACTTTTAAAACACTGACTGTGATAAACTTGTCTACAACCTGTGGATTAAAATTAGTTTGTTATTCTAAAACAACTTATCATTAAAACACCAACTACAAACTTCTACATCTAGATTCCGAGGCAAACAAAGTTACTAAAATACTGAACAATTCACTAAACTAACAACTACTAACGGTGCCACATCACGAAATCCACTACTTATAGTTCAGTATAAACAAAACTTACTCCAGAAGAGATCATCAGGTGTTAACAGAGGTGTCGCCAGAATCGCCTTTAAGTAAAGAGCTTTCATCAGAGCATTATAACCGAGGGTTGAACTTGAAATTATGTGTCCCGTAATTGCAATAATGCACACATATTGCACGATATTGCACATCAGTGCACAATGTGCACATATACCTGTCCCACATATTGCATAAGTGATTACCCCCTCGATTATTACCGACAGTAGAATTTGTGATATTATTGACGTAAAAGTTTGACTCTACATTTTGTGGAGTCAAAATAAGTTTTGAATGGAATTGTTTTGCATCACCGATTTTTTGGTTTTAATTTGTTTTAAAGTCTGTAGTCCAATCAGCGGTTTCACCTCTAATATGAGTACTAATGAATGGATTTTGATATGCAATATGTTTGTAGTGACGTTAATAAAAAAGTTGAAAAAAAGATTAGAGTAGGAAATGATCACGGGTCCCGCAACTAGCGGAAGAAAAAAAATAAAATAAATAAATTTACCTTTCTTGGCCCAAAATAGATGTTTTACTCTTATGAATTTTTTCGAAAAATGCATATTTTTCGAGATATGGCCACTCTAATTTTCCTAAAAATGTGGGAGGGGAAATGTAAAATTTGAAAAACAAATCTGAAAAAATTCAGGTGAATGAATTATCGAAATACAAGACTTTTCTATTTGCAACTATTCTTTAAAGCGCGTTTTCACCGAGTTTTTTGGGAAAAACATGAAAAACTATCTCTCTCTTTAAAATTGTTGCACTTTAAAAATGTGTAATTTAAAAATTTGAAAAAATTCAGACGTATGCATTGAGACCTAAACATTTTTTGTTTCTTGGAATTTTTTTGTAACTTGCTAATTTTCCGAGTTATAGGCAGTTTTTTACGATAGATAATGTACTACATTGTTGCACATTAAAAAATACTGGAAAAATGAACGTAATTTATATATATTATAAAAAAAATATAAAACATATATAGTTATACCATTTTTAAAGGTTCAATATAATTTTTAAATAGAAAATTTTAAAAAAGATTTCAAAAAATGTAGTATGTTATTTATCGTGAAAAACTGCCTGTAACTTGGAAAATTAGCAAGTTACAAAAAAATTCCAAGAGACAAAAAAATATGTAGAAGGCCTCAATGTAGATGTCTAATTTTTCTAAAATTTTTAAATTACATATTTTTAAAGCACTACAATTTCAAAGAAAGGGAAGTTTTTCCGGAAAAACTCGGTGAAAACGCACTTTACAGAAAAGTTGCAAATAAAAGTCAAGTCTTGTATTTCGATGATACATTTACCTGAATTTTTTCATATTTTTTTTTAACTTATACATTTCCCCTCCCCCACTTTTAGGAATATTCGAGTGGCCATATCTAGAAAAGTATGCATTTTTCGAAAAAAATCACAAGAGTAAAAATATCTTATTTTGAGCCAAAAAAGATAAATATATTGTTTTTTTTTTCATTTTTGACCTAATTCCACAAGTTACAGAACCCCTTCCGATCATTTCCTACTCTAACCTTTTTTTTTTCAACTTTTTTATTAACGCCATTACAAACACATTGCACAAGGTTTCATCAAAATCCATTCATTAGCACTCAAATTAGAGATTTTGATCATTTTAGCGCTCCGTTGACTAGACTACTGACAGAAATTTTGGATTAAATCTGTCCATTGTTTCATATGAAATTTAAACAATTAATGTCAATGTAGTTAAATTAATCTGCTATTTTTCTATCTGACAATGTCGGCGGGCAATGGATATTGTCTGCATTTTTTCAAATCTATTTCCATTTGGTTTCAGGGGTTGTCTACTGCGTATGGTGTATTTACGTTATATTATTTAAAACGCTTTTTATAACTATTATTCCGAAAGTTACAAATTCTAAAGACTGATTTAAATGAAAAAAAAAAACACTATTCATAATACCTACATGTAAAATCCTACATCCAAAAGATGCCATTCTACGAGTCGATACATTTAAACAATAAATAAACGATTGAAATTTCGAGGTTTTTAAAAAAAATTTCCGCTATTTAAATAAATGATTTGCGTTGAAATTTGGCCGGAAGTTTAGTTCAATAAAATTAATAGTTTTACCCGCATTTATAATGTAATAATGCATAATAATAAGGAAGATACCACAAAATTTTAATTTTCCAACATAAATTATTTAAACTTTATATGAAGCAATATGCAGATTTAATCCAAAACTTTCCATTACACTTATTGTCATCTCTAAAACAAATTAAAACAATAAAATCGCTGCGGCAAGACTTATTCACATTTTTTTATGCTTAGTTTGTCTTCACTAATACCTACTGATGCTTTATCAGGCCTGTAGCTAGAAAGTGCTTTCAGGGCGGGCAAACAATTTTTCAGGACGGGCCCGTAAAAAAGTCCGAAAAATTCTTTGATGAGCGGGGGGGAGACATCCAAAAAAAATTTTTTGATAAGCGGAGGGGGAGAAATCCAAAAAAAACTTTTTATTCCGAAAAAATTTGAAAATTTTACCCAATCTCTTTCAAAATATTAAAAAAACAGTTAAAATTACCCCCATTACAATCACCGTAGGTCGGGCGAAACTTATTCCAGGATGGGCGCCGCCCGTCCTGCCCCCCCCTAGCTACAGGCCTGTGCTTTATACCAATAAATTTTCTTGTATCACTATTTAATGTCGTTCAAAAAATAAAATAAAATATTTAAAAAGTAAACTGCTTGTAAGTAGAATAAATTTTTGGAATATTAAAAAACTTTAAATAAAACTTAACTTATCCAAAGTAAATGTTCTGGATGAATATAAGATAGGTCATACTCGTATCACTTTGACATCTATTCAAAATCGGATTACAATAAATCAATATTAAACCAACTGAAAATTCTGGAGACGCCCCTGTGTTTTCGGTTTATTCGGGTATAATTAACGAGATTACCTCAATAATAAATGGCTGCTGCATGTGCAAATATTAACCCACACGTTGAATTTATAAATAATTAAAACTAGTCTACTGGCATGATTAAGTGACTGTTTTAGTTTATGTTTCCTATTTATGAAAAAAAAAACCGTATGGGGTGAAATAAATTATGACGGTCATTAAAACTAAAGCTGTGATGGCAAATTAAGGCAAATCTATGAGGTGAATATAGGAGGTAATGATGTGGGATGGAACCAGATATTTTCATAGTAAGTATAAAAACACGCGGGTTTAGTTAGTTAAGTTTTATTATACCTATAATAATGACGTATCGATATATGGGTGCTTTTCAATTTTGACTGCCTTTCGTTTTATGTCCAGAGATAATAAGGTAATGTTACTACATGCTACATGGGTTGATATAGTTAGTCCATTGATATTAGACTTACAGTTTTTCTAATTTCCAATTTAAATATCTTTTATTTTATTTAACTAAATGTCAAAAAGGTATTGCATTTATTTCATTTCATTAACAATATATGAAAGAACTAAGATTCGGCCAAATTCGGCCAAATCCCAACAAAACCTCAAAAACCTGGCGAAAATCCAGGAGGGCTAGGTTTAAAAAACCAACTGCCAACTCTGTTTGACAAGAAGAGGAACAAGGAGAAACGTATTTGTTGTCTGAGCTAGAATAGCTCAGGCAGCATAGGATTCCCTTCTTCCTTGTTCTACGTCAGCGTTTTTTGAGAATCTTCCCAAACTCCATCTTGCCTTGTCCAAACAGTGACAATGGTATGTCACAGATACTAAAAGAGTGTAGAAATAACATTTTAGAACTTGTTATGTCAATATATATATTTTAAAACAGAAAAATTAAGAAAATAAATAAATCATCTACTTCGTAACGCATTTGACAGTTAATCATTGAGCTTAGAAATAAATATTTTTGGTAAATATTATATAGAGGCGGCTAACGTTGCACCCATTTTTGTTTATAAATATGGAATATTGATTACGACACTAAAATCTACGTATACAAAAATTCAGCGTTTTACGACTGTTATACTCTAAAAACCCTACCGAGTGGTCTATGATCTTTGTACAAAGTTAGAAATAATTCAGATACGTAAATACACATTAAGTCATCTGGCACAATTGACGTACACGTAAAATTAACCACAACAAAGGTGAAGTATATGATAATAACACTCTTGTCTCCAATCGGCACTTGTTTTCATTTAGAAGTGACCCTCAACCCTGAAAAAGGCAAATAAACGTAAATGCAGTCATTATTTTATCTTTATGTTTAAAATTGAGCTTAGCTGTCATACCAACTTGTGCTATTCGAAAAATATTTCCAATAATTTCAGTTTCGAAGTTGGCGTGTTAAAAAAAAATAGAAAGTTTCAGCAAATTCCTCCAATTTCTTTAAGTCTTTATAATCCTGTTCCTATTTATTATATACAGAACATAAATATTACGATTATGCTTATAATTATCGTTGTGGTTAGTTGAATAGGGTCGTTTAGTGATATGGCAGTTTCCTACTTTTTCTTCCTCATTTTAAAGTATAACAAACCAATAGCCTCAGAAAAAAATTTCAGCTCAATTGAATCAATAGCCACAGAGATATTCGCATTTGAATAGAAACACGCTCGGCCGGCCAACAGTCCGTAGAGTGACGTCACTTGGCGTGCGCCGATACCTATATTAGAGCAGCGATTTCGTAAGTCTATCGTGTCGGTTTTTTTTTTGGCGTAGAACCAGGTCAAACATGTTAGGTTCCTTTGAGTAAGTCACCGGGCATATGAAATCATATTTTACGACATTTTTTTGTGGTCTCGAACTTTTTAAATCAATAAAAAGTGAAAAAAATGTATTTTTAAATAAAATTGTTTTTTTTTGTTTCCACCGCCATGCCATATCTTTAAAACTATTAAAGGAGCGCTTTTACCAATATAAACGGTTTGGGCACAATTCGCACTTTCATTTCTCTAAAAATCAGATAAACTAAAAATATATATTTTATGTATTGAAATCTTCACCAATCGATAAACTTTTTTATTTTTGAAAATATTTACATACATGCAGCGAAGAAAATAAAGCCTAATAATCACAGAAGTTTTTGAAACAATATATTTTTTCCTAAAATGTACCGTGTGGCAACAGCGATTGTTTTTATCAGCGCTAAATGCGACATTGGGACGCAATTAATACACCTCGCATGCAGAGTTGGTCAGATTAGTCGCGTAGAAGTGGCGGTTGTCGAAAATCATTAAGTATTCATTGTTCGGATAAAAATTGTGACAATCGAAAATGTGCTTGTTTTAAGGAAGGCCTAAAATGTTGCAACGAGTGCAAATGTCGTTCCTGTAACATTATTAAAGATTTTGAGGCAGATATGAACGAATTAGAACGCTATTAATGTAGGGCATACATAAACTACATACTACATATTTATCTATCCAAATAGAAAATTTATTTCAACAATAAAACTAATTTTATGCCTACGTTTTTACTTTCATTCATTTAAAAATGTCTAATAAACTTACTAATTAGGTGGGTAGTTAGTAACACTGATTGATATTTATAGATTAGGTATCTACCTACCTGTCTTTTTATTATTAAAAGGAGACTATTTTATATTTATTCTACAATTTCTTAATATTAACAACATATGATCAATACTACTTTACAATATATGAAATATTGAACAATAATATTGATCCCCTAGATGCTTTTGATCACTACTGATTTTGTATCTATTGATATAACTACTACATACACCCCGACCGGGACCGTCAGATCGTTGCAGTCGGCAGGCTTGCTACAGCCGAGCGCGCAAGAATATGACTTTGGCCCGTTAAAAAAAATCGCTGACTCAATACTATGAACGGAACATGAAAAATTTTTATCCTAAAAACTTTTTTCAACTATTGGCTTCAATTTGTACGCAGCATGTATATACAAATTTTCATAAATACATTTTTTTCTCGATTGTCTAAAATTACGCTACTGAAAATAACAAGGTTGAGTTTCCTATTATTTTTCCAACTTAAAAAAAAATAAATCGGGTTCACGTGGGACGTTGTTCGAAGCGCTATTGTGTCTACTTTAATCTAAAAAAAAAATAGCTTGATAGCACAAACATTTTCAGAGATATAGCGGTGGAGACGTTAAAAAACATATTTCATCTATTTTTTTGAGTTTTTCCGAAATAAAAAAGTTCTCGACCACCAAAAAATGTAAAAAACGATTTCGTGTACACGATTATCTTACTAAAGAATCCCACTAAGTCTGGTTTGGTTCTACGCCGGTTTTTTTCTCGAAAACTAAGCGACTTTACTTCCAGATTTTACTCTATTAACTTCCATTCACAGCCGTGTTCACTGGGCGGTTCAGCCATCTGACGTCACAACTCGACTACATGATTTTCCCGAGCGTTTTTAAGCGCGCCGAATTTAATAATTTTTTTATACATGAACGCGGCGTCAGTAAATTCTAATTTTTGGCATACTTACTATACTCACCAAGCTCTTTCAGAATATGTAATAATAAAAAATTGTTAAATGAGCCTATTGTGCAAGAGATGTAAAAGTAGAAAATTACGATTATAGAATAGAACTAAATGTAATATCGCAGTGCCCCTTAAAAGTTAGAGATATTAGAAATAAAGTATGCAGTCAATTGAAGTGAATTCACTGAAGTGTGGAGGCGATATTTGGTTTCAACGACCTACAACTTTCCTTGCTTTTCTTTAAACAAATGAATTCAATTTGAAATGTAAATGATTGTTCTCTAAACGAAATATTAATTTTGAGTGGCACTAACTTTCTGCACTTTTGGTAGACCGTCACTAATAATAAAGACAAACATACAGAAATAAATAAATACATATAAACCTCGCCCCGGCAGAACCATTTTTAAAATGTTTTGGGTCGTTGCTTTTTTTTATTTTGAGTTTCATGTGCTTGTCTGTAGCGAAAATAGAAAGATAAGAGACCAATACACAAACTAACATTTTTGACGGATATACTCGCTTCGTTCCGTTGAGTGCAAAAATTCTTATTCTGTAACATGCTTCATATTTTAGAAACCTAAAGTTAAACTTTTTTAAACCTTAACTCCCCGTATTTGGTAAAGAAAACTTTGGGAACATATTACAGTGATACAAAGTTTTTGTTTAACTATTTTGTTCTATACTATACCTAGGGTATGGGATTTCACAATTGAAAAACTCCGTTATCATAAAAACATATTTCTTAAATAAATAAATTATAATCCAATTTTTTGTATACTATTGTTACGTACAAATCCCAGGATGTCACGTTTTGGTTTGGCATGCCATGATTAATTTAAAAGTAAAAATAAATGTTCTAATAGAAAATTAGCATTGATTTTGACTTTTTAACGAAATGAAAGTGGTATTATATTATGTAAGGAAATGATGAGTTAAACCGTGTTATACTATGTACCTAATACTGTACATGTACACTGTACACTAATGAAAATATCTGGTATGTTAATAATGAAATCGCGAATGAAGAACTAAAACTCACTTTGAGTGTGATGATAGTTTCCCCGGATATGTTATGGCCCCTTTCCTGTAGCCCCTAAAAATTACACTAATTGTGAGTACAGCTCTACAACAGCAAAACAGAAAAAGTGCCCAGTATCGTTAATAATAATTAAAAGTAGTGCTCGCACGTCCACAACTGCTGCATGCTAGAAAAACAAACTAAAATAAAAAGATAGAACAAACTGTTAATATGCACACACAAACATGTTTTACACTATATAGCGGCTTGGTTTCGCATTGGTATTGCAAAGTTTGTTTATTAAATACTAAATCAAAGCGTAGAAAACAGAAATTTTTCATTTACAGATATTTATACACAGTGGTCTAAAATTGCTTCTAGATAATCCTGTAGCTGATAGTACATCCAACAAAAGGTACTCTTACCAATCAATACCTTTTTAAAAAAAAGAAAATTATTAACAGGCCAAGACCAGCCGAAAGATTTAGTTAAGGTCATAACTAAGAGAAAAAACAAAAATTAAACACGAAATAAAGTGAAATGGGGGTGCCGTTTATGGGTTGAAAGTGTTTTTTTGCGATTTTCGGCGAAAAGTGACCTCCTAGCGGAAAATGTCCTTCACAAAAGTTGTAGATAATAAAAAAATCTAAAACTTTCATATAAGACATTTTTCAATATACATAACCTCAAATTTTCCGAGAAAATGGCGGAAAACCGATTATTCGGTTTTTATTTTTTCTCTCGTAAAAATAATTCAATTTAGGTACATGAAATTTTGTGAAAGTATACTTTTTCTTCCATTGAATAAGCATATTTTTTTTGGAATCTGGGAAACAAGTAGTTTCCGAGATATTTACATTTTTCGAAAAAAAAAAAGACAAAATCTTCTACGGAAAACTTTATTGGTGTTTTTTTCGATTTAAATATTCTATCCGGGCTCATTTGACCGTTGAACTGTGTACTTTAAAATGGGCTATACATGTTGATGGTTTATATTTCATGAAACCGTTTGAAATTCAGAGAAACCAAAAAAAAATGACTTTTCGAATCACGAATTTTTCAATATTATATATTATCTTCAATATTTTTTTATTATTTATGTAAATAATGGATTAAATTTCAATGACAGAATTTACTTCAATGTAATATTACTAAAGTTGAATGAATTTAACTGAAGAAAGTGGGGAAAAACATTCTGAAACTTAAGTTTTTCATGGCAATGCACCGTACCGTACTCAAAGTCGTAAGCTAGAGTTAAGACTCGCTGGCCCAGTGTGCATTTTTATTAACGTATATTTTACTATTTTTTCACTAAATAAATAGTATAGCGATGAGTAATCTGTTTTAGGTATATTTGAATAAAATAATTTGAATACATAATCATTAAGTAGAACAATTAATTTATTGATATTTTTTTTGCAAATTTTGACTCGCTTCGTCTTCAGAAAATTATTGTTTTGTAATTTTTTCATAAAAATAAAAAATTTATGAAAAATTATAAAACTCTAATGAATTTTAGATCTTTTGCATTATGGTTGTTCTTCTTCTTTATCAATAAAACTTTCAAATTCCGAAGAATCTTCGAGACTATCGACCTCTTCGAGCTCTTCAATTTCAATATCCAGACTCTTTGCTTCATCAATAATCTCTTCCGAATCACTTTTGTCTTCAAATATTACTACTAATATAATAATAATAATACTATCAGCCCCAGAAATATTGGCAGACAATTTTGGACCACTATTTAAAAAAATATATTGAAAAATACCGATTAGATAATTAGATATCTAATTAAAGTGTGTTAAAAAATGTTTGTGGGTGGTAAAAATAGTACGCCTACAAATAATACGAAGAGGGTGCAGAAAATATTCTACGCTAAATATATACATATAAAATAATAATATACGGTGGCTGTCAGGGACCTATCTCACCTTGACAGCAACGATCTCTGCATACCCCAGGGTTCCTCCTCGAAGTGTAGTAACAGATCTCTTCAAACCCTGAAAGATACACATAAGGCCAAGTTCAATAACCGTGTTAGTGTTACTATTACGAGAGTATAGCAAGGCATTTTATTACTATTGCAACTGCGGAGTTTAGCTAAGATAACTACGATATAATTGTTTTAAAACTGGACATGAACTTTTAAAAATATGTAAACGTTGTCATGAATTTTTTTTTTTAGATATATGGTGATTCAGTGAGTCAATACTAGTTATTTTTATGTAGGATATCCGGGAATAACATCAGAATATTTAGGGGATGGGAGGTGGATTCCTTACTCAATATCACGGTGTATTAAATAGATGGTCCGACGTACGGCACGTTCCTATTATAATAATGGCTTCATAAGTGCATGGTTTCTATTTACTTTAGTAGATAGCGGGAGCAATAAGGTCATACAATTACCTGGGCATGTGCATCGTATAACTAACATAACCTCAAATTTTAAGTTTTTTTTTTCATTTATTCTCATTTTTAATGTTTGTATAGGCATTTTTAGCTTGGAGCCATATTGGTTTCAAGCAAATATTTAAAAATTCACTCAAATAATTTTTCAATATTGTTGATTAATAAAAATAGACTGCTAATTATAGGTTAGATTCCTAACCTGCAAAAAGTGTCTTATTTTATTGTGACAAACTATTTAAAACTTCATACACATTGTGTTGAACTTGATTTTGGTTGAAAGTACAGGAAGCAGGCAGAAATTTTAATAATAGCTACGTAATACTTGTAAATCTTAAGAAATATATATTTTTGAGGTTAGCTGTGGTGACACGTGCAATGCTGCATGTAGTGTTGCATATATTCTTTCAATGTTTTAATTAAGCTACTTAATGTCAGATGTCACTGCACTCTTGTTTCACTAAACAAAAAACAAAAGACTGGGAATGTATGCAACACGGTATGCACGTGTGCACAGAACATGTAAAATTATCTATCTATGCGTAAGTAATGAGAGAACTTATTGGTCCTGCCATCTATTACATTATGTACAAAGTAAGCACGTATGAAGCCACTGTGAGGGTTGTGGTCGCATCTCCTATTTAATACACCCTGCTCAATATTAACAAAATGTTCAAGTCAACATGTAATTTTGACGCTCTGTAACTTGTAAACGGTTAGTTTTACGAAAATATTGAAAATAAGGTAATTTGTAGAGAATATAGTGCTAAACAGAAGAAGTCCTTACACAAAGAAAATGATAGGTAACTTCAACCAAAAAGAGCATATGAAATCGCGCCTATCTAGTTTCATAGTTAAATCAATCAGAAAAGAATAGTCAAACAACTTTATTTGTTTTCGTAAACAAATAGTAGTTTAATAATCATATCTTCTTGTAACAAATTAAATAGTACAATGACATTTTTTTATGTTCACTAACCATTTTCAATTTGGTCTACAATTAAATAGTACAACGACTTTGTTTTTTGTCCACCAACTAATTTTTAGGTTGATCTACAATGAAGTTTTTTTTGGTTAGCCAAAATCTCAGTATTGAGACATCAGACCACCCAAATCAAAGATTAGAGATCGTTTATAAGATCCATCCAAATATATCGATGATCCCTGAGAGAATTTGAACATTGCAATCATGTTAATTTTCTATAAATTCATAAGAGTATAAGATAATGCACGATTGATTATTGTCAGTGATTTGTATGTGGCGTCATCTGGGAATAATTTCTGTAATAGACTACGTGGTAAGCAAGCAAATTTTATGGTAATTCTTTTAGAACTTCTAGAAGACGACAATAATATTGGTTTGTCTACCAAGTACAATAATACAGCGAACTAATACTGGGTTAGAATTACAATTCGATAATAGTTAAAAATAAAATATACTATTATCTAGTTTAATTTGACAGAAT
Organism: Rutpela maculata; assembly: GCA_936432065.2. NCBI lineage: Eukaryota > Metazoa > Arthropoda > Insecta > Coleoptera > Cerambycidae > Rutpela > Rutpela maculata. Next base: position 147,139,107 of record OW386291.2, on the reverse strand, counting down.
TCAACAAAATAATAGTCAGACGAACAAAATAATAGTCTTATTCATCTATTTTTTAAGTTAATGTTTGTTTTGTTGTACGACAACTTTTTATTAATTAAAATAACAATCACCTCTTGTTTAAAAATACCATCAATATAATTTAGTTTAACAAAATTAACGATATTGTTAGTTAACCATTTTTTTTTGTTGAATTGACATATTTTCGGATAACTGTTAACAGTTGACTTAAACTATTATTGTTATTTTTGAACAGGGCATCCTGTATAAATAAGTTAGCAAATAACACAGCATAAACATAATTATATGCACAATCTATATCTTCAAAAATAAATCGTTCCAAGAAACATAAATACTGCCGATGACTATGGAAGTAAATATATTAGATTTTTTGTTTATTTTACCAATTTGATACGAGAACATTACAAAAGATCTTTAAATTATTTATCTGAATGTTTCCAGGTTTTCTTTTATAAATTTGTTCGAGGAAGCGGTTAATGATGGAAGTCGTCAAGTGCCAGAAAAATAGTAGAAAAAAGATTTCGTAGAAATTTTTTTTATAAATTTCAAAGTAAAAACTGTTAAACGAAAATAAAGTACATACGTAATACGTCGAGTATGTAAATTATATATTTAGACGTAAACTATTAAAGTTATTAGAAAATCATGGAACAATATACACCAGAAAGTGTTTATACATCATGTTGAGATTGAATTCTATGCAAGTCGATTTTTAAAAATCTATGCTATTTTGGGCACATGGCAGCCATCTTGCAACATTGTGGCCAAAAATAAGTTTTTCTGATTTTTAATAAACTGACCATACCTTTTTAATGATTGACTCCAAAAAGGCAAAAAAAAAACAATTGATACAGACTTTTTTGTAGAAAATTGTATTTTCTTTGACTATTACCGAGTTATTTTTCTTGTCGAGGCAACGGTTATCCAGATAAATCAAAGAACTTATTTTTGGCAGCCATTATGCAAGATGGCGGATATTTTAAGAAGGTGAATGGGGTGGATTTTGAGAATAATATATTTCAAATGGTATTATTGACATACTGATGAAAGAAATATTTCTGTTCAGATTTTTCAGAGCCGGACCATTTTTATTTGTACGATATCTCTACTATGCAGGGTGCGCCACTTAAATCTTGTAATTTTCTTATTTTTTAAGCGACGACCATGGTGGGCACATCAAACTGTAGATATTTTTAAGGCCTTTAAACATGCATACAGAGTGAATAAAAAATTTTTTTGGAAAAATTGTTAAGATAGGAAACTTAATTTCCTTGAATATTTTTTTACCTTACCCTGTACATGAACTGTGTTAATGTTTTCTTATACAAAATTTAATTAGCTTCAATTTATGTTATTAAAATAAAAATTACAAAAAAAAAAATGTAATTTCCCATTTACTTAGTACATTTTAATAAAAGCTCATTTTAAAAAATATTTATTCCTTTTGTTTCTTGTTCCTGTTTTGTTAATTTAAATATTGTCTATGGTATGTCTTTTACAAATAAAACATAAAATTATAATTAGATTCCATTCAAAAGAATTCAGTTTGGAATCAGAAAAGTGTTTTTAATTTTTTTCTCTAAAACCAAAAAGAATTTCGAATATGACGGAATAACATAAATTGAAGCTAATTAAAACCTTTATAAGAAAACATTTACACAGTTCATGTACAAGGTGAGGTAAAAAAATATTCAAGGAAATTAAGTTTCCTTTCTTAAAAATTTCTCCAAAAAATGTTTTTTAATCACTCTGTATGCACGTTTAAAGGCCTTAAAATATATATAGTTTGATGTGCCCAACATGATCGTTGCTTAAAAAATAAGAAATTTACAAGTCTGAGGAGTTTTAAGTGGCGCACCCTGTATATGGTATTTTGTCTAGTATCATTTTATATTTACCTATATTAAATAATTTTCAGGAGATAATACAAAAAATATGACATGGTAGGGTGTTTTCTGATTGAGAGTATAAAATATTGCTATACTTAATATAGGTAACAGATTAAAATAAACCAGTTTTTTTTTTAATATCTAATAACATTTACATATTTCTCTGAGACAAATTGTCATGTCCAATTTAAAAAATTCTACAATCTAAACTCTCATACATTATTTCATACTAAATATATAGCGTACACTAACAATATTGCTGAAAATGTTACAGTTTTTCTGGAAATTTCGTTAAGGACAATCTGCTTTTCTTCATTACTATACGAATTATACAACCAGAGATATTTAAGAAAACTGTGAAAAAACACAATTTGAAACATTCTTTTGCTTGAACAGGAGCCTTTCAAGACATGGATTGAATCCAAAACTTTTTGCTAAACTTTTGATAATATTTAAGACAAATTCCAGCAAAAATATTGTAAGACAATTCCAGTTTAGGTGCTTCATAATTTATTCCACCAAATTTTTTTTTTTTTTTTTATTAACTATTTAACGTCGGCCTATTTCCGCTACCAGGGCCTATCACCGACGCCAGGAGACGAGCTACCCCCAACCTGGAAATTTTGCCGAACCTCTTCCCTTAAGAAGAGTAGGGATCTTTTACTTGCCTAACATTTAATAGACAAGGGACCGCCTGCTTTACATCCCCTCCGAAGGATGGTATATCCACTACGTAATCCTCGTCTGAAATTACGTAACTTCCGAGTATACACTGATATACAAGCCTCTAGAAGGTGGGGCGAGATTCCACCAAAATACTATTATTATTTTATGCAAAGGAATAATAAAAAAAAACAACGATAAGCAATAGAGCTCCTAAACAAATTTTCTTATTACTTGTCCATTACTATCTGCTCCGAGATCAGATGGTACTGTTTTAACAATACGGTAAGATTGACTGGTGATTACGTTGTTTCTCTGAAACAGTTCACTATGTCATGAGTATGAATTTCAATTCTATATTGAACAATATGTGATATTAGTTATAAGATTCATAGGAATAAATTGGCCTAAAGACAGACAAAAAGCCGTGGAAAGGTATGGACTCACTTAATTCTGGTGTGTTCCATTATTTCAAATGTAAAGTTACACTCATAAGACAATGGGTATCAGATATCTTATCACCATAGGCAAGTATTAAAAAAATCACCTATCAGGGAAAAGAAATAAATTCGTTGCGTTTGATTACATATAATGTACTGCTGTGGTGTAATCATCAATCACCAACGTAACTGATTGGAACCAGATTACGGAATTACTCTCTTGAATCATATTCAAGGGTTACTAAAGAGACAACTCGCATTAAATCCTAAGCCTTCTGAATACTGCGTCCGCATTGCCTAATGATTGATATGCGACAAATTCAAAGAACAAAGGCTAATTTACCAATAAATAAATATTGGACAGCATCAAGGACGATGTGTTCAAGATCGATACTATACAGGGTGTCCCACTTAAAACTCCCGGCGTCATTTTCTCGATAACCAAAAGCGATATTTGAATTCTGTAGAAGGTATCCACTAGAATATATAAATGACTTCAGCTTTGAGTGAAAATGGTTATTTTACACATTAAGATATAGATGGCGTTGCGATGCAAAGATATTGTTCGACCCTAGGAACGTTGATATGAGGTGCATGAGATGGAGAATTATATTCTAAGTAATTTTTTTTAATATAAACAATTTTCAAAAAATCACTGTTTTTCGAGATATTTGACTTAAATGTAATTTTTTTAAGTAACAAAAATCGCATTTTTTTAAATTTACAGTGTAACATTCAGTGGAATATACAACATAAACATGACGCAAAAATTAGACAATACACAATAAACAGAAATGTCAAAATCTTTAATTTCCAAATGCAGTTGCAGCCCCACCTTTGTTTTACTTGAAAAAAAAATTATTTTATGTTTTGAAATAAATATGTTTCATTACTATCTAAATCAGCCTGATTCACTATGAAAAATGTCTCAAAGGACTAAAATTTATTTTAAAAACGTTATGACGATTTTTATTTTTAAATAAATTATATTGAAGTTCAAATATCTCGAAAACCAGTGATTTTTCGAAAATTGTTGGTATCATAAAAGTTGCTTAGAATGTAATGTCACACACTTGCACGTCATTTCAACGTTCCTAGGATCAAATAATTTCTTTGCGTCGCAACACCATCTACACATCAATTTGTAAAATGACCGTTTTTACTCAAAACTGATATCATTTAAATATTCTATTGAACGCCTTTTACAGAATTCAAATATCTCTTTTAATTATCGAGAAAATGGCACTGAGAGTTTTAAGTGGGACACCCTGTATGTAGGAAAAGATTTCCCTTAAAATGATTAGAATTCTATGGTTACAATATTTTCATTTCTGAATAGCAGTTGTAACAATATAACGTATGACAGGTTTCTTGAAAATGTATTTATGTATGTAGTATGAAATAATGCGCAAACACAAACTATATGCAACCAAAACAAAACTACAGGTTTTCTTTAAAAAAACTCCACATATCTTACTTACCCTTCCTGGCAGCTAAATGAAATAGAAACAAAATTGAAAACAAAGCTGTCAATATACATGTCTATCTAATGTTTTACGTTTTCTTAGAGAAAGCAGATTTTAAGTTTTCCAGCTTAAATTTTTGGATACACTTTTGTTACAGAACTTACTTTTACTGCTTGGAGCACATCGATTCCTGCACTACCAACTTGACCCTTTTGTCCTTTTTCTCCGGGTTTTCCCTAGAATCATAATTGTTTATATTTTGGTTTCCTTCTCTAACTAACAACTTACTGGTTCTCCTTTGGGACCGTCAAGGCCAATTGGACCCTATTGGATTAAATATATATTTAGATACATGTCATTATAGCAAGAGTATATGTTAGTATTTTAATGGTGTGATGATGTTAAAATGAAAATTAATAAATTAAAATAAGCCTAATATTAATTGGTTAATATTTCCTCAACTATATAGAGTGTATTACCAAAGTACATAGAAGCCTACAGTTGTTAGCAGATATTTCCCCCAATAATTTAGACAAAATATGTGGAGAAACCAGTTAATATAATATATGTACGAGTACAAGACGAACCATTACTCCATCAAGATATGTACTGAGAAAATGTACGAGAAATAATTCGTTGTATTCTACGAAGGCGTATTGAGGCTATGACGAAAAAATAAAGTTGAAATTGGATGACTAATAAATGAGCTAAAGTTTTCATTTTATTTTAAAACAACAAATTAATCACCAACAAAAATCATGACAGAACTAACATTTTCTTTTGTTTTTCACGACTAATTTGATGAATTGTAAATATAAAGTAAATTATACAAAAAGTTTGTGACGTAAAAATTATGTTTTATATATAAGGTGATATTTTGACCCTTTTTAAACCTATATAACTTTTGAAATAGTTGAGATAATGGAATGCGGTTTTCGCCAGCCGTCTTCTAATTTTGATAAGTTATTTCTTGAGTATCCGTCTTTTTTTGCTCACTTCCGGTTTAACCATTAATGACATAGCGTATTTTCGGGGATAGAGCAACTTTGTTATTTCAAATGGAACATCCTGTATATTTTTCTACAGTTGGAAAGCTCATTGTTTCCCCTTTCCAAAAAGTCCATAAGGATTTGCCATGGAAATTATACAGAGTGATGGCTTTATAAGCTTTTAAAGTGAATACTGCGTTTATCGAAATGCTACGAAAAAATTGATTCACAAAGTAGACTATGGAAATAAAGACAAAATCACTTGTAAACGTCAAATTAGTTTATTGACAACTCGGGTACTTGAGTTACTTTAAGAAAAATTTTTACTTTAAGTGAAAAAGCTAAGTGTGTAATCTTTTTTGCTGAAACTAAATCTTACAAAACAACACAAAGAAGATTTAGAACTATGTTTGCAATTTATGTAACATGCAATTGTCAATTAAATAATTTGACGTTTACAAGTGATGTTGTCTTTTATTTCCTTAGTCCACTTTGTGAATTATTAATTTTTGCGTAGCATTTCGATAAAACGCAGTATTCACTTTAAAAGCTTATAAACTATCACTCTGTATAATTTCCATGACAAATATGGCATTTTTGTGGAAACAATGGGCTTTCCAACTATGGAAAGATATACAGGGTGTTCCATTTGAACAAAGTAGCCCTGTCCCCGAAAATATGCTATGTCATTTCCGGTGAAACCGAAAGTGAGCAAAAAAAAGAGGATACACAAGAAATAACTTATCAAAATTAGAAGAAGACTAGCGAAAACCGCATTTCATTGTCTTAACTAGTTCAAAAGTTATATAGGTTTAAAAAGGGTCAAAATATAATGGGGCACCCGGTATCACTTTATGGCCTTTCAGATAGTGTAAAAGTATATGGAATATTCCATTACAAAAAGCCCAAGTAGCGTTCATATCTTCGGAATGCGACTTTCAATTGTTTTGACATGATTTTTGGAAAATACACACAATTTCCTGTAACTTTAATTTTAAAACTGTTTTTATTTAACTCCAGCAATAACAAAGTTAAATGGGGTTCTATGTTCACGCGACCACCCTGTACATTGACGTGAGTATTGGTTCATCCTGTATATACAAGCAAGCATACAAAAATAATTCACATTTGTCATAAGAAAATATTTTTCTCTCTCCACGATAGTTTGCAACATATTGCAAGTTAGTAAGTTTATCAAGTATACGTTTATGTCGAAGGGTGTGACCCTTCAACCCACCACCATAAATTGAACAAATGAAAATAAACAAACCGGAAATCCCGGAAATCCGCGCACCCCTGTCGGACCCTGCAACAGATTGTATGTCTCTATAAACACCTCTGCATTGCTCGAAATTGAATGAAAACTAAATTAAATTTCTAGCTTTATTTACTATTTCAGTCCAGTTCTAATTGTGCCGAAATTTTACACACTAGGAACTAATATGATCATGATTTGTTGTGTAAGAAGGAATATATCAGATACATGATGTTACAAGTGCGAATGTACATATAAAAGCTTTCTTCGGCTCTCTTTCACGCAGTTAATTTCCTTAGACGTAGATGGCGCTGTGGGTATCGCTTGTGTAGCACTTTTATCTTACCCAACTGTTTCAGAATTACTCGCATCATTTAGTAATAACTTGCAACAAATGCATTTTTTACAATGTGATGATATTTATATTAATGCAAACAAACTTTAACTCGTAAAAGTGTCTTTTAACACCACTTCCAGAACAACGAACTAAGTGTTTCTTTCCAAAATGTACTAAAACATGAAAAACTTCCCAAACTGTTCGAAAATGGATGTAATAAACATAAAACCATCTAGATTATAGACCTTTGACCTAGTTTTCAACATTATTTTTCATGTCAGCATTACAAATAGATCGCTATTATCCCACAGTCTAAAATAAAAATGTCCATTTATTTTCCCTTCTTGAGATCAACCAATAATGTGGTCTATATGGGATATACTTACGTTCTATATTTTTAAAACTAAAGGCTATTCTGATTTGGATTACCGTGAGAAACATAATACAATATCAAAACTAATAAATAATTATTTTATAATGAAATATCATACAAACTAATTTCCATTAAATTAAAAATTGTCACTTGTTTAATAATATTTTAATAATTAATAAAATATCTAATGATCTGTTTTTCATTGCAGTGAACTGAATAGAATTGTGACACTGATAAAAATGGATAGTTTTTTATTAAACAAATGTAATGAGCATTTTGAATTTCAAAATTTATGACCAGGTATTTATTAAATATTGTTTATCAGTTCAGTGGACCGTACGTTGATTCAACCTAGTACGGATATACCTCAATACTGTCATATTCAATATAGAAATTGTTTTTTTATGCAATAGTGTTTAATTTTACATAAATTCTTGATATTGAAACTAAACACTCCAAATATCTGTTACGAGACTTGTTCAAGGGCAACACACAAAAATATGAAAACGACGGTTAGTACAGTACCTAGAGGTAAAAAATATGCAAAACTTCGGAATAATGTCATACTGAACGATTTCGTTCATTTTTTGCAGTTTAATAGTAAATTCTTCACAGAAAAGTTTCTATATCGTACGGGGGCTTGCTAATTTATAGGGGGTGGATTCCACCCCCTGTCGTGGGGTGGCACTTAAAAAATATATATATTCATTGGAGCTGAAGTAGAATCAAATTTTAAGAAGAAAAGATTCTATGCAATTTTTCACATAAATTGATAGTTTTTAAGTTATAACGACTTCAAAATTGCGATTTTAGCTTTTAAAAAAGGTATTTCCAAACGACTTTCGTCAAGTATCTCGAAAAGTATTACTTTATCGAAAAAATGTTACAGACCAATTACAGAAAGTACAAACTGGGAATTAATTATATTTTTTTGTTTATTGATGTAGGATTAACAATTTCGGAGATATTTAAGTTTACATTTGGCATCCAAGTGTTCATAAGATAATTATTTAGAGTAAGAGTTAAATATCTCAGAAACTGTGACACCTACGTCAAGGATGCTAATGGGTAGAATAATAGGTTATTAATTAAGCTTTCAACTGTTTTTTATTTGTTTCTGTAGCATAAAAAACAAAGAAGTTATGACCGAGGCAATGTGCGTCTACACATTTTTTTAATAACAACGTCGCCATTTTGTTACTGTAATTAGCCAGCAATTAAAAAAAAGGAATTTCAAACACTGTTTCTCATTAATATATAGCATGACGTAGACGCTTAAATTTTTTGGTTTGTATACAGCACTTGCTTTAGAAAAAATTACAGTTTAAACTATAAAGGTATTTTCGATAAAACGTAATTTTTTTTCCTTTTCCAAATATCTCAGTAAATATTAGTTTTATTGAAAAATGGGTAGAGACCAAAAATAAAGCTCATAAACTGATAATGAATTTCGCTTCTTTATTTATTTACACAGATTTAATAGTTTCGAAGATATGAAAGTTTACAAATGGCTTCCGAACGTTTATAAGACAAAAAATGCAGTTTAAATGATAAATATTTCAGAAATTGTGACACCTACGTCACGCATGCTAAGAAATGAAATTAAAGACAATTAATTGCGCTTTCAAATTATTTTTTACTCGTTCATGTAGCATAAGAAATAAAGAAGTTATGACGGAAAAATATGCGTATTTATATTTTTTTATATAAAAAGGTCGCCATTTTGTTACTCCCAATAGCCAGTAATTTAAAAAAAATATCTCAAATACAGTTTTTCGTTAAGATGTAGCATTACCTTGATGCTCAAATTTTTTTGCTCATTTAAAGCACTTGCTTTAGAAGAAAATGCATTTTAAACTTTAAAGGTAATTTCGAAACACTTGGATACTAAATATAAACTTAAATATCTCCGAAATTATTAATCCTACATCAATAAACAAAAAATATAATTAATTCCCAGTTTGTACTTTCTGTAATTGGTCTGTAACATTTTTTCGATAAAGTAATACTTTTCAAGATACTTGACGAAAGCCGTTTGGAAATACCTTTTTTTAAGCTAAAATCGCAATTTTGAAGTCGTTATAACTTAAAAACTATCAATTTATGTAAAAAATTGCATAGTACATTTTCTTCTTAAAATTTGATTCTATTTTAGCTCAAATAAATATATACATTTTTTAAGTGCCACCCCCTAAGAGGGGGTGGCATCCACTCCCCATAAATTAGCAAGCCCCCGCACAATATAGAAACTTTTCTGTGAAGCATTTACTATAATTTTGCCAAAAATGAACGAAATCCGTTCAATATGACATTATTCCGAAGTTAAAACCTCTAGTTACTGTGCTAGGTATTTAATTAACCTTCTCACCTCCTTGAACAACCCCTTCAATTTTTTAAATGGCCAAGTATGGCTCATCAATTAAAATGAAAATCAGCTAGATATACAATAAGCCGACTAGTTCAGTTTTCATACTGATATTTTTATCGTATAGAGTTCCTTAACTTTAAATAATGATAGTTTATGCAAAAATATGAAAAAATTTCCTATAAAATGTTGTATAAGGGAGCTAGTGCCCTTCGAAGGTGGGACTCTAGAGTAGGTTTTAATTTAATATTTCAGGAACCGTTCCTGCTACAGTGATGACATTCGGTACGTTATTTAGTACCAATAAGGGCTATTATTTCATGGCATTGGCCAAAAAGGAAACCAAACCAATCCCAATTTTTTTGTTCTTTTTTTTTAAATTTTGGTTTTGTATAAATAGTTGTTGCCATGAAATAATAGCTCTTATTGATTCTAAATAAAGCACCGAATCTCAAAGATGTAGCACACAGGGTTCCTAAAATATGAAATAAAAACGTACTCTAGAGTCTAGATTTTTATTTTTTTACGAAAAACATTATAACTATCATGATTAGAGAATATTATTTAGGTATTATGCAAATCACAACTTACACACTTTTTATTGTAAAAATAAATCAATAATAGGCTTGTAAATAATGAATGAATGTTTCTATACTCTACTGATGACAACTAACGAGTTCGAAAAAACTTGTACAACTTTTCTAGAGTTGAAATAGAATGTACGGTTCAATAATTGTTGTGAATTACTGAATTTCAGTAAATAATTTAAGTATTTTCAATATATTTTTTTGCCTTAAAATGCCCGGAATCCTATCATGTAATCCAATACTTCGTCAGTATTAGCTAGAGGAGTAGTTGTTTTGATTGATTTTCTAATAATGAGTGTTTTAAAGTGTTTTCCTAAGTAGTATATTAGTGTGACCCGATTAAGGCACCAATATACAGAAAGTAGATAATATCATATTAAATAAAAAAGTGTGAATGACTAAATGTGAATAAATGATTTAAGTATTTTCATTATATTTTTTTCTTTAAAATGCTAAGAATCCTATCATGTGATTCAATACTTCGTCAGTGTTAGCTAGAAGAGTAGTTGTTTTGATTGATTCTCCAATCATGAGTGTTTTAAAGTATTTACCTAACTAGTATATTAGCGTGCCCAGATTAGGGCAACAATATACAGAAAGTAGGTATTTTCATAATAAATAAAAAGTGTGTAAGTTGTGATTTGCATAATACCTAAATAATATTCTCAAATCATGATGCAAGCAAATAAATAAAAAATAATTAATTTTAATTATAACTATCATTATAGATATTACAAATTTTTGAAAAGAGTTATAATTTAAATATATATTTGTTAGGAAAATCGATAATAACCGAAATATCAAGGTGTGTCCAATTGAGACCGGACACACTGTATATAACTAATTATCTCAAATTTTCCTGGATTATGCATCTTAATTCAAATTAAGCAGATGAACGTTTGGCTCAAGATATAAAAGTTTACCACCAGTCCTTTTGTTTTTATGTTTACAGTTGATATACTTCCTAAAAACAAACACAATCGATCTCCACAACGCAATCACAAACAAAACTTTGAAAATCGTGAGTTTAATAGGCAAAAGTGACAAAGTGCTTACACAACAATAAGTGATCCATTAGTTCCAGTGCTTTCAGATAAATAAGTAAAACTGTGCTTCCTCTGCTTATTGGTCTGGACAGGGTAGACGTAGGGTGAAACATGCAAATGATGCTGTATGGAGTTACTGTATTACAGGATTTGTTATGGTGACGTGTCAGGTCGGCGGTAACATAGGTTGCCGCCTGTAGGTACTTCGCGAATACGAAAGCATACGCTTAAACAGGCCGGTGGATTTACTGACTTTATAACTCTGTAATAAACCAGTCTTAGGATTTAAATAGAAAATCTTTGATAACTGGTATTTCTCTGCACTTTCTAGAATACAATGTTTATCCAGTTAATATTTAATAAAATTATTGTATTGTCAAAATTAATTTTACATTTAGAGAGCAGTCGATATTGTTATTAATAGACCATAAATTCATTAATTCCATTTGATTAACAACAACATTTACGCCTTTTAAGCATTTTTTTCATAATAGTACAGGAAAAATTTACTTTAACTCGAAAAAAATTTGTGCAGACCTTAAACTTTGGTAATAGGTTCAAAATGGGCCAAAGTTCACGAAAAAAAAAAAGTTTAGGAGTTTTACGGATCCGCGAGAACCTATAGGGGGTGAAAAGTGGTATTTTTAATAAAAAATATCGATTTTTCTTTATTTTATCGGGAAATATGGCATTTACAAAAAAATAGTTCAAATAAAATTTGTTTCTGACAAAATTATCTTTAATTTGGCGTTTTTAAACTTAATTTTATATCAATAATTAATTAATTAATTAAATTAGTTTAAATGTTAAATATCTCAGAAACTATGGCACTCAGGCCAAAAACTCTACTAACCAAAATGAAAATCTGTTAATTAGGCTTTCAAATGTTTCTTTTCCTATTTTTATAGCATACAGAACGAAGAAGTTATGACAATTATCACATTTTTTTAAATAAAAACGTCGTAATTTTGTTAATGTAAGTAGTTAGTAATTAAAATAAATATATTCCCGTATATTGTTTTTCGTTAATATATAGTGTGACCTAGATGCTCAAATTTTTTCATCGGCTTATAGCTTTTGCTTTAGAAAAAAAAATGCATTATAAACTGTAAAGGGATTTTAGAAAAAACGTAACATTATTGTTTCTCTGCAAATATCTCAATAAATATTAGTTTAAGAGAAAATATGGAGCACATCAAAAATGAAGCTTATAAACTAAGACTACATTTATGTTGTTTATATATTTGTGTTGGGTTGATTGTTTCGAAGATATTTAATTTTATAAATGGCATCCGACCGTTTTTAGGATGAAGTCTATATCTTAGAAACTGCGACACTTCCATCAAAAGTTCTAATAAACAAAATTAAAGGTAATTAGTCAATCTTTAAAATGATTTTTTGTTTGTTTCTACATCACAAAAATAAAGAAGTTATGGCCGATTCAAAGTGCGTTTTACATTTTTGTTAACAAAATGTTGTTATAGTAATTGTTCATTAATTAAATTTTTCTTTCAAAAATGCTGTTTCTCGTTAATATAGATAGCATCACCTAGATGCTCAATTTATTTTGTCCCTTTAAAACACTTGTTTTAGAAAAAAAAAATCCATCCGCCATCCCCCCATCGAAAAATGGCCTTATTTTGGTTAATTATTGCTATAAAATTAATTTAAAAACATCAAATTAAAGATAATTTTGCAAGAAACAACTTTTATTTGAACAATTTTTTTTGTAAATGCCATATTTCCCGAGAAAATAGAGAAATCGATGTTTTTTATTAAAAATATCCTTTTTTACCCCTTATAGGATCCGTAAAACTCCTAAACTTTTTTGTTTCGTGAACTTTGGCCTATTTTAAACTTATAACCAAAGTTTAAAGCCTGCACAATTTTTTTTCAAGTTACGGTGATTTTTTCAATCTTTTCCTGTACTATAAACTCGTAAATAGAAGGCTGAATTAAAAATTTACATTTGCTTCTTGACAAAACTGTAAAAAAATTGAAACTATTACCTCATCTGTCCTTAATAAGTGAATAAATTAATTCCACTTCTATGGTAATAATATTTGGCAAATATTGTGAGAGGGAAGTAAAAAATCTCTTGTCAGTTTCAGAATTATTCCCTTGGGATATCTCCTGTTGGTGATTAATACTACAAAGTTATGAATGAATATGGGGGATGTAAATCATATCATAGAACTCTGTTTTGTGCAGAGCGAACAGTTCAATTGGTCTCAGTTGATTCTGAATTTAATCATATCGATTTGATCCGTATTTTTGTTGGATGTTGCTTTATGTTAACTATATTCCAGAGTTTGCTGATTTGTATTTTGTATTATAATTTATTTACGGCAACGTTGCAATCATGAAATTAAAATTATAGACGTGTCGAAACTTAAAAATTAGTAGGGGATTTTTTAAACTCTGCTTTCTTTAACAGTACCCACTCGCTTATGACGTCATTGATATTCAAGTTGTGAATGTTTTAATGAATAAAATACGAATATGCAACAAATAAATAATTATGGACAATGTGAAATAACTTCCTGTTGCATATTTTTACAGCACCTTTTCCAGCAAATCCAATCCATATTGGGCCTTTAATCGTTTTTGATATATTTACACTTTTGTGTTTAATCAGTACTTTGAAGAACAGAAACATTTATAATTTAAAGATTAGGATGTCTCTAGTGAAATGAATTTATAAACAGGTGGTTGTCATCAACAGAAGCAAAATTAAAAAAGTCAATTTGACTGTCACAGAGTTTTTGCAAAATATTAATTTTCGCAAAGAGTATTTTTTTATACCTTTTTGAAAACGCTTATAATTTAAATTAGTATTATATTGCTACTTCTATAAAATTTTGTCTGCAAAGAACAATGTTAAAAAAAGGGGCTTTTTTGCCCTATCCGTGGTAAAGTGTGGAAGCCATATTTTTTTTTACTAATTGGCGAAAAATCTCGGGAACACATTAAAAAACAACCCTTATTTGGGAGTGACATTGGAATTGATAATAGAACTTGCCACTAGAATTAGAACTACAAGAGGTTGTTCTTTTGCAGGAAATTCTCTTAAAATACTAACTTTCGATAACTAAGTAGAAAAAGAAGTAAAAAAAAACAAAAGTCATTTAAATAATTAAAGAATTTTTTAATATAAAAAATATAATATTTTCTGGATAGTGACATGTACACCATACACCCCATCCCCAGAAGTGTGAGAAATATTCAGGGTGAGAAATATTTATTTGAATTGACTAAATCACCTTATTATGATAAAAAAACATCAAACTGGGTGATCGGATGTCCCTTATTTTTCGACTTTCATTTTTTTTTTGTCTCACCCCCTAAAAAGTTTACATTTGATATAAGAATTACACACCCAAAATTTCAGCGTCCTAGATCAACACCTTCCCGTGCCGACGGGGGGTGTGAAACACCCCAAACTGGAATTTTTTTCAAATATACCCTTAAATTATTTTTTTTAACCCCAAATGACTGTTATTAGGTATAAAAATAAAGTAAAAGCAATATCAACCCCCATGATCCATACCTTCCCTTATCATCACAGGTTTAAAAGTAAGTAAAAAATATTTTTTTATGTAGTATTTATTATTCAAAATGATTAAAGTATTTGCTTTAATGTATCTTTCTTACGATTTGGATATATTTTTCTGAGCTCTGGCACACATTGCAATACATATTGTATTTGCTTTTCATCCTTTGTTAGGAGACCATGGAAATCTTCCAATAATTTTACCGACCTTTCGACAGTGTCGTTGACAACTTTAAGTGACATTATTATTTCTCGTCCATTCGTATAAGAATCTTGCGTTTCCCTTGTTTTCGGATCGTGATTTAAAAATTCCGAATCGGTATTGAAACGAGAAATTAGATCCATGCTATTGTTTTAATTTAATGTGTCAATTGTTCTCGCTGCAAAATGAGAACAATTAGATACCAAATTCAGTAAAAAAATGATTATATTAGCCCTTTCAGCCCCGATTTTTTGATAAGCTAGAGACATTTTTTTGGCATAGATGATTAATTAATACCCCGTCAATAACTCTTCAACCAAATTTAGACTAGTTTCCTCCACAGATTTATGAATAGTGTCAAATGCCTCCATCAGGTTAAGAAGAAAAAAAATCAAATATGAAAATTTTAATTTTATTTTATTGTACATGGAAATTTTTAAATTTAGATAAACAAGATGCACGTTGCACTTCTCATATTAAATTCGTGAACAAGTCTCGAGTTTACAGCACTACTGCTCATGGGCATTTGTATGTGTTGCCCAATGGCCAAGATTATCGAATGTTATAATCCACTGGAATGGACTGTGGTTTTTGACGTTTTATTGATACTGGCGAATTTCTATTACAACAAAGCATACATATTTTTACCCCCCACAGGTTTGGCTTTCCCTTATATACTCTTTGACTGATAGTTGCCCCTTAAACGGTATTGACTCATCAATACAAAGATTTTCTTCAATTACCAATTCTTCGCAGCGATTTTCGAATGATTTTATTATTGGACGTACTGTCCAAAGCTTATCACTATCATCGTTACGTTCTTTGTTGAGATCCACAATTGGTAAGTTTTTCTGAGGGATTCAAATCTATTACGTGATATGGCAATTTCATTCAGAAATTTGATTCTTGTTGCAGGTGCCTAATACAATCTCGGTCCGGGAAAACGAAGTATGCCCATTATAATATGCAAGGCTACAAGTTTTTCTAAAATCGCACTCATTCGAATTGATGTTTTTTCCAGTTTTTTCTGCCATTTGAGCAAATATTTCCTTTGGAAAGTATTTAGAGAAATGCTCGTTTGACTGTCACGGGTATTTTCATACTTATTGTCAGGTGGTGACAATTTTTGGTGGTGACGAAACTCGTGATCATCAGATCGACGCGACCGACTGATGATACAGATGATTATGTGCAAACGTTTTTATAAGGCACACTTGCGTTCACAACTCGCGTGGTTTCTAAGGGGACGGTGTACCAAGTGTATTACCAGAAAAAGCATAACAAAATTAATCAGCTTTAGCAATTGAATGAAATATGACCTATATGTGTTTTTACTTCAAAAATTCACTATTTTGCTAAAAATGTATGCTTCTGGTGGTAAGGGTAAATATCAACCATATAGGTTGATTATTATTTTCTTCTTTTCATATCAAGTATATACAGGGTGTCTCACCGGGAACTGAATCGATCGATATAGAGAAAAGTACGCATCAGAAATTTTTGAAAATTTTGGGAGTTACTAAAGTCGGTGTGGCCAATCCAACTAAAATAATTACAAGCAGCTGGCACTTCCGCTTATACCGGAAGTCGATACCAACTTGCTTATTTTAAATGGAACACCCTATATATTTCAGGGTTTTCGAAAAGAGCGTAAAATTCTGAGTCAAAAACATACTCTATGCCTAAATCCATCCGTTTCAGAGATATTTGACATTTTATAGAAAATTTGACAGGTGCAACGGTTTTCAAGAACCGTTATAACTTTCTTCATGTAAAAGATCCTCATTTGCTTCTTGGCATATAAAAAGAACACAAGGAGAACTACGTTCTACAACTGAAATAAATTCAATAATATCATACCAAGTGTTCCGTTTTTCGCGTTACATTTTGTCAACTTCAAACCGCGAAAACTTGTTTAGGTCAAATGGAACACCCTGTATTTTTTTACGTCAAGTTGTGTAAAATTGAATTCCCTTTTTTCTGATATTAGCATTGTGGGGTTAAAGTTTTCAACTTTTTGAAATATTTGCGATTTTATTAGAAATTCATGAATTGTTGTTGTAATCATTTCATCAAAATAGCCATGATTAGAAACAATCAGTCATTATCTTATGTCAAAAAATGCCAGCACGTTTAAATTACACCCACGAAGACTTTTTAAATTTGTTTATTATTTATGGAGAATGTGATAAGGTGAAATCAAGAACTTGCAGCACATTTGCTAATCGATATCCAGAAAAACGGAAAATAACACTAACACTGTAACATGCGTATTAATCGAATTGAAGATACAGCATGAACTAAAATAGCAGAGATAAGATCAATTTAAAACATGATTCCATTTTAATTTAATAATTGCTCAAAATTCCGCCATCGAACCTCGACACATTTTTCGCACCTTCGGATTAGTTCCTCATGGGTAGCTCTTCTAATTGAATCCTGTGATATGTTTTGAAATGCATTTCTTACTCTCTGCATACAACCTTCAATGGTTGTTAATGGGCTCTCATAAACTTTATTTTTAATAGTTCCCCAAATAAAATAATCCAGAACTGATAAGTCGGGCGAGCGAGCAGGCCATAAGAAAGGTCCATTATTGGCAATCCATTGATCATAAAAAGTGTCTTGTAAATAATTATTAATTAAATATGCGTTTTGTGGGGGGGCACCGTTGTGCTGATAAAAAATGTTTCTATGTTCGGCGAGAGGTAAATTTTCTAAATAGTCATTATTCAAATTTTGTAAGATATTCCGATATCTTTCACCTAAAAAAAAAAAAAAAACAAAAATTTACCTATACATATTAGTAGAAGAGTAAATTTAATTTACCGTTTAAATTTTCCTGATAAAATTGTAATGCCACCACTCTATCGTTTCTTATGGCACAGTAAACATTGAACTGCCAACTTTCCTGAAAGTTTCGCTCTCTGAACATATGAGGATTTGAGTCACTCCAATAATGCGAATTGTGTCTATTAAAAAGTCCATTTTTAGTAAATTTTGCTTCATCTGTCCATATAATATTTCCCAAATAAGAATCGTCACCCTCAGACCTCATTAGAATAAATTCACAAAAATTCTGTCTTCTTAGGAAATCTGTTTCTTTTAATCCTTGAACCATATGGAATGAAAACGGGTGAAACTTATGTTTTAATAAGATTCTGTGAATTGAATCCTTGCATAGTCCCGATTCCAGAGCAGCTTGTCTTAATGACATCCTTGGAAATGCATGAAAATATCCCAGAATGACTATTTCAATGTTTTCGTCATCAACAATAGGCTTTCTTCTTTGCATTTTTGCCTTGACAGAGCCATAATTTTTAAAATTTTCCAGTATGCGTTTTACAGTGTTTGGTGACGGTTTCCGTTTTTCTGGATATCGATTAGCAAATGTGCTGCAAGTTCTTGATATTACCTTATCACATTCTCCATAAATAATAAACAAATTTAAAAAGTCTTCGTGGGTGTAATTTAAACGTGCTGGCATTTTTTGACATAAGATAATGACTGATTGTTTCTAATCATGGCTATTTTGATGAAATGATTACAATTCATGAATTTCTAATAAAATCGCAAATATTTCAAAAAGTTGAAAACTTTAACCCACAATGCTAATATCAGAAAAAAGGGAATTCAATTTTACACAACTTGACGTAAAAAAATACAGAGTGTTCCATTTGACCTAAACAAGTTTTCGCGGTTTGAAGTTGACAAAATGTAACGCGAAAAACGGAACACTTGGTATGATATTATTGAATTTATTTCAGTTGCAGAACGTAGTTCTCCTTGTGTTCTTTTTATGTGCCAAGAAGCAAATGAGGATCTTTTACACGAAGAAAGTTATAACGGTTCTTGCAAACCGTTGCACCTGTCAAATTTTCTATAAAATGTCAAATATCTCTGAAACGGATGGATTTAGGCATAGGGTATCCTACATGTTTTTGACTCAGAACTTTACGCTTTTCGAAAACCCTGAAATATATAGGGTGTTCCATTTAAAATAAGCAAGTTGGTATCGACTTCCGGTATAAGCGGAAGTGCCAGCTGCTTGTAATTATTTTAGTTGGATTGGCCACACTGACTTTAGTAACTCCCAAAATTTTCAAAAATTTCTGATGCGTACTTTTCTCTATATCGATCGATTCAGTTCCCGGTGAGACACCCTGTATAATTGAAGTAACGATTTGAAAAAAATTTCACTTTAATGTTTTTATTTAAAAAAATTGCTTTTCACTAACTTCCAGGTCCATATCAGTCAAAGAGTATATAAGGGAAAGCCAAACCTGTGGGGGGGTAAAAATATTTATGCTTTGTTGTAATAGGGAAGGAATATGTCTAGAAGTCTGAAATTTTGAGTGTGCGATTCTTATATGAAATGAAATTTTTTTTCATCAAGTATACATAAGGGACACCCTGATTAGGGATTTCTTTCGCAATTGAAACCAATAAAAATCCACCACCTTAATTGGTGGGGATGGATGTAAGAGTATTCAGAAGTAATCACATTATAACTTGATAATAGCCATTTAACGAGGAGTTTTGGTTTTCTTAAAAATAGATAAATAACCGTATATTAGATATTGTAACTTACACCGTTCTTATGGGTAGTGAAAGATGAGGGAAACGAGAAGGAGGGGGGGTGAATTTAGAATTCTTGCTTCTTTTTCTACTTACCTAACGAAACTGAGTATTTTGAAAACATTTCCTGCACTAAAGAATAACTTTTTGTTGCAAGTTCTACTATCAATTTTAATGCCACTCCCAAATAAGGGTTGTTTTTTACTGTCTTCCCTATGTTTTTAGCCAATTCGGATGACAGATTCGTATTCAGCACCCCAAAATTAGTAAAAGATGGTTTCCACACTTTACCTTCTTTAACATTGTTCTTTGTACGTCTCTATAGCAGATATAATTTTGAATAGGCGAAATACTATCATGAAAATAATTATGGTACTTAATCTTAACAAAAACCTACCGGCCTGTTAATGCTTGTTTAACGAAAGTATAAAATTGAGCAATTTCCACATGTCACAGAAAATTTTATTAAAGCTGGAAATGCATATTCAATTTAAGGCTAATTCATTGTATCAAACTTTGTGTACCAATATTTACAAAATGAATTTTAGATTGGACTGAGTTCGCACTGAACACCACATTCGACGCACCCTTCAATTGCCAAATTGACGTTGTTTGAGAGTGATTAAAATAGATTTATCTCCAGTTGATGACAAGTTTGTTGGTGAAATCGTACGCTGAATGTAAGGTTATGGCATTTTCTTAATTTTTTTATATTTCTTATTGGGATCTGGCAGAGCATCCCAATAATAAACACAGAAAAAATTATCCTGTGTGGCAAATATTATACCATCTGCATATACTGCAGTTTCTGTATACTGAATTCTTATACCATCTTCTGTATTTTGCATTGTTCAATATATTTTGTAATAGTATATCATTATTTAAAAGTGTTCTTAGAAACTACTAGTCGTAGTTATTTGATGTATCCTTCTTTGTGTAATAAGGATGCTGCTCAAACTGAAGACTCTAGACAATAATGTTTTTGAATATTTAATACATGCAACCTCAAAATAATCCACTGCATTTAGGATTTTTCTTCAGACCAATTCATACAAAAGCAAATGTTGGTTTTTCAGGTAGGTTCGAGTGTCCTTAATAAGGTCTCAAAAGTCCCCAAAGTGGGAGTGTAAGGATAAAACTTGGCAACGCTGTAAAGGGCTAAAATCGTGCTCGGAAACGAATTTTTCGAGATATCTCGGTTTTCATTGCCTCTACGACAAAAATACATTAGGCCAAAAAGAAAGCCATGAAAATTCTCTATAAAAAAGATAGAGGGTCTTTTTTTCGTATACGAAATAGTTTTCTTGAAAATCTTGCATTGAATTTGCTTATGGAATATTATGGATAATTTAAGTACTCTTTTCCACACCACTGAGGTTGAGTACTAGGCGCGTTTTTTTAATGTGGTTTCCCCGGTAGGCCTAATCCACGACTGTCAATACTTATTAAAATGTTGTAAAATTAATAATATCCTTCTTGTCCGTTTTCTCCTTCATAAATTCATCGATTCGTTCGAGGAAATCCGAGTCAATCTGAGAACTTTCAGTCTCTGCTTCAGTGACGGCTTCTATTTCTGACGAGTTTTCAATCGGTTCAGCATTCAAGCAATATTTTCCATGGCAGTTGCCGCAAACTGGTGAGCAATTAAGTCCCAACCTCCGACAGCCACACAATGGTCCACAACCTTTCGTATAGTTGCAGAAAATCATCTTCAGAAGGCAATCAGTCGCAGGAAGTTGGGATATTGTTTTTGGCCACAATATGGTATCTTTCAACATCCATCCCCACACTTTAGGATTCAATACATTACCCAACCATTTCTGTACTTGAAAATAAACTCGAAATAGATGCTGTTGAGCTGTGTCATGAGTGGGTGGTAATGAATTCAATTTCACTGGTTTGCTTTTGCTCACAGCTTTCATAAAGCAAGAATACCGATAGTTGTTATCGATGGAAACTGCTTTAACTGGAGCGTTATAGATTGCGAGGAAAAATTTTATCCCATTTGAAGTAACTATGTCAGGAGAAGTACCAGTCTTGCTGAAAACTTCAGCTACAAGTTTCAAGTCCTGTCGTTTTTTCATCACTTTCAAAGCTACAGTCTTGCCTTTATTAAACAGAGCAGATGTAGTGTCACACCCAGAGAATGCGTGCAGAAAGAATATGTGATCTCGAATATCTTTATGGTGATCAAAGCTTCGTGAAGAATAAATTTTTCGTTGGACCTTCCCTCTGCCTGGTTTGAGGAGAAAAATTTCTTTATTAATAGGTGTACGAGCAGTTAAAATTATAAGAAGATCCACATCTTCCCCAACCACAACCGTAGTATTTTTACATGATTCCCCAAGCGCTGTTTCGACTATCAAAATGTCAGCATCATCTTCAGCATGTCTAACAATATAATTATTTGCCTTAAACTTTTCTGTCAACATCGAAATCAATATGGTTTTATTTTTATTATTGGCTTACAGTTGCAACCATCTGCTCATCAAAGTAAATATCACTTTCACGTTTTCTTTAGGCCGCTTTGATACTCGACGGACGAGTGTAGTCTTTACAGCACTGAAGATTCACTGTGGTTGAGGTTAGTTTGCCCAATTGTTCATGTTTTCCATCACCTCTCACAATACTGGCATCAATTAATTTGTCCAATCCATGATCAACCTTGACGGTAGGTGTATCGTCCAGCGGTTGATCACAGATGATACAAGTTTCACTCATTTTCCACACAATCACGTTTGTAAGCACTCACAGTAAAAATACGTTCATATGCCACACAGAACTATACAGTACTGTTAGTACTGTTAGTATCCCGGGCCGCCAACAGAATAGCACCACCGTCATATTCGCTCAGAAATGCACGCGTTATTTTCATTTCGGGTGATATTTCGTGAACAGGAGCTTATGCACTAACGCCATATGTCGGTGCATAAGTGAAGGTAGCGCGCTGGCATCTTGATTTAACCTTCACATGTAATTTAAAAGTCAACCTATTTTGTTATATTTCATACTTTTCGTATCATCGACATGTGCTTAATAAACTCAGTTTGAAACATTAATTTGTATTGTTCTTCCAAATGCCCGAGTATCCTCTTATGCATAGACGTATCCACGTAAAACTTACGGCTGTATCAAGGATGGAGCCAATCAGGATTTTTTTTATGTTTTAACCCTCCATGCAATAAAAACTGTCACAAATAAATTTTTTGATTTTAGGTATGACTTATTGGAATTTTTCAAGAAAACTATTGCGTATATGAAACAAAGACCCTCTATCTTTTTTATAGAGAATTTCCATAGCTTTCTTTCTGGTCTAATGTATTTTTGTCATAGAGGTTCATTGCCTCTATGAGAGAGATATCTCGAAAAATTCGTTTCCGAGCACGATTTTAGCCCGTTACAGCGTTGCCAAATTTTATCCTTACACTCCCACTTCGGGGACTTTTGAGACCTTATTAAGGACACCAGAACCTACCTGGAAAACCAACATTTGCTTTTGTATGAATTGGTCTGAAGATGCGGCTCATTTTTCACTAAATGCAGTGGATTAAAAAGCGTATCAGCAACTGCGTGTTGACTATATTGAATATCTGTTTCCGTTTCGGGAATAAAAGTCTGTGCAGTGGATTTTATCTATTAATATTGGTGTACAAATTTTGATCCAGTGTACCCACCAATAATTACTCCTTACAATTTGAACATTTCCTGTGACATGCAGATAATAAAATTCGGGTCACTACGCGTGACATTCTCAATGAATGAGGTAAACAGCGTCTAGTGTCTAGTACTAATGTACCCATGTATGTTTATTATAAAGCTACATTCAAAACCACCATTTCTCTCTTACCCTGTAGCCCATTTCTCCTTTTTGACCCTTGTCACCCTGCAATGATTAATTCATCCTGATAACAACACATGAAGGAATTTATTTGTCTAATTAAGATGTCAGCATACATTATCCAAATCAAATACTAACAACTAGAACACTAATGTTGGACCTGATATGCTCAGGTCGCTGTAATTTAAAAACCTAGGACGTTGACTGCCTGGTGTACAACACAGGTTTAAAGTGGGGTCCCCGGCAGCACCCGGCTTGAAAGAGTGATTTAAAATCCTAAACGAAATTAAGGGCAAGAGTTAATCGCAGTCAACGTGTGTAAATTAAATGTTTCAAAATTAAGGCACAGTTTAAATGTATGACAGAACTATAGTCCAGTCAACGGGGACTAATTTAATTGCTAATGAATGCATTTTTATGAAACCTTTTTTTTTCAACTTTTTCATTAACGTCATTACAAACACATTGCACAAGGTTTCATCAAAATCCATTCATTAGCACACAAATTAGAGATTTTGATCATTTCAGCGCTCCGTTGACTGGACTATCGATCTTTACAGGTCACATTTCAGGTTTATTTGCACATTTTCTGAAAGCAGTTCTAGCTAAATACAAATATTTTCACGAAAATCTATAATAAATTATGTGAATGATACAAATATCTGTAATGTTTATGCACATGAGAATTCTTAATTTTTGCAATATTGTCGTATTTTAAAATCTTAATTCTTGAACTTCTAAACCATTTTAGTTATAAAATGATGTATTCCACATTTATAATCTGAATTTGACAATATCTTTTGTATATTTCATTATTTCTCTAACACAATAAACAAATTTTAAGATATCCAAGAGGGAAAGAGGGGGTTGTTTGTGTAATAATAACACAGGCACACAGAATAAGAAAGTGGTTTCTTCTATTGACTAGACCAACTTATCTGTATGTATTTTGATGCGCTGAATTCGAATCCGGAGTTAGAATTGCTCCATCACCCACTATTTTTCTTATATGTCGCGAAAATAACCTAAAAAACTCATAATTTAGGTTATTTTCGGTATTTACAAAAAATTGGTGGAGCTAAACGGACACCTGATTCATATTCCGCACGTCGAAATACATGGGGGTTGCCTAATGGAGTCCCAGGAACTAAATTTTTCTTTCTGTGCGCCGGTGTAATATACAGGGTGATTCTTTTAAGGCGGCCATTAGAATATTTCCCACTTGTAGATGAGATAGACATTTGAGATTTGGTACCCTACCATAGTCGACCATTGCGAGTCCGAAAATAATAATTTCAAAATCTCGGCACTTCCGGAAATACCGGAAGTCGATACCGACTTGCTTATTTTAAATGGAACACCCTATATATTTTCGACTTTTCGAAATGACCATAAAATTCTGAGTCAAATCATGTAGCACACCATATACCTAAACTGAGCAGTTTCGGAGATATTTCACATTTTATAAAAAATTTGACAGTTGCAGCAGTTTACAAGAACCGTTATAACTTTCTTCGTGTAGGAGATCCTTATTTGCTCTTTGGTACTTAGAAAGAACACAAGATGAGCTACTTTCTACAAAAGAATAGATTCCAAAATAGTATACCAAATGTTTTATTTTTCACGTTACATTTTGTCAAATTCAAACCTCAAAAACTTTTTTATTTCAAATGGAACACCCTGTATTTTTTCACATCAAATTATGTTAAAGTAAATTCCCTTTTTCTAGTATAAGCATTGTACAACTTTTCGAAATATTGGCGATTTTCTTAAATGTCCAAAAATTTTTAATAAAAATTGCCATCAACTTACCCATGATTAGAAACAATCATTAATGTCAGTCATTCTTTTATGTTAAAAAACGCCAACATCTTTAAATTACCCCCACGAAGACTTTCAGGTTTGTTTATTATTTATGGAGAATGTGATAAAGTGATACCAAGAACATGTAACACATTTGCTGCTCGATACCCACAAGAACAGAAACCATCCGCCATACACTGTAAAATGCATATTGGATAAATTTAGAATATTTGGCTCTGTCAAATGGCCAAATGGCACGTACCAAATTTCATTATGGCAATCGATGTAGAATTAAATTTGAGGTGGACTTATATCAGCATGTCGAACACATATACTTTTTGAATTATTCGCAAGTTTTTGTTGAAAATTATAATTTATCCAAAAAAACCTAGAAGCCTATGAAACAATTGAAACAATAAAGTGGGTATCGAGTAGCACATGTGTTACATATTCTCAGGGTTGGAAAAAAAACAGTTTTTTTTTCATTTTAAACAAAAAAACAGTTTTTTTTGTTTTGAACAGTTTTTTTTGTTTAAAACAGGTTTTTTTAAGTTTTAAATAGTATGTTAAAAACATGTTTAAAACAGGTTTTAAACGTTTAAAACTATATTCAACTAAAATTAAATAGTGCCAGGGACACTATGTCTGCTACTACTAGTTGATGTCAGATGGCGCTCTAAAACGGATTTTACAGCACTCTGCAAATAAAATGCTCAGTTCAGTGCACGTGACCACTATATCAGAATTATTTATTGGAATGGATCATCATCGGTACTTTTCCTGCTTTTCCACAAACTCCAAAATAATACATTTATTTAAAACATTGCACTGTGTTTTAAACAATTGTTTAAAACATCGCATTATGTATTAAATATGTTTTAAACATTTGTTTAAAACCCAGTACGATGTTTTAAACACTTTGTTTAAATCATTTTGTTTTAAACACGCCATATTCTGCATATTCTTGGATTATTACTTCAACACATTCTCCATAAATTATAAAACAGATCTAAAAGTCTTCGTGGGTGTAATTTAAACGTGCTGGCATTTTTTAACAAAAGAGAATGACCGACATTAATGATTCTTTCTAATAAGTTGATGGAAATTTTTAACTAAAAATTCTTGGACATTTAAGAAAATTGCCAATATTTCTAAAAGTTGTAACTTTAACCCCTACAATACTTATACTAGAAAAAAAGGAATTTAATTTAACATAATTTGATGCAAAAAAATACAGGGTGTTCCATTTGAAATAAAAAAGTTTTTGAGGTTTGAATTTGACAAAATGTAACGTGAAAAATAAAACACTTGGAATACTATTTTGGAATCTATTTTTCTTTTGTAGAGTAGCTCATCTTGCGTTCTTTCTACGTACCAAAGAGCAAATAAGGATCTCTTACACGAAGAAAGTTATAACGGTTCTTGCAAACCGCTGCACCTGTCAAATTTTTTATAAAATTTCAAATATCTCCGAAACTGCTCGGTTTAGGTATAGAGTGTGTTACATATTTTGACTTAGAATTTTATGGTCATTTCGAAAAGTCGAAAATATATAGATTGTTCCATTTAAAATAAACAAGTTGGTATCGACCAATATTTCCGGAAGTGCTGCCATTTTGAAATTATTATTTTCGGACTCGCAATGGTCCACTATGGTAGGGTACCAAATCTCAAATGTCTATCTCATCTACAAGTGGGAAATATTCTGATGACTGCCTTAAAAGAATCACCCTGTATATCACCGAATCCTCCGCAATTTTCCAGAAAACCGTGTATGCAAATATATTACACACACACAAAAAAAAGTGAAAAGTGGTTTGTTTCTGGGACGTCGCGTCGTTGGGCAATGTATATCGATGTGCTGAATACGAATCAGATATCAAGTCAGGATTTTTTGTTAACCACGAAAAACAGGTTAAAATAGGCCAGAATAGGGTTTAAAATAAAAATTAAAAATTTTAAATAAGTAAACCATGTATTCGATGTATTTTTGACGCTGAACACAATACCGATATCACTTTCAACCAATCATGTCATGACTTCTTATTTATCCTGATTTATTCTGTTTGTGGTACCATACTCCTTTGTCTTCAAATGATTTTCGTAATGGTTTTCTTTTTCGTTTTATTCCTTTCGTTTCCACATCCCTTTTCAATATCCAACAGTAGTCTGCCATCATATGTACATTCCATCGACCTTGATATCTACGCTCCATTTCCTTTATGTCTTGGTGAGAATGTTCACCATGCTATGCTCTTCACTATACATTTTCTGGAAACTGGTGTATATTTAAAATCTTTAATTTTTATTTTAAAACCTATTCTGGCCTGTTTTAACCTGTTTTTCGTGGTTAATAAAAATTCCTGAACTAGTTTTGTAAAACTAACATCGGGATCGTGTTCAGCAGTCAAGAATACATCGGAGTATACAGGGTGCGCCACTTAAAATTCCCCAAGCTTATAACTTTTTTCTTTTTTAAGCGACGACCATGTTGGTCACATCAAATTGTAGATATTTTTAAGGCATTGAAATATGTGTACAGAGTGATTAAAAAAAAATTTTTTTTGAAAAAATTGTTAAGAAAGAAAACATTTCCTTGTTTTACCTCACCCTGTACACAAACTGCATTAATATTTCCTTATAAAGGTTTTAATTAGCTTTAATTTATGTGATTACGTAATATTAGAAATTCTTTTTGGTTTTAGAGAAAGAAATTAAAAACACACTTTCCGATTCCAAACTGATTCTTTTTTAAATAACTTTGAAAAGAATGTAAATAATAATTGTATGCTTTATTTGTAAAAGGCATATCACAAACAATATTTAACGTAACAAAACAGCAACAAGAAACAAAAGAAATAAATATATTTTTAAAAACAAACTTATATTAAAATGTACCTACTAAATAAGAAATTGCAATTTTTTTTATTTTAATAACATAAATTGAAGCTAATTAAAACCTTTATAAAAAAATATTAACACAGTTCATGTACAGGGTGAGGTCAAAAAAAAATCAAAGAAATTAAGTTTCCTTTCTTAACAGTTTTTTCAATTTTTTTTTAAATCACTCTGTATGCGTGTTTAAAGGCTTTAAAAATGTCCACAATTTGATGTGCCCGACATTGTCATCGCTTTAAAAATAAAAAAGTTACAAGTTTGGGGAGTTTTAAGTGGCGCTGAATACGTGAAACCTCAGAAAATTGACTTTTTTTTTGTGTGCCCGTGTAATTGATGAGACCCGTTTTGATCACAGTTGATATATTTACTCTATCGACCAATTTTTCCTTATCTTATAAAACTGTGAATCTGCACTTCAAAACGTTTTATGAAACTACTTCATATTTTCCTCCTACAGACTTCCCTCATAAGATTTATCAAAAACTAATTTTGCTTCACTTACAAAGTATTAGTTAACAATCACAAATAATCAAATTCAAAGAGTGTTTATTTGAGTCATCGAATAAATTAGTATTACATACATTACAATATACACTTGAGGTGTCTGTTGCTACATACGATTATCTTCAACAGCTTGCCATGGTACAAATAAAATAGAAGTCTCGCAAGTTCGTTGAAATTAAAATTGCATTTCTCTGAACATATCCCTGACCCACGTTATATTTTCGCACCTTAATTTTGAAACACGCAGTGTACGCGAGGAATGGCAATAAATTTCCTGCAATGCCGTTACAGCTATAAGACACTGGTAAGACTTCACATGAAAAAGTCTCGTCGATAGTGTGTGTAACCATAAAATAGTGTTATCGTTATATAGAACTGTAAATCAGAATATAAAGATTTAGTTCAGGTGAGATACTGATAAGATGTAGCAGGTACATGACACTACAACAATGAAAATGTCCGATAGAGTTTTAAAAGCGTCGAAGGTATGTGCAGTTGTTAAAGGTACAAGAAGTTGTCCATAAAGTCGTTTCATAGTTCGTATGGTTTGATTTTGGATCGAACCACGAATTTCAAGATATGAGTAATAGTACTAGGGTTTTTTACTGGGAACCGAACTCAGTTACACTGATAATGGCAAACAATATTTAATACAATATCTTTTTCCTCTTTTTTTTTTACTGCTCCCATGGCTGCGTTGGAGGTCTCTTTAGTCCTGTCACCACTACACATATTTATCCAAGGAGAAGCTCGTTCAGTGATGCAAAAGTTATACTCAGAGCTCAAGGCAAACCTCATTCTGAGAATGTCCAAGGACGCAAGGACACTATGGTCCCAAAGTATAACTGCTTATAACAATTTTCAAATCGAAATATCAGGCAGAGAGTATTGGAAAAACGCTCCCATATCGGTACAAACGATCTGGTATATGGACTGCTCCATGAGTCTAATGAGTCTGGCAGAGGATACAACTTGCAGATTCTGTCAAGAGGAAGAGAGAACCTCAGTAAATGTGCTGTGCCATTGCGAAGGTCTAGCCAGACTGAGATTCTAACTACTTGGCAAGGAGAGACCAAGGGCAGGTAGTTATACAAGGAGCTCTTATCAAGGCTATGGAGTCTGATACAAAAGACAAAGCTGGATAAACAGCTTTAAGTAAAATTAGATTAGGAGTGCCACAATAGATATACAGGGGTCGCGGTAGTCAAAGCCAGAGCTAGTTCCTTTTTTCAAAATTACAATCTATCTATTAACATTGCAATGAATTGTGTTCAAATTCTGACAGATTTCCTGTGGAATTGATGGGGTGTGGTTGTATGATATTGTTTTCAAAAATAACCACTTAAACGCAGACCATTACCATCAATTAAACCATACATGAAATTACACGATACAGGGAATGGTAATATGAAGAACAGAGTAAATGTTTAGACAAGATTTCTTATTCAGCGTGGAACAGCCAAATGGAATAAATTCAGTATCTCAATTATTGTGCATATTTATAAAATCCCGACACGTCGATTTTAGATTCTGAAATGACATCTTACAACGTACAAATTTCATCCCAAATTTAGGGGTTGCAACTGCCACTCGAAGGGGGTTGAATTTAGCCCCTTCGAGTGGCAGTTGCAACCCCTACATTTTTAAATAGGAAGTAGAGGCTTGTGATACCTCATTTGAAAGGTCTTTTCATTCTCTATTTAAAAATCACTGGATGAGAGAATTACATACGCAAAATCCTGGAAAGGTTAATGTTTGGGCGGGGATACATGGAAACCATGTCATTGGTCCCTTTTTCGAGGATCGCTAGAATGAGCAGCACGTTCTCCTGATCTTACACCCTTAGATTTTATTCTATGGGGATATGTGAAACGTATAATATACAAAACTAAGCCACGCGCTATAGCTGACTTAAGAAGAAGAATAACGGATATGGTTAGGTCGGGCACGCCTCTGATGTTAGAAGACATTTTTATTTATTAAGATGCTGCGGCTCGGGATTTTTTGTAAGTATGTACAATAATTGAGATACTGAATTTATTCCATTTGGCTGTTGGCAAAAACAGAGGTTTAGAAGGAAAATTGGAATCCACAGACATACTCATACGTACTGTCAACTATGTTTTGTCAGTTTCAACCATATAAATCATTAATAGTCCCGGTTCATCTCTTATAACTTGTAAATCAGCTTTAGCATTCTATTAGCTAGTCGAATTACGA
The DNA here is from genome assembly GCA_936432065.2 of Rutpela maculata. Lineage (NCBI taxonomy): Eukaryota > Metazoa > Arthropoda > Insecta > Coleoptera > Cerambycidae > Rutpela > Rutpela maculata. Next base: position 147,108,083 of record OW386291.2, on the reverse strand, counting down.
AGGCATTGCAGGAACTTTTACACTTCATACACTTCGAGTACATTTTGCTTTGAAGGCACATAATAAGCGTATTTGAAATGATTAATAATAATAAAAAATAATGACCAAAATTTGTACAGAGTATATTATCTTTGTACATGGACCGATGTTAATTCATGAATGATTTAAATGAAAGCACTCGCTTCACAATTTAAAAAATGTAACTACAACGTTGTTATGCCAATTATCCATTGATTTAAAACATTTCCATGAAGCTGATATATTTACAGCAATATCAATTCTAAAGTGAAATAAATAATAGATGAACTTCCGAAAGCAATTTAGTTGTTAGCATTTGATTTTGACAATTTGAACAAAACCAATAGGTATCTGCTCACATAATAATATGAAAACGGAATAACATATCCACAAACGAATAGTAATTTTGTACCAATTAATATTAGATATAAACTGGAAATTAATAACTGAGCATTAAATCAAATAAATGAAGCGTATGAAATTATAAAATAAAAAATAAAAAAAATAATACCGGAAAGCCGTTCTTGCCCGCTGTGCCAGGGGACCCCTAAGGGAAAATAAAAAAGAACAGAATCAGTGTGGTATGTGCGACTCATTAATACGAATGCGATTAGTTACAGATGCTTATGTTGAAAGCGTGCGGCTTTTAGCAGAAGTCATAAATACCAAGTCTGTTGACGTTAAGTATAACATTTATTTTTTCTGGTGTGGTGGAGATAAAAAAATTCGCATGTAAGAAAACTATGTGTTGCTTCTGGTATACAGTGTCCCTGAATAAAGGATGTGAATCATCTGTAAATAGTCCAGAGTGTTCAGGGAAAATAAATAAAATAAATTTTACCAAAAAATTTATGGCATTTCCATATTTTAGAAAAGAAATTACAACTAATCTAGCCAACATTAGAAGTTTCAAAATGTCGGCGTCTTTGATCTTTACCAGACGCCAACATTTTTTACACATATAAGAATTGTGTAGTCAAAGTTACTTAAGTTACGCTTTGTGATCGAATAGACACAAGAAACTTAGTGGAAAAAAATGTAGAGTTTAGCATTCTCTTGATTAATTACGTCATTCTTGCAACACGATGAATTTTTCATGCAAATAAGCCCAGATCAATGGGGTGATATTTATTAAGTAGCACACAGCGAGTGTGAATATCATGGTGACAGAAAAGATAATGTTAAAAATAGATGATTTTTTGGCCCCCATCGCGAAACGCATGAGAGAAAATGTTGGAAAAGGCTCAAAATTAATAAAAATACGTCTTCGTGTGTATAAATAACAAAAGGGTAAAAACTATCCCTATTCACACCTTATTCAGGAGGTGGAACGCCTACACAGCACTTAATATTAAAAAATAGGTACCAAGGTGATTAACCCGGAATGTAAAAAAGATCACCCCTTCGTGGTGCATTCTGGAAAATACAATAAGTGGCCAAATGATCCTCCTTTGAAAGTATCCATTTGCATATTTACTGTACCCTTTTCTCCAACATATGAAGTTCTATAGCTTACTCAGAAGTACCTTTACATGTAATAATATAACAGAGAATAAACTAATATCATTTTCAACCCCCTACAGTGATTAGCCATCTCTAATATCTATCTATTAAATGCAGACATAAGAACCAATAGAAACCGTTCATTTTATTTTAATTTGCTCTGTAAATATTCTGTACTAGATGCTGTTCTAAGATCTCTAAATAACGGCAATTTTTCTTTATGGGGATACTATTAAGTAACCAGTATGAGAGTTGATATATTATATTGACTATACAGGGTGTCTCACCGGGAACTGAATCGATCGATATAGAGAAAAGTACGCATCAGAAATTTTTGAAAATTTTGGGAGTTACTAAAGTCAGTGTGGCCAATCCAACTAAAATAATTACAAGCAGCTGGCACTTCCGCTTATACCGGAAGTCGATACCAACTTGCTTATTTTAAATAGAACACCCTATATATTTCAGGGGTTTCGAAAAGAGCGTAAAATTCTGAGTCAAAAACATGTAGGATACCCTATGCCTAAATCCATCCGTTTCAGAGATATTTGACATTTTATAGAAAATTTGACAGGTGCAACGGTTTGCAAGAACCGTTATAACTTTCTTCGTGTAAAAGATCCTCATTTGCTTCTTGGCACATAAAAAGAACACAAGGAGAACTACGTTCTACAACTGAAGTAAATTCAATAATATCATACCAAGTGTTCCGTTTTTCGCGTTACATTTTGTCAACTTCAAACCGCGAAAACTTGTTTAGGTCAAATGGAACACCCTGTATTTTTTTACGTCAAGTAGTGTAAAATTGAATTCCCTTTTTTCTGATATTAGCATTGTGGGGTTAAAGTTTCAACTTTTTGAAATATTTGCGATTTTATTAGAAATTCATGAATTGTTGTAATCATTTCATCAAAATAGCCATGATTAGAAACAATCAGTCATTATCTTATGTCAAAAAATGCCAGCACGTTTAAATTGCACCCACGAAGACTTTTTAAATTTGTTTATTATTTATGGAGAATGTGATAAGGTAATATCAAGAACTTGCAGCACATTTGCTAATCGATATCCAGAAAAACGGAAAATAACACTAACACTGTAACATGCGTATTAATCGAATTGAAGATACAGCACGAACTAAAATAGCAGAGATAAGATCAATTTAAAACATGATTCCATTTTAATTTAATAATTGCTCAAAACTCCGCCCTCAAACCTCGACACATTTTTCGCACCTTCGGATTAGTTCCTCATGGGTAGCTCTTCTAATTGAATCCTGTGATATGTTTTGAAATGCATTTCTTACTCTCTGCATACAATCTTCAATGGTTGTTAATGAGCTCTCATAAACTTTATTTTTAATAGTTCCCCAAATAAAATAATCCAGAACTGAAGTCGGGCGAGCGAGGAGGCCATAAGAAAGGTCCATTATTGGCAATCCATTGATCATAAAAAGTTTCTTGTAAATAATTATTAATTAAATATGCGTTATGTGGGGGGGCACCGTCGTGCTGATAAAAAATGTTTCTATGTTCGGCGAGAGGTAAATTTTCTAAATAGTCATTATTCAAATTTTGTAAGATATTCAGATATCTTTCACCTAAAAAAAAAAACAAAAATTTACCTATACATATTAGTAGAAGAGTAAATTTAAGTTACCGTTTAAATTTTCCTGATAAAATTGTAATGCCACCACTCTATCATTTCTTATGGCACAGTAAACATTGAACTGCCAACTTTCCTGAAAGTTTCGCTCTCTGAACATATGAGGATTTGAGTCACTCCAATAATGCGAATTGTGTCTATTAAAAAGTCCATTTTTAGTAAATTTTGCTTCATCTGTCCATATAATATTTCCCAAATAAGAATCGTCACCCTCAGACCTTATTAGAATAAACTCACAAAAATTCTGTCTTCTTAGGAAATCTGTTTCTTTTAATCCTTGAACCATATGGAATGAAAACGGGTGAAACTTATGTTTTAATAAGATTCTGTGAATTGAATCCTTGCATAGTCCCGATTCCAGAGCAGCTTGTTTTAATGACATCCTTGGAAATGCACCAAAATATCCCAGAATGACTATTTCAATGTTTTCGTCATCAACAATAGGCTTTCTTCTTTGCATTTTTGCCTTGACAAAGCCATAATTTTTAAGATTTTCCAGTATGCGTTTTACAGTGTTTGGTGACGGTTTCCGTTTTTCTGGATATCGATTAGCAAATGTGCTGCAAGTTCTTGATATTACCTTATCACACTCTCCATAAATAATAAACAAATTTAAAAAGTCTTCGTGGGTGTAATTTAAACGTGCTGGCATTTTTTGACATAAGATAATGATTGATTGTTTCTAATCATGGCTGTTTTGATGAAACGATTACAACAATTCATGAATTTCTAATAAAATCGCAAATATTTCAAAAAGTTGAAAACGTTAACCCCACAATGCTAATATCAGAAAAAAGGGAATTCAATTTTATACAACTTGACGTAAAAAAAATACAGGGTGTTCCATTTGACCTAAACAAGTTTTCGCGGTTTGAAGTTGACAAAATGTAACGCGAAAAACGGAACACTTCGTATGATATTATTGAATTTATTTCAGTTGTAGAACGTAGTTCTCCTTGTGTTCTTTTTATGTGCCAAGAAGCAAATGAGGATCTTTTACACGAAGAAAGTTATAACGGTTCTTGCAAACCGTTGCACCTGTCAAATTTTCTATAAAATGTCAAATATCTCTGAAACGGATGGATTTAGGCATAGGGTATCCTACATGTTTTTGACTCAGAATTTTACGCTCTTTTCGAAATCCCTATAATATATAGGGTGTTCCATTTAAAATAAGCAAGTTGGTATCGACTTCCGGTATAAGCGGAAGTGCCAGCAGCTTGTAATTATTTTAGTTGGATTGGCCACACTGACTTTAGTAACTCCCAAAATTTTCAAACATTTCTGATGCGTACTTTTCTCTATATCGATCGATTCAGTTCCCGGTGAGACACCCTGTATATTTCATAAAATGAAAATCTTTTTTTTTATAACATTACATTATCTAAAGTTACTATTATCCCTAAATTGGGGTAGATTTTGATTCATTTTAGTCACCTTGTTTCCTATTTTACTTCCACATCCTGTGGAAGTATAACGACAAAAAAATTTTTAAAAATTTTTATTGTTCAAATAGGCTTAGAATGTCACGAAACGTCGAGATTTTAAGTTTGAACGAAAAAAAAAATTCTGTCTGTCGGTCTGTCTGTAACTTTTTTTGTGCGCACGTTTACTCTGGAACCGTTTGAGATATTGACTTGAAATTTGGTACACATATGTACTTTAACGAGATCTAGAACTAGATTATATTTTCTTCTTGTTCCGTCGAAGGGTTGGGGGGTAAATTGGGGTAAATTTGGGGAAAATAGGTAAATCAAGCAGGTAAGAGTCCATAAAATTGGTATTTAGTATATACAAGAAAAGATAAGGTCCCAAAAAAAGTTTTGGCATTAGCCACCCCCATTACCACCCCCACCCATTATTAAAGGGGATGAAAAAAAATTGTGATTTAGTTTGTGTACAAGAACCAGAAACCTCAAAATATTTTTTTACTTCATCCACCCCCACTACCACCCCCCATCACCACCCCCACCCCGCTACCGATGTGGGGTATCGTTTTATGGGTTTTTGGGGTAGAGGATTTCAAATATTATGTTATTAAAGTTCCATAAACAATTATTTCCACATACAAATTTCTTTCGTTGTGAGTGACTTGGATAAAAAATTTGGATGTGGAAGTAGTGATTCCTTGAGCAGCGGTTTTTAGTATTTGAAGCGGTGAATACGATTCTACCACCTGAATAGGGTAGTTTGGTTATTTTCGAGGTTGCTAAATAACTCGCTATGTGTTCTTTATTAAAAAAACATGTTGACTAAAACCATACAGATCTATTGTAATATTACATGCTGTAAATATGTTTCATATTCATATAGAGGTAGTTTTTCGTAATAAGGATACTTTCGTCAAGACAAAGTGGATGTCTGTCCCCTTTACTAGTAGAAAATAATTTGGAGCATTACTAAGTGCCGTGGCATTTTTTTTAGTATTCAAGACTGTGAATAGAATTACCCGAATAGGGTAGTTTGGTGGTTTCCAGGGTCGCTAACTAAAGCGTTTTTTTTTAAATAATACTTGCTGTGAATATTATATTGTAACGTGTTTCCACCCTTAGGAAACTACCCCTTGCAAAATCCGTGGGTTCCAAAAATTATAACAAGAGATTGTCCACTAACACACTTTATTAAATATTTACAATACTATTGTTAATTTAAATACACTTTACTGACTAAAATCACAATGTTTATCACTTTTTCTTTTTGAACTCTTAACCTCACTTTCTATACTTTCTGAACTTTCTGAACTACTCGCCGAGAATGCGGTTGGTCTTTTATACCTAAAAATGACAGATCTCGATTGTTCTGTGATGACGCCACCATTCTCTAGAGAATTCCAGATGTCACTTTGGAATCTTCTGGTAGGTTCTTTTTCGAGTAGGTGCAAATACACTACATTCATTCAGACATTCGATCTGTTGAAGTCTGCCTACTTTTTAGTAACATAACCTTAAATTTTAAGGGGTGCAACATATTACACTGCCCCCTCCTTAAGCCTGAACGTCCCGGTCAGGCAATTCAGCCTCTTTCACATACTTCGCCAGTCTATCCAAGTGTACGATCTTCATCTTGGACTTTTTGTTTCGTTGAATACGATAGACGACATCATTAATTCGGGTAATAACAGTATACGGTCCATCCCAAGGAGGTTGAAATTTCGGGATCTCCATTCCTTCCGCTGTGGGTTGTACAGCCAAACCAGATCCCCCACCTTGAATCCCCCTGTACTGGCATTCTGATCATAACGAGCCTTTAAGCGGTTACTAGTTCTGTTCATCTGCTCTCGATCATTCTTTGGCTGTTCTCGACTTCCATTTCTGTAGTTGCTCATCGAAAATGGTTCTCCACGGGCAGCACAATTTTTACACTTGTGACACCAGGCCTCCACATCCTGGCGACTATTGACCCAATAGAACTGTTCCCGTGCTCTACTCAACGTCTTGTTTATGCCGAAGTGTCTGCTGGACGTTTCATTATGCGCTTCCTGGAGTACTTCTGGTACACGACACCTGGGAATCACTAGACGCATGGCAACCTGCTTCCCATCTGGGCTTTCCCATGCTCTCCTCAAAAGCCCATCTACGACCATAAGTGAATCCCATTGTGACCATAAAGCCTTCAGTCCCACTTCTTTGTTGGAAACATCCTTCCATGCTGGACGCGTTCCCTCTTCTTTTGCTCGCAACATGGGTCCGATTTCTACATCGCGCAATTGCTCTTGCCTCAGAATTTTCTTTGACCAACTGTCTGGAAGATCGACCTTGACAGTGTTCACTTCAACCATGTTCGGCAATTTTCTCACCTTGCAATCTTCCTTGTCTGTTTTTCTGTATAATGCAGGAGTTTTGACTGCCTGCGTTGTCAACAGCCTGGTTTTCTCGCATTGGTCGTTCACTTTTGACAAACTAATTTGTTCGTTCCCAATCCTTAACATTCGCTTCCCTACGTCAACAATAAATCCATACTGTTCCATAATGTCCAGTCCCAAAATGAAGTCATCCGTAATGTCAGCCACGATGACCCTGTGGTCGAACCTCAAATGCCCAATCTGCAAACCCAGGTCTACTTCTCCATGAACCGTAGCCCTGTCCCCCGTAGCTGTCCGGACAATCACTTCTTCATTTTGCCTCTTGGTAATCTTTATGCCCGATATAAATCCTGGCCGTACTATTGATGACGTAGTACCTGTGTCGATGGTAAACAAACATTTTCTTCCGTTCACATATCCATGCAACAACAGACTGCTTGCGATTCTTCGAAGCTGGGAAATCTTAATTTCTCTGGGGGCACTGCATTCCCTAGCCAGAACAACCCCCCTGGTACTGTTTTCCTGCTTCTCTTCAACATTCACAGCATTTACTCGACTCTCCAAATTCTGCCGTCGACAGTCTCGCTTCATGTGTCCTACCTTGCCGCAGTTGAAACATTTAATACCTCCGCTCGGCTTTCCTTTATTTTGTTGTTTTTCTTGCTTTCCGAGGCCATCCAATTTATCGCATAATTTGGTGAATATTTTCTGCATCTCAGTCAGCAAGGGGTTCTGGTTCATTTCTGGTTGCGATTCTTCGAGAGTCACAGTTCGCACTCTCGACCTTGGAGTATCCCTGTAAGCGGCTTCTACTTCGAGTGCACGCACCAAAGCTTCGCTACTACTTTGGTGTCTCGTCAGCCTCAGAACTCGCCTGACCTCTTCGTCCCTTATACCATCTAAAAAGGCCCCTACGGCTAATTGTTCCTGAAATTCTCTAGGTGCACTCGGATACGCCAGGTGTGCCAGTCTCTCTATCGCAGCTTCGAATTCCTGTAAACTTTCCCCAGCTTTTTGCATCCGGGATTTCAGCTGAGTCTGGTATAATTGGGCAAGGTGTTGATCGCCATACCTCAAGTCTAATGCAGCTTCCAAGACTTTAAAGTCCCTTTGTTTCTCCACCGGGATAGTCTGAAGTAATTCTGAGGCCTGGCCCCTTAACGCCAGAACTAATGCCATGGCCTTTTCCTCGTTATCCCAGTTGTTCGCACACGCTGCTGCCTCAAACTGCCTCTTGTACGTTGTCCATGAGCTTTGGCCGTCAAAGGAGGGAGGTTTTAACCGGTGACCTGATGATACCACCTGCTGGCTTCCTCTATCTCTCAACTGTCGTTTAAGTCGCTCCACTTCTCCTTCGAACTCACTCATCTTTCCTTTGATCTGACTGACTTCGGTCTCAACTACACCTACTTTTTCTTCTACCTTGTTTATCTCTTCTTTGACTTCACTCTTTAATCCTTCGTTGGCAGAAATGATAGCGTCCTGCTGTATTTTCATTTGTTCATTCAGAATTTTCCTTAATTCTTCTTGGCGTCTTTCTTGTTCCTCTTTCTCCTCTTGACGTCGTCTTTCTTGTTCCTCTTTCTCCTCTTGACTCCTCTTTTTCTTTCTGACGTCTTTTTTCTTCATCCTGACGTCGTTTTTCTTGCTCTTCCTTTTCTTCCTGGCGTCTTCTTTCTTCATCCTGACGTTTTTTCTCCTGTTCTTCTTTGTCTTCCTGCCGTTGCTGCGCCATCATTTTTTGGAATTGTTCGAATAAGTCCTGTATTTGTTTATCGGATGCCATACTTCTTGTTGTTACGGGCATACGATGAAATTAAAATAAAATAAATTTAACTGTCACGTCAATATCGGTAATGGAACTTTCTAGACAAATCTCGAAATAGCATGAAAAAGTCTTATCCAGAGTCTTTTGTCACTATCCAGTTCAGAGAATTTAATAATCTCCACTAATGTCCAAATAGAAAAGTTCTAGAAATTTTCACGCACTAAATGAGTCTTTTTCAGTGTCTCTATCACTTCTCAGTTCAAAGGATTTAATTATCACACTAATGTCCTAATAAAATGTTCTACAATGTCTCAAAAATGCACTTAAACACTATTTTCCTGTTCGAAAACAACCCTCGAACAATGTCCAGTAAATTAGTCCTGTGTTAGCACTAACCCTCGAGAATCCTTCTCGAACACTCCAGCACAACTTCAGAGCTCCTCTTGTCATAAAATTCCGCTTCTGACACCAATTGTAACGTGTTTCCACCCTTAGGAAACTACCCCTTGCAAAATCCGTGGGTTCCAAAAATTAAAACAAGAGATTGTCCACTAACACACTTTATTAAATATTTACAATACTATTGTTAATTTAAATACACTTTACTGACTAAAATCACAATGTTTATCACTTTTTCTTTTTGAACTCTTAACCTCACTTTCTATACTTTCTGAACTTTCTGAACTACTCGCCGAGAATGCGGTTGGTCTTTTATACCTAAAAATGACAGATCTCGATTGTTCTGTGATGACGCCACCATTCTCTAGAGAATTCCAGATGTCACTTTGGAATCTTCTGGTAGGTTCTTTTTCGAGTAGGTGCAAATACACTACATTCATTCAGACATTCGATCTGTTGAAGTCTGCCTACTTTTTAGTAACATAACCTTAAATTTTAAGGGGTGCAACATATTACAATATCATATTCTTATAGGGGTTGTTTTTGAAAATAAAGATGCTGAGGTCCGGATCAGTTGAAGGTCTGGCTTAACTAGTGTTAAAAAATCATTTTGTACATTTGTAATCACCTTAATAGCTATTTTTTTTAATATTAAGTGCTGTGTATGGCGCCATTTTAAGCCTATTCTGTATGATTTCAATCGAACCAAAATTTCTACCACCTTGATATTCATATTTATAAGGCCTTATTTAATATATGTCACCCATTGGAAAAGTCCCGGGACTATTTTTCGGTATTTTTCACGCCTGGTTTTATTTGCAAGAAAAAATTATAATTTTGTAAAAAAATATACGTAATTAATCAAGTATATGCTACAATCTACATTTCTGCCACTTGTTCCTTATACGCATTAGACCACAAACTTTAACTTAAAACTGACTTTGGGCAGTACGAAATGGTCTCAATCTCGAGCGCACCAATTTTTTTCTGCCTGGCATTCAGCTGCACTCTACGTTTCTACCACTGGGTGCTTGGTGCTTTTGCAGATTCACCCAACATACCATCAAATTCTCGAGGGTATGAGTTGCACTTGGTTCCTTCTACATCGTCTAGAACAACTTGAGGGCTATACGCCATTTACCTCAAGGAACCTTCCACAAATACTCATAATGAAATCGGGTCTCCAGTGGTATAAAATGCACTCGTAATAATTATCGTAGACTCTCTCACTATACTAATATTGATACTTGGACACAATCTAAGGTACAGGAAAATATTGCCTTGAGGTTTTTTAAGAGATAAAAATGTATTTTACTACTTTCTAAAATTTTTTTCAATTTTACAACTTTTATGTTAAGTACAAAATTAGTAATGTCAAAAATTTAGAAAAAAAAATAAAGTCATATTTTTTCTGGCTTTAATAGAACGTCTTTCAATCTTTCAAAGAAGTTCCACCATGTACAGTATGCACACATTCAGTATTAAATTCCATTCGAGTTACCTTGTCGTAAATAATGTTAAAGGAAATACCTAGGATAATGCCAATTGTCAGCGTAAGATTAGTATAAGTATAGTGCAGAGAGCAGAGTCCTTACATTGTATGACACAGAGTTTTTACATTAATTAAATAATTTATGACCCACAGATATTACTTTTGTTCATTAGTTGAAAGTTATATCGGAAACTACGTACATTAACTATCAGAAACATGTCCATTTGTCAATACGACGGTATCTGCACTGTGGTCATTAGTGAAACTTCCACACGACATCTGCTTTGTCTACTCGGACAAAAGAATGTGCAATTTCGGTAAGAAGATTAACTACATCATGCATGTTAGCATTGAAAGTTTAAGCTGGCTTCTAACTGCCGCTTCTCTTCAGTACACTGCAAATTTTTTAAAATAGCTCAAGAATTAAAGGAAAACCAACAAAAGCTATAAGATATCTTTGATATATTTTGTTCACATGGATTTCCTTTAGTACGGTGAAAGCGGCATCAAATTTGCTATATACAGAAGAAAATTCGAGGATGAATAAAACTGCGTGGATTCTAATTTTTGCTTATTCCTTCAGAAACATTAAAATCAAGGATATAGTATATTTTACAACAAGAGATGAAAGTACTGTTCTTTTTGTGAGATGAGAGCGAAGCGAGTTGGGCAATCTCACGAATGAAAAAAACGTATTTCATCTCGAGTAGGAAATGCTATTTTTTCTACTCATACATAATATAAATATCAATTTTTCCACTGACTTCTCTATATGAAAATGACATTTTTTTTACTCTAGAGATGAAAATATTTTCATCTCTAGAAGTGAAAATGAAAATGTCAAATTTATTATGTCAAATTAGACATTTTCATTTTCACTTTTTTTTGCCGACCAGAAAATACCCCTTTTCTGGAGAAATTTTCACCCAGAAATTAACGTTTTCTCGGGCTAGACTGGAAAATGTGCGTCAGAAATCGGCAAAAGCTTTTCCGATCCCTATTATTCTCTTTTCCGATCCATGAAGGTAAAAAATGCTCCCAATTTATATAGGTATAAGTAGCTTTGCTTTCTCGTTGCTATGGAAACGAGTTTGTGTTCATTGTTGAGATAAGTGTCAAACAGATAAATACACTTAACTTTTACGAGCTTTCAAAAGTCAATTCACAAGTTATTATTACCTATAGTTAATTATTGTTCGTAGTTGTATTTTTCTTTGAAAATTTATTAAGGAATAATAAAAATTGAAGTTGTCTAATAGTGTCGGTCGTAAAAATATTTTATTTAATTGGTTATTATTGTTTGTCGTTGTATTTATTAGAGAATTTATTAAAAAAATAATACAAAATTGATTATGTACGACAGTGTCGGCGGAAAAAAAATATTGTACGTTACATGGCCGAAAAACCGTATTTTGCAGGTTTCCCCAAGCTTCCAGGACTTCGCCCGCGGTTCGCCCTGGAATCTTTCCGGTCTTGTAACGTAAATTATTATTTCTCAAAATCTCGAGAAACACAAGAGGTTTGGCGAAACATTTCAAGAGATTATTTGAAAGTTTGTGAAAAACAGCGTTTCCATTACATCGACTTTTTCACCCTCTTCCAGAATTCATATTTTTACTGTCTAACTTCGGAATCGCGAACAGAATGGCCGCCCTCTACATTTAGATACTCAAGGCCATTCCAGATAATGTACATATTTTTTAAAAACTATATATTCTGGCGTAGACCCTATTATGAAATTTGTGACTCCTGTTTCTCGACTATTATGTCGTTATAGTAACGCCAGACTGACTTGGTATATTACAATCAAGTCTACTAAAAGCTCGCATTATAAGCACCGCAACTTCTTTTAAATATGGAATGTTGAACTTACCACAGGGCCAGCTTCTCCTGCTTCACCTTTTTTTCCTTTCCTTCCTCGCTTGCCTGGAGCGCCTGGAGGTCCTGGAGGTCCGGGGGGTCCTGAAATTATACTCTCCTTATTACATTATTAAGAGCTTTGTGAGAACTGCTCAAGTTTGAAATGAAAGTTCAGGTGCCGGTTGGGACGTCGAGTGCATAACTGCATAACAATTCTCGTTGCATTTTACTGCTTTTATCTTCGTGTTTAAAAGTTGCCGAGGATTGAGATTTAGTCTGGAGTTTGTTTTTTATTTAAGTTTAATTGTAAACTAGTATAATAATAATAAATCGTCTTTATTTATTTCTCTGTCCTGGTGGACTTCAGACTAGCTGCTCTACTACTCAACCAAGACAATTCATACAATAAACAAGCTAAAAACGTACTCTTCGCCAATTTACTGAGCCTTTTATATAATTGTTACACATTCTATAGGATACTCTTCACAGTTTTCTTGTAAATAATAAGTTTTTGGACATCAAAAATTTTGTGATACCAATTTTGTTGCGAAAAAGAAATACAACGTGATCTACCAAGAAATGCGGAAAATAAAATGGTGTGCTAGTCTTCAATGTGGGAAAGCCCCCTGCAAAGTTTTAGAGAATTCTGAGGTAATTTAGTATATTAAATTATTAGTCAATTTGCGAAGATACACTACTGATGTTGTGTAAGTCCTGACCTAATTCTGAAGAGGTCGACGAACTTACTGGTGAAAGAACGTATTCGAGTTGTTTACATTTCCTTGATTGGCATGAAAAGTGAAACCGGCCGGCGAGATCAAAAAAAGAGGTCTACACACGATCCAGCGGCAGGTAGTCAACATTGTTGGTACGCTTTGAAGATAATTGGAATTCCAGCGGACCAATTCACTTTTTCGAATGAGTTCAAAGCATGCCGACAAGGCTGGCTCCGTGCCGCTGGATCGTGTGTAGACATACATAATACGCTTTGAGAAAGGAAACAGATTCGTTTTCCGAAACGTCAGCAAAATACGTCATTTTTATATTTTTGTTCTTATTCATTATTTGTCAAAAACCACCCTCTAACTGATCCTTTGACGTAAAAGTCACAGGCGTATAGGTTATTTTCCAGTAAAATACTGGTTAATTGTATTATTTTGTAGATTTCAGACATTGTTTAGAAGAATACATGTGGCAGAGCATCCCAATAAGAATAGAGAAAAATTAAGAAAATGCCACAACCAACGTTTAGACAATATGTAAATATATTGTTTGTTTTTCTTTCATTTTTGACCTAATTCCACAAATTACGGAACCCGTGATAAAAGGAGTATTTTCTGATCATTTCCTACTCTTTTTTTCAACTTTTTTATTAACGTCATTACAAACACATTGCAGGTTTCATGAAAATCCATTCATTAGCACTCAAATTATAGTACAGTCACTGAAGGTTTTCACCTCCGATTTCGTTGAACCTCCATCGATTTTCATGAAAATTTGTGAGTAGTTAGAGGATACCTCAAGAAACAAAAGTGACATAGTGCCAACTTGCGCTTTTACCCTGGGGGTGGATGCCACCCCTTCTCGGAGCTGGAAATTATTTTATGAAAAATAACCCCAGGAATCGATAGAGGGACCAATTCTAAGCAAAATTTGTTATATAAAGTTATCAAAATAAATCAATACTTTTTGAGTTATTAAAGATCAAAGATTTTGTTTTTTCGTGAAAAAAATGCATGTTTTAAAACGGTTTTTCATAAATAACTCAAAAACTATAAGTTTTTACAAAAAAGTTCTCATTGCCAAAATTGAAGCTAATAAAAAAACGAATAAGCTTCTTCCTTAAAAAAACCTTTAATATTAATTCAAAGTGAGCTATAGGTAATTGAATGTATATTTTTTTTCGGCGAGTACTCAAATCTAAGTATTCAAGCTTAAATAACGGGAAAACGATGCATTTTATAAAATATACTTACTGGACACTTTTCAAAGTACTCAGAAATACCTATCAAATGAGCTATAGAAGAAGTTGATAGCATCAAAATTAAGCAAGTTATGATGAAGATAAGAGGACCCTTTCGAATTTTTTAGGAAAAAGTGAAAAATAAAACCTACGCCATTTCCACAAAAATTAAAATTTATAGTAATCCCTATGAGACTTTCTTTATTTTAGCATAAGTAATGACTTTAAAAATTTTGACCGGTTTAGAATGCATATTTTTGAAAAAAAATATGATTTAAAAAAATCAGAATTTTTCAAATTTTCGTAAATTTCATTTTCTTTTGATAATAACTCCAAAAATACTCGATATACGTAAAAAATAATAGAGAACGAAATTTGAGGGTTTTTTTTAACAAAGATTTTAGTTTTTTTTTTTTATTTTTGTAGGATAAAAAATAACCGAGATAGAAACGTTTAGCGCCTAAATTTTACTGCGAGAACCATGTAACCGGGGCCCTTTAACCTTTTATCTTTTAAAAAATAAGGGTTTTAAAAGATTAAATTTAAGCCCTTGAAATTACCTTTCAAATGGTTTTTGGATGAACCTGATGTCATAAAAATTAACGAAGTTATTGTTAAAAAACCAATAACATTTTTTTGGAAAAATTTTTTGAGCAGAGATTTTGTATGCATATATAGGAAAAAAGATAGATAGTAAGAAGTAGACGTGTCGATAGGTACATGCTCACAAAATATACATGTGTGAGTGTGTGTATGTTTCTTTTGAAGATAGAAAAAGTGAAAGGAATTCTGAACATCTGCTCGAAAACATAAAAAAAAAATGTAATGTACTATTAATATTTAATTAATTTATGAAACATTATTTAAATAAAAAATGAATAAACTTTTCATATATTTTAATATTTATTTTAATACATTTTCCTCTTAATTAATAAATTAAATTTTTATAAGTCACATAAGCACTGAAAAAATTGTTTCCAACGTTAAATTATGCTTTTTCATCAATTTGTGCACGAAGGGTAGTTTGGGGAATGTGGAAAGAATAATATTAATAAAGTTTGAAATATATTAATAAAGTTTATCATAAGTAATAAAAAAGATTCTAAATAATTAAAGCTATTAAAGCTGATAAAAAAAAAATCTCCATTATTTTTATGACAAGTGGTAGTTTTTAAGGGTGGAAAATTTCGCAATAAATAAATAATTACTCTAATACTCAGTAAATGAGATTTCAATTCAGTAATGTATTATTCAAATGATTAAAGTTTCTTGAAACCAATTTTTTCAATGATTCTGCATTAAGGGGGTGGTTTTTAAGGGTTGAAATTTCACAGTCAACTAAAAATTATATCATAAATATTAAACAAACCGTTTGTGTAATGTTAATATGCGATTTCATATTTCAGAAATACAAAAAATGATTTTTTCATGATTTTCGATTTAAGGGGTGGTTGCTAAAAGGGTTGAAAAATTAATTAAAATCATAAATCATGCATATAAGTGCTGAAAATTATTTATTTTATCTAATTAAACGAGATTACTTACGCCAGAATGCTTAAATCTGCATTTTTTCCCATTTTTAACAAAAGGGGTGGATTTCACCCCTAAAATGCAAAAAGCGCAAGTCGAGCATATGTCACTTTTGAAGTTGAGGGTAAAATATACTCAATCCCAAATTTTCATGCAAATCGATGGAGGTTCACCGAAATCGGAGGTAATAGTTGATTTTTACTTTCATTCACTGTACTATTAGGGATTTTGGTCATTTTAGCGCTCCGTTGACTGGACTAAAGTTTCTATTATGTATGTATGTTCTCGGAAGTAGTCTACATGATGAATAATTAGGAATGTGTGTTGTCAGAAGTTTGTGAATAAAACATGCCAACTGGAGATTTCTACGATTGAACATTTTAAGCCATTTAATATCATTGATAAATGAAGTTGTATGCTCTCTGCATTGCAGTACAAAAATAAAACGTATACATGAATTTTGCACTTTTTGTATTCGCGTGGAAGTGTAAGAGTCTAAACACGGGCCATAAACAGTATTACAATAATTAAAGATTGGCAGTGTCAGTGTCTCACAGAGTCTAATTTTAATATCTCGTGTAAGGCAATGTAGGCCAATAAATAAGCTGGAAAACGTGAAAAAGTGGTGGAACAGCACCGACTTGAAAAATTACTTTTTTCACGTCTTCGGGAACATTCATCAGCATTGCATTACCTCCATTACCTGCATTACCTCCAAAAATGAGAAAGTAGGGGGGGGTTTGGCGTGCCCCAAAAAGTAGCTGTCATGAAAAAATTTATAAAATTAATATTTCGCCTCGGAAATGGGTTCTAGGGCGTCTTTGGGTCGCTGATCACGAATCCGAGGTCTAAATTGAAGAATTCCATATTCCAGTATGGAAATCGTGGAATTTTTTAATGAAAATTTCACTTTTTTGAAATTTAAATATGAATATTGTACTGCGGAAGTGCGCTCTAGGGGGTTTCTTGGGTCGCTGATCACGATTCCGAGGTCCAAATTGAGCAATTCCATATTCCAGATTGGAATGCGTGCCATGGAAAATTCCATTTTTTTTAGAAAAAATTTAAATAGGGAACATGTGAAAAAAGGAATTTTTCAAATCGGTGTTGTTCCACTATTTTTCCACATTTTACACTTTTTTCCGGCTTATTTACTGTATTAATGACGTCTAGCATATAAATTTTTAAGTAAATAATAAAATTTTCTAACAATTGTGTTAACTTGGTCTATAAACCTAAGCTGGGATCTATATTTAACCAAGTTTTTTATTTTATTCTGATAGTCCAGCCTCCGTCCTTCTACCACTATGAACACATTGTTTATGGCACTTTGTCTGTCTTTAGGAAAAAATAAAATGGCAGGTAACTTTGAGCCGTTAATATTGAGGCAATGATTTTTTGATATTTTACTAATTTGCGAATGTGCTCGTTAAGGCAGATTTTCATTTGCAGAAATTTTTCCATGCTAGCAAAAAATATGCATTTGTGTCGTCGGCATAAAAATGAGAAGAAAAATGTAGTAAAACTCTTTTAAAATCTGAGGTATATATGATAAAATATAGTGGTGCCAAAATAGACCCCTGTGGGGCTCCGTGGATTATATTTTTAGTGACTGAGTCTACTGTTACTGATTACCTGTTGATTTCTATCAGTTAAATATGGCTTAACTAGGGAACATGCAGTGCTATTAATACCGAAATATTTAAGTTTAGCGCATAGGAGCTGGTGACTCGTGGTGTCAAAAGCTTTACTATAATCTAGTGACAGTAATATAGCTGCACTGTCTTTGTCACGACTGCTGATTATATCATCATTAATTTTTAGGAGCGCACTGGTGATGGTGATGCTGTGATTTTGCCTGAAACCTGATTGGTTTTCAAGTAAAATTAATTTAGCTAAACAGTAGCTGTAGATCTGGTCGTATAATGCTTGTTCTAAAATGTTTGAAATTACAGGTAAAATATTTATAAGCCTTAGGTCTGAAAATTCATTTGGTTGACTTATTTTACTTAGCGGTATTACAAGTGAAATTTTCCAGCTCTTTGGAAAAATCCCGTCAGTGATACATTTGTTCACCATAAAAGTGATAACAGGGATGAGAAAAGGTAAACAAATTTGCAGCATTTTTAGGGTTTAGGCTTTCCACATCGACATCCGTGACATCCGACATCCGGATCGAATTGAAAACTTCCCCCGTTGTCAAATTTTTTGAAGTTAGTTAAGACGTTAGTTATTATGTTTAAAAATAAGAAAGGCTATATGCCACTAGGGCACTAAACGTCATTCGATCTGCACCAAAACCTTTCAGTTCACGTACTAAACACCAAAATTAGTTCGCTAGTTTCGGCAATATACTGTCCAAATGCAGATATATACACACACAGACATTTTTAAAAACCATATTATATAATATACTTATTACTTATATACTTATTTATGGAAGCATTCGAAATATACGCCTTGGACAACTACCAATTAAAACCAAAATGTTGGTTTAGATACATTCATTATATGGCAACGTGGCCGTGAGGAACTGGAGAATTTCAAGGACTACCTATACAGCTTACATCATAAGATCAAATTCACAATGGAAATAGAAACAGATACCAAACTCCCATTTCTGGACGTCCTCGTGTTCAAGAAGGACAATGGAGGATTAATAACCCCTACGCCTGAGATGTTTACGTCAAAGGAAGAGTTAGATATTTAAAAAAACTACTAAATAGTAAAAATTTTTTTTTTAAATTCATACACCTGGAAACCAAAACCTTTGGGGACGGTCATACAGCGCTATTGCATAGTTACTTTGCTCAATTGACCGCCCCCAAAGCTTTTGATTTCCAGGTGTATGAATTTTAAAAAAAATATTTTTACTTTTTAGTAGTTTTTTCAAATAAAAGCTTTTTTTTTTTTAATATTTTTTTTATATAATTTTATTTTTTACTTTTTAGTCTACATATTTTACAGACAGACAGACAAAACCCTTTATTTTTCACCGCCATCCACCCCTTCCTTCTCCCGTCTTCTCACCTCTCTAACCTTCCAACCCCTTTCCCATCTCTTCCCACCTCTTTCCACCCCATCCCCACCTCTTCCCATGTCTTCCCATCCCTTCCCTACCTCTTCCCACCCCTTCCTCACCTCTTCCCACCTCTTCCACGTCCGCCATTTAGAATGACGTCACATAGTCTATCGTATGTTACTCGTCAAACCTATCAAGGGGGTTGTGAAGAAAAAGGCGGTCCGCCAGCTTGGGACGTCCGCCAGATTGTATTTAGAATGACGTCACATTGTTTATCGTATTTTACTCGTCAAACCCTTTCATTTGATACTCATATCAAGGGGGTTGTTACTAAAAAACCGATTCGCCATCTTGGGACGTCCGCCATATTGGATTTAGACCGATAATGGCTATTCTATGTTGCATTGTCACCGGACTTATACACGTGTGCCAAATTTCAAAGCTCTAGCTTAATTAGAACTAGTCAAAATTCAGCTTGCAAGATTTGACCTAAACAAACGTACATACAAACAAACAAACAAACATTGCAAGTTAAATAAAAGCTTTTAAAAATACTGTATTTTGCAGACGTTTTCCTTTCTCAAAGCTTTGTTAAAAATCAGTTATGTGCTGTGTATATTAAATACAACAGCTAGTAGGACTCACTTTGTTACGCTATCATTTGTATTTATTATCTATAGAATTAGTGGTAAACTTTTAGTTAATCATAGTTGATAGCTCTGTAAATTCATCTGTAGGTGTCTTGATTCTATTCGAAATTAAATATTTTATTCTTTTTAATGAAAATGTTTGTTGGCCAGATTAATTCTGCATGAATATATGTGACACGACCTAGAAGTACGTCACTGAACCGCACTTTCGGTGTTTCTTGCAAACGAGTTCCCGAGGGACTTTTGTGAACTTCTAATGACCATGAAGATCTATACATCACGTTATCGGTAAATAATGGTTATGCCATAATTTACGACTCATTTTTAGCCGATTGACAAATTACTCTATTGTTTTTTAAAGTTAAACGGGCACTTGAAATATAATGAAACTCGCATGGGAAATACGTGGTTTAGTATATAAAACCTACTTTCTGGATATACGTAATGAATGATCCAAATATATAGGTCCTACTTCTTAAATGATGTTATTAAAGTCCTGTCAATTAATGGTTTTTAGAGGGAAATGCCGAGATCCTTATTTTTGACTTGAGAGCTGTGTTTTTACTATTTAGGAGGTAAACAAACCAAAAGTCCCCGAACATAGGAGGTGCGGGGAGGGGAGTACGAAGACGGTCCCGGTTCTTGGTTTTTCGCTCATTTCTCGAAAATGGTTAGCCATAATAAAAAATTAAAACTGACTAAATTTTCTACAATAATGTTTCTATTAATTTTTGACGTATCTGTTATGGTTCCGTAATGGATTTTTTAATTGTATTCTATTTTTATCATAAATTGAAAACAATTTTTAATAATCATAGTAGAACAAATTTTTTTTGTACAGATATCTGCTTCAGAGCAGACCGAACTCAAATATCGAATACAAAATGTCTTTGTGTTTGTAAGTGTGTGCGTGTACACAGGGTGCGCCACTTAAAACTCCCCAGGCTTGTAACTTTCTTATTTTTCAAGCAACGACCATGTTGGGCACATCCAATTGTAGATATTTTAAGGCATTTAAACATGTGTACAGGGTGATTTAAAAAAAAAATTTTGAAAAAATTGTTAAGAAAAATCTTAATTTCCTTGAATATTTTTTTACCTCACCCTGTACATGAACTGCGTTAATGTTTTCTTATAAAGGTTTTAATTAGGTTCAATTTATATTATTATGTCATATTCGAAATTCTTTTCGGTTTTAGAGAAAGAAATTAAAAACCCTCCCCTCCTTCCGATTCCAAACTGATTTTTTTAAAAATAACTGAAAAAATGTAAATAATAATTTTATGTTTTATTTGTAAAAGACATATCACAAACAATCCTTAACGTAACAAAACAGCAACAGGAAGCAAAAGAAATAAACATTTTTAAAAACAAACTTTATTAAAATGTACTAAATAGGAAAAAAAAATTTTTTTTTAATAACATAAATTGAAGCTAATTAAAACCTTTATAAGAAAACATTAACACTTTTTAAGTACAAGGTGAGACAAAAAAATATTCAAAGAAATTGTTTCCTTTCTTAACAATTTTTTGAAAAGAAATTTTTTTTAAATCACTCTGTATGCATGTTTAAAGGCTTTAAAAATGTCTACAATTTGATGTGCCCAACATGGTCATCGCTTCAAAAATAAAAAAGTTACAAGTCTGGGGGTTTTAAGTGGCGCACCCTGTATGAATGTGTGTGTGTGTGTATACCGTTTCTTGTGAACACCATAACTTCTGTTAGACTTAAAATATTTAACTACAATTTGGAACATATGTAAAACAGCATAGTACAATAATCCCTATTGAAATTGGGCGATATCTGTAATACATGGTGATAACCAGAGGCCTACAAACTCTCACTCTTAATAATCTTATTAAAAATACCGTGTTCCAAATTTTAGGATAATATTGAAATATTATCTAATTTAAATAAAGTTGGTTTGAACCTAACGTATACCCGGTATATTGGGGTTTATAAATCTTATACATCTTCATATTTTTGTATGCTTAATCAAAAACCTTAGTAACATTTTGTCTGAAATTAAAATAAAACCTATTTAACGTAAGAGTGAGAGTCTGTAGGCCTCTGGTTACCACCATGTATTACAGATATGGCCATTTCAATAGGGATTATGTACTATACTGTTTTTTTAAATAATCACTATCATGGTTTAATATTAAATCTGAGATATACGATATTACTTTAAAAGCACACTTACTAAGCTTATTACTTATTTCTATCTTTCTAAAAATTACGAGTTAATCAAATTTTAATTACTACAATGAAGAAAGCCTTTCCGCCTGGTTACCTATTTCCTGAACCTTTATTTTCCTAAAGTGTAACTTCATATTCTCCGTCGTCCAACCATGAAAACGCTCCTGTGAAAAATCCAAAGAGTGCTAAATTAATCGAGGACTTTCACTCTCTAAAAGGACACTCCTTGATGAAGATGTAATAAAGGAAGTGATGATGGTTTATAATACACAAAACACAAAATTGAGCAATAATCAGTTTATGGAAATTCCTCACAGAATGGAAGAGGGTCGCATTATATCTCTCCCCTTTTAAGAAGGGTTCGCCAGAGAATGGCCCTTACGGCTGCTGTAGAGCAGAAATTATCCGCATACAGTTGTTTATGATACAAGTAAATGATGGAACTTTCATTCTGAAAGTCTTGTATTAAAATGCAAATAAATATTTAAACAGTTTAAGGGCAAATACTTCCTCGGCGTTTTAATATTTGAATTTTTAAATTTTGTGTAGTACACAGGGAATAAGTAATGATGACTTTTGGACTAATGAAACGGCGTATTTAAATTTTTTGGCTGTGCACTTTGAAGTTAAATATTTTTTACGTAATTTCTGGATGTGTATTTATCACATAATTCACATAGTACGTCGCATCATCTATACACGAGTAGCAGATACCGTGCGTGTAATTTCCCATTAGGCATGTATATTCACGTAGCGCGAGAGATCTGACAACACAGCTGCCGTAAATTCCTCCGTCGGGCGGAGCATCCCAGCTCTGTTATTTCATTTCAGCCAGCTGGTACGCGCGATGTTGTAATTTTACTCCCTATGCCTAGCGCTCCGCTACACGCACGGTATTATTTGGTAAATGGAATATTGGAAACCTAAACTAAATTTTATGGATCAAAAACTATGAATAATACAAAATTATTTAGTTGCTGCTTTACAATCATTCTCGGTGTCAGTTGACTTCCACATCCATATAGTGGAGCGGAGGGACAGTAATGGTAAAAAACAAAGGGCATAGCAGGATAAGCATGTGTTAGGTGCCCCCGCACCAATCGGGTCGAAATTTTTAGCACAAGTTGATAGTAGTGTTAGATGAAATTTCCCATAATATTATTTTTGGAAAACCATTTTTACGGGAGTTATGGGGGTAAAAAGAAAAATGAAAAAAAAATTTTTTCTCGAGAACGGATAAACTGATTTTCATGAAAAAAATATATGTTATGGCTTTTGATGGTGCAAATGTGGGAAAAAATTATTGAACCCATTTGTCGAAAAAAAGTGGTGAAAAAATTTTTTCAAAATAAAAAAAAATTTTTTTTTAGGGGATGTTCCAGAGGCACACCCACCATTTTCTTCCAAATAAATGCTTATATGCCCCTTTAAAACATATCCAATTTTCAAAGCGGTCGGAAGGGTACAACATACTCAAAATTGATAATCATTGGCAGACTGCGGGCGGCGCGTAGTCTATGTAATGAAGCACGACTTTTTTGTAAATATTTCGTGCAAAGGCGAGATTACCTTCTCCCCCTCATTTTCGAGGGTGCTGAACACGATGCAAGTGGTGGGAGAAGCTTTTGACCGCCGCAACCCCCTGCAACTTTTTTGAAAAATTTTTTCAAAATAAAATTCTCATCAATATAGAGTAACCTGATTCGTGAGAGGCAGGAGGACTCACGCAAAAAGGTCAACCCGAATTGTGAGAGGCAAGGGGACTCATAATAACCAAGCACCTCGACTAATGAGGGGCAAGGGAACTTACAATAAACAAACGACTATTTAGAGGCAAGGAGACTCACGATAAATAAACACCCCGACTCATGAGAGGCAAGAGGACTCACAATAAACAGGCACCTTCACTAGTGAAAGGCACTGTAACCTCCTCGTAGTGGACTTTGAAAACTAGTTCTTTCGTAGGCTGACTACGGACGTCATCCTTGCAAAATCTTCAGATTTTCAAACTAGATTTTGTTTGACCCCACAGTTGACGTCAGAGAATTTTTGCACCACACTTCTTGAAGTTTGATACTGATTTAAATGGTAGGGTTGTAATGGCCGCCAGTGACCGTTGTAGTAAGATGTAGTAATGAACCGCTAGTCTATGTAATAAAGGCAGAAATAGTGTAAATATTTCTTGCAAAGACGAAATTACCTTCCTCCGTCCGTTTTCGAGGGTGTTGAACACGATGCAAGTGGTGGGAGAAGTTTTTGACCGCCGAAAACCTCTTTATGGATCTCTTTGTTTTCTATACGGGTCTGGAGAGTCATTTATCAACGGGTTATACTTGAAATAACATGGAAGATGATTATAGAGTAAGTTGAGTCCAGACAGCAGGTCTAGGGGGTTAATTAAACCCTTCCGAGGAGTGGAAAATCATTTTTTATCAAATAATTCGGGTTCAAACGCGTTTCCCCCGTTTTTGGGTTGATCATGGGAAAAATATTCATTTTTAGCTCCAACCCCTCTTCATCTCTCAAACGGTGAGTGAGGGTGATTTCTGCCCGTTTGAGGGGGTTGGAGCTAAAAATAAATATTTTTCCCGTGATCAGCGACCCCAATAAAGGGGTATACGTATTTGAACCGAATCATCTGAAAAAAAAAACTACACCTCTCGAGAGGGTTTAATCAACCCCCTAGGCCTGCTGTCTGGACTCTACTTGCTCTATAACCCCCTTCCATATTATTTCAAGTATAACCCGTTGATAAATCACTCCCCAAATCCGTTTATATGAAAACATAAAGGGATCCATAAGATGGCCGTTTCAGGGGGTTGCGGCGGTCAAAAACTTCTCCCACCACCTGCATCGTGTTCAGCACCCTCGAAAACGAAGGGGGGGAGGTAATCTCGTCTTTGCACGAAATATTTACAAAAAATTCGTCTTATAATGCTTCATTACATAGACTACACGCCGCCCGCAGTCTGCCAATGATTATCAATTTTGAGTATGTTGTACCCTTCCGATCGCTTTGAAAATTGGATATGTTTTAAAGAGGCATATAAGCATTTATTTGGAAGAAAATGGTGGGTGTGCCTCTGGAACATCCCCTAAAAAAAAATTTTTTTTTACTTTGAAAAAATTTTTTTACCACTTTTTTTTTGACGAATGGGTCCAATAATTTTTTCCCACATTTGCACCATCAAAAGCCATAACATATATTTTTTTCATGAAAATCGGTTTACCCGTTCTCGAGAAAAAAATTTGTTTTCATTTTTCTTTTTACCCCCATAACTCCCGTAAAAATGATTTTCCAAAAATAATATTTTGGGAAATTTCATCTAACACTACTATCAACTTGTGCTAAAAATTTCGACCCGATTGGTGCGGGGGCACCTAACACATGCTTATCCTGCTATGCCCTTTGAATTTTTTGCTCAAATAGGCTAAAAATGTTATGAAACGTCGAGATTTTAAGTTTGAGCAAAAAAAAACTATCTGTACTTTGTACGTATGTACAAGTCCTATGGAACGGCTTATGATATTGACTTGAAATATGGTATGTGTATTATAAGTAACGAGATCTGGAACAAGATTATATTTTGATCTCTTTTAGTTGGAATGGCTAAATTTTATTCAAATCGAAATCGGTGGTTAAATTTTTATAAAAACTTTTTGTGATTTTCAGGTGATATTTGGATTACTTAAAAATCCGGCCAGGTTTACACCGTGACACCAACCATTCAGTTCGATCGAGAAGGAAACACGGTAAGTACGCTTTCCAGAACTTCAATTAAAATTTATTCCAGCACTGACGCCTCAACAACCTACCCACCAACTGGTCTATTTATTGAATTTTAGAATATATTATACAATCGTAAACATGAATTCATTAAAACTCTCAACACTATTTTACAATTACTGTAACAACAAACCAGACATGTTGGTCTGTACTACATTTAGACGGATCACTTTGTCTGCTATTCTTATGTCTGCTTCACCCACACAAATTCTCTAAGCCTATTAAAACACAGCTTATACTTTAATTGTTCATTTGATGCAGTCTTTGTCCATGGACGTGCTGGATTCGATCTGGATTAATTCATTACATCGGGGATATTTCTAAAAGAAATTAAAAAGAAATAATGTCAACTAAGTACTTCGACAAACACTTTATCATGCCTTATAGAAAAAATTATTGCAAGAAAAATAGCTTTATAGTCGCTTTTCTTACTAATTGTTTACTTAACGAGAAATTAATTAAAAAAATCATGGGACAGTTTTAATTTTAAACATTTTCGTGAACTTTTAGGTGAGTTATAACACGTTTAAAATAATTTTTCATAACAAAATGGGTTCTTCGGAGATTTAAAAAAAACTAGTAGGTAAAAAAGAGGTGGAAAATTTCATTTATGATTATAGAAAGACAAAAATAGTTGTTCATGAGGATGGTTCCCTTTTGCCAGATAATGTTATTGCAGATAATTTCAACGCTTATTTTACTACAGGTCATATAAATGCCCAACTTAAAAATTAGTAAAGTTATAGAACTTGCATTTTTAAAATAGTTAAGTGGATTCTTTCTTAAAAATAACCTTTTATTGTCAGTTCAGCACGGTTTCCTAAAAAATAGAAGTGTTGACACTGCATTAGTAAACTTTCACAGCTCAGTAGTAGACGCCTGCTTTTGGTCTTTTTATAGATTATCCACTAGCCTTTGACTGTAGATGACTTACTTATTGCCAATTAGTTTAGATATGGTATTAGGAGTACTGCTCTAAATTATTATCCAGCTATATTAAAAACCGTGCGCAAGTAGTCTATGTGAATGGAACAAAGAGAAATGAATATCTAATAAATGCCGGTGTACCACAAGGCTCCATACTGGGGCCATTTATTTACCTTATCTTTGCCAACGATTTTGCGTTATACATTCAAAGCAAATACAACGTTTGCATTACTTGTTACGCTGATGATTCTAACTTTTTAGTTGTTCAACAAAGTTCTGACGCAGTAAAGAATATATAGAAAGATCTATACAGAGACGTTATAATTTGGTCAGAGAAAAACCGGCTTACACTTAATGAAGAAAAAACAACTAGTGTATCATTTACGTACAACATCAAGGAAAACTCTAACGACGAATTTTTAGTAACAGATTCTGCTAAAATCTTGGGTGTCATGTTCCACCGAAATTTGACACAGATAGTTTGTGTGTAAAGTTCGGTAAAGGTTCTTACGGTATGCGCAACTTAAAAAATCACTGCGGTAAAAGTTCTTTATTGACATTTTAGTACTCTAACATACATTCCCATCTACTGTATGCAAATTTGCTTTTTTGATATTATTAAAATGAAGTACTCCATACATTAAAGCACTTACCAATATTTAAATACCATTCTTTCATCTCATCAATTTAAAATTTCAACAAATAAATAACAAAACTGAATAACTAAACGGGTATTATACAAAATGGGCTGTGACGTCATCGGTTGCATTAACATAACCACAAATTTTAGGTTTTTAAGTTTATTGTCATTTTCAATGATTATATCCGCACTTCTCATTTGAAACCAGTATGACTCCAAGCAAACATTTAAAAATCGACGCATATCATGTCTCAATATTGTTGATTACTAAAAATGGGCTGCTAATTATAGGTTGGATTTCCAACCTACAAAAATCGCCTTATTTTATTGGAAGAAGATATTTAAAACTTTGTGTACATTACATTGAACAAGATTTTAGTTGAAAATACGAGGACCAAGCGGAAATTTTCATAATAGTGACATATTACTTTGAAATTTTTAAAAGATATGTATTTTTGAGGTTAGGTGTTTCTGACCGATGACGTCAATAATATAGCTTAGTGTTTTGGGCGGTAAAATTTTAATTCAAATTTAAAAATACTTTTTCTTGGATATTACTCAACTGGTTGTGGCAATTCAAATGTTTTTAGTTATAATTAAGTATTACCTCCACAGTCAATGAGATTTTAAAATTTGTGAAAACACCGAATTGAGTACTACGTATGTTCGTCGAGCATTTATTCTGCAAAAGCGTATCATTAGGAATATGGAGAGTTTACATCCCCGAGAATCGTGCAGAGAATCCTTTAAAGCGTTAAAAATACTTACTCTGCCTAGTATATATATTTATGAAATATGTTGTTATGTTTTTAAGAACAAATCAACTTTTCTTACAAACCAAACACACCACAATTATCAAACAAGATTTACAGATCAGCTAATTCCTCATCAGCATACAACAGCAATGTATCAAAAAAGTGTATTTTACAACGGATGTAAAATTTATAAACATTTGCCCATCGATTTTAAAAATTATAAAAGCCTATTTACTTTTAAAAAGATGATAAAAAATTTGCTAATTAAAAAGTGCTTGTATGGTGTTAATGAATTTTACTCAGTCTGACTATTTATATATTTATGTGTTTATTTATTTATTGCGTGTTTATATACTTTTGTAGTTTGTTATTATGTACGTGTTATTCCTTATACAATTTTTCATGTATTTTATTCTATATTCTGAATTGTATTATGCTTATGCATATTAGCTCAGATTTTTGACGCACTTACTTGAAAGGTTATTAATTAATTGTACTTGTGATAGGGAAACAGAGGTTGTTATTATTATTACTATTATTATTATTATTAAAAAAGTTTTTAGACAAATTCATTCAGGTCCGGTAACTTACTTTTTTCGTCAAAGTGTACAAAGTGTACTCCACTAGAAGTAAAAACGACTTATTACAGACTGATTTTTTTTAAATAGTAAGAACAAATACTGGAACAATAAAATTATCTGAGTAATATTTACATCTCTCCACGCGATATCCAGGGCATATTCCCCTCACACGCTTTGCTCTTGAACCAAACAGGCACTTCGTAATCGAGTAATAATGATGAGATGATCATACAATTGCTGAGGCAAGGGTGCATATAAAACGGCTCTCCCCATTTCGCTTGCAGCCAATATAAACAAAACACTCGGCATCTACAAACGGGTGAAACAACTCTGTGTTTACCTAAAATAACACGTCGGTATTTGGACAACCTCTCTTTTGCTGAATAAATATATTGTGTCCGGTAAAAGAACTTTTTGTGTTTTTTACCAATTTCGAAGTTCAAATAAAGTCGAAATGTGTTACATACCCACACGATAATTCTTTCAGAAAAGTCCTTTGGAATGTATTTTTCGTTTCATGTAAGAGTACAGTTGAACACACTATAAACAATACATATTGAAACATATTACTTTATGCCTTAACTCTTGTACTTTAAGATTTCATTACATTACTGTTATTCATTTTATAGTCCATTTGCCATGAGTTTTGCCACAAAAGTAAGTCAGTAATTAGGTACATTTTGTGAACAAGTAGTTTTTTATAGTCATAACAGAAAATCTAGTCGAATCCGGTGACCGAGCTGGTCATTTAATAAGCCCATTTGTCCCTGTCCAAGAAATCGTGAAAGTATCATTTAACTAATTCATAACAATTCTTGCATGGTGAGGTGGCGCTTCATCTTGCTGAAACCACATGTTCTGTCGAGTGGGGCTTCTTTGAGTAAGCCCGGGAGAACGTTTTGGAAGAAATTTAGGTACCGACGCCTATTTAAAATACTCTCACAGAAGTATAATTACTCCGTTTAATGTCACACCACACATTTGCACCGAAAATTGATTGATTTCTTATTGCTCTCATCCATCTTGGGTTTTGGTCAGACCAGTAGCGGCAATTATGCTTGTTTACAAGACTGTTATCATGAAAACGACTCCATAAAATATTTGTAGGGAATGAGTCATTTTTTTCGCTCGCTACTAAAAATCTTCCCAGAAAATTTCTGTATTTTTGTCATTTTAATTCATTTAAAATCTACAGAAACCGAGAAAAATAAAGAAAAAGAAAATTAATTGATGACGATGTTTGTTAGGAGTTTTAACTTTCTGGACTTTTGAAGTATTGTTCTATTAAAAATCGCCTGTAGAGTATCTGAAAAAGTAAGATGAAAATGCAGCACCTTGGGGATAGTTTTTAGGGGGTGATTATTAGTTGAAATAACAAACTTGAAACTTTTTATTTCCGATACTCTTAAAATCACCTGCAGGAAAAATAATGAAAATCCTACCGGCTGCGCCATGTCATGTTAATAAAACACCAGTTGGAGATAGACTGTCTTTATTTCAATATAAAATCAAGTACTTGGGTCAGAACTTTCAGTCAGAAGCCAGTATTTTTAAAATTCCCATTCGATTACTAGTAGTACAAAATATATTAAGCAGATAAATAGAAAATCCGTGAAAGTGTGTCAAAAAGTGCATACAACTTTTGTCGCACCAGGAATTTTTGGGCGAAAATATTTTTTTCGTAATCAGGAGGTCATACTACATTAGAATCAACAATAAAATGTCTAGTGGAATGTAATAATAGAATGTGCAGTAATTATATAAGTTCAATAAACCAGCTAAGAGTATATAATATTTACTCTAATTCTTATTGTTGCGAATATTAAGTCGGTCAGGATTTCTAATCCTTATAAAAATCACCATCTACGTTAAATTTATTGAATTAGGCCATTGTTCGTATACTTCTAAAATGTATATTGAACTGCCAAGCCGGTTTATATAATAGGTGGATTTCTGTTAAACTGGCGGATAAATTTCTAGGCTTTCCATTAGACTGCGAAGAAAATAGATGGTTAAACGCAAGTAAGCGTAAGAACTTATATTTTAATACATTCACCATCCTTTAATCCTCGCCTTTGTTATTTGTGGGGATGTAGAGTTGTATGCTTTTAGAAAAAAACGAAATTTATTACGTTAATGTAATTGCTAAGGCTGCGGTTTGAATATACTTTAGCCAGAGATACTTTAACGTCACCAATAGCTCTGTTGTTAGTCGAGGTATTTTTTTCTTTTATTTATATTAAAAAAAATATATATTGCAGCCGCTGAAATTTGTTGAAAAGTAATTTGAAATGCAAATCAGCAAACATATACAGTGTGTCCCAGGATAGATGTAACGAGAGGTGTAATGGACCAAAAATTTTGGAATTTTGGAATGGTATTTGGGGATTGAATCCTGCCTGTTGTAAAACTAAAGTATACCGAAAATGACTTGATTTGGTGTTCTACAAGGTGTTTTATAAGCAAAGTTGTAAAAATCACCTCTAATAAAGTACCTTTATTTTTCAAAATATGAAAAAATTCCACTAAGAAAAGTTGTGTAGAATGCAATTTTATACCTCTATACCAAATTTCAGGAATATAAAATTATTTTTTTGAAACTTCCCATTTTTTCAATAAATTAGTATTTTATTTGGAACCATTCAATTAAAACTGCATAGAAATTATTTTTTGTGAATTAATATTTAAAGTTATGTAGAAGCTAAAAGTAGGCTATGAGAAAAGCAGTGGATACACATTTATCATTTATTATTGACATATCTGTCAAACGTAGTCAATATTATCCTTAATTTCTGTTTCAAATTAACTTACCAAGCATAAAAAATTAAGTGAAAATGGTACTCACAGTGCGTGAAAAAATTTATATTGTACAATGAGGTGAAAACTCGCTAAGAGAAGTGGTAAGCCAATTTAATTTGAAATTTCCAAACACTGCTTTGTCACGTACTCAGGCTATGAGAATAATTAAAAAGTTTCTGGCTACTGGTAGTGTTCTTAACATGAAAAGAAAAATAAAAGCATATGATCAAGACAATGTTGGGGCTATTATAGCTCATGCCTCTGTTATAAAAAATCCTAGGATGCCACTAAGAGAGAGATCAGCTCTTATTAATATTAGCAAGCCTGAACTCCAAAGAATTTACAAGACAAAGAAAATTAAGGCATGTAAAGCAAATTATAAACATACGCTTGAAGAGGGAGATGACGGCCGTAGGTTGGATTTTTGTTTGACCATTGGAGAAAAAATCATGGAAGAGAGATTTTTTCATCATTTCATAATTTTCTCAGATGAATCCACATTCACAACCGATGGTGTTGTTTCATCTCAGAATTGTCGGTTTTGGACTTCTGAAAATCCAAATTTTAGAATTCATGGTAGAAGACAATATTATAAAAAAGTAAATGTGTGGTGTGCCGTTTCTTATCACGTTGGAGTTATTGGACCTTATTTCATTGAGGGAAGGTTAAACCAGGACACTTATTTACAGCTTCTTGAAAGATTTTCTGAAGAACATTTAAATATTTTAAGCGATATGCCTTTCATTTTCAACATGATGGTTGCCCTGGCCACTCCACAGAAATGGTTAATCGGTGGTTGAATTTAAATTTTGGAGAAAATTGGATTGCCAGGAATGGACCGATCAAGTGGCCGGCGATATCCCCAGACCTATCAATATTGGATTTCTTTTTATGGAGTCGCCTCAAGCAGTTGGTTTACGCTGAACCACTTCCTAACGATGTAGCAGTATTGAAGCAGAAAATTACAAGTGCGGTAAACTCCATACCGTTAGATCATATTCGAAACAGTTTTAAGGACTTCAGGCGAAGGATCGAAATGTGTGTGGATGTGGGTGGTAGCTACGTCGAATAATAAAAAAATTGTAAATATTGTTTTGTATTGGTCAATAATTAATTTGTTTGTGAATCTGTTATGTTTTTGACATTTATTACTTGTTATAATTTTTAAACCTTATTAATCATCTGCTAGTAATTGTTTCTTGTTTTACAATTAGTTCGGTTAACATTATACCTTCTTACATCTCGTATATTCAATTTTTTATTTACCAATAGCCTATTTTTTGAGATGATTAACATTTGCTCCTACACAAATTTAAATATGAATTCAACTCTTAATTCGCAAAAAATGGGAAGTTTCAAAAAAATAATTTTATATTCCTGAAATTTGGTATAGAGGTATAAAATTGCATTCCAAATAACTTTTCTTAGTGGAACTTTTTCATATTTTGAAAAATAAGGGTACTTTATTAGTGGTGATTTTTACAACTTTATTTATAAAACACCCTGTAGAACACCAAATCAAGTAATTTTTGGTATGCTTTAGTTTTACAACAAGCAGGACTCAATCCCCAAATACCATTACAAAATTCCAAAATTTTTGGTCCATTATACCTCTTGTTACATCTATCCTGGGACACACTGTATAAGGTGTATAATGTATATGGACCAAGAATATTTTTGAAAATTTTCACGTCAGGTATGTTCCAAAAATAATATTAAGTAATAATAATAATAATAATATTCTTTATTCCCAATTAGACTGCAATAATAGTATTGGCATTGTCAAATAGTATATACTGGACAATATAACACATTATTAAAATATATATATAAATACACATTTTAAATATATGTACTCAATACAAAAACTAAATAATAATTAATAAAAAGTATAAAACACCTAGCCTATTATCACAAACTTGTCCCAAGGCAATTAAATTGTTTAACAAAAAACAGTCAGTAAAATCAGATTTTTCAGGTTATTAATTAATGGCTATTTCGAAATTGAAAGAATTCGGATAGGGAATAAAAACATTGTTTTTTTAATAGGTTTTTAACATGGTTTCTAAATTGTTTGAAGCTGCTTAAATCCTCTAGACTTTGAGGTAAGTGATTGTAAAGCTTAATAGAAGTTGCATATGGTCCTATGCCCATCTGAGCCAACCTACTCGGTGGAACATATAAGCCATTTGTGGCACGCATAGTGTATCTGTTTATATCACTATATTTAGGTATTTGATCAAGATTTTTTCTGACATAACACACACATTCTAAAATATGTAATGAGTAAACCGAAAGGATTCCATGTTGCTTGAAATAGAGCCTGTTGAAACATACTCCTTATTTATTCTCTTTTCTAATAGAAACACTTTCTCCATCCCATTGCAGTTACCCCAGCATAGAATACCATAAGAGAGAATCGAGTTTATTTGCCCATAATAAAGATTTAATTGTCTCGATATTTACTACGCCCCTTAGCTGCAGGATGGCATAATTTTTTGTAGTAAGTTTACTGGTTAGACTTACCATGAAAATCTCAGGAACAATTTTTGTCCATTTCTATACCCACAAATTTTACATGTTCATCCTGATGTAATAAATGAGATCCTGTTTTAACCATTAAACTGATATTATTGCTTACTCCAGTAGGGGAAAATAATAAAAGACTTGTTTTTTAAGTATTGAGGACTAGGCCATTTATTTAACGCAATTTGTAGCATTTTTGCTAAGGTTTTCGATGCTATTGACAGAAATAACAGAAGACGTATCATCAGTAAATAGGGTTAAAATAGTGTTGTGAATATTTTTTATTATATCATTGATAATAAAAAATAATAATGGGCCTAGTACGCTCTCTTGCGGGACTCCGGTGTTAATACTTAAGCCGTTTGAAATATATTTTTTGCAGTCTTCCATAATTTTTACATTTTGTGACCTTCCTGTTAGATATGACTTAAGCCACGATTATGCTGCATTGCGAATATCATATGATTCGAGAAGTAAAATTTTTACCATTAATTAAATTGAATTCGGTAATGTTTTGTTAAAAATATCAACTTAAAATTTAACATAATCTTCGAATATTCCTGGACACGATAGAAAACAGATATTTAACTACTAGGCATAAGAAATACAATTTTACTTCCGTACTGTTCCTTAATTTTTCAAAGTAAAACTTTATTTTCCCTAAAGCTTTAAATTATAGTAATTAAATTCTGGATTTATCTTGCAAGCAAACGCAAAACAGTTCATTTGAATTGTTTTCAATTGAATTTGACTCAAATTAAAATTCAACAAAGAAACGTCTAAGGCGGCTCTCTCAACCCTCATTGGGATACAATTGCCAATTTCATTCTAAAAGTAACCAACATTCCTTATGCCGTTCTTTTGTAGTTGATCCTCCCTTCAATCAAGATTATTTATATTTACTCCACTATATTTTAAGAACAATTTATATCTAAAAGGTATTTAAAATAATTGTTTAATTATACAACAGTAAAACTGGCAAAAAAAAAAATGTTAAATAACTAATTCATAACTGAATTTTGTCTTCACAGACATGTCCTAAAGTCTCTGTCTTCAAGAAATAGTTAGATCCTTTAACTGTCAAAATGACGCCGTAAAAATTTTAACATTTTGTATAAGAAAATTTTAGAGCAAAAGACAATTGAAAATTGGAACACCTAAATTTTATTATTAACAAAAACAAAGCAAGAACCAGGTTGTTAAACAAATAAAATATTAACTCGAGTATTCGACCTGCCATTCTTTGACAATAGGCAGGCCTTTCTGCAGATTCTTATACATTTTGAATGACTTCTTGGTTAATTTTGTGCATTTCATGTTTTAACTATATTTTTAAATCCTCTAAATTTTGTGATCTGTTGATATAGACCTTTGAGTTTAAATAAGACTATACAAAATAATCAAAGGGTATGAGATCTGGGGACCATTCTATCGATTCTTATCTGTCAATCCACTTTCCAGGAATATAGTTGTCCAGAAAATAGCGAACAGAACGCGCATATGCTGTCTTGCTGATATCAGATATTATTATCTGGAAGGTTAGGATCATTCTTGTTCGAAACCAGTTCTGCAAGTGCGGCTACGAGGTCATTTCACAAAAGCTTTTCCCAGTGAGGGAAAATTGTCGACTATTCTTGCCCATACTTTTAATTCCTGTAGGTTTTATGTATATGCCCCAACTAAGCAATAAGGATTTTCACTGATTCAATTACCTACAATATGGTTCTCTGTGGCTTCATTCGAAAGACATGGATAGCGTGGTACAAATTCATTAAGTTTACAGAACTGTACTCAGCGGTCGGGATAATCAGGATGAGCTTCTGAACCAGTTGATTTACAGGTCTACAAAAAAAAGTTCTTGTTCTAAGGTTCTCATCTAACTTCTCTGAAGTATTTTAACGCGCTGATTTTGGACAAAAAAAAATTCTATCGTGTCAGCTTTTCTCTACCACTAGTTTTTCTCCACCACCCCTTTTATCCTCTAAAAAAGGGCAAAAGAAAAAGGTCTTCCCCTAAGGTTCTGACCTAAATTTTCTAAAGTTGACGCGCTGAAGCCAATCTTGCACAAAAAAATTTTCCATTGGGTCAGTTTCCCTCTACCACCCTCTTTATCCCCAAATTTTTTTTGTCCAAAATTGTTTTCAGCGCGTCAAAATACTTCAGAAACGTTAAAATGAGAACACTAGGAGAAGAACTTTTTTTGCACCTCTTAAGAGATGAAAGGTAGAGGACACGTTAGAAAACTATTCTTTGTCCAAAATTGACTTCAGCGCATCAAAATACTTCTGACTGACAAGTTAGACTAGAACCTTAGGACAAGACCTTTTTTTTTTTTTGTAGACCTCTGTATTGTAGGGATATTTATCTTCTTTCAGTACACGTAATACTGTAGAGTCTTCTAATTTAATATAAAGTTCTCTTTAACATTCACTGCAGATACTTTATAAGCATTTCTTGTGATTGTTTGATATACTCCAGAGCGCCAACACTACCAAACATTGTTAATTTGATAATTATATTTCATGAATTTAAAAGCGGATTTTAATAAACTGTACCGCGACTTGAGTAGCGTCTTTTTTAAATAATTATAAAAATGTAGACGATACCTATTTACAGTTTTGTGAGGTATTAAATGCTGTTTTTGCAGAAAGTATTCCTAAAACAACTTCAAAAAACGTTTCATACCCACCTTGGTTCAGCAGAAGTATCATTAGAGAGATTAAATAAAAATCTCGTTTATGGCACTTATATAAAGAAAGAGGGGAAGTACAATTTAAGGTATTACGCTCCAAAATCAAAAGAGATGTTGACTCTGCACATAAATAATATATCGGAATCGTAAATTAAATCTAATCCTACTTGTTTCTGGTCTTTTCTTAATAACATAGTCAATGCGTTTGCTAGTTACTTTCAGTCTGCTTCTATATCATCATAGTCCAATAAAGATATCATTTTTCAAAAAAATTTCTCCCGGCAAGCTGACTTTTTTCAGGGTCGATGGAGGGGTGTCTCCCGAGTATCCGACCAAAAAGTCACAGTCCACACCCCTTGTAGGGTGTTGCAATAGGGATGGTTTCTCTCTATCATGGTTTTTTCTATCATCTAATTACGTTAAAGCAGATCAGGATGACACTTTCGATATCCCACAACTTAATACTCCAAGTATCAAAATAGAAGAAGTTCTCATGGCCTTAAAGAAATCTAAAAACAAATTAACTACTGGTCCTGATGGAACTCCATCTCTTCTACTAAGAGACTGCGCCATTATCTTCGCTTTACCGCTGACTACCATCTTTAATCGAGCTCTTCGAATAGAAACATTTCCTCAAATTTGGTGTAGGTCAAAAATTTGTCCTATATTCAAAAAAGGTGACAAGAATGCAATTGAGAACTATAGACCTATGGTTATCCTCTGTAACTTTGGCAAGCTCTTTGAGGTTATCTTATATGATATCTTATCGTTTCATACGAAATCTCAAATATCAGTTTATCAGCATGTTTCTTAGCTGGTAGATCAACAACCACTAATCTTGTTAGTATTACCAATTATCTTGCTACATCACTTGATCAAGATGGTCAGGGTGATGTAATTTATACTGACCTCTACAAAGTTTTTGATAGGCTAGTTCATGGTATCTTATTGAAAAAATTATCAACCTTTGGACTAACTACGCACTTTATCAATTTTTTCTGTTCATATCTGTCTAATAGGCTATTAAATGTACATTGTCGTGGTTTCACATCTGTTCAAGTGTCGGCAACATCGGGAGTACCGCAGGGCTCAGTTTTTGGACCACCACTCTTCATATTATTCATTAATGATATTTGTCAGGACATTGAGATATCTAATGCACTCCTATATGCCGATGACCTCAAGCTATTTACAATGGTTCGTTTCTTGTATTAATTTTGTTCGTTTTTTCTTTGCGTTCCCTTTTTATTCCAGTCCCTTGTATTGGTCCAATGTTGAGGTATGTATCTTCTTGTGCGTGTATTGTTGTTTCCTCTGTATTTTTTTTAGACGTCAGATGGTTTAGTTTAGTCATTATCCTGTTGGAAGAGTTTCTATGTTTTTGAAAAAAGCCCTGCATTTTTTCCCTCGTGCTTTTTCTCTCCGTCTCTTTTTTCTTTCAATGTTTCTTTTAATTCTTATTTAATTTAGTTTTAAATAATGTTAATGCATTCAATATCATTACTCTAAAAATGTATCTTTCCTGAAACAAATTTTATGGTGAATAAATTATGCTATTTTATATTATTTATTAATACAAACGAGTCTAAATCTAAAAGTCGAAATTATTACAATTGATATCAAATGTTACATACATTTTTCTCCTCGTAATTGGGTAAAATATTGTCACGCCCATTACGTGCTCAAGCTGAAAATTATATCTGAATTGAAACGGCAAATTAAATTCACTCACTTCAACACAACAATATTTATTTAATAACAACAATAGATAACAATTCACTGTACAAATATCACAATTACGATCTGGGAGATAGACCCACACCAAGCTTTCAACGAACAGAGGCCTGTGCCTAGACACCCCGGCGTCCCGGTGCCCACCTAGACGCACCTCAGCGCCCCCGTAGAGACCCCCGATCATTGTTTATCTTTTCATTTAAATACCTCGGATAGATGAAACATAGTTCAATGTTGACTTGGTATACAAAATATAACTAACCTTGCCAAATCAGCAATTATAGACATGAATGTTATTGAACTAATTAATTGTGAATTATATCAAACATTATTCTGCACGTTTGTTATGAATTCTTTGAATAATCTAAATTAAATTAGGAATTACGTTTGACAATATCGCACCTTAAAGAATTCTATCTAGGTTAATTTTTATCGTCCTGCAACAAGAGAAGCATTTTAAATGCCTTTTTATAAGCTGTACGAATCCTCGAAAAGTTTTTAACAACATTTTTGACATATTTGCCAAAAAAAAACATTTTGGTCCATATTGCCCCATTTTTAACATATCTATTAAGACCTGTTCGCGAAACAAAAATCAGTAAAGAATTTTGATCAAATAAATGTCTAATTTTGTTGCACCATTTCTATATACAGTATGTTTCAATATTATTAAATTATCCTGACTATATTCTTGCATTTTTCTCCAAGAAATATGGCCGAATTGAACCCAGGCCACCTGGATGGACGCGATGCCACGCCACTGATTTTAATATAGTAAATATTTTTCAGCCATGTTATATCCACCGCAAAGTAATATTTTAGCTCCATGTACAATGTGCACGTACACGTGTTTATAAAACACTATTAATATCTGGGTAATATTTTTTAAAACGAATGATTTGCATTGCTATGGGCATGAATGAGCGAAGAGAACAAAGGAGTCATCAATGAACGCAGTTAACAAAAATAAAAAAATGTGAACAAGTTTTAATAACGAGTAGGTACTGAATGAAAGAATGTTGCAGATGCAACTTTCTTAACTGCCCGCTAATGAGTTTGGAGAGGATGCATAGCCGTAAATTTTTAATGCACGTGCGTACTTAAGCAAATAGGTAATTGATCATTTTGCATGAGATTAATCAACGGAATCAATCGGCGTTTGGTTTAAAGAGAATAACTGCTTGTAAAGCAATTAAAGTAACAGATTTGTATACTATGTTTTCAGATTAAAATGGTTTACAAGCATGATAAAAGTAAAGATTAAATTTAATTTAGCAGTTTCTATGCTTAGCTTAGTTGCGGTGTTGCAGTAAATCTGTTTTCTCGTCCGAGCACCTAGTGAGGTGAATTTTTTCTCTACATCCGCCATAACACTCACTTTGCAAATCTAGCACGATCCTATTACATGCTAGAATAAAACAATTTTCTTATGTTGCTAGCGAATATTTCTTTCACATACAAAGTATCTCGCTGTTTCCTTATGGAAATTAAATTTCGATCAAATTGGCTGAATTTTTAATATGTAGATTTCGACTTTCTGATCAAAATGAGCCCAACTCGATCCTACATTTAGTTTCCGAGATACAGCTCAAGAAATGCACAAAAGGTCAATTTAAAAAAATTTCGAATTCATGATTTCTTATCATACATTTTACATTGTGGTACTTTCTAATAACTTTTTATAATAGAAAAAAAAAATAATGTTTGAAAAAGAAATTCGGTCAAATTGGCTAAAACTTTTTTCACATAAAGTTTGTGTCTTCCTGATAAAAAAAAACTCTTATTAAAAAACTTCGGACCTCTAATACTCCATCAATAAATTAAAAGTTCGAGAAGATACAGAATTTTACAAGAATTTATAATTAAGTATTAATACCAAGAACAAATATTTTCAAGGATGTTATTTTCATTATCTGGGCTTAATATTGCGTCCAATAGGTGAGTCGATGTTTAATGAACATTTTCTTGGTGTCTTTCAAAGCCTAAAAATCATACTATTGCAGCCTTGTGGGAACACATGCCTAAAGATCTTGCACCAGATTTACATGTACAGTAGTTTCCTAATATTGGGTTTGGATCAGCTTCCAAGTCATCAATCTGGGTATGTTCTATCCATAATTGATAACGGGTTGCATTTCTGAAACATTTCATTGACAGCCTGTGTATATTAATTATTACAACATTATAAATTAAGCAAGTATTAGAAGAGTTTTGGGTTAAAACATTTAGCCTTTAGAAAAGCGGATCATTTTCTATAGCTTGCAACTTCGTTACGCTAGACAAATTGCAATTATTGCATATACGTGTTTCTTCATGTCTTGTTTAGCAGCATTATTTTCTCCAAATATTTTCACGATTACTCTACGAATAAGCATGCTGTTGCAAACATAAGATTCAATTCGAATCATAATGAATACAAAGAAAAAAAATAATCGGACAAGAAACAGAAAATAATAAAAAATATTTCTTTAAATACCTGCACAAAATAGATATGAAATTAAGCACAGCAAAATTAAACAAATACTAAATTACACAGGTAATCCAGGACTTAGAGAATTTTACGTGGAAAAATTCATGGTAGTTCTGAAAATAGGTTTGCGTTATGTTTTTTTGGCTCGCTGAATCCAAATGTTTAACTTCCCACCGCAACCCCCTCAAATTTAGAGAAAAAAAAAAACCCAAAAATTGGTTTAATTTTTTTTTTTTTCGTTTTAGAGAATAATACCAAGACATTCAGAAAGTAAACAAATACAACAAAAAAAGTCCTTTGACATTTGGACGTACGACGAGTGGGAGGGGAGCGAGTGGATCCCGAAACATGAACCTCGGCGCTGCGCGTGAATTTAGATATCATACGGCAACTCCACAGTTGCTTTCTCATCATCCTTCTTCTTCCTTCTATTGAAACTGAATCTAAAACATATTTTACCTTATCAGGTCAGAATTTTTTTTTTAACCAAGGGGAACCTTAAATCTGTAGATGAAAACCGCGGCCAGTTCTGAAATTAGATATTTTTGCACCGATTTCAAACTGATATTAGGTACTAAGGTACAGTTTCTTGCTACTTTCCACTAATAGGTAGACAGCCCAAGTAACAATTTAAATTTTATCGTGATCTTCCCAAGGAACAATTTTAGTTTCTTAAATATATACAAGGGTGCTATAAAACTATTTATAAAATGCCTTGAAAAATCTATTTTGCTGTAACAATATCCTTAATACCATCATAAAGCGACTTGTAGACTAAAAGGGCCCACCCTTATGAAGGTTGTTAAGGCCTTTTTAAATTCTATCATAAAACTCCTTAATGAGGCATAGTGCTGCTCTTGAAAGCCTTGTTCGGGCCGTTTTAAAACCTTTCTTAAAACCTATTTTAAAGCTGTCAGAAGCTTTTCTATTAGCTTCCTGCATTTCTAGAAAACACCTAGAAGGCTACCTTAAAACTGGTTTTTAAAACTCTTATAAGTCCATATTAGAACTGAGAAGCTTTAAGAATGTCCACGAAGGAATCCAAATAATTTTATTATTGCATTTATTTTTTCTAAACTGATTTAAGCAAACACACCATCAGACTTATTGAAGATAAAATGAAATTTGAAATTTATAAAGCGTAGAGTGGAACTATAACCTCTAAGACCGATTTAAAAGGTAATAAAAAGACATCAGGTATGAGAAAAAATTAAAATCAACGGCAGTTTATCGTTAAAACTACATAAGAAAGGCCCAAAAAATAAGGGCCCCTCAGAAATAATAATGATTTTAATATCCATACAAAATTTACAAGACACGTTATCAGCAAATTTAAAAATGTGGGCTGCTTCTCGGTTCCCACGGTAATTTTCAGTCGTTTCTTGTAATTCTACCTTAATTTGCTAAAGAAAAAGTGATAATTATAATTGTGAGATTGACCTTGAATATTTTCATATAACAAGAAAAACATGGCCGGCCACTAAAAACCTAATTGTCATTTTACAGTCCTCTCATTAAACTATATATTCTAATAATGGTGATGACCTAGAACATTTACTCGAAATAAGTCCTTTTAGTCTTTTTGTATACTATCACAAAAAATCCCTTCCTTACAAAAATGCAAATGCACTTGGCGAAGATCACATGGACTTGATCAAAGCTGTAATAAAACGTTTGGGACGTTGATATTTGATACAAAAAACTTAAAACTTAAACTCAAAATAATTTGTATGTGTGTTTGTTTGAACGGTCCTTTTAAAATGGCCACTCTTTTTTATTTTCTTCCACCTTTCCAAAAAAGACTTAATTACATATAAGTAAGTCGTGAAATGCTTTTAATTAACACACACACACACATGCATCAACAACACTTCAGGCAGACATATTATTGTTTATTATTTTTATAATAAATGTTTTATTGAGGTTTTGGAAAGTGTTTTATGGAATTAAAATTTGCATTTTAGATTTATAGAGGCACTTTTTTCTTCATAACGGTTTCATCACAACATTTATCAAGGATGTTTTAAGAGTCTAGTTTTGTAATGGCCTTTAATAAGTACTAATAGGCTTTGAAAATGTCTAGTTTTAAAAAGGATTTAAGATGCATTTATTGCAAATATGTTAAAACCATAAAGAATAATTTAAAGCCTCTTTAAATCTAAATTGAATTTAAGACGTTCATTAAACTAATTAGCTTTATGGAGAGTTTTATGTAGGTTATGATAAACCCATCACAAATACATATTATCCTAGAAGCAAATTAGCGTTATAATTAGGTCTTACAGAATGCTTTAAAACTTACCATATAAGAGCAAGTATACTTGAAGCCTAAAAGGCCTTAACTACAACATCAATAAAGTACAAGACTATTTCCTAACCCTGACAAACCTTTCTTAAAACCTCCTCAAGTCCGAATGATTTTTAAATTGTTCCTTGGTCTGAAATGGTCAGCTATACGCCCTTATACCCAGATGCAATGAACTGCACTGGAATGTGAATAAAATAGCAAAAAGACATAAATAATAAGAAGAAGATAACCTCACACATTTATTTGATTATTTTGATTAGTCAAATGTGTGGTGTGGCTCT
Organism: Rutpela maculata; assembly: GCA_936432065.2. Lineage (NCBI taxonomy): Eukaryota > Metazoa > Arthropoda > Insecta > Coleoptera > Cerambycidae > Rutpela > Rutpela maculata. The sequence continues at coordinate 147,064,711 of OW386291.2, read as the reverse complement.
TATTGTTTAAAGTAAGTACCAGATTAAAAATATGGTATTCAGAATACAGTTAACACAAAAATCCTTGTTAGAAGGCAAAAACAAACACTTGATGTTGACAAAAAATCAGTGTCATCAATAACCTAACCCCAATCTAAATCGCGCGATTACTTATAAATAACTATATGTCAAACTGCAACTTTTTTTTGAAGGAATTTGTCCAGACTATTTTTCTTATGTTACATTTGGCAGTATACAAGCCAATACAGCTTTATAGCAGTTTTATGATTAGTATATTCAGGTGCCCCTTTAAAACTATTAGGCATACTGGTTTTATGAACGTTGTCTCTGAGGTAAATTGGTTTCCTAGGCCAAATGATTTTATCATGGTAGTGCTGACCACCACTATAAAACCTTTACAAGTGCCAATATATTCGATCTAAAACAATTGCTAAATGGTATCGAAACTCAGCCTCCAGGAGGTTGTTACAACTCTTAATAAAACTACTTAGGCTGAAAGAGTTATTGGCCTGCTATACTACCGCTATAAAGTCATTTAGCAAACTTACATCCTCAATAAAGCTGTTACAAAACCTATTCAAGTCCACATAGCATTTAAATTGTTACTTGGGAGGTATTTGTAAAACTGAGTGAAATTTTATTTCTTAATTTTTAGAGATACTTTTTGAAGGCGGAGTTTGATTTAAAAAAATATATTTTTACTTTTTTAGTAGCTTCTTTTATTTATTCAACTTCTACATAGTGAAGGAAGCTATTGTGAAATTCTCTTTATGTTGAGGACCGTGTGAACGTTATTACAAAAATAAAACCCCGTTTGTGAATTAATCGATACTACCGGCGACTTCACCAAATCTTCGAATATTCTCATATCTTCTTAATTTTTAAAAAAAACCCTTACGTGACGGGGAACGGGATTTCAGCGACCCCAAAAATATATGGTACACTGGGTCTAGTCTGGCGCACCTCGAAAAATATTTTGTGGTCTTGTGTTATTATTAGTAGAACTAAAGTTATATGTAATTAACGTGCTATGAAGGAAATGCACGTAAACAAAGAGATTCGCAATATTCAGCAATATGCTATGTAATTAATTATACGCGTATAAATTACAGTAGGTATATAGAATTTTTATGATTTAATCTCGGATCTAATTCTTTGGAGGTGAAAGGAGCCATTCCTGAAAAATTTTCAAAAAGAACGTTATGATCAGGAAGACACATACATATTTTTTGTGATATTGTACTCAACGAAAATAAAGATTTATTTATTTATCTTTTACGGAGTTTGAGAGCTGAACCTTCGCACTTTGCCTGGGGGACACTATAAATAACTGAACCCTAAGTACTAAATTATAAAATGGACAAGAAAAGATAAAATCAACGTTCAAGTAATAAAAAACCATGAAAATGTTTTGTACACTAACATGATTGAGATTGTCATTTAAAATTGAATCGGCAAATCCTGCTGTGCCAGAGCGCGAGCGGAGGGATTTTCACGATTGATTCTATTAAGAAAACTTTTATACACTCGACATAAGTCATTTGCAATGTCTCGGACATTGTCGAGTAATACCAAACGAAGTACAACCAACGTGTAGTAGGCGTGGTAGATTTACGCCCGTCAGTCGTTTCCAACGTCTTGTGAAACTTCTGCAAAACTCACCGTTCATTGTACAGCGCAGGCCACTCGAGGGCAGTCATAAACCAAATGTTGCAGGATTTTATAGAATCTTTTATAGCGAAGATAACGGTTGCGTCACTGGAAACTATATATTTATTTTTTAAAATGCCGGGTGCGCGGTAATAAATAAAAATATTGCTCGTTTGTTTAAGGGTAGTATATTTAATATATGGGTACATAAAATGTTGTGCTTATATACTTGCATTTATTTTTCGGCTTACATATATCTTAAGTATTCATGACTGAAGCAGTGTTGCCAGGTCTAGTGAAATTTCACTAGATCTGGTGATTTTTTTAAAATCTAGTGATTTAGTGAAAACTTTTATGAAAATGCCCATTTTTAATGATTTTTGAATCATCCAATTTATTGCCCTCTACTGGTAGGTAGACAAACATTAAATTCGAGTTGCGATCCATTTAATACAAAACTGTTCACATTAATCGCTACAATCGAATAGCCTGGGCTCGTTGCCCTCTAGCGGCTCGTAGACAAACAGTACTTTCTGGTTACAAACCATTTAATACAATACAGAGTACGAAGTCTGGCAACGAAATAATCAGATAGAGGGCGCTCAGAGCTATGCTGTGCTCAGAGAGCTCAAGAAAATTACGTGTCCTACAGAATACAAGTCTGAGTCGTCTGATAACTTTTAAAATTTTGACCTGGCAACACTGGACTGAAGTTTGATATGCATTTTTTTAAAATAAATCAGTCAATCTGTCATATATAACTAACTATAACCGCCTATTACTCTGGTCTAAATCGCGTTATTAAATCTCTGTAGATGCGATTTTTAAGGCTTAAAATGTGTACTTTAAGATGCTTCAAGGGGATTTACCTTAAAAATTAAATTAACCTTTTTTTTTACGAAATTAAAAAAAAAATTTGCTCGAAAATTCATGAAATTGTAGGTAAAATAAACGTTAACAACTTTTGTAAAAAAATTATTTTGCATACCTATCTACAATACATTTATAGTAGACCTCAAGATAAGTAAATCTGATGTGGAATGTATATAAACCTATACTTTTCACGAAATATTGAGAAAATCAAGTTTTTTCTGTAAATCGACTCAATGTTGATGGTTTCTATAATTTTTATCCTGTTTAAATAATTAATAAACAATTTCCTCAGGATTATATGTTTATAACTTTTTATTTTAAGTTGTGTAAAAGTAATATCAAAAGTTTTTAGTCGAAAGAAAGTCGAAGCTTCCCGTAATTATTCCAAAATAATGCATATTTTGAGCCTCTATTGACTCCACTAAATAAAGACTGTAGTTTATCTTGATATTCTTTTCTCTTCATCATCACTATTGCGTTGCCTTTGACTGCTTTTAAGACGATAATATCTTGGTTGTTGCGAATATCTCTAAGCGCGCGCTCTCTCTCTTCTCCTCTCGAGTGATGTTCCTCCTAGGTGGTATAATTTCCTCAGTTTACGGCATATGTCTCATGTCTCACTTCATCCGCCTTCTCAACTTGTAACCCTCTGATGGCACCTCTTCAATTTCTTCAAAATTATAAATATAACAGTTACAATAAAGTTCACCTAAATGTCATATGACAATGCAATAAAATAATAAGATATATGAATTTTTTATAGTTTGTACCGATGTTGTAGTTTTTCGTACTGGCACCTTCGCCATTTCATAGAATAATCAAATTTTATACAATATTAATATTTGCTATTTTGACATTATTTTAATTCAATTTTGAACCAAATACGCTGTCAGTGGAAAATGATTCCAAGTTTGATGTTCTACATCTTTATGGACCCGCTGTGACAGTTCAAATCCGTACCAGTGGTTTTCAACTACACTTGGCAAGCCGGTGAATCTTTTAGTTTCAGTGAATCCCTTTAATAAATTCAGTCTTTCATTGGTTTTAATTGTAAAACAAAATTTGACTAGTGTAATAAACATTTCAGCCTAGAGCAAGTCATAAGGTTATGTTCTAATCAGTTTGCAGTTATTTAAATAAAAGTCATATAGAACAGGCTACCTTGGTATTCCAAAATATAGTATTTTAAATTCATAAAAGTTTGTTCAATGAGTTGTGTTGTTTTTAAGTTGACAAAAGTCAAAAGCGTCATTTAAGGAGTTTTAATTAAAGAACAGGCCTTATTAATCAATTGGCGCAAATTCCGTTTTTTTTGGAATAAGAAGGCAAAAAAGTGGTAGACATTATTGATTTCTGGAAGAACAGGGGCATGTTCTCCATGTGTTAAGGTTCAAAACTTAATTGTGAACATAAACCTAATGACATCTAAGGTCAGTACATACTTTGTTAATAAATTTTGCATTACTAAAAGAAAGAAACAACATTTTCGTGATTTTACAGAAACATACCTGGGCAATTTCCATGAGGTGTAACTTTTTCAGGTTTTCTTCCTTGGATCGCAGAAATTCTGCCCTTAAGCCTGCTAGTTTTTTTAATTTTCTTTGCCAACTGATGGTTTATAGTTATTGCATCACAAATCGTAATTTGAATATTGTCGTATTGGAGCCCTAGTCTGAATTGGTACCAAGTGATACACCGTACAGAACTGCATGACTTGTATTGGGTACAAATGCTACTCGGAAGCATTCTTAAGTATAGCGAGAAGTGATTTGCTGGCACACGGTGAACTTATTTGATTGTTAATCGAATATGGAATGCAGGTACTGTAACTTATTACTTTTTGGGTTCCTGCTTTGAGTAAAGGAATTGGAAACAGCCAAGTCTGCATTAAGCGACGTAGAAAATCTAAATCCCATTAGTCGTTTGTTATATACTTATTTATTATCCGTTGATTTTATCACTGTTGCATTGCGTTATGTAAATGTTTAAGTGATTATCAGCTTAGCATAGTGTTATTCTGTTTACGGTCCTAAAAATGTATATATATATAGACTAGTTCACAAGTTCAAAGCCGTGTTAATTCTTGATAAAGCTCGTAAAAATAAGAGTGAGAGCTCATTGGATTCGGAATGAAGTCTAGAAAAATGTTCAAAACTTTTAAACCTGCACATAAACAATTGCAAAAGTTATAAACAAATGAAGATTGAAAAAAATAACGAGTTTTGTTTTTTGTAAATAACTCGAAAACTATTAGTATTTATAGTACAGTACCTAGAGCTAAAAAATATGCAAAACTTCAGAATAATGTCATACTGAACGGATTTCGTTCATTTTTGGCAGTATAATAGTAAATGCTTCACAGAAAAGTTTCTATATTGTACGGGGGCTTGCTAATTTATAGGGGGTGGATGCCACCCCCTCTGGGGTGGATGCCACCCCCTCTCAGGGGGTGGCACTTTAAAAATATATGGGACAGGTTATTTTTTTTTATTTATTTTAATTATTATTACTGTTTTTATATTCAGAAGTACTACAAGATCACATAAATTTTAAATTTTCATTGCTAATTGTTTAAACGAATTTTATAAACAAATAGATAAATTACGTATTTTCGAAATAAAAATGTTGCCATTTAATTGGTTATAAAATATTATGATTAAAAGAAAAAAAATTTTCTTAACAAATTTTTTTAATTGTCTATAATCATTTTTTCTCTTTTTCAATATTTAAACAAGCTATTAAGAAAAAATTGTATTCTTAAAATTTATTATTTGCAATTTTCTATAAGCTGGTAATAAGAAATTTTTTTTTGTTGTTAATTTGTTTATTTAATAAACAATTTGTTATCAACAATCGCCGAATGTGTTTACATTTTTTTAGATAGAAAAAAAAAATAACAAAAACAACTGTGTACATAAACATGTAAAAAATTTTTTTAATATTTTTTATAGAATTTTAAATTTAATTTTTTTTTTGACATGTTTATGTATACGGTTATTATTTTTTTTTCTATCTAAAAAAATATAAACACATTCGGCGATTGTGAATAACAAATTGTTTATTAAATAAACAAATAAATTAAACAAAAAACAGAATTGCAAATAATACATTGTAAGAATAAAATTTTTTCGTAATAATTTGTTTCAATACTGAAAAAAGGAAAGAAAATGATTATAGACAATTCAAATTTTTTTTCTTTTAATCATAATATTTTATAACGAATAAAATGGCAGAAAATTAAAAAAAAAAACGTAATTTATCTATTTGTTTATAGAATTTGTTTAAACAATTAGCAATAAAAATTTAAAGTTTATGTGATCTTATAGTACTTTTGAATAAAAAAACAATAATAATAATTAAAATTAATAAAAAATAATTTTCAATCTCTTTTTCATTTTTTAGTTATTTGTTAGGTTAAATAATTAATAACTAATAGATTGTAACAATTAGAAACATCGCAATGTCATAATCCCATAAAGTATAGTTGACGTAGGGTCTCCACGAAGCGAAATAATTTTAGTGGCTTTTGTTTAACAATTATCCGACTTGAAATATAAACGCAAACCCTAAAAAATTTGTTAATTAACAATAGGCTCATTCTATGAAAAATCGGTGAAACATTTTTTTTATATTGTTTATATTGTTCCTTTAAGTGTCTAATATTGTTCCTTTAAGTGTCTAATAATACCATAATTTTTTAAAGTTTTTAAATTAATATTTAATAACATCAAAAAATATTTTTACTTATTACGGCCGGTTTAAGAGCATCGTAACGGCTTAGTGTTCGCCGCGCGGAGCTCTATTTTCAACATTAAATTAAAATTATTAATAATAGAGATAGAGTTTCAGGAGTCGAGACTTTTTTATTGAAAATTTCTTCCTATTTAAGAATCTTTCTTTAAAATTTCTTAAATACTAATAGTTTTCGAGTTATTTGCAAAAAATAAAACTCGTTATTTTTTTCAATCTTCATTTGTTTATAACTTTTGCAATTGTTCATGTGCGAGTTTGAAAATTTTGAATATTTTTCTAAACGCTATTCCGAATACAACGAGCCCTTACTCTTATTTTTACGAGCTTTGTCAAGAATTAACACGGCTTTGAACTTGTGAACTAGTGTAATAAACTGTATACAGATTTATTGGTATCAATACTTATTAGTCTAGAAATTTTCTTTACACTAGTGCTAGTAATGCTTACCTAGATAAGTGTAATTCATTTAATTCGGAAGGTTTTAACTTCAACCCTAAATTTCAGTTATTTATTATTGTTTTGTTCTACCCATTTTACAAGTATTTGTCTACTAATCTTTATATTAAATTGTTATTTTACACTGGTTTTTCCTTTAAATTTTGTGTCTATTTCTCCATCCCCTTCTGCCAAGTTATCGCTGAATACTCAAAATAATATTTTATAACAATGATGTAAGTAGAAATACAAGATATTTATTTTTAATGACTAAATAAATCATTCTGAGGTTATTGCATTAACTGACAGATGTCATAAACCTTTCCCGCGACCCGTTTTCGACACTAGAGTGACGAATTTTGGTTAGTTACATTCCAAATTCGGTTGCGTCCTTTGACGACACACCGCTTTAGCAAAAAATTATGGAACGCTGCTTGGCGTGGTTTTTCAATGCAACTTATATTGCTAATTTGAACAAATAATAATTAAAATTTTAAGTAATAGCTATTTATTACAAAGTACATGATTTAAGTGGACAAACAACACAATTTCTCCATCACTATCATAGGTCAACGTCATGTAATGACTCTTTACACGCAATTTTAAATACTGATTGTTATAAGTCTTGTAAGGATACAATTACGGTTAAAAGTAGAATTTATGAAGATTGCCGAATAAATCATGTGAAGTAAAACGCGAATAATAGTTTCAGGAAGCAAAACTTAGAGAGTTAATAGACAAGATGAATTTTTCAGGCAATGATCGTAAGAGTGCTCGTAAAATGTATTCATTAAGTGTGCAACTGACAGGTAAATGGGATTATATATTTTCAATTACACAATCAAAAGTAATATAATATCACACAAAACATTAATGATGATTAGGCGACCACGTTTATACGCTAGTATTCGTGATTAGTATCTCAAGTTGAGTACTACCAGCGGCGTAGCACTGCATATACAACGCTGGCCATATGTATGAAATGAATTCATTTTACGAACTTTGGGCAAAAACCTAAGCTAAAACAGGTCGATTTTTAATCTGAAATTGCCATTATTTAGCATAAAAATAAACCCCTCGCGTTCACTCCTTCTGAATATTATCTGGTCGATTAACAGGAAAAATTCTACCAATTCAAACTGGGCGATAGTCCACTAACCCGCGATGTAACACGAATCAGACAGCATAATGCCATACTTTTCAACCTGAAACAGCCATTACCAATACCAGGCGTTGCCTATCTTTCGGCAACACTTTCCTGAACCATAATTCTTCCTTTTCACCACCTTTTACCTCAGACGTCTCTATTCACCTTCCTTTTTGTTAATCTTTGTTAGTTTTTGTTCTTTTGTCCTCTTTTGTTTCATTTTCAAAATCCCCCGTTGGTCAATAACTTTTTCTGGTAAAATCCAAACTTTTTAAACTACAACATCCCCTCACCCTACCTTCTTGGAGGCGGTACGACCACCAGGACGAAAGATGTCATTCGCTCGAACGAATTTTTCCACTGAGTTTTCCCCGTATCAGTAATCGAAACTTTAAACAGTGCAGTGCGCCCTAACAAGTGCACCATAAATAAAAACCAATAAGTTTAATTTTAAGTTTCTAAAAGCTTTCTTCTATATATAGTCATACTCTTAGTTTTAAGTCTTACCTATTTCTTAAGACAGGAGCACTAACGCCCCGCTTCAATTTATCGTTCCTGCCGAACCGGACCCGCTCCGTCCAGCCACACACAAACCACGACGCCACGCGCCGTGGTTGTGCGGCTGGCTCCGGACCGGAATCCGGCTAGGCGCATATACATGTAACATAAATGTTAAATAAATTGTTATTGATTGATTGATTGGTCGATTAACATACACTTCTGATTCTAAATAGCCCCATAATAAGTAATCAAGAAAGGTCAAATCGGGAGACCGAGTTGGTCATTTAATAGTTCTACGTCTTCCTTAAGGAAAACTTCGGTTTAATAATTTTTTCACTCTACATGAATAATGCGGTGAAGCTTCATCTTGTTGGTACCAATTAGACCGGTTTATTTCATTTCGATAATTAACATCAGGAAAATGTATTATTAATGTAGGCATTAAAAAGTTCGTCAAAAAATCTAGATAAACATCACCGTTAACTGTGCCTTTAAAAAAATAAGGGCCAATAATTTGATTATTAATGATACCGGCCCAAACGTTCACTTTTTGAGGAAATGGTGTGTGAACCGCCATCATTCCATGAGGATTATCTCCGCTCCAATATTGTCGATATCTGGCGGTTTGTCGTTCCCTTTAATTAAAATGTGGCGTCATCAGAAAAAAGAATTTTGTTTATAAACTGCAAATCTGCTAGCATTCTGTTCATCATTAATTCACAGAATTCTTGCCTTCGATCAGGATCATCCCCATTTAACTCCTGAATCAATTGAACTTTATAAGGATGGTATTATTCTTTCCTTCAACAATATTCAGACATCATATGCGTCAATTTTTAAATGTTTTCTTGGAGCCATACTGGTTTCAAATGAGAAGTGCGGATATAATAATAATAATAATAATAATTTATTTAGAAATACATAGTTAGTTAAGTACAGGTATTTGTTAGCAAGTATAGTATAGTGTACAACTAAATAAGAAAATACTCACAAAGTATAAGAAATACTTGTCTGTGAGGGTTGTAAAGCAATAATATATTATTGCTTTACTTTCGGAAAATTATAAAGCTAAGTCTTAAAGTAGTTATTAAATTTGTTATACTATTCAACTTAATTACATGGACAGTTGTGACTTACAACAACAGTTTTAGAATCAGTTATGTTTTTAGATTTATGATGTTATTTAAATGATTTCTAGGAATACTTATTACAAGATTTGATATTTTCTTTTTATATAAATTAAAGTTATTTAAATTTCGAAATTCTACTGGCACAAGGTCAAATACATAAGGTGTTAGGTAAGTATAGCATTTTTGTGCCTTATTTTTATTAACTTTAGGTTTTAGAGCATTTATATATTTTTTTCGAGTATCATATTCATGGTTATTATAATTTATTATAGATTTGTTTTTGTATTGAAATAATAACATTGCAACAGTAAATAATTGTCGAATATCAAGAACTTCACTGATTTTAAAGAGATTATCGTTGGGGTAGGTATATTCTTTATTAAACATTATTTTTAATATCCACTTTTGCGTGACATTTAAGTTATTTAGGTGATGATCTGATATTCCTCCCCATGCAATAATCCCATACTCTAAATGCGACTGGACTAGCGCAGAATACATTATTTTTAATTGTTTATGGTTTAGGTAAGCTTTTAAAAATTTAAATTTTGGAATTAGACTTCGTATTTTAGTAACTAGGGAAGCAGTGTGAATATCCCAGCGAAGGTGCCTATCTATATGTATCCCTAAATATTTTATTGATTCCGCTTCACTTATTGATATCCCATTTCCAATATTAAGTGGTCCCAAATTTGGCAGACCTCTTACATATGGCGTAAAAGGTAAATATTTAGTTTTCTCATGATTCAAGGTTAGAATATTTGCGTTAAACCATTGTGATATATTTTTTAAGTCATCTTCGACTATATTTTTGAGTTGTAACCAAGTTTCGCTCTTGTACAATATGGCTGTGTCATCCGCAAAACTCACTATTGTGCCCTTTGATTTTAATAACAATAAGCTGTTAATATAGATAGAAAATAAAGTAGGGCCCAATACTGTGCCCTGCGGGACACCATAGTGTACAGGCATAGTGGTGCTACTAACATCCTCAATTTTTACATACTGAATTCTCTCAGACAGATAATTCTCTATTAAGTCCAAAGCAGCACCTCTAATTCCATAGTTACTCAATTTTTTTAAAAGCATCTTATGACTAACCGTATCAAACGCTTTAGCCAGATCTATAAATACGCAGATACAAGGACTACTTTCATCCATTGATTCATATATTTTTGATGTTAGGTATGCAATTGCATCCTTTGTTGATTTTCCTTTAGTGAAGCCGAATTGTCTGTCTGAGAGTATTCCAAATTTATCGAAATAATCATTGAGTCTTACCTTAAGAACTTTTTCAAAAACCTTTGCCAAATTAGATATTAAAGAAATGGGTCTGTAGTTTTTAACATCCATTTTGTCACCAGAATGTTTATAAAGTGGTTTTATGATGCCAATTTTTAGACATTTAGGAAATATGCCAGTTTTAAAACACATGTTAATGGTATATGTTAGAGGCGCTACTATTTCACTACGAACTATTTGAAGAGTTTCGGGAGTTATTAAGTCATGTCCAGGAGATTTACCTATTTTTAGTTCTTTAATATATTGTTCTATTTCATTTTCTGTTGCGTCTTTTAGGAAAATTGAATTTTTTATGGAGAATTTGTCTGCTGGACCTTTTTTAGGGATTTTTATTCTTTTTGCTAGATTTTCGCCTACATTACTAAAATAGTTATTAAACCTGTTTGCTATTTGTATTTTTTCAGTAACAGTTTCCCCATTTTCTAATCTGATTTTATTTATATCTATTTCTTTGGTTTTATTATTGTTGCATATATTATTTACTGTATTCCATAATTGTTTTGTTGAGTTTTTGGTTTTTTCTATTTGCGTTCTATAGAATTTTGTTTTTGTCTTTTTTATTATAGCATTTAATTTATTCCTGTAAATTTTGAATTCTGTTTCTAAAACTTTATTATGGGGGTTGTTTATGTGTTTCTGGTACAGCTCGTCTTCGGTTTTTATTGATTTAATTAATCCGTCAGTAATCCAGTCTTTTCTTTTATAATTACTTCGTTTAATTTTAATTAGTTTGGTATTTTTTTCAATGTACATTTTTAGCGTATTTATAAATGCATCTGTTGTATCATTGGCATCGTTACTAGTATAAATAGCAAGCCATTCTTCTCTTTGCAAGTCAAGTTTTAGTTTTTCATAATTTACAACTTTTTTAAATTTAATTTTACTTTTGTAGTTTTCGATTTCTGGTTTATTATTAGTGTTTAAAACTATTGGATAGTGGTCTGTTATTTGTGTTAAGAAAATATATGATTTAAAGGCAGGTGTATTATTTTTATGTTTTACAAAATAATGGTCTATGCATGATTTTTGGTTACCTTGTATACGCGTGTAGTCGTTTATGTATGAAGTAAATCCTAACTCGCTTAAAATATTTAAATATTCTTGTGCAAATGTTACTTCAGAAAGAATATTTATATTTACATCGCCAGCCAAGATATGTGTATTGTGGTCATTTTTAAATGATTCTAGGTATTTTTTTAATTCTCTGTTAAATGTAACAGGGCAGGTGCTAGGCGGTCTATATAATGCAGTGATAATAAAGTCATCATATTTTTTTTCTGATGGAATACGTATATTGATAACATCAATATCTGCAATTTTTCTAATTTCAAAGTTGTATTTAACATTCAGTTTTATAAAAATTAATACACCGTCATTTTGATTTAAATGTCCTGCATTATATATTAAAGTATAATTAGGTATTTCAAAAAGCTCTGTATTAGATATATTCCATGTTTCAGTAAGTATAATTATATCAAATTGTTCTCTAAACTGCTTTAAAAAAATGTTTAATTGATCTATATTTTTCCTAATGCTTCTAATATTCAAATGAAAGATTTTTAAGTTTTTTACTAGATTGTTACTGTTGTTGTATATATAATCATTAAAAATGACCATAAACTTAAAAAACCTAAAAGCTGAGGTTATGTTAATGCAACCGATGGCGTCACAGTCTATTTTGTATGATACCCGTTCAGTTATTCAGTTTTGTTATTTATTTGTTGAAATTTTAAATTGATAGATGAAAAAATGGTGTTTAAATATTGGTAAGTGCTTTAATGCATGGAGTACTTCATTTTAATAATATCAAAAAAGCAAATTTGCATACAGTGAAAACACCTAATTGATGATTTTCTTACATCATTGTCGGCAGCAAGTTGTCTAGTTGGTTTATGCGGAATTTCCTCAATCTCTACCAGTACATCTAATTATTCTTCCTCATAAAATCGAAGAGTTTTACCTGGTTTTTGAATATTTTTTACAGGTCCAGTTTCGCGATTTTTTTTTCCATTTTCCTGGCTGTAGACTGAGATAATTGCTGGCCAGGGTATTTATTATTAAGCACCTCATAAACCTCCTTTTGGGTTCCTGTTTTATTACTGCATCCAATCATAATTAGAATATCTATTCTCTAAGTTTCGGATAAGTGAACCATAATAAAGGAATCTTATTAAATACAAAAATGCGTACGAATAACTTGAATGAATTGACAGTAATTGGAAACAAAAATATTACGTGGCCCAGTTCAGTTTTTTAGGGCCCTGTTAATGGTGTTATTTATTTCTTTAGGTTTTTTGACTAATTTTATAGTGTTCACTTTAAAAAAACTTTCTGGTGTGTACAGTAGCTATTTGGAGTCCTTACATATAGACCTTTTAAACGATATCTGACTTGTCTGGATCAATTTGTTTTTTTAAGTCCCACATTTTAACTCACAATAAGTCGTCAAAAAATATTTTTGGATCAACAACTCCGAAGTTATCTGCAGAAACCTAACTTAACTACGTGTGAAATTTAATGTTTCTAACTAAACTAGTCTTCGAGACTTGCGTTTTTCATTTTTGAGTTTGGGACCCTAAAAATCGTGAAACATCATTTGTTTAATATATATATAGTAATATTTTAACAAACATTATCAATTTGACCTCTGCACACGATTCTACGAAGTAGATGTTTCTGCCTTCGGCCTCTTTATGTAATGTTGTACAGGGTAAACATACAGAACTGGTTATTAGGGAATAAAGTAAAATCCACCTAAACATAACTTGTTTACTAATTTTAAGCCGTAAAAATATTTTACCCTAACTTGTAGTCGAGGTACGCTTCTGTTGAATACGTTTACGGAATATGAATGAAACCATTTAAAACTTTAAAAACTTTCCCGTGTTTACGCTCTAATGAGTTTTGAAGTATTTGAGCATCCGTGCTAGAAAACTATTTATGTAGGGCCAATAGATGACTATTAAGTATAAGTAATTCCAATAGATTACAAAATAGTTACCAATTCTAGTAAGAGAAACAAGCGCACATTTATTAAAGCTATAAACAGAGCTCGGGAATTTTATCTCGGCTCCAGAGACGGCTCTCATATAGACATAATATGCAAACTCCTACTAAAACATTCAGAAAAACGACAAAATGGTAAAATATTCGTCATTGCCTTAGCTACAATGTATTTTTGGTAAAAAATTTAACCTAAAAAATGTGTGTGTGTGTGTTAGTTCAATGTTCCATCCCTCAATACCTCCTCTTCGAGTGAGTGTTTGTAATAAACTGACCATATTAATTTTGAATACTGCGGAATTGCCTTAAAAAAAGTACAAGGTAAAAACGTACATTAATTAATAAAAAAAAATTTTTTCTTTTTAAATCCTTCTTTCTGACGCTGTATCTCTTTAAACATTAGACTTACAATAAAAACGTATATACAAAAAGTGTAGGAAATTTTGTCCTATTCAATTTTGTCTTAAACATTTTTCTCATAGGATCGAGCGTTGCCGAATTATTTTGAAACCAATTTTTTGCACCTTTACTTCAAGATGGCGGCTCGCGCCTTCACCCTCCCAAGGTTGAAAACTTTATCAAAGCCTTGACTTAAACAGCATATATCAAAATCATTACGTCCCCATCTTTTGCAGTGCAAAATCCCCCATTGATTGGACTATTTTCTTATTTTGACAATTTTACTTCCACGTCCAGTGGAAGCATAGTAACGACAAAAAAATTTTTAAAAATTTTTATTGTCCAAATAGGTTTAAAATGTCATGAAACATCGAGATTTTAAGTTTGAGCGAAAAAAATTTTCTGTCTGTCTGTCTGTCTGTCGGTCTGTCTGTCTGCCGGTCTGTCTGTAACTTTTTTTTGTGCGCACGTTTACTCTGGAACCGTTTAAGATATTGACTTGAAATTTGGTACACATATGTACTTTAACGAGATCTAGAACTAGATTATATTTTCATCTTGTCCCGTCGAAGGGTTGGGGGGTAAATTGGGGTAAATTTGGGGTAAATGGGTAAATCAAGCAGGTAAGAGTCCATGAAATTGGTATTTAGTATATACAAGAGAAGCTAAGGTCTCAAAAAAATTTTTGGCATTAGCCACCCCCACCTCCTTATTAAAGGGGATGAAGAAAAAATGTGATTTAGTTTATGTACAGGAACCAGAAACCTCAAAATATTTTTTACTTCATCCACCCCCCACTACCACCCCTATCACCACCCCCACCCCACTACCGATGTGGGGTATCGTTTTATCGTTTTTGGGGTAGAGGATTTCAAATATTATATTATTAAAGTTCCATAAACAATTATTTTCACATACAAAGTTTTTTCGTTGTGAGTGACTTGGATAGAGAATCTGGATGTGGAAGTAGTGATTCCTTGGGCAGCGGTTTTTGGAGTAAATTGGGAATATTTCTAAAAATCAGCAACGTACGCGTCAGCCAATGTTTTTCTCTACTTATGGGTATAAAAACTAACAAATTAAAACCAATGTGAAGTACAATGAAATGACAATAGTGGTTTTTTTTGGAAATTAACAATTAGTTTTATAGAAAAAATCATAGTCATGGATTTCAGTCAACCTTTTTTTATTTATATATTTGATACATGTACAATTTTATAGCAATGGCTAAAACAATGAAATAATATAGGAGTGGTTTTTTTTGCAAATTTGAAATTTATTTATTTAAAAAATCAGCAGCACAAGCTCGGTAGCTGCTCTAATCGATCTGTGATATCAATACCTTCATTCCATATTATTGTTAATTATAATGAAATCATATACCCGTATAGGCACCAGCTCCCTAGCTATTAGGTCGCAACAATTAGAACATAGTGTATTATTAGTGACCATAGATAAGGTGTTAGTCTACTTAACAACTTAGTTTGATATTCAACACATACTTGTCATTGGAATTTAAACATAAATTTGTTTTTTGCCATTTCCTAAGAAAACGTACATTTTTGACAAAGTAAATACTTTTCTAAAGTACGGCCATGAAAAGTGCATTAGGTCGTGAGAAAGAATAGAGCAATAAACACTTCAAATAGCGATAAACGCTTAATAAAACTTTGGAACCTCGAGTGCTGTAATACAGAAATGGGTCAACCAATGGCGGAACAACGGAGAGAATTTGTATTTCTGTAAAATATACTTGTTTAAAAGATTAATTAACTTAGAAGTTTAACACAAAAAAGAGCTATTAAAACGCGGACTGAATTAAAGAAAATACTGGAATATAATGAAGCTTTAGAACTTAAACACCACAGATAATTCAACCACAACCTTTAGACATACAGGGTGAACATTAAATATACGTAAATAAAACAAATAACTTTCAATATAAAATCAATGCTAGAAAGAACAATTTAGAAAAACAGACATTTTTTGCCCATTCTGACAAAAGTGCAGAGACAGTGTTTTTTGACTAATTTTTAGTCGCTTAACACGATTATGGCATTAAAGTGTATCGAAAATGATGGGAACATGGTCGAATTGACAGTTTTAACTGTCAATTCTGTCATTCTGTCAACTGTCATTTCTTCTACTTATGCGAGTTATTTTGTATGCTACTTTGATAACTTTTAAATGCCAATACTAATTCTTAAACCATTCAGACGGGACATTTGACATCTGTCAACTCTCAATAGTTACTTTTGACACAGGACAATATAGTATTGCACGGATAACATTATTTGTCAACATGCAGCTTTATTATGTTAATAAAAATCTTTAAAGTATAAATTACTGACAGAATTTGGCAGCTGTCAACTGTCAAAATAATATAATGTACTCATGAAAAAATACTTCTAATGCAGCAGAATTCATAATATCAGTAGACCCTACGCTTCGGTCAACTAAAGGTCCTGTATATACCTTCTTACTGTTTCACTCATGGCATTGACAACGTTATAATCACTGTCAACTGTCATAATAATCCTATTTGTAGAAAAAAAATGTATATAGATTTAGTACCGTCTATTGACCCTCGTCTTAAATAAAGCGCCACTTTATCCTCAATAAGTAACATTATTTTGACAGTTTGACACCTGTCATAATGCTGCCAATGGCGACTGACGACGTTAGTAGACACATGCGTAATCCTTCACTGACCGAAGCTCAGGGGCAATAGAGGCTACTGATTATGCTGTATAATGATATAATGTTTTATAAGTCAGTATGATTATTTTGATAGTTCGACAGTTGCGATACGCTGCCAATGATCATTTACGACATTAGTAGGCACACTTTATTTAAGACAAGGGTCAATGGACGGTACTAAATCTGCTTTTTACTTTTTTTTGCAAATATGAATATTATGACAGTTGACAGCTGTCATAACGTTGTCAATGCCACGAGTGAAATAGTAAGAAAGTATATAGGGCCTTTAGTTGACCAAGGCGTAGGGCCTACTGACACTATGAGTTCTACTGCATTAAAAATATTTTTTTATGAGTAAATTGTATTATTTTGACAGTTGCAGATGTCATTTACACTTCAATGATTTTTATTAACATTATGAAGTAATACAACTGCATGTTAGCAAATAATGCTACCCTCGCAATCCGACATGGTCAAAGTAACTATTGACAGTTGACAGATGTCAAATGCCCCGTTTGAGAGGTTTAAAAATTAGTGTTAGCATTTGACAGTTATCAAAGTAACATACAAAATAACTCGCACAAGTGGGAGAAACAATATTATTATGTACCATATGCTAATATTACCGATAATAATATTAATACCATATTAATATTCGATTACCGGACAAAGTAATTGACAGTTAAAAACTGCCAATTTGCAGGGCCCCCACAAGGGTGTCAATAGGTACTGTTGTACCGGGGTCCGGTTAGACCAGTAAATGCATTATTCGCTCATTAATTATATTATGAGACTGCCACAGCCCTAAAAATGTTAATTTCTCATATAGTTCGTTGTTCATTCCAAGGAACGGTTATTTTAACATTGAACAATGCAACGAAATGTCTTAAAATACCAAGACAATGCGCAATGTAACGTTACTGAAATAAATCTAAGAGAAACTTTACCTTTTTCAAATATGCGCCGGTTATTTCGACAAATGTTGAACGATGCTTTTCACGGTGCAAGTGGATATTTAGTGAAAGGCGTTGGAGTTTAACTCCGGACCATTTAGAATAAATAAAAATAATATAATTCTAGCTAAACATCGCCCATATGTATGTCATTAATCTTAAAAACGTTTATTATTTCTATTATTCTAGTAATGCGTAGCTAGCAAGTGACTGTATTTTTGGTAGTGTTACACCCTACAATAAATACATCACAGTAAGGCTTGTTTATTACCTTTTAGGAGCCATATACCTTTAAACCTTACGGAAGTCACTAGATACAATTGCATATATTATTGTTCGTGAAAATAGTCATATTATACATATCTCTAGAGCCGACTCTGGCTCTGGTGTCATAACTACCTCGGATCCGGGGTCTGGTGATGTACGAACAGTACCATACGATGGTACACAGTACTGGGTGATAAATATTTTAACCTAAGTTTCTCGATTGGACTGAAAATTTAAACTGATATCAACCAGAAAATTAAAAAAAATATATTTATGAAATTATTGAATTTGACACATATTTTTTTTAGACCTTAATCACATCAAATTATGAAGAATCTTCGGTATGAGTGTGAATTGTATAGGTAATTCAGTTACCTAACTCACATAATTGCGACGAATTCTTGATACGATTATTTTACAATCTCATAAAGAATAGTAGCGTATAATGATGGCCATTACTCTCGAGGGTGATTTTTACGTCACGAGCCGAAGGCGAGTATTGTAAATCATCCGGGCGTGTAATAGCCGTTATACGTGAGTTGAATACTATACTTTATCCATGACTATCGTATATTTTAACTGTTTTAATTGTTTAAAAATGAAAAATAAAGATAGTGTACAGTAAAACTCTGTTTGACACCGAAACATGCCCGAAAACATTGACTCTCCCTTGGAAAAAATGGACTCGCCCGTTCTTGTTTAATTTAACAAGTCGTTCTTTTGACACATAACGGCCTACTCAATAAAATTTAAAAACGAAATTGCATGATAAAAAAGGGTTTATTTCTGAGACGTTAAACAAAATTATCTATTCATAAATTTCATAATAACATTGAAATTGTTCATACCATTGGTTGCTATGAGAGTTAACGAATAATTTCATTTAGCATACCAGAAACTGGTCATAAATTCTACTAAAATGTTGCAAGATTACACTCAAATTGAAGAAGTACCTGCCAGTGATAAATCATTAATCACTACTAGATAGTGATTAATCATTAATCATTGCTAGTAGTGAATAATGCATATAATTATGATTGAACAAACACAAGTATAGTTGGTATATTATAAAACGGCGAACAAAGTTATTTTTATTTTTATATGCTGGCCACAACAGATATTTCATTAAAATAACTACATCATTTGAGATATATAGAACACATATTTAAGTAAACAAACAGATTATGGGATAAAAGATGTAAATTTACCACGGAGTTATTTAATCCTGAAACAAATACGTCTAAAAATAAATTTCATGCTAACAATTATCTCAAAGTGTCATATCCAACGTGGAATTTCTAGTGTAATTAATATGTACGTATTAAATATAATATCTGTTATTATATATTTAGACGTCAAAGCATTCACTGTATAATTTTATTACTGTAATAAAATATCTGCATGTGAGGTCCCGAAACTGCGATATTATGGTAATTTATATACATCTTTAATTGATTTGCTGCAAGGCTGATAAATATTTATCTAGATTAATATGCTTGGATTCTTTATTACTGCCAAGCGCCGATACTAAAATATTCTGAAAATTTTATGGCCACATATCTATGCACCCGACGTCGGCGTCGGTCTGAATTAAACACTCAATATTTAAAGAAGACATATATATACAGCTCGAGTATTCGCCGTGGTATTCTCCAAGAATCTTCGAGTAGTACCTTATGTCTTACACGTACTTCTTTTCTTATATTTACCATTTATCTTTACCCCCCACTCCTTTCTAGAATAATGACATCGTCATTTTTTAAATAACTACCCTCACTTTTTTAACGTTGCGTATTTTGCGCTGTCGATGTTGGGAATAAGATTTCAGGACCTTATTTGATTTAAGGGATACTATAATTCAATGAAACAATACAAAAAACGCGGATTTTAACACCTTTGTGGACACCACATTAAATAAGGTGTTTAGTAAGTATATATAGCTATATAGCTTTGAGGTCAAATTGGTTGTATGTAGCATCCATTTTAAAGTGGAGTCTAGGTGGATACCTATAACTTTTACAGACTTGGAAGAGGACGAGTCTTCTAAGTGCTGTTATTGCAGAATTTAGTCACAATTTATGTACATTAAACCAATCTTTGGATATCTTCTGTAACTCATCGCATCTTGCCAGTACCTCAGTTAAGTTTTCGACAGAATTAGTAAAGGTAGTGTCATCAGCGAATATAACAAATTTTCTGTTAGTACATAAAGGCAAGTCATTAATGAAATTTAAGAATAATGCTGGCCCCAAGATAGATCCTTGGGGCGTGCCTACAGTCATTACTAATTCATCTGAGGCAGCATCACTACTAGCCCAGGAATTTTAGTTTTTTATCCGGAATTAATTATTGTAAAGCTGAAAATTTCCAGGATTGTAGTTTTGGTCCAGGACAACATGTAGGAAAAAGTCCCCTATTCTCCCCCGTCGGCTTTTCTGTTTTTTTAGAGCAACAAGGGCCTAAGTCGCAAAAATTGCAGAGCTGACTATAAAGTGCAACAGGAAGGTTGTTACTGGTCCGATTTGGGCCGAAATGATCACAAAAGATTAGAAGAAGCATATCCGTTCATATTTCAGATGTTCCATGCATATTTTTGTTCATAATTTTCCGTTCTAGTTCTGTCAACATTTCAAAAATTTTTAAAAATTTAAAAAAAATTACAGAAATTCCGAAATGGCGCCATTGTGGGTAAATGAAGACTCGGAGGGGAAAACGTACCCCAATAAACATTTCTCTTCATACTTTGGGCTTTCCATTGATATGTCTACCTTCTCTGGAGAGTCATCCGTTACGGAGTTACGCCACTCTGAGTGTCGCAGCAGCGACACTCAGAGTGGAGTAGCTCCGTAACGGGTGACGCTACAGAGAAGGTAGACATACCAATGGAAAGCCCAAAGTATGAAGAGAAATGTTTATTGGACGTTTTCCCCTCCGAGTCTTCATTTACCCACAATGGCGCCATTTCGGAATTTCTGTAATTTTCTTTTAATTTTTAAAAATTTTTGAAATGTTGACAGAACTAGAACGGAAAATTATGAACAAAAATATGCACAGAACATCTGAAATATGAACGGATATGCTTCTCCTAATCTTTTATGATCATTTCGACCCAAATCGGACCAGTAACAACCTTCCTGTTGCACTTTATATTCAGCTCTGCAATTTTTGCGACTTAAGACCTTGTTGCTCCGAGAAAACAGGGAAGCCGACGGGGGAGAGTAGGGGACTTTTTGCTACGTGTTGTCCTGGACCAAAGCTACCATCCTGGAAATTTTCAGCTTTGCAATAATTAATTCCGGGTAGAAGCGATATTTTGACTAAAATTCCTGCGCTATACCACTAACGGCTTGCGTCCCATCATATAAATATTACTAAATTAACCGAACTCGGGATCAAAACCGTAATATTTGAGTTTTTCTAGAAAGATGTCATGTTTTGTACAGCCAAAAGCTTTTGTTAAATCACAAAACGTTGCTAATAGTTCCAATATGGCATCAGAACTTGACGTACTACTTCAGTAACCAAACATTAAATAAATTATTATTTCCAAAGTAATCAGTTATTCAAGCACTATCTTCTGAAATTCCCAGTATGTATAAACAGCACTTACCACAAATATGTTCCCCATTTATTGAGAATTGTTCCTACCTGAAACAAGAAGAAGCCAACATTAATAATGAAACAAGGCTTTACTCAATAATGCAAATAGATTCATTTCAATAACAAAAAAAATTCTCTCCTCCCCATGAAAATAAAAATGCAAATACAAGCATATCACGTCACTCCAAGAGAATTGAATTTAAGATTCTTCCAATATTGCTCACTTGAATGCGAGTGAAAGCAAGTCTAACAAACTCGATATCTGAAATAAAATAAAACGACAGCTTGGGTTCGCCAGTGCATGTACAGGGTGGAGCAGAGTGACAAGAACTTTAATATGTATGCAAATAGGGGAGGATTGCAACTACGCTCGCTTGATAGAACACCATAAAGAAATGTATAATGTGCATAATGGCGATATTTACGTATATATTTGACTTGGTATTTCCGACATGAATAGAACCACTTGCTACATTTAAATGTAAATGCCCTTGGCATTCAGAAAGAAAAATAATCGTTAGAAAGTTGAGAGCATAATGGGAAATTTCTTTCGAGAACTTTAATATTAAGTGTTCTATTATACTTCTTTAGAGTACAATTATCAAATTTTACAACACAAGTTCATTACGTAAAGTTTTAAATATCAACGCAACTGGATATAAATAGCTTTTCTATGCCGGGATAATAGTCCCAGAATGAATGAGGTTAATTGGAGGGTCATACATTATCGATAAACTGCAGATAAAAATACAAATTGTATTTTTGTAAAATATTCACTACTGCACCTACTGTAAAGAAACAATGGACGCTGGTCTTTTCGTCAAGTAAGAGTTTTAATTATCATCATACGTATTGATTGATTGATTTACCAGCGTGATGTAGGCATTGCTACCTCTTCCAGAATATACCGCTGGGTCGGCTATGTTCTCGCTATGTTCTCGACACCAGAGTGTCGAATGTTTCGGAGAAGATTTCTTCGAATTTTCACTTTTCAGATTATCAATATCCCGAAAATGGACTTTCAGTTCCATGGCTGTCGATCTGTTGATTTGTCATCCGTTGGCGATATATCTAAAAAACTATTTAACGTGGTATGGGATTTTCTAGGTAGTTGACGTCAGTACCAATAAAGAAATCTGATATACATTCCCTGAAAAATTTATGAGGTGGAAAATGTTTAAATAAGAAATAATGGAGAAGAGTAATATTTGGAATGTATTTGACAGTAATTCCAAGGACTGATCTACTTCTAGTAAACAAATACCGTCATCCAAATGAAAAAAGTAACTAGTAAATAAATGATGCCAAACAGAAAGGAAGTTTTGTTTAAATACTTTTGCAGATCTTTCTTATACTTATTATATAACAATCATCTTATGTAAAACCTTTTAAATTTTAATGAGATATAACATAGTTACATTTTCACTTCTAGGAGTATTGATGTCATAAATCTACAGTAAAAAGAGCACTGGACCAAGTACTGATCCTCGCGGAACCCTTCATTAGCCATTGCACCTCCCTCTACTTTTAATAAGCCTAGAAGAGATTTATGGAAATCTCCAGAAAAGAGTTTGTTACTTCATCCATTAAATTATCAAAACTCTCTTTACAACAAAACTCTCTTTATAGCTCTCAATTTTATGTGTATGCCACGTAATCCGTAAAACTTGTATAAAACATCATTTTTTTATACAGAGTTAATTTCTAAAAAAGTGTTAAAAATAATTTTTCAACCGCTGATTCTATCCCTTGCTGCTTCAGGAATAACTTAACTATCATCACTAGAAATGGCAATTCATTGATTTTATATCTCTGTGGACATGTCTACTTACCTAATTTTTAGAGAGAAAAAACATTAAATTGTTAATGATGCAATATACCACGATCAAAATGTTTTATTTAAATAGTTTAATGTGCTTACCACCCATATTTTTTAAATTTACAAAATTTGTTCAGCGTCCTCAAGAAATGGATTATTTAAAATATTTCATCCCCATTTTACACTTTTCGGATGAGATTTTGCATATTTTATATTTTTCTATTACTAAGTTTTAATCTGACAACTTTTCGGGATTCTACACTCACCATTTCTACTACGCATACAAATACCATTAAAAGTTTTAATACATCTGACCTATTGAAAGCTAAATTAATTTTATAAGCTGCTGGAAAAATTTAAATTTTGCAGAAATTCACTTTTATTCATAAACAGTCTCGCTTGCTTTATAATTAAATCTGTGCATTATATTAAAAATACTATTTGTTGTACACGATATCAACAGAATGTTAATTATTTATATAATTCTCTTGAATATGTAATTGTTCTTTTATAATGAAGGGGAAATATTCGTATCTCGCTAAAATAACATGAAGGCATATAATAATATTCTAAAATTTAAATCTGGGTTTCAGCCACAGAGATAAATGAATTAATGTATGTAACTTTCCATGTAGAATATTATTACAGTATATTCATATATAACCTGTTTAGCAAATTAAAATCCGAAATATTGTAATATTACATTAAAGCAACTCTTTGAAAATAAAAAATGAATGCTTTAATGAAAGTTATATAGATTGAAATACTCTCATAATAAAAACCGCTACCTATGCACTCACTATGTGGAACTAATTATTCGTAGAACCTTAATAGTATAATATTTGAAATCGTCTACCGCAAAAACCTCTAAAACGATATACCACATCATTAGTGGAGATCGTAATGGGGGTGGGGGTGGCTGACACAAAAAAAAATTTGAAGCCTTTGGTTTTTGTACACGCATTAAATCACAATTCTTTTACCCTTTTTTAATAATGGCGTGGGTCTCTGGTAATGAGAGTGATAAGAGGGTGAATGATGCCAACAAATTTTCTTGCTTCCTTCAACGGAATAAGATCAAAATATAACCTAGTTTCAGATGTCGTTATAATACAATACCTGTACCAAATTTCAAGTCACTATCAAAACCGTTCCAGAGCCATCGTACGCACAAAAAAGTTTCAGATCGACAGATGGAATTTTTTTTTCCACTCCACTACGTGGATGTGGAAGTAAAATAATGAAATCAGATTTTGAATATAATAATTCTCTAGCTTTTTGCGAAAGTTTTCGCAAAGCTAATGATTTGTGAGTTTATGTCTTGGTCTTTCGCGTTGAATTTGATGTTTGAACCATCTTGAAGCGATTTTCTACCGGTTTGAATAAAATATGCGATATTAAGATTGCATTGAACAATTTTCTTATAGTTGTCCCTCAGTATGACATCAAAACTATTGAAATTTCAACATTTTGAAGCGCGGTATGAGATAATCAATGTCAGCTTGTGGTATCTCATCTCAGACCCCCTGAATACAAAGTCGAAGATGTTCAAATCGTATCAAGGAGATTGAGTAAATGTCTTTTCAACCAATATATTTCAGACATGTTCAATCGGAAACAGATCGGTAACTGAGGCGGCCATGGAAATGTGGTCGATCTTATCACCTTGTGTTGAAGGACATAACAAAAAATATGTTAAGGACTCCAGTCAGGTCTTCTACAAGTGGTGTTTTCTTTACACTACCATAAAGATCCGTTACAACTCGTACAAGACGATTTAGGACCTTTAGGATGATCACAGAAAGAATCAAATTTTTTGAAAAATGTGTTTGGGAAGTTTTTTTTGGCGCTGACAGGATTGGAATTGACGGTAACAATAATAAATTAATGAAATTTTGTTTTGCTGGTAACTAGCTTCACAAGTTCTTATGAACGACTATATGATTTGTGAATACTGAATACTCAAAACTGCTTTTTTAAAGCAATATATAGTTATAAGTTTTTCAATTTTTGTAAACGTACTCATGGTATATAATCTGGCAAAGGCTTGCGTGGCCTTCAGTCTCTCTTGACCGACCTCTATTGAGATGTTCGCCCACACATTTTGGAAAATTTAGCTGCATTTTGCAAAATTTCGAGTAAAAATTAAAAATTCGTCCATTAGATCGACATAATGTTCGCTAAGCCTCCAATCGATGCAAATATGATGAATAATGTTCGATGATGTTTTGGGGGAAGATTTTAGACATACCCATGATAAGGGTTTTTAAATTTAGTAAATAGCTTCTTTTTAAGAAATTTCTTGAGTTAACAGCGGTCATTTAAAAAAAATACCTCCCATGGTACCAGGGGTAGAGAAATGGGGAACACTTCACGCCTCTAAACTTTCCTAAAAGACCATAAAAATAACTTAACTCAGCCTTTTCCACGAAGTGTATAATTCATCAGCTAATCCGTGGGATTATTACTAGATGTATGAGTTTAGTTTTCATATTGCTGAGGATTTCCATGACTGGACACGTAATCATTAAAATATGTTTATTTCTTAACATAACAGAATTTGTATTAATTATATTCCAATTATTTCATTTTTGACACACTTTTAATAATGCAACCATAGCTCGAAGCAACCCCAGACAGCATATATTAGAATAATGGGAAATCGGATATGCATGAAATTAATTTTACGACATGTCGGATAAGTTAATGAATATAAAACAGGCGATAACTTTATCTCAAAATTCCATTAATAAACGATTGCCGCTAGTCATTTTCTATAATAAGATAGTTCATCCTTTGGGTATATCTTGACTTCTAGTGTTACAAACGTTAGCGACCGCAGAACACAGTATAATTATGCGTAGTCAGAACATGTTCTCCATCGTCTATCTTGGCAGTTTACAATAGGCTTATTACTAGGTGATGTATATATTTAAATTGAGTTTAGGAAGTGCCTGAAAAAATTAGTAATTTGAAAATGAATTATATATAGTGTAACAGTTACATTTTGATTCCCCTGTATAATAAAAATTTACAACCCATATTATTCACATTTGGTGGAATAATATTCTTATATCCTCTTAGGTATGCAACCAGTAATACCTATATTAAGATTAAGTATTTTGTCTAAGAGTGTAGAGCTTCGATTTACTTATTATTGTTCTTAATATGAAAACTATTTCCCTAAATCATGTCAGGGGCTCAAAGAAAGGTTGTAGGAATTTTCTTGCCAAATTTAATTTTCTTTTGGTACCTGAAAAGGAACAATTTGTAGGCTAAAATGTATTTTGTTATTAAGGTATTATTTACAGCTAAGGCAGACAATTTTATTATCACATACAGATAGTTACTATTATTTTATTATCTTTCTTTTAAATTCAAATTTCAAACATAGTGGATTCTCTTAGTAATTAATTTAAGTTGGCAAACAGAATTTTTTGCTGAAAAGTAAAAAGCTAACAAAAAAGGGCCTTTTTGTCCAAGAAAGAGCAGCCATGCTGGCAATTTAAAAATTGTGAAGAACATCTTCCTTAATTTTAACAATTTTTGGGAAAAACGCCTAATAACAAACTAAGGTATGTCTTATTTAATTTTCCCTATCAATTTTGATATAAATTTCATATAATTCGATACCTAAACGGAATTATATTTTTAGGCTCGTTCCGAGATACCTATTTCAAGAGGCTCGTACTTTTGTTTATTACCTCAATGAAACTTGTCGTAATCTCCTTGTTAAACATAGTACGCTGATCTGCGTAGAAACATATATATATTAGATTTTGTTTGTCTGTGGTAAATTAATTTTGGAACTGCTTTGGCTGGAGTCAAGAGAATATTAGAGAAATCACCTACATATTGTTTTGTTTCGGGGCACCCTGGAGATCATCAGCCTTACGCCTGTTAATCATGGTCTCATGGTAAAACCGAGAAGTAAGCAAGTACCGTAATTTTCTTGGATTGTCCTCAAGTATCACCAACGTATTGTAAGTAATTTTGGCATTTATTTTGTTGTCCACCAGAAGTTGCAGAGAACCAGCGTACAGCATATCTACAAGTAACGATAGTGCTACGTTATTACTATAAAAGCTCACGGTGTAGTAAAAAAGCAAGTTAACTAAGCAATTTATTATTCATATCTTGTTTACGAGAATAGTGGATTTGTTACCTTTCAATAATATTAATATTTAGTTTAGTCGATGGTAATTTTGTGTCTCGTCCTAATATTATACCGCTGGATAATGATTGATTAAATCCATATGTGTTATAATAATTAAAAGTTTCATGTGAACTCGATAAACGGCCGTTCAACGAGTATTAATATACCACACCTTTTGACTTGTAGCTAAAATAGAATTTTCATCATGTCATATGTCTTTACACATCACATTATTATTAGACGTGTATAATTAAATACTTACTTTATACATTGTACATAATCGTTGCTGGTTTAGTGTGCTTAATTTATTTTGTAAAAAGCTTACACGAAATTCCAAAGCGTGCATTTTATATTTATATCAGCTGTATTTGAATATTTGAGGTTATATTAACTTGCGTCTTATATCACATTGGTTGTTTTCTGCTTCTGCTTACCCTTATGGACACTTGGCACACGGGGCAAGTGATAAGTAGGTCGTTTGACATAATACATAACTGCCATAAGGATTAGTGGCTGACAGTTGTTGATCTCTATTGTTTGTCAGTTTAATTTTAATGTTGTATTATATTTATTGTCCCAATTATTTATCCATTTCATACATATACACGAATTAGTTTTAAGCTTGTTTTATACATTCCTATATATACTTTGTCATATACTTACTCACTAAATTTTTTTAGTAAATTTTTCACTATTATCTTGAGGTTTAATTTAGTTTTGCCTATACACCTCTGTCAATTTTAACAATTGGCTGGCGCCCAGGGTAGTTTAACCGGTGCACCCCAAAAATTCTAAAATTCAGAATAAGAAAACGAATTCACACCCGCTCTTCACTTTGGGCTTTCGGGCATACTTGGGGTGTTCTTAATTTTGCCATTAGGGACACGTCACAATAGAAACAGTTTATTTTGGATATATGTACAGGGTGGACCAAATTAGATGGGATTTGAGGTTTTCTCTAAAACTATGGCAGATAGACAAAAACCAATATGGGTGTCCTGAGCTCGATTTTCGAGAAACAAAAGAATGGCGCAAAGCGCGATCGTCTATCTTTTTCGACTACCGAGCTACAGAGCGTTTTTGGAAAATTGACATTTTTGGATAACTTCAATATCTCAATTACCAACTGTCGAATCGAACAAAAATCGAGTAACACATTAAGGCACTTTCTTGAGTAGAATCCACTGCTGCTAAGAAGAAAATTACGCATTCCTCAGTTTTCGACACATAGACAGTGGCGGTCTGGCTGTCTAGTTGGCATTTTACAATAAACATTCAAACTCAGTTCGTCGCCGATTTGAATGTTTTTGCTTTGCATGTACTACGTACTCAAAAGGCAAATTGCCCAGTCGGCATTTGCCGACTCGCCGACCTGGCCAGACCGTCACTGGACATAGACATAACTTGTGTTTTTTTAAACAGTTTAAATTAGCTATCCAACGATATATCATATTTTTCTCTAGAAAAAGTAGTTAATTTTCGAAAAATTTAATATATTTGTGAGGAGGCCATGGAAAACTATTAACAACAACCACACTTCTTAAATTATAAAATAATTTTGCCAAAATAGGAAAAAATAAACTACAATAAATGTTCGAATTATATTCCATTGACATCTATGCATATTTATCGCATTTCTAACATTTATTGAGGCCATGGTAAAAAAAATCGAAAGACAATTTAAATATTGCTTTTTTGAAAGTCCGCATTTTGGATCAGAAAATAAAACTCAGAACAGAAGAAAATTCAAATAAAACGAAAGCTTTAAGTGCAGCAGCATCAACCTCAGCAGTATTTAATATCCCAATAAACAAATTTGTTTTATAATTGTCATTTCTACAACAATTTTGTTTTATTGCTATTTTCTTACATTTATAAAATTGCAATAAAACAAAATAGTCGTATAACAATTAAATTTTGCTTGTTGGGATGAATAAAATACAAAAGCAGAAAATATATAAATATAAAAGTAAGTACAACAATAAAAAGGGAAAATTTACGAATGTCCATAGCACGAATTATAAATTTAAACAACAGTTTCACAAATGGTCAAATAAACATTACGATCACTGTGGTTGTAATAACCATCGGAAACGCGACTGTATTTATTTTAGGAAGAGCATAGAAAATAACCAAAAACGATTTAAGACCCTTCAAGCTGTTCAAGGGCGGATCTGGACCTTGGGCTTGGGGGGGGGGAGGGGTAACACTGAACCCAAAATTTTTTGATGAGCGGGGGGAGGAGAAATCCGAAAAAAAAATGTTTCGTCCCAAAATTTTTTTGATGAGCGGAGAAATCTGAAAAAAATTTTTTCGTCGCAAAATTAAAAAATAAAATTTTAAAACGAAAGTTATTGCTTTACACAATCCTGGGGAGGGGGGGTAATTACCCCGTTAAAAATTTTTTCTTCCCAGAATTAATAAAAATCATAACATTTTAAAACTAAAGTTGGTGATTTACAGAATCTTACCCCGTTACCCCCCCCCCCCCCCCCCATAAATCCGCGCTTGAAGCTGTTACTACAGATATTGTAACTAAGTGCCGCCTAAACAATATTTTTAAATATCCAAATAAGAGACAGCCAGACATAAAAATATGAAAAAAGGCGACAACAAAATTTAAAAGAATTTGGATCATTTGTAAAACCTCGAGCAAAAATATATAATAAAACAGGTAGAGAAAATATTGTTTTAGAAGCTGTAAGAGAAAATCCTCATATTATCGCCTCGCGAAATACAGGACAATTTAGGAATCCCTACAAAACTAGGATTAGTCACCATCTATACCCAAACGACTTTCAAAGGCGTTTCGATTTTTGCCAGTGGTTTTTGCGTCAATGCATTGAAGTGCCAGGGGTTGAAGAACAGACGAGGCTTTGGATATGGTGTATGGTGTGGTTTTATTGGATACCAAATAATGGTTCCTCATTTTTTTCACGGTAATCTGAATAACGACAATTTTATTAACATTCTACGACAAGAAATAGAGCCCTTTGTAGACAATATGCCTGTAAGACAATTTCAAAGATTAATTTACCAACACGATGACACCCCAGGTCATACATCAAATGAAACACGAAATTATTTAAATGCTCAATTTGGAGATGGTTAGATAGGTATCTATATATCACTCAGGACTAGTTTATCAATGTCTAGTTAGCTAAATTAACTAAATTGATAATTAACAATTAATTTAGCCGACTGGACATTAATAAACAACAAAGTAGTTTAAACATTGTTTAATTTTTAGGAAATAATGGTCCTATTTTGTGGCCAGCTATATCTCCCGATTTAACCCCTGCCGACTTTTGGCTTTGGGATTATTTAAAAAATATTTTATATGGAGAACGTTCTAATAATACAGAAGAATTGGAACACAAAAGATTAACTGCTTTTCGGAGAATAACTCCTGTCATGATTAGAAATGCAACAAATGCTGTAAGGAGAAGGTGTCAAAAATGCATAGATGTCAATGGAAGACAATTCGAATATTTATTGTAGTTTAGTTTTCCCTATTTTTGGCAAAATTATTTTATATTATAAGAACTGTTTCCATGGCCTCCTCACAAATATATTAAATTTTTAGAAAGTTAACCACTTTTTTTAGAGATAAATATGACATATGACATATCATTGGATGGCATTGTGATCGAATAATGAAATAATTTACAGGGTGTTCCATTTAAAAAAACACAAGTTGTGTGTATATCTCGAAAACTGTGGCATACATAATTTTCTTCTTATCAGCAACGGATTCTACTCAAGAAAGTGACTTAAGAACGTGTTACTCGATTTTCGATTCGACACTTGGTAATTGAGATGTAGAGGTCATCCAAAAATGCCAACTTTCCAAAAACGCTCTGTAGCTCGGTAGTCGAAAAAGATAGACGATCGCGGTTTACGCCATTGTTTGTTTCTCGAAAATCGAGCTCAGGACAGACAATCGAGCTGGCCTATATTGGTTTTTGTCTATCTGCCATAGTTTTAGAGAAAACCTCAAATCCCATCTAATTTGGTTCACCCTGTATAGCAATAAGAAAATTTTAAAAAAGCCAGTAGCACTAAATACTTTATATCAATGGCTGCATCATATGTATCAATTATTGAAATAATTAATTTTTCTATACGCGATACCAAATTAGACACAGATATGCATGATTTCAACTGACATGACACCTCAATATGAAGTCTTCATTTGTTCGATAACCAAAGACCATATAATTGTGACCATACATTCCAGTTATTGTTTTGTTACTATTATTCGTCCTATTTCCACTAATTGTGCAATTAAAATAATTTTACAGTAATAAAAAAGTTAATTATAAACCTAATGAATATATAAACAAACTGATTAATATTAATAGAAAGTTGCACTGCATAATCCATATCTGTGTACTTTTCATCCGTTTCTAAAGCAGGAGAATTTAATCCTAATTGTGTTAAATTGGCCGTGAAATTGACTTCAACCGATATTGAAACAAAAAGTTAATCTGTAAGAGACAAGCGTATAAAATTCTAAAAGAATGCTTGTCATTGATGATTTTAGTTTACGAATATAATAAGGAAAATAAACGAGAATAAGTGGACTTTTCTACAAAAATCGGAATATTGTTTAAGAAATACAAGCACACCAATTTCATTTAGAGAAATTGCAGAAAAATGTTTTTTTTTTTAAATTAACTTAATTTACTGCCAAGCAAAAAAATATTTTTCTCTTGTGGGGCCAAGTTTCTGGTAGTTTAGAGTTTCATTTAAATAAATCCTTTTTTATATTATTGCTGGTCCCATGGGACCCTCGCGGCTCCGGGCGGTTCATGTATCCTAGTCCCTTGGGACCAGCATGGCAGTCAACACGTGTTAATTTAATATCTGAAAATTTTGACCGATTCAATATGGCGCACTGAAATTATTACACAGTCCGCAATATTCAAATCAACATTTTATTAAAAAAAAAAATTCAATATCAGATTCTTAACTGAAAAGAAGAAGGGCCATTTTTTTCCACATATTTTAGGTTCCACTCAGCCATATTGAATCCGCCATTTTGTTTTTGAAAATTGTAACATCAGATTCGTAATCAGCGAGTCCAAAAACTTTTAGTCCAGTCAATGACCTTTTTTCCGTATAATTTTACCAAACAGCACCGATTTTCATAAAAAAGGATTTAGGTTCTCCAAAGTTGACCAGGGGTTGCTTTTACCCTGGGGGTGGATGCCACCCCTTCTCGGGGGTGAAAAATGTTTCATTGAAAATAAGGATGGAATGGATAGATTGACTAATTCTAAGCAACTTTTGTTCTATAAAGTTTTTTCTGAAAGTTAATACTTTTCCACTTATTCGCGAGTGAAAGTGTCAATTTTTCAACCAATAAACCCACATTTTCACACGGTTTTTCGCGAATAACTCAAAAAGTAAGTATTCGAAAAAATCACTCTTAGTAAAAATGTAGCTTATAAAAAAAACAAAAAGAATGGTGGGTTTTTGGTGTCTGTAGTCCCAATAGTCCCAATACAAACGGAGTAATAGCTTGTTGAAGGTTGGTTCTTATTCGGCAAACGCCAAAATTGAAAATTTCAACGTGAAGTTGCCAAAAAACAATACATTTTTCGGGGAAACTCATGGAACCTTTTTGAAGTGCTTGAAAAAAACCTTTATTTTTATTTTTTATAAAAGTCCCTAGCATCAAAACTAAGTGAGTTATGACGAAAATAATGTTGGTCCCTATTTTTTTCGGCGTCAAAAAAATGTGAAAATCACCCCCTAATTACCACCCCAATTGAAAATAATTATTACCACTTTACAATTTACTTTATTTATGTACTTGCAACATGCTCTAGAAGTTTGACAGGTTTAAAGTGCTTAGTTCTGAAACAATTTGAGCTTGAAGTGAAAAGAGCATTTTCGTAATTTTGCAAAAAATTGCCTTTTCTTCAGAATAACTCAAAAACTATTAATGATACGCAAAATTTTGTAGAGTACAAAATTGTAGGTTTTGCTTTTCTGAAAATTTCCGTTTTTTTTTTTTTTGGATAAAACTTTAGTAAGATATGGCCGTTTAAAGTTTGCATATGTTCGTAAATAGTAACTTGTTCAAGCCCTTTCGGCTCAAACCCTTTCAAAAATAAGGGCAGAAAGAAAATTAAATTTATATGAGCTTATAGCTCTTGAAAAAACCTACAAAATGATTTTTTGAAGGACTTGATAACTTAAAAACTAAGCAAGTTATGGGTGAAAAACCAATATATTTGATATTTTAGAAAAACGACAGGACGTAAGAAATAAAGCGCAGATTTTTTACAATAATCTTGTTGAGGAGATTTTACAAGCTGGTCAGTACTATACTGTCATGTTGTACTTACTTGCGAAGGATACTCAGTTGAATAAATTGAAAAAGGTGAATGACTTACCTGCATATCTCGAAAAAATGAGATATGAATCTTTTATAAAGGCCACCACGAAAAAAATGCAGTTAAGTTGTCCTCGCTCGTTCCAACAATTGGTGCTTTAAATGAGTACATAAAAAGGGTTTACTTGCAAACCCAGTTATGGCTGGGAAATAAAAATATTAATCCACTTGATTGGGGTTGGGTTAATATTGAAGAAGTATTAAATCCAATCAAAACTCCGAATCAACCTGTACTTGAAGAGCTGTAAAAAAGGGTGCGGCTAGCGTGCGGGTGCCGAAGATTAGGACTTTTCTGCAGTTCGACATGTATAACATGAAGCGGAGACAATTGTCAAAATAGTGCTCCATTTATGGACCAAGAGGAGGACGAGGAGGAAGACGAGGATAAGGCGAACGTGGAAAGGAATGAGGACAAAGATGTTTTATGTACTTAAATATTCTCCCCAAATACCACTCGTTCTTTTAAATTTTATCTATAAATTTTTTCTCAACCTAAGTTGCCAAAAGGTAATATAATTTGTGCAAATTGGCAATTTATTATCCCTCCCGCTAAAGCGCTAGGGATTTAATCAGATAATAAACTGTCAATTTATACTCTTTTTATTACCAGGCAACGACGCTTTCGAAAAAATTTTACTGATAAAATTCTAAGCACTACTGATATTATATACGATTATTTCACTCATTAACGCTATAGCCAATGAGAGCCCGTTTTTTCACAACATTGCACCAATCAAACGTCATTATTAGTGGTAATTCAAGCTAGATCTGCTTTTGACAGGACCAACATGCAAAATTTATCGCTCTAATTTTTTAGGTCGCTGCAGCGGCAAATATTGCGAACATTTTTTGACGTTTTGTGTCGTGACATGTTTTCGGCAAATAAGACAAATCGTGCTTTTAAATGTTATCTATAAATATCTTCTCTAGCTTATTACTTATTGTTAACGTAAATTGTAAATTGTAGTATTGTATTAATAACCTAAAAAGCCAATGCTGTGTGGAACTTATGTAGGTTCGGGACAAGTTATAGGTACACAGCTTTCAATGGCTTAATACCTAACATAATTACAAAATAGTTATTTCATGATAAATACACAAATGTAGGTACTAACGTATAGTAATTCATCAATCATTACAAAACAGCTAACACTTATTTGGAAAATCAAAACTCTGCAGTATCACTATATACATTATAATTCGTTGTACTTAAAATCTCTCTACTTAAACAAGTAAACATTAACTTAACTATCAAACTTCTCAAATTAGAAACAAGGATTAAATACATAAATATATATTAATAAACACTTTAATATAACAATTCAATTCACTGTTTAGGCTAGTAACTAAGTTAAGCTAGCGTTACTAGATGGCGGTACCATACCATCTGAGCCGACAGCCTTAGAACGTAAAAGGGATAGATTGGTAATATGCAATTTGTGTGATTTCACCGGTAATGTGATTGGTCGAAGCGTGCTTTGTTGTGATGACTAGTCTTATAAGTTCAGTACCTATGGTTTAACGTATATTGTTTTTCTTGATTGTCATAATTTAAACCTACTTTGTTTTTTATTAGATGAATCGCTTTGGAAATGCCTTTTTATGTGACGTAAATGATGAAATTGAAGATCGAGGTGAGTAATCTCTAAAAAGCAACAAGGAAACGTCTGAAGGCAATTAATTACTGAACATAATATTGAAGATATACTTAATGAATTATTTATTCGTGAAATATTCTCCACAAATACCACTCGTGCTTTAAATTTTATTTAAAAAATTTTTCTCAAGCTAAGCTGCCCCTAGTTAATATAACTCGTGTAAATTGGCAGTTTATTATCAAAGATTAAATCCCTCCCGCTAAAGCGGTCGGGATTTAATCAGATAATAAACTGCCAATTTGCACTCTTTATATTACCAGGCAACACGCTTTCGAAAAAATTTTCGATAAAATTTTAAGCACTAGTGATATTACATACGATAAATAATCTATCTTCCTATGAAAATTATCACTTATGTCATCCAGTTTGACAGTTCAATAACTTAAAATTTATTTTTTGACACTGTCACAATTACAATTTGGCACTGGAAATAACGACTTGATGAACATAATAATAGAGGAAAACACCAAATAGTACAAATAAAAGTAAAAAGTACGTCTGGAATACATTTATGGACTTTTCCGATACCAGAAATTATGAATTGGAAATCGTAAAAATTTCCTATGCGAATGTCTCTCGAAAGTTGATAAAAATAGCTCATAATTGCTCAAGCCGTTCCTTTTAGGTAATATCCCGACACCTACGTCGTCGGGATATTACCAAGCAACGTGCTTTTGGAAACTATGATAAAATTATTTCGTATTATCAACGTTCTTGGGGCATTACAGCTGATAACAAACAAGTATTTTGGTGACAATTTAATTTATCCCAGTTCTTAAGAGGAATTCTAATTATTGCTGTGTAACTAATTCCTTTTATCGCAACTTTTTGTTCTTGCTAAAAATCTATAACTCCCTTCCAACTCAAACTATGTGAATAAATCTAAATTTAACGTAACCAATTCATAAAAGCCACGCGAGCAATTACATATGACAAATTTTCTGTGGTCGTTAAGGAATCCAATCTGGCTGGCACATTTGCCGAATGTCAGTGGATTTATCAACGATGGTAGATCAAAGTGACTGTCACAGAGCCACATTTGAGGGTAACTCCTTTTATATGCGACTTGTAAAGGGCGTCACAGCGGAAGGTGCAGTCTCTCGGTCAGAAAGCCGTCTCGATGACACACCCTGTGTCTGATTGCTGCTATACAGCTTTAGATAGCAGATACGGAATTTGCATTTAATGGAAATTCCGTTTATGTGCCTTTAATTGCAACCCTTAGAAGATGCACAGTGTTGTTACTAAATTATAAAAGCCTAAATTAATTGTAAGTGACAGATTAAAAAGCTAATTGTCATGCGGAAGACAATGAATTTTTAAATTTAACGCTTCTAAAGTAGTTTCTATAAACACCAAAACACTCGAATACTATTACTACACGCACATTTCGCCATCCATGTTGGCATCATCTAGAGACGATTCTTGAGGTTAGCCATGTGTTCCTTAAATCATGTTAAAATTGGACGTTTTGTTTGCCCAATATACTTCAAATTATAATCCTTACAATTTATTTCGGGAATAATGGACGTTTCGTTAACCGTAATATTATCTTTTGGGTTGCCTAAAAGTTGCTACAATTTATTTCTCGATGAATGAACAACTATGATATCGTCGGCTTGGTATTAAAAGGTTGTATATTAGTCCAATAAAGATATCATTTTTCAAAAAAATTTCTCCCGGCAAGCTGATTTTTTCATGGTCGATGGAGGGGTGTCTCCCGAGTATCCGACCAAAAAGTCACAGTGCACACCCCTTGGGGGGTGTTGCAATAGGGGTGGTTTCTTATTTTTTATTTTTTTGAATTTTTTTTTTTTCAGCTTGTACTTAGTAATATTCTCTACAACTTTGCCTAATAAAATTTTTTTGTAACTTTGATTTTTGACGGTCCAGCGCCCATTATCTGGGAAAATATTCACCATATTTATTTATTATGGTTCAGGAAATATACAAACAAAAGGCTGAATAGTTGGTTTTTGAAGGGTTGATTGAGAGCTGTCTCCTGAATCTCCAACCAATTTTTTTTTTTTTTGAGACTCAGGAGACAGTTCTCAATCAACCCTGCAAAACCCGGCTATTCAGCCTTTTGTTTGTATATTTCCTGAACCATAGTAAATAAATATGGTGAATGTTTTCCCATATAATGGGTGCTGGACCGTCAAAAATCAAAGTTACAAAAAAAAATTATTAGGCAAAGTTGTAGATAATATTACTATGTACAAGCTGAAAAAAAAATTTGAAAAAAACAAAAAATAAGAAACCACCCCTATTGCAACACCCGCCCAAGGGGGTGCACTGTGACTTTGGTCGGATACTCGGGAGACACCCCTCCATCGACCCTGAAAAAATCAGCTTGCCGGGAATTATTTGTGAGCACCCCAATAGAGAAGGTCGACTTTTACTGTATTATATGCATATAATGTAAATTTGACAAAATCCATTTTAATCAATTTTTTTATTGAACTGGGGATTGAAATTTGACATGCACTTTTGGTTACCTGCCTATAAAAATGGCTATATGTGCGCTACCATATAGCGGAGAGTAGCTGAAGGTACTTATGGTAACATCCAACCGAAGCTGACGATATCTAAATTTTTAGAAAATCTACTTAAACCACTGGTATACCGGGGTTCATATGGAATTGTTACGATTTTTGAATTCCGTTCGGCTTGAGAAGTCGAGGAATTTCGGAGGACTACCTTAAATAAGATAATTCAAGGGAATTAGATCTGGTGAACGAGCTGGCCAGGCTACTGGTCTACCTAGACCAATCCATCTTTCAAATGTCTTACGTCTACACTAAACTGCATAAGCCATATTGCTCCTCGTGTCTGGTGGGGAGCAACATTTAGAAATTTTGTAGGCACTTGGCACTCGAGTTGACAGCCAACCAAATGTTAATTGAAAATTTGTTAAGGTATCTTGTTTTATAAAATGCATGGAAGTTTTCCTCGAACTGCGACGGTTGTGAAAAGTCGCAATTCCGTTTTACTTGAAACCTTTATCAGTATAGGATTCTATTCGTAAATGTTGGAATTATACATCATTTTTCTTTCAACCATCGACAAAAAGTTAGCTAATCCTCGAACTCTAACTTTGGGATTATCTCTTCAACACGAGGTGTCCGAGTCGTCCTCTGTGCACCACAATCTTGTTTCCGTGGCTTTACACTAGTGGTCTACCAGCCAATAGTGTGTTTACGTTGGCTTCTCGAAATAAAATGTTGTAAGAGCACAGATATCAAATCATGTGTTCAACAATAGACAAAATTGACTAGTTTAATAGGAATCGTTTAAGATTTTGCGTGTCATATTTAATTCTAGTTTCTTTATAGTAACAAAGTGCATAATTTCCCACTGTGCGACGTTGGATTTTAGTAGACCAAAAAGAAATTGCCCGTTTTTAAGATTACGAAAATTAGGAATCCTCTCAATTCCGTCAGTCTGTCTGTCCGTCCGTCAGTCTAGTGTCTATCTGTTTGTTGGTGCCATATCCACAAAACCGCTTGACGGAGAAAAATAATATTTAATATGTATGTGATGCAATTGCCAATGAAGAAATGGTATAACTTTTAAAAATATACGCCCCTAAAATCACACTTAATGAAAAAAATGTGACGGAGGACAATTTGTATATATCTGAAGTAATTTCCAGTTGATCCGTTTTGATGTTTGTTCATTGTTTTCAAGTGTACCAATCCCACAAACCTGGAAGATCTGATATATTTTTAGTTAAAAAATGATATACAGGGTGGTCATTCAACAAAAAAAATGAATAAATGAAAGGTGCCAAACAGAGAGTGAAGTTTTGTATAAATACATTTACAGATTTTGTTTCTGATCTTTGTTGCAATCTGAGCCCAAACGCCTGATCTATTAGACGCGAGCAAAATTGTACAAGCTTCTACAAGATCAAAAGTGTTCTTTAAAAATATGATTTAATATCTTCAACAGTAGACAAGCGCTTAACTTCTTGAAGTAAAAAATACTTATACCTTTTTATAATAAAACTTAAGCTCTTATGTAATTTATAACCCATTGTTTTACAAGTTGAAAATATTTATGTGTCTCCATCAGGACACAAGTTCAACATCGTCCAAAAAAACAACACTATTGTTGTGTTTAATTTAAAAGCTTTGTTAGAACTGTTTTTTAATAGCACGATATGTGCAACCTATAAAAGGGAACACAAAATAACGAGAATATTTGTTTTTTGCTTCCCAGTTTGGTCAGCGGTGGGATTCCTTCTCGAGATATATTATATTCCACGAAGAGTCCCACGCCCAGAGCTGCGTGATGAAAAAAACGCTGATCTCTTGGCAGCATCTTACTCTGTTATAATAGCATTAGTTGTAGCATTTTAACAAAATGTGTTTGGAAACTTAGAAGCTTAAAAGCTTACTTGAAAAGCACTCTAATGCTGTTTCGATATTGGAATTTAGCTACTAATTACATTGCGATTAAGTAGACAGATGCTAATATTTCGCTTATGGAATTTGTTTATTAAGTAATCGATAACTCTATATAAAGTCAAATATCGAAGTTTAATATTAGTTCAGTGAAATTAGCATTTGACCTGGACAAAATTAGTAAAAATCTGAATTTTCGTACAGACGTTCTTTGTGGTGTCCCAAACCCAAATTCACAAAAATCCCAACATGGCTACCCAAGATATTGAAGGTCAAAGTTTTTTGCAAATCTCTCGCGTCCTATGCATCGGATGCCTATGAAGTCATTGTAAAAGTTGTAAAGAATTTAATTATCTACAAGTTGAGAGATAGATATTCAAAAATAAATATCTTGTATTTCTGCTTACATCATTGTTGTAAAATATTATTTTGTGTATTCAGCAGATAACTTTCAAAGTTAAATCGATGTCTTTGTCATGTTCTTCGACTGACTTAGCATAAATATGCTTTTTAAGAGATCTTGAGAAAAAAAATCGGAGGGATGAGATCAAGTGATTGAAGAGGCCATTATCCACGCTGTTGTCTTACCTATTCTAATATATGCGGGTATTTAGCAATCCATAGCTAATGTTTACCATTCCCTCTTAAATGATCATTATATAACTGAATGAGGAGATAAAATATCGTTTTGATTATAGCTGCAAAGCAATTAAATTATTTTTTAGTTATAATAACCAATAGTTATGGAATAAAGGTTAGTCTTGATTCTATTGTTAAACGAAAATAGTAAAACGTAATTTGTTAAAAATTCAACTTATAACCACGACAACAACAAAAGCTGGGGCAAATAAGCCAGTCTCAATCTCAAGAAAGCCAATCCCAACTTTTTCTATGTGCACCTAATTTATTTATATATCCACATAACATAAAAGACAAAGGTTTCGACGAAAATTAAATTGGTTTTGTTCTACTTTAAAAGTGTTTTGGTGTATCCAATATAGCATCAAGATAGCTGATGTTATAAGAAATTTAAATTCAGTTCATGCAGTGTCGTTTAAGAAATCCAATTAGTTTTTTAAGAGGCATTCTTTGTACTCACACCATATATATCACGATAAGCCACCATCGGTGTTGGTTTTATGGACTGTAAACTCCTACGTATCCTTTCGCATTACGTCTTACTCGAAAGAAATTTAAAGGGAACTGGTAGACTGATACAGCACCTAATAAAAAAAATGTTTATTGACGGTGTGTTTTCAAGGCTATCGTAATGAAAACTATACAGGGTTGTAAAGAAAACTGTTTAAAATATTTACTGCTGAAGACAAGAAGTAAACGGTTCGATACTACTCGGACAAACTTTCCCATATTCAGTACAACGTGGCCTGTTATTAGTTTTTTAATCCCTAACCGCACAGACTTCCTGCGTTTTTTAAGAAGAACTTGCCATGTCACTAGTCAAGTGACCTTAGTTGGAACAAGCGAGGATGAGCTCATACACCGTCTAGATAACCTTCAAATAATAAGCTCTGAATACGGTTTAAGCATATATTACAACAAAATGAATAAATAAATGAAAATCGCCCAGCCACATTAAGGATAGGTGATCGTGATGTAGTAAACAATATGGTCTACTTTCAAGCCTTACCGACAACTGTGTTCCATCAACATGTGGAAGTATAGTAACGCCAAAAAAAAAAACGTTTGCTTAGATGTGCTTAAAATGGCGAGATTTTAAGTTTGAGCAAAAAATATGTCTGTCTGTCGGTCTGTCTGTAACTTTTTTGTTCGCACGTTTACTCAGGCACGGCTCATGATATTGAATTGAAATATGGTGCACATATGTATTATAACGAGATCTTGAACTAGATTATATTTTAGTCTTATTTTGTTGGAGGGTTGGGGGGGGAATAGGTAAAGCAAGCAATAAGAGTCCATAAAATTGAAATTTAGTGTATGTACAAGAACCAAAGGCTTTAAAAACATAGAATAAAACTCCACCCTGACCGTAAGAAACAACAAGAAAAAAAATTAAAATTTGAAATAGTTTTTCCCTGTATAATCTCATTGTGATGTAGAAAAACGTTAAAAATAATAAAATGTAATTTGTTCATACATAATTTACAAACAATAATGGAGTTTGAAGATATTTTTTTAAAAAGCTTCGTTAAACTTAATTTTTCCACCGCTGTACCTCGTTACATATTAGACTTACAATAAAAATGTATATACAAAATTTGTAGGAAACTTTGTCCTCTTCGACTTTTTCTGGAACATTTTTCTCGTAGGATCAACCGTTGCGGAATTTTTTTGAAAAAAACAGTTTTTTGCACTTTTCATTCAAGATAGCGGCTCGCATGCCCTTCCTCCAAGGCTGAAAACACATATTTTTCATCAGGTTCTCGACTTAAACAACATATATCAAAATCATTTCTACCCCACAGTTTGTAGGGCAAAACCCCCCACTTTTGTCTGCTTTTGTCAATATTTATAAGGAAAACGATGAAAATATTTTGTCTATCATTATCTACAAAAATCGCCAATTTATTTTGACAAAATGAAATGATATAGACTTTAGCAGTCTTGAAAAATTTTCGATATAATACGAAAAAACTGGTGCCCAAGGAATCACTATTTTCACATCCAGATTTTCTATCCAAGTCACTCACAACGAAAAAATTTTGTATGTGGAAATAATTGTTTATGGAACTTTGATAATATAATATTTGAAATCCTCTACCCCAAAAACCCATAAAACGATACCCCACATCGGTAGTGGGTTGGGGGTGGATAAAGTAAACAAATATTTTGAGGTTTCTGGTTTTTCTACACACACTAAATCACAA
The DNA here is from genome assembly GCA_936432065.2 of Rutpela maculata. Taxonomy (NCBI): domain Eukaryota; kingdom Metazoa; phylum Arthropoda; class Insecta; order Coleoptera; family Cerambycidae; genus Rutpela; species Rutpela maculata. The sequence continues at coordinate 147,021,704 of OW386291.2, read as the reverse complement.
TTTTTTTCCCCTTTAATAATGAGGTGGGGATGGTAATGGGGGTGGCTAATGCCAAATTTTTTTTGAGACCTTAGCTTCTCTTGTATATACTAAATACCAGTTTTATGAACTCTTACCTGCTTGATTTACCTCTTTACCCCAAATTTACCCCAATTTGCCCCCCAACCCTTCGACGAAACAAGATGAAAATACAATCTAGTTCTAGATCTCGTTAAAGTACATATGTGTACCAAATTTCAAGTCAATATCTCAAACGGTTCCAGAGTAAACGTGCGCACAAAAAAAAAGTTACAAACCGACAAACAGACAGACCGACAAACAGACAGACCGACAGACAGACAGAATATTCTTTTTTCGCTCAAATATAAAATCTCGACGTTTCATGACATTCTAAGCCTATTTGAACAATAAAAATTTTTTTAAATTATTATACTTCCACCGCATGTGGAAGTAATTATTTTAATAAATTCTTATTATACTAATTTCATTTTCGCAAGACACGGATCTACCCACAAGGAGATACTATAAACTCCTTTCAATGATACGATTTTATGTTACATTTATTCACTTACAAATTAAATATATCGTTATATTTTATTAAAAAACATGAAAGCACTGAACAGTTGAAATAAAATGAAAAATTCCTCTATTAAATAAAGAAAACAAACGCCTAAAAAGTCATGCTATGATACTAATTACTTAATTTTTCGAGGATTCGTTTAGTAAATGGTCCAGAAATAATGATAATTACTCCACAAAATGCAAATTAATTCTTTTTCTTGTTTGTGAGCCTGAATATTCTCGAGAAAATGTCCTCAGTGTAAACTTCTTGCCTGTAAGAACTTTATTCTGAGAATATTTGCATAATTAAAAATGCTGGATGCTGCCGGCACGCGTATAATTGGCTTAATAATCCTGTACAGCGGTTTCTATAGTCTCTTCAAAGTGTCTCTTTTGACCTAAAAACAAATTATTTTATTTTACACCACTATATACATCGTGTAATAAGTGATACCGTTGGGGACCAACAATAAAAGAATTAAAAAATTACCAAAAATTTGCGTTTGTTATACGTATTGTTATTTTAAAAGTAATTATTCAATATTCTCTTTTTATGACAGTTTACATACATAAATCGTTAGTAAAACTAAAGTGCACACGTTGCAAGTTGTTTTATTCAATAAGAGCTATGCGTAACATTCGTTCATTGGTCAAATTATCATTTTTAAATTTGTAGTTAACTTTTTGTGACTTTTTGTTATAAACAATTTAACAACGGTGAAGGAATGTAGCTATTGGACATTGAAGTTATTGGAAAATTACACAATAATTAATATGTAACGGTCAACTTTTTAAGTATTCGTAAATTTCTATTAAAATCCGTTAAATTAGATTATTTTATATCTTCATTACAAAAATTACCTAATTTGCTATTTTTATTAAAAAGATTTAATGCCGGCCCTGTCGGACCTTGTTGTTTACAAGGCGACATTATATTCTCGTGGTAAATAGCGAGTTGGCCTTCCAGAAATTCCATAAAATACGCGGGAAAAACGGCCGCAAGGAAACTGTTCCTCCAGTCAGCAAGTACGAATATGATATATATGGTGTCTGGTTACCTTGGTTGTCGACCCTGAAAAATAAGGCGCTAGGTGCGGCTATAAAACCGTAAAGGAGCGGATATATTCACTTCCCAGCAGCCTTCGGGCTTCCAAAGTCGTTAAAATTATGACTCTTGATAAAAATCTGAGTTAAGAAAGTCAGGTACCTGAGTGTTGTGTAAAAAGAACAATGATGACTTTTATCAAATAGTTCAAGATATTAACAATTTCCTTTGTCTCATAAATACGTACATACTAAATAAGAATCTGATAAAGTATTATGTTTGCTTTACGAGTGGTTAAAATGTAAAAAGACTTTCCAGTGTAAGTGTTCAGTATACCTGAAGTAGTATAATTATGCCTATTCAGCCCCCCCTAATCATGGGCCCCGGTACAAAATTCACTGGCGGGCCCCCGCGCCTAATAACTGATGAGCGGGAAAAAATGTTGTTGTCAAAATCCCTAGCGGGCTCCCACTACGGGCCCTTCGGAAGCCAACGGGCCCCCGCGCTTAATAATTGATGAGCGGGGAGAGAAATTAGAAAACAAATTTTTGTAAAGATCTCTGGTGAGTCTCCGCTACGGGCCCCTCGGAAGCCCGAACATCCGCCCTTAATAATCCATGAGCGGGGGGAGTTTGAAAAAAAAAAAATTCGTCAAAATCTTTGGCGGGCCTCCGCGCTTAATAATTGATGAAAGGGGGAAATAAATTTGAAAAAAAAAATTGTAAGATCTCTGGCGGGCCCAGACTACAGGCCCCTCGGAAGCCAACGGGCCCCCGTGCTTAATAATTGATGAGCGGGGGGAGAAATTTGAAAAAAAAAAATTGTAAAGATCTCTGGCGGGCCCCCGCTACGGACCCCTCGGGAGCCCAATAGAGCCTCCATACGGGAGGCCTGTGCCTATTGTGCATACAACTGCTCCCAATCTACAACTGTGTGCTTCAGTCATCTTTATAGTATATACCTTAAGGCCCAGCAGATTTAGTAAGTACATAAACAAAATTATTATCGTCGATTTGGTCACCAACCATTCTCATAATCCAGGGAGAATTGAATTCGTAGTTTTCGTTGGTTGGCTTTTCAACATTTTTATCGCTAGTGCAGTGCGTTCTTTGTACGTTTGCGTCCCCCTCAACTTTAAGCCGGTTTTACCTTTTATCTCTCTTTTTTCAATGTAGACGAACAGATAGAAATATTTTCGCGAGTGCTACGCAGCAATTGTTTAAATCTCATATTAATTTGCCTTTAAAGAAACTATGTAACATTTAGACAGTGTTAAAATTCAAAATTTGTATTGTTTAGTTAAGTTTGTTATACTTCTTTTGATTTAAGATCTTAAGTGAATCAACAATTATTTGTTTATAAGTAACTTTATAATTTTGGAATTGGCCAATCTCCTACTTATTAAGTTTTTACTAATTAACTTTTGCTATTTTATTATATATATGTCTGTCTCTCTGTGTGTACCTTTTTTCTAATATTTGTTTGTAGAATATCATTATCATAAGCACAATTTTATTTGTCCACAAACTATGTCTCAATGCTCTACCCATATATTTCTTTTTTCAATAAATTTTGTTATTGTTAAATAGCTATTTTTTTTTATTTCAAAAATCCATTATTCTATTCCAAAATTTTGCTTTACAAATATAATTACTTCCACATCCAGTGGAAGTATAGTAACGACAAAAAAATTTAAAAAAATTTTTATTCAAATAGGCTTAGAATGTTACGAAACGTCGAGATTTTAAGTTCGAGCGAAAAAAATTTTCTGTCTGTCGGTCTGGCCGTCTGTCTGTCGGTCTGTTTGTAACTTTTTTTGTGCGTACGTTTACTCTTGAACCATTTGAGATATCGACTTGAAATCTGGTACACATATGTACTTTAACGAGATCTAGAACTAGATTATATTTTCATCTTGTTCCGTCGAAGGGTTGGGGGTTAAATTGGGGTAAATTTGGGGAAAGTAGGTAAATCGAGCAGGTAAGAGTCCATAAAATTGTTAATTAGTATATACAAGAGAAGCTAGGGTCTCATTAGCACCCCCACCCCATTATTAAAGGGGATGAAAAAAAAATGTGATTTAGTGTGTGTACAAGAACCAGACCATCAAAACGTTTTTTTACTTCATCCACCCCCACTACCATCCCCTATCACCACCCTCACCCCGCTACCGACGTGGGCTATCGTTTTATGGGTAGAGGATTTCAAATATTATATTATTAGTTCCATAAACAATTATTTCCACATACAAAATTTTTTCGTTGTGAGGGACTTGGATAAAAAATGTGGATGTGGAAGTAGTGATTCCTTGGGCAGCGGGTTTTTTTTATATAGAAAAACAGGGCTATACTTTTTGATTCCTTTTGAGGACTTTTAACAAATTGATATTAATATTAATTAATTTTTTTTCCAAAACACTGAATTTATCGAAAAATAATGCAGATATCGATCTGAAATTTTTGCCAGATATTTCTTCCTATATAGCAAGTACTTTAGTAAAATTTCAAAAATGTTTCTAAAATTTTGCTGAAATTAAATTTTTTTTTTCAAAATTTCCGTTTTTTTGAATTTACTCCTGACCTAATAAAGTATCTTAACGTTCGGGGGTTCGTTTTAATACCTACAACTTTCCCATTTGAATTTTCCTCTCAGATTATTAGCCTTCTATTTAAACGCGAAAAAACGATTTTTCAACCCCCACCCTCCCCCCTTATTCGGTATGACTCAGTTGGAACGCTATAAGGGCTTGTTTTGGATGTCCATCAACTTAAAACAATAAAATTTTCTATTTCTACCTATTTTCGCCATGTCAAATTACAATTCGACTGGACTATATTATCTACTTCTATGCAAAACTTCACATAAGGATTATTTCATCCCAGTTCAAAACTCTTTGGGCCTGGGCTATTAGTAATGAATTATTTCCAAAGAACTACAAGCAATTACCATATCACATATCCCAAGATATATCATACAAACATTTTAATTAATCAGATAAATATCTTGCGAAACGATCTTGTAATAATTAGGCGACGTTCAAATCTAAAATCTCATTAGAAAATCAAATTAAAAATACAATCAAGTCCAACAACTCTAACAACATATTACTATTTCCTAATTGTATAAACGTCTGAAGATTGTTATCGGCACGAAAGCAATTTTTGGAACCTATTAGGTAGAATAATACTTTTACACCTTAATTTGGCTTTCAGAAATTTCCACCGGGCGAGAATTAATTTATTTTTACTACTGCCTACCTATTCACCACACATTTTTATTAACTAAACTCTGATATCTTAACAAGTATAATTTTCTAGCAACAAGGAAAAATTTACGAGTGCATGCTGGTCCAAACGACAAATCATTCAAGATATTTCGAATGTGTTCGCGGTTGAGTAGTTTCGTCTATTGGAAATAAATCAGGGAACTGTACACCTAATCCAATCGCATTAGAATATATCAGTAAAATAAATTACACCGGATATTTTGAAATTACTGCATATTGTTGCGCTGAAGTAGTATCATCGGGGAATTTCTTAAGGCCTAGGCCTCCTCACAGAGAGCCGAATTGTTTGTTAATAGATTATCGCTGTTTGTGTTATAAGTGATTTTTAAATCGCGCCCGGTACACAAATGTTATCGCACCTGGTTGTTTTATTTGTTTGATTACAAATAAATGTGCAAAGTAAATAATTTTCTCGTCGTATATAAACAACGATAATATGATAGTAGAGTTGTTGTTATAGTAGTTTTTTTTATTATAGATAACATAATAGATATCATAATGATGTTACAATGTTTTAAAATTTACATAAATGTAAACAAAATAAAGTGGTATCAAATAAACGGTGTTTTTCCTATTGTATGTAACTCTAACTAGTTAGAAATACAATTGTAATCTGAAAATATCCAGAGCAAAAGTAAATCAATGTTTTAAAATACACTACTGTTATCGCGCTAGCCATGCATTCAATGGAAAAAAGGTAGTGGGCGTGGATGAAATAAAAAAAATTAGGCTTTTGGTTCTTGTACACATACTAAATCACAATCTTATTTTTTTCACCCCTTTTAATAACTAATAAATAATTATTTCTGAGACCTTAGCTTCTCTTATATACAGTATCGGAAAGTTTTGCTTTTGGGATTGTATAGTTTCAACGACTTAACCGACCATCCACAATAAAGGCGTCTACCAGTGCCCTAGCAGAGGCAAAGTGTGACACGCCCCTTAATGTACATCATTGCTTGCTTCGCTCTCGCTTGCTCTTACTGCCGTACTAAATCGAACACTTTCCGATACCGTATACTAAATTGAAATGTTACTTACTTGATTTACCTATTTACCCCCCATTTACCCCAACCCTTCAAAGGAATAAGGTCAAAATATAATCCAGTTCCAGATCTCGTTAAAATACATACATGTATCAAATTTCAAGTCAATATCTTCAAAGGTTCCAGAGTAATCGTACGCACAAAAAAAGTTACAGGCAGATTTTTTTGCTGAAACTTAAAATCTCGACGTTTCATGACAATACAAGTGTGACAAGATTCATGCCACGCCGAGTGTTGCAAAGAGATATTTTCCAAACCAATGTTTGGTTTTGATTTTTTGATTTTTCAACACGAACGTAGAAAACTGCAATTTTATACATCTTTCATGCAATAATCATGTCAGTAACTAGGGAAAAACAATACTCAAGAAATATTAGATAATTTATGACACTTCTTAGTTTAACATAAAAATGTATTGTCCCGAAATTAACATTACATTATCATTCCATTAATGGGACAAGCAATTAATTTTGTATACCACTAATGACAAAACCACGCATATTTTTTTACTTTCCAATCACTTCACCCTTATCTGCTACCGAATACCTCAAAGCAATTCGATACAAGGTGGTCATTTGAAACTTTTCACCCCCTTTTTTCTTATTCTGTAAATTTTTGAGAAAAACTGAAACACGTCGAGTTTTCTTCCGAAGGGGGCGTAAAACAATGATAAATTCAACTCCTTTACTTCATCATCGACGCGAGGAAAAATTTTAAACGAGAGTGGGGGTCAAGTAACACCCCATTTTAAAGGTATTTTAATACTCCTTACAACTGTGTAAATTTTTTTACATTTGAGTGAATCTTTGTCGAGATTTACATTTGAGAATCGTATGATCTAAGAAATTAAAAATAATCAATTACAAAAATATTTTATTTAGTTACTACATTTAGTTAAATTGAATACATTCTTGGAACTTTACTTACACATTAAATTTTCTTTATTCACTCTATTATTTTAACGTTTTAGCACATTGTTTTGTGGTAAAAGTTTTTGTCAAGTGAATATTTTTTGCCGTTTGTAGTTTTGAAGTTTTCTTAGATTATTTGTATTTTTATAAAATGTGTAGTCTTGCAGAAATATTTGAAATTGTTGCAATTTATATTAATAAAAACAACTGCGCTAAAGCTACGACTGAAATATTTAATGATATGGATTCAGAGCGAATTGTATTACATACTTATGTATTAGATTTAATAAGAAAATTTATGAAGACTGGATCAGTAGCTGATAAAGAAAATATTAGGACAAGTGTCATTAGGCAATACTTTGGGCTTCAGATAATTATATGAAATCTCAAAAGTTTGCCGAACTAGTATACGAAGAATTTCAAAGACTAATACATATACTCTCTACCAGATGCAACTCGTGCATGAACTTTGTGGAGATGACGTTTACAGTTTTGTGAGAAAATGACAACGTCAAGTTGCTTTTTAACATCTGTTTTTCTGACGAATTTTTTTTTATGTTAAAATCATCATAACTGGAATGATACTAATCCAATAGTATACAGAAAGACACATACGCAAACTCCCCGGAAATTAAATGTTTGTGTTGGTATTTTAGGAAACCACATTGTAGGACCATCCTTTATACTCGGTAATCTAACCGGAGAAAAGTGTGTTGATATGCCTGGAAACTGAGATTGATCCATTGATAATGGAAATTTTTGAAAACGGCGAGGGCTATCCATAAGATGACCTATTTTTTCAGCAAGATGGAATTCTCCCACACTCTGTAGCTCTCTTAATCTTAATGAAGGTTTCGCCGGTCATTGGATTGGCAGAAGAGGTGCAATTGAGTGGACCGCAAGATTACCCGATCTTACTCCATTAGATTATTTTCTATGGACATTTAAAAAGCAAAGAGTTTGCCACTAAGTTTTTTAGAAGATCTACGTCACAGAATAATGGAAGAGTTACAAAATATTTGCGAAACTTTTCAACATCTATATTATTATATTGTGTGTTTATTGTTGTGTGGAGGTTGGTGGTGAACATTTCGAACATTTAACTAAATAAATTATTTTTACATAGATCGTACAATTTCTAGATGTAATAATTTCGAAAAATAGTCAAGCAAATTCAAGAAACTTCACTCGGTTGTAAACAGAATTGAAATATCTCCATAACGAGGTGTCACTTGACCCTTCTCTCATTTTTCAAGAGGTTGCTTTACTCGTTTAGGGGATGAAATAGGGAGGTTGAATTAACCATGGTTTTACGTTTCACTAGAAAATAAAATCGACATGTTTCAGCATTTTCGTCAAAAAAGTACAGAATAAAAAAGGGGATGGAAAGTTTCAAAAGGCCCACCCTGTATAATATTTATGACGACGGCAGATCACTACTTACACCACCACCTGTGACAGAGAGAACAGAAAACAATTCCTGCATGTTCCAGACGAATTCATCACTGATACCTTGACAGCTGTCTGTTGAAATGACCGGCGATCTATTTAAAACACACACCAGTGTCTGGTTAAGTGGGTGGTAAATTGTTTTCGTGTCAAATTTGTCAGGAATTTCAAAACAATGGTATTTACAGGAAAACGGACGTCCCAATCACAACTAAGTAGGTCATTTAAATGTGGTGGAACAGATTTATTGAATGCGTAAAGCGCCTGGTTTTGTAAAGCAAAAGGTAGTTTATATTTAAAATATAAAATAGGGTAATATGGAATCTGTTCTGCTTTATCTCTGTTGTATTTATTTTAAAGTTTGGTATTATCGTGTATATGTACTACTAATAAACATAATTTGGAACTGGAATTGTTGTCGATTTATTTAAATTCTGATAATTGTTTATTTATTTGTTTATTTACTTAGGATACACAATCCAACAACTTTCGCCAATTGAAAGATAGGACATTTACAGAAACATAATTATAAGTTATTAGTTATAATTATTTCTCTGTGAATTTCCTATCGTTTTACATTTATTAGATTTAACACAGAAAAGATGTAACCAAAACTGAACATATTTCAGAAGAATTGGTAAAATTTTAGAGTGTGTATATGATAACAAATTAGTGATTAAAACATGTATGGAACAAAGAAATAGTTTAAAACTATAATATACATTGATAAATAATATACAACACCACACACACACATAATAAGCGCTGCCTAAGGAATGACTACTTCCACATCCAGACTTCCCACAACGTTTCTTACAACGAATACATTTTTTAATTATATTTGCGCTTCACTATGTGAAAATAATTGTTCATAGAACTTTAATAATATAATATTTGAAATCGTCTACCTCAAAAGGGTTGTTGATGCCAAAAAAAACTGAGGTCTTTGGTTCCTGTACACACGCTAAATCACAATTTTAGTTTTCGCCCCCTTTAATAATGGGGTGGGGGTGGTAATGAGGGTGATAGTGGGGGTGGTTGACGTAAAAAAAAATGTTGAGACCTTGGCGTCTCGTGCATATACCAAATCCCAGTTTTATGGGCTCCCACTTGCTTGCTTTACTTATTTACCCCCCCATTTATCCCGAACCTTTCAACGGAATAAGATCAAAATATAATTCTAGTTCCCGATGTTACAATACACACGTTTACCAAATTTCCAGTCAATATCATAAACCAACAGAAATTTTTTGCTCAAACTTAAAATCTCAATTTTTCATGACACTCTAAGCCCATTTGGACAAATATCAATTATTTTTTTTACTGTTACTTTTAATATGCTTTGGAAACGATGACATGATGAAATGTCACTTCTAGATGACAGAAGTATTCAGGACGTTCAAGAATTGTTTCATTCAGATTATAAGCGAAATTAAAAGCATTGTTTTCATACTAAGAGACAATTTTGTATTTAGTGGCATATTATTATTGATGCACCATTTCAGAAGGTAATTTTGGTTTTTCTCAATCATCAACAGACCCCATACGTCAGTAAAGTTTTACATCAGCATATACCAAACATGGCACACCTATCTATTCTATCTATTCAATAATAATATTCAATAATATCGTTAATAAAGATAACAAATACCAGTGGACCTAGGACAGAACCTTAGGACACACCAGAAACGGTCGACATTTCGAAGGACTTATGTCTACAATATTGAACATACTGTCTTCACATACAAAGATAAAATTCGAAAGATGTAAGGAGTGAGGGCGACAATCCCACTCAAAAGTACGTCATGGTCTAGTTTGTCGAAAACCTTCTGGTTTGTAGAGATCACGTCAACTTGAACATTCTCATCTGCTATTGGGAGACACATTGTTTTATCTAGCAAATGTTTGTCAGTTTTGATTTACCATGTACAAAACCGTATTGACTTGGTGTAAGCTGCTCTTCTACGTTGTACTCTTATTAAACATTTTATAGGATACTGTTTACATATTTTTTTTAAAACCAGTTCATTCTACTTCCACATCCAGTGGAAGTATAGTAACGACAAAAATTTTTTTTTAAATTTTTATTGTTCAAATAGGCTTAGAATGTCATGGAACGTCGAGATTTTAAGTTTGAGCAAAAAGAAATTTATGTCCGTCTGTCTGTAACTTTTTTGTGCGCACGATTTTTTTGGTATAATTGCCATATTTTTAATTTTAATCATCTTCCGATGATGTCAATTTGGTTGACGAAACGTTCGTCGGTATATTATGTGCAACCCCCTTCATGTACATTTTATTTATTAAAAACCGATGCCTAAGGAATCACTACTTCCACATCCAAATTTCCGGTGGGGGTGGTAGTGGGTGACTGATGCCCAAAAAAATGAGGCATTTGTTTCTTGTACACACACTAAATCACAATTTTATTTTTTTGACCCCTTTAATAATGGGGTGGGAGTGGTAGTGAAGGTGGCCGATATCAAAGTTCTCTTCTTGTATGCACACTAATTCACAATTTTATTTTTTTCACACTCTTTAATATTGAGGTGGTATGGTAGTAAAGTAATGGAGGTGACCAATGCCAAACAAATTTTGAGACCTTAGCTTCTTGTACATTTCCCAATTTTATGGACTCTTCCTTGCTTTATCTATTTACCCCCCAGCCCTTCAACGGAATAAGATCAAAATATAATCTAGTTCCAGATCTCGCTATAATATACATAGGTGTACGAAATTTTAACCTACAGAACGACCCACAGACAGAATTTTTTTCGCTCAAACTTAATATCTCGACGTTACATGATATTCTAAGCCTATTTGAAAAAAAATGAAACTTCTTTTTTTTCTCGCTACTATACTTGCACGATGTAGAAGTAAAAATAGTAAGTTTATTTCTTTAGCCAACACTAATTTTATGTTCCGAATATGCTAAATCTGTACCCTGTATTTCAAAGGGATCCCATGCAAATGTGCATCTGTAGTCTGCAGTAGAGAATCCATTGTATCGCGAAAATACCAAAGAAAACAAGCGAAAAAATAAATCAAGCACTCAAGACACAGACTTAATCCTTTCTTAATTATACGGGTAATAAAATCTTAATTTCAAATAAGAACCAAATATTTCTTAATTAAACTTTCTTTTGAATTAAGTTCACAGCCCTCTTGATAAATTCAGATTTTATGCTAGAAATGCAGTTGGTTGAAATTAAGAAAATTCCTCAATATTCCACTTTTATGAACTCAACTTGTTCAAAATAATATTTCAAGAGTTTATATAGTATATCTTTCACAAAAATATGGAATGCAACTTAGCTGACAACGGGCTTCCAAAGTGTAAATAGCTAGCGTATTCTTAACCGACTTCAATTATCGATATTAGATAATAAGATTAAGTTTCAATTCAAGTCATAATTTTTAGTTACCATTTTTTTTGAAGGCGGTCAATTTTTTACATTTTTTTTTTAATTAACGTTAAAGACATTATTTGACATGTCATCTTCACTTCGGAACGTTAGAACTTTTAGAATGTTGCTCGGCACTCTAAGACCACGATTAGACTATAGAAGTTCTTTTATAAAATATATTTTATGATAAATTTGGTAGCGTAATCAACCATATTTTATAGAATCACGTTTCTCATAAAATATCTTTTATAAAAGATCTTTGTCAAAAATTTTTTATAGTCTAAGGCCCGCATTAGACTACAAAAGTTCTTTGATAAAGATATTTTATTTATTTCATTTTTATTTATTTATTTATGTGATAATGTGAGTGAGTGTAATAGACCAAATTTTATAAAATATCGACCATATTTTATAAAATATTACACATCTCATAAAAAATTCTTTTATAAAAGATCAAAAAACTTTCATAGTCTAATGCTGGCTTGCAACTTTAATGAATCTACTGTGATTTTTTTACGAAATAATTGTATTCTCATGGCACACTATTGTTGATATTGATGTTAACTTAACCATTCTTCTAAACAACTTTTAATAACCCAATAACCGTACATTTTAGTTAGAGGGAATGCACATATTAGTTGAAAGGTAATAAAATAGGGAACGAATAAGCTTATAAAATATAGTATGTTCAATTTGAAATAAACGATTTAATGGAGGTCGAAGTTGGACCTCACTTTCTGGGCACCCTGTATATTTCGAGGCATTTGTAGCTTGGGCCCACATAAGCCCCATTTCTCGTAGACATATGGGAGAAAAATTGATTATCAGAATTTACCATCATGAATGTTATTAATTTTCAACTAGTGGATTGATTTTCGCATCAGATTTCATTAAAACCGAAATATCTCAAAAACGATTGGTCTTTTAGATAGGGAATGGTATTGAAAGTTACCTTAGAATAATGAATACAATTCGAATCCGGTGCCCAAGGAATCACTACTTCCACATCCAGATTCTCTATTAAAGTCACTCACAACGAAAAAACTTTGTACGTGGAAATAATTGTTTATGGAACTTTATAATAATACAATATTTGAAATCCTCTACCCCAAAAACCCATAAAACGATACCCTACATCGGTAGTGGGGTGGGGGTGGCGATAGGAGGGTGGTAGAGGGGGTGGATGAAGTAAAAAAAGATTTTGAAGTTTCTGGTTCTTGTACATACACTAAATCACAATTTTTTTCATCTCCTTTAATAATAGGGTGGGGGTGGTAATGGAGCTGGCTAATGCCAAAATTTTTTTTGAGACCTTAGCTTCTCTTGTATATACTAAATACCAATTTTATGGACTCTTATCTGCTTGATTTATCCATTTACCCCAGATTTATCCCAATTTACCCCCCAACCCTTCGACGGAACAAGATGAAAATATAATCTAGTTCCAGATCTCGTTAAAGTGCATATGTGTACCAAATTTTAAGTCAATATCTTACGGTTCCAGAATAAACGTGCCCACAAAAAATGTTACAAAAAGACCGACAGACAAAAATTTTTTTTCGCTCAAACTTAAAATCTCGACGTTTCATGACATTTTAAGCCTATATGAACAATAAAAGTTTTTAAAAATTTTTTGTCATTACTACACTTCCACTGAATGTGGAAATAAAATAAGACAGGCCATTTATAAAAAGGAAGTTGAAAGTCAACCTCCGGTATAACCGGAAGTGTCAAATACGTAACGTTACTTTGTAGTTTTTCTAAAACGTCTAATAGGCCACTAACTATAATGCATCCTGTAAATGTGTCCTTACATAAATGAGTGCAAGAAAGAAAACAGAAATTAGACAAAGCGCTTGCAGTTAGAAGCGATAGGTACCGATGCCCTGCGTTTAGATACAACCAGGTGACAAAAATAAGATTTCACGAAATGTGGAACGTTCTTGAAGCAGTCATCCCCATTCTTTTCCTAATTTCTCTGGTTTCTCTCTTGCAGTCGTTTCTCGCATGATATATAAAACTTCATTTGCCGAATCTGTATATAAGAAACATAATATATATTGTATATGTCTACATGTACAGGGTGGACCAAACTAGATGGGATTTGAGATTTTCTCTAAAACTATGGCAGATAGACAAAAACCAATATAGGTGTCCTGAGCTCGATTTTCGAAAAACAAACCGCGATCGTCTATCTTTTTCCTCCACCGAGCTACAGAGCGTTTTTGGAAAATTGACCTTTTTGGATGACCTCTATATCTCAATTACCAAGTGTCGAATCGAAAATCGAGTAATACATTCTTGAGGCACCTTTTTGAGTAGAATCCGTTGCTGATAAGAAGAAAATTATGCATGCCTCAGTTTTCGAGATATACGTGTTTTTTAATAGTTATTTACGTAACTAGTTATGAAGAGTAATTTTACATGACGAATGTAATATTTGCCAAAACGAGCGAGCGAAGCGAGCGTGTTTTGCAAATTACATGAGTCAAGTAAAATTACCGTGTTCATAACATGTTAAGTACAAAATTTTATCTAATCCCGCTCTAAATTAGAAAAGAAATGACAATTTATTTCGAATACTATTTTGCGGTTCCCACCGCTTGCAGCCGTACAAATAAATTCTGTGTTTATCGCTTTACCTGAGCGTTAGCACGGATTGACGTTTGTACAAACAAACTTTACTTGTTAATCTGCTGAATTTTTTGAAGTAAATTAAGTTGAAATTGATGGATTCTGATATGGATATTCCATCTGATATACTTAGAACAATCGGCTTTAGCAGTAAATTCAATAACACTTGGTAAATCAAAAGGCAAGTATGAAGAAGTATATAAGAAATTAGAAAATTGGTGTCACAAATCGGTTCAATAATCAGTTACGTAAAAATTTTTTTACATAACTAGTTATGTAATGAAAATAACAGTTATGAAAAATGTGACGTTTCGTAACGTCAAAAAGGCATTTAAAATTTGACTTTTCATAGCGGGGTTAGATAAACAATATTTTTTTAAATTACTTTGTTGTTTATTAATGTTCAGTTAGCTAAATTAATTGTTAGTTATCAATTTAGTTGACTTAGCTAACTAGACATCGATTAAACTACTCCTGAGTGATATACAGATACCTATGACCTCGTATTGGTAAATTTATCTTTGAAATTGTCTTACAGGCATATTGTCTACAAAGGGCTTTATTTCTTGTCGAAGAATGTTAATAAAATTTAAATTAATTTTGTAGGGTTTCAATTTTTTTTTTTCTGTATTTCGCGAGACGATATATTAGGATTTTCTCTTATAGTTCCTAAAACAATATTTTCTACAGCTTCTCTACCTGTTTTATTATATATTTTTGCTCGAGGTTTTACAAATAATGATCCAAACTCTTTTAAATTTTGTTGTAGTCTTTTGAATATTTTTATGTCTGGCTGTCTCTTTTCTGGATATTTAAAAATATTGTTTAGACGGCATTTTTGGCACAAAGTTTTGCTATCTATATGAAAATAAAACTCGGAAGCTAAATTTGAATCTTCTCCGCATTCTATATGAAACACTTAATCCTATTATATTTTTCACCATTTTTCACCATTACTAAATTGAACCATTTAGTGTTTTTAGTTTTTCTTATTTTTGGCAAAATTATTTTATATTATAAGAAGTATTGTTGTTGTTAATAGTTTTCCATGGCCTTCTCACAAATATATTACATTTATCGAAAATTAACCACTTTTTCTAGAGATAAATATGACATATGATATATCGTTGGATTGCTAATTTAAATTGTGATCGACTACTGAAATAATTTACAGGGTGTTCCATTTAAAAAAACATAAATGATGTCTATATCTCTAAAACTGAGGCATGCACAATTTTCTATCAGCAACAGATTCTACTCAAAAAAGTGCCTTAACAATGTGTTAGTCGATTTTCGATTCGACACTTGGTAATTGACAGGGCTGGGTAATTACTTGTAATTTAAAAATAATTACAATTACAAATTACTTTTTAAAAAAAGGAACTAATTACAATCACAAATTACTTTTTTAAAAAAGGAATTAATTACAATTACAAAGTACATGTCTTTAAAAAAGGAATTAGCGATTACTTTTCTAATTACTTTTATGATAAAGTAAATTATAGTGACCAAACAGACAAAAAGGTAAGTTAAAAATTTTAATTAAAAGTGTTGCGTAATATTGCGTTTTAATATTTATTAGAATCGTTATTAGAATGTTTGACCTTAAGAGTAACCAGGAAAAATTAAATAAATATATAGAAAAGGCAGCTTAATAGTGTAGTCGGTTTAGGAAAGGATTGGAAAAATTGTTAAGATGGATGCAGACCCTGCGGAAATTGTTTGTCATGACGAGTATAATAAAATCCTAAATTTGAATTTCCAAAAAATGCTTTTTTCGCCGAATATTTATTAGTAAGTAAGTATTTTGGCCATTTAAGGGTCAAATTTGATAAGGAATGGAAGTAGTCTTCATCACACAAAAACTGTTGACCAAATTTCAGCCAAAAATGTTAAATAGTTTGGCTGATATTGCAGTTTCAGTCAAATTTTCTGAAATTTTCAAATCGAAATATCTTCGGACCTAAAAGTCGGATCAAAATTTGCTTTGTGGCAAAAGGTAGGCGTGGTACAATATCAAAACACTCGTTTTGAAAAGTAAAAGATAGACCACGGTTACCCTTCGATTGTACATGAAGCGGCTATCTGAGTCACGTAAAAATAATAAAAATTGTAACACATTCACATATTTACAGAAATAAATACACGCACGCACACACATATACAATATAATATACATTTATCTATACCTAGTCAAAGCAGTAGCCACGACTATACAAATAAAAAATATACAGTGTGTCCCACTTCGTACTAAGCCACCCCTATAACTTGGCTATTTGTGTTTGGATTTGTATATATTTTTTATAACACATAATACCCATAATGAACTACCTTTGGAAGGTAGAACTGTTACTCAATCTCCATTTCAAAGCCAACTGTGTGATGTTTTTAAAATGGGAATTTTGCAAAAGTAACATTAGCGACTGAGATAGAGGAAAAATGTATTTGGAAAAGTCGTTCAGAAAAATTAAGTAAGTTCAAATATGAATTTTCATTCAAGTCAGAAAAATTTTTTCTTTTAATTAAATAAATTATCAACATTATGTAAAATGGTTTATTAAATTAAAAATTTTCAACTATTTTCTGGAATTCATAGCAATCTGGATGCTCTAAACTAACCCAAACCTCGAATTTTTCTGACTTGCAATATTTTTCAAAAAAAAAAAAATCAATATTTTTAAATGAAAATTCATATTTGAACTTACTTAATTTTTCTGAACGACTTTTCCAAATACATTTTTCCTGTATCTCAATCGCAATCCCATTTTAAAAACATCACAGTTGGCTTTGAAATAGAGATTGAGTAACAGTTCTACCTTCCAAAGGTAGTTTTCATTATGGGTAAATATTATGTGCTCTAAAAAATATATACAAATCCAAACACAAATAGCCAAGTTAGAGGGGTGGCTTAATACAAAGTGGGACACACTGTATATATTTTTTAAAGTTTTATAAACAATAAATACAATTGTTTTCTGCTTTATACATACCAGTGCGCGCAGTGGCGGCTGGTGAAATTTCAATAATTTTTTCCTCGTCTGTGGCGCATGGGACCCATACGAAATATGGGAACTAACGTCTAGAGAAGCACTTTTCCAACGACCCGTAAAAAATTTTGAAAAAGCAGTTTGCGAAAATTTTTTTCAAAATTCGGTTGCCCCCCCTAGGTCTAGGGACTCCTGTTTAAAATCATTTTTTTTTGTCATATACATTTTACTTTTCATAAATATACAACAGGTTTTGGAGTTTATGAAAATATTTTCATTATTAATTGAAATACAATGAACTGAAATTTTGTAATTTATAATTTAACAAATTATAAAGTTTCAATTCGTTGTATCTCAGTTAGTAATGAAAATATTTTTATAAACTCCAAAACCTGTTGTTGTATTTTTATGAAAAGTAAAACGTATATGAAAAAATAATTTTAAACTGGAGTCCCTTGACCTAGGGGGGGCAACCCAATTTTGAAAAATTTTTTCGCAAACTGCTTTTTCAAAATTATTTAGAGGTCGTTAGAGGAGTGCTTCTCTAGATGTTAGTTCCCATATTTCGTATGGGTCCCATGCACCACAGACGAGAAAAAAATTATTGAAATTTCACCAGCCGCCACTGAGTGCGCGCACACATAGTCACTGAGTACACATATATTATATATATAGTGCAAATGACTAAAAAACTACCGAATGTAAAAAAAAAGTGATTCTTGACTTATATCATGTAAAAGTACATAAAATAACCTACCTTTTTCCATTCGATCCGTCTTTTAGGTCCGGAGATATTTTAATTTGAACATTTCAGAAAATTTGACGGAAACTGCAATTTCAGCCAAACTATTTAATATTTTTGGCTGAAATCTGGTAAATAATTTTTGTGTGATAAAGACTACTTCCATTCCAAATTTCAGCCAAATCGGTTGAGATCTGATCAAGATAGCCAAAATTTAATTTTTTCAATTTTTTATATATATATATTCACCAAATTTAAACTGGAGGTTCCTTTAATATTAAGAATAAAAGGATACTATTTTAGTTCCTTAACTAATTGTTTAAGTGGTCAAACAAAATTAAAATTGCAAATTTGACCCTTAAAATGTCCAAAAAACCTCTTTTCGGCCAATAAAACACGGTTCCGCCCCTATTTGGAAATCAAGAGTTTAGGGTTTTGTTATACTCGCCATGACAAACAATTTCCGTCGGGTCTGCATGCATCTTAAAAATTTCCCGACCTCGCTATTTTATTGACTAAATCGACTTCACTATAATAACAATGCCTAATAATAATAAGAATGATAATAATAAACAGTAAACACATTCAGTTTTTAAAAGTTTATTGGACAAAAATACAAAAGTTTGTGTACTTAAAAAAAAAACAAATGTGCAGCGGACCACGGCGAAAACTCGTTTTTAGTGAGTACTTTTTTTGAACTTTTCAGATTCATTTTAAACTATGCAACTGTAAAATTCTGCTTTAATGTATTCTTGTTTGTTAAATCACATACGCATGTTCTTAAAGTAATTGTAATTGGAAAAAGTAATTGTAATTGGAAAAAGTAATTGTAATTGGAGAAAGTAATTGTAATTGGAAAAAGTAATTGTAATTGGAAAAAGTAATTGTAATTGGAGAAAGTAATTGTAATTGGAAAAAGTAATTGTAATTACATGTAATATAATTACAAATTACAATTCCTTTAACAATTTTCCTACAATTACAATTCCAAATTACTTTAATAAAAAAAGTACTTAATTACAATTACAATTACACGAAAAAAAAAAGGAATTGTAATTGCTAATTACTTTTTCACCAGGAATTACCCAGCTCTGGTAATTGAGATATAGAGGTCATCAAAAAATGCCAATTTTCCAAAAACGCTCTGCAGCTCGGTAGTTAAAAAAATACACGATCGCGGTTTGTGCCATTTTTTATTTCTGGAAAATCGAGCTCAGGACACCTATATTGGTTTTTGTCTATCTGCCATAGTTTTAGAGAAAACCCCAAACCCCATCTAATTTGGTCCACCCTGTATACATAGTAACTTCACTTTTAACTAAGAAATTTTATATGTGGTTTAAGGATCAAAAGGTGTTTTACAGCAAAAGCGGCACATAGAATCGGGTTGTGTCCATAACAACTTTTAATCAGCATCATACGACAATTTGACAGAAAGACATTTTCCATAAGAAATGTGCGGGATCTTTTACAGATTTATATATATTTCTTCTTTTTCTTGATAATATTTCGTCTAAATTACCTGGACTATATCTCTTTCTTAGTTTCACGAAAACATTCTCCCATTTCCCGAAAAAAATACCTTAACGAAAACCACGCTGTATTCAACGTTCAGTCAATTAAATTTAAATAATTCGATAGCATTATGCTCTATTAAATAAATATAAAACTCTAATAGTTAGTACTTACGCACTAAAATATTAATATTAAAGTTCTAAAGAGCGTATAAACATCTCATAAATAATTCACAGTTTTGTCCAAAATGTCCATAAAAACAGTATTGATTTCACAACGTATATTAAACTATCTTAAATTATTACGGTTCTTTGTGAAGCCTTTGCGTTTGGTATCATCAACGCCTGTCGGTGATCTCATCATGGGTGGTCCCTAATTGGTACTGTTGGTAAACCAGTACCAAACATGAACTACCTATTCCGACACTTTCCTGCAACCTCCGACTTGTGTGTACAGCCTAAGAATCGGGGTAATTAGAAGAAATTGTCACCATTAATTTATTTTATAAGTCACGTTACGTTGTCAGGATCAGCGTGTAATTAAAAACGTGATACGAAAGAGCTTCATAGATAATATGTCGTTTTGTCGATAAAGCGATTTAAGTGTCTTTTCGTGGTAATAATTTTTAATGTGTTGCGAAGCGAAAGTGAATTTTTAAACGTGTAACTGCTGCATGAAATAGTTTTCATCTCTTGGGATATTTATTTGATATCCTTTTCTGGAGATAGTGAATGAAACTACAAGAAAAAAATGAATTAGTGCCTAAAATTTTGTCGAAAATTTTTTCGCAACCGTTGTTGCCGGGTAATATGAAGAGTGTAAATTGCCAGTTTATTATCTGATTAAATCCTGAGGGCTTTAGCGGAAGGGATTTAATCTTAGATAATAAACTGCCAATTTACACGAATTATATTAGCTTTTGGCAATTTAGCTTGAGCAAAAATTTTTAGATAAAATTTAAAAGCGCGAGTGGTATTTGGGGAGAATATTTCACGAATAAGCAGTTCATTAAATACATCTTCAATATTATGTTTTGTAATTAATTGCCTTCAGACGCTTTCTTGTCACTTTTTAGAGTTTACTGATTTTTATTTTCAATCTCATCATTAATTTGATGTAAAGAAATATTTCCAAACAGACTCATATTGTCAAAACAGCAAATTTCAAACAAACGCAGTAGAAATTATGCAGAATTCGCTATATTTTAAACATAATCTAGTGACAGTTTCTATGGCAACTAGTAAATAAGACGAGTTGAAACCTTAGATATTATAATATAGACTGGCTTAGCACCTTTCAAGACCTCTCCATTATTCCAGACAGCATAATAATAATAAATGTTCATTGACACATTTACGTATTTAATCTTTATTTTTAACTTAAGAAGTTTAAAAATTAAGTTGAGGTTTACTTTGTTAAGCAGAGAGAACTCTAAATACAACAAATTATAACCTTTAGTGCTCAACCTTGATTCAACGAGTTACTTTTTGACAGATTACCGTATGTAAGTACATTTTCAGTTTATTTCCAGAGATAATGTGTTTATTTGTACATTTGTAATAAATGATTTGCATACTTCGTAGGCATTTCTATTTAATTTTAGATGCTGCCAGTGATAACTATTTTGTAACTACGTTATTGAGCTACTGAAATCTGTGCTTGATTTTTTCCTGTATTAGCTATATTAAGTACAATTACTTCCACATCCAGTGGAAGTATAGAAACGACAAAAAAAAATTTGAAAATTTTTATTGTTCAAATAGGCTTAGAATGTCATGAAACGTCGAGATTTTAACTTTGAGCGTAAAAAAAATCTGTCTGTCGGTCTGTCTGCAACTTTTTTTGTGCGCACGATTACTCTGAAACCGTTTAAGATATGGACTTGAAATTTGGTACACGTATACAGGGTCATTCACGGAAAACGGGTATTAGATGTTTCTTGGGATCTGTCGAGTTTAGAAATTTGAAAATTGGTATGAGGGGGTTTTTGGATATGGCGGATCCAACGAAAATATTTTCATGCTTGTGCTACTTCCGCTTATACCGGAGGTAGCACCTAACTTTGTTATTTTAAATGGAACACCCTGTATTTTATTGCATATTTCGATTCCTCATAAAATTTTAGCTTAGGTTTATGTACCATAACATACTCTTAAACATACCGGTTTTCGAGATAATTAATATTTTTGGAGATTTTTTACGGTTCCCACCCTTCGGTAAAAAAATCAATATCTTCTATCATGTAGCCGCTTAGGAAATTTTCTTTTCAAACTCTTACAATTATCCTATGACCTAACTAAAAGTTCTCTTATGTTTTCACAATATCATACAGAATATTTTATTTTCACAGTCGAACATTGTTTTAGTTTAAACGTCAAAAAGTCATTTTTTTCAAATGGAATATCCTGTATATTTTCACAGAATCTAATAGAGGATTGAATTCTGCATCGATTGATGTTACCATTCCCTATACCTATCTCTCTTTGTTTTCTTATTATGGACGAATATTTGTTTAACGTACAAACAAAATCAGCACTGTTTGTTAGTAGGCAATACAAGTCATAACGTGGTTCCTTTTTTATCATAAACGAGAATAATCATGTAGATAATTGATAATCATTTGTTTAGTATCAAGATGACAGCTTCAAAAACGAGAGATTAGATTTATAACAAATACTTTGGGACAAAAATTTACAAAATTAATGAACACTTTGAATATAAATATTTAATGCAGCAACTGTTCAAAATGCTCTCCACTTGCACTTACAGTGGCTTGGCTAATTCATGGGGATTTGTTAAAATTTAGCCCGTTCTCTGTTCTTTGGATCTTCTTTGGTAGTAGCAGGAGTGGCATAAACAATATTTTTAATACCACAAAGGTCCAAAGTCTAAGGGGGTCAAATCAGGGGACCTTGCTGGCCATCTCCAAGGTCCTCGGTAGCAAAACCACCTATCTTCGAACGTCGCTACTAATTCGTCATAAACTTCCCGTGGACCGCCACCATTCATTTGAAAATACATAGAATTATAAATATTTAGGGGCAAATTATCAATAAAAGTTACTGTTCGCAAAATCTTCGCATATTTATTGCTATTTAAATTCTCCTCGTAGATATGATACTATCAAAAATATTGTTTATGCCACCACGGCTACTACCAAAGAAGATCCAAAGAAGAGAATACGGACTGCATTTCAGTAAATAAATACCCACGAAATTCGCCGAGCCATTGTAAGTGCCGAAAATTCCAGGATATTGGCTTGTTTGGAGCAGAATGGAGAGCATTTTAAACAGTTGCTGCATTAAATATTTATATTCAGTGTTCATTAATTTTGTAAATTTTTGTCCAAAGTATTTGTTATAAATCTAATCTCTCGTTTTTGAAGCTATCAAAAACAAATGATTATCAATTATCTACATGATTATTCTCGTTTATGATAAAAAAGGAACCGAGTTATGACTTGTATTGCCTACTAACAAACAGTGCTGATTTTGTTTGTACGTTTTACAAATATTCGTCCATAATAAGAAAACAAAGAGAGATAGGTATAGGGAATGGTAATATCAATCGATGCAGAATTCAATCCTCTATTAGATTCTGTGAAAATATACAGAGGGTTCCATTTGAAAAAAATGACTTTTTGACGTTTGAACTAAAACAATGTTCGAGTGTGAAAATAAAATACTGTGTATTGTGAAAACATAAGAGAACTTTTAGTTAGGTCATAGGATACTTGTAAAAGTTTGAAAAGAAAATCCTAATCGGCTACATGACAGAAGATATTGATTTTTTTCCGAAGGGTGGGAACCGTCAAAAATCTCCAAAAATATTAATTATCTCGAAAACCGGAATGTTTAAGAGTATGTTATGGTACATAAACCTAAGCTAAAATTTTATGAGGAATCGAAATATGCAATAAAATACAGGGTGTTCCATTTAAAATAACAAAGTTAGGTGCTACATCCGGTATAAGCGGAAGTAGCACAAGTATGAAAATATTTTCGTTGGATCTGCCATATCTAAAAACCCCCTCATACCAATTTTCAAATTTCTAAACTCGACAGATCCCAAGAAACGTCTAATACCCGCTTTCCGTGATGACACTGTATACTTTAACGGGATCTGGAACTAGATTATATTTTCATTTTATTCCGTCGAAGAGTTGGGGGTAAATTGGGGTAAATGGGGAGTAAATAGGTAAATCAAGCAGGTAAGACTCCATAAAATTGGCATTTAGTATATACAAGAGAAGCTAGGTCTCAAAAAAAAAATTGGCATTAGCCACCCCCATTACCACTCCCGCCCCATTATTAAGGGGATGAAAAAAATGTGATTTAGTGTATGTACAAAAACCAAAAACCTCAAAATATTTTTTTACTTCATCCAGTTTAAGAATGAACTTAAATCTGTTTAGTTCAACAGAGAGTGCTTTCTGAAAGCTGTTTAAATAAGTATTAAGAATTGTAATGAACAAATCTGTGCAAAAAGCGTACAACAGGTTAACGTAATTTTAAGTTTCTTAAGCTATGTAAATATGGATTTTTAAATTAAATTTTTTGATTCCATTATTCCACTATGGACATTCTTGAAAACTTTACCATATGCGCACCATTATATGGCAAAATTATTATCAGACGTTATAATAAGTAAAACTTTGATATAAATAAATCAAAAAACTTTATTTCAAAATAAATATAAAAAATGCAATTTGTAGATTAAACGTAATCAATATTTCGTCACTGCTTCGTGTCTTGCAATCAGTTCGTTTAATCGACTGGGCATAGAATTAATAAAGTTATTAATGACATTTTCGCGATTGAAGTTACTCTTTATACATCCCACACATTATCTGTCGGATTCAGATCTGGACTGTAAGCTCACCTCTCCAAGGCAATACATTATTGTTTCTATAACAATTAGTAAATGTACGCTTTTTGATTACAGAACTATACATTGTACAACACATCGTTATAATTTCCCGAATAAGTTTTGAACGAGTTTTGTTATTGACCGATCACGAAAGTATAAGTTATAGCTATACCTCGAGCATAAAGTGTTGACAATGAAAGATTGCGAGTTTGTGATACTTTATGCTCAAGGTATAAGTACATTTATACCTTCTAGCAATGTATTTAATATCTGTCCATATGAACTACATTTAGCTTTGTCGCTGTATGAATTATATTACAACATTTGCATGCATTCCTGCCTCAAGCATTTTCTGTCGGCAGATGTAAGGAAACTGAAATATTTGTAGATTGGTAAGGATTGGCCTATAGAATATTGCAATAATTTTCAGCTATATTAATTTTAGTCAACAAACTCGAAGGAAAATTTATAGATGAAAATTAAAAGCATATTTTGAGAACATTTTTCTTACAACTTTTGATGAGTCATAGGTTGTAGGTAGCTATTAGTCCATAAAATGGCACCAGTGATTACCGTTTGATATTTTAATATACGATTTACAGTTTATGAAATAATTCGAAAAACTGCTTTTTGCAAAATTTGACGCGGCGTAACTCATAAACAGTTAGTCTTACCATGTTTGCCGTAGCATCAATAGTTCACGAGATATTTACGTTTGAACTTTTGGTCAAAAATGTCGGCTGCTGATCCCAAAAACTTGACAAAATATTCGGGAGACACATCCGAACACATAAAACAAAATTACTTACATTATTTTTGCATTACGAGCATACTATATTTGATCTATTTATTGGACTATTCCTAATACCGATATTGCCAAAATTAAAACATAATTTTAAATCTTTTTGGTCGATGGTTATGGATATGCGATGGAAGACTACCTATTAATTCACAATAAAAAATACTTAAATATGAATAAATAATATATGAGTAATTCAGAAAATTATTAGAAGCATACCCTATCCTTTCGTATTGTTTTTTGAAAATATCTAGCACATCTTGAATGTCAGATTGTTGTGATATGTAACAAAAAAATGAAATAATTTTTACCTACTGGCATCTGCTTTCTTTCTGCGATGTTCGATAGCTGTGGAACCAGATGTCACACGCAGTAATAAAATTAAATATCCTTCAAAGAAAGCATGACAGATACATTATTCCTGCACAATGGTTAGTTTTCAGCTTATACTGATAACATATGCATACGTAGAATATACACACAATGACAGGCGAAAAATCACTTGTTTCTCGAGCGGGTGTTTTCTGACTTTTTTACAATATATTAGAAAAAAGGAATTAAAAAGAAATTTTTATTTTTCTTCTAAAAATTTAAAATGAAGTCATTCAAGTGTGAATACAAACAAATGCAAAACTACGATTATAAACAGTCACTGTCCACTCTGCACTCTGTACAATAAAATTTAATACAAATAAAAAATAATAATGTATACATCTACCTCTGTTATTAATCATAATTACAGCCTTATATCTGTTTGACATGCTTTTAATTAGGTTTTCAATGCCATTCATATAACCGTCACTATTAAAACAAAACACTGACAAAGTTGTTGCTTTGACTGGAACACAGCACGTTGCTTTAAAATGCGTCTGTAAAGCTTCTGCCTTTTATGCCCACTTGGATTTAAATCAGGAAACTGAGCTGGCCAAAGTAAAAATGCAATGCAGTGTTCCCCTAAAAAATTTTTGCGAGTGTTTGCGTATTTCATATCGTTGCCATACAGTAATAAGAAAAATCGTTTGACGTTTGGTTCATGATTAAACTTTTGTGACGTCATAAAGCGAACATTCAAAAAGAGAGTTAGGTATAGTTATCTTTAGGGTATTTCATAATCGGCAGTTGTTAATAACAATAATAGTAAGTTATGCAACAAGCGCATACTTTTACCACGAATGACAGAAGGTAGTAGAAATAGTGATTTTACGTAGAAAATGAGAAGTCATTCCTCGACATTTTTTCGAAAAATTATTCCTTTCCAAGTTATTAAATATTCAATATTTGGAAAATGTAATTTTAAGGATTTTTGAAAACCATCAATCAAAATGTCGTTAAATTTTGTATATTGGGGTTGTAAAGCATGCTGATCAATAATATTGCATTAGTTTTTTATGACCGAAATAGGTTTTGTTTTACTCAAAAAAGATATAGTAATGGTCTTGGATACCGATTCGAATTTGATTCAAATTGGATGACATTAATTGAGATACGAAGGTGTTACTGTGCAGTGTGACACACTGTATAAAAGTTGTTTAACATAAATGCGTCATTTTTCTTAAGGAAACTAGTTTCTAAAGCTTGGATTTAAACACAAAAAAATAATGCTATCGCAGTAGAGAATAAAATGTTGGCCATTACCTCGAAACCTTCTCTTCGCGTGATTATTCTTTTATTAATATATTATTAAGTCCATCAGTCTTCAATTAACTGCCAAATAGGAGCATGTTGAAAAAGAACACATCAATTTCCGACCAGGTGGTCTACATTGTTTTCGGGAGTCACGCGAGAAATCTCTCGGAGGTCTCCATCCGTCAAAGGCTTGTCATTTGTTCTAATTTATACAAGTGTAACCAAACAAACTCCTGGTGTGAGAATTGTTAATTAGGACATACCACTGCGTTGGGGTTAATTATCCAATCATGTGCTTTGAGCATTGTTACCGATCCCGCGCTATTAGTACGGTGAAAATAGACACCGAATAAGTGAATTTTTATGAGCTCTTAATATTCAAGAGGAAACAAGTTTAAATATACTTTAGTCTAATCCATAGGTAAAAAAAAAGTGCAATCGTAAAGTAGTTTTTGTTGTTTTGTAAACTATTTCGTAAACTGTTAATCTACATTAAAATGTCAAATGGCAATTTTCTAAAGCATTAAATTATCTATAATTTATGTTAGAAATGCATTTTGTTTACGAGCTTAGCTTACAGCCTGTCAAAAGTTAAAAAAAATAGTGTTTTAAAAATATTTCCTATTCATTGTCTGTCTGCTTCTCTAACGATATCTTAGGAAGTACGGAAAGATGGAGAAAACTAGTGCGTTATCAAGTTTGATCTTTCTCTGGTCTGGTCTCGTGATACTTCTGTCAAGCCAAATTTTGTCTACTGGCAAGTTGATTGATGCCAAATACCCAAAACCGCAGTTGTAGCAACTTCAACAGTCTTATGTCTGCGAATTAATACTAGCGTCTGACCCAAAGTGGGAGGCTACAACCAGCGTCTAACCAAGAGTGGGCTGCTGTCAGTAAAATTGCAGAAAGTAAGGGGAAACTACCGCACTCAACTTTTCTCAAGAGCATTCGTGAAAAAAAAACAAATTACAGGAAATTTTGTAAGCTTTAAAAAAAGGTTATTCGGCATTTTTTGCAAAAGTCAATAGTTTTTAGGTTATTTTGCAAAAACCTATCTTTTACCGGCACTCTCTAGAATTTTAAGAAGTAACCACACCCACCCATAGGTAGCCAAATATTTCTATATTATACCCTTATTATGGCTGTTTTACCGTACTATATTTGTTGGTGGAAGTTGTCTGGTAATTACCGATAATAATAAAGCCACATAATAGGAGGGCATCATGATTTATGGGCACTATCTTTTAATTTATGACCACGAATATGATACGTTAAGTTATTTTAAAATTACATCCTTCGTTCAAAAGTAAAGAGGATATAGAATTCATAGTAATTTAACTCTATTAATATTAAAGTTGTCAAAAGGTATAATTGAATATTTTAGGACTATGAAAATCATAAAATATTTTACTAGCTGTGAGTCAGATTAATTTCAGTCAAAGATATCTGAGTGCTTGCTTTACTTAGGTATGTACATTTTTAAACGATAGCTAGGTACTTTCAGTACACGTGTCTTACTTTTCATCGCCCATGTTTTATAATGTATTCCTGTGCCCTTAAAAATTTGGTAACGCTTATCAAAATATTAAATATGAATTTATTTTGTTTTGTATTTTTTCTTTGTACGTTTTAAAAACTGACCAAACCAGCAATTTCACAATGAAAACATATCTGTAACTTCAGAAAAAATGAACAATTTCAATTATTGTTGATCTTCCAATAATTCAACGGCAGATAATGAAATAAAAAATATATACCTGAGTCAAACACATTAGTAGGTGGGTCGATATTAACAATAATTATTATTATGGAATGTCATATGAAGGTTCAAGCGAATGGTTGTAAGTTAATTAAAATATAATTTATGTCCTCCCAGGAACATCAAATAATATCTGCTTGACTGTATACAATTAAGATGTTCCACCTAATAATATGGTAGGGGGATAACCTTCAATTTCTTATGTGAGAAAAAATTAATATCTGTTTTGATATATTTAATAAAATTGAAGACCCTCAGACATTATTACATTACATTCCATTACAGAAGACAGGCTTCCAAGAATTGTGTATTACTAAATCATACCTGAAAATACAAATATTAGGTGTAACAATTGCATCGAAGTTGTAGATGAACGATGACATGATTTTTCTTACTACTCCTTATCCTGAATATAGTCCAGTCAACGAAGGAGTGATAGAGGACATGGAGGAGGGGAGAATTTTCCTCTTCAGGAATGTGTTGGGGGTAGTCTTTTCGACTCTTGGCCTATTACTAGGAGATGATACGTCGGCGTCGTACGGAAAAAAGTATTCTATGCAAAATTAAACATAATTAAATTTCCAACAAGAACTTAAAAATATATATTCATTTTCTTTCTATGTGTTATAGTTGCCGAGATATTCGCCAATCTATATATTTCCTTAAATATTCAGTGTGACTTACTTAAAATGAAGGAAATGTACAGATTTCGACAAAATATTACGTTAGTAAATACATCGAGTGTTGTAAAATAAAGATTATTTTGTGACTGTGATTTATTTGCAGACCACGATAAACCGTTTTGATAGAATAATGTCAGATACTTAATTAATTCATTTATTAATTATCGATTTTCGCTGACGAATATCTCGAAAACTATAACACATAGGAAGAAAACGAATATAAACATTCTTATAGGAAATTTAATTAGGTTTAATTTTTTCCGTACGACGCATCGTTTCCGAGTTATAAGGCCAGAATCGAAAAAAGGGACCTTTCCACCCCCTCCGGCCCTGAAGCGGCAGGGCTAGGGACGGACAGTTTTAGAATGTTTACCTCCTAACTACCCCCAACACATTCCTGAAGAGGAGAATTCCCCCCCCCCCTTTTTGGACATTCATTGATTGGACTAATATGTTAGGCAATTTTTTAATATGATTTTTATAAGACGCAAAATTACTTCAACGTAAGTACAGAGCAATTTTTATTCTTAGATTCGATGGATAATTACTTTTAACATGACTGCACATATCTACTTTGTACCTCAAAATTTCTATTCTCAACTTAATCTAAATGCATCTGTTCCTAAATTTGAAGTCCCTCGAGGTTCTATCTTAGGACCTTTACTTTTCATAATTTGGATTATGCATTTGTCTTTTTCCTATTCACACCATCTTAGCAGATATTTTCTGATCCGTGAATTATCCTAGTTAGCTTTTGCTGTATGGTACGTCTGACAGCATCAAGCTATCTATTACAAATGACTGTTAGGCAGCTTACCATCTGGTTTTACCTGACCTAATGCCACTCTAAATTGTCCTCTCTCTGGTTGCTGTGCTCAAAAAATGAAGAGATGTGGGTGAATACGACGATGTAGTCGTATTGAGTAGCGTGTTCCTTGAAGAATCCAGCTGTTGGTGCGATCAAGGAATTAGTAATAAACATCTCCAGTCATACAGCTCGAAAGCATTAATACGTTGTATATCTACCTCTCAGAGACAAAGAAATATAGAGAAAAATAAGGCATGATTTTCGTTTATTTCGCTCTATTTATATTATGCCAAATTTTGCAATCCGTTTTTCATTTGAAACTCATATTTACAGACCAGATATCTAGTCATTCCAATTTCTAACAGTAAGGCTGTCAATGTTCTTCATACTCAGAATGATCGAGAATCTGATCGCTGTCAGTCCTTAATTAGTCACGTCCTGGGGTTGATTTTTCGTGTAGTCCTTCTTGCTGTTTGGGACAGGCCTTTGTCGTTATTGTGATCAGACATAGATCTTTGTTCAGTTGCAAATCAGAATTGTGACTGCTCACGATGATCTGCATGTGAATCCAGTTCTTCACAGATGTCTAGGATATAAAGAATTTTGATCTCTTCATCAGAAAGTCTGGATTGTTTTCATTATTTTGTTATATCTTTCTGTTTTCAAAGAGCATTCTGTTTTTTTCCTAATTTGTACGTCAGTTAAAGTCTTTGCTTTTACTCAGGGTTAATTCAATACCATCTCATATTTTACTATAAACTGTAACCTTTACCCATACAAATCTAAATGGCTTGGAAGGCGGTGAGGAATAATTTTCCAGAATATTTGCAAGTACAGATGAATCCTTGGTGTACGGAACCAGATAGTACTTGCAGAATCTTGCCGTCTGACACCGAAATCGCTATTTGTAATAATTTTTTTTGTTGAGTCAACCAAAAAATAACTCAGCTGGATGTAAGCTTAATTCCTTTAACAACTTCAATTTAGATTTCAGCCAAACGACTGCACACACGTGAATGTAGAATAACTGAAGAAAATTAACTACTCATTCTTCCATTTACTAAACAAATCAGATCAACTCTCTATACAATTTTATTAAACGTTTTATTCGAAATATTGTTCAAGCCAAGCGTTAAGGCAAGTTTAATTAGGTGTTAATAATTTTAGTTAATGACCAGTCAGAGCGCAATGGAAACTTTCACTTAAAAAATGTAGTCGTTTACTACGGAAATTGATTTGAAGAAATTTGAGCCAATACATTTTATACGTATATAAATTTACAAGTTAATTGCATCTTGAGTAAAAATTGTTATGGAAATAAAAGGACGTGTCTGTTCTTATATTACAGGCTATTACTTAAATTTAATAATTAACATTATTGTCAGTATTAAAAATTGTTTAAGGACCATTGGCATCTTGGCTCAAGCGCTCTTAAGAAACCTGTTTCGAACAAAATATTTTCTTATATCAATTATAGAGTGAAGTAAAAACAATAACGGTAATATTTAGGTATTAATAAGTATGAAGTTATAGCTTAATTTCCATTTATAGTTGACAGACAAGCGCAAAAAGCACTACATGTATTTTAAGCTGTAAAACGTACGTAATGTAATACGTACGTAATGTAATATTGTGGTATTGAAACTTGCCCAAATGTCTAATTCCGCTGTTTAAATAGGTTAAAAAGCTTCCCAACGGCGAAAATTTTAAAATAAGTATATAAGTAACTTTTAGAAATATCCAACATATTCATATGAAATACAAAATCCTAACGAATCTGCTAACTTTTTGGTTAATGTTTTATCAGACTTTTATAATCAATGTTTTAAGGAGAAACTTATAAAAAATCCTAGTTTAGAAAATAATGTCTTTACTTATGACAATAATTTACAAGAATTAAAACGAACTTTAGACGCTGTCCGTATAATCGCTTGTTCTACCAAAAATGACATTGATGTTCAGATGTATAAAACTCTAAAGAAAGATTATAAAAGCAAAATAAGGCAACATTATGGGATCAGAGGAAAAGCCTTAAATCTATTTATCTCTTATCTTGCGGACCTTCAAAGTGTGTTAAGTTTAATGATACAGTATCAAAACTTTCCAGTGTCGATTATGGAGTGCAACAGGGCTCAGTTCTGGGTCCTGTGCTGTTTATAATATTCATTAATGATGTATCATTCAATTGCGCTACTGACGTGTCTCCAATAATGTATGCTGATTACATGACATTTTTGCCAAGCAACGAGCTGTTTTCCACCCTATGCACTAAGGAAGAAGAAGCTGATCATTTAATAAAAAACTGGACAAGGTGTAATTATCTTACCATAAATAATGGTAAAACAAAAACTCTAAATTTTGCAGTGAAAAAAAGAGAAATAAATAACGAACCTATTAAACTCCTCGGTGAGCATTTGGATAATTCATTAAACTTTCAGTTCCAAATACACAGCTTATCAAAACGGTTGTCGACTTGTATTTATATAATAAGACAACTCAGCAACAAAATTACAGCAGATTGTTTAAGAGTAGCTTATTTTTCCATTTTTCACAGCATAATGACGTATGGAGTGATAGTATGGGGGTCATCATGTCATACGAGCAAAATCTTTGAATTACAAAAAAAAAGGTATAAGAATCAAGCTAAATATGATGACCACTGTAAACCTTTTTCTAAAAGTCTCCATATATTAACACTGCCATCATGTTATATATACTTCTACATCCGTATTTTCTATCCAAGTCACACAACGAAAAAACTTTGTATCTGGAGATAATTGTTTAACTTTAATAATATAATATTTGAAATCCTCTACCCCAAAAACCCATAAAACGATACCCCACATCGGTAGTGGGGTGGGGGTTGTGACAGGGGGTATGAGTGGAGGGTGGATAAAGTAAAAAAATATTTTGAGGTTTCTGGTTCTTGTACACACACTTAATCACATTTTTTTTTCGTCCCTTTTAATAATGGGGTGGGGGTGGTAATTGGGGTGGCTAATGCCAAAATTTTTTTTGAGACCTTAGCTTCTCTTGTCTATACTAAATATCAATTTTATGAACTCTTACCTGCTTGATTTACCTATTTACTCCAAATTTACCCCAATTTACCCCCCAACCTTCGACGGAATAAGATGAAAATATAATCTAGTTCTAGATCTCGTTAAAGTATATATGTGTACCACGTTTCAAGTCAATATCTCAAACGATTCCAGAGTAAACGTGCGCACAAAAAAAGTTACAGACCGACAGACAGAAATTTTTTTTTTTTCGCTCAAACTTGAAATCTCGACGTTTCGTGACATTCTAAGCCTTTCTGAACAATAAAAATTTTTAAAAATTTTTTTGTCGTTACTATACTTCCACTGGGTGTGGAAGTAATTACCAAGCAGGAGGACGTACGTAACCATGACACTAGGACAAAAACAAATTTAAGATTGCCCAAATATAGACCAAGTAAATCTCAAAATTCCTACATATATCTATCAATAAAATTACTTTCACATCCAGTGGAAGTATAGTAACGACAAAAAAATTTTTAAAAATTTTTATTGTTCAAATAGGCTTAGAATGTCATGAAACGTCGAGATTTTAAGTTTGAGCGAAAAAAATTTCTGTCTGTCTCTCGGTCTGTCTGTCGGTCTGTAACTTTTCTTGGGCGCACGTTTACTCTGGAACCGTTTGAGATATTGACTTGAAATTTGGTACATATATGTACTTTAACGAGATCTAGAACTAGATTATATTTTCATCTTGTTTCGTCGACGGGTTGGGGGGTAAATTGGGGTAAATTTGGGGTAAATAGGTAAATCAAGCAGGTAAGAGTTCATAAAATTATTATTTAGTATATACAAGAGAAATTAAGGTCTCAAAAAGAATTTTGGCATTAGCCACCCCCATTACCACCCCCACCCCATTATTAAAGGGGATGAAAAAAAAATGTGATTCAGTTCGTGTACAAGAACAAGAAACGTCAAAATATTTTTTTACTTTATCCACCCCCACTACCACCCCCACCCCACTACCGATGTGGGGTATTGTTTTATGGGTTTTTGGGGTAGAGGATTTCAAATATTATATTATTAAAGTTCCATAAACAATTATTTACACATACAACATTTTTTCGTTGTGAGTGACTTGGATAGAAAATCCGGATGTGGAAGTAGTGATTCCTTAGGCAGCGGTTTTTTTTTAATGAGAGATTTACAAAATCTTGATATGAGTGTAAACACGTTTAAGCTAAAAATAAAAAATATCCTTTTACAGAAAGCCTTCTACTCATATGACGAATACTTTGATTATTTTGGCTCCTTGCCTAATTTATCTCTGTCTAATTAGATCATTATATTTGACGCTATATTTTAGCATTTTTGTATTAACTGTTTTTTTTTGTGTTTCTAACAATTTTATATTTTATGTTTTTCCCTCTACTTGAGGTACTAGTTTTTATGACTACTACTTGTTTTATATTGTGTTATCGTGACTCTGTTTTTTATAATTGTTTTTAAATTAAGTAGTTAGTTTTTTATCTCTGACGTATGCAAACATTATATATATGTATAGCATGAATAAAATTCTATTCTATTCTATTCCATTCCAATACTACTTTTAGTATCAATAGTGTTACTACATTTTTAACTTTACTTCAATCGAATATTTTGTAAGAAAATCCAATATGGCCAATCCAAGATTTTTTCCAAATCATACATAACCTATAACCTTGTCCGGGAATCTATTAAACATAATTCTTGCGATTTAAATGCGTTAGAAGAATAGCATTGTTACGAGGCAGCAGGTAATTAATTCACAAGTTCAATATGGCGGATCCAAAACAGATCCGAAATATAATACGACTAACAAAACTCTCTGCAAATCTTAAATTTTACTTCAATCAAATAATTGCAGACTGGTACTCTTCAGCAATCAATCGTAGTCTGTAGTGAGTTGATTTTGGGGACTGGTACTTGTATGGTCGTTGTCCTGCTGAGAGTTTTATGTTTTAGAAGAGTTTCCTTCATTTCTTCTCCTAATAGCTTCTCTACGATTCTCTTTCTTTTTCAATGTTTCGTTTAGTATTTCATTGGTGTTTCGAATCCATTGCTGGTTGTTTGTAGCCTTCAACTCTTTCAGTTCGTATTTGTTTTCTTTCTTTTTCGACTCGGTCGGTTTTCGAGCCCTACCTCCGGTACCGATAATGCTGGTTGGTATGGATGTATGTTTTAAATATGTAACCCCATTCCAATTGGCTTTGGATTTGGGGATTGTCTATTATATGTAGTGTGTTTATTTATGTTTAGTCTATTTCTTCTGCTGATAGTCGTTTGTTTATTTCTTCTGATATTTTTTATGCTGTAATAGGCAAACGTTCCAGATATTGTTTAGTGTTTTGTTATTTTCTACTTTTCTCTTCTCACTTTAATGTTTGACCCGTGCTCTTATCTACTGAACCACCATCACTATCATCTATTTGTGAAATTGACTTTCTGTCGCCCCAGGTTCAAGAAGGTTTGATTTTTGTTCCACGTTTTCCTTACTGTCAAGTTAAACATATGTGCCAGGTTTTCAGTCAGCTTCCATTTTCGTTTTACCATGTGTGGGGTTTCCGATTATGCTCTTATCTCTCTCCTTTTGTTCTTATTTTTCTGTGTACATTAACGTCCCCTAATATTATGATGGGCATTTTCCTCTTTTCGTTAAAATTAAATACCATAATTTTAGAGATTTTAACTGCTACCTATGTCAATTGCCCTTCCTTAAGTTAATTGTAACCATTTCAATCTATTTCATAATGCTAATATCACATTTCACTTTTAACGGTACCCGGCAACGCCCTACTACAATTTTTAAAGAATATTTCATTTAAATGTTTACATTTTCTTTTTTTTTTTAGTCCTTTTTACATCATTATTTATTAATACAAAACCAAATTAGAAAGACATTCACTTTCAATTTGACTTTTGCACAATCCTAATTAAATTGTAACATTCCGCAACTTTCTTTTCAAAATTGAATTGAATTGATAAATTCAGGTAACATCCCCATTTGCGAACTAGTTTCTGTTAAGACGCCCTTGTATTTTTTGTCTCCTTCTTTTCGTATACTAATGCTGAAGACCAGACAACACGATGTATAACATTTCGTTCATTTTACGGAGCGTAAAATTCGTCTATTTTTATAAAAGGCCATATAAAAAAAGTTTAGTGCTTTACGAAAGGAGAAGATAAATGCAGAGAATTAACCATCTCGGCGACAATATGAGAAGTATGCACGGAGTAAAGACGATTATATTTTTCAACCATATAAGATTGTTATCTTGGGACCATTAAGTATTTTATTATTAAGTTCTCTGCGGGATGACTCTTTGTAATCTTGCCTGGTAATTTTGAGTCAGGCCGCTACGCTACGCTGTGACAAACTCAAGTTGAGGTCGAATTAAAAGTTTAAAGTTAAAAAAAGTTTCAACATCTTTCATTTGTTTCTTTTGGGAATGTCAAGAAAATGTCTACAATATTTACACATTTTAAGTGTCGCCACACTAATAAAACAAATAATAATGCCGTTTTATAGAAATTTAGTATTGATTGTTTCCCTCATAAAATATAGACCAATGACATTTCGCGAATTTTAAAATTTCAACCAATGACAACAGTTTTACACTGAATAAACGCAAGCTAGCTTTTTAAAATTTTCCAGCGAATAAATTACGTCCAGCATTTAAATGCACATAATTGATTTAATTTACTCTCATTTGGACTAAATACAAAACAAAACATTACAAATTCAAAAATTATTATTTAATTTATAATTACTATGTACCAACGGTGTATTTATGCAATTTTACAAAAGTATTTTCACTGTCAAACTGACACAAATTGTCAGA
This sequence comes from Rutpela maculata, assembly GCA_936432065.2. Lineage (NCBI taxonomy): Eukaryota > Metazoa > Arthropoda > Insecta > Coleoptera > Cerambycidae > Rutpela > Rutpela maculata. Next base: position 146,984,697 of record OW386291.2, on the reverse strand, counting down.
TTTACAATCACGATTGCATAACAAAAGTCAAATAAGCATCTACCACGTCCGTTTCCATGGCTACGAGACAAAAGTAGTTTATAGAACGCACCGCCGTCAATTAGTATAATAAAATAATAATAATTATGACTGAACTTATATAAAAAGAGTCTAAGTATCTATCAATAAAAACTTGAGTATAAAAGCACGTAAGGAATTTGTTCATTTGGAAAATAATCTTGACATATATCCCTCGAGCTCTAAATCTTATCACACAAGCTGCGGGTAGCTACATTTTTTGCAAAATTTTACTTTTGCAAATGTTCTCGACTTAATAATTTGCAAAAAAAAGCCCTCGACCTTCGGACTTGGACTTTTAAGGTAAATTATTAAGTCCCGAATTTTGCAAAAAAAATCTACCCGCAGTTTATTCGATAAAATTCAGAGCTCTCGGGATATAACCTATGATTAAAAATTCAGATATTTGTGATGGTGACGATTAGACGAATTAAATTTTTTTTGCAGCAAAATGGGACAAAATTTTTTAAAGAACTTTTAAAAATATTCAAGACCATTCACAGAGAAATTTGTAACAGGTACAGGACGTTTTTAAATTCAATATTATAACAATCAACAACGTAATTTTCTTTAGCATTTTTTTTAAACATTAAAAACCTTATTACACACATATGTATGAGCTCTCAACGACTTTTCTTAGCTTACAAGGCTTTAGAAAGACCCTCTTGAATTTACTGAGAAGGAAGTAAAAAGGCCTTCGACTGTGAACACGAACTCTTATTAAAGAAGTCAATCGAATGGGGAGTCTGATTCACGATATTCTAAATAGTTATCTTGATAATAGGATATAGTGTGTCTCTTTAAATGGCCAAACTTAAAAAACTCTTCTAGTCAGATATGGTGTACTCCAAGGGTCTGTCCTGGGGCCTCTACTTTTTACTTTTAGTCAAAGAACAACTCATTAAATACTAGTTTTTATAATCATCTACCAAACAATGTTAGACAACCAAATTTTTACCCGTTTTAAAAGATTAACTGGAAATTTATATTTTTTTACTTTCCCATTGTTTCGGCTGTTAAATTTATGGACACCTTTCCTAACTTCAACGTCTTACTTGTGCAAGGTAAACTTTTAATTCTCCGCGTGTTCTGTGTTATATTTTATTTTAAATTTCTTTAAATACTTTTATATTACAAATTGTATTTTTTTGACTTGCCATAATGTATGTAAGGTGGTCAAATAAAAGTTGTACGTTGTAAGTTATAAGAATTCTCTCTACTGAAATTAGGCCATACGTGATCGCCGGAGGTGTGTAAACTGTCATGTTTGATTATAAACTATTTATTATAATTTTTAAGCAACATGTTACCAAGGTTTTTGATCAAGCATACAAAAATACGTAGATATAGAATATTTCGAAACTATACAGGGTGCGCCACTTAAAACTCCCCGGTAACTTTCTTATTTTTTACCGAGTTGGGTACATCAAATTGTAGATATTTTTAAAGCATTTAAGCAAATGTAGAGTGATTTAAAAAATTTTTTTTGAAAAATTTGTTAAGAAAGAAATGTTAATTTCCCTGAATATTTATTTACCTCACCCTGTACATAAACTGCGTTAATGTTTTCTTATAAAGGATTAATTAGCTTCAATTTATGTTAACACGTCATATTCGAAATTCTTTTTGGTTTTAGAGAAAGAAATTAAAAACACTCTTTCCGATTCCAAACTGATTTTTTTTAATAACTTTCAAAAGAATGTAAATATTAATTTTTGCTTTATTTGTAAAAAAAAATACCACAAACAATGTTCAGCGTAACAAAACACCAACAAGAGACAAAAGAAAAAAATATTTTTAAAAACAAACATATTAAAATATACTAAATAGGAAATCGCAAATTTTTTATTTTTTAAATTGTTGTTGTTGTTGTTGTTGTTTTAAATTTGGAACATATGGTGATCACCAGCGCCATATAAACTAGTATATTGTATATAAACTATGTTTTGATATAATTTTAAAGCAAAATGTTAGTAAGGTTCTTAATTAAGCACACAAAAATACAATATACTTACAATAAAAATATTGGAAGAAGGTTTTCAGGAGAATATAAACATTTTGTCATAAAAATAATCTGTATTTTTCATCACAATATGGTTTTACTAAAGAAAGGTCAACTGAGACAGCAATTATGAACTTTCTTAACACAGTATTTGATCACTTGGAAAAAACAACTCCAAAGGTATTTTTATAGATCTAAATAAAGCATTCGATTTGACAAATCATTAAAAAATGATAAAAAATATAAGTTTAGTAATCTGAAGTTGAAAATGAAGTATTTATTATATTCGAAAATATCGAAATAAAAGGAATAATTAAGTTGAATTTTGGCTAGAAACGACGATTTATTAACATTTTATGAGTATGCCTTGCGTATGTGATGTAAATAAACAGATGAACGGAACACAATCGCTGTCATTTTATTTAAGTTTTATTAATTATTCGTATTTTTCGTATAAATAAATTAGGTAATTAACTATTACTCTTACATCAACTTTTATTATATTAAAATAGTTTTGGAGCATTATTATTTTAAAAAAAAAAACATTATCAATGTACTCATCAAACTGTGTCTGCGGATGAACTGAACTATACTGCCCTCCTAAGCCAAAAAGACATATCTCAAGGTTTCACTGTTTTGAGATATAAGGCATGTTTTGAATTTTCGAAATCGCGTCAATATTTTTTTTGTAGTTGTACTAATGTAGAGGTTAATAGTGGTGTAGTTATGAATTTATATATAGGTTACTAGTTTTTTTTACAATAAGATACGTCTAATTGGCTAAATCGCTTAGGTTTTCTCATATTTTTTTTAGATACGTCAAACTTTGTTAGCACTTTAAAAATATTTAACGATTGAAATACGTTTATTTCGCTATGGAAATATATAGAAAATAGCTCCAGCTATCCTAAGGTATAAAAATACGCATTTCGGCCAAAACTTGAGATACGTCTTTTTGGCTTAGGACGGCAGTATACTTAATTTTGATTTTTGAAATAAAGTCACTCTCCATAGAAACTTCTGCTTATTTCGAAAAGTGCATAGCCATTTCTGGATTATGATTTACTGTACAGGGTGATCAAAAATAAATAAAATATAAAATTTTAACAAGAGTAAACACTGTAAACAGTAGCTGTTTTTCTTTTAATGATTATAATCAAATCTTCTGAATAAAGTTATCAGTAGTGCCAAGTGCAGTCGTAATTTATTTAATCTTGACAGCAACCAATTTTTCGATAATGTAAATAATAAATAATATCAATTAACTTACAAAATTTATTAAATAATGACATATTTTAGACAATAAAAATTGACAGGGAAATTAAGATACTCTTGGTAAAATTTTATATTTTCTTCATTTCCAAACATCCTGTATAGCAAACCATAATCCTGTGAAAAGACTTTCCAGATAAGCAGGCATTTTTATGAATAATGGCTTTTTATGTAATAACAAAAAATAAAAAAGTTTACAAGTATTGTTAAGTCCATCCGTGGACACACCGCATATTACAACTTAATTCGTAATTTCACATATTTCATTAAATATGTTGTTTCTACATCGGGCTTAATCGTTATAACATTAAATGGTGCGAACCATTGATCGAGCCGTGTCATTTCATCCCTTCTAATTAGGGCAGAGAGCTTTTTGTAATGGACCGAATCCGAGGACTATCTCCGCGCCTAGGCGTATTGTCACTGTCAGAGGCGCTAAAACCATGTGCTGCTCTTATTTATAGCATTTGATAGCATATCACATAATATCGTGTCGTGCTCTCTCAACAACTGTGTCCCGTATTCAACGTTCACGTCAAAAGCTTTTGACGTATCCCGCCCCTTCGCTGAACACATGTTTGTTGTCCCAACATTTTGAATTTGTCTGCTAAGTAATTAGTGTTTCGTGCATTAGTAATTACCGTTACCTTGCTCAGATTTTGATGAACTGCTAAACTGTCATAAATAATTTGCTTATTTAAAGTGCTAATGTTGTTTCTTCATACAGCTTTGCCCACTTCTGTGTAGGAACATCGGATTTTTCACTAAAAGGAAAATAATAATAAAAGGTCTGTATTCAGAGATATAAGAAAAAGTATTACATTTAATTTCTGTAAAATAGGAGGTTTGGCTTATGCTATTCAAAATGTAAATGGGATAAAAGAATAGTTTCAGTAAGAGCTTTTGTATATTTTTTAGTCTATTCAGTGATATACTTCGATTTTCAATGACAGGCGCGCAGCCAAGGGGGGAGCCAGGGGGGCCGGGTACCCTCCCAAGCCGTCTTCGATGAACCAAAAAATAAAGAAGCATAATCTCTCTCAGTATAAAGCAGTATTCAAATTATCCCTTGAAATAAATATTTTCTAATTAATGCCAATATTATCGCTTAGAGGAATCTATACACATCTATTTCAACCATTTTCTGAAAAGTTTTCCTCATCCTCTGGGGAGGCCGGTTCTATTAGCCCCCCCCCCCCCCCAGATGAACTTTCTGGCTGCGCCACTGTTCAATGAACATAGTTTTTGAGGTATGAAGTTGTCAGCAGTCTCTTAAAGTGATAATTTTTTTTCACACAGATACAATCAGACAAATACAATCAGTGATTATTCTCTCAAAACAAAGTATGTGTCCTTTTTAAATACTGCGCTTTATGTGCTGTAATTTTCCTGTAACTACAAGTAGGTTCTCTTCAGAGACATGTGTCCCTGATGTGATCAATGGTTATAATCACATCAATTCCTCTAATTTGTGATGAAGTAAAAACAATTTTTTGTACACACACTAAATCACACAATTTTATTTTTTCACCCCCTTTAATATTGGAGTAGGCGTGGTAATGGGGGTGGCCAATGCCAAAAAATTTTTTTGAGACATTGGCTTGTTTTATATATACTAAATACCAATTTTATGGACTTGATTTACCTATTTACCCCCATTTATCCCAATTTACTCCCCAACCCACGAACGGAATAAGATCAAAATATAATTTAGTTCCAGATCTCATTAAAATACATACGTGAACAAAATTTCAAGACATCTTAAACGGTTCCAGAGTAATCGGGCGCACAAAAAAGTTACAGATAGACCGACTGACATTCTTTTTTTTGTTCAAATTTAAAATATCGACGTTTCATGACATTCTAAGCCCATCTGAACAATAATAATTTTCAATTTTTTTTTTGCGTTACTTAACTTCCACTGGATGTGGAAGTAAAAAACAAAATAGGTATAAATTTTTAACAAACGCAGCCACGGGAACGTAAAAGTCCACGAAATTCGCCATATTTTAAATGTGATGACAGTCAAAAAATCAATATATCTTGAACTATAGGTATTGTAATACATAGACTGGTTCAAGACTTCTGGGAGTCTTCACTGTAAACAGTTCTTAGGCATGCTTCTACCAATCACATTACGCGTAAAGACATACAGAGAGAGCACTACTGAATTTACTAATGTCTCTTTTGTTCTGTTCTAAGTTGACGAAAGAAAAATATGGCTATGGTACCGCCATCTAGTAACAATAACGTTAAAAGCCACATAGAATCACACGCCAGACAGTGAAATGTACTGTCGTGCGCAAAAAAGTTGAGACATATAACGCATTTTTGCTAAAATCTAGTTGTGTGCATCTAACTTTAATTTTTGTGACATTGTCAGTTATTTGTCAAAATACATATTACATATTCAAATAGACAGATTTACATTAGAAAAAAATAGTTGTCCTATTTTTTTTGCTCACGACAGTACTACACCCAGTAATTATTATATAAAGTGTTTATTGTTATATTTAATTCTTATTTTCAATTTAAGGAATTTAAAAATTAAGCTGTTTAGTTAAGCAGAGGGTATTTACACTCTGAGAGTTGAGCTGAAATAAGTGTTATGAATTATTGTAATGTACAATTCCGAATTTCCGAAGAAACACACACTGGCCCATTATTAGGACGAGGACGAGATGTTAAGTGGCTATACAACTGGAAAAATGATTTATATTACTAGGAATTCCTTCTTATCACCGGTTCGTTTTCCTTTTTAGCTTTTCGTCATAATAAGAAATGGATCATAAGAGAAAAACTCTGAATTTCTGTAGATCAGATTTAAAAAGTGTTTAGCAAATTGAAACAGGCGGTGTTTATGTATATCTTTGCTGTAACTAACGTAATTTTGAGGAAACTGCTTTTAAATCACATACTTTTCGAAAAAATCTGTCGGATGGAGGCATGGTTTATTATTATTGTATTAAAAAGTAAACATATCAGAAACACCGCTTTATATAAATTTTTAAATATAAATTCATAAACGTATACATTTACAAATGGTCCATATTTCTAACGAAAACTGATTATGAAATCATAAAACCAACACATTTAATAATTTAATTATGTTAGAAATATGGTCTATTACGCTGTGTTGAGAGACAAACAGTATTTTAGAACCATGCCTCTAATTAGTAAATACTGAGAGACACGTTGACGTGAACAATTAATCATGGTGGTTTTTCGATTATTTTAGTACGACACATGCTACAACTTTATTCCTTCACAAGGAAAATAATAAATAATAGAGAATGAAAAGTTTCATGCTAGACCAGACCATTATTCTATCATAGTGTTAGTTTTACCCTTAGTGATCTTATAACTGTCGTAAGATTATGATCTATTGCCGCTGGAATTTATGTACCCTGGGATGCTTCATAATGTGAGACGCCGACTGAAAAACTTCTTGCTACCCCCTGTTTTTTATAGTCGCGTTGTCGGAACTCTTCTTAATGAAGACATATGGTAATTAAGTGAAAATTAATTTACTTCTTAGCTCGTTATTTCTATAAATGTCTTCCAAATAATCATAAAAAAAACTTAAAGTTGCGGTCTGATTTAGTTGTTTTAGATGTTAGCATATAAAATAATCTAAAAATTTCGTAATAGCAATTTGATTTCAAATCATGTATGTCATCCTACAGATTTTAGAGAATAATGAAAATATTTGTATAATTTTTAGGAGGCTCTAGACCCTTTGATGCTAAAATGGAATAATTTATTTAAGGGGGGAAATTTTATGGCAATATTGGTAACTGCGAATGTAAGATTTGACAAAGAATAGAGGTGGCAAGATCGACAACTTGCCAGTTAAGCAAAATTTGGAGTAATATGATTTGAATTTTTGTTGAATATACCAGCATCATACACCATTTAACTTGGCTTGTTAGTATGAGTCAAATCTTGCAACTGAATTTTAAAATAGTTATCCCCAACCGATCGAACTGAAATTTTGCATAAGTGACGTCATTCTAAATCCAATATGGCGGACTCCCAAAGATGGCGGACCAGTTATTTTTTATGCACCCCCCATGATATGGGTATCAAATGAAAGGGTTTGCTGAGAAGAATACGAAAAATAAAATGACGTCACACTAAATTCAATATGGCGGAAGATTTTCCTGTAGATATAATGATTTTTACTAACAGAAATTCCAATAAAAAAAAACATCCAAAGAGTACGATATCTCAAAATCTTCAATATTTTGCATAATGGTATATATGGTCATATAGGTTCTAAGCGACCCCCTCTATCACCACTTTAAAGCTTTCTATCAATGCACCAAACACCCAATGTATAATATAGTAAACATAATTATTGAACTATGGGTAGCCTTTTATCTTGTTAAAGTAAATGCAGAGGCATTTCAGAAATCCATTCTATGAACGAATCAATGTTTCGTATACGTATTTATTAGGCATTTACTAAAAAATAAGAATGAAACCAACTAGCTCCATACAATATTCCGTAAGGTGTGTCCCACCATGATTTCTTACATGAAGTACAACGGTTATTTTAATTAACAATATACTTAACGATAATTAATTTCCTGACCACTCCCCTCATATCTCATTATTAATCTGTGTGTTTGATATTGATATAACACAAAAAGAACCAACAACAAGAAAACTAAAAACGCATATCATTATTAATAATAATGTATCTAGAACTACACTATCTACAAGATAAATCTTCCACATAATGTGTTACATAATGGTCTTGGGTTATAAATCGAGAATACAGAATTTGAAGCGTTGAGATTTACAATAATAAAATTCTTATTCCATTTAAAATTTTTGATCATAAATTGTTTCTTTCAAAAAAATCTAATTTTAGCGAGCTGACATTGATTTATTCTTAAAAATATGCCGATATTTCACTAAAAGACAACTAAATTGGAGTCGAGTTGGGCAAGAAAGAGGCATTGTGGCAGCAGACCACGGGGGGTAAAGTGGAACGCGTATATTTTCTTAATTTTAAAAATATTTAGTTGTCATTACCTGTGAGGTTGCTATCTAATAACTGCATCATAAATTACAGTCGTTCGAAATGAAGATGAGCATAGTGGTTTAGTAGTACTTATAGCAAAATATTCATAGTTGTATACTACGTAGTCTACTAACAACCACTTTGCCAACCAAATTTGCATCATAGAGATATATTTAAAAAAAAGAATAAAACAAAGTAAAAAACATTATACTCTTCGCGATTTACTGAATTTTTTATATAATTGTTACACATTCTATAGGATACTCTTCGCAGCTTTTTGTAAATAATGTTAGTTATAGAAATTTTTTATTTTATAATTATAAATTATTTATAAATAAAAATGTGTGTAAGTTGTGATTTGCTTAATACTTAAATAATATTCTGTAATCATGATCAAAGCAAATAAATAAAAAATAATTAATTGCAAAACTAACTTAGTCGGTGAAACACTCAGTATAAATAAGATGAAGTATAATAAAATAACTATACCCAAATGTGGGTTTCGAACCCGGGACCCTTACGTTCCGAGTCAAAAACGTAAGAACTACACCCGCTACGAACTAAATCATATTTCCACGGTTGGATATTATATTGTGAAATGTATATTAGTAAAATATATACACAGGTATTAAAAGGAAATATATAGGTATTAAAAGGAAATATTTCACCAGATTTCTATTCAATTACAAAAACATAAAAATCAAAAAAATATTTTTTTCAAAGGACCCCGCACAAATTCTTATATAAAAGTGGCTTTCGTTAAATTGGCTGGATTTTTGGGCCCCTTATCAAATGTCTCAATGGGTCGGAGGTCTCAATCCACCAGGGTTTCAAGATAGAGCCAGTTAAAGTTGGGATTATGAGGTATTGGCCGTGCATTATTCAAATGATGCCCTTGTTCTTGGGCCTGGAGAGTTTTGGTTGGCCTACAGTGAGGGAAAACCTGTCAATAATTATTCAGTGTCATGCACCAACTTTCAGATTACGTCACATCGGGTCATTACATGTCACATGCAGTCAGGTCAGGTCATTCCCTGTTATTTATTGGGACAATTAGTCAACGCTAGGAGTAATTGTAGAGTGAGTAGGAGAGAGTGGGAGAGAGAAGTACTCTACGGTACTTGGTGGTAATCAAGAACAATTGATGGTACTATCGAGCATCGAGCAGTATTCTGAAGCTACGTATGGCACTCTACCGGGGTACTCAACTACTGAATCGATCGATATTGGGAAAAGTATGTAACAAAAAATGTTGAAAATTTTGGGAGTTACTAAAATCAGTGTGACTAATCCAACCAAAATAATTAGAAGCATGTGGTTCTTCCGGTTATACCGGAAGTCGATACCAACTTGCTTATTTTAAATGGAACATCCTATATGCTTTCGATTTTTCGAAATGATCATAAAATTCTGAGTCCATGCACTTTATATCTAAACCCAGAAGTTTCGGAGATAATTTGACATTTTATAACAAAGTTGACAGGTGCGACGGTTTGCAAGAACTGTTATAACTTTCTTCGTGTAGGAGATCCTCATTTGCTCCTTGGCACGTAGAAAGAACACAAGGCGAGCTACACTCTACATTGAAAATAAATTCCATAATGGTATATCAAGTGTTCCATTTTTCTCGTTAAATTTTGTCAAATTCAAACCTCAAAAACTTTTTTAATTCATGTTATGTAAAATTAAATCCTCTTTTCTCTAGTATAAGCATTGTAGGGGTTAAAGTTACAAATTTTTGAGATATTCGCGCGGGGTCCTTTTAATGATTAATAACTTTTTCCATCTTATACACTGCCCATTAATAAAATTTAACTGAATATGAATATTTATTATCGTTATATGGTGCATACGTTGGTCATGGTGAAGTGCATTGCATTAGTCAATTATTTTCTAATTATTTATTTAGGGTATTTAGGGTATATGGAGACGATAACAACGAAGATAGGTTTGACTGTGGTTCGGGAGTTACTATTTGAAGCTAATTATATTCGTGAAAAAATCACTTTTCGAAATGTTTTCGTATGGATAAAAATAAAATTTGACAGTTAGTTCACGCTACTGCCAAAAAATAGACCTGACAACTCTTAATAAAAAATATACATGTTGGATATTTAAAAAAAATAAAACGACAGTAACATAATATGTGGTTGACAAGGATAAAAATCTGATACAATGTTGGTAAAAAAAATACACAAAGTAATCACTGAAAGTAATAAGATAATGAATAGTGGATGTCAGATAGGTAGATTTTTGCAAATTATTTTACAAATTGTTTATATTCCTCAGTTACCGAAGAGAAGTATTGTAATCGTGAAAAAAACAGTATACCAGAACCCTCGAGATTTACTTATATTACATTTATATTGCTTTCCCCAAGTAAATAAAAGGCTATAATATATCAGTTAGGCATATTATATCAATATTTCACAGTATCCACAGACGTAATGGCCAATATTCACATTTTTGTGGCATCAATTACGATCGTTTGAAAATACTGTAATCCAGAGCTAACGTGTTAACATAATTAATACATCCTGTATAGAGTCGACTATATAACGGGCCAGGACTGGGACTAAACCGGCAATTACATTATCAAAGCAATCAGTGCAAACGGGATATGGATGAACTGTACTCCTAAAGTTATTTATGTGTTCATTGTTGATTTTAGTGGGTATTATTTTTATCAAACGTTCACAATTTTATTAAATACTACACTGAATAATCCGGCATTGTCAGTGAAATAAATGTTTCTAAACGCCCATATCTCATGTTAAAATTTCATGGGTTTTGGATTTTTTTACTTTATTTTGAAAGAATTATCTATACGCGTATCAAAAGAGTCGTTAGCTCATCGGGAAGTTGGTTTTCATTTCTGGAAAGAGATACTTGCATCTCTATATACAGGGTGTTGTTACCCCGTTTTTAAAGGACTTAAATAATGCTCATAAAGGAGGACAATATTGTACTTTATGTTTTTGGTTAGTTAGTTTCTCAGTGGGGGTGTGGGTAAGTAAATTATGCCGTTGTATTTTCTTTGTCTAAAAAAAAATTATATACTAGGAGAACAATTACATAAGATGTCTAAAAGGGCGCCAAATGATTTTCTTTGTTCAACGTTTGCCCTAGTGCCAAAGATAAGTGGTCATAGTGACTACTACAAATTTAATAAATACTGATAAACCCAATATACACAAAGGTGTGCTACAAACAATAAGATTCAGTTTAGTAACTTACGTTTAACAAAATGTAATAATTATTATTAATACCACTGTGTCAAATAAATACTACTATATGGCAAATAATGAAAACAATGAATAAAAGTAATAATTTTTCCACTACGGCTCTCGTAGATGTATCAAGTCGGCAATCGCCGGTGCAGCACCTTGTTTCCTAAAGAATACACTCGTCCGGTTTCCCCTCGGATTCCCAGGCGAAAATTGCTGCCCAAGGAATCACTACTTCCACATCCGGATTTTCTATCCAAGTCACTCACAACGAAAAAATTTTGTATGTGGAAATAATTGTTTATGGAACTTTAATAATATAATATTTGAAATCCTCTACCCAAAAATCCAGAAAACGATACCCCACATCGGTAGTGGGGTGGGGGTGGTGATAGGGGGGTGGTAGTGGGGGTGGATGAAGTAAAAAAATATTTTGAGGTTTCTGGTTCTTGTACATAAACTAAATCACATTTTTTTTCCATCCCCTTTAATAATGGGGGGGGGGGGGGGTGGTGGTAATGAGGGGTGGCTAAGGCCAACTTTTTTTGAGACCTTAGCTTCTCTTGTATATACTAAATACCAATTTTATGGACTCTTACCTGCTTGATTTACCTATTTACCCCAAATTTACCCCAATTTACCCCCCAACCCTTCGACGGAACAAGATGAAAATATAATCTAGTTCTAGATCTCGTTAAAGTACATACGTGTACCAAATTTCAAGTCAATATCTCAAACGGTTCCAGAGTAAACGTGCGCACAAAAAAAGTTACAGACAGACCGACAGACAGACAGAAAATTTTTTTCGCTCAAACTTAAAATCTCGACGTTTCATGACATTCTAAACCTATTTGAACAATAACAATTTTTAAAAATTTTTTTGTCGTTACTATACTTCCACTGGATGTGGAAGTAAAATGAGGTAATAGGACTTTTTTTTAAAGGACCCCGCACGTTTCTTGTGTAAAATATATAAAAAATGTTATTTATGAAATCATCCTGAATAAAAGTCTCCATGGGAGCAAGGCCGAGAAATTAATACTTTTTAAGTTATGGAGCTTTGAAGGTGTCTATCCGTGGTATATCAAATTCGGAACGAATTATGATGTGGGTGAAGAACAGCTCGAGTTTGACACGAATTTTCAAAATTAGAAATCCAACAAACTAATTAGCCTCCTCCCTAGATACGAACCACAATACGAACCGGAAGTTGCATGATTAAGTCCATTTTTTAGGATGAAAACTTTTTCAGTCTCAGTTAGACCTACGTATAAAAGGTAAATAAATAGATTTCAGGCCTCCTCGCTAGATATGGACCACAATAACACAGGGCTGAAGTCCGAACCGGAAGTTGCATAATTAAGTCCATTTTTAAAGTTGAAAACTTTTTTAGTCCCAGTATAAACCTGCGCATTAAGTTGTATAAAGGGTAAATAAATGGATTTCAGGCCCCCTCACTATGCACATAAGATAAAATACTAAGAAAAATATTTGCTAAAACGTAACAGCAGCAATGACAACATGTTATATCCCAGCCCCAAAAACGGCGTCGAAAACCATACAATACCACAACCAATAATGAACAACGTCGTACTACGCTAAGCGTGTGTAAATATTCGTATAAATATCAATATAATAATTTTCACATACACGCGTCAGCTGGCAGTCTTTCCATTCAACAAAACCTTTCTTTTCCTTGCCGTTTCCCCTACTTAGCTATAAATGCACCTATTTTACATCCTCAACTATCTACTTAATTCCTCGTCTCGCGGAATGAACTGTGACCCTCACCACTAGGTGTCTCGACTCCTATAGTCTTAAATTAAATCTTTAAAAATCGGAGAATTTAATGAAAAACACTAACACTTAATACTTAATAATACTGGCTTTATTACAAAATATATTGACCATTTTCAAAAACAGGGTGGGAGAAGGCATAAAGTGCAGTTTGAAAATATTAAAAATATACAGAGTGATCTATTTAATAAATTTATGTTTTTTAAAAATGGAACGCTCTTTATATAATTACATATTTGGTCTTTTTATTTTGAGATGATTCAAACAATATGCCGTTGATGTTTATGATGACACTAGTACCGGATTTAAACAAGTCGGACATTTTATACAGGGTGAGTCAAGTAACGTCAAATCTACCTTTTCCCATTTTTTTCAAACGCAATACCGTATATGCTACGGTACTAAACGCGAGGCTGAGACACCTTGTGTATAGAATCGTTTGGAAATTTGGGAATGAAAAGCCAATTTGTTATTAATGAGTTAGTTAACTGCTTTCAAAATTGGAAGCTATTTCGAAACTAAACGTACTTATCAATTTTTGAAAATTTATAGTTTTTGAGAAAAACGGAAATAACTCGAGAAATTTATTAATTGCTTTGGTATTGATTTTTTAATTATTTCTTCAATAATTTTATTAACATTGTAATTAATAATCGTATACTGCCTTTCAATTTAATTACATTAATTCAGTTTTCTTTCATCCATTAAATCTAGAAAATAAATACATATACTGCACACAGCTATGCCTAAATAGAAGAAAAACAAGCTAAAAACATACTCTTCGCCAATTTACTGAGCTTTTTATATAACTGTTACACATTTTACAGGATACTCTTCGCAGTTTTCTTGTAAATAATGTTAGTTTTTGGAAATCCTAAACTTTGTGATACCAACTTAGTTGTGAAAAACAAAATATATGAAAAAATATTGGAAAAAAAACATCCTACCTGTCTGGGATTCGAACACACAAGATAGAGATAACATTTCGCAAGATTTCTATTTAAGTACAAGCGACAAGATTAGGAAAATATATTTTTTCTTAATTAAATGATTAATAACTTTCTTATTTACTGATTGATGTTCTTCAAAAATAATTACAATAATTCCTCTAGTTAACACTAACTTATTTTCCAAATTTCAATACAATTGGACTTTCCCTTCTTAAGTTACCGTGCTTACAAGAAACATGACGGACGGACAGACGGACGGACAGGCGGACATTTTGAAAGTAGTTCAAAATTCGTTCACTAACACAATTATATGAAATTTTTTCCTCTACGAGCGATATTTCCGGTTTTATAAATGTGCCGATCAAATCCAATATACTCTTAGATTTCGCGAAGAGTATAATAATTACGACACCTAGAAATCATTCATAAAATGTATGCAATAAAAATTACAAAGTATAAAATAAACGTGATAAAATCCTAGGCACATCCTCAGTGCAGTTCTGTTACATCCAACGAATTGGTCAAGATCAAAAGGGTTATTGTGTAAGCTTCCCAATGGTCAAGCAACCATCCGCGGCATACCGCTGCTTTGCTGTTTATGGTCATTCGTGGCGTATCTGATGGCTAATTGTGTCATTCATTGCCTCGATTTGAGGTTATTTATTATCAGAACCAATACCCTCAGGTCCCGCTCTTAAATGGACTATTTTAGTCCAGCTGTTAACCTAAATTAAGTAAAATGAATCGTACATTCTTTCTTTACTGTTATTAATATTCTTTTTTCTCTCACACTGATTTAGTTCAAGAATTTGCGAGGAACTAATAGAGCCTGTATCACCTTGTGTACTCCTTGATGATACACGTTTGCAGTATTTTTAACACCCTTTTATTAGGTCGATCTGTAACTATGTATGTATGTAAGTAAACATTCTAATTTTACCCACTTCTAATTGTTGTATCATCATGAAACTTGGCAATGGGCTCATTTAATGAATTTCATTTAGTAGTTGTTACTTCTTGTGGATAAAGTATTACTTAAAACTAGATGATATTGAAAATTTCAGATGAATCCGATATGTGGTTTTCAAAATATAAGTCTTTTAAAGAGGGAATTGGAAGCGGGGTGCGATCAACATCGTGACGTCAGAAAATAGTAATAGAAATCGGTGAAAATAGTTGAAACTGAAATTCTTCACAAACACGCATAAATTTCAAAACACACTGCTTGAGTTAACGAATTGTAATATTGTGAAACTATAATAAGGCGCTGTGGCCAGCGGGTTCCTATCAAGTGACGTCACGGCATACTCGACAAGGAGGGTGCGGTCCATTTTTATGATTTTTTTTAGACGATTTATAGGTCTAACAAAATTCTAGTTTTTTGCACAGGGTCTTAAAATTATAAGATCTTTCCGATAATCAAATAAAAAATGAGCCCATTGTGTGAAGCTCTGATGACAACACAATATAGTATACTCACTATTATAATATGTTCAAAATGGCCGGAACAGGTTCGATGATTATTTTTTGCTTTTTAGTGCAGTATTTATAAAAGCATGTTTTTTATAAGTTTTTTAAACTATTTTCAGTTTTTACTTTCTTTTATATGCATATCACAATAGGAAAATGATTGTTGGTCATCCGAAAATCGATGCTGACTACCTAGGATGGCATAGTCAGTTTTGAAATTAACAAATTCTACCTCTGCAAATCGTATATGCTCATCTCTATTTTTTTAAGAAGCTTATCATGAAGAACGTAAGATAATTTTCCAAACCTTTTGAAAAAAAAAATAGATCAAATAAGGGAAAATTAAATCGCTAATTTTCCAGATTTTCTCATTTTATATTTGGCACTTATAAATGAAAATCACAAATAAAAAAACAGTAAACCATATAATGAACAAATAAAAAAAAATAACTAAAAAAGAAATCACAAGCACAGTAAAAATTAAAACTGGTATAATACAGCTTTTAAAATTCAAAATTATCGTCTTAGTACATATACCTAATCTTCTTCTATACCACATGATCAGCAACGTTTTCATTGTTGCTTTCAATGTAAACTATTCGCAGAATATTTACAAGGAGACCAACGTTTTCTTTGGATGCACGAGCAATGAGTAAATTTCAGTTTACTTTGAGCATAGTAATAAGCACCTCACTATATTTTCATCACTGAAGTTTCGAAAGGGTATAGCCGGATAAGCATAATGAAAAATGCCCCTGAGCCAAATTGGACTTTGCATACATGGCTTGTTAGCTCTCTATTAATAAACAATTTCTGCCGAGTTTTAAATCCGTACCTCTTCGGTTGGGCCAGTTATAGAGGGAGACGTGATTTTCAGTTTCTATTTAATTTCGCTTTTCCTGTTGCATTGAAAATTCTGAAAAAAATTAAGGTCCATACAGTCTTGAGGGTGCATATGAGGATTTTTTTTCAGATTTTTTGGCTTAAAATTGGGCTTGCTAAAAATTTTTGAAATTTTGGAAAAAATTTTTTTTTAGGATTTTATCAAGTGACTACCTTTATTTTTTTACAGTAATAACTACTTCATATGCTTGTTGGTTTGTAATTTTTTCAGATTTTTTAAAGTGGTGGGCCATGGTGTAAAAAAATGAAATTTCGATTTTGAGATGTTTGGGCCCTTAATCTTTATTCTTAAATATATTGTAATTTGTAACATCAAGAAGTTTACTTAGTATTTCTGCAGGTCTTACAATTTTGGAAATACATCGAGCGTGAGATAAATAATAAATTATTGCAGCTATGTGAGAACAGCACCCGACTGGACGTCTACCATTTGCACACTCGCAGTAATATCGCCTAACTCCTCGGAAATCAACGGAATTTGGCTCATAATCAATAAAACACTTATAAGTTCTGCTACTAACATGTTGCGACCTCACTTCTACTTTAATTATATTATTATTGTCTTTAATATAAGCCATAATAACTGATACGATCCATGTCGATCTCTAAAGTTAAAGTATTCTTCACAGTTTGCTGCGATGTCATTTGGAAAATAATGTTTTCGGAAAGACTAACATTTGAAAGGCGTTTTGTTTTCCAAATCTATTAATTAAAAAACAAGCTATCCGAAAGTATGCACGGACTCTAGGAAGCAATTTGTTATTCAACTGCTGATGAAGTAGTCGGTACTTCTGTCCAATTACACCGTGAATTGCTTCAGCGACCCAGCGAACCTTTGTTACTCGGCGTGAGTCATTGGATTCAGCAGTGGACAGCTGACTACTTTTGCCTTTAAGAGCAGGCATAAGTACTTTATAACCTCGTTGTTCCAAATGGTCCTTTACATCGCGAATGCCTCGATCGACGATACAAATATCACCTTCCTTCAGAAGATTTTGCAACTCTTTCGGATCTTGCAAGACAATTTTCATGATATCCGCATTATTCTGCGTTGCGTGAAAAGGTCCGAGCATTTCGACAATATAGCCGTTTGTGGTGCAAATCATTGTCGAAATACTCGGACCTTTTCATCCAACGCAGAATGATGCGGATGAAAATATAAAGTACTTATGCCTGCTCTTAAAGGCAAACGTAGTCAGCTGACCACAGCCGAATCCAATAACTCACGCTGAGTAACAAAAGTTTGCTGGGTCGCTGAAGCAATTCACGGTGTAATCGGACAGAAGTACGGACTACTTCATCAGCAGTTGGATAACAAATTCCGTGCATACATTCGGATAGCTTGTTTTTTAATTAATAGATTTGGAAAACAAAACGCCTTTCAGATGTCAGTCTTTCCGCAGAAATTCTTTTCCAAATGACATCGCAGCAAATTGTGGAGAATACTTTAACTTTAGAGATCGAGACGAAACATTGAACTAGGCGAAAGGCTCCATTTCAACAGTTGAAATCCTCATACCTCCTTGATTTCCCAGAGATGACACAGAACGACTCGAAAATTTTATTCACTGGATCGTATCAGTTATTATGGCTTATGTTACAGACAATAATGATATAATTAAAGTAGAAGTGAGGTAGCAACATGTTAGCAGCAGAACTTATATAAGTATTTCATTGATTATGAGCCAAATTCCGTTGGTTTCCGAGGAGTAAGGCGATATTATTGCGAGTGTGCAAATGGTAGACGCACTGTTCACACATAGCTGCAATAATTTATTATTTATCTCACGCTCGATATATTTCCAAAATTGTAAAACCTGCGGAAATGCTAAGTAAACTTTTTGATGTTATAAATTACAATATATTCAAGAATAAAGATTAAGAGCCCAAACATCTCAAAATCAAAAATTAATTTTTTACACCATGGCCCACCACATTGAAAAATCTGAAAAAATTACAAACCAACAAGCATAAGAAGTAGTTATTACTGTAAAAAAATAAAGGTAGTCACTTGATAAAATACTAAAAAAATTTTTTTTTCAAAATTTCAAAAATTTTTAGCAAGCCGAATTTTAAGCCAAAAAATCTGAAAAAAAATCCTGACATGCACCCTTAAGACTGTATGGACCCTGATTTTTTTCAGAATTTTCAATGCAACAGGAAAAGCGAAATTAAATAGAAACTGAAAATCACGTCTCCCTCTATAACGGGCCCAACCGTAGGGGTACGGATTTAAAACTCGGCAGAAATTATTTATTAATAGAGAGCTAACAAGCCATGTATGCAAAGTCCAATTTGGCTCAGGGGCATTTTTCACTATACTTATCCGGCTATACCCTTTCATATGAAAAGAAAAATTTATAAAAACTACAAATCAACTTAGACGTACCATTTTTCTGTTACGAGTTCTGTTAATATTGGCTGGCAACGATATTACAGATAAAATAGTCATTTTAGTATCTAAAATAATCATTTTTTTAAAGTTATTACAAAGGAACCGAAACATATTATTCGTTTTAACTGTGAAAACAGAAGGAATAATTGGGTGCGCTCACGCGCGCAACGCACACTTTTTCATGAATCATATCTGCACTGTTTTCGAAATGGCCAACAATCGTTTTCAAAAAGAATAATCATTACAGAAGGAATTTACCCAACTTTCCAACTTGTAGCATTCAGGAGCATACGCGACTCTATTTTATTCCCTTTTTCACTCACACTAAACAGGAATATCGAATAAAATATAAATTCTTGTGTACGCTTGCATCTATCTAAAGCAAGGATGCAATTGGAAACAAAAGTTAGATTATCTGTTAAACAGTTTGTTCTATTTTCTTTCAGAATGTCAGTTTAATTTAAGGTTTGGATTCAGTGGCGGCTCGTCAGGGGAGGCAGGGGAGGCTGAGCCTCCCTTTGGAAGAAGCAACATATCTTGCAATCTTCCAAATTAATATCTTTTACTTGTAGAAATTTCTACTTAGGTATATCTCAATTTTCAATATTGTTTATTGTTTATAGTTCATTAATTAATTTTCAGTGTATAAAAAAGTTCTGCATTTCCTTTCCACAAACATACCTATAACGTCACAGTCCGGATTGTCTTTGTATGCATATTTCCCGGGCGACCCGGTCTTTCAGTGAATGAACAGAGCGCTTCGCTTGAGGCTTATACGAAATAGCTTCCAACTTCAAGGCATTTAGTTTTAACATAAATGACCTTGCATTACTTTTGCGTTGTCTAGCAACACTTCAAATAAGACAAGCTAGGCCGCTAGCCTCAGTCCTCAGTTCTTTATAGCGCATGTGCAGTTCAGGAGTTCAGGCACAGTATAGAGAAGACAAGTACTTTCACTCGCAGCGGTCCCTTTGATATTTGTTGTACTCGATTTTATTTGGTTCAGGTGATTCACAGGAAAACGAACTGTCAGTGGTAATTTGTCGTTTAGCCGGTTAAGATCAACTTGACATTAAAATACATAAAACATTTGATAGGCGGGCTAGAAATGAGTGCTCTAGGTGAAAATATTCCCAACAACATCTCTTGTTGTCCAGACGTGGTGGATTATTTGTTATTAAATGGATTTTCTACTCTTACTTACGACGAAAAGGTAAGAATTAAAAGAATTGCTAGGCCTACACCAGCAATGCCTTCGTTAGTTTTTAAAAGTGGAAAACAAAACAGAGGGTTTTGTGATAACAATTATAAAAAAATCGAGTGGTTAACGGCATCAACAGTTAGAAACAAATTATATTGTTGGAGATGTTTATTATTCACTAATGATCAATCCTCAATTTGGGGCAGGACCGGGTTTAATAATTTGAAAAATTTGTCGCGAGGTTTACAACAGCACGAAAAATCCCAGGAGCACATTTCATCTTGCGTTAAATTCGAAATATTTGGTAAACAAAATATTGTAAATTATTTGGAATCTGCACATAAGAGAGAAATAGAAAATTTTAATGAAAAGGTCCGTGAAAATAGGGAAATATTAAAGAGATTAATTGATGCCGTTATATATTTATCTTCGCAAGAAAATTCTTTCCGAGGGCATGACGAAAAACGCGATTCGTGCAATAAAGGAAATTTCAAAGAGCTAATAGATTTTTTAAAAATGTATGATCCAAAATTAGAGAACTTTTTGAATAACGCCACTATTTTTTCCGGAACATCTAAATCAATTCAAAATGATCTAATTGAGAGTGTTAGCTCGATTATTAAAGGCAAAATTTATGAAGAACTATATAATTGCGAATTTTTCTCGTGGCAAATTGACGAAACGACGGACATTACCTGTAAATCTCAACTTTCCGTAATTTTTAGATATGTAATGCACGGCGAAGTTATTAAAAGGTTTGTTGGTTTTCTTGATGTGAGTAGTGGAA
Organism: Rutpela maculata; assembly: GCA_936432065.2. Classification (NCBI taxonomy): domain Eukaryota; kingdom Metazoa; phylum Arthropoda; class Insecta; order Coleoptera; family Cerambycidae; genus Rutpela; species Rutpela maculata. Next base: position 146,963,604 of record OW386291.2, on the reverse strand, counting down.
GAAACGCGGAGAGTTTATTTAAATTATTAATCGACGAATTTGGTAAATTTGATTTGAAAAATAAATTAATAGCACAAACCTATGACGGCGCTGCAGTTATGTCAGGGCATCTTAATGGACTCCAAACAAAAATAAAAGATATTGCTCCTCAAGCTTACTTCATTCACTGTTATGCACATCAATTAAATTTAGTTCTGAGTAAAGCATGTAACGGAATTAAAGAAGTTAGAATATTTTTTTCAAATATTACTGGTTTTTCGTCATTTTTTTCAAAATCTACCAAAAGAACTGATGTTTTAAATACAATTAATATGAAACATAGAATTCCGACAAACGCTCCCACTCGTTGGAATTTTTCATCTAGAGTTGTTTTCACTGTTGACAAATACAGGAAAGAACTTATTGACGTTTTTAATTTTATTTCGGAAAGTGAAGATTTTTTAAATGACGCTCAGACTTTAAGAGCAGCTTACGGATTAAAATCGTTATTGTTGGATAAAAATTTCATATTTTTTCTAAAAGCTTTTAACATGATTTTTGAGCAAACTGATGTTTTCCAAATTTTACAGAATAAACTAACTGATATAACATATTCTAAAAATAGACTTAAGTCACTTATATCTAAATTAAAAGAATTTCGCAATAACGAAATACATTTCAATACTTTATACAATATTTTTTTAGAAAATACTGAAAACGTAGATGATGAGCCAGGGCCACAATTTAAAAAAAGAAAGACAACATATAACTTTGACAGGGCAGATATACATTACAAACAAATTTTTATAGAAATTTTAGACACCATTATAGTCCAAATTGAAATTAGATTTTCTGATTTAAATACTTTGCAATGTTACGATTTAGTAAATCCTAATAATTTTACAGCGTTTTCTAAATCATTCCCTACCAGTCTAATGGAGAAATTAATGGACCATTATCCTTTTTTTGACCGTATTTCGTTAAAAAATGAACTATGCGTGTTGTATTCTGACCAGCAACTTTTAGCAAATCCAAAATCATTTCAAGAAATGCTTACTTATATATATAATAATAATTTAAAAAGCTGTCTACCCGAACTGTACAAACTTTTATCATTAGTGTCAACAATTCCAGTAACCTCAGCTTCTGTAGAACGATCATTTTCAGCACTTAAACGCATAAAAACATTTACTAGAAACAAAATAAGTCAAGACCGCCTCTCAAATGTATCGCTTATTTCAATAGAAAAACATTTTTTGTCAGAATTGAAGAAACACGATTCATTTTATGATGAAGTAATCAACCATTTTGCTAGTTCCGAAAATCGCAGGTTACCACTCATTTATAAAAATATTTAGGCTTTACACCAAAGATTAATATAGTTGTTATTTTAGAAAAAATATTTATTTGCGTTATTTATTTTTTAGGAAATATTTTTTAATTCTTCCGCGGTTATATTTTTTTATATAACTTCTTTCTCAAAGCTATTTTAATTTTTATTAAAAGTTATAATTTTACACTCTGGCAGTGATAATGAATACAATTTTTGTTTGTAGGAAAATACTTTAATTTTTTTTCCAAAACTATTTTGATTTTTATTAAAAGTTATAACTTAATTATAAGTGGGATAGTAGGGCTCCTTTGGATACCGATACTCGAGGCGTAGGAACGGAAATTTCATGAGAATGATTTTTTCGTCTCATTATATTTTCTATTTCCTTTTCTTTTTATTCTTTTATTCTCTCAAGTCGTGAATCGGTATCCTGGCGAACAACCCACGACAAAAAAATGTAACGCGCCGTTGTACTACCTCGAGGGTGGTGGGGAAATGTACAAATTGTAATCATATTGCAAGTTAATTGTCTTTCAAAATATCAAGCCTCCTCTGCAGAAAATATCACGAGCCGCCACTGTTTGGATTTATGACAGAACGTGTTGCAAGATTTGTTATTATTGTATTAAATTAGGCAAGTCTGTATTTTCTCAGAGGTCTTTAAATTTATATTTAGAAAGGAAACTGAAATATATAAGTTCAAAGTTTCTGAATTTATGTTAGACTTAATAAATTGCAATGGCATTTTCTCGACGACAATGACATTGTGTTGTTGCTGGTTACAGAAAATAAAACAATAGGCCAGGAAACGAAGACATTAATTCGGAAATAAATAGTGCTCAACAGATTATTATTTTAAGTTGGAGGGTTGACCCTTAGGATTAACATACCAAAAGTCCCCAGCCGTGGACCTCATGCGCTAGGCGGGAGAGGGGTGGAAAGGGTCGGTTTGTAGGTTTTTCGTTATTATCTCGAAAACTAAGCATCCTTGCGAAAAGGTCATTCTATACAAAATGAAAGTAAATTAAATTATCTACAAAAAAGATTCTATTCATTTTTACGCTAGGGGCAGTATTCAAGGGTGTACCTGAGTTTGAAAATGCGAATAGCTGGAAAAACTGTGTATTGTGGGAGGTAATGCTTATAAAGTAGAAAATTTTATAATATTTCAAGTATTTACAAGGCCATATTAAGTAATTCAACGACAAGATCATCATCATCGTCGTCGCCGTTGATGCTGACGATTGGAGGGCCGTTGGTACACGAAGCACGGCAACTGCTGCACACAAGCGAGCAAGGTATGCCTGCTTTGCGGCATCCGCAACGGCCCCCGCAACCAGTTGTGCACCCGCAAAATATGTTATTTGTGCTTGTGACGGGGGTAAGGAAACCATCCGAGCCGCTCATCCATCCCCAAGCAGTTGGCTCCTGCTGCTGATCTCCATATAGCCATTGCTGAATATGCAAACAATAATTCGTCCTTTGTAGTTTAAAAAAATGTGACACAATCTTGTCTAAGCACAATACAAAACATAAGTTAATGTAAACAAGCATATATTGATACAAACCTGCAAATGAACTCTAAGGGAGTGTTGGCGAGCAGCCGCTCTGGTGGGTGGAAGTGCCGCAAAATCAAGCTTTGGCTTTGTCGAGGCTTTAACAAAGGCCTGGTGTCGTACCCCGTTCAGGTCTGCACCTTGTGGGGCCTGGTACAATGCCAAAAAAAGCTGCTCTCCTGCATCAGCTACCATGTCCTGTGTTGCTGAGGCATCACAGAAGACTTTGCAGCTTTCTGTGACCTGCTCCTGGGCCTTCAAAAATGCTTTCACCACACCTCTCTTGCTCTTGTTGTGAATAGCGGAGGTAGTAACACAACCGCTGAACGAATGGAGCCATTTGCGAAGACCCATTCTGTTGTTTCATTCATTCAGCGGTTGTGATACTACCTCCGCTGTTGACAACAAGAGCAAGGGAGGTGTGGGGAATGAAAGTATTTTTGAAGGCCGAGGAACAGGTCACAGACATCTACAAAGTCTTCTGTGATCCCTCAGCAACACAGGACATGGTAGCTGATGCAGGAGAGCAGTTTTTTTTTGTCATTGTACCAGGCCCCCCCCACAAGGAGCAGACCTGAACGGGGTACGATACCAGGCCTTTGTTAAAGCCACGACACAGCCAAAGCCTGATTCGGCGGCACTTCCACTCACCAGAGCGGCTGCTCGCCAACACTCCCTTAGAGTTCATTTGCAGGTTTGTATCAATATATGCTTGTTTACATTAACTTATGTTTTGTATTGTGCTTAGACAAGATTGTGTCACATTTTTTTAAACTACAAAGGACGAATTATTGTTTGCAGATTCAGCAATGGCTATATGGAGATCAGCAGCAGGAGCCAACTGCTTGGGGATGGATGAGGGGGTCGGATGGCTTCCTTACCCCCGTCACAAGCACGGACCCAGTTGCGCCAGAATTCGTCCTAAATAATATATTTTGCGGGTACACAATTGGTTGCGGGGCCGTTGCGGATGCCGCAAAGCAGGCATACCTTGCTCGCTTGTGTGCAGCAGTTGCCGCGCTTCGTGTACCAACGGCCCTCCAATCGTCAGCATCAACGGCGATGACGATGATGATGATCTTGTCGATGAATTACTTAATATGGTCTTGTAAATACTTGTAATATTATAAAATTTTCTACTTGTTAAGCATTACCTCCCACAATACACAATTTTTCCAGCTATTCGCATTTTCAAACTCGCGTACACCCTTAACTACTGCCCCTAGCGAAAAAATGAATAGAATCTTTTTTGTAGATAATTTAATTTACTTCCATTTTGTATAGAATGACCCTTTCGCAAGGATGCATAGTTTTCGAGATAATAACGAAAAACCTACAAACCAACCTTTCCACCCCCCTCCCGCCTAACGCATGAGGTCTACGGCTGGGGACTTTTGGTATGTTACTCCTAAGGGTCAACCCTACAACTTAAAATAATAATATGTTGAGCACTATTTATTTCCGAATTGGGGGATTTTTCGGTCTTCGTTTCCTGTACTACAAAGCAACCGATGCACAGTAATAAATGGTACGGTTGACTTTCTCGCTCAAGTGTCTGTATAGCTCGTATTATGTTTGATTGAGATGACAGTAAATGGTAATCACGAGACAAATGAATGATGGCATATTGTAGGACCATTAATGTCATATGGTTTGAACGTATACGTGTGTGATGATTGGGGAATATTTTTCCATCACGTCCAGATTACGTCGGGTTATGTGATAAATGATAAAATGTCTATTTTATGTTTTTTTCCGTTCGTTCGTTTAAAAAAGTTTATAATAAATAAAAACTCTCGAAAAATCTAAAAATTGATAGTCCTGGTTCTTAAAGAGTGAAGAAGGATTTTAAACCCCACTCTTCTACTTTTAGTTAAGTAAGCTTGTAAATACAGTGATAATAGAGAAACATTTTTTTCCGCTTTGGTGGATTTGTAATGAAAAATTAGGAATAGGGTCATTTAGTGATATGGCAGTTTCCTACTTTTTCTTCCTCATTTTAAAGTATAACAAACCAATAGCCTCAGAAAAAAATTTCAGCTCAATTGAATCAATAGCCACAGAGATATTCGCATTTGAATAGAAACACGCTCGGCCGGCCAACAGTCCGTACAGTGACGTCACTTGGCGTGCTCCGATACCTATATTAGAGCAGCGATTTCGTAAGTCTTTTTTTTTTGGCGTAGAACCAGGTCAAACATGTTAGGTTCCTTTGAGTATGTCACCGGGCACATGAAATCTTATTTTACGACATTTTTTTGTGGTCTCGAACTTTTTAAATCAATAAAAAGTGAAAAAAATGTATTTTTAAATAAAATTGTTTTTTTTGTGTCTACCGCCATATCTTTAAAACTATTAAAGGTACCGAAATTTGTTTTGTGTCAAATTAAAGCACACACTGTAGCGCTTTTACCAATATAAACGGTTTGGGCACAATTCGCACTTTCATTTCTCTAAAAATCAGATAAACTAAAAATATATATTTTATCTATTGAAATCTTCACTAATCGATAAACTTTTTTATTTTTGAAAATATTTACATACATAGAGCGAAGAAAATAAAGCCTAATAATCACAAAAGTTTTTGAAACAATATACTTTTTCCTAAAATGTACCGTGTGGCAACAGCGATTTTTTTTATCAGCGCTAAATGCGACATTGGGACGCAATTATAATACACCTCGCATGCAGGGTTGGTCAGATTAGTCGCGTAGAAGTGGTTGTCGAAAATCGTTAAGTATTCATTGTTCGGATAAAAATTGTGACAATCGAAAATGTGCTTGTTTTAAGGAAGGCCTAAAATGTTGCAACGAGTGCAAATGTCATTCCTGTAACAACATTACTAAAGATTTCGAGGCAGATATGAACGAATTAGAATGCTATTAATGTAGGGCCTACATAAACTACATACTACATATTTATTTATCCGAATAGAAAATTTATTTCAACAATAAAACTCATTTTATGCGTACGTTTTTACTTTCATTCATTTAAAAATATCTAATAAACTTACTAATTAAGTCGGTAGTTAGTAACACTGATTGATATTTATAGATTAGGTATTTATATATACCTACCTGTCTTTTTATTATTAAAATGAGACTATTTTATATTTATTGTACAATTTCTTAATATTAACAACATATGATCAATACTACTGTACAATATATGAAATATTGAACAATAATATTGATCCCCTAGATGCTTTTGATCACTACTGGTTTTGTATCTATTGATATAAGTTAAAATACTACATATGTCGTAGTCATTTGATGAAATCCGTCATTTCGTGAAAAGCCTAGGCAGTACACTTGACGTTTAAAGTCATTCTACATGATCTGCCGCAAATTAGACCGGCAGATTGTGTTCTATTACTTGAGCCTTTTTGTTTTGTATATTACGGAAAGTAAGAGTGAAAAAGACTTGTTCAATGATCATTACAAATAGTATTATGGAGCAAAGCCCAATAAATGACCGTATAGGTTAGATTAAGTTATTATATGCGTGTTTCGTAATTTCGTTAGCTCTCTAAAACCTGAAATGCACCAAATAAATCTGAACCTAACCTCAAAATTAATTACATCCCCATCTTTCTCTCCTTGTAATGATCACTGAACAAGTCTTTCTCACTCTGAATTTCCACAATAAACAAAACAAACAGCACAACATGGCCTCCGAGCGAACAAATCGACCGAAACGGCAACTAACCGAATTCCAAACACACAACACAACACAATCTGCTGGGTATCAGTCACTTCATGAACAGTCAACATCTAATTTGCGGCAGATCGTGTAGAACGACTTTAAACATCATGTGCCGAGACAACCACGTCGTTTCACGAAATGCCTAGGCAGATTGTGCAACGTCAAAAATGTACATGATATGCCGGCAGTTCATGTACTGCCTAGGCTTTTCACGAAATGACGGATTTCATCAAATGACTACGACACATACACCCCGACCGGGACCGTCAGATCGTTGCAGTCGGCAGGCTTGCTACAGCCGAGCGCGCAAGATTTTTCAACTATTGGCTTCAATTTGTACGCAGCATGTATATACAAATTTTCATAAATAAATTTTTTTCTCGATTGTCTAAAATTACGCTACTGAAAATAACAAGTTTGAGTTTCCTATTATTTTTCCAACTTAAAAAAAAATAAATCGGGTTCACGTGGGACGTTGTTCGAAGCGCTATTGTGTCTACTTTAATCTAAAAAAAAAAAAAATAGCTTGATAGCACAAATATTTTCAGAGATATAGCGGTGGAGACGTTAAAAAACATATTTCATTAAAAATCTATTTTTTTGAGTTTTTCCGAAATAAAAAAGTTCTCGACCACCAAAAAATGTCGTAAAAATGATTTCGTGTACACGATTATCTTACTAAAGAATACCACTAAGTCTGGTTTGGTTCTACGCAGGTTTTTCTTGAAAACTAAGCGACTTTACTTCCAGATTTTACTCTACTAACTTGTATTCACAGCCGTGTTCACTGGACGGTTCAGCCATCTGACGTCACAATTCGACTACATGGTTATCCCGAGCGTTTTTAAGCGCGCCGACTTTAATAATTTTTTTATACATGAAGGCGGCGTCAGTAAATTCTAATTTTTGGCATACTTACTATACTCACCAAGCTCTTTCAGAATATGTAATAATAAAAAATTGTTAAATGAGCCTGACGAATTAAGTCTGGAACAGTGAAATTTTACATCCGCGGTAAAACGAGTCTGACATCACGACATACAGTGGCGACATCTAGTGACGTCAGACAATTTATTTACACCCGTCAGCGATGTGATCAAATTATTGTTTTCATTGTTTATTCATTCGTATATTTGTCCTACCTTTTCATTTTAGATGGATAAATCTGTAATTCTACAGGGTGAAGTTTCCCGTAATCATTAATCCCTAGTGATGATTCTACATCAAAAAAATATGAAAAAAAGTTCATATAAATATAGGTCCAAAAATCCCTCCTAAGGGCGATACGGGTCTCTGAAAGGGGCACCCAAAATTAACATTTTATTTAATATCTCAGGAACCTTTTATGCTACAGTGACTAGTTTTTGCACGTGATTCGATATTAATAAAGGTCATTATCTGATGTTGTCCACCAAGGGTAAATTCAACCAGGGGTGCACAAAATTTTTTAATGTGAATTTTCTGTGATTTTCTCATCGGAACATGATTCCTTGCCTATAAATACACAAAAAAGGTTATGTTGTTGTAATGCCATACGACCAACCGGTTTCGAGAAATTTTAACCTAAAGAAACGCATGCATTGCCTAGGATTCAGAAATAAGGATAATGATTTCTCGCTCTTCTGCATAATTTAACAAGAATAAAAACCGAGGACAGTCAATTTTCTAAAATAACAAATCTGTATTACGTGACACAGAGAAATACCAATAGGGTTGGTTGTCAACGTGTCAATAAAAAAGAACAAATTAATGAAATTGCATTTTTATTCTTTTGAATAAACCAAGAAAAAATAACAAATTATTACTAAATTAAAGGGCTCAAGGGTTTAACAAATTAAATTGAATGTTCAAAATGGGCGCCATTCATTTCCAAACAAGCTTCTGGATGACGATTCATTGAAGCAAAGACCCGTTGAAAAATTCCTGGCATGTTCCTGAAAGTTTCGCACCCCATTGCTACACGTTCACGCAACTCTTCAAGGTTTGTCTCAAGAGTTGAGTAGACAAGATTTTTCAAATAACTTCAGACAAAATAGTCAAGAGGATTTAGGTCGGGGGATCGGGAGGGCCAAGCTACCGTTCCGTTTCTGCCAATCCATCTATTGAGATAAGCTGTATTTAAATGACTTCGCACAACTATTCTAAAATGGGGAGGTGCAGGAACCACCTTCTGGTCTTGTACGGCACATCCTCCAAGAGACCTCCTAAATTGTTTCTTAAAAAATTTAGATAATTTAACCCATCCAATCTGTTAGCAAAATAAATGGTCCTAATAATCTGTTGCCAAGTATATCTGCCCAAATGTTGATGGAAAATTTTTTTTGGTGCCTGGACTCGCAGGAAACATGAGGATTTTCTTCTGCCCACATGTGATTGTTGTGAAAGTTGACAACACCATCCCGCGTAAACCTCGATTCTTCCATAAATAAAATTTTTTGAATATATTCAGGATTTCTTTCACATTTTCGCACAAGCCATCAGCAAAAGGCCTCCCTTCTTGGTAGATCTTCTGGTTTGAGCGCTTGCATCCTTTGCATGTGGTAGGGATACAGTAATTGTTCATGTAACACCCTCCAAACAGACGATGCTGACACACCTTCCTGTAACGCTAGCCTTCTCGTACTGATTTGGGGATTCGCATTTACTGCATTTAATATTGCTTCTTCTGTTTCTGGGCCAGAACTTTTCTTGTCTGAATAGAACTTTTCCCTTTCTCATAACAAAAGATCTTACAAAAAATCTTTCTCATGGTAATATTCTATTTGGGAAAGCTTCTTCGTACAATCTTGCCACAGGCTCAATCGTAGAATAAATGATTATCGCCCTGTTCTTCGAAAGTGCAACTCATATTAAATAAAAATTGAAATTCTGTTATTAAAGACTGCGTAATGAGAACCTTAACTTTTATGTCATTAATGACAATTCAATATTGGAAACCAATAACGACCAATTAAGTAATAAAAATCCAAGTAAGTTCCAGTGATAAAAAATTTTTACAAATAAAAAAAAAATACGGTGTGAATTTTTGCAAGTGCAGATCGAACGATGACCTTCTGTCCATGGCACTTTCTAAAATGTGAAGAAAACGATGAATTCATTGAAAAAATTCTGTTTACACAAGAAGACTGGAAAAATTCCTTTAGGTTTAAATTTATCGAAACCGGTTGATCGTACGGCGATACAACAAGACCTCTTTTGTGTATTTATAGCCAAGGAATCATATTCCGGTGAGACAATCACAGAAAATTCACATTAAAGAATTTGGGGGGGAGAAGTAAGTCCCCCCCTTCCCAGTTTGTGCACCATCAGAAAATGACCTTTATTGATATCGAATCACGTGCAAAAACAAGTCACTGTAGCTCAAAAGGTTCCTGAGATATAAAATAAAATGTTAATTTTGGGTGCCCCTTCAGAGCCTTACACTCAAAGAAATAGTATGGGTAAATTCAACAAAAAAAATGGTTAACTAACAATATCGTTAATTTTGTTAAACCAAACTATATTGATGGTATTTTTAAAAAGAGGTGATTGTTATTTTAATTAATAAAAAGTTGTCGTACAACAAAACAAACATTAACTTAAAAAATAGATGAATAAGACTATTATTTTGTTCGTCTGACTATTATTTTGTTGAATTCTGTCAAATTGAACTAGATAATAGTATATTTTATTTTTAACTATTATCGAATTGTAATTCTAACCCAGTATTAGTTCGCTGTATTATTGTACTTGGTAGACAAACCAATATTATTGTCGTCTTCTAGAAGTTCTAAAAGAATTACCATAAAATTTGCTTGCTTACCACGTAGTCTATTACAGAAATTATTCCCAGATGACGCCACATACAAATCACTGACCATATTCAATCATGCATTATCTTCTCTTATGAATTTATAGAAAATTAATAACATGATGATTGCAGTGTTCAAATTCTCTCAGGGATCATCGATATATTTGGATGGATCTTATAAACGATCTCTAATCTTTGGTTTGGTCTGATGTCTCAACACTGAGATTTTGGCTAACCAAAAAAAACTTCATCATACAATAAAGTGTAGATCAACCTAAAAATTAGTTGGTGAACAAAAAACAAAGTCGTTGTACTATTTAATTGTAGACCAAATTGAAAATGGTTAGTGAACATAAAAAAATGTCATTGTACTATTTAATTTGTTACTAAACTACTATTTGTTTACGAAAATAAATAAAGTTGTATGACTATTCTTTTCTGATTGATTTAACTATGAAACTAGATAGGCGCGATTTCATATGCTCTTTTTGGTTGAATTTACCTATCATTTTCTTTGAGTGTAGGAGGTATTTCCGGACTCATGTTTATTAAACTTCTTTTCATATCTTTTTATGTAGAATCACCACTAAAAATTATTGACCGCGTACCTGAAACACCTTGTATATTCTAAATATTGCTTAGTACCCGTATGTGCATCAACGTTTCATTTTAACACCCTTCGGTATGCAAGGGAAGTAAAAACAAATGGTAGTTAACAGTATCAGCTTAGAAATCCAAATGATGTAATGTAACATGCAACTAGCTATTTTAAAGATATCCGTAGAAAGAGTATAAGAGAGTTAGCAATCTCTAAAATTGCAAAATTATTTGATTTTCTCGAAAGATCATATTACAGGTACTTTTTTAAAAGATTGTTGGTATATTGACTATTTGAGTTCCCATAGTTAGTAACATATTTCTAAAAAATCTATTTTCTTTCCATTTTGGCACAGTAAAATCTAATTCACCTTTAAGTACATAATTTAATTCTTGATAGTTCACGTGCCCTGTAACCCAATTCTTCTGCAACCCAGTCGACCGTGCTACACAAAATAATAAATGACTCTGACAATTTATCTTATGAAATTAACTTTTTCTCCCAGACATTGAAACACTAATAATCTCAGATAGAAAGTAAAGCCATTGAAGCGAGTCCATACGCCAATTTTCCAAATCCCCAATTACGGAGGGGCTATATGTTGCTGGCACGGGCATTATTCTGGCATGTTATCTTGGGGCTAAATGTTGCGATCTTATGTCAGGATTTACTTTAGTAATGTCGTTTGCCAACATACCGCTTTTACTAGCAAAGGTTTTATAGGGATTTTTAAAGGCAGTTACATCTTTTGATTAGGTCAAACATTTACTCGTAAGCATAAAGCACGTTTGACTTGAATCGTTGTTATTTTATAATAGAGGGCTAATTAAATCTGGATTTTAACTGTCTCCAAGGACATAGGATATTTTAGTAAAATCACTTTTTTTCTGATATCATAACTAACTTTCTTTGTGATTTTTATTGTACTGATTTGATGTTTATAAAAATTAACAAGGTGGCGGTGACTTTTTATTTAATTATGGATACATGGGATTTAAGTATATTAAGAAAAATCAGAGAGGAAGAAATTAAAAGATATTAAGAATAGTCATAGAAGAAAAAAAAGAAATATTAAATAAAAAAAAAGATTAACTAAAGAGGGAAGGCGAAATTGTAAGCAGTTTAAGATTTAAATTTTATCAAAAGATAATATAAAAACCAGGTCAGTCCGCCATCTTACGTATAGTTGTGGAAATGAAGAAACCCATTGTATTAATTTCCAATATGCTTATGAAAAGCTACTACTGCAAATGCAGGTATGCATTCAATTTTTGTATTCTATCCGAACGTTGTATCTTGAATGAGAATAAATGTAATAATATATTCACGAAATGAAGGAATATTTCTTGAAATGCGACTTTATAAAGCTTCAGAGAAAGATATTGCTAATTAAGTTGTATTCCTGTCAGTGGGACGCTGAGACATTAAAATGAAGTTAAATAGATCCTGGCAGTCGTAAAATTGTTACTCGACAACAAAACAGCTAAACGCACCTTTGCGGAAATACGTTTATTATAAAATATTTTGTTAGGTATTATACAGACTACATCTTACGTTCTGTACATTCGTTTATTCTCAGAAAATATACTGTACGAACTATTGTAACGAAATCATATGTACAAAATGTTCCACACATGGTGGACAGTGGGCATCCTGGCCTTATTATTGAGATAAGTTAATATTTATAATATTTAATATACAATTTTTACAGTATATCTAAAATACGACGAAAACATCATCTGACTTCAAATGTACAAAGTATAATTAATTGATTGATTGATTTACCAGCGTGCGGTAGGCATTGCTGCCTCTCCAAGGGTTATACAGCTGGGCTTGCTACGTCCACGCTGGGTTGGACTAAGCTCATGCATGTTGCCCGCAGCGAGAGCCACATGGCGCATGGTAAAGGAATGTGGGATGGGAGGTGTGGGTATCTGTGAGATGCGTTACCGCATTGTGTCGTGAGGGAGCGGTTAAGCTCCCTTTTTTGTGTTTTTGGTTCTGGACTTCTGCCTCTTCTAAGTCTTCCTGAGAAATACGTTGCCGCGTTGTGTCGTGACATGGAGTGTTTATGCTCCTCTTTTTGTATTTCTGCTTCTTCGAGTCTTCTTTTTCTGAGTCTTCTAATTCCTCGGTTTCCGATGTTAGGTTGGATTTGGGTCATGCTTGTTGTCAGCAGCGAGAGCCACATGGTGAATGGTACAGGAGTGGGGGATGGGCGGTCTAGAGGTTTGTGAAATGCATTGCCGCATTGTGTTCGTGATGTGGAGTGTTTGGGCTCCTCTTTTTGTATTTCTGCTTCTACAAGTCTTCTTCTTCTTCTTCTAAGTCTGCTGATTCCTCGGTTTCTGGTTCTGGTAGAGTGTATATCGCTGCGATTTCTTTGTGGAATTCATTTTTCCCCTCGCCTTTCTTTCCCAGTATGTTTGGTCCTTTCCAAGTTTGTTCATGATCCTCTCGGTTGTTGTTTTCCACGTGTAACCTAGTCTCCCTATTTTTAGTATAGAATTTAATGTAGAATTTCTCATTTATCCACGAGCGCAATGTTGACCCGAAAAACCTTACTTGATAATTTACCTAAGACAATATTATAACCATACTTTAAGAGTAATGCATTTGATTATTACGGGCTTTATGCTAATATGTTCCACTTAATGTAGAATTTTTTCACTTAACAACGGTCTTTGTCGCTCTTTTTTTCACTTCTTTGCACAGAGATACTTAATCTTGCTTATTAGCTATATCAATGCCTTTAAAAATGTATAATGCCTATTGCCTATGTCTAACAATGTAAAACAAATAACTAATTTAAACAAATTAAAAAAAATTGTAAAAAAATATCTTCCAGAAAATATATTCTATTCTGTTGAAGAGTATTTTAATTCGCGCATTGAAATATAATAAAGTTATATTCACAAAATTTCGTAGAACACCAAATCAAGTCATTTTTGGTATACTTTAGTTTTACAACAAGCAGGTCTCAATCCTCAAATACCATTCCAAAATTCCAAAATTTTTGATCCATTACACCTCTTGTTACATCTATCCTGGGACACACTGTATATGAAATATTATATTTGTTTTTTATACTTTTATTGCATTTACATTATAATGTATACATGCTATTTTTTCACGTTTTTCCATGCATGTAAAACGTGTCGTATGAAAATAAAGCTATTATTATTATCACTTAATTGTTGTTATGCTAGTATGTACCAATTTTTGTAGAATTTTTCACTTAACAACGAGCGTAATTTTGACCTGAAAAACCACACTTGATAATTTACCTAATAAGATATTATGATCATACTTTAAGAGTAATGCATTTGATTATTACGGGTGTTGTGGTAATATGTTCCACTCTATGTAGAATTGTTTCACTCAACAACGGTCCTTGTCACCCTTTCTTTTTCGCTTCTTTGCACTGTGAGATTTAATCACTTATATTAATTGAATATCAGCCATATCACTCAATTGTTGTTATGCCAGCATGTACCTACGTAGAATTTTTCACTTCACAACGAGTGTAATTTTGACCTGAAAAACTTCACTTGACAATTTACCTAAGAAAATATTATTAAGAGTAATGCATTTGATCATTACCGGTTTAATTTATATCAAACAAATGTACAAAGTATAATTAATTGATAACATGTTTTTTCTTTTGCAACATTTAAATAATACCTCGTTAACAAACTCTATTTTTCAAAAAATGCTCGTCTTGGAGGCCAATTTTTTTTAGTTGTATTTAAAAAAATACAAATGCAGCCATATAATTTTTCTATTTAACTTTTTTTTGTACTCTAAAAACAAATGAGTTTAGGGGGTTAAAATATAATGAATAACCCCGTATAAGAATTACATTTAATGTCTGTATTTGAAAATATTGTAAATTTTATAAAAACGCACTATATTTTAACTTATTTTAAGTAATAATTCGTCTGGATAAATGCATCGCAGGCAATAACTTTGGATACGTCATCGTCGGTACGCTACTGTAATCTATTGATTGCAAAAACGTATTTGCTTACTTACAACAAAACGCTAAATCCTGCTGCAGCAGGTTTTATAAAGTTAAACAAATATTTACATCAATATTAGATTTGGAAGCATCCAGCATGGAAAGAAAACAATTCTCTCTTTTCCAATGTTTGATATGTGTATATTTTTACCTCTGTGTCTCCTGGTTTCATGCCTCGTTGGTTTCACATTCCATAAATACTGGAGGGTACTTTTATGACAATATTTTTTCGCTGAGTGCAAATAATAATATTTTATTCATCCATAACCACGAGCTTTGTCTTATATATATCAATATTTCTGTCTTGTATAA
Source organism: Rutpela maculata (assembly GCA_936432065.2). Classification (NCBI taxonomy): domain Eukaryota; kingdom Metazoa; phylum Arthropoda; class Insecta; order Coleoptera; family Cerambycidae; genus Rutpela; species Rutpela maculata. Next base: position 146,948,310 of record OW386291.2, on the reverse strand, counting down.
AAATATTTGACTTGTATTCGGCAATACAAGCACTTTTTAAATTATTTATTGAAAGAAACTCCATGGATTGTCGTTATATCTGAAGATCAAAACAGGCTGGAATAATGTTTGCTTTTAACATTAAATTTAATAAATAAAAAAAAGAGAGAAATTCGACCAGTATGTATGTTTTTTTTATACGTGTGATTCTTTTTGTCTTTTGTTTCACACAAATTAAATATACTAGATATTAGAGACAATCTAAACGAGTGGATTGTATCATACCTCCCTGATAGGAAAATTATAGTCAAACTAGAAAGCTCTCTCTCATATGAACCGGTGCTAAACATTGGAACACCCCAGGGTTGTGCGCTGAGTCCTCTCGTGTTCCTGTTATATGTAAATGATTTGTCACACCACATAAACTCTACAAATATTTACATACCGAGTGATTTTTTTAGTTGGTACAGCACCTTTGCCTCGCTTATTATTAAAGATTTGAAATTTTGAAATTGAAATTTTCAAAGTTTTGAAATTTTGCAGACATGCTTAGTGACATTTTTTGCATCTAATGCACTTTTTAAAATTTTTCTGCTGTTTCCCGTCTAACCGAAAGTGAGATCAACTTTCTATTTTCAAATGAAACACTATAGTTTTTCTTTTGGATTTCAAAACTAGATTTTTTTCTGAGTTAGATTAGGTAAAAAAGTATTAGGTTAGAAAGGACAGTTTTTGAGATAATGCGATTTTAAGGTTTTGCGTGTTGATAGGCACTAAAAATCGAGTTACCTACGGAATGACTTTGTGGCAGATTAAAATTGCCGTCAAAACGCGTAGTAGACGCATGTCAAGTCAATAGAAGTTTGCGTTGTCGTCTCTGAATTTAGCATTTCAAAGTTTTCTGGCATCAGTTCACAAAAAATTGATGAAAAGAATGGAAAATGATTACACAAACGAAGATTTCTATAACATCCTTATGATTTTTAACCAAAATGGTCAAAGATATTTACCAACTTGTCGTAGTTTCAATGCAGAATATCTCGAGAAAAGAAGACTTGATCGTCGACTTAAAAAAAAAAACTAATTACAAATTTAAGAACTTCAGGGCAATTTAAAGTGAAACGAAACAGAACTTGCTATGTGACGAGGCAAGAGGATAATGAATTAAATATTCTATTGGCCGTTACGGAAAATTCAGGTATTTCAATTCGTCAACTAGAAGTGCAATTTGACATATCATATTCCTCCATCCAGAAAATATTGAAACGATACGGGCAGCATCTTTACAAATACTTGATACATCAAAAGTTTACTTCCTGGAGATGAACTGCGTTCTGCGAATGGATCATGATAAAAAATCAAGAAGATCCGGGGTTTTGGCGCAAAGTAATTTGTAGTGACGAGGCCAGTTTTACTAATAACGGCATTTTCATTCGACATAACGCACACTACTGGTCCACGGTTAACTTACACTTAACTAAATCCAGCAACTTTCAGATAGTTTGGAAGTTCAATGTTTGGGTTGGGCTTATTAACAACCAACTGATTGGACCTGTTGTTTATGATCAAAATCTCAGTGCAGCGTTTTATTCCCAAAACATATTGCCTTTCTTGGAAGAAAATTATCTAGATAATTTACCTTTGGCAGAACTTAAAGAAATTTATTTTATGCAAGACGGAGCCCCACCTCACAATGCAAGGATGGTGGACGGTCTTCTAACAGTTATTTTTGAAGACAGCTGTATCGGAACCTCCGGGCCGATTAGATGGCCAGCGAGATTCCCATCTCAATTTATTGGATTTTTTTATGGGGTCACATTAAAGATAATGTTTATGAATTCGAACGCGAAACAAGAGTGGCTTTTGAAGCACGTGTTCGTGAAATCTGCCAAGAGATGAACCCCCAGTTTACTGAAAACACAACAGAAAGTGTCAAGAGAAGAGTTGAAAAGTGTTTAGATCAAAATGGTGGGTTATTTGAAAATTATTTGTGATAATTTTCTTGTTATTGCAGCTTCATGTTTAAATTTTTGTCACTGTTTGAAATAAAAATATTTTTTTTTGTTTGTTTTTTATTGTTTGAAATGCTAAATTCAAAGACGACAACGCAAACTTCTATTGACTTGACATGCGCCTACTACGCGTTTTGATGGCAATTTTAATCTGCCACAAAATCATTCCGTAGGTAACTCGATTTTTAGTGCTTCTCAACACCTGAAACCTTAAAATCGCATTATCTCAAAAACTTTGCGCTCTCACCTAATACTTTTTTACATATTCCAACTCATAAAAATCTAGTTTTGGAATCCAAAAGAAAAACTATAGTGTTTCATTTGAAAATCGAAAGTTGACGTCACTTTCGGTTAGACAGGAAACAGCAGAAAAATTTAAAAAAGTCCATTAGATGCAAAAAATGTCACTAAGTATGCCTTCAAAATTTCAAAACTCTATCTTTAATAATAAGCGAGGAAAAGGTGCTGTACCAACTAAAAAAATCACCCGGTATATGCGAATGATACAATATATATAGCTACGGTAAAAACTCCTGAACAACTAGAGAAAAATGTGAACAACCTTTGGCATTTGTTTAAAGACTGGTGCTTCAGAAATCGACTTATCATGAATTATGGCAAAACAGTTTGCATTCATCTTAGAACAAAACAAAAAAAAATGGCGTACAATTTTAATAAGAATTTAAATAGTTATTCTGGATCGCTTCAACCAAAAATAAAGTTTCTGAGAACTATAATTAATGGGAATCTCAGATATACAAGTCAGGTGAAACATTTATGTGAAAAAACATAGAAAATCCTTTTTCGCCATCACAAATTTAAAAAATAGTCTATTACTAAAATACTCTTAAATTTTCTTATTATATTATATTATTTTATATAACATAATTTCATATGGAAACAGTACAGTCATGCAAAAAGAATCATAAGATCTCTATTTAATTTGGCTCAGCTGATAGGACACTCTTGTAATTTTTGAATGGGCGAATAGATTTTTTTAAATTTGGTGCAGTGATATGGGAAATTTACAATTATATGATGTAAAGAACCAAAACGGCCGACTTCCGGTTTCGATGCAATTGACATGAAAATCAAATTTTCAAATGGGACAACCTGTATATTTTTGCATATTTGGATCCTAAGTCAATTTACATCTGACTGTATGTGCCTACCCTGTAATTGGAGTGTAAATTCTGTAGGGTTTGTAAAATAAAATAAATAAATAAAATAAAAATTTACTTTTAGAAAAAAGTATACAGGATAGTCATTCAACAGAAAAAGGTAAATTGGTAAATAAAGGGGGCCAATCAGAGAGGTCATTTTTGTATAAATTTCTTTACAATTTTTTTTGTTTTATATAGTGCCTGCTAAATAAAGAGAGTGTATTAATTCATTTATTTAAAACACACATAATCCTGTACATCTACATCGTCTAACTACTCTTGTATTGGTAAAAAAAAAAAGGTGCAACATAAAAAGCTGTAGGAACAAAATTACTTAGAATTCCATAATTAATATATGTGACCATAAAGAAAACCCATCAATACTTCTAACGATTAGTTATATAATATATAAGGGTCATCGGTCACGTGTGCGTTGTATCAAGTCTCAACTTCAGTAGACATGACATCGGGCTAAAAAGAAATGTTTAACATCGTTTTTTATTGCCCCGTAATGAGGCAATTAACTGATAAAACGTTTCCAACAGATTTATTGCTGATAGTTGAGAGGTATAAAATTATTTCCTTCATTCGATACGGTGGGAAGCACAGTCTTTATATCCTACTATTGATCATGGGATATTGGGATCCGGCTTTTCTACTTGGCGCTCAGATTCTATTATATAATAATAGTTTTTATTTAATAGTAGGTAATTTTGTACAACTGGATTTATTCGTGGAGAAAATTGATGTTTTTTTTTTCTAAAAAATTGACGCTTAGAGGATTTATTTATTGGACTTTTTAATCATAGCTTTCGGCATTAAAACAAGTGCTGGTTGATGGGTATAGACCAGAAAAGTATTAGGAAAAGATTTTCTTAAATAGTCGACGTTTCGTTATAATTTATTGACATCCTCAGCGTTGTTTTATTGACAAGATTAATCTAGTTTTATTCAATTTCCCCGGCATACTTACTTGATAGGCGTATTTTCTAAATATTTTAATTATTATCCACTAATGAACTTGTGCATTTGGGTTGATATCAAATCGATATTCGATTTGTCGTGAAAATTAGTATTTAACTACTGGGTGTCTAAAAGATGTTGCCATTTGAAAAAGTTGACATAATTACAAATTAGTGATTTCGGAAATTTTGGTTTGTTGTAGCTACTAAACCAATTCGTAAAATCTCACGTTTACAGTTTTCTCTCATTGTTCTGGTCCATTTGATTGATTTGAGTGCATTTACTGTACTCTAGATGCACAAATAAAAATGGCCCTAAAAATATCAAGTACTCTCAAAAATTTTTTAAAACTACTCAGTCGTACTTAAAATCGTCTTCGGAATCCAAAAATGTAAAAATATACAGGGTGTTCCATTTAAAAGTTCGGGGAAACCGGAAGTGATGGAAAAGTGTCAAATTATGAAAAATTTGCTTATTAAGTAATTTTGTTTGACATTATCAATATACCCTGATAGGAGATATTAGTGAAGTGTATTGAAATGACTAAATAGGTGATGGTATGTCTTGAAGAAAGCTTCTTAGATACCTAATAAGGACCCTAAAAATACTTATATTTCCACCAAAAAGTCGAAATGACTTTATTATTCAACCAATAAGTTATTTGCACCTATTGGTCAAAATTATTAATTACTTATTTTGTCGAATTTTACCAACATAAGTGACGCGCAGGAAATTGCGTATAGTATTAAGAACTTGCCGTCATTATTCATGTTTCTGTGTTCCAGTGTGATTGTGTTGCCATTTCGTTCATTTCACTTTCTCCGTAATAACTTTAAAACACTATGAGTAAAAGAAAAGTGACATACACGACCGATTTTTATCGCCAAGTTAAGAAAATAAGAAGTAAAAATGAAATACAGTGGAAAACTGTGCGCAGCAATAATTATTCTGTTAACGTCTCTTGTACACAAATCGTGAAAGCTATCCGTGAAACCGTGATAGGACAAACTGCAGAAAATCTACATGCTCCATCAACTCGTTCAGATATTGAAGATCCATCTACATCTACATTTCTGTGCCGCCGCGCCGACACAACTGAGGTATTAGGCGGCACAAACTCGTTCACTAGTCGCCTACTGTACCCATTATTTTATACTCTAAAAAAGACATCCATTTTGCAAATCGAAGTTCAGATAAATACGCAAACTAGTTAAAATTAGAAAAAAATACCTGTGAACAAGTAATAATTTTGGTTTCAAGTTGATTCATTGTTTAATTTTTTGGCACCTCCAGCGGCCCTTGTATTATGGCACCCGGGGCGGTCGCTCCGCTCCCCCTGCCTTAGAACCGGCACTGGTTTAATCGATAAATCAACTGAATTATCAAAGTAATTTTTAAAACAGTTTGTATTTTCCGAAATATTCAATTTGTATGAACACTATACAAAATTAGAAAGTCCTTCGTTTGGCATTGCGTTATTAATCGACCGCCCAATAAAGACGTCTACCAGTACTCTAGCAGAGGTAAAGAGTGGACACGCCCATCAAGAGAGGCTTTTACACAATTGCATGCTTCGCTTGCAATTGCCATCCCAATACGTACACTTTCCGATACTGTATACATTATGTTACATGCATGACCATGTTATGGTTTATAAAATAAATATAACTTTATTAGTACATAGAAACCTATTTTCCACGTAAAAATAAGTACACTAAGGGAATAGTCTTAACACAAATAAACACTAACAATCGAATAAAGTAACCTGTTGGTTCATGTAAGATCTAATAGGTGAAATCACCTATTGTGTATGAAATAGTCACCAAAACGAGACTTTTTAGGTTGTAGAATAACCAATAGGTGAATTTAGTGGTTTACCTAGAATTAACGACATATTAAGTATTAAGTAGATACATTAAAACAGGGGACCAATTGGTGTAACATAACGTAATTAGGTGAAATAATTACAATTATGTGAACAAATATTGGTAATATTTGACACTTATTACCTAATAAATAGCAAAAATAGCTTGTTTTCCACTAATCTCTAAAGATGAAGTCAAAAATATTGGTGGAAATTAAGTTCTGACACCTATTAAGGATTGCAAGGAAGTAGCCATATTTATTCGAGAATACGGAACACCGAAAACTCGCCATGAAAATTTAAACTTTTGTTTTTGGAAATAATTTAATTCATAAGTATTCATTGAACATATTGAGAATTATTGAATTATTATAAGCTTGAAAAAATAGAATACCAAGTCAAAAATTGCAAATAAAAATTTTATATAGTTATAAGTATTTTTTTTCTTTATAATAATAGGTATTTTTAAAGGGCTTAGTAATATTTCAAGGTACAATGCCTAATTTCAACAGAGAAAATCATACCCTAGTAAATTCTCGCGTATATACAGTGCAAATTATACAATAGTCAAGGATAAAAATATGTCTCATAAGTAGTTAATAAGGACTTAGTTATTATTATCAACCATTATATAGCCATATAGTTTTACCTTTTTGACGAAGCAGTTTTAGGTAGCAAATAAGTAATCCGCTACGTAGATTTAATGTATTTTCGACATAAAAAAGGTGTCGTCTGACAACCTAACCTAATAGATACAATAACACCTATTCAGCTTGTTTTCCACGTCGAATCGACATGTCAAAAAACACCATTTAGGTTGATTCGACGTCGAATTTATGTCCTATTTTACGTATCGAAATTGGTGGCATCACCTGTTAGACATCAAATCGACGTCGAATAACACCTAAATTGTTACCTGGGTTTAATTTATCTATACTTTGTTGAAGGATTACATGAGCTTTTAAGAAGTCTATTTAGAATTATCTCAAACAGAACAATGCATGTAAAGCTGTTTTCTACAATAGTTATAAATTATAATCTCTGTGTTTCTATATAACATACGTAGAACTCATATGATTATCATACATATAAAACATTTTTCCGTTGTCTGGGTAATACATTGCGAATCTATTTCTAGCATACAACGCGGAAAGACATATTGTATCTTGTAAAGATTAATATAGTTTTACCGCAGCATTTAAAAGTCATCGCAGGAATTTCGCTTCATTAGTTCCTTTAAAAAGATTGATCGCACTCTGCGAAGTTGTACTAAAAGACAACGAATATCATGTGGCATTATTCTTTTCAAGTAGACTAATACGCTTCGAATATATTTTCCAACAGAGGATTCAAGTTTAGTTAAAATAAACAGTTGAAATTGTATAATGTATTTTCAGATACACTCAAAGAAAATGATAGGTAAATTCAACCAAAAAGAGCATATGAAATCGCGCCTATCTAGTTTCATAGTTAAATCAATCAGACAAGAATAGTCATACAACTTTATTTGTTTTCGTAAACAAATAGTAGTTTAATAATCATATCTTCTTGTAACAAATTAAATAGTACAATGACATTTTTTATGTTCACTAACCATTTTCAATTTGGTCTACAATTAAATGTACAACGACTTTGTTTTTTGTTCACAAACTAATTTTTAGGTTGATCTACACTTTATTGTATGATGAAGTTTTTTTCGGTTAGCCAAAATCTCAGTATTGAGACATCAGACCACCCAAACCAAAGATTAGAGATCGTTTATAAGATCCATCCAAATATATCGATGATCCCTGAGAGAATTTGAACATTGCAATCATGTTATTAATTTTCTATAAATTCATAAGAATATAAGATAATGCATGATTGATTATTGTCAGTGATTTGTATGTGGCGTCATCTGGGAATAATTTCTGTAATAGACTACGTCGTAAGCAAGCAAATTTTATGGTACTACTTTTAGAACTTCTAGAAGACGACAATAATATTGGTTTGTCTACCAAGTACAATAATACAGCGAACTAATACTGGGTTAGAATTACAATTCGATAATAATTCAAAATAAAATATACTATTATCTAGTTTAATTTGACAGAATTCAACAAAATAATAGTCGGACGAAAAAAATAATCATTCATCATCTATTTTTAAGTTAATGTTTTTATTAATCAAAATAACAATCACCTCTTGTTTAAAAATACCATCAATATAATTTAGTTTAACAAAATTAACGATATTGTTAGTTAACCATTTTTTTTTGTTGAATTTACCCATACTATTTCTTTGAGTGTAGCAGTAATTTTTAACACCAGGTGATCAAACACATTTTTAATGAATTAAAAACAACTAATCGGCTAGCTAACTAATATACAGCAGCAATTCTTTTAGGAGAATATTCTCTAGATAACGCTATTAACAATAAAGGAAAAGTATTACTTCACCTACTTAACCCAACCCCTGACGCATAATAAAATAAATAATTGTTTTGTTGTTAAATCAATTCAAACTAGTACAATATTATTCTGAACAAAAAATGAAGAATACATTTTTTCGTCATACCTCGAACGTAAGTGTACCAAATACTTGTTGCCATTGGCAACAGGACGTTATTTTTCCCTAGGGAAATAAAGTTTTGGGAAAATTTTCTCTTTTATATAACAAGTATTAAATGTTTTTACTTTTTTGGAAGTAAATTCAGACAAGCCTTACTTGCTATATCTTCTAAATCCGACATTATTTTCAAAAATGTTCAGAGCTATTATAATAATATGATTTAATTTATCTTGACAGTAAGTTGTCAATAGAAGCCGCGTCCTAAATTTATTTTATTGACAGTTGCCATGGATATTCTGAGCATCGACACCTTTACTATTTGCTTAGCAAATATGAAACCTGACTCAAATAATTATAGTTTTCCACTAATTTTCTAAAGTTTTTTTCTAGTTTAATGATACATGGGTATGACGAAAAATATAATATGCACCGCGGGTCGTATAGTGCGATTTTTTGGTCTCGAATACTTGTAAACCTCGGCCCTACGGTGCTCGGCTTGCAAACTGTTTTCTCGACCAAAAACAGTGCACTTACGACCCTTGGTACATAAATAACTATTTTCATTTGAGAATTCGTTTAACAGATAAAATTATTTTTAGTTGAAAAAATTGTTTTTTGACGCCCCCGAGGACGCCCCCTATCTCAAACACCTTTAAACCTACCACGGTGTAATCTTGTACAAAGGGGGTTCTAAAGATGTTGATTAAGAATATTTTACTATTTCTTTTCTAAAAAAATTAACACATTTTTTTTTTTTGTGAAAATCTTTTTTTCCATCCTAGAATCGGACGCCTCTGACTAAAATCAAATGTGGCTACGTCTAAAGGCTCACTTTATAGGTAATATATTCACCACCAAAATTTCAAAATACTTTTATCCATCTTTTGTGAAGGGGGTTTTTATTTTTCAAAATTTTTTTTCTTGCAATTGCATCTTGTTAATCGTCTTGATGATATCATTAGAAGAAAAGGAAAAATTCGAGAATTTCTCTAATTAAGGATGCATGAGATTGGATCATAGGTAAGACAAGTAACTCTCCAAAAATTGTGCGAGGTATGACCTCATTTGTGGACTTAAAACCTCTATGTAAGTTGCTTGAAAATTTATAAAAATTCAACCGGAAAAAAAAAGAAAAAGAAAAAAAACCGTAAATTCGAATTATCAGGAACTAAACAAAATTACCGCTAATAAAAAATCCAACTGAACTATTCTATAAAAAAGGTGTTGATTAATTGATTGATTGATTTACCAGCGTGCGGTAGGAATTGCTGCCACTCCCAGGGTTATACAGCTGGGCCTGTTACGTCCACGCTGGGTTGGACTAAGGTCATGCTTGTTGCCAGCAGCAAGAGCCACATGGCGCATGGTAAAGGAACATGGGATGGGAGGTGTAGGTATTTATGAGATGCGTTACCGCATTGTGTCGTGAGGGAGCGTTTAAGCTCCCTTTTTGTGTTTTTGGTTCTGGGCATCTGCCTCTTCTGAATCTTCCTGTGATATATGTGCTGCGTCTTGATATGGAGTGTTTATGCTCCTCTTTTTGTGTTTCTGCTTCTTCAAATCTTCTTTTGCCGAGTCCTCTGATTCCTCGGTTTCCGATGCTGGGTTGGATTTGGGTCACGCTTGTTGTCAGCAGCGAGAGCCACATGACGCATGTTTTTTCCTCGCTTTTCTTTCCTAGTTTTTTTTTTATCCTCTCGATTGTTGTTTTCCACGTGTAACATGGTCTCCCTATTTTTAGATTGCTGCTGTTCAGTGTTTTTTGCTTTAACCTTCTTGATCCTTGCCCTTATCTCTCTGCTTACCAGGGTATGGTCTATTTGTGTGATTGAGCTTCCATTACTCCAGGTGTCAATGCAGGTTTGACTTTTGCTCCATGTATTTGTTATTGTTAAGTCAAACATGTGTGCTAGGTTTTTCAGCGCGTTTCCATTTTCGTTAGACCATGTGTGGAGTATATGTGCATTGAAGTCTCCTAATAGTATAATGGACATTTTTCATGATTTTTCATAGCGTTAGTGTGTGCCGGTTTTCTTTTTCTAATTGATGGCTTAGTGCTCTTCGGTTATTACTGATTTCTTTCTCCTCTTTGCCACCTGGCACGATTTCACTGCATTATATATACCATTATTTACTGCGTTAGGGGGAAGCACTGTGTAAAGTTTTGGTTTGTATACCTAATTAAACACTAACTAATATTTCTTATCAATTACTGAAAATGTTCCGAGATATGTATTATTTTACAAACACATCCACTTATACTTTTCTTAACTATATTTTTTACACGTTGTCACTATTTAACTTTTATAAACTTTTATGGGTATCCATTGGTGACAGAGCATTGTAAAGCAGGTCTGGTCGCCTCGACAGCAAGATGACAAGTCCAATGTGTTGTCGCATTGTGTTCGTTATTTAATGTTTATGCTCCTCTTTTTGTATTTCTGTTTCTACAAATTTTCTTCTTCTCCTTCTGAGATTTCTGATTACTCGGTTTCTGGTTCTGGTAGGGTATATCGCTGCGATTTCTTTGTGGAGTTCATTTTTTCCACTCGCTTTCTTTTCTAGTATGTTTGGTCGCTTCTTAGTTTGTTCATGATCCTCTTAGTTATTGTTTTCCACGTGTAACCCGGTTTCCCCATTTTTTTCTTTTTTCGTTTCTTCTGGTTTCTTGAGTCAGTTGCATGAATACCCTTCATGCTGTCTTGTCTGATTGATCAATGATCATTAATCTTGATCATTTTGTATGATTGCCGTGGCTATGTTTTCGTTTATATTTTCCGTCCTTATTTCGATGGAGCTCCCTCGTCTGGTTACCTATGCAACTCCTTTACTGGTCTTTTCATAGTGTTGGCGTGTGCCGGGGTTGTTATGTTTTCTCCTTCTAACTAATGACTTAGTGCTCGATTTTTGTACCAGTAGCTGATGTGTCTTCGTTGTTACGTTTTGTAGTGGATACATTATTTTTGTGTTCTCTGCAGAGTTATTATTTCTTGCTTACTTTTGGCGTATTCTTACGGACCTAAACGTCTTTAATAAAATTCCTTAACCGTACCAGATGTGAAGTGTAGACAGTCAGTATGTTCTTATAGCATGCATGAGATTTTTTAAATTTTAATGGCACTGAAACCAAGCTAATAATGGGCAACAATTTTATCCAAGTTTTTATTATTTTTGAATTGATTTAATTTGGCGCGGTGTACTGTTACTCTAATGGTACGCCCCTGGTAGTATTTGCTGGAAGAGAATTGTTTATTAACTTATTTCTAATTTATTGCATTTTTTTTTTAATCTTATTTTAATGTCCTGGCGGAGTTTAGCCGATGGCTATTCTACCACTCAACCAGGACGGACACACACATAGACAACATCACAACATCCATTTCCTGCGACATTGCCATCTGCCGCAGCTGAGACTCGAACTCAGGAGAGGAGAGCGACTAGACCGTGTTGTCTCTCACACAACCGCAGTCTAGCCCACTGCTGCCGTCTCGGTAACACGAGAAAAACGCCACTACACATCCATACCCTAGCCAGGATTCGAACCTGGGACTCCGTGGTCGCAAGCCTAACACCTTAAGCACTGCGCCACCGAGCAGATCTGTTTATGAAATTCTTTAAGTTGTCCACGAGTACTTAAGACATAAATATTTTAAGGGTAAAGTGGACTTATCTTGATTGATTTATGGCCTTTCCTTCCTTCGGGTCGGGTACCTACTCGATATTTGTCGACTGTTTTCACTTTTATACGCTGCACTGAAAGATTTAATCACTCGTATTAATTAAATATTAGCACTTATCATTTAATTGTTGCTATTCGGACACTACCACCGCATGCACAATTTTTCACTTCACAACGAATGTACTTTTGACCTATTTGGGCCAGCTTATTATCGGTTTTTCTTCCGATTTAAAAGGAACGTTATCTAATAGGCGTCTATTCACCGTAACGTCTCTAGAGGGACTCCCTATTCTATAAAAAAGGTGTTATTAAAAAATTTCCTTTTTGATTTCTTACTTTCTTGGAAATATTTCATCCACGATAATACGTTGTATTTTTACAATTAATTATTTTTATTTATTTGCTTTTATCATGATTAGAGAATATTATTTAGGTATTATGCAAAAAGTGTGTAAGTTTTGATTTGCATAATACGTTGTATTTTTGTATTTTATCAAATTCAAACTTAAAACATATTACTAAAATTATTAATTACTTTTATTTGTTACTCGAAGTATTTGTAAGTCCCGTCGATTTTTTCACATTTTTAACCATTTACATTGTAATTAGTGAAAATTACTTTACTCAATAAGACATACTCCTGTGTAATTCATAAAAATAAAGAACTGTAAATTAGATACGTGAAAATACTGTTAAAACCCACAAGCCAAAAGCAACAATACGATTGCTGGAATGGATCCAGTATAAAAAATATTGACTTTGATATGGCTCTGTTTAAAATTTTCATCCAGTTCAACATGAATTTGCAATTACTTCCTGATACGACATTATTGATTTTATTATGGGTTGTGTACACAATGGGGTATTGTAAAACTTTGTTGAATTTTTATTTTCACAGATTCAAACAATAATGGTCGAGGAAATACCTGTTTCTGATCGTTCAACAATTACGATTCTTTGGAATAGTTCTTACCGAAAGACATGCAGAAAATCTTTCCGATCTTCCTTAAGGTACTTGTATAGTGATAAGAGCGAATCTAGTGGTGGATTTAATAAGTTAATGCGCGAGAGAGATAGAGTAAAAGAATTTGGCAATGATGTATTAAATAAGATTGTCATAACTGTCATATACTAATCTGCTTGTCACTGCGAAATAATTAAATATAGTACAACTTATTTAAAAATGTCAGAACAGCTAAATAATAAAGGCAGGTTTATTAAAAAAAGTGCCCTAAAAAAACATTTAAAACTTAAAAACAGTATTAGAAATAATAAACCCGACTCCAACCTTTCATCCGAATGCCAAGATCATGTTTGTGAAGGAAATCGCATGATTAACGTAAAGGAGCTTGGTAAAAATCTAAAGTGTTTAAAGTGCTCATCAACCACTACTTCCACATCCATATATTCTATACAAGTTTCTCACAGCGTAAAAAAATTTGGTAATATATTTGCACTCACTATGTGGAAATATAATTAAAATAAAAATTATTTATTGACTTATTTTATTCGAATTGACGAGAAAAAATCTTATTCGACAAGCCGAGCAACGGAAAATCGCAAAAAGGTGGTGGCTTTTCAGGTTTAGGGGTTGTGGGTAAGGATATATTGGGAAATATTGTCATCATCGTGTTCTCTCAACACCACCTAAATAATTAGGTGGTGTTGGTTCTCTTCCTCGAAAACGGAGGTATACCGCCTTCAAGCTGATTTTCGTTGTTTTTGTGGCATTTCGTTATTGGGAGTAGTTTAACCCCCTGGGGGTGGGTTAGGTCACCTGTGGTCAATGTTTACTTATCTTACTCGAATTTACTAAAAAAAAAACTGATCCGACAAGCACTCGCAAGCCAAGCAAGGGGAAATCGGAAATGGGGGTGGTTTTTCATGTTTAGGGGTAGTAGGTGAATGGTAGGTCGAAAAATATTGTCATCATCGTGTTCCCCGCCCTCGAAAACGGGAGGTATGTCTTGCGGTCCAGTCACAGAACTTTTCGGGTAAAAGCTTTACCTCAAGGGACTATAAGAAGAAAATTTTATTTAAAATGTTATATAACTTTCTAATTTATTAATATATAATATGTTTCTTTCTTTAATAAAGTGTTGTAAAACTTATTTTTATCGATTATCCATATTTTATAATTTATTTATTAATTTTATACTTTTTAAGAATTTAAATATTCGCGCCATCTTCGAAATATGCAACGTTGTCAATGGATTTCAACAGCTGTTTTATTTACACAAATGTCGGGCTTAAAATTGATTAAAGTTCTAATAACTTTTATACTAGACGGACGATTTTTTCAGGGTTTTAACAGAGTGTCAATAAGAAACTATGTTATGTTAGTTTTTGAAACAAATTTCTCAAAAATTGTGGTAATAAGGGCGAAAATCACTTTATTTATTAGTATACGAAATTACATTTAAAACTGTAAAAGTTCATTTTAGTATACAAGTACCTTAAGGCCCGGTACTTTCATCTCCAGTTAAACCTATTCTATAGATAGATCCCATGGAAACAATGACTTGACACAATTGTATCCAAGGGAAATTATCTGGAAAATAAAGTTAACGGGGATGAAAGTACCGGGCCTTAGAATGGTAAGATGCTTACCAATTTATCAGATATAGTTTAAATACCCACAACAAAATGCTTCTTTGAATTAAACAAAATATGTTCACATATATAAAATTCAGAACATTGTGTTGAAGCTAGTTATTTTTTCGTTTAGAAATCATTCAAAAAATTACTATTCGCAATCAAAAAGTCAAAGGTAACTCGCTACCCCTTTAGGGAAAATATACAAGGTGGATGCACTTAAAAAATATATTTTAATAATTTTCTATCAAGTTTATATTAATATATTTTTTTAAATTTCTAGCTATCATAAAACTCGAGCACTCGAAGTCCGGGGCAGTAGCTATGCTAAACTCCGCCAGGACTTAAATATCAATAAAGGCTATTTATTATTATTATTATAACTACTGCCCCGTACATCCCTTTGCTCGCCACCCTATACAATAATTATACTAGGAGGGAAGACAATTATAAAAAGAATATAAATGTACGCAATGAAGTACTGGTAACATGTCCAAAGAAGGAACCCAACACATCTACTAAAGAAAGCACTAATACAGAACAGCAACAAACTAAAAATAGGGAGACCATGCTGTATATGGAGTACAACAATCTAAAGGATCATGAACAAACTAGGAAAGGACCGATCATATTCGGGAAGAAAAGCGAGGAAAAAAATGAATACCACAAAGAAATCGCAACGATATATACTCTTTATCTTGGGAGTGGCAGCAATGTCTACCACACGTTGATAAATCAATCAATCAATCAATCAAGAAGCGATGTTGGAAAATAATATTTGGAATATGGTTGACACTACAACAGAAGAAGAAACCTGACATATTTTTAGTAAAAGATATACAGGGCGACTACTAACGCCTTTTTTAAATTAACAAATAGTACAAGAAAACTTTACTTTAACCCTAGAAAAATGTGTGCAGACCTTAAACTTTAGTTATAGGTTCAAAATAGGCCAAAGTTCACGAAACAAAAAAGCTTAGGAGTTTTACGGATCCACGGGAACCTATATGGGGGAGAAAATGGGTATTTTTAATTAAAAAATCGATTCTTTCCTATTTTCTCGGGAAATATGGCATTTACAAAAAAATAATTCAAATAAAAGTAGTTTCTGACAAAATTATTTGTAATTGGTGTTTTTAAATTTAGTTTTACAGCAATAATTAACCGAAATACCAGAGGTTTTAATTTCGGAATAATGTCATATGAATTATATCTCATTCATCTCGTTCATTTTTGACAGCTTAATAGTAAATGCATAAAAAAAAGAAGTTTCTATATTAGGCGAGGGCTTGCTAATTTATAGGGGGTGAATGCTACCCCTAAAAAACCCACCACCTAAAAAAAAAACAAAGACCTTGGAGCTGAGAGAAAATTATAACTACTAGAAAATTTGAGATTTTAGCTTGAAAAAGTGGTATTTCAAATACGTTTTCGTCAAATAACTCGAAAGGTATTACGTTGAGCAAAAACATGCTAGAGACAAACTAGAGGAAGCATTATACTCTTCGCCGATTTACTGAGCTTTTTATATAATTGTTACACATTCTATAGGATATTCTTCGCATTTTTCTTGTAAATAATGTTAGTTTTTGGACATTCTAAATTTGGTGATACCAACTTTGTTGTGAAAAAAAAATATATGAAAAAAAAATCACGATGTGAGGGATCGAACCCGGGACCTTTGGATTGCGAGACGAAACTCTTGCCGCTACACCACCATGTCTTATTACTAAAATTGTTAATGAGTGTAATATATACCATTAGAAAATTTATTGTGATTATTAGGAAACACACAGTAAAATGTATTAAAAAAAAAAATAGTGATAGGAAATAACATTTCGCAAGGTTTCTATTTATTACAAACCATAAAAAAAATGTAAAAAATATTTTATTAAATTTTAAATTACTAATAACTTTTTTATTTACCAATCTATTTTGTTGAAAAACAATAGGGTTCTTCCTCTAGCTAACACTAAGTTACTCTCCAAATTTCAATACAATAGGATTTTTCTTTCTTGAGTTATCGTGCTTACAAGAAACGTGACGGACGGACAGACGGACATTTTGAAAGTTGTTCAGAATTCGTTCACTAACATGATATAAATTTTTTTTCTCTACGAGCGATATTTACTGATTTAGAAATGTGCCGATCAAATACAATATACTCTTCGTTTTTGCGAAGAGTATAATAAGCTGCTAAATTAAGGATGAATTTCGTTTCTTCTAATTACTTCCACATCCAGTGGGAGTATAGTAACGACAAAAAAATTTAAAAAAATTTTTATTGTCCAAATAGGCTTAAAATTTCATGAAACGTCGAGATTTTAAGTTTGAGCGAAAACAAAATTTCTGTCTGTCAGTCGATCTGTCTGTAACTTTTTTTTGTGCGCACGTTTACTCTGAAGCCCGTTTAAGATATTGACTTGAAATTTGGTACACGTATGTACTTTAACGAGATCTAGAACTAGATTATATTTTCATGTTGTTCCAACGAAGGGTTGGGGGGTAAATTGGGGTAAATTTGGGGTAAATGGGTAAATCAAGCAGGTAAGAGTCGATAAAATTGGTATTTAGTATATACAAGAGAAGCTAGGGTCTCAAAAAAATTATTGGCATTAGCCACCCCCATTACCACCCCTACCCCCTTATTAAAGGGGATGAAAAAAAATTGTAATTTAGTGTATGTACAAGAACCAGAAACCTCAAAATATTTTTTTATTTCATCCACTCCCACTACCACCCCCTTATCACCACCCCCACCCAACTACCGATGTGGGGTATCGTTTTGTGGATTTTTGGGGTAGAGGATTTCAAATATTATATTATTAAAGTTCCATAAACAATTATTTCCACATACATAGTTTTTTCGTTGGATAGAGAATCTGGATGTGGAAGTAGTGATTCCTTGGGCAGCGGTTTTTTGTAGAGTTAATGTTTTCGAAGATCTGGAAGTCTAAAGGTGGCGTCCGAACGTTTATAAGACGAAGTATTTAGTTTAAATGATAAATATCGCAGAAACTATGGCACTTAGGCCAAAAACGCTAATAACCAAAATGAAAAACTATTAATTAGGCTTTCAAATGATTTTTTTTCCTATTTTTATAGCATAAAAAACAAACAAGTTATGACATAAACAATGTACTTTTCACATTTTTTTTTTAAATAAAAATGTAGCAATTTCGTTAATGTAAGTAGCAACAATTAAAAAAATATATTCCCATATACTGTTTCTCGTTAATATATGGTGTGACCTAGGTGCTCAAATTTTTTCATCGGCTTACAGCTCTTGCTTTAGAAAAAAAATTGCATTTTAAACTGTAAAGGGATTTTAGAAAAAACGTAACATTCTGTGCAAATATCTCAATAAATATTTAAGAGAAAATATGGTTGACATCAAAAATGAAGCTTATAAACTGAGAATAAATTTATTTTGTTTATATATTTATGTAGGGTTGATTGTTTCGGGGGATATTTAAATTATTTTTTGTCTGTTTCCACATCACAAGTTATAGTCGATTCAATGTGCGTTTTCACATTTTTGTTAACAAAATGTCGGAATTTTGTTATTGTAATTACTCAGTAATTAATTTTTCTTTCAAAAATGCTGTTTTTCGTTAATATATAGCATCACCTAGATGCTCAATTTATTTTGTCCCTTTAAAACACATGCTTTAGAAAAAAATTCCATCCGCCATCTCCCCATCGAAAAATGGCCGTATTTCGGTTAACTATTGCTATAAAATTAATTTAAACCAAATTGAAGAAAATTTGGCCAGAAACAACCTTTATTTAAACTATTTTTTTGTAAATGCCATATTTCCCGAGAAAATGGAGAAAAATCAATTTTTTTATTAAAAATACCCCTTTTTACCTCCTATAGGTTCCCGCGGGTCCGTAAAACTCCCAAACTTTTTTGTTTCTTGAACTTTGGCCTATTTTAAACTTATAACAAAAGTTTAAAGTCGGCACAAATTTTTTTCTACAGCCATTTTTTTTTCAATCTTTCCCTGTACTAAAGTGATAAATAAAAAATAAACATTAATATAATGTATTGTTTTTTATTGGCTCACTTCTTTTTGCATAATAAGAATTTACAACATTATCAAAACAGTTTTTAGAGACTCATAAAACCTCGAGATGTCTCAGGACAACATATAGGGAGATTTTTTTTCATTTGTGACTAGAGTTTATGTATAATTATAATGAAAATGTGTGGAAGTGTAGTAAATTATCTACCGTGTAAATGTGTTTTAGAGTCCACAAATAAATACGAATAGCAGTGATTTAGTTGTACTGTTAGTTGCTTATTTCCCTATAGAATACATTTATTTTGAGGGATATTGTTCCCTTGGGGCTAAACGCTGTGAAGTTACTCTATGCCCTCATATTTCTCAGATATAAATTTCAACAAGTCCATATTGAGCGTGCTATTAGTCGAACAGGAGCCAAAAAACTAATTATAAAGCAGGTTAAATTAAAAAGTATGGAATAAATAATTTATTACAAATATTTGACTATAAAATTCAATATCAGAGGTATTAAGAAATGTAAATTTTATTGTAGATACATTTGGAACAAGACATATTTCTCACCCTTTCGTTTCATTATTAAGATTTCTTTATTTAATTTAATAGTTAATAGTTAATACAATGGTTATCAAGAGTTACAATTAACTTAAATATAAGCAGTAAGTTGAAGAATTTGAATTACATCAGAATTATGTAATATATTATACTGTATCTAATAATAAACTTAGTTTTAAGAAAAATAAACTCCTTAAAAAGTGTTTGGGGAGGAAATTTTTTTTGTTTGAATCTGGCATATAACAAAATATGACTGTATATTTTTGTCTTCGGACGAGGTTGACAAGCAACTGAAAATACAAAATATCGTTTTTTCTCGCATTTTTATGAACATCTCCTGTCGTATTGATCGTATTGCAAAAATAAGAAATGGAGTTTATTCACATCAAAATTTCGAACAGATTAAGACCTGTATTAAATATGTACTAAACCTCAAAAAAAAAAATGAACAAGCCAGTATATAGCTTTTTTAAATATAGATATATTTTTAAATATAGATTTAATAATAAAAATAATAATAATAATAGTCTTTATTTCTGCAAAAAAATATACAATAAAATGAATGTAGAAAACGTCATAAGAAAAATGAACAAACAATACAATAAAATATATAAAACAGATGAACGTACAAGACATCTTGTAGTTGGTCATATAAAACAAATATATTAAATTACAAGAATTCATTTATCGTGTAGCAATTTTTGCTAGTAATATTTTTTAAAATTTATGTTGGAATATGTGTATGCTACCTGAAGACCTAACATCTTCATCTAATGAATTATAAAGCTTACACCCTTGGTAAAGAAAACTTTTCTGGTACATAGCAGTTTTGACATAAATTTTAGAGCATAACAGCTTGTTCTTAGCTTTATACATAATTTTTCGATATCTTGAGACCATTGTAAGTGTTTATCAAAAGTAACACCTAAGAGTAGACTACCAACACAAGATTTTATTTCCTAGTCAGTACCATTAGAAAGTGTTAGGCTCTATTATTCAATGAAAATTGTATTGAAACTGTCTTTGTTTTTTTAGAATTAGGTTATTATTTTCAGACTAATGTACGATTTCTCACATCGTTGGCAAATATCACATCGTTAGCAAATATTATATATAAAAGTGGTCCCAAAATTGACCCCTGTGGAACTCCTTGTTTAATATCACAAATATTACTTTCAACGCCATCGGCCACTTTTACAATTTGTGTCCTGTTCTCTAAATAGGAGGGAAATATTTGAAGCAGTTCCTCGAATACTGTATCGTGCTAGTTTGGCCTAATGATCTACCAAATCAAAAGCTCGTGAGAAATCTACGAAAAGATCCACAACTGATTTCTTGTTGTCTAAAGCTTTAATGATTTTGTGATAAAAATCATTAAAGCACTCCGTGCTTTTGTTTGTAGTGAAACCATGTTGAGCAGGAGACAGTAACATATTCTGATGTAAAAAATCTGATGATTGCTCCTTGAGATGAAGTTCTAAAATTTTAAAGAAACTACATAGTAGACTAATGGATCTATAATTATTAGAGTCATTTGGATTTCCCTTCGTATAATGGAGATACTAGTGCTCTTTTAAATTTACTGGGAAATATACCTTTCTCTATAGAAAGGTTTATTATATATTATAATGAACGCATTTTTTAAACAAATTATTAGAAATGACCACAAAGACTTTAATTTATCTATAAGGAGTTCAACATCCTTGGATGAAACTGGAGATAGATAAATTGATTTCGGAGAGTTAATTACCTCCATTACCCCCCCGTAGGATCACGCTTGACTCTGTTTCAAGGTGGTTTTGTTGTATCTAGTGATTTAAGAATTTTGTGGAAGCTTTTTTGTTTTGATTTTTGAGTACAATTTAACAAATTATTAGTTTTGGTCCTCTATATGAAATATGTTGTTTGGTTATACTAATATGTGTTATAGGAATATATAATTTATTGGATATTTTGTGTCGTATTTCCATACAGTAATTGATATATTAAAATATTTTAAGCAACTTTTTATGTATATCTGTCTGATATTGAGTAAATTTAAATCTGTATAAAAACTATATAAAAATTTCAATATATCGGTCGAAGGGTATATTGTTTACTCCACTTAATACTTCATTATTTGCAATATTTAATATATTTTTATCCACCAAGAAAATTTTTTCGTACAAAATCCTGTCAGATTTTTTTTTTACAAAACATCTAAATTATTCTTGATATATCCTATATCTAATAATTTACATTTAATATCAAAGACCTGTTTTTTGTTCATGCATTTACAGACTTGCGTTAGATGAAAGATTTGTTTCGGTAATAAATCACATTAAATAAATATTTTCATGCACATGCGACTGGAAGCATCGCACAGCACCTGTTAGTCAACGTTTCTAATAAATAGCAACTTTTCGAATGTGTCAAATGTTTTGAGAAGATATAAAACAGCAATTTACACATCCCATACATCTGCCACCAACATGCAAGCCATACTTCAGAAATTTTTCACTTGATTAATAGCTTCTTACAAATTTTCATTAAACTGCCATCATCAGAACTGTCACACTTCCACACAAATTCATAAGTTGAATGAATATTAAATCCCACAGACAAGACGGACCTCACGTGCCCTTGTCATAACTGACATGGATATGTGAATCGAACCGCTCTTTCTTCCGCGTGCACTTGTGATTGATAAGCAATAAGTTATTTTAAGGAACATGATGTGCTTGTAAACACACCCTTTGAAATGCGTCAAATATCATAAAAACTGTTAGAACAAAAAACAATTACATACAACAAAAGATATTTATTTAGTTTTGTATGCATTTGGTATAATTGTAGGTAAATCAAAGGCATTAGATTTATTTTTTATTTATAAAAAATGTACCAATTTTATTGGCAAAATCAAATTGGGAAGAGCAGTAACAAAAACCGGTTTCGGTCTACTTTTTAGTTTCTGATTCACGTGTATTTTTAATAATGGTCGCACCTTTAGATTCAATGTCGTTTCAGATTTTCCCACTCCCTCATTTTTGGGATAATAATGCGATGAAGCGCTTACAAATCGCAACATAGTCGACACCAATTCTCGTAAAACAGAGTCAACGCTGTTCACAAAAAAAGGAAAAAATAAGTGATTTACGGCTTTCTTCTCCTATGAGTACACAGCTGCATCCCTTCATACAGTGAGTTAGACTCCAAACTGTTATGGAAGTAACACGAGGATAGCCTGTGCATCTCTGTAGATGTGGCAACGCAAGCTGGCAATAAGCCCGAAGATCACTCTTTGGACTTATATTGCGAGGCCTTGGTGTGATTTTGCTCTCAGAAGCTCTACACAATTAATGTTTGCCTATGCCAAGTTCAAAAGATTACAAGTTTAATTTGCCTAGAAAACCAGGAGCAATCAGTACCACTGTAATGATTACAAAACAGGAAATCCATCACACTCTTAACATCTTGAAGTGAAACTGAGACAGAAGCGCGACAAAGGGACTGTTCAAGAACAGAATATGGAAGGCAACAGGTAGGGGTCAGAAGCTCCTGTATGGTAGGACTTGAGTCATCTGATTGAGTCATCACTCAATCAGAGAATATTTACCTAACTACAAGTTTACTATTCCATACGAAGTCCTATTTCCTAGTCGAGACGACAAGGAATACGATGAAAGGCTTCTTTGGACTCTTTTATGTATTTCTCCTGGACTCAGAGCTTTAAGAGCTACTTGGTTTTCAATGATGATACGAATTCTCTTATCAGTTTATGACTTCCGTACCATCTCTCGTGCACAGATGACATAGCTGTGACTTCTGCTTGGAACACCGTTACGGTGCTACCCACAGTCCCTGACTGATTCTCCATAACTCCTGCTCTATGGTTCAGCAGCTATGGAGCCAATGCTAGACCTACTTCCTCTACATCTGCATGTAAGGAAGGAGGCAACACTCAGTGCCCTAAGGCTGCAGCAGGTACTCTTTTTCAAACCAGGCGATCTGGTTGACCACTTAAGGATTCTGGGGGTCAATTGAATTGAAATCCATGACCAAACTCAGTGACTCGATGCCAATCAAGCGGGACTTGGACTTTGAGAACCGTTAGACGAGCAGAGTCGAAACCTTGCAGTTGGAGAAGGGATCATTCATCTGGTACACAGATTGATCGAAGATGCAGAAATTCGTGGTATAGACAGACCTCTGAGCCCAGGAATATATAAATAAAGGCATTCGAAGGGCAAAGATCTATAGACTTTCAGGCAGCCAAGCAGCGTTAAAAGCTCCCAGGTCCTACACCTTTGAGTCTAAAATAGAGACAATCTCTGAAGCAACTGACAAAAAACAACTAGGCTACCTTGATGTGGGTGCCAGGGTATAGAAAGAAATTAATTAACTGAACGTGCTGAAGCCTCATTTTTTGGGCCCAAACTGTTTTGTGGCTTATCTAAGGGACACATAAGAAAGGAGGTGCAAATGGGAACAGGAGCAGTAAAAGTCCTATTGGAGGAATATACCAGGCTAAAGACAAGCAAAAAGTTTATCACTTATTTGACAAAGAATGCCACAAGGCTTCTTGAACTCGAAAAATTCTACTTAAGGCTGAGGTCAAGCCTTTTAACAGGTCATTGCCCCTTGATATATCATCTTCAGAATATGGACAAGACTGACAATGATACGTGCAGATATTGTCATACTGCTTTTTTAGTATTCTACATCTTTGGTTAATTAAAGTTTACGATTCCTCTTGTACAGTTTGTTGAAATATATTTTACTTCCACATCCAGTGGAAGTATAGTAACGACAAAAAAATTTTTAAAAATTTTTATTGTTCAAATAGGCTTTAAATTTTTTGTGCGCACGTTTACTCTGGAACCGTTTAAGATATTGACTTGAAATTTGGTACACGTATGTACTTTTACGAGATCTGGAACTAGATTATATTTTCATGTTGTTCCGATGAAGGGTTGGGGGTAAATTGGGGTAAATTTGGAGTAAATGGGTAAATCAAGCAGGTAGGAGTCCATAAAATTGGTATTTAGTATATACAAGAGAAGTTAAGGTCTCAACAAAATTTTTGGCATTAGCCACCCCCATTACCACCCCCACCCCCTTATTAAAGGGGATGAAAAAAATGTGATTTAGTGTATGTACAAGAACCAGAAACCTCAAAATATTTTTTACTTCATACACCCCCACTATCACCCTTCTGTCACCACCCCCACCCCACTACCGATGTGGGGTATCGTTTTATGGGTTTTTGGGGTAGAGGATTTCAAATATTATATTATTAAAGTTCCATAAACAATTATTTCCACATACACAATTTTTTCGTTATGAGTGACTTGGATAGAGAATCTGGATGTGGAAGTAGTGATTCCTTGGGCAGCGGTTTTTTAATTCAGTCGCAGTTGTGAAAGAAGTTAAGGTTTCTATACTTTCATTTTTTTTTTTAGAAAGTTTTTCGGCTTCATCCCGTCTAGTCCCTCAACTGCCACGGCGCTAAGTTGTTTTAAATTAAATTGAATTAATTTTCTCAAATTTTAGTTGGGTTAAGAAAATTCCTTCACTTTACTGTCAGTAAAGTTTGGAGTTAAAAACCGTTTTATATTTTAAATGTTATACAAGAAAGCCTTGTAAATAAAACTTTGTGGGTAGATGTATAAACCATTTACATCTGCGTCTGGTTGGGCTGTGTGCTTTCTCCCCCAATATTGTGCAGTTAAACAAAGACAACAATAAATCAATCTAAGTTTAACATGGTGGTAAATAATAATATGAATATATTCAGTCGTTTTCGCGCTCTGCCCGACCCACCAAGCGATGCAATTACAGACAACTTCGGTCCAAGCGGCAACTTCAAACAGCTGATTTATTATACTCAATGAATCAATTAAGATTAAATTTGAAACGATTCGGAATGTGAAAAGCTTCGGCCAGACTCCCCTCGAAACTTTGATATGCATCTGTAGATATCAACCGGAATACCAATCAATATTAATGAAATAGTTGCAAATTATATTTGAACGCTTGTCGAAACTGGTAAAGTTCCTAACATCGAGAGATAGTTCTAGTTGCATTGGTAAATACGTAGGTAATTGAGGTTTCCGGTGGATGATTTTAATGAAATCATATACAGGGTGCCACAGGCTAGTGGCTCACCCCTTATACTTCCTTTATTTTTTAACATATCCATTTGAAATTTGGGGTGAAAAAACTTAATTTACATAATCAGTGATAATTTCTTTTTAAATAGTAGGCTCTGAAGTTATTTTTCAGTTTGATAGTTTTCAAAATGGAGCGTTGGAGGTAGGGTGAGAGCGCAGATCTTGATTAAACTCCTATCTTGATACGAAAAGTTAAGCAACGTTAATCGCGGTTAGTTTTTGAAAGGGTGAAATCTACACTCAAAGAAAATGATAGGTAAATTCAACCAAAAAGAGCATATGAAATCGCGCCTATCTAGTTTCATAGTTAAATCAATCAGTAAAGAATAGTCATACAACTTTATTTGTTTTCGTAAACAAATAGTAGTTTAATAATCATATCTTCTTGTAACAAGTTAAATAGTACAATGACATTTTTTTATGTTCACTAACCATTTTCAATTTGATCTACAATTAAATAGTACAACGACTTTGTTTTTTGTTCACCAACTAATTTTTAGGTTGATCTACACTTTATTGTATGATGAAGTTTTTTTTGGTTAGCCAAAATCTCAGTATTGAGACATCAGACCACCCAAACCAAAGATTAGAGATCGTTTATAAGATCCATCCAAATATATCGATGATCCCTGAGAGAATTTGAACACTGCAATCATGTTATTAATTTTCTATAAATTCATAAGAGTGCAAGATAATGCATGATGGATTATTGTTAGTGATTTGTATGTGGCGTCATCTGGGAATAATTTCTGTAATAGACTACGTGGTAAGCAAGCAAATTTTATGGTAATTCTTTTAGAACTTCTAGAAGACGACAATAATATTGGTTTGTCTACCAAGTACAATAGTACAGCGAACTAATACTGGGTTAGAATTACAATTCGATAATAGTTAAAAATAAAATATACTATTATCTAGTTTAATTTGACAGAATTCAACAAAATAATAGTCAGACGAACAAAATAATAGTCTTATTCATCTATTTTTTAAGTTAATGTTTGTTTTGTTGTACGACAACTTTTTATTAATTAAAATAACAATCACCTCTTGTTTAAAAATACCATCAATATAGTTTGGTTTAACAAAATTAACGATATTGTTAGTTAACCATTTTTTTTTGTTGAATTTACCCATACTATTTCTTTGAGTGTATGTAATTCAGCAACTTCGCTCCATCTTCTAGCGGCTTAGATATCAGCCTTTACGCAGAAGCTATGAAATATTAGGCGAGGATTGCGTAGTGAATCTACCATCCTTCGAAGAGGATGTAAACCAATCGGTCACTTGTCTGTTAAATGTTATGCAAGTTGGTGATTGGCCCACTAGCGTGGGTGACTTGCATATTTAATAAGTTTAATCGGAATCTCTGGAACAAATATCAAGTGATAACGATAATACACCGACACGCCGATAATTTATTTATTTTTATATTCGATTTAAAAATACCTAAAATGCATTTTTTTATTGTTTTTACAACCGTTTAACAATTTTACACTAATTACTATTACTCAAATACGACTACATCGAATAGTTAAATTGAAGTAAGACAGTACTCATTATTAAAATGTTTAATATCGATAATTACAGAACTGAAC
Organism: Rutpela maculata; assembly: GCA_936432065.2. Taxonomy (NCBI): domain Eukaryota; kingdom Metazoa; phylum Arthropoda; class Insecta; order Coleoptera; family Cerambycidae; genus Rutpela; species Rutpela maculata. The sequence continues at coordinate 146,921,175 of OW386291.2, read as the reverse complement.
TACAGAATATACAATTCAGTTCTGTAATTATCGATATTAAACATTTTAATAATGAGTACTGTCTTACTTCAATTTAACTATTCGATATAATACTGTAATTTAAAACTACGAAATAAATAAACATATTCAACTAACCTGATGCCACAATTTATATTGTTATCCATCATTGCACTTGAAATAATTACTATGAATGGAGTACGTACCTGCAACAAACACAAATCACACTATTAAAATATTGCCCAGGGGTTTAAATAAATACATTTTAGAGTAAAATGACTATTTGTGGTTTATTATTGTTACTGTATTCTTTCTAAACAAAATATTTTTACTTTGAATGATAAATGCAAACCCACATAATTTGACTATTGCATGAAAAAAAATGTTTGACATTTTAGAACTGATGGAATTTACAGAATTGCATGTTAATTAAAAACTAATTAATGTAGAAGACGCATCTTTATTATACTCTTCGCAAATACGAAAATGTCCGTCCGTCCGTCACGTTTCTTGTAAGCACGATAACTCAAGAAAGGAAAATCCGATTGTACTGAAATTTGGGCAGTAAATTAGTGTTAGCTAGAGTAATTTACAATTTACAATATTTCAATTCGTTGTATCTCAGTTAGTAATGAAAATATTTTCATAAACTCCAAAATCTGTTGTTGTATTTTTATGAAAAGTCAAATGCATACGACAAAAAAAAATAAAAATAAACAGGAGTCCCTAGACCCAGGGGAGGCTAACGAATTTTCAAAAATTTTTTCGCAAACTGCTTTTTCAAAATTTTTTAGCGGTCATTAGAGAAGTGCTTCTCTAGATGTTATTTCCCAAATTTCGTATGGGTCCCATGCGTCACAGACGAGAAAAAAAATATTGAAATTTTACCAGCCGCCACTGGTGGCCACCCAGTGAAAGTGTCTTTATTTCAATAGTCTTTTTACATTAACGTTCTGGGGGATTATTTCAGACATCCTAGTCCAACTATAGGCCGGGAGCCCGTGTATAAAATGGCTGACTATCCGGCGAACTTTCAAAATATGAAAAATGGATTGTTCTTATATAAGTTAGTATTGAATGGACCGTCAGCTGGTTGGGTAGCGGTGGGGGTGGCTGTCAAAGGGTTGAAAACACGTAAAAAAATTGAAAAAAAAAAACTATCCGGCGAACGCTAATTATGTTATATAATAAAAGTAGAACATAGTCAGCTGGACGGGGGGCGGTGGATTTACCGTCAGCTGATCGACCAAACAGGTCCAAAAACATGAAAAATTTAAATTATTCGGCGAACTTTAAAATTTGGGTATAAGATAATATTTACACTGAGATTCATGAAAAACATAGTCAGCTGCAAGTATGTGGGTGGAAAAGTCGTCAGCTGGTACAGAACGGTGCCGAGTGTTGATCACCTGCAAGGCAGCGCGCGTCACATTTCTTGCATTAGCTGACGACTTTTCCACCCACATACTTGCAGCTGACTGTGTTTATCGTTAATCTTAGTATGAATATTATCATATACCCGAATTTCAAAGTTCGCCATAAAGATTTAATTAGTGGTATCCATATTGATAACTTAATGTTAGAAAACATGCGTGCGGCACTCCCGAGTTTCTTTTTTTAATTTGATTAAATATTCAATTTATTATTAATATACATTATTTTATGAGAATACAAATGAATACATTCTACATTTCAAAATTATACAGGATGATCTGCTCAGAAAATTTATTTAGTTTAGTGAAAATAAAAATAAATTTATTCGGCTTCCGATAACAGATCTTCCTCATTCTCATTTTCATCCAACTCATCACTCTCTTGATGCTCAGTGGGTGAAAGATCATTTTTATCTTTGTCACTCGCATCTAAAAAAAAATATTATTTATAAAAAATTAATTAAGGTTATAATAGGATGAAAAGTGAAAAGCACAAATGATATAATATCTTCAGTATTTGTGGCATCTCAGATAATCATTTCCACTTATGGAGGTAATTGATCTCCATCAAACCACTTGCAAGTTAAATTTGTTTTCCTCAAGCTGTCACCCATAACCAAGGGATCTAATGTAGATGGCAGAGAGAGATGCATCAAAATTTTTGTGTGGTAACCGAAATTCGTTATCATTTTCGCTAAATTTATACACCTTAGTGAAGGTAGCTACACGAGCATCATTGACGTTTTTTATAGCTTTAAACCCATACATCGTGCAAACAAACTTCTCTATTATGTTAATTATTTAGGTTCTCCTCTGGCAAATTATTATTCAAACATTTAAATGCTTCAATTAACTCTTGATCTTTTCTTAATATAGTAAAAGGCTTATTTTTCCTTTCTTGAAAAATACGGGATTATAATCACATCTGGCGAAACCATGGAAAGCGGGCAATGCGTTACACAATTCGTCGCCAAGTGCTGAATACAAATCGTTTAGATATAAAAATCGTTCTTTATTTCCTACGTTTCTTTATTTCCATTTTTATCCAAATTTTCACATTATTATGTACATTTTTCATGTTTCCAAGCCTGATGATAGGAATGCCAGTATCTGAACTTATGACAACACTGGTGTTCTCATTTATACGTGAAAAATCATTTTAGTGTCCGCCTCCTCGTGATTAGAACACGATAAGCTTTCCACGGTTTCTTAGGTGACACTAGATTAGATATAGTCGTTTCGAACTCAATAACTATAGCAGTTTTCAGTATTTAGGTATAGAGTTTTATTACCTAAGAACGGAGCCATTTCATCACTTGCCCAATACATTGAAAGAAACTTGATTAGAGCTTCTAGAAGAAGTTATTGAAGCATTTAAAACTTTGAATAATTTACCAGAGAAGAACCTAAATAATGTTAACATAATAGAGAAGTTTGTTTGCACGATGTATGGGTTTAAAGCTATAAAAAACGTCAATGATGCTCGTGTAGTTACCTTCACTAAGATGTATAAATTTAGCGAAAATGATAACGAATTTCGGTTACCAGACAAAAATTTTGATGCATCTCTCGCCTCCGTCGAAATCGGAACTTGTACAGCACTCTTTAAGAACTGTGTATGTATGTATACGATTTGGAACAACGCACACAAACAAGTGCCATCTACATTAGATCCCTTGGTTATGGATGACAGCTTGAGGAAAACAAATTTAACTTGCAAGTGGTTTGATGGAGATCAATTACCTCCATAAGTGGAAATGATTATCTGAGATGCCACAAATACTGAAGGTATTATATCATTTGTGCTTTTCACTTTTCATCCTATTATAAATCTTAATCAATTTTTTATAAATAATATTTTTTTTTTAGATGCGAGTTTAGATGCGACAAAGAGGAAAATGATCTTTCACCCACTGAGCATCAAGAGAGTGATGAGTTGGATGAAAATGAGAATGAGGAAGATCTGTTATCGGAAGCCGAATAAATTTATTTTTATTTTCACTAAACTAAATAAATTTTCTGAGCAGATCATCCTGTATAATTTTGAAATGTAGAATGTATTCATTTGTATTCTCATAAAATAATGTATATTAATAATAAATTAAATATTTAATCAAATTAAAAAAAGAAACTCGGGAGTGCCGCACGCACGTTTTCTAACATTAAGTTATCAATATCGATATTACTAATTAAATCTTTAAGGCGAACTTTGAAATTCGAGTATATGATAATATTCATACTAAGATTAACGATAAACACAGTCAGCTGCAAGTATGTGGGTGGAAAAGTCGTCAGCTGATGCAAGAAAGGTGACGCGCGCTGCCTCACAAGTGATCAACACTCGGCACTGTTCTGTACCAGCTGACGACTTTTCCACCCACATACTTGCAGCTGACTATGTTTTTCGTGAATCTCAGTGTAAATATTATCTTATACCCAAATTTTAAAGTTCGCCGAATAATTTAAATTTTTCATGTTTTTGGACCTGTTTGGTCGATCAGCTGACGGTAAATCCACCGCCCCCCGTCCAGCTGACTATGTTCTACTTTCATTATATAACATAATCTTCCCCTCATATAAGTTTCAGCGTTCGCCGGATAGTTTTTTTTCTCAATTTTTTTTACATGTTTTCAACCCTTTGACAGCCACCCCCACCGCTACCCAACCAGCTGACGGTCCATTCATTGCTAACTTATATAAGAACAATTTTTCATATTTTCAAAGTTCGCCGGATAGTCAGCCATTTTATACACGGGCTCCCGGCCTACTAGCTGATCTATGAACTCGTATATTATTGGTAAACAAAGAATTATGTTAAAAAATAACTGTGTGCATATAACAACACTATAAAACAACTTAACATTATACGCATACCAGATTTTATCTGTATACCAACAAATATTTGTTTCTGAATTATAAACTAACGGTTGAACAAAGTGCCGAGCATTACTATTGAATTATTTAATAACAATATACGACTAAAAAGTCTGTATAAACAAGAATTGGTGAAAATCATACAATTTGATATTTCAACAAAAATTTAATTTGCTTTACAATACAAATAAATCTGGTAAACTAGGTTTTCTAATAGCAAATTATATTTGGGAAACTTTACACTTCCATCCTTTCTGAGGAACTTCAAGTTGTTCACGAGTTCAAAATATATTTTTCAAATATTTGCCCCCATTTACTCCCCCACCCCCAGAATGAGATGGTGCGCACAAAAAAAATTATAAAACGGCCGGCAGACAGAAATTTTTTTTTGCTCAAACTTAATAAAATCTCGACGTTTCATGACATTCTAACCCTATACATGGTGTCCCAAAATACCTGCATTCCCCTTAACGCGCTGATTCTACATGCAAATATAATAAGAAAACTTTATATACAATTTTTTCCGAAAATGCTTCCTAAAGGAGCTACGGCCCTCTGAATATTGGGCCTAAATGTGGGGTTTTATTGATTATCTCGGAAATACTTTACTGTACAAATGTAAGCGGGTATTTTGAATAGTTTCATAAAGTTGTCTGAAAGTATTTCCGAGATAATCAATAAAAACCTACATATAGAGGACCGTAACTCCTTTAGGAAGCATTTTCGGAAAAAAATTATATGAAGTTTTCTTATTATATTTGCACGTAGAATCAGCATGTTAAGGGGAATGCGGGTATTTTGGGACACCCTGTATAAGCAAAACAAAAATTCAATTTTTTGACGATTATTATACCTCCACGAAAAACCTTACTCGTTCCTACTGTACTATATATGAAATGCAGTTATTGGCAAATTACATCCACACCTAAATTATAACCCATCAAGTCTATTAGATTGTGATTCTGGTTTATAAGATGACCTCTAGATCACTCAATTATTACATGTAATTGCTCTCTCACCTATAATAATTATAATCTAATGAGGGGTCATTACATAATCAAATATGAAACGGGGTGAACCAGTTCAGATATTAACTTCAGACATTCAAAAAGATTGGTTATTCCTTTTTTTTAATTCCTTTTATCTAAATAAGCAAGTATTATGTTTGATTTATTGAGAGATTTTTAACGAATATACAGTATGTTCCATGTGGTTTTATATCCTATTAACGCATGCCAAAATTGAAAATAATATCTAATGCACTTTCTGAAATATTAAAAAATAACAATTTAAAAAAGAAAAATTCAACACCCTGAAGAAAAAAAATTTAAGCTTTTGCGGACATATGTTCATATGAACTTTGCTTCATAAAATGACCTAAGGAATGACACCCTGAAATATTTTGTCTGTGAAATTGGTTATTTCACGATAGTTGTTGGGGTGTAAAAATAATCTTTTAAACGATTGTGATCGTTTGTCTTCAAACGTCAAAAAGGAATTACGATGGTCAGTTTTCCAACAAACCGAGCCAATTTAAATTATGAATATTAATGATGTAACATTTTTATTACGGTCTGGGTACAAGTAACAAATTAGAGTTAATTTGTTTAGCGCCAAGTATGTGGGTTTCTCTAGCTTGTTATTATTCAAATGCAACAGTAGTGGTGAGCAATATTTTAATGTTGACAACCAACGAGTAAACAAAATCATTGGAGCATGAGTGACGAAACATTTATCTCGAGCATCATAATAGGTGGAGAGCGAGACCCTCGAAATATGCAAAATAAGTGGTCTATACAGCTTGCAAACATACAAAAATCGAAGTTGTATCGGGGTGTAAAGTATCCTGCCAAATTTGATTAAGGAGATCACAATTCGAATCAGGATTTAGCATTTCTTTATTAATTCATATTTTGAAAGTACACCTTGTAGTTAGTAAATACTTTTCCCTCAAAATAAATAATGGAAATAGAGTGCGCGAAAACTCAGTGTAACGTCACACCACTCGGCGGTCGACCGCTCACCTGTTGTTCCCATAAAGTTTCATATGGGCATCATACGGCTATCACTCTGTGTGATCTTTGACGATAAACTAATCGATAAAATGCAGTTTTTAATTCTTATTCTAGATATTAATCATGGTGTACCCCAGGGCTCTGTCCTGGGGCCACTGTTATTTCTGATCTATATTAATGACTTTCCACAATTTATGTTGCCTAGCAAATCAACTTTGTTTGCTGATGATACCACTCTCTTGTGCTCTGACCGCAACATTGCTAATCTGATCCAACTTAGCTACGACATAGAACTCCAGACAAAAAACTGGTTTACCTTGAATAAACTAACACTCAATCAAGAAAAAACTCACAGACTTATAATATCAACCAATAAAAAGGTATCCAAAGGTGAGCACGTTAAACTCCTAGGTATATATTTAGATGATAACCTTAACTGGGTAAACCATATTGATCAGTTAAATAGAAAGCTCTGAAGCACGATCTTAATCCTCAGGAAATTAAAAGGCATTCTCGAATTCGACATCTTAAAAAACACTTATTTTTCCCTTTTCCACTCTAGACTTTCCTACGCAGTGGTCTTATGGGGTAACTCCTCCCACGCATTGAAAGTTTTCCGACAACAAAAGAAAGCTATAAGAATACTCGTTAGTGCTAAGTTTACAGAACACTGTCAACCTATTTTCATTAAACTGGGCATTATGCCCCTCCCTTCACTGTTTATTTATTATAATCTTGTAGAGATTCACAGGAGTGCGTCCAGTCTCCCTGTCCAGTCTGATTACCATCAGCACAACACACGTGCTGCTGGACTTCTTAGAGTACCTCGCTACAGGTTAACTCTAAGCGCTAAAAATTCCCCCAACCTAAATTTGTACACTCATTTACCATGTCATATAAAGCAACTGAACTTACTGTCCTTTAAAAAGAATATAAAAAAATTCATTCTAAAGTACTGTTTTTACTCGGTTGACGAATTTTTTAAGACACCCTAATGTGCTAATTCACACTCGACTATTTAAATGCTCATATTTACAGAATGCTCTGATACTCTACCTATTTTTGCATTTCAAACTTATTCATATCTTCTGTGTATATCAATGTGAAATGTTATATACATCTATATGTTTTTAACTTGATGTAGGTATATCCTGGGTTATCGGTCTTTTTAATAAAATAACTTTTTTCTTACGTTTCGGTTTATTCAACCATCGTCAGAGAACTACAATTAAGTGAATTTATTTTTTATAAAGGTTATTTTTTTAATACATATGGTTTTAAATTACTTACATTACTTAATATTATTGTTGAATTGCACACTAAAAATGATTACAATAATATTAAGTAATGTAAGTAATTTAAAACCATATGTATTAAAAATAAATTCACTTAATTGTAGTTCTCTGACGATGGTTGAATAAACCGAAACGTAAGAAAAAAGTTATTTTATTAAAAAGACCGATAACCCAGGATATACCTACATCAAGTTAATTTGATATCAACAATATAAACATCTATATATATATATATATATATATATATATATATATATATATATATATATATATATATATATATATATATTTTATATCACTTAGAATTCACTTAGCTTTTTAAAAACTTTTTATTTTTACTTTTACAAATATTTATATAGATATATATATGGTTAGTTACAATTGCTTTGAGCATAAAATATAGACTGACTGCAGATGCGTCTCTGGGTGATATTTATAACATACTGCTATCAACGTAGGCACATGCATTTCTCGGAATTATGCTATGCCAGCGTTTTACATGAGAAAGCTTTGTTTTAAAAGGAAGTTGTTATCGCTTTAGATAAGGTATATCAAATTATATCACGTACCGAGATAAGGATATAAAGTTACTTGTTGGATAAGATACTTATACGTTTGAATGGATTAATACAGTTTGTTTAGCATATAACAACTCCCTTTCTTTTTGAAAAGTCGGTGTTATTCACCGACTTTTGAGGGAAAATCGGTCATTTCTTCCTCTTCTGTAGGTAGATGAGGTCTTCTTCTCAGGAGGGTGCCAATTCTTTTCAGCATTTCATTAGGGGTGGTGTCCTTGGATTCCTTACAACCACAGCATCTTTTCCTGCATTTCCAGGCGATGAAGGCGGCTAGGAGACAGATGGACAGACCAATAACTATATACATGCTTAAGGAAAAATGTTTGGTTATAAACGGCTCGTTTATTAGTTTGTCTAGATCTCTAGAGTATTGCTCGAGTTTGTGGTTGGCTATGTCTAGATTTTCTACATTTAGGTGATCGAACTGGAGAGGTTCCAACTTGGGTAGCTGGAGTTTTTCGGGAATGTCACTACAACAGTCATAGGGTATAACCACTGGATGGGAATTGTCTGTAATGTTGATGGTATTGCGGCTTTCTGCTTGCACTTTTGTTATACCGACAAACGCGTAACAGTCCGGATGTAGTTTTAATATGGAGTTCTTATTAACACTGGTAATTTTCGTGTCCATTTTATTACAGTTTATGGTGATATGAATGGGTTCAGAGACAATTATTAACCACACATTGCCTTGTAGTTTCTGAACGTTATAACCTTGTCCATAGACGAGGGAACTTACACAGTTTTCGGGGATTTTTCTGAAGTTTTTCAGTAGCTGGGCTTCGCATGCTGCACTGCTGTCGATCGGGTAGGCGTAGAGGTCTGAGCATAGTTTCTTATGGGAATCTAGTTGTTTGCATGTACTCAGGTCCTTGACGGGGATGTACATTAGTGAATCATCGTTACGCGCAATGAATTTTTGTGAGAATGACAAGACATGGTGAAGGCCAGTTCTGTTGTCTAGTATAGGGATAGGATACAAATGATACAGGGTATAGAGTTGTTGTTCTACTAGTGGTATTCTTAGAACGAAAACAAGATCTGATTTTGATTGAAAGGCTTCTAGTTCGATAATTTCTAAGTATTGGGGAATTTCTGAATATTTTACCGGTAGGGGTAAATTATTTTTTACTAAGTTTTGAGAGATTTCCTGAAGTGCAGTAATCAAACTTTCGGGTGAAATAATTGAAGAGTGTATCAAGGTTGCTCTGGAGGTACAAGTAACTTTCAGTCAATTTTTCACATGTTTCGATAAATTTTAGTTCGGCTTGAACCAGTGCAACTCTATCATTTACTTTATGCAATCCGATTTGAATCTTTTTCATATCCTCGTTAAACGTTACTATATTAATTTGCATGTTTTGAACCGTTTCGTTAAAGGTTTTTATGACGGTAGAGGTAACGGATATTTGATTTTTCAGGAGGTTTTCTATTTGATGTTGATCTTTGTTTAATTTATTGATACTGTCTGTGAAGAATTGTCCATCTTCAGCATCTAGATTGCCGGTAATTGCTTTAAATATACTACCCGCTCCATTTAATATACCACGCTTGAATCGTTTGGTGTTAACAAAGATTTCTTCAAATTTTACTTTGAGGGAATTTGACACTTGGTTTAAGAGTGTTACGTGTGTTTTGACTTTGACTAGGAATTCTTTTGTTTCGCGTGTATCGGGGGTGAATATATTGACAATTGATTCTAAGATTTTGTTGTTGTTGATAAAGGCTTCTTCGAGGCTTGATAGATTTTTATGGACTAGCAGAGTCCATTTATTATTGGAAATTATTATCCTCGTTTCGTCGTGGTAATAGACTCCGACGGTGTTATTGATGGGTGTTATTTGGTACTGGGACATGGCTGCTCCGATCAGCAAGGTGAACCTGTAAGGCAATTTAGGCTTCAATATATGGTTTTAACCTGTCAAAGTTAGCTTTAGTTTTTTGTTTTGTTTTTTTGTTAAGGAGGGTGGCTGAGTTTTTGTGAAGTTCCAAAATCTCAAATGGCCCGTTATATTTATTACGTAACTTATCGGTGATTTGGGATTCTTTTAAATACACCTTTTGACCAATCTGATATTCGGGGGTTTCCTTTGAAACGTGGGCGTCGAACCGAACTTTCGCTTTTTGTTTTTGTGTTTCAGTTCTGGCGCGCGCGACTTTATAATAATAAGACAGGCGATTATTTAAGTCTCTGACGTATTTCGTGACTAGTTCTTCCTGATTATATAGCGTCTCAGGTGGTCTACTGGACGTGTGTCCGAAAACTAACTCGTAGGGTGTAAATCCGTGAGTTTTATTAGTAGAGGTATTATAGCATATTATCGCGTAAGGTAATATGTTGAAGGGGTGTTCGTCAGGGTGTTCTGCCACGTGTGCTCGGATCATTTCCAACAAGGTAGCGTGGAACCTTTCTAAGGAACCATTAGATTGGGGGTGTCCGACACTAGACTGCGTTACTTTGATGTCATAGAGGAGACATAAATCTTTTAGGATGGCGTTATCGAATTCTCGGCCATAATCGCAATGAATTCGAAGGGGTGTTCCGAAGTGCTGGAAGTAAACGAGCAGAGTGTTTGCGATTGATTTTGCTGATTTATCTTTGATAGGATACGCTTGAGTGAATTTTGTAAGTTCGTCGCGTATAGTAAGTGCGTAATTTTTCGTTGGGACTTCTAGGACGTCGATGTTTATACGTTCAAAAGGGGATTTAGGCGTCTCCGTAATTACGAGAGGGTTATCTAAATTTTTGCGACAGATTTTTGTTTCTTGGCAGATTTTGCAGGTTTTTATGAAATTTTCGACGTCTTTTGTCAATCCTTTCCAATTGTATTTCTCTCGAATACGACGAATAGTCTCATTTATTCCGCGGTGGAGATGAGCTTTGCCAGTATGATGCTGGTCGATAATAATTGGGATTTCGTCGTCACTGGGTGTTCTAGTAACGTTTTGACATATTTTAAGTTTCACGTCTTTTTCCGATAAAAGAAATGACAAAATTTCGAGAATAGGAAGTTCGACATTGTTTTCGATACAATACGTTTTGGAGTCGTCGAACTCTTCACGACCTTTGTATAGCGAGATGAATAGATTTTGGATTACGGTTTCGGGGTCGTATGGTAGAGCCACGATAAAATAGTTTCTATGTCGCACCGACTTACTCGATAATTTATTTAATTCTAAATCTCGGAAGTCTGCGTTTTCTTCGAACAAGTCTTCAAGGATTTTATAATGAAAATCTTTGAGATTGTTTTGTTGGAAAAAGGTCACTATATTTTTGTTGGTTTTGTCCAAGAGTTGCCCGTTTGAAAATTCAATTTTAGAATAGTCGATAAGTGACTTGGTTTTATACAATTTTACGAAAGTTTCGAATTCGTTCAGGACATCTTCTTGTTCGTTTGTTTCCGTCGTGTCGCTTGTCGTGTCCTGACTATCAGGATCGGGTTCTGTTGGAGTTGAGGGACTTTGAATGGGGTACGTTACTAGTTTTGATTCTGCTTGAAAGTTAGAGGAATCTTGAATGTGATTTATCTTTATGCGGGAAAGAGCGTCTGCATTTTTATTAATGCGGCCGGGTTTATATTCGATTTCGTATTCGTACTCTTCAAGCTTCAGTCGCCAGCGTGCTAGACGGCTTCCGGGGTCTTTTATCGAAAAGAGCCACGTTAGAGGCCTATGGTCGGTTATTAGTTTAAATTTCCGACCAAATATGTATGGACGGAAGTGTTTCACGGCCCATACTATAGCTAAAAGTTCACGCTCTATGGTTGAGTATTTGGTTTCGGCTTTACAGAGGGTCCTTGAGGCGAAAGCTATTGGTAAGTCTTTGCCAATGGGGCCTTGTGAGAGCACGGCGCCGATGGCGAACGCGCTTGCATCAGTGGTGAGTAGAAACGTTTCGTCGAAGTTTGGGTAGATAAGTACTGGGGTCGAAGTGAGGGCTTGTTTCAATTCCTCGAAGGATTTGTGACATTCTGAGTCGAAAGCAAAAGGGACATCCTTTTGTAACAATTTGGTGAGGGGCTTGGATAGTTTCGCGAAATTACTTATAAATCTGCGATAATAACCTGCCAACCCGAGGAAGGATTTGATTTCCTTCTGGTTAGTGGGTTGCGGAAAGTTTTGGATGCACTGTACCTTATCGGGGTTTGGTTTTACTCCTTCTTTAGTTATGAGGTGACCCAGGTATGCGACTTCTTTACGAAGGAACTCGCATTTATCAGGTTGGATTTTTAAGTTAGCATTTCGAAGGCGTTTGAACACTTCTGTGAGACGAGAAATGTGTTCGTGAACTGTCGGGGAATATATGATAATATCATCCATATATACCAGACATCTCTCGTTCTGAATGCCCATGAGGATGTTGTCCATAACCCTTTGGAAGGTGGAAGGGGCGTTTTTAAGGCCGAAGGGCATACGAACGAATTCATAGTGTCCGTTGTCTACGCTAAATGCACTTTTCGGGATGTCTTTCGGGTCTATCTCGATCTGGTGGAACCCAGAGGCCAAGTCCAATGTTGTGAAGTACTGGCACTTGCCTAATTGATCCAGGAGATCTGAGATGTTGGGTAGAGGGTATTTGTCTCCTACAGTTAACTCATTGAGTTTTCTGTAGTCTACAACCACACGCCATTTCGGCTTACCCGAAGCATCAAGTTTCTTAGGGACAACCCACACTGGAGATGACCAGGGGGAGTTAGAGGGACGAATAATATTTTGTTCTAACATTTTGGATACCTGCGTTTTGACTTCTTCTTTGTGTATCTGAGGGTATCGGTACGATTTCGTGAATACTGGTTTCGCGTCATTGGTATCTATCGCGTGTTTAATTTCATTGGTGAAAGTTAGTTGGTCACCTTCAAGATAAAAAATGTCCGCATATTCTAGACAAAGTTGAGTTATTAGTTCATTTTCCTCCATGTTTAGGTGGTCTAGACGGAGTTGGTTTTTTATTTCATAATGTCTGTCTACGAAAGTTTGGGAGGTTTCTTCATCCATATAATTCAGTGAGAAATTTTGGATCGGTTCTAGTTTTAAATTTGAAAAATTAACGGTTTTGGGTACCGCGTTTACGTTTAATATAGAGGTAATAAATTCACCTTTATCGTCTATCTGAACTATCGCGTTAGGTAGTCTTACCTTGTCTACTTCGGTAGCTAGCAGTATAGCTTCTGTATTGGACAAGTGACATTTAAGTTTGGTAATTTGTTCTATACGTGGTTCAACTGAAATTATATTTGATATATTACGAGTGGTATCACGATTATCTGGATTTGGGTAATTTTGTATGTTTGGCAGACCCTGGTCCGTGACTTTGTGGATCGGGATTGTTTTGAAATTTGTTACAAGTTTTTTGTTTTTTATATCCACTATACAATTGTAATGTTCTAAGAAATCAGACCCTAGGAGTCCATCGAATTCTATGTCAAGATCACATACATAAATTTTAAATGGTTCATTGTTGTCAAACGGGATAAAGACGGCTTCGTTAATATTTATTTTTTGGTCAGTTATGCCTTGGATCGTAATGTTTTCCGGACATCTCCTACTATAATTTTCACAAATTTTGGGTTTGAATATGGATAGTCCTGCGCCCGTGTCTATTAATAATCTATGCGTGTTAGTAATGTCATAGATATAATACAAATTTTTGGATTTGACAGACAATAAGGGGCTTATAGGAACTGTTGTTCCGGGAAGTTGAGATTCGGGTTGAAATTGTCCAAGTTCATTTTGCCAAATTGGGTTTGCAATACTGTCATCTCGGGGTTTCCGGTTTTGTGATAAGGCGGGTCCGACTGGGCATGTGGGCCTGATCGAAAATCCCGATTATATACAGGTGTTGTATCGAAAGTGGGTTCGTCCGTGTAATAATTTTCGGAGGGACTATTAGCAGTATAATAGTCTTCGTTGCTGTTGTCGTATTCCGAAGTATTAGCTGTATAATAGTTCGGACTTGCGTAGGGGTTATTATCAGTATAATATCCCTCGTTAATATTTTCGTAAGGGTTATCGTGAACGTAATAACTTTGATTTTGTTGCTCTAGGTTTTCGGGTTCAGTATTTTGATTGAGATGAAGCGTTTTTCTATTTGAATTTGGTCTATAATAATTAGGGTTAGGTTGAATCGCAGGTGGTCTTGCATTATTGAAATTTGGGTTTGGTGCAATGACGGGTGGTCTTTGTTGCTGGAAGTTTTGTGAGCTTCCAGGATTTTGGTTATAATAGTTAGGTCTTTGTTGTTGGAAATTTTGCGAATTTCCAGGATTTTGATTATAGTAATTAGGCCTAGGATAGATTTGGGGAGTACCAAAATTTGGGGGTCGAGAACTTTGTTGTCTCTGACGACATTCATTAGCGACGTGTCCCGTACGTTTGCAAAATGAACAATGTCTTGCAGGTAAGGGGAAGTTTTGGTTACGCGTGGGAGTGATTGCACTATTGTTGCGATTGGTTTTTTGTGTTTCAAAGTAATTTAATTGGAGTTCTTTTCGAACTCTCGTTATTGCTTTTAGCATATTCTCAGGGTCGCTTGCCCTAACAACATGCGCAAGTTTGGGTTCTAGTCCCGTGAGTAGGGTGTTCAAAACCATGCCCTCAGTTAATTGCGTTTGGGCTTGTTTTTGTGCCGCTGTTAACCGTTGTTTATGAACAGAAGCATGCATTTTTGCTTCGTGGGTTTGCAAGCGCGCAATAAACGTGAGTGGAGATTCACCGGGGAGTTGTCGCATTCTTTGCAAGTCTTGTATTAAGGAGGTTAGGTCTCTACTATCACCGAAATGATTCTCTAAAAGAGTTTTAATTTCTTCCCAATGAGTGGGATTTCTAGAGTTCACTAGTTCAGCTGCACGGCCTTTTAATTTGTTTTTTATGTGAACAGTTAAAAGTACCACCTGATTACCAATTGCCATGCCAAAAGCAGTTCTACATGAATTTAAAAATGTATTTAAATTTATTTGATTACCGTCATATTCAGGAATAATTGAAAATATTTCGCTTAATTTATATGGTTCAATAGCGTCTGGTTGATGGTGAGGTTGAGGTTGAGGTTGAATTAGTGGTTGTGGCTCTTGTTGTTGTTGGTTTTGTTGCTGTTGATGAGCCATATTTCTGGTAGTTACTGGCATAAACTAATTTTAATTTTGGGATACTTAGACGTATTTTACTTATAACAAAGGACAACAGAACTGTTCTTTCCACGGCAATACGCACAAGAAATGGTGCGATTATTAATTCTAATTTAATTTGCACTTAAAACGAGATGATTCAATAAGTACTTACAAGTAATAAATCTTCATTTATAGAAGTAGGTCCTTTTTTGATTGAGGGATTGGAATCCGCCGCCCGTCGTCAAAGGTCTCCTTGTTCCGGCGATCCTTTCCTGAAGTTAGGCCCTTTTTGGGGTGTTCCTTGTTCTTCTGGGAGGTTTTCGTTGGTTAGGCTCTTCTTCCAGGCGTTATTACCAATCCTACCGACTGCGCCACTTTTATATCACTTAGAATTCACTTAGCTTTTTAAAAACTTTTTATTTTTACTTTTACAAATATTTATATAGATATATATATGGTTAGTTACAATTGCTTTGAGCATAAAATATAGACTGACTGCAGATGCGTCTCTGGGTGATATTTATAACATACTGCTATCAACGTAGGCACATGCATTTCTCGGAATTATGCTATGCCAGCGTTTTACATGAGAAAGCTTTGTTTTAAAAGGAAGTTGTTATCGCTTTAGATAAGGTATATCAAATTATATCACGTACCGAGATAAGGATATAAAGTTACTTGTTGGATAAGATACTTATACGTTTGAATGGATTAATACAGTTTGTTTAGCATATAACATATATATATATATATCTATCTATATGTTTTTGTGTTTTTATAAATTTATTGTTTTTATTGAAATGTTATATTTACATATATATGTTTTTGTGTTTTATAAACTTGTAAATATTATAATTTGCTGTTCACCAGCTTTTACCCTGACTTGCTGCAAATGTTCATGTATGTACATATAGTGGTAAAATAAAGACTATCTATCTATCTATCTATAGCAAGTACGACGGACGTGTTAATTTCGTTCATATATTTTAAGTGTTTTGTATTTTGTTATTAACATGGGTAAAAAAAGGGGGTTGTATAAATATTGTATAGTTCCAGACTGCAAAGATACATCAGTGTCAACTCCCATTAAAATATTTATTCCATTACCAAGTGATGAAAGGAATTAGGAATTTGTGACAGCAAGTAATGCACAGGGAGAAATTTATTAGTAATAAAGGGACGAAGTATTGTACTTGAGGATCATTTTAACGTAAGTCAAGTGTAAAAGGTTAATATTAAAAAATGTACAATAATATCTACGAAATTATTAATCCTACATCAATAAACAAAAAATATAATTAATTCCTAGTTTGTACTTTCTGTAATTGGTCCGCAACATTTTTTTGATAAAGCAAAACTTTTCGAAATACTTGACGAAAGCCGTTTGGAAATACCTTTTTTTTAAGCTAAAATCGCAATTTCGAAGTTGTTATAACTTAAAAACTATCACTTTATGTGAAAAATTGCATAGAACCTTTTCTTCTTAAAATTTGATTTTTTTCAGCTCCAATAAATACATATATTTTTTAAGTGCCACCCTCCTGAGAAGGCATCCACCCCCTATAAACTAGCAGGCCCCCGCACAATATAGAAACTCTTCTGTGAAGCATTTACTATTATACTGCCAAAAATGGACGAACTCTGTTCAATATGACATTATTCCGAAGTTTTGCATTTTTATTACCTCTAGGTACTGTACTATAATATGAATGTTACATTTTTTTTTAAATTGACATTAACATAAGAAATACAAAAACAAATAATTTTTCAACAGGTGGTTCAACCACACGGTAAGCGAGAAGGCATAAGTCAACGTGCCATAATAGAACAGAGAGCAATATTCGCTGAAATCGAGAGGTAAAGATTTGATTAAACAATTAGCACCCCAGCGTTTGCAAGTCGCATGCAAACACCTGGATGAGATTCACTGGTCTATGAAATTGTGTACCGGTTCAGAATAATCAGGTAAACCGAAGTAATCTACAATAAATCAGTAAGTAAAATGTAATAATCAACAGGCAGGCAGATTCAGGTCGATACCAAAGCAATTAATCGGTTATGATTATTGCATCGCGCTCTATTAATAATGTAGATAATGCTTCTGCATTGAACAGTGATGACAGAGAAATTTATGGTTTTCGATGTTCAATTATTTTTTGTGTTTGTTTTATGCACTCTGGGGCGTGATAGCAATTAAAAGAACAGGAAATTGTACAACAGTGGATTGTACCAATTATAAAAAACATATTTTATATTTAACATGTATCCAAAGCCTTATAGTCGAAGAGCGAGACCCTTGAATTCGACACATGCTATGCAACTCTCCAACACATAAAACAGACAGATGATTCTTATGTAAAAATAGTACAAATAGTATATTCCCAATAAACAAATTTGTTTTATAATTGTCGTTTCTACAACAATTTTGTTTTATTGCTATTTTATTACATTTATAAAATTGCAATAAAGCAAAATAGTTGTATTAGTTAAATTTTGCTTGCTGGGTTGTTTTATTAGGAGTAAAGGTGATACTTTTGTTTTACAAATACCTGTCTACCTATTAGTGGAAGGTAGCAAAGAACTGTACCTTATTACCAAATATCAATTTGAAGTCGATGCAAAAAAAATTAACTAATTTCAAAAATACGTTTTGCACCGACTTCAAATTGATATTTGGTAATAAGGTACAGTCCCTTGCTATTTTCCACTAATAGGTAGACAGGTATTTGTAAAGCTGAGTGAAATTTTATTTCTTACTTTTTAGAGATGTTTTTGAAAACGGTTCGATTTTTTAAAGAAAACTTTTTTCAACCCTTTTAGTAGCTTCACATATTTCAAGGCTCCTGCTAGGAGGATAAACAAATAATATATCATAACCTCACTTTAGTTCATTATAATAATATACTTTTAGTCCACAGTACACAATATCAAATGGTCGTTTACTTTTTGGTTTCGCCATTGTACCAGATTTCACGTAAATCTACAAAAAATTTGCTGGCATTATCTCATCTCAATTAGGAAGCATCATGCAATGAAATCGTCATCATTGACAGCATTGAAAACAACGACATGGGTGAGAGCATGCTGTATAATTTGTTTGTAAAAGCAAATTCTTCCACGGGCGCGTAGCCCTTTGAAAAGTGCATTCTTGCGGTGCATTACTTTTACTTCCACATCCAGTGGAAGTATAGTAACGACAAAAAAATTTTTAAAAATTTTTATTGTTCAAGTAGGCTTAAAATGTCATGAAACGTCGAGATTATAAGTTTGAGAGAAAAAAAAAAATTTCTGTCTGTCTGTCGGTCTGTCTGTAACTTTTTTTGTGCGCACGTTTACTCTGGAACTGTTTAAGATATTGACTTGAAATTTGGTACACGTATGTACTTTAACGAGATCTGGAACTAGATTATATTTTCATGTTGTTCCGACGAAGGGTTGGGGGGTAAATTGGGGTAAATTTGGGGTAAATGGGTAAATCAAGCAGGTAAGAGTCGATAAAATTGGTATTTAGTATATACAAGAGAAGCTAGGGTCTCAAAAAAATTTTTGGCATTAGCCACCCCCATTACCACCCCCACCCCCACCCTCTTATTAAAGGGGATGAAAAAAAATTGTGATTTAGTGTATGTACAAGAACCAGAAACCTCAAAATATTTTTTTACTTCATCCACCCCCACTACCACCCCCCTATCACCACCCCCACCCCACTACCGATGTGGGGTATCGTTTTATGGGTTTTTGGGGTAGAGGATTTCATATATTATAGTATTAAAGTTCCATAAACAATTATTTCCACATGCAAATTTTTTTCGTTGTGATTGACTTGGATAGAGAATCTGGATGTGGAAGTAGTGATTCCTTGGGCAGCGGTTTTTATAAAACATAAAAGCTCGGCGTACTGCGTCTTTTTTCGGGGTGGAAAAAGAAGAAATCTTATTAGCGATTTTTTTAACTTCAATTGGGTTTGTGAAATTCTCTTTATGATGGGCACCATGTGAATGTTACTACAAAAATAATACCCTGTTTGTGAATTAATTGATATTACCGGTGACTCCGCAAAATCTTTGAAATTCTCGTAATATGTCGGTTAAAAAAAATTGTTCCTAATTAAAAAAAATCCTGACGTGATGGGGCAAAATAAGATTCAGGTTAAGTTCATGCTCACAGTTTTTTCCAAAGAATAGCTTTGATTTTTTCATAAAAGTGCCTTTTTGATAGAATCAGTTGACGAACTGCAGAAAAAATTAAATTCCTAAGTTCATGACAATAATAATAATAATAATAATAATAATAGCGTTTACTTACATAAAAAATAAGATTACAGGTTATCTACTTATTACATACTACTAGGTGAGTGAGTATATTCTAATTGGTTCCTTATTTGAGATTATGGAGATTAAAATATTTTTAAAATATTCATGTAAATAAACAAAGAAAAAAATGCCACAAAAGTAGAAACTTGTAAGTGGCTTAATGTATACGTACATACATACATATGCATAAATATACATACATACATATGCACATACACACACATACATTTATTTTTCATTCATTCAATGAATAAATAATATATACAAATCTAAATAAATGGTTTCCTTCTAAGGTGCTTTGAATGTAACTTAATCTTATTACTACATATATATTAAGAATACACAACACAGATAAACATTTTTAAAGATTTAGGTATTTTAATGGTCCTCTAGGTATATACAGAGTCCGCCACTTAAAACTAGAGGTGCATCAGATATCCGGTTACTATCCGGTATCCGGCCATTTTATTACTATTCTGCTGGGCACCGGATAGTGACCTGATATCCTGCCAAAACCAAAAAGGATAAGATAGAGTGGAAGGCTCGCGTACATATGCCATCTGTCGAGTTTTAGGCAGCAACAACATATTTACAGGCATCGGCATCATAGTAAGAGATTGTCGTCTATACTATTTTGGTCTATAATCAACAGGTGCGTTTTTTTGCTACAATTCTGACACCGGAATATCAAATCTTGTCGTTTTTTGCTCGCCATTCTGATTCCATACACATGAATGTCGATGCCATTATTCGTTATTTAAGAATCCTAAGAAATTTGTCGCCTCCCACCTAGGAATTTCAGTTTTGTCGTTTTATTGGTAAATATCATTCTGGTAATTCTAACTCTACCGGTCGTGGACAAAAAAACGCACCTAACCTTACAATCATGCAATGGTAATGGTGATCATAATAAAATGTCACATGTAGAAAAAGCAAATGAGTATTATATGTGTAAAAAATTATAGTTTTGATTATAGTTATAAAGTATATAATGGTTGTGGCCTGCAATTTTTCAAACTGTCGTAGAAGAAACGATAAAGATAAAGGGCATGGGTTTTTTATGGTCCCTAAGGAACCCGAAATGTGAGTAAGATCCCAGATGCCAGTTTGATTTGAAATTGTTATGAAAATATGCTACCAGCTTGGTACCCTCCGCCTTACGAAGTTCTTTATCATGTACTTAGCATACAAATCTTGCAAATTGCTAGCACTTAGGGCGAGTTGTACCAACTAAGTTCAAACCAAGTTCAGCTTGAGATGTTATTTCCCATATATCGTATGGGTCCCACGCGCCACAGACGAGAAAAAAAATTGAAAAATCACCAGCCGCCACTGCATGATCAGACCTTGATCATCAGTATATAGAAAGAATATAATTTTCTTGTTTTTGATATCGATATTGTTAGATGAAAGCAGTTGATAAGATGTCTCGTAAGAGTCATTTTTTGTTGATATACTGGTATGATCAGACTTGGATCGATAGTATATGGAAAGAATGAATGGTTTCATTGAAAGTTATCTGCTGAATTAGTACACAATAATATTTTTCGATAATTTGTAATGGTTGTATTTTGAGCTACCACCAATTAGTGATTTTTGTTTTACCCATTAATTTATTTTTAGTATACGATATACGATTTTTTTTTATTGGAGCTGACATGTTTATATTTGTTATTTTTTCTGTCAGTTTTGTGTCCGTTTTATTTATTAATTTTGTATGATTAATTTTTTTCAATTGCACACGTTGAATTCATTACGGCTAGAATTTTTATTTTCTGTTCAATACAACACTGTAGCATAACTATTGATGTGTTATACAAATTTCTATTATAAGTTATTATACAGTGTCATTTGTAGAATATTTTATAAATTATTTATACTATTTATATTCACTTATTACTAGTAATATTTGTTTTGTTAAAGGTGCAGTGGCTATTTCTTAAAATAAAGTAATTTTTTCACGTTTATCGCTTCTTTTTTCCTTAATTTTTAAGAAATCCAGTGGCACGAGTGCGGTGCCTCGAGAGTTTAAATTTCCCGGTAATGGCGGTAGTGGGCAGTGGGGGATTTAGTTACGCATCTGACCTGCAGAGGGCGCCGGCTCGGTACTTCCGAATTTAAATTTCCCGCTAAAAATTGAAGGCTGAAAGTTCCTTTACGAGCCCGACCCGCGCAGGGTGCATGGATTGAGGACCTTGAGTTTCAGTTTCCCGCTATGTGTGGTAGTGGGGGGATTTCATGCTGCCTAGGACTCGCCCAGGTGGCGCAGGAAAACCTTGTACGGAAAAATACATTGTGGCCATATGAAACCTTCCACTCTATCTTATCCTTTTTGGCCAAAACCGGATAGTTAACAAATAAAAAGTGGTATAAAAAATATTACTTTTCACTTATCCTGCATTATAATTATTATTATTACAAACTGGCAATATCTATAGTCTAGTTACTAAATTAATACTTAAAGTTTACCAATGGTAAATCATGGTGGATAAAGACGAGTTTTTCAGCGTTTAGAGGTAGTAGACGATTGCGTTTCTTTTCGTATACGTTGCCATACGTTCTGAAAAGAGCCTCTCACTGTATAGACTGCTGCAAGGAGCTGAAAGACTTTGACAAAAGTGTGTACTGATTGGAGTTATTATACCACCATGCGTAAGAGTCCCTATTTTTGGAATCCATGATCCTCTCAAATAATAAGTCAATCTCCTTGGCCATCTCATTAACGCTACTATTTTTTTCGCCACTTCCCCAAAAAGTGTAGTAAATATCATTAGTAACATTATCTTGTGGGTTTCTCTTACTTTGTTTACTGGAAGGAATCACTATCACTGCTTGAATATGAATCATCACAATTATTTTTTTAATTTTTTTAATCCTCCATCAGAACAATTTGACGGGATATTTTAGTCTGATTCTTATCAAAATCATTTTAAATCTGGGGTCTAGATGAGTTTCCAGTAAGTACTTTTTGTCGTCGATATTGCCAAAACGTGTTTTCAATCCAACTTTCAATTCAAGCCGGATAGTTGGCCGGATATCTGGTATCCGGTACGAGGAAGTACGCAGGATATCCGGTATTCGGTATCCGGCCAAAACACTATCCCTACTTAAAAAACTCCCCGGACTCGTAACTTCCTTATTTTTTTAAGTTACGACCATGTTCGGCACATCAAATTGTAGATATTTTTAAGGCATTTAAATATGCATACAGAGTGATTTAAAAAAAAAAATTAAATTATTACGAAAAAAAAATTAATTTCCTTGAATATTTTTTTCCTCACCTTGTACATGAACTGTGTTAATGTTTTCTTATAAAGGTTTTAATTAGCTTCAATTTACGGTTAAAAAATAAAAAAAAAAATAATAAAAAGTTTAAAATTTGCTATTATTTAGTACATTTCAATAAAGTTTGTTTTTAAAAATATTTATTTCTTTTGTTTCTTGTTGTTGTTTTGTTACGTTGAGGATTGTTTGTGATATGTCTTTTACAAATAAAGCATAAAATTATTATTTCCCTTTTTTCAGTTATTTTAAAACAAATCAGTTTGGAATCGGAAGGAGTGCTTTTAATTCCTTTTTCTAAAACCAAAAAGAATTTCGAATATGACGTAATAACATAAATTGAACCTAATTAAAACCTTTATAAGAAAACGTTAACACAGTTCATGTACAGGGTGAAGGAAAAAATATTCAAGGAAATTAATTTTTTTTTCGTAATAATTTTTTCAAAATTTTTTTTTAAATCACTCTGTATGCATATTTAAAGGCCTTAAAAATATCTACAATTTGATGTGCTGAACATGGTCGTAGCTTAAAAAATAAGGAAGTTACGAGTCTGGGGAGTTTTAAACGGCGGACCCTGTATACTAATAATTTTTCAATTCAACTAATTTATTAATTTCACATCTTTCATTACTTACTATATATTTCCTTACTTATTTTTTAAATGTATAAAGAGAATGAATATTTTTAATTCCAGTTGGGAGTGAATTATACGCTTTAGGTGCAAGATATGCAAGCGACGACCTTTGTCCCACAGTTTTTCCAGAAAAAGTTACTTTCAAATATGCTTTAGATTTATTTCGTGTCAGGTATGTGTGGTCTAAATATGCTAATAAGTGTCTATTTTTATGCTGCGTAACGCAATAGATGAGTACCTGAAATATTTTTTCTGAAATCCCAAAGAACCATGTTTTATCATCAATGAACGATTTTAACGTAGAAATGCATGCAAAAAAAGATGCAGCTGAAACTATTTAACACTTTTTAATTGGCCCACTGCGCAGCGGTTTTTTATTATTGTACAACCTTTCTGAAAATCTGCGCATTTTTTGAAGTAATTAGTATATTTTGGATGCCTCTAGCAAAGTGATATAAATCTACAACGTATTTTCCACATCCATTCGAATGTTATTGGTAATAAAGTTGTATTCTAATGAAGTCTTTAAACATGATATGATTAGATTTCTAAGAACTAGCACTTTGTACATTGCGGAACAGCCTGATAACTAGAATCAACCATATTAATTAGCATACTATTTCCATTTATTATATTAAAATCAACTTTGCTTTGCATTATTAAAGAGTAAATCAAGGTGCCTCGAGATATTTACTAAGTACCTACATTACCTATTTAAATTAGCATTAGCTAATTTGGTTATACGAGTAAGACTACTTTTACAAAGTAATTAAAGGAAAGGTACATAATTCAGTTATTTTAGGTTTAATGTTACATAATGGGTTCTGAAAGCAAAAATACTTGGTTTTACTTCTAGTAACAAAGTAAATTGGTTTGTTTCATCTTGAAATATTCCTTATATTGAGTTCAGCGCAAGCTTTTAACGCTACCATTCCACTTTTTATCATAAAGGTGGGTATCTTTAAAGGAAGTCTCTCGAGGTGCTCTCACAAAATCTATAAACTGTTTGAACAGCTTGGTACATGATAGACATGTCGTTCTCAACTACTACGTTGACAAAATCTTTTTATTTTGTTTTCATTTCGAATAAATATCATATAAATTGCGGGGGAAAGAAAAAATATCTTATGCGCAGCTTTTAAGACATCAAATATTACTATGTCAACTGTAGCTGAAAATTTAAAATGACATTTGTAATTATAGTACAGGAAAACTTTACTTTAAAGTTCATGAAACAAAAAAGTTTAGGAGTTCTACGGATCCGCGGGAACCTTTCATCCCCCCTTAAATGACAAAAAACAACATTTGGACCAGTTTCTTTTAACATATGGCCGCCATTGGCCGTATTGATCAAAAGGTGTCAGGAAAAGGCTTTTTTAAATGGCCGACGTTTCGTCAAAATTTATTGATTGACGTCCTCAGGAGTATATACCTAGGTGAGTTTTCCTTTTTTCTTTCTTTTTTTCCTTCTTTTTTTTTACAAATGCTGTTTTTCGTTAATATCATTACCTAGATGTTCAGTTTATTTGATTCTTTTAAAACACTTGTTTTAGAAAAAAATTCCATCCGCCATCTCCCTATCGAAAAATGGCCGTATTTCGGTTAATTATTGCTATAAAATTAATTTAAAAGCACCAAATTAAAGATAATTTTGCCAGAAACAACTTTACAACAACTTTATTTGAAATATTTTTTTGTAAATGCCATATTTCCCAAGAAACTGGAGAAAAATCGATTTTTTTTTATTAAAAGTACCCCTTTTTACTCCATATAGGTTCCCGCGGATCCATAAAACTCCTAAACTTTTTTGTTTCGTGAACTTTGGCCTATTTAAAACTTATAACCAAAATTTAAAGCCTGCACAAATTTTTTTCGAGTTACAATCATTTTCTTCAATCTTTCCCTGTACTATTACGTCTTAGATAATTTCAATGATCGATATATTCTTAAAACTCATGTAGGAAGCAAAAAATATGTCTAACATAATAAATCCAGTCACACTAATTAATAACATTTTTTTGGCGTCTATATACGTTGTACTTCCTTCGTAAGACAATCTTTACAAAAACTATAAAGGGGGAAACTACGAAACGAGTAAATCAAATAAATAAATACTTCATCAAACCTCATCTGGCTGTATAAACATTTTGCTTTAAAATAAATCAAAGTGAACATAAACACCCGTTCCACATAACCACTCACTTTTATTAAATCGGGAATGTATGCCATCCGCTCGTTTTATTCAAGTGTTAACTTCTTGACGGTTTATATGTTATTTGGGTTGTAGTATGTAAATTGGCATATTTATTTTAGTCTAGACAAACTGAAGCAATCTGTCTACACCAAACAAGAATAGATTGCCAAGAAATGTGAAGTCATTCTGTACCTATTTAGCAAAAGATAAATTAAGTTGAATTGAAAATAAGCCTGATGAGATTCATGCCTAAATCATCCCAGGCCTAATAACATCTACAAGACACACATGTAAAATATTATGTCTGTTTGCCATGTATAATCCCACAATATTTAAATTAATTTCTCAGTATCAGTCGTACACAGCGCAAACGGTGGATATTTTATAATATACATGAATTCTTTACCTAAAGTAGAAAATGTGGATGAGAATTTATTCATATGTCTTGTTTGCCACAAAGCACACTAAAGTTAAATTAAGAGGCAGATTTACAAATAATGATAATAATAACTTAAACAATGGTAGTAGTTGGCCGTGGCTTTGAGTTCCGGAATTAATAGAACATGTTTCTATTAATGCCTTTTTGCGAGATCTACATATTAAAAAAAAAACATAAAAATCTGTTCATAAAAATTTTACGGGGGGTGGCTAGTCCTTAAGTGGGACACACTGTATATTCCAAAAATTTGTTTTACATCAAATTTACTTATTTTGAGGTCCTATTTTAACGTAATAATTGTTTTATAAAAGTGATTAACGTTTATTTTACCTATAATTTCACCAATTTTCGAGCATTTCTTTTTATTTTCGTAAAAAAAAGAGGGATGAGAGAAATTTAATTTTTAAGGTAAATCCCCTTGAAGCATCTTAAAGTACATATTTCAAGCTTTAAAAATCGCACCTACAAAGTCAGTTCATACATAAAATTTTATCATTTTCTTAAAATTTTGAAATGTTTGGGTTATTCATTATATTTAGGCCACCCTTTATTATCGTATATGCAGCTGAACCCCTTCAATAAGTTAATGGAAGCAAGTGGCGTGCAGAAATTGAGGAGTACAAGAGGCAATAAAATTTTTACTTCCACATCCGGTGGAAGTATAGTAACGACTAAAAAATTTTTAAAAATTTTTATTGTTCAAATAGGCTTAGAATGTCATGAAACGGCGAGATTTTAAGTTTGAGCGAAAAAAAATTTTCTGTCTGTCGGTCTGTAACTTTTTTTTGTGCGCACGTTTACTCTGGAACCGTTTGAGATATTCACTTGAAATTTGGTACACATATGTACTTTAACGAGATCTAGAACTAGATTATATTTTCATCTTGTTCCGTCGAAGGGTTGGGGGGTAAATGGGGGTAAATTTGGAGTAAACAGGTAAATCAAGCAGGTAAGAGTCCATAAAATTGGTATTTAGTATATACAAGAGAAGCTAAGGTCTCAAAAAAAATTTTGGCATAAGCCACCCCCATTACCACCCCCACCCCATTATTAAAGGGGATGAAAAAAAATTTGTGATTTAGTGTGTGTACAAGAACCAGAAACCTAAAAATATTTTTTTTACTTCATCCACCCCCACCCCATTACCGATGTGGGGTATCGTTTTATGGGTTTTTGGGGTAGAGGATTTCAAATATTATATTATTAAAGTTCCATAAACAATTATTTCCACATACAAATTTTTTTCGTTGTGAGTGACTTGGATAGAGAATCTGGATGTGGAAGTCGTGATTCCTTGGGCAGCGGTTTTTTTAATGGAACATGTATTGCTGAATTTAATTTTTTTTTTTTTTTATTTAAAAAATATGACATATGAGAGTCTAATCTTTAACCGTTTTCGAGTTATTGAACATTGAAAGTCGTATTTAAGCTATTTATTATACGAAGGGAAATTACAATTATTAAAGTAGTCTATGAAAATGACAAGTATTCTTTTATTAAATCTGTCAGCGTTTCATTAAAAAAAATATTATTGCTTCTTGTACCCCTTAATTTATGCACGCCACTGTGCCTCTATTGACTTATTGAAGGGGTTCAGTTACACAACTTTCATCCGAATTTTTTTTTTCTATCTCCAATAATAGCGATAATAAAGGGTGGCCTAAATATAATGAATAACCATCTTCAAAAATAAATTTTTGAGATTTTTTTTCACTCATTGGATCTTTTTATACATTACTCCAATAGTAAAATGTGAAAGACCCAGGTTTTTATCTTAAAAATTTTAGAAATGGTAGAGCTTTTACCGATTTCAACGCAAATCTCTTTATGTTCCGACTTCATATATGTACTATTCCTTCCTACATACACTCATTTTTATATTTGAAAATATAATAATCCAATAGCTACGTGTTTTTTCTCTCATTTAAGCGTTTGTGAGGTCAATTTCGTTAATTAGTTCAAAAGTTACAACAAATTTAGTGTAGCGCGCCGTACTTACGTATTTACGCATTCCATTTTCGTGCGTCAAACAAAAAAAATCTGGAGCCTACATTTTTGATGGTACAAAAAACTTCATATACATTTTTTATGTGAAATTTCCCGTACTTTCGAATGGAGCAATTAGTTTTTGAAAGAAGAAGTATTTTAAGATATATTTGGCAAAAACTGGTATTTTGCAACTAATTTGTTTAATAACAAATTATGCTCAAGGACTATTGTTGGTAACTTCTGGTATGTTGTTCCTGACATGTTCAGAGATGTATTCTCAAAAGTTACCGCTTCCCGAAATTTTTCCAAAGTGAAAATCGTTATTGGCTCCATTAAGAGAGAGAGAGACACTCTATATTTAGTAAAAGAAACATATACAGGGTGGTCATCTAACAGAAAAGTAATTGAGAAACAAAAAGTGATAGAGAGGGGCATTTTGTGAAAATACTTTTACACATTTTTTTGAAGACTTTGAAGAGGCTCCATTTCATTTTCAATATTTTTAGTAGC
Source organism: Rutpela maculata (assembly GCA_936432065.2). Taxonomy (NCBI): domain Eukaryota; kingdom Metazoa; phylum Arthropoda; class Insecta; order Coleoptera; family Cerambycidae; genus Rutpela; species Rutpela maculata. The sequence continues at coordinate 146,892,513 of OW386291.2, read as the reverse complement.
AAATCGTTAAGAACTTCTCTCTACCTTCATTCCTTCAAACACATTTTTTTAAATAAAAACGATAGAGAAATAAAAATAATTATAACTAGTTTTTTATTTCACTAATAAATATCAAAATAACATAGATTCAGCTTAAATACTTATAGTTATACCTACTGAATGTACATAGTCAATTAATTTTTTAATCAAATTGTACTCTTTAATGAAAGTTTGATGAAAGCTTTAGTAAATATCATATCAAAACATCAATGCAATCTTAAATAAACAATAACAGAATTTCCCATATGTATTTTCTCATATGGATTTTTTGCCTAAAATGACCTTTAACACTCAAAAAAAAAATATAATAAAAAAACCGCTGCCCAAGGAATCACTACTTCCACATCCAGATTTTCTATCAAAGTCTCATAACAAAAAATTTTGTATGTGCAAATAATTGTTTTTGGAACTTTAATAATATCGTCTACTCCAAAAACCCATAAAACGATATCCCACATCGGTAGTGGAGTGGGGGTGGGTGGTGGTAGTGGCGGTGGATGAATTAAAAAAATATTTTGAGGTTTTTGGTTCTTGTACACACACTAAATCATTTTTTTCGTCCCCTTTAATAATTGTGTGGCTATTGCCAACAAATATTTTAAAGCCTAAGCTTCTCTTGTATATACTAAATGCCAATTTTATGGACTCTTACCTGCTTGATTTACCTATTTACCCCCATTTACCCCAATTTACCACCAACTCTTCGACGGAATAAGATGAAAATATAATCTAGTTCCAGATTCCGTTAAAGTACATAATATACCAAATCTCAAGTCAATATCTTAAACGGTTCCAGAGTAATCGTGAGCATAAAAAAAGTTATAGTCAGAGACCGACAGACAGACAGTATTTTTTTTCGCTCAAACTTAAAATCTCGACGTTTCATGATATTCTAAGCCTATTTAAACAATACAAATTTTCAATAGTTTGTTTGTCTTTACTAGCATTTTTGTTTGTTCATAAGAAACTTCTATTAAACCAAAAATGCTGAATGTTTTACTTTCAAAAATGTTAAAAACCGTGGAATGTGAGTCGCGGAGCAATTAAACGTTAAGATTTAATTACCCATTACCACTGAAACGCCAAGAATGCAAAAGAAAAAGAATTTGAATGCGAGTCATTACTGCAGGAAACGCTTACATGCAGGATACGTTTTCTCAGACCTAAATAGGAATATCGCCGAGACTATCTCAAATACAACTCGGAACAGCTAACTCAGAACCAGAAACAGCAGGAAGAGGATAGTACATATTCAAGCGGCTGCTTGAATATTACCAGAACAATAAAGAGCGCCATTTGAGGATGCATTCCGAGCTATTAGCTTGAGAAATGTACCTGCTTTACAACTTGAACTTTTATTGAATTCGTAATAAAGATATATTTGTCAAAAATGGTCGCGTGATTCGCACTTGACAGCTCGCAAGGAATGCGCATCTCTTGCATTAAACAGACTGGGGATTTACTGCAGAAATATCTATAAATGGAAAGGAATCGATGATTTATCTAAACATAAAACGACCGCGGATTCAGGCTTCAACGAGGCGCGAGAGGATCTCCGTAGTTCAATATTCAACGACTGAAATATGTGATTGTATAGTGTGTTTAATGAAAAAACATTACGTTTTCCCGCTTTACAATCAATACACTCTTTTCGCAACTATTTAGAAGCCGATTTTATAATTAAAGTTGTTCAAGTACATAGTTAATACAGTACCTAGAGGTAAAAAATATGCAAAACTTCGGAATAATGTCATATTGATCGGATCTTGTTCATTTTTGGCAGTATAATAGTAAATGCCGCACAGAAAAGTTTCTATATTGTGCGGGGTCTTGCTAATTTATAGGGGGTGGATGCCACCCTCTTATGGGGGTGGTACTTAAAAAATATATATATTTATTGGAGCTGAAGTAGAATCAAATTTTAAGAAGAAAAAGTTCTATGCAACTTTTCACATAAATTGATAGTTTCTAAGTTATAACGACTTCAAAATTGCGATTTTAGCTTAAAAAAAAAAAAAGGTATTTCCAAACGGCTTTTGTCAAGTATCTCGAAAAGTATTACTTTATCGAAAAAATGTTACAGACCAGTTATTAATTAGGCTTTCAACTGTTTTTTTTATTTGTTTCTGTAGCATAAAAACAAAGAAGTTATGACCGAAGCAATGTGTGTCTACACATTTTTTTAATAACAACGTCGCCATTTTGTTGCTGTAATTAGCCAGTAATAAAAAAAAGGAATTTCAAACACTGTTTCTCATTAATATACAGCATGACGTAGATGCTCAAATTTTTTGATGTGTATACAGCACTTGCTTTAGAAAAAAATACAGTTTAAACTATAAAGGTATTTTCGATAAAACGTAATTTTTTTTTCCTCTTCCAAATATCTCAATAAATATTAGTTTTATTGAAAAATGGGTAGAGATCAAAAATAAAGCTCATAAACTGATAATGAATTTCGCTTGTTTATTTAATTACAGACTTAATAGTTTCGGAGATATGAAAGTTTACAAATGGCATCCAAGTTTACAAATGGCATCCGAACGTTTATAAGACGAAAAATGCAGTTTAAACGTTAAATATCTCAGAAATTGTGACACCTACGTCACGCATGCTAAGAAATGAAATTAAAGACAATTAATTGCGCTTTCAAATGATTTTTTACTCGTTCTTGTAGCATGAGAAATAAAGAAGTTATGACGGAAAAATATGCGTATTTATATTTTTTATATAAAATGGTCGCCATTTTGTTACTTTAATTATCCAGTAATTTAAAAAAACTATCTCAAATGCTCAATTTTTTTTGCTCATTTAAAGCTCATGCTTTAGAAAAAAATGCATTTTAAACTTTAAAGGTAATTTCGGAACACTTGGATACCAGATATAAACTTAAATATCTCCGAAATTATTAATCCTACATCAATAAACAAAAAATATAATTAATTCCCAGTTTGTACTTTCTGTAATTGGTCTGTAACATTTTTTTCGATAAAGTAACAATTTTCGAGATACTTGACGAAATCCGTTTGGAAATATCCTTTTTTTAAGCTAAAATCGCAATTTTGAAGTCGTTATAACTAAAAAACTATCAATTTATGTAAAAAATTGCATAGAACCTTTTCTTCTTAAAATCTGATTCTATTTCAGCTCCAATAAATATATATATATTTTTAAGTTCCACCCCCTAAGAGGGCATCCACCCTCTATAAATTAGCAAGCCCCCGCACAATATAGAAACTTTTCTGTGAAGCATATACTATGGTACTGCCAAAAATGAACGAAATCCGTTCAATATGACATTATTCCGAAGTTAGAACCTCTAGTTACTGTACTAAATGTCAATCAATGATTTTTGATGTTTTAAATTTTAGTCAGCTTATGCATTAGTGTTACAAACCACCCCCTTGGAAATGGTTGTTTGGGTAGTCGTGGATGTATGTTGCTCTTTTTGCGCGTTGGCTAGGAATGGAGGTTATTATTGTTTAAAAAGTTATCTAAATTTTTATAAGTATGCTCTAATAATTTAGAAATGTATATTCCTGTAAGAGTTCTAAATGTATTCCCACATGTTTCATTATAGGATAAACCAAATATGAGATAAATTATCTTTTTTTGTAGGATAAAGATTCGTAGCACATCCGTAGCTTGTCCCCATGATACAATATTATAGGAAATTGAAGAATACACCAAGGAATAATAGAAATGCATAAAAGATTTCTCGTCAAGAGACTTTTTTAAATTAGCTAAAGCAAAATAAGCGCTGTTAAGTTTAGAGGTTGGTTACCCCAGCCTAGTGAACTATCTAATGGGATACCAAAAAATTTTGTAGTTGTACTAGAAGTTAAACTAATGTTATTTATATTTACATTCAAATCTTTTGCTTTTTGTAGGGATTAGTAAATTCAGTGCATACTGTTTTACTCAGATTAATAATTAGGTGATTTATTGCACACCATTCTGTGAAAAGTTTAAGTATCCTAGTTGTTAGAATGTTAACCTCGTCTCTGGTTTTGCAGATATTGTTTGTTGTGTCATCAGCGTACATTTTGTAGGATGGCAGATCATTTATGTAGGGCAAAAACAACAACGGTCCTAACACACTTCCCTGGGGCGTACCAAGCTCAACATCAAATTGTTCAGGGTAGAAATCTTTAATTTTTACTACTAATTTTCTATGCGTTTAATGTGTTACATACGAGATAATCCAATCAAAAATAGTGCTATATTTTCCAATATTCAGCCAACAAACGCAGCTATCTTTTTGGCACACCGCCAAATACAATGATAATTGTATTGAATCGTAAATTCTCTGGATTCCTTACTTTTCATATTGGCTGTGCAGATTTTGAAAAATGATCCTAAATCTTCAATGTCTTCTACAAGCACCTGCGTAAGATATTTCCTTTATATGCACCAAATATTCCAAAACCGCTGCCTAAGGAATCACTAGTTTCACATCCAAATTTTTTGTTACGGTAGTAGTGGGGGTGGCTGATGTCAAAAAAATTTTTTAGTCCTCCACTTCTGGTACACACACTAAATCACAATTTATATTTTTTACTCTCCTGTGAGGATGAGGATTAGAGTTTGAGGCCTTTGATTCTTATACACATACGAATTCACAATTTTATTTTTTCACTCCATTTAATAACGGATTGAAGGTGATAGTGGGGGTGGCTGATTCCAAAAAAAATTTGAGACCTTGACTTCTTGTACATACACTATATACGAACTTTATGGATAACTTGGTTTATCTGCTTACCCTCCATTTACTCCCCAACCCTTCAACGGCATAAGATAATATATAATATAGTTCCTGATCTCACTATAATACATAGGTGTGCCAAATTTCAAATTAATATCATAAATGGTTCCAGAATAATCGTACGAACAAGAAAAGTTACAGACCGACGGAACGACAGTCAGAATTTGTTTTGTGCTTAAACTTAAAATATCGTCGCTTCATGATATGTTAAGCCTATTTGAATACATAAAAAATTTGAAATTTTTTTTTGCGATTCTATACTTCCATGATTTTTAACGTAAAATTTAAAAAACAATAGAAGCACTTCTAAAAGATGCCTTTGGGCCTGAGATCCCCAGATTTCCGCTTTAGAAATGCCAATGGGAGAAAATATTTTTTGATATGACCCAAAGTATGTTTATATAGATAGTGTTCTTAATATCAATCATTGGTTCTACATAGAAGGTAGGGTTTGAAAAAAATCGTATCCATACAATACATGCAAAAAATGTATTTTAGACTCATGGCGTGAGTTTCACACCAAAAAAAGTAACTTGTTGCTATTATTAATACATACGTATTATTTTATTTGTTAAAAAAATATTGCAACCAAGGAAATCACATTTTTTGTCAAATACCAGATTTTCTGTCTGTTCTTTTTTCGTTTTCATTTTGATCTATATTTGTGTTTTCTTCAAACTCCTATAAACAATCATACTTAAAGTTTTACAAGCTTACAAAACCATAAAAAATACGTGGCAACATTTACCGTCAATGAGATGTACTACAGAACATTGCCTGCTTAGGAATTGGATAAGTGATAGCGGATATTAAACGGTTTCCATTATTTCGATGTCAACAGCATATTTCAACGCTGGAAAAAACTTACTAGCCGCACCCTAAAATTTATAACACAGCAGGCTTACTAAAACTTTGTTCTGATAATATCATTGTTTTCTTGTTTTAAAAAGTTAAGATAAGATAAAACTTTATCGGTATAATCAGTAACACTTTTTCGACTTTCTGTTTTGTTACAAACACACTGAACCACTGATAAGTAATTATTGTTTGCTACTTTCTAATAAGAATTCAGAAAATATTGAAATATAAATAAGCAATATAAGCACTAGAACAGTTGAAACAAGAACTTGCAGTAGGAGGTTGCCGACTGCGAATACCTATTTAATCAATATTTTAATAAATTCAAATTTATTTCCAACAGGTATAAATATCCAATTACAGGAAATATAGTGTGCATGAATTAAAAGAGAAACAATAATACGAATTACAAACTACAATACATATAAAAAATACAAGAAAAACAAAACTATAAAAAAAAGAAAAAACAGTATGATGGACTATATAATTATATTATTACTAGCTGACCCAGTAAACGTTGTTTTGCCATATAAATTATAAATTATTGTCCAAAAAATAAAAATAAAATTTCTGGATAGGGGTATAAAAAATAGCCTACGACCTATTCTCAGACCTACCAAATATACGCCAAAAATTTCATAAAAATCGGTCAAGCCGTTTCGGAGGAGTTCGATAACAAACACTGTGACACGAGATTTTTTTATATTAGATATTATATTATTATATGATCCATTTTTCCGGATTTCTTGTAAGATAAAAGTGTAGATTTAGATTGATCTATTGTGGCTCTTCTTGTATAATTTTACTTAGAGCTCTTTATCCAGCTTTGTCTTTTGTATCAAACTCCATAGCCTTGATAAGCCTTGGTATAGCTATCTGCCATTGGTTTCTCTTCGCCAAGTAGTTGGAACCTCAGTCTGGCTAGGCCTTCACAATGGCACAGCACATGTACTGAGGTTTCCTCTTCCTCTTGACAGAATCTGCATGTTGCATCCTCTGCCAGGCCCATTAGACTCATATGTCTATTAAACCTACAATGTCCAGTTAGAAGACTTACTGTTATCCTAATGGCGTTTCTATTTTGGAGTAACAGGTCTTCCGTGAATTTGGCCGATCGTTCTTTAATGAGCTTTTTGGCCTGCTTCTGTTGTGTGCAATTCTTCCACCACTCTAGAGATTTATTTTGTACCCATTCGTTAATGGATGTTCGTATGCGTGGCTTAGCCACACCGCAAAAGGGTCCTATCGGGTCCCTTGGGTCCTACTACAGCCTTAGATGCGCCTTCTCATTTCCCCTGTGTCCCTCGTGTAGTGATGCCCATGCCACGGTCACTTTGTTCTGACTTCCTAGGTCTGTAAGGGCATTTATACAATCCCATACTATCTTGAATCGACCTGCATGGAATCGAGTGCCTTTAGCGCTGCTTGGCCATCGGAGAAAATGGCAATTGACTGGTTTACAGTTCCTTGCCTCATTATTTCCTTTGCACACCACTGTATAGCGGCCACTTCAGCCTGAAATACTGTGGCGTGTATTCCTAGACTTATCGGGATTTTCGTTTTCGACCTTATCCTTATCACCTTATAAGTGTGGATATCGAATTAAATATATCACAGGCATTAAAAATTGATAATATACATGAAGTTAGTTCCACCAAAAGGACTTAATGTATAAAAACAGTAATTTTCACGTGAGTTCATGCGAAGAACCAGAAAACATAGCTTATTAACAAGGTACGAACATAATATTATTTGCAATATTGTACACAAAAGAAAGAGCAATGCAGTTCCTTCTTTTGCTTACTGAGATTATATGAAACATATCTAATAAAAGTATATTGTCATAAAAACCATTTAATTTAAAAAACACAAACTTTGCATAGATTCAATTAATAAAATGGAGTTTTGGTATATAGGAAACCATACGAGTGCAGCATATTCTAGTTTCGATCAAATATATGTAAAATATATTAATTTTAAGCTTTTAACATTTGAGAAACAGCTCCAATTTCTAACAAAGAACCCGAGTAACTTAGAAGCTGATTTGGTCATTTGATTAATGTGATTAGAGAAACTTAGCTGACAGTCAAATATAACACCGAGATCCTTAAATTTAGAACAACGTTCGAGGGGAAAATTGTTAATATGATAATCAAATTTTATGGAGTTTTGGCTACGAATAAATGTCATTATTCTTCATAGCAATATTTACCTTAAGGAAATAGTTGGAACACCACACAGAAACGTTATTGATTTCAGTTTGTAAATTAGCACAGCCGTTATGATGGTTTACACTTGCATAGATTTAGAGATCATGTGCAAAAAGTAGCTGGTGGCAATTGATTGTTGAGGTTATGTCATTTATAAAAATTAAAAACATCAAAGGTCCCAAGTTTGAGCTCTGTGGAACACCTGACGTAGCTAAGTAATTTCGTGACCACCATGTTCTACGAATTGTTCCCTAGAAAACAAGCAGGTCGTTAAAAGCAAGATTAAGGTATCTGAGAATCCGAAGGTTTTTAACTTGGATAATAATAGATGTGGTTTAATTTTTTCAATTTTTTTTTAACCTTAATCGTTAATAATTTAGTCACTAACGTCAGAAAACGAAAAAGCACATATAAATAATATAATAACCTATCGAATGACGCAAGTTTCTTCTTGCCTAAGATTATCCATAAATTTTGACTGGTTTTAGTTTAATTTTCCTGGTGTATATTTGAACAAACCAAAATTAAAAAGTTACTTTCCTTTACGATTTAATTAAGTATTAAATTCCAGATGTGCTTAAATCGTGTATGAAGGAAGCAATAAAAAGTAAATCTTTTTTGTGACAATAATAGTCCACCTCAAGCTTTTTCAACTGTTACATATTCGTAAAGCTGTCGGAATTAAAATAGTTATTTGAAATATAACATTTTTTGTTAATAAGAATCTATTCCGAACTGAACCCTTGCCACAACATGATAAGGAACAGATGTTGACAAACAAAAAATTCGAAAAACATCCTATATTAAAACATAAATTTAATTTAATCGTCCTGTAATACTTTGATAGTTCCGAGCAGCTGAAACTTCTGTCACGTAATGTTCATCGCTCGTTGATAAAAAGATGAGAATAGTTGGAGGTCGGACGGCTGAAAAGCGTTCATCGAGAATTTGTTAACAATTTTTTAGATAGTCTCCGGGAATTTTATGGAAATCGTACAAAATACCAATTTCCCTAATTTCGAAATGTTAAGCAGTATCGATAAAGTTCTCATAAGGTGTAACTTCTGCCAAAATAAAATTATTTCGAACCGCCTGCACCTTATACGCAGGTATTTTTTGATCTGCGAGGATCGATTTGTTGTTTCTCTTTTTTTAACAAGAGCTTTATACTTTCCGAGAAAAAGGGGCACTTATACAGTGCTTTTTGCTTTCGATAAGTTGCATCCATACCGTTCTTTTTTCAAAATGATTGAACCTAACTGAATTTAAATTGTCTTATAAGGGTCATTACTTTTAACAAGAAAACATGCTGTAGGAGTCCCAGTGGAAATGTCCATTGTAAACACTGATCCAAGAACCAAGAGTTTACAAAGGACAGGTAAATGACTTGAAAGAGTTCGGTGGAGAACAAATCTATAATAGAATAGGACTCTTAAAGCGTGTATTCTTGTTAAAGGTAATCAAAAAGTAATGTTACTAACTAGTTTCTGTTCTAGGAATTTAGTGGCAGTCAAAATCAAGGCTATGAAGCCGAGACAGTAAATACGGAGCTTTGCATATCTTCCATATGAAGATCCTGAGCCACTACCAACCAAAGCCGTGGAAGAAATGGTGAGGAGCTGCATAAGAAGAGGATCAAAAGTCATCATCGGATGCAATTGAAACGTGTATCATCGGTCTTGAGAAGCACCAGCATCAACCCAAGAGATGAGTGACTTTTTGAATTCATTATGTAATATAACCTAGACATAGAGGAACAACGTATGCATGTAATGTAGCTAGCAATTGACCTATTTTTGAGGATCCATATGCTTAGACATCCACTCCCAAGTGAACCATGTATGTGGAACGTAGAGTAACTCACACAAGATGAACTGGGAATAATATAAAGAAGACCGAGCGAGGTCTTCTTTATTTTAGGGAGTATGACTACCATTAAACGTGAGGAGGCCTTGGAGTTAGCTGAGGAACAAATACAGAAAGCAATTATATCTGCATACCAGGACAAGTGTTCTCTGGTAGTAAGGAAATTTGCTCTGGTTTAACAAGGACTTAATCAATATAAGGAAAGAAGCAAGAAAGCAATTTAACAGGAATATAGGACATCTTTGTCTAAATTCAACTAGGTACTGAGAAGAGTCAAGAGAGAATCCTGGAGGAGACATTGCGAGAATATTGAAAACATTCCTGAATGTCCCATATTCCAAAAAATTGTCTCGAAGGAGAATTAAAGAGTAATAATCTCTTTTGTAACAGAGACAGGACAATAAACCAATACAGATAAAGACACAATGGAGGAACTACGTCTCGTGCACTTTCCCGGATTCACAATAATTGAACAACCATTTGAGAAATGACTAGGAAAAGATATGGAAACAGGTAGAAATAGAGCTACTAGACTGCTCAGTAACCAAAAAAGTGATATATTAATCCAAAATCGCACGGGCAGTAAACTCGATCTGAGCCATACAAACTTTCTGGACCCGACGAAATTATGCTAATAAATTAAATTAATTAATTAAGTAAATTATGCTAATAATGCTTCAGCAAGGTTAAACCCGCTAGCATAAAACTTATGTGAACTTTAAAGAGACAGTCTGACACTGGAATATAGAGGATACGAAACGAAAGATTTGGAAACCAATTTGGATTATATTTATACCAAAGCCTGGGCGAAACTCATATGTCATTTCAATTAAAGACAATTGAAAAAAAAACTCAAGACATAGTATGGATGATGTTATGGCAAAAAGTTTATAACAGCAAAGCCATTTTGCGTATAGAGCTAGAATATCCACAAACTCTTACTTCACCACCTAATCAAGAAGATGTAAAAACTGCTGAACCATAATAATGTGACATTGGGCACCTTTCTCGACATAAAGAGGGCATTCGATAATACCTCTTCAACTTCATCATCAGAACTGCAAGAAAGTATGGTATCGAGGATTTCTGTTGTAGATGGAATGGTACCATGTTCAAAGGTGGGGTGATAGTCCCCACCATAATGACCGAAAATTTAGACGCGTCAGTTGTTGTTCTTGCTTTGGAATCTGGTAATTGAAGCCTAAGGATGTGATGACGATATAATCTTCATAGTTAGGGGAGAATTCAACAACATACTCAGGTATATACAAAAGGTTCTGAATATGGTAAATAAATGGACCGATGGAGAAGAATTGAAGGTGAGCCTATCAAAAACCAACATCATTCCATTCACTAAAAGGAAAAATTTTGAGGGAATGGGAGCTCTAGTTCAAGATACACAGCTACAGATATTGGAAGAAGTAAAATATCTTGGAGTCATTATAGACTCCAACCTTACCTGTAACCAACATCTAAATAGGGTTGTACATCAATAGCAATATGCAGGCGATTAGATAAAAAGATATGAGAGCTTAAACATAGTATGTTGCATTGACCAAAGTGCAACATACAACTACAAAATCTACAAAAGTGCAAGTACAAAATGCAAGTTTTGTATCTTGCATGAGCCCACAAAACTCAAAGAACCTAATTCTCCACGGAGTAATATCGGGAAACATAAGAATATAATTAACATAGAAGATGCTCTACTGAACATGAGGTTGGACTACATGGCATCAGAAATCACGTTCAATAAGCCTTTCAATGTCATCATTGGAGATGGGAAGGATTGGTCAACAGAAGCTTCTAAAATATTGCGTGAAGGACTAATCTGGTTTACTGACGAGTCTAAAGGCGCCGTTACACGGCGCGTGGTTCGCCGAACCTGGCCCGACGAACCACGAACCACACGCCGTCTGACAGGGGTGGTTCGCTATTAGTGCGCGGTTCGTGGTGCGTGCTGCCGCGATCCATCGGATGTCGGTAAACTTGCACGGACCAAAGGATACAACCAAATGTGTTACAAATCTGAATGAACTACGTACCGTATTGACACCCTCAATTTAAGACGCCGTTACACCGCGCGTGGTTCGCCGAACCACGCGCCGTGTAACGGCACCTTATGACGGAATCAGGAGCTGCAGCAGCAACACATGTAGAAATGCTAAGGACAAGCAAAGTCTCTCTCTTAGACATCACTCCACTGTGTTGCAAATTGTACGGTTAGCCACACAATAAGAATAATCAAGAAAATATTTAAATCGATATTGGCACGACTTAAAAAGAATTGAAAATTTATTCTAATTCAAGATAAAAGACTGTATAGTAACACTACCAATATACTGAAAACTAATTGTATTTTTATCGTGCTTACAGAATTCACCAAGATTTTGAGAAAATCAATGTACACACTACAGATTAATCATATTGTACATACATAGGAGAGAGAATTTGAGATTTAAAACGCAATTACTTAACGAAGGATAGAAATAAATTTTATTGTATTTCATGAATTTTGCAAGTAAAAATCAACAAAGAAAAATTAAATATAAAATTCTACAAAAGAACTAAATGCAATGTGAAAATGTAATTTACTCAAACTATTCATTTGAATCGCCGCCCCATATCAATTATACCCATTCTTGGAAAGATATTTGAAAAATTGCTACACATAAGATTAGTCTTGTGTGTTTCAGTGGGCAGTTTGGTTTCAGATCAAAGAAATCAACGACAGATGCTGTAAGTCTACTCTTGAATTACATCACAGATGCATATTAAAATAAAAATTACGCAGGCTGCACTTTTTGTGACCTTTCAAAGGACTGTGTTCAGAAAACTGAGCAAATATGGTGTAAAACCAAGGTCATTAAAACTACTTATTTCGAAAATAGAAACCAAGTCACTGCTTATAACGGTATGACATCAACAATAGCGGACATAGATCATGGAGTGCCTCAGGGGTCCGTCCTTGGGCCCCTGTTATTCTTGATCTATGTCAATGACTTACCACAATGTTTTAAATGCTAACGTTGTGTTGTATGTAGACGATGCTATTAAAGTAAATTGTAATGAGAACCAGATTGAGTTGGAAAATATTATGCTGCAAACACAGTCGACTAGTTCCGAGTCGTTCCGAGCCAATATCTTTGTTTAAATGATACCAAAACAGCAAATATGTTATTTTATACTCGTTATATTGAAAAGTATGAAAACCCAGAAAATGTAAAATTTCTGGGAGTAGTTCTTGATCCAAAACTGTGTTGGAACCAACATGTGAACTATGTTTCAAAAAAACTGGCAAGGTGTGTTTATATGGTAAACAATCTCATAAGGAAAGTATCCTTAAATGTCATTAGGACAGCATATTTTTCATTATTCCAAAGCACCATTTTGCGAATGAAATTGTATGAAATTTTTATTACTAATTTTAAAAATATTTTGAAGGGTAAAACTTAACTGTTATTTTCTGTTTGTCAAAACTATATGCGTGATTTATTTCTGTCTATTAATTGAATATCTTCGATTATTGTCAATATTTTTGTATTATTAGAACTTAAGTAATTTGACCTGTGTATAACTTTTCCACACACAACACCAATAAACTATTTCTATGTCTGTTTCTGCCTGTGCATTTGATAGTGCAGTTGTAAGAAGTACTCTAATAAACGCCTCCTTATTTTGGAAAAAAACTATTATCAAAAGAACAGACCTCGGAACAGACCAGACAATCTTACAGCTTCAGCTACATTTTTGCAACATTGGAGTTGTAACAATAAAGTCGTTCCTTGCGCGGTCAAGAATTTTCTGCGCATGCAGCAGGCCTTACATTTTGTTAGAGAGTCAAATATTTCGAAATTAGAGTCTAAATTTCTTTCTTGAGTTTGCAATATTTCACAATCAATTAGCTAAAAAAATCTAACGTGACGAGATGGCTCTTACAAAAATCCAACTCCAGGAGCCTATCTAAATTGTCAATAATTTTTTTTCAATCAATACGTTTCGACCATCCTAATCCCAACTAAAATTTGAAATCAGATTTCAAGGAAACGAACCGGCGAACCACTGAGGGCTGAAAGAATGCCCGAGACCCGAAAGAACATCTGAAAACGCAAAGAATTGTGACAGGAGCACAGTCAGGATTAAATACCGCGTTGTAAACATGTGTCGTGATTCATTGGCAGCAGGCATGGCTAAATAATGGCGTGCGCTAAGTATTTATAGTAGCAATTAATGGGCGCACTGTTTTATTTTGTCTGAAAGGTTCCTCGGCACAATAAAATCCTCTTAATGAGACAGTTATTTTGTAAACATTTAATAGTTTGTAAATGTGTAATTCGTGAGGTTTATATCACAATAAAAAATGAAAAATGTTCAGTAGGCGACAAATTTTATGACAAAAAATATTTAGTGTTAGAAAACAGTAAAATTAAAAACGACATTCTTATTGGCCCCGTTGGCGACGATCCAATGCAGTGGAATATCGTAAAGAATACTTGACATTGTCATATTTAAATGAAGGTTTCTGCTTCTATTTTCGAAATTAGTTAAAAATATATGGAGATCAGCTTACTTGATATTTGAACTCTTAAACTTTTTTTAATGTAACGACACTTATGTTGATATGGAATTACACTGTGCGGCACGAAATTTACAACACGCAGTAATACTTAAAAAATTTGAGTAAAAATTTAATAACTATATTTTTCAACAAATCAAAGGCTTTAATTTTGTGTTGTTACCTTGGAAACCATAACATGTCATGAAATTCTTCGCCTGGGTAAAATTACACTGGAAATTTTTCTATCAAATAATGGTACGTGATTTCTGACGGTTCATTTTTTTGTTTGTGTTTAACAAGACAATCTTGTCTAGTTTAGCTCTAGAAATAAGACAGTTGAAATACGTTGATAACTTTCTTCAATTTCAAGTTTTCTTCCAATCTCTGTAAGCCACCATCCTGAATTAATTATGTCAAATTTGTTAAATTATAGTGGTACATTTAAATTTGATACAATTCTTCACAAAAAGTACTTACCAAGTTTCTTACAACGAAAAAATTTTTGATACTATATTTGCACTCCACTATGTAAAAATAGTTCATGGAACTTTAATAATATGATATTTGAAATCGTCTACCTCAAAATCACATAAAATGATATGTTACATCGGTAGTGGGGATGGGAGTGGTAGTGGTGGCTGATATAAAATTGAAGCTGTGGATCTTCCACACTCACAGAATCAAAATTTGATTTTTTTACTCACTTTAATAATGGGGGTGATAGTGTGACTACTTAACGTATTTACTATCATTTACCACCAACCTTCGACATAATAAGATCAAAATATAATAAAGTTCAAGATCTCGTTATAATACATACGTGTACCAAATTTCATTGCACACAAATAAAGATACAGACATTCTAAGCTTATTTAAACAGATCAATTTTTTTTGTTCAAATAGGCTTAGAATGCTATGACATGTGGGAATTTTAAATTTGAGCAAATGTCTGCCTGTCTGTCGGTCGGTCGGTCTATCTGCAACTTTTTTGCACACGATTGATCTAGAACAGTTTATGATATTTGTAATATCTTTATTGATATCAATAAAAAAGTGATTTCTTATGTGATTATTTTATATGGCTTTTATATCAACTGAGTTTTTTGTAGATGGTGTCTGTATTTGCCATGTGGACATATATGAGTTTATAACCAGTCGTTGTAGTTTTGTTATTAACAGGGTAATTGTTAAATACAATTACTTAAAGTGAGTTTACTAAATTATAAATTCGCTCATATCTCAAGATATCTCAATATTGACTTGAAATTTGGTACACGTATGTATTATAACAAGACTTGGAACTAGATTATATTTTGATCATATTCCGTTGAACGGTTGGGGATAAATGAAGGTATGAAGGTAAACAGGTAAAGGAAGCAAAGAAGAATCCATAACATATTTAGTATATGCACGAAAAGCTAAGGTCTAAAAATTTTATTGACATCAGTCACCCCACTATCACCCCCACTTCATTATTAAATGAGATAAAAAAATAAAATTGTGATTTAGTGTGTACAAGAACTGAAGGCCTCAATTTTGTTTTATATCGGCCACTCCCATTATCGCCCCCCACTACTGATGCAGCATATTGTTTTATGGGTTCTTGGGGTGTATTATATTATCTGGGAACAATTGTTTCCACGTACTGGAGTGCAAATATAGTATCAAAATTTTCTTCATTGTAAGAGACTTGGATAGAAAATCTTGTTGAAGAAGTAGTGATTCCGTAGTCAGCGGTTTTTTACTTTCGCATCCACCTAGTGAAATGGAAGTATAGTAAGGGTAAAACAAATTTTGAATTTTTAACCTCCCCACAATGAAATTGTGGGAGGTTACTGAAATTGGTCCAAAATCGAAAATTGAGGTAACATCAAATCTTTACGTTTTGAGATCTCAGGAACCCAAAAAAAGTGGTTTTTAAAAATGTCTGTGTGTGTGTGTGAACATGATAGCGGCGAAACTGCTAAACGGATTTGGATGAAACTGAAAACTAAAATGAATTCGTTATATGTGCACACATGACAGCATCGAAAAAATATTATTGGTATATTGTTAGAGGAAAATGTATTTTGGTATCTGTCAAAAATATTTGGATTGGTAACCTTTGTGAATGTTGATTTATAGGTTATGGGCACCTGACGTCACAGCTAACCTCAAAAATATATATTTCTTAAGATTTAAGAATATTACGTATTATTAAAATTTCCGCCTGATTCCCGTACTTTCAACTAAAATCTAGTACAGTGTAATGTTTATAAAGTTCTAAGTACTTTGTCCTAATAAAATAGGATTCCTTTTGTAGGTTGGAAATCTAACCTGTAATTAGCAGTCTATTTTTATCAATCAACAATTAAATATAGAAAAATTATTTGCGTGAATTTTTAAATATTTGCTTGGAGCCACTCTGTGGCTCCAAGCTAAAAATGCGTATATAAACATTAAAAATGAGAATAAAGTTGAAAAACCGCTGCCCAAGGAATCACTACTTCCACATCTGGATTTTCCATCCAAGTCACACAACGAAAAAATTTTGTATCTGGAAATAATTGTTTATGGAACTTTAATAATATAATATTTGAAATCCTCTACCCCAAAAACCCATCAAACGATACCCCACATCGGTAGTGGGGTGGGGGTGGTGACAGGGGGTGGGAGTGGGGGTGGATAAAGTAAAAAAATATTTTGAGGTTTCTGGTTCTTGTACACACGCTAAATCACATTTTTTTTTCATCCCCTTTAATAATGGGGTGGGGGTGGTAATGGGGGTGGCTAATGCCAATTTTTTTTTTGAGACCTTAGCTTCTCTTGTCTATACTAAATATCAATTTTATGAACTCTTACCTGCTTGATTTACCTATTTACTCCAAATTTACCCCAATTTACCCCCCCAACCCTTCGACGGAGCAAGATGAAAATATAATCTAGTTCTAGATCTCGTTAAAGTACATATGTGTACCAAATTTCAAGTCAATATCTCAAACGGTTCCAGAGTAAACGTGCGCACAAAAAAAGTTACAGACCGACAGACAGACCGACAGACAGAAATTTTTTTTTCGCTCAAACTTGAAATCTCGACGTTTCATGACATTCTAAGCCTATTTGAACAATAAAAATTTTTAAAAATTTTTTGTCGTTACTATACTTCCACTGGATGTGGAAGTAAAACTTATGCCCGTAAATATATTTCATAACCTAAAAATCAACATTCGTAAAGGTTACCAAGCTAAAAATGCGCATATAAACATTAAAAATGAGAATAAAGTTGAAAAACTTATGCCCGTAAATATATTTCATAACCTAAAACCGCTGCCCAAGGAATCACTACTTCCACATCCGGATTTTCTATCCAAGTCACACAACGAAAAAATTTTGTATCTGGAAATAATTGTTTATGGAAATTTAATAATATAATATTTGAAATCCTCTACCCCAAAAACCCATAAAACGATACCCCACATCGGTAGTGGGGTGGGGGTGGTCACAGGGGTTGGGAGTGGGGGGTGGATAAAGTAAAAAAATATTTTGAGGTTTCTGGTTCTTGTACACACACTAAATCACATTTTTTTTCATCCCCTTTAATAATGGGGTGGGGGTGGTAATGGGGATGGCTAATGCCAAAATTTTTTTTGAGACCTTAGCTTCTCTTGTCTATACTAAATATCAATTTTATGAACTCTTACCTGCTTGATTTACCTATTTACTCCAAATTTACCCCAATTTACCCTCCAACCCTTCGACGGAACAAGATGAAAATATAATCTAGATCTCGTTAAAGTACATATGTGTACCAAATTTCAAGTCAATATCTCAAAAGGTTCCAGAGTAAACGTGCGCACAAAAAAAGTTACAGACCGACAGACCGACAGACAGACCGACAGACAGAAATTTTTTTTTCGCTCAAACTTGAAATCTCGACGTTTCATGACATTCTAAGCCTATTTGAACAATAAAAATTTTTAAAAATTTTTTTGTCGTTACTATACTTCCACTGGATGTGGAAATAAAAATCAACATTCGTAAAGGTTACCAACCCAAATATTTTTGACAAAAACTTATTTTAGTTGGTTTTTTAAAAGGTAATAATTATTTATAGCCGTGTTCGGATATTAAGTCTGATTGATGTGACGGGTCACAATCGTTCGTTTAATGCAAATCGAGCTAACCGAGCTAAATCTGAAACGTACGAATATTACAAAATAAAGCCCTCGAACGAAGCTCGACTTGCTCGAACCTTTTTGATTGAGTAGGCAGATTTTAATTTGACGCATGCGTAGTCTGCTTGAATTGTGCATAATGCACAGTTGAGGTTAGAGTGTCATTTTGGCTAAATTCTGTGTTGTTATTTTTTTTCGCTATCCAATGTTCTACAAAATCTTCGAAACATTATCTGTTAATACCCTTATAATACCCGTGAGTTGATTAACATGCAACAAAAACAAACATGTTTTAACAGATTTCTTGTGGTCCACTTCAGTTCGTTCGATATTTGTTCATGAAATAAATGGCTCCAAAGTTACGTGTAATTTATCTGTTTGCTCAGTGCTTTGATTTCCGATGTAATATCCAAGCACGGCTTATAAAAATCAACTGTGTGGGGAGGTTCCAGCCGCTTCCAGTAGCTGCCGATTTTTTTCTTTAAATAAGCTTGGAATGTAGTGAAATGTCGAGATTTTACGTTTGAAGAAAACAAATTCTCTCTATTGGTCTATCTATAACTTTTCTGTGCGCACGATTACTCTGGAATAGATCGTGATATTGACTTGAAATTTGGTACACTTATATATTAGAACAAGATCTGGAACTAGATTATATTTTGTTCATATATTCCGTGAAGGTTTTGGTAGTAAATGGGGGTAAGTAAGTAAAGCAAGCAACTATGAGTCCACAAAATTGGTATTCAGTGTACATACGAGAAGGTCAAGGGCCCAAATTTTCTTTGACATCAGCCATCTCATTTATCACCCTCATTACCTCTTCACCTTATTTAAATGAGGCAAAAAAATAAAACTGTGAGTGTGTGTACAAGAACCAAGAGCCTCAAAATTCTTTTGCTATAATTTTTTAGTTTATAGTTACTGAAAATGGGCTAATCTTAATATTGGAAACTTAGGTTGAGCGTTAGAAAAATTAAAATCATAAGTTTGTCAACTAAACAGAAATATGTACAGATTAATATAGGCATGTGTAAATATATTAAAAAAATGAACACTGCCTTCCAAACTATTAATAATTTTAATTAAAAAAAAAATGAACACACAAATGCCACATCAACTACAATAAATGTAAAATAAATATCATCTGAAATTTCCTCAATGGCTTAATTCCATTATGATAGCGAACATTAATTTACACCTTTCCTCGGGTGGCCATCAAATAGTGATAGCACGTCAGTTCATCAAAATATTCACATGCATTAAAATATTCAATGCGTGGTTCCCTGGTCGTGAAATCGAATGTGGAACTGAAGCATCTAACATATCGATCTTGATACAATCAGGATTGATGTCCTCGTTATTGTTCGGTACAAAAAACAGTCACTAAGACTGGACAAAGGATTTATTCTTTAGGGGAATCAGCCAAGCTTAAATTTGGCCAGGAAATCATCAGTCATTTTATTATCTACTTAAATAAAATCGGTGATATGTAAATTTTGGTAATTACGCTGCATTGCAAAACCAACATAGGTGATATGTTAAACCGAGAGGATGTTTTTAAGTGATTTGCATTTAAAACAAAAATACTGAATTAATTGGTGACGTAATATTGAATAGTATGACAGATAAACATGTATACAGGGTGTTTTTCTATTAAGATCTGTGAATACTTACATCCTCTTGATATATGCAAAAATTAAGTACATAAAGATACGAAGATATACAAGATATTGAAAGCTGCAATACACAGTGTGTCCCTCAGGTTCGAACAAACTTTATATAGACTACTGATAATAAAATATATTATTTTTACTTTAAAATGTTATTAAGACATTTTTAATAACGTGAATACGAAACGAATAAAAATTGCAGTCGTGTGTTGCCAGCTGCGAATACATTTGAACAATAAAAACAGAAAAGGTATTGGCGCTGTACTTACTCTTAGTGGTACCATAAAAGTGAATTGTCAAATACAAATGCCATGCTACTGTACTACCTATGTTGCTAAATGTGACGCTAGTTATAATTCCAAGTAATGGTGATAGCCCAGACGACAGAAAATTTTATAGTGAAATCTCCAAAAACTTGCAAAATGATTTTTTTTTGTTTTTAATGAGTTCGTGAAAGTGTATAGAATAATATCCTGAAAAGTTTACATTCCTCTCGGATACAGAACATAAGAAAAAGTGAAAAAAAAATTTTTCATCCATTTTTTTCAAAATTTTAAAATTAAGTTAGGGTAGTAAATATAAAAAATACAGGTGGATAGACCACGTGTTTCTGAACAAAAAATGTCGTAATAAAATTTATCGCTAAAGCCACGGTATTCCTGGAAAAAAATAGTGAAGTAACTTTGCCACTTTGTAAAATAAAGTAAAATAAAGCTTTTTCTCTTTCTGGTTACACATTTTAACATTTTTCTTAGTGAATAGGGGGAAGCAGAGGAAGCAGATCTGCTGCGCCGTCACTCGTTTGAATTTTTACCTGCCTTTACTGTATTGTATTCCACAACCAGTAGAAGTACAGTAACAATAAAAAAAAATTAAAAATTTGTATTGTTCCAATAGGCTTAGAATGTCAGAAACGTCGAGATTTTAAGTTTGAGCGAAAAAAATCGGTCGGTCTGTCAGTAATTTTTTTTGTGTGCACGATTACTCTGAAACCGTTTAAGATATTGACTTGAAATTTGGTACAACGTGATCTGGAACTAGATTATATTTATATCTTATTCCGTTGAAGGATTGGGGTAAATTGGGGTAAATGGGGGTAAGTAGATATATCAAGCAGATAAAAGTCCATGAAATTGGTATTTAGTATATACAAAAGAAGCTATAAGGTCTCAAAAATTTGTTGGCAATAGTCAATGGGGTGAAAAAAAAATATGATTTAGAGTGTGAACAAGAACCAAAAACCTCAAAACGATTTTTTACTTCATCCGCCCCCACAACTACCCCGTATCACCACCCCCACCCCACTACCGATGTGGGATATCGTTTTATGGGTTTTTGGGGTAGATGATTTCAAATATCATATTATTAAAGTTCCATAAGCAATTATTTCCACAAACAAAATTTTTTTGCTGTGAAAGACTTGGATGGAAAATCTGGATGTGGAAGTAGTGATTCCTTGGGCAGCGATCTTTTTTACAGGTATACCTATCCACATTTCAACTATATCCAACATTCATTTGTTAATGTATTGGAAAAGTTCCAGAATTTATATTCAAAACTATTTATAACGATAAGATCGTGAAAATCGCTATTTCTGATCATGATGGGATTGATCATATTTTCGAAAAAATGCACAAAAGTAAACGAATTTGTGTTTGAACATTCGAAAAGTATACATTTTTTCCGAAATAGTGATATTTTATTTTTTCCAATGGGTCAAGTTCTCGGCCAGTTACAGCCTCCAATATATATATTTATCAAAAAAGTCATCAAGCAAGGAAATTAAAATAATTTGAGATGTATTTTTTTTGAACCCACATTACTATAACTTAATAAACCATAATAAGCATGAAGTGTACATACTTTTTAACAAAGAAAACATTTTTTTGAAGGGCTTTTATTTTTTTCTATATTTTTTTATTGCGATGATTGAGTTCGGCCGTGATAATATATCTAATATATAAAAATCTCGTGTCATAGTGTTTGTTATTGAACTCCTCCGAAACGGCTTGACCGATTTTTATGAAATTTTTGGTGTATATTCGGTAGGTCTGAGAATAAATAGGTCGTAGGCTATTTTTTATACCCCTAGGTGATAAGGGTGGCCCTATCCAGTTTGCTGGGTCAGCTAGTATAAGTATATTTTTCCCATCCGTCCTTTGCTTGTATTATTTAAAACAAAAAAGCATCGGAAAGCTACAATTTCCATCTTTTAAATGGACCAACACTCATGTAGATTGAAAAAATTCTGATTTAGTGACATGTAATTCAGTGCGTCGGTGTCACACTCATGCGTATTCAAGCGCGCGCACGCATGGATCTCTCTCCGAGTAATAACATTATTTGACTATTTTTTCTGGGAATATCGTGGTTTTACGGATAAATTTCGTTAGGACATTTTTTGCTCATAAACACGTATTATTGTATTGTGTATTTTTTATTTCTTCTTACCTTGACTTCATTTCAAAATTTTGAAAAAATGTTTTCCCTTTTTTTATGTTCTGCATCCAAGCGAAATGTAAACTTTTCAGGATATTATTCTCTATACACTTTCACGAACTCATTAAAAAAAAAGGTTATTCATTTTGCACGTTTTTAGAGGTAGAAATACCTTCAACGACTGGGCTATGATGAACCACGGAAAGTGCACATGTAATAACTTTTGTGGGTCTCAGATATAAGTAAAACATTTTAATTCAGTTCAATTCTGTAATCCGATGTATCTTTTTGTTCTTATGTTTTAAATAAAAGTTTTTTTGCTTCTTGAAAAGTTAATTCTTTTTGTGATATCTAACTAGCCGTATTTCGACTGGGTACTTTAAAATATCCTAGCGTGTTTAATTATGTCGAAGAATTCAAGCCGACAGCCGACTTTCAGCTATATTTCACAATTATTATGTTCTGATTAAACCTCGACGCAAGTGAAATAGTGCCAAGTTCATAATTCATAATGTGGGCTGGCTAGTCCGTACCTATTAACTATATGTGTCAAGCTAAATAAGAGTGATAATTGTCGAGTACGGTGGTCCACGTATATTGCTTTGTTTAAACAAGTTGAAAGCAACTCCTTTTTTGGCTCTAGTAAAAAATTAAACTAGTAGAAATTCATTTTATTTTCATGAATATCACTGAATGGGCGAGGATGGCCAAGGGGTCAATGCCCATAGTTTAAAGTTGTCACAACGTGCTAGTCTTTTTAAGCAATTGGTTCATCTAAAAAAAACCGCTGCCAAGGAATCACTACTTCCACATCCATATTTTTTATCCAAGTCATTCACAACGAAAAAATTTTGTATGTGGAAATAATTGTTTATGGAACTTTAATAATATAATATTTGAAATCCTCTACCCCAAAAACCTATAAAACGATACCCCACATCGATAGCGGGGTGGGGGTGGTGATAGGGGGTGGTAGTGGGGGTGGATGAAGAAAAAAAACGTTTTGAGGTGTCTGGTTTTTGTACACACACTAAATCACATTTTTTTTCATCCCCTTTAATAATGGTGGGGGTGGTAATGAGGTGGCTAATGCAAAAATTTTTTTTGAGACCTTAGCTTCTCTTGTATATACTAAATAGCCATTTTATGGACTCTTAGCTGCTTGATTTACCTGTTTTCCCCAAATGTACCCCAATTTACCCCCCAACCCTTCGACGGAACAAGATCAAAATATAATATAGTTCTAGATCTCGTTAAAGTACATATGTGTACCAAATTTCAATTCAATATCTCAAACGATTCCAGAGTAAACGTGCGCACCAAAAAAGTTACAGACAGACCGACAGACAGAAATTTTGTTTTCGCTCAAACTTAAAATCTCGACGTTTCGTGACATTCTAAGCCTATTTGAACAATAAAAATTTTTTAAATTTTTTTTGTCGTTACTATACTTCCACTGGATGTGGAAGTAATATAGCTTCTATATAGTAAAAGAAAATATCCATCGTTCTGAAATTTGAAACTTTAACATCATAATTTTTCAATTATGACATTCCGAAAATGCTCAATTGTCGATTTTAATGCAATCTGACAAAATTTGAGTTTTTTCCAGTTTTTAAGTGCATTGATCATAGCTTGATGAAAAACCTACAATGGGGCTACCGACGAGCAATATCCTCCTATCCTCATGAATATTAAATAATATTATAAATCGTTTTTGATTGTTACTAGTGAATTCGCCAAAGTGATTAAAGGAACTTGCTTACGATGTTTGCTCACCTTATGCTAGACATAGATTGATGAAACTATAATGGGATCATCGCTGGACCATGTTCTTGCAACTATGCATCAAACCTACAATACATTGTAGTAGCAGAGTTCCAGTAGTAGTCCATATTCTTAACGCCAAGATTTTAAAACAGGTACTTGAATTATTGTTAATGTTATATTAAATCTTATTAACACTTCTCTTGAAAGTGCCAAAGTTCATGATGTGTTAAAAATTAATAGTCACTCCAGTTCCCAAAATTGTAAATACAACAAATGCAAGTGAATTTAGACGAATCAATACGCTACCCTCTACTGAAAAAAAATCTAGAATCTGCTGTTTATAATCGGCTTTTAGAACATGTAGAAAGAAATTATACATATTCTAATCAGTAATCAATCAGAATTTCGTCGAAAAACACACTTGTGAATCAGAATTACAGCTTTCTCTTAGTAAATTTAAAATCGACAGATAATGAATATGTTACAGCTGTTTTCCTTGATTTGAAAAGAGTATTCGGAACCACTGAGCGAAATATATTACTAGCTAAATTAAATCAGTATGGAATAGAGGGCAATGTGTATAAATGGTTATCTGATTACACAGCCACACAAAAAAAAAGTTCTCGAAATCAGCCCTTATGGGGCGTGAAAACTACCGCCAAAACACAAAAGATGCAGGTGAGTGTGAATAACATGTGCAAAGGCCAAATTTTTGTATATCTTAGTGCAAAATATTTATCTCTGGTGCGCCAACCAGCCATTACTCTCAAAGGGTAAAGAATCAACTCTATGGAGGTTTCGTAGGTTTCAAAACGGGAAAAAAAATTGAGGCTTTTGTAGTTTTAAGCAAGGTGAACAAATATGGAGTGAATTCGTCCCAACCACCGACACATGACTAGAGGCTACCCTCAGTAAGAGCTACCCCCATGCTCAAATGATGCATATAGGTGCTATTGAAATTCGGAGCTTGTAATTCAACGTGCCAAATATACAAGTCTGGTACGACAACCACCCATCAAGGTTGAAAATTACCCTTAATCTTAATAAGGTTGAAAATTACCCCTATTGGGGGGAGAGGTAAAAACTACCCCACAGTCGGACGGATTTCATTACTTCTAATATCCTGGAATAAAAATTCAGGCATTTGTAGTTTTAGGCACTTTAATAATAATAATAATAATAATAAGAGTATTTATTTTCACAGACTTTACAAAAAAGTATAGAAATATTGTCAACACATGATGTTACGATTAAACGTTAATATATCATTAATACGGTATGTTAAAAAAAGAGAAAAGGAAATAAAATTTACATAACAGTTTAAAAATTCTTGAACAATTAAAATGTATACTTAAAAGTAAATGGTTATAAAACTAAAAGATTAAAAGGATTAAAAGGCAGAGCTCATATACTCATTTATGGAATAAAAACTATTATCAATTAAAATAGATCTTACTTTTTGTTTAAAAGATTTAATACTGCTTATCGCCTTTATTTCTATGGGGAGTTTTTTGTACAATTTGATAGGCACAATATTAGCTCCTTTTTCTACTATGGTTAATCTATGTTGTGGAAGCATGAGGTTATGGTTTGCCCTGAGCTGATGATTTAGATTATTATCTCTTGGAACATTGTTGTTGATATGAGATTTTACATAAGATACACAATTGAAAATATATAATGAAGTAACAGTTAATATGTCCAGTTCTTTAAATATATTTCTACAAGACTCACGTGGAGATTTAAATGTAATAGTACGAATTATTTTTTTCTGCATCTCCTATTCTGGAACAGTTCCCCAAGAAATTATGCAGTAACCAAGACAGGACTGTACATATGCATAGTAATACATTTTTAATATAGTTAAACTGACGTGTACTCGCATTTGCCACTGAGTAGATAATTTTCCTAAGAGTACATCAATTTGATTATTCCAAGAGAGACAAGAATCAATCTGGAGTCCAAGGTATTTGACAGTGTTGCATTGAACAATAGGTTCTTTCGACCATCAATCCAAATACTTTCTTTTCTTATGATTTTTCTCTCTTATCTTCAAAATATCTTTTCCGTGGTTTTCTTTTCCTTTTTTTTTGAGTCACAGTTATAAGATGTTATCTCTTCAGTGACCATTTTTTTCTATCTATGTAAGCTATATATTTACCTAAATTAACTAAATTTCCGTCTATCTATTTCCGTCCGTATGTGGGGGTAATTTTTACCCCCCACCCCAATAGGGGTGATTTTCAACCTTATTAAAAAGATTGAGGGGTTATCGTACCAGATTTATATATTTGGCACAATAAGCTACAATTATTTGATCCTTTCCGAATTTTAATAGCACCCATATGTAAAATTTGAGCATGAGGGTAGCTCTTACCACCCTCTAAGGGTACTCTCTAGTCATGTATTGGTGGTTGGAATGAATTTACTCCATAATTTGTTCACCCTGCCTGATTTTTTTCCCCAACTTGAAACCCTCCATAGGATTGAGTCTCTACCCTTTGGGAGTAATGGCTGGTTGTGGCACCAGAGTCAAATATTTTGCACTAAGAGATACAAGAATTTGGCTTTTGTACATGTTATTTACACTCATCTGCGTCTTTTAGCGAGTTTTAGCGGTAGTTATCTCCCCCCCCCCCCCCATAAGGGCGGATTTCGGTTTAATTTATAGAAATAGCTTACTGTGGCTCGAATTTATATTCTCTACTCTCGACTACAAAACATCTATCATTTTCCACACTTCATTAGAGTTATTACATTATTTCTATGATTTTACACCATTTTATGTGACGTTTTTGACTAAAAAACAAAACTGACACGATAGATTTTTTTTGGACCACGGATTCGGGGATTCAGCGTCGAAAAATACACCATTTTCATATAATTTGCTCAACTGCACAGAACTTTTTCTTTTTTTGTGTGGCTGTGTTACTTGTCAGAGAGAAAACAGAGAGTTATCTATAAAAGATTCAGTATCCAGTGAAATTTAACAATTTTGGTGTTCCGCAAGGGAGCGTCCTAGGTCCACTTCTTTTTATATTGTATCTAAACGATTTAAATTTATTTGTCGATTGCGACGATTGCAGAGTTCCTCTAACCCCATTTTTCAGTCTCAATGATATTTAGCAGAAGCTTTTCAGTTTGCTACCACAACTATGTCTTCCGATTTAAAACAAGGTCTCCATTGTCGTCGTTTTCCTGCTGGTCCTGAGATTTGTACTCTCTTTGGTAGCTAGTTCTCGTTCAACCTTACGTGCCAACTATGGCTAGACCATCTAAGGCGCTCAAACTTAATGTGTGCCACATCTCTTCTTTGGCTGCTTCATAATACTTGCCGTACAGTTAATATGTTTCGTTCGAAGAGGAGAATCAGCCATTCATCATTTTTGCTGATGGTCCACGCTTCAGAGCCATACGTTAGGATCGGTAGGACTATGGTCTTGCAGTTGAGTATTTTTGTTTTCCAGAATGTGTTTTTGTATGTCAGGTGCTTGTTAAGACCAAATCCAAATCAGCATCTATTATCGATCTTATCTATTCTTCTTAATTCATCTGTCATGTAATAGATAAAAACGTCTATAACCTCAAAATTGATTTGACCAATAATAAGGTTCTATATTTCAAATATATAACTCTTTTCCGGACAGGCTTTAGATTTGGAGGTTGCCTGATATAAGAGATGTATTTATGTTTTAATCCTGTCAGGTGTTGACATCGTTAATATGGTTATATCTTCGTTGATTTGCAAACGACACACACATGATTTAATGGCTAAAGCAGTTGCCGAGCCATAGAATTGACTTAAGACATTATAAAAGTCCATTATCAGTGGTACACAGAGAAAGAGAATATGTCAAGGAAAAGCACACTAATGAAGAGCGATTCACCCTGGTCACGACACGTTTCTGGGTATGCAAAAAGTTTACACCATTACAGTAAATAACCAAACTGTACGCAACAGGTTCCACGAATGTTATCTTCATCTTCGACGTCCCGTTATTGTTCCCGTTTTATTTCAAGGCGATAAATGATCATGAGCGGAAGAACATGGAAACTTCGCTCTTGAGTGATGAGTGTAGCTTCGTTTTGCAACTCGAATCAACAATAAAAAAATTAAACATACGACAGCTGCCGAAGGCCGATCGTCCATATCTTGCGTATTTTACAGATCGTGACTTGTCCAGATGCAACATAAATTGCAACTTGAAATATAATGCTAATAATAGTGACACATTTAACTTTAACAATATGTAACGATGCGACGTTAGGTGGATGTGATTCTCCAGTGGTTAAGGATCGTTGTTGTGAACAGATCGTCGGATTGCATAAATAATGTATATACTTCTGCTCCGCCGTACTCTCTACTATCTTTTCAGGCGCTTTGGAATTTTCTCCTTTTTGTTGTGCCGTGCAAGATTATATTTTATTTACCGATAAAGTAGTTACTTGAATAAGTTATGTTAGCAAGAATCTACAAATCAAATTTAAATTCCCTCACTTTATTTGAGGTTAAAATAAACAGTAGGCGATTTTATGTTCGCTTTTAATAATTTATTTATTTTCCGTTGTGAAAGTTGAGCATTTATTATAAAATCGTTTCGACATTTATATCTTAATTTAGATGGCGTGAGAACTCTTGATAATAATTTAATTTTTACATAAACCATTGTGTTTAACTTGTTTATGCTTACATATCAGCAAATAATCATTTCCGTTACTAGTTTTTAAATTGAATACAAAATACATAAAAATAACAAGCTAAAAACGTACTCTTCGCCAATTTACTGAGCTTTTTATATAATTGTTACACATTCTATAGGATATTATTCACAGTTTTCTTGTAAATAATGTTAGTTTTCGGACATCCTGAATTTTGTGATACCAACTTTGTTGTGAAAAAAAAAATATACAAAAAAAATATCCAACCTGTCTGGGATTTGAACACACGACCATTGCAAGGCAAAACTTTAGCCACTAGACCATCACACATGACTATAAAAATTGAATGTCTGTAATATATATATATATATTTCAAGAATCATATTTCAACGCATTAGTATATTATTATGAAATATATATTAACAAAATGTATAAACAAAAAAATATGTATAATATAGATAAAATTTCGCAAGATATATATTTAAGTACAAGCGAAAAGAATTTAGAAAATATATTTTTTTAAATTAAATGATTAATAACTTTCTTATTTACCTATTGATTTTCTTAAAAAACAATAGGGTTCTTCCTCTAGTTCCTCTAGCTAACACTAACTTACTTTTCAAATTTCAATACAGTCGGACTTTTCTTAAGTTATCGTGCTTACAAGAAACGTGACGGACTGACAGACGGACATTTTGATAGTTGTTCAGAGTTCGTTAACTAACACAATAATATTTTTTCTTTACGAGCGATATTTACGGTTTTAGAAATATGCCGATCCAATGCAATATACTCTTCGTTTTTGCGAAGAGTATAATAACTAGGACCAAATTATCCGCTTTCAGCCACGATTGTAACATTGAATGCGTACGGACTTATCAGTAAATTATTAAGCATTAACTAGATAATATCTTCTTAAGAAATGCCTCATAAGTCACATTGTAAATTATTAACTTTGGAATCGCTATACTTTGTCTGAATAGAAATAAGGACATTTTTGACGTTTAATCCGTATTGCTAGATGAAGACTCCATATTTTACAATAATTGTAAAAACCGCTGCCTAAGGAATCACTACTTCCACATCCAGATTCTCTATCCAAGTCACTCACAATGAAAAAACTTTGTATATGAAAATAATTGTTTATGGAACTTTAATAATATAATATTTGAAATCCTCTACCCCAAAAACCCATAAAACGATACCCCACAACGGTAGTGGGGTGGGGGTGATAGGGGGGTGATAGTGGGGGGTGGATGAAGTAAAAAAATATTTTGAGGTTTCAGGTTCCTGTACATACACAAAATCACTTTTTTTTTCATTCCCTTTAATAAGGGGGTGGGGGTGGTAATGGGGGTGGCTAATGCCAAAAATTTTTTTGAGACCTTAGCTTCTCTTGTATATACTAAATACCAATTTTATGGACTCTTACCTGCTTGATTGACCTATTTACCCCAAATTTACCCCAATTTACCCCCCAACCCTTCGACGGAACAAGATGAAAATATAATCTAGTTCTAGATCTCGTTAAAGTACATATGTGTACCAAATTTCAAGTCAATATCTTAAACGGTTCCAGAGTAAACGTGCGCACAAAAAAAAGTTACAGACAGACCGACAGACAGACCGACAGACAGACAGAAATTTTTTTTTCGCTCAAAGTTAAAATCTCGACGTTTCATGACATTTTAAGCCTATTTGGACAATAAAAATTTTTAAAAATTTTTTTGTCGTTACTATACTTCCACTGGACGTGGAAGTAAAATATGTAAAAGCACTTAATAAAAAAAAACACTAAAAGCATGTAATTAACAATTTTCCATATGCCAGTATGCATTCACGCGTGAGTATAGAGAGCTTCGCGGGTGAGAGCGGGAAGGCATCTTAGAGTGCGACGGGAAACAGTAGAAGTTGAGATAGCTACAACTGTAGCTTGAAGCAAAAATTTCGACAACTAACTATTTCCTTTATAACTCGCTTATTTATTATCGAACTATAAAACTGAAGTGTTGATAGTATAAGCTACAACTTTTCTTATCAATTTTTTTTTTAAATTTTGGTTCGTCTGTCTACAATCACGAGTGGAATGAATCATCCTCCGGATTTCGAGATTAAAGGTTAAGTAATGATTTGGCGCATAAAGAGCCTACGCGAAGAATTGGAGGGACGTGAGATTGAATGGGTGAACGGTGAGGAAGCAGGAGGTATGCGAGTAGCTTCTTGAATTTTACCAGATGATATAATTTTTTTCCCATTAATTTTATGGTATCTGATGGTAACTGATTATAATTTCATTTTTCATACTGATTAGTAAATCTGTGAAGTGATTCTATTTACTTGGACAACCTGTAAGTACGAAACTTTTAACAAAATTCGTTACTGGTCAAATAAGAGCTGCCTTAGTATTGTTTTCTTGTTTATATGACGAAAGTGTTAAGTGCTTGCCCACACTTGCTTTAATGCTCTTGTTTGTGTATTGATGTTAATTCATTAATTCATAGTGAATTAAAATATAATTTTTGTTTTATTCATCTAGCCCTAATCAGTAGTAATTAATAGCATATTAAATGCATTAAGCCGATATAAAAATGATTAGCTATAACCATTAATATAATGTATCCGTAAATAATTAAAATAAAGCATTAAAAGAACCTTATAACACAATCTTATCAAAATCCAGCTCCACGGAACTTTTATTATAAAATTTCAATAAAAAAGGTGGCAAATAAATTTCCATTATATTCCCTAGTAGGAAGTACGAAGGTAAGCGTAAAGACGCATATACCAATCGTGACATGTCAAGGTGCATCCGAAATACAAGTTACTATCGCAAGACGGAAAGCCCTATACGACACGACGTGAGTTCTAGAATTACACTCTCATCTGAAGATGCTCCGAAGTTAACATAGGTACATTCCAAGTCGGATAAGATGAGAGAATAAAGTGTTTACGATTTGTAATAAAAACCGGACAAAATACAGATGTACATATCAGATATGTTGCAATATTCAGTTCTGTTTTATTTCATCTGTTTAAAAATATGTTCATGATGGTTTGTTAAATTTATGAGATGTAGTATTTTTCATTCCAGGCCCATAAATGTTATATTTGAAGAAAAAAAATTAAATTGTCTGTTTCCGTTACTATACTTCGACGATGTGGAAGTAAAACTACAGAGTAAAATAATATTTGGGGACTGATTGGCACTACTATTCTGTCAGGAGGAAAAACTGATATACTTTTAATAAAAAATATATATACAGTGTGTCTCATTTAAAATGAAGACACCCTGATATTTTCGTAATTTTCTGAAATCCAGATTTGAGCTTTGGCACAATTGTAGTCCTATATAAGACGTACATTTCGAGACTACCAACTTAAATTTAAGTAACAAACTGAGACAACGGCAGCCCCCCAAATGGGACCCATTCCCGATATTTTGCTTCGCGTTGAAGATATCCAAAAAAGTTATTAGAAAAAGTTGTTCAGAATCTAATTTTGAGCCCCAATACCAGATTTCATTACGAAATTCGTATTTTTAGTTTTTTCAATATTTTTCTGCAAAATCCACACACGGTTACAATTTTGGTTTTCAATTTAATAGGTTGCCATGGAAACAAAAACTGATTAAATTAAATGCCAATCTGACAAAACTTTGAGTTATAGTGTAAAGTTCTAGTTTACAATCGTAAGGGAAAAAATCGAAAGGGAAAAAATCGAAATAAGGCTATTTGGTGATGGGGTTCGTAGTAGCAGAAGTAGCCACCGAATTTAACCGAAGACATCCTTTACGAGTCGGTATTACTCATGGAACTGCAGCCACCCATAAATGCTCATTTCAATGAAACTGGGCAGTGTTATTAAAAGACCTCAGAATGATCAACCCCGTCGAATTCATCCATATCCTGAAGATAACGTAATCTTAGCTGCAAATCAAGCGAATTCAAGAGCGAGTCTACGAAATTTAGCGTCTCAACTGAATATCGACAAGGAGAAAATTAGAAGATATTTCATACGTCATAAAATCAAGCCTTATAAACCAAAATTTTTAAACATTTTGAAAAAAGGTGATGAAAATAGAAGGTTAGATTATTGCTATTGGGCCTAGGGAAATTTTTTAGACGACCGGAAATTTCTGAATAAAATTTCGTTTACTGATGATGAGGTTACATTTACTACTAATGGGGTAGTAACTTCTCAAAACTGTAGATACTCGGCCACAGAAAATCCTCATTGGGTTATTAATTGTAAAGACCAATATTCAGAGAAAGTTAACGTATGGTGTGGAATTTTAGGAGACCGAATAATTGGTCCGTTTTTCTTTAATAACTCGTTAAATGGTGAGCGTTTAGTTAACTTCTTCGATACGGAATTATGGGATGCAATTGAAAATGTTTCTCTTAATGTGCGACAGGAGATGTTTTTTCAGTTAGATGGTGCGTCAATACATTATTCCATAAATGTTCGTCAGTGGTTGAACGAACATTTTCCAATGCGCTGGATAGGAAGAAGTAGTCCTTTTGAACTCTGGCCTCCTAGGTCACCCCATATTACACTATTGGATTTTTATTTCTGGGGAACGGTGAAGAATAAAGCTTACAAAACAAGGCCCAGAAATAGAGAAGAACTTTGTGCTAAAATAAGACGAGCCTGTCGCAAAATCAGCATTCCAGAGCTGAGAAGAGTAGCCAAACATAATCGTAAAAGAATTGAGAAATGTATTCAAATTAGTTGAGAAAGGCTACATCCGATAATTAATTAAAATTTTCGGTTAAATAAATGTAATGAGTAATTATTTCAAAAATTGATCGTTACTTTAAACTGTTGTTTTTTTTACCAAAAGTTAATTGTTTGTTTTCTTTTCTCCTAAAATATATTTTTTGTCAAATCGAAACTTGTTCAATATTTTTTTTTGCAATTCCACAGCATCCTATTAATTGAAAACCAAAAGTGTAACCGTGTGTTGACTTTGCGGGAAAATATTGAAAAAACTAAAAATGCGAATATCGTAATGAAATTTGGTACTGGGGCTCAAAATTAGATTATGAACAACTTTTTCTAATAACTTTTTTCGATATCTTCAACGCGAAGCAAAATATCGGGAATGGGCCCCATTTGGAGGGCTGCCGTTGTCTCAGTTTGTTACTTAAATTTAAGTTGATAGTCTCGAAATGTACGTTTTATAATAGGACTACAATTATTGTGCCAAACCTCAAATCTGGATTTCAATAAATTACGAAAATATCCGGGTGTCTTCATTTTAAATGAGACACACTGTATATAAGGTGGTCATTCAACAGAGAAAATAGTAATAAATAAAGAGTGCAAAACATAGAGGGAAGTTCTATGTAAATACCTTTACCTATTTAAAAGTTACAGTATATTTGGCTGTTCAACATCAAAAGTAACATGTAGAATAAAATATCATAAACTTTAGTTTGGGTAAAAATTCGAATTTAAACTCGAGAATCGGGGAAGATATGATAAATAGGGAACTGTCGAGTTCTTATTGAGTCAAAGGTTGGTAATCGTAACAGATTGAACACTCTTGTTTACTTTTACCGTTCTCTTACTTTCTTTCCCTTACATTAACGTTCAGACAGTCTTTTCATTAATTTGTAATGAGGAACGGAAGGTTTCAATTAGATTCTTTCCAGAGAAATGAACCATTATTAAGTTACTTAATTTTTTACAACTTTATTAATATCGTAATTTATTTCAAAAATATAACTGGAATGCATCTTACAATAATTTTATATTTAGTGATTTTCTATTACATTTTAGGTTTTCACTAATTTAAATCCAAAATTTCACAATAAAAAAGTATAAGATAATAATTTAATAAAAGTGATTCCAACATTAAAAGCAAGTGGGGTAAAATTTTCGGTTAACAACTATAGTAAAAATACTCTTTAAAAGATATAATAAAATATTCTCGAGGTTCAAAATTTAAAAGAAAGAGTAATATAACAAGTTACTTTGGTTTTCAATAAAAATTCATACTAAAGCGCTATTTGGATTTCAACATTTTGTGTGGTCACCAAGCAAACAACAAAGATTTAGTGCATTTTGGATAACAAATATTGTAACGAAGACATACTAAACTATAACGACTTAATGAAATTATAATTATTTCCATTATGCGACTATATTAATTCTGAAATTTTATACTCTTCAGGATATTTATAAGACTATTTTAGTTAAACGTACCCAACCTAAATTCTTACCTTATAAAACAGGTAATAAACATAATTTACGCATTCATTTATTGCCCGAGTATTATTTATGTTCCTTGGAATTTCGAGATATTATTAGTTTTTAACAAATCAGAGAATTGTAAAATGCATATTTTTATTACATATTTTATACAGCTAATTCAAGAATTTATTACAAAAGCTGTTAAGGAATCAACAGAGAATTTCTTGGATTTTGACTATTTGTAAAACTATGACAGATTTATTTTAAGTGATGTAGAACAGTAAAATGCATAGTGCTTTATGGGAAGTTGCAGCAACTGCAAGAATAAATGTCAATGTCTATTTTTAAATAAAATAAGCAAACCCTGCCTTTTAATAATAGCTGGCATATAGAAAGCAAAGCACTTGAGGCATGAGGTACTACAAGGTTCCATTTTTGGTCCACTACATTCAGTTTACTACTATTAGATTTGTTACATTTTGTAATCACGGATATCTATTCGGGTGGGCCGAAAAACACGAAAATTTGAATTTGCAGATGGGCTAGTTTCTAATTTGTCACTATGCATCTAAAACTAATTCAGGTAAATGTTTATTCAAATCGGTTAATTTCTAGCCGGCCGCGGCCCCCCGTGGCCTTGAAAATGAAAGAAAAGGCCAATTTTTCGATTTTTAACATTTTTCAAATTGACATTTGAAATTTTTTATGACTTTTATTAATGTCTAAACGCGTGTAGCAAAAGTTTTTCCAATAAAATATTTTTCAGTTCTAGAGAAATTAGAAATTTTATTCAAAAAACCTTATTTTCGCCAAATTCTAAGTTTTAGTGACAAATTTCTAATTTCCCTGGAACTGAAAAATATTTTATTTGGAAAATTAGACATTAATAAAGTCATAAAAAAAATCAAACGTCAATTTGAAAAATGTTAGAAATCAAAAAATTGGCCTTTTCCTTCATTTTCAAGGCCGCGGGGGCCCGGCTAGATATTAACCGATTTGACTAAAAATTTACCAGAATTAGTTTTAGAGATGACTAGTAACAAATTAGAAACTAGCCCATCTGCAAATTCAAATTTTCGTGTTTTCGGCCTACCCTAATATCTCCTTTTCTTAGAATATAAAATAAACAGTTTTCTATATTCATGGTAAACTTCTATTGAATTAACCTTCCGGATTTACGTTTAGGATTTTAAACTGAAATAAGCATTAAATATATATCTATAATAGAATACCCTGACTGACTGACTGATCTAGCTGGATCTAGAAACTTCAAATTTTGCATACAGGTTCCTCCAATGACGTAGGCAACCACTAAGAATTTTTTTCGAAAGTCGACCTTTAAGAGGGTGAAAAAAGGGTGAAATTTTAGGCTTTTTCGAAAAAGGTTAGATTAGATGCGTGAAATCTGGCAGAAATATTTTTTGTTAAAATCTATTAGAAGACGAAATTTCGATTTTCACTTTTTGAAGGGGTGAAAATGGGGGTGGTAGATGATTTAAAGCGCACCTGTATTTTTGAAATCGCGTAAGTCAAAAACGTGATTATTCGAGCGATGGACTCTACTGAGGAAATAAGAAGACACGTATTCGACGGTTTTCAAAAAGAGAACCCCGAAAGGGTGAACGGGGGTGGGGGGCAGGTTTTTAAGCTTTCCGGAAACGATTAGACCTAGAAGCGTGAAATTTGGCAGAAATATTCTTTATTGGAATCTAGTACTTAGACAAGAGTCAGACGAAATTTCGATTTTCACTTTTTAAAGGGGTGAAAACGGGGTTGGTAGATGGTCTAAAGGGTACCCGTATCTCTGAAATCGTGTAAGTCAGAAACGTGATATGCCAGCGACGGGCTCTTCTGAGGAAATAAGGAGACATGTATTCGATGGTTTTTAAAAAGAGACACCCCGAACGGCTGAACAGGGAGAGGGATGTCTTTAAGAATGAAATTTGACACATACCCGTCAATGTGCTTTATTGTCGATTAAAATATTTATTTTTTTCGTTTAATTCGCTCTCACACAAAAATAGCATAATGAATTGTTGTCAAATTGCGATGTGCAGTGAGTTTCCTCGAGTACAATGAATGTGCAGTGGGTTTCCTCGAATACAATGGATGCGCAATGGGTTTCCCTGAGTACTATGGATACGCAGTGGATTTCCTCGAGCATAATGGATGCGCAGTGGGTTTCCCCGAGTACTGTGGATGCGCAGAAGGTTTCCTTGAGTGCAATGAATGCGCAGTGAGTTTCCCCGGGTACTATGGATGCGCAGTGGGTTCCCTCGAGTGTACTTCCTGACTACTGTATGAGTACTCAGTCAGTATGTAGTACTTCTTTATAGGTATAAGTTAGTATGTCAATGTTCTTAATTCCACGCGCAAGAAGTCTTCCACCCGAACGAAGTCGCGGGCATCAACTAGTACCTTATATTCGAGCTTCGGGGCTACAATATAATAATTATGTGTAATGTATTACTTTCATATACCAGAATATTCTCTTTGATAATAAATAAATAAACATACATAACCTCATTCATTTAACGAAACGTACATCAAATATGATGGTTACCGCAAGGAGTTCTTGATTTAATAATGAATAATAAATTTGGGTATCGCTCTAAAAGCGCTGATCTCTAAACCTCTCGTCATGTGGATACAGCACTACAAAATTTAAAACCTGCTTTTAGATCGACTTGTATAACATTAAAATTAGATGCAACTTAATTTTCGCATGGTAAAATGAATTTACATATAAAAGAAGTATATTTAAGCGGGCAAATCCCATTTGCCTAGGACTGTTAAGTGCATTGCATCCATTAATCTTAGCACTTTACAATTTGTAAGATTAAGGAAATTAAATTCCGATGAAAATTAATTTGTAGGTACTTTGGATCAGTCTTAAGTAATTAAGCCAATATCAACGTGTTCAAAATAACAGACATTAATTATTTCGTCACGCTATTTATATTGCAGACAAGTTATGCATATTAATCCTGTTTCGAACAGAAAATTAATTTATCTTATTCTTTCTACTTTCATGGCGATCTACATAAGGCTTTTATTTAATGGTGATTAATTATTGTTTGCGTTAATTTAATTAAGTAATACGTTTTCATTTACAAGAATGTGTTGAATACGGTGCATGTAGTTTTAATTAGGTCGTGTAAGAAATATTTGAAAGGCAAGGAAATTTATTTTCTGACTTAATAACATTAGTGTAGTGACTTAGGTTAGACGTTTCGAGTCCATGAGTACTTTAATGATAGAATCATGAGACTAAAAATAATATGTTTCTAATATCACTTGAGTGATTGAAAATTCTGCAGAACATGAGGGGATTGAAAATATATTATAAAAATATTACATTTTCGAGTAATTTTGATCTCAATAACTGTTTATTGTAACAACTAGCTGATGCCCGCGACTTCGTTCGCGCGGAAGATTTCGTCCGCGCGGAAGATTTCGTCCGCATGGAATTAAGAACATTGACATATTAACTATACAGCCTATAAAGAAGTACTACATACTCACTGGATAAGGGTGATAAGAGTTCTGCGAGAGTGTGTTGTGTTTTACAAATTCTGTGTTAATCCGTAATAAAAGTGCTATATTGTTGTGATGAAATTGTAAAAACTATTAAGTGTATGTAATTTAGCATTCTCCATACAAATCATATGAGCAAAAACACAAACTAATCTGTATCAGATATTAATTAACGAATTAATTATAATGTTAAAATAGCATCTCGATTGCTGATAACGTAAAGTCGAAAATTGCCCGCTTTCAGTGGGAGGGAAAAAATTCACTATCAGAGCACCGAATTATAAAGAGCTACCGGGTGTACCAATAAATACTTGAAGCATGGACGATACGTGTGGTAAATGTAAAAACCGCTGCCCAAGGAATCACTACTTCCACATCCAGATTTTCTATCCAAGTCTCTCACAACGAAAAATTTTGTATGTGGAAAAAATAGTTTATGGAACTTTAATAATATAATATTTGAAATCCCATAAAACGATACCCCTCATCGGTAGTGGGGTGGGGGTGGTGATAGGGGGTGGTAGTGGGGGTGGATAAAATAAAAAAATATTTTGAGGTTTCTGGTTCTTGTTCACACACTAAATCACAATTTTTTTTCATCGTCTGCATTTATCAAAAATACATTAATTTCTTGGCACGTCAAAACTTTTGTGGGCTCGTAGCCTACTGAATTTCGCTTCAAAAAAGCTACGACTCTGACGAATTTGTTTGTTTTTATATTTTCCTTGACACACAAAACAGCTTTTATCATCGAATATTTTGACCAGAGAGTAGATGGTTTTACTTCTTGAGATTAGGAAATTACGAAAATAGTCACAATAATATAACACAGGCCCACAAAAAAAAAGTTATTTGAACTGGACGTCTGAATATACTTTTCTTTAGCATTTTTCCCGCTGATTACGAATCTGAAGTCAGAATGCGCGTATTTCAGAGAAAAACCCGAAAAACTATCAAAAAATGCGTTTGTTTTTATGGTTTCTTGGATGGCAAAATATGCATGTGGCGTGTTCGACTAGGATGCATGTATTTCTGTTATGTCTTTTTGCCCCACTGACCTCGAATCTATTGTTAGAACCCAGGGCTAACTGTCAAAACGTTGAGGGAAATGTGAGAAACCGTCAAAAATAGCGTTTTCCACGGATACTATGTTTTTTTATGGATATCACGTTTTTTTCATGAATACATAGCGTGCTACGATGGCCTGCGTACACCTTTTTTGAGTAATTTTCGTTGAGTCGAATTTTGGGGTCAGTGATGAAAACACTGAGAAAAATCAAAAAAAATATCAAAAATTTTTTTTTCAGGATACCCAATCATTGTGCGTGATATATAGTATTTCAATTTTATATGGGTTTTCGTTTTCGAACGCGCTTATCTTCAAATGATTTGTATAAGGGGTTTCTTCGTCGTTTCGTTCCTTTTGGTTTCACTTCTCTTCTCTTTGTAGCATCCAGCAGTAATCTGTTAACATGTTGACATCCCATTTACCTTGAAATCGACGTTCAAAGTCTTTTAAATCTTAGAGGAATCTTTCTCCTTGCTCTTCGCTGAAGTCGCCGTTATTTTCTGGAAACTCATCCAGCTGTGAATCAAGAAGTGCAATTTCAAACTCATCATACAACCTAACTTTTCGTAATTCTTTGATGCAATGTTTCTGTAGTCTGGATCTTTGGTATTACTGAGAAACTTTGTGGACACGCCTTTAAAGCTTAACCATGCCGCCTTTTCTACTTCATTCATAGAATCAACGAATTCTTGGTCCCTAAATAAAGTTCGAATCTCAGGCCCAACGAAGATACCTTCCCTTAATTTAACACCAGATTTTTTACTCATCAAATGACTCAAATATATATTTGAGTCAATGACGAGTCACAAATCTGATGCTTCGTTGGGCCTGAGATTCGAACTTTATTTAGGGACCAAGAATTCGTTGATTCTATAAATAAAGTAGAAAAGGCGGCATCATGGTTAAGTTTTAAAGACGTGTCCACAAAATTTCTCGGTAATCCAGACTACAGAAACATTGTATCAAAAATGATAAAGTATTATGAAAAGTTAGATTGTATGATGAGTTTGAAATTGCACTTTCTCGATTCACACCTGGATGAGTTTCCAGAAAATAACGGCGACTTCAGCCAAGAGCAAGGAGAAAGATTCCACCAAGATTTAAAAGACTTCAATTTCAGGGTAAATGATGTCAACATGTTAGCAGATTACTGCTACAAAGAGAAGAGAAGCTACAAAGAGAAGAGAAGTGGAACCAAAAGGAACGAAACGACTTATACAGATCGTTTGAAGATAAGCGCGTTCGAAAACGAAAACGAAAACCCATACACTCCACTCCACTCGGCTTCGCCTCGTCCGGAAACAGCTATAATTCGTCCCAAAAAAACATGATTTTAGGTACTTGTTACAAAAATAACTATTTTGCAAAAAAAACTGTACAATAAACAAGCACTCAATTAAATGTTATTTCCATGCCCACTCTTAACATTAATAAAAATCGGTTACATTACAGTTCCATAAAATGTAATTTGTCTGTTCGGCACGTGTTGTTTACTGTGTAGTACGTAATTGTAAACATTTCATAGAATGTTTACCGATATGCCAGTAATGTCTGCAATACAACCGTCCATTTAACTAGCGCCAAAGCAAATAAATCAATGATCATGAAATTTTATACTGATATGAAATTAATAATACCACTTTATCGATGTTATATAATAAGCAGCGGTTTGTTTGTTATTGTAGGAGACTTGGAGAGCCATTACCTTTTTGATATTGTGACTCCTAGAGATATTAGATACTTATGTCCACTCAAGAAACAATATAAAAGAATTGTGTATCGACTTCAGGGCATCTGTAAAATGTTTTATACCATACTGGATGTTTTAAAAACAAAGTGCTATAAAGGGCATAACCAGGTAAGCATGGAAAAACGGCCCTTGAAGTAATATTGCTACTTTTTTTTGTACAGTGTATATAAGCATTAGATGTAACTCTGCAAAATTTTGATTTTCTAAAACTTTCGTTTTCGAGTAAAAAAAATCAATTCTAAATTTTTTTATTTTTTTTTGACAAACTACGTTTACCAAATTTTTGGTGCTTTATATATAGTATACATCTACTTCAGATGGATTAGTAATAAAAAAATTAGGTTATTATTCTTCAAAGAAATATGTTTTTTTAATTTTTTTATTTTTCAAAAAAAATTTTTTGACACTTCTGCATTAGGGACACACACCAATTTTTTTAAATAATTCATCATTTAGTGTTCTATAACATATATTTTTATGAAATACTTTGAACTGGTACACCATACTGAAAAATAAAAAAATCTATCTTCCACAATAACATTCGTACTATTTATTAATTACACAGGTCAACATTTAGTTTGGGAAAATACACTCTACCTAGATACCCAGGAGTTTTTGGGATCGCTAATTCCGATTCCGAGGCCGGTTAAGCTCTATGACCTCATGTCCAAGGTCGTTTGAAGGTTAAAGTAAGAATAGGAGGTGAAAAAATTGGAAAAAAGGTATACGAATACTCACCGGCCTACTCATTGTCTGTTTGTCTGTCTGCCTTTATATCTGCACACCCGTTTGTTTGCTTGTTAGTCTGTATTTATCGTCCGCCTGCATTTTCTCTCTGTCCATCTATCTGACCTACCTTCCTGTCGGCAATTCTGTCTATCTGACTAAATGACTAAATATTTCTATCCGACAGTCCTGTCTGCCTCCTTGTCAGTTTGTCTGACTCAAAAAACCAATAAATTACTTTGATCCTGACTCCAAGTGAGTGAAGCCAACGCCCGTGATTCGCGCCGAACTTATATCCCTCTTCTGCCCCAACTCACTTGCGGTGGACATGCGCCATCTGTC
Organism: Rutpela maculata; assembly: GCA_936432065.2. Taxonomy (NCBI): domain Eukaryota; kingdom Metazoa; phylum Arthropoda; class Insecta; order Coleoptera; family Cerambycidae; genus Rutpela; species Rutpela maculata. The sequence goes on along the minus strand of OW386291.2, from coordinate 146,849,903 downwards.
GAATACTCAAGGTACTCTCTACTTGCATGTTCGCTCTGCTTCTGCAACTATACCTAAAGGCCAGTCTTTGCGTTCCACAGGATTTATGTCGTCAACTTTCACAGGAAAAAATAAGTACGTGATTCATTGAGTTAAATATATTGAGATATCCGAAGAATCTTCATGTGCAGCTAAAGCTGGCGGACGAATACCGGCCTGAAATGACCTCAGAATGACCTTGAAATGACCTCTGGATGCCTTTTAAGGGTAAGTGAACACCGGATTCGGACTCAGCGACCCAAAAAACCTATGTGTGAATTTTTCCAGATTTTTTCAACCACCTTTTCTTAGTTTGACCTTCGAATGACCTTGAAACCGACGTGGTAGAGGTCAACCGGCATCGGATGCAGACTCAGCGACCCAAAAAATCTGTATTAAAGTTTTTTCAGGTTTTTTGACAGCTTCCCCTCTTTTTTCCCAAATTAACCTTGAAATGACCTCCGGATGCCTTTTAAGGGTAAGCGAACACCGGATTTGGACTCAGTGACCACAAAAACCTATGTGTGAATTTTTTCAGATTTTTTCAACCACCTTTTCTTAGTTTGACCTTCAAATGACCTTGAAATTGACGCGCTGGAGGTCAACCGGTATCAGATATAGACTCAGCAACCCAAAAAACCTACACAAAAATTTTTTCAGGTTTTTTTACTGTTTTTCTCAAATTAATCTTAAAATGACCTCCGAATGCCTTTTAAGGGTAAGCGAACACCGAATTCGGACTCAGCGACCCCAAAAGCCTATGTGTGAATTTTTTCAGATTTTTTCAACCACCTCTTCTTAGTTTGACCTTCAAATGACCTTGAACCTGACGAGATAGAGCTTAACCGACCTCGGCATCGGAATTAGCGACCCCAAAAGCTCCTGGGTATCTAGGTAGAGTCCGGTGTATTTCCTCAAACTAAATGTTGACCTGTGTAATTAATAATTAGTACGAATGTTATTGTGGAAAATAGAGTACTTAGCATAGATTTTTTTATTTTTCAGTATGTTGTACCAATTCAAAGTATTTCATAAAAATATATGTTATAGAACCCTAAATGATAAATTATTAAAAAAAAATTGGTGGGTGTCCCTGATGCAGAAGTGTCAAAAAAAATTTATTGAAAAATAAAAAAATTTAGAATTGATTTTTTTACTCGAAAAGTATAAGTTTTAGAAAGTCAAAATTTTGCAGAATTACATCTAATGCTTATATACACTATATATTAAAAAAGTAGCAATATTACTTCAAGGGCAGTTTTCCCATGCTTAGCCGGTTATGCCCTTTCAGCAAGAAGTTTTTCTCTAATCTTCTGTCGAATGAAATAAGCAGTTTATAATGATTTTAATGGTAGAAAAATTGCGAAAATGGGCTCATTTAATGAATTTTATTTAGTAGTTGTTACTTCTTGTGGATAGAGTATTATTTAAAATTCGGCAATGTTGAAAATTTCATATGAATCCGATATATGGTTCTCGAAACATACGACTTCAGAAAGTGTTCCTATTAAGTGACGTCGCGGCCGAGATTCGACAAAGCGGCCGCGGTCCATGTTTATAATTTTTTTTAGACTTGCAGGTCTCACAAAATTCTAGTTTTTTGCACAGGGTCTTAGAATCTCAAGATCTTTCCAATAATAAAATTAAAAAAGTGCTAAATGAGCCCATTTGCCATTCCCATCTACTAACATTAAAACGAACTTCTTATATCGGGTTTTATGATTATCATATCTAAAATTCACTGGTATACAGATTTTTTTCTTTGGCATTCGGTCATTCAGATAGCCAACCACTACAAATAATTTTCTTAAACTGACCTACAACGACACAGAAAAAACAAATATTGAAGATAAGCAAAGAAGAAAATAGAACACATACGCTCTTAGTTCTGGGGCCTGTCCGGATAAATATTTTTCGTAACAAATTTAGAACATCAATATGTACCTGATAAAGGTAAAACAACAGAGGATACGAGGCTAAACTATTCAAATATACACTCACAAAATTCATCAGAAGATTATTATATAATCCATCACTTACTTGCTGCTCTGTATTTAGAAAACTGGAAGAAATCACGAGTCATCTTTGAAATAAGATTTTGCAGTGAAATACGCGTTTATTTTTGATTTATTATAAATATTTAAATGTATATCAGCGTATACGCGGAAGCTATGTAATTTCAAGCCGAGGATTACGTAGTGCATATACCATCCTTCAGAGGGGATGTAAAGCTGACGGTCTTTTGTCTATTAAATGTTAGGCAAGTAAAAGATCCCTACTCTTCTTACGAGAAGAGGTTCGGCAAAATTTCCAGGTTGGGGGTAGCTCGTCTTCTGGCGTCGATGTTAGGCTCTCGTAGCGGAAATAGGCCGACGTTAAATAAAAAGATAAAAAAAAATATTTAAAAACCAAACAGTATAATCTTTAAAATTGGTTTAGGTGCTTGCTATTTTTCTAACAAATACTACATATATTTATTTCTTATTGTAAATTTCTGTTGAATTTGAAATTTGTAGTTTGTTAATGAAATTAGTTCCTAATTTCATTATTAGAGCATTGCATTTAACCATATACAACATTTATGATAAAAACTGTACATATATGGTTGTAATCCTTAGAGCAATTTTTTCAGCGTATTTTGGTACCACAGAAGGCTATGCCTTTGTAGGAGGCGAATGTTTTTCTGGTTATAAGTAGATCCTAATTTGTTCTATACTTAAGTAAAATTTGATTCAAATCGGAAACAAAATAAAAAAGTTATAATGGCGTCTTCAATTTAAGTGAGTCACACTGTATATTTAAAGAAATTCGTAGATTTCGATAAAATTTTACGTTAGTAAATATGTCGAGTGTTGTAAAATAAAGATTGTTTTGTGACTGTGATTTATTAGCAGACCACGGTAAACCGCTTTGATAGAAATATTCAAGGTACCTAATACTTTTTTTTAATTATCTATTTTGGCTGGCGAATATCTCGTAAACTATAACACATAGGAAGAAAATGAATATAGACATTCTTGTAGGAAATTTAATTATGTTTAATTTTGCATAGATTACCTTTTTCCATACGACGCATAGTTTCCGAGATATAAGCGAAAAACCAAAAAATAGGACCTCCCCCCCCGCTCACCACTTAGGAGTGGGGCCATTGTTTTATTAGGTATTATTGGGTAATATTAGGTATTATTAGGTACTACTAGGTATTGTTACATTTTATAATCTGGGTATTTTACCCAGGTATTATTAGGTACTATCACAAAACACCCAGGGTATTGGGTATTACTATGCAAAGATACTTTTTCTGCGTTTTATGATGTATGATACTTTACTTAGTCACGAGTATATATACATGAACATCATGTCACATCATTCTAGGTTTACGGTATATGAAAGTGAAAATATGTTTTGTAATTTCAGGGTTAAAAGTAAATAATTTTCATATACTCTTCACTTCCTTTGCATTTATCCGTTAAATTTGACTTCAAAAATAGAAGTGAATAATAAACATCTCAACTATTGTCGGTTATAAGCTCCGTAATAAAGTAAGTGTTAAAATCGGTTTAATTTCACACCTGATTACTGTCAACCTAAAGCTTTTTGCTATAAATACCTTTCAACTTTACGGGTTTACAAACATTTCAGCATTTCCAAAAATAAACATTACTTAAATTTATTGTGTATTTCCATTTAGTTTCGGAAAATCGAACAAGTCGTCTGTGTAAGCCTGAAAGAAATTTTAGGTAAACAGTTGGATGTTGTTTTAAACGATTCTGTCTATCGGCAGCACATAAACCCCATAATAATAAACACTTTATGAGTCGGGATTTCAGGCTCGTTTAGGCTTTCACCCTTAATGTACCACTTAATTTTATTACTACATGTGTTAAAGTCGTATAGGCAGCGCTGTGTCATATTTTCTCAACATGTAATTACAAACATATTATCAGAAGAACCCACATTTTTTACATTTTATTCCAACCAGGCATCATATTCTAGAAAGGCCCGACAATCGAATTGAACCGTGGCTACGTCATTGCTACAAATATAATTTTCAAAATTATAAAAAATCTTATTAATTAATTAAGTTAATGTACGCTCCTAATTTTTTGACTGTTTTTTAATTTAAAAATTTCGTATTTGTAAACATAAAATTCTAAGTAGGACAACAGTTTTTTCGTATGTAATATCACTAGTGCTTAAAATTTTATCGAAAATTTTTTCGAAAGCGTGTTGCCTGGTAATATAAAGAGTGCAAATTGACAGTTTATTATCTGATTAAATCCCGGTGGGAGGGATTTAATCTTTGATAATAAACTGCCAATTTGCACGAGTTATATTAGCTTGAGAAAAAATTTTTAGATAAAATTTAAAGCACGAGTGGTATTTGTGGAGAATATTTCACGAATAAATAATTCATGAAGTATATCTTCAATATTATGTTCAGTAATTAATTGCCTTCAGACGTTTCCTCGTTGTAGGTTTAAACTATGACAATCAAGAAAAACAATATACGTTAAACCATGGTACTGTAACTTATAAGACTAGTCATCACAACAAAGCACGCTCGACCAATCACATTACGGGTGAAATCACACAAATTGCATATTACCAATCTATCTCTCAGATGGTATGGTACCGCCATCTAGTAACGCTAGCTTAACTTAGTTACTAGCCTAAACAGTGAATTGAATTATTATATTAAAGTGTTTATTAATATATATTTATGTATTTAATCCTTGTTTCTAATTTAAGTTTGATAGTTAAATTAAGGTTTACTTGTTTAAGTAGAGAGACTTTAAGTACAACGAATTATAATGTATATAGTGATACTGCAGAGTTTTGATTTTCCAAATAAGTGTTAGCTGCTTTGTAATGATTGATGAATTACCATAAGTAAATACCTACATTTGTGTATCTATCATGAAATAACTGATTTGTCTGCTTCGTAGATATTCATATTTAATTTTAGTTGGGAAAATTATTTTGTAATTATGTTAGGTATTAAGCCATTGAAAGCTGTGTACCTATAACTTGTCCCGAACCTATATAAGTTCCACACAGCATTGGCATTTTAGGTTATTAATACAGTACTACAATTTACAATTTACGTTAACAATTAGTAATAAGCTAGAGAAGATATTTATAGATAACATTTAGAAGCACGATTTGTCCTATTTGCCGAAAACATGTCACGACACAAAACGTCAAAAAATTTTCGCAATATTTGCCGCTGCAGCGATCTAAAAAATTAGAGCGATAAATTTTGCATGTTGGTCCTGTCAAAAGCAGATCTAGCTTGAATTACCACTAATAATGACGTTTGATTGGTGCAATGTTGTGAAAAAACGGGCTCTCATTGGCTATAGCGTTAATGAGTGAAATAATCAGAGTTAAAAAATTCCAAAAAATAAGTGACATATGAACAATCTTTTATTTTTTCAAAATGGTCAGAAGAATGCGACATAAAAAAATTACTAAGTAGGCTAGGGAAAGTATTAGTAAGGCTGTAGACTTTTCTGTAAAGAACAAAACAGTTATTTGAATTACTGATAGGTACGAAAAATCTGGTTTTCACTTGATTGGGAAAGACATAAAATTAAACGAGTAGTGTACAAAAGTGAAAAAAAATATTATTCACTTCACCTTCATTGCAAATTCTGCACCAAGATATTTCTTTTTAAAATTCAAAAAGCTCTCTCATTTCGACGAATTGTATTTTCGGCTACTTGTATTGTTTGACGCAAAGGATTCTCACCAACATTAGAAATTTGAATTTCCTGGCTTTCCAGGAAAAAAAAAATTTTTCAGGACCAAAACATTTTTCATAAGGACGCATTTTTAGTATTTCGCTTACGTCATCGAATATCATTGTTATTTTTATTTTATTTTAAAGCTTAAACTATTCTAAGTCTAAGCGAATATGCTTGTCTGCCAGACTAAAGACTGACGCATATATGCGGCAGACCAGATTTTCCTGAGTATCTTCTTCTTAGCAAAACATCTTGGGACGCAATTATCTTTCTTTACCAACATTACACAGCTTTTTTTTAATTAAAAGTAAAATCCTTCGAGTATTTAGTACAGAATGAGCACCTTAAAATCTTCTTTGAATCACTTACAAATCCTACTGAGATTTTTGACGATACAAAAATGGAAATAATTCAACAATATACCGTTCGACCATACAACGGTAAAAATTGCAGTAATGTAAATGTTGCCAATTTTGAAATTTTTCAGCAATTATATGCTTCGAATAACAAAAATGGCAATGTTGACAATCTTAGAACTCTAATTCAAGTCTTATCCCCCTTGCTGGTGATCGTTAGAGCAAAAAAAACTAATTTTGTAAATTCGATTTGGCAGAATGCAACCAATTCAATTAACATTATTACGTGTTGAAGATGTCATGATATATAAACGCAACACTGTAACACTTTTGGAGAAGTAGGAACCTCCCCATTTCTGAATGTTTAGAAGTCGGTTAAAAACAGTTTTATTTGTTTTTTTGTATATGATACGAAAGAAAATATTTCAGTTTTTAATGAACATATTTTTAAAATTACAATTGAACTGAATAATTAAAAAATACATTCAATTTTTCGTTTTAAATATCGTCAAAAAAAACTGTTCCTCTCTAACCGAATGACATTAATGGTACTGTACGAATTTCTTAACAGATCACTTCAGCATTGTCTTAGTTCTTATTACTATGCAAATTCGTACGTCAAAATAAATCTCCATTAGTTTTAAGTGGTGTTTAGATATACGTAGTTAGTTTCTTGACAATACAATATTCAGAACTTCTTGTACTCCAGTGTGTTTAGACTTATATCATATGCATAACAGTTTGCAGAGATGTAAGAAGATAAAGTACATTATTAAATAGTTGCATGTTTAATGGGCAAAGAATATGAAGTATTCCCGTCCTACAACAACAGAGTACAAGGCGAATTTATTTGAGTAATGGATGTTAATTGTATTCATTTATTTTTTAATTGCATCTGTATGTATGCAAAGTTTTTGTGATGACAAGATAAATATGCAAATTATACGGTTAGGTAGTTCTTGTTCTTATTTCGTATTCTGGCTTACGTTAGAGACGTCTCGCGAGTTTGATATATGGATTAGAAGTAACAATAGAGGATATTATTGATGGTATCGGAAAGGGGTTATTCTGCACTTTATTAAGCGATAGGTGCTCGCAAAGTGGTTCATAAGTTTAGTATTATCTGCGAGCTGTCACAACGACCTTCACTCTTGTGAACAGAAAACTACAATAAACCATATATTATTATATTTGTAAATCGTTTGTCAAGCTCTGTCGAATGACGTCCTTAAATCATCTCTTTGATCACATATGCCAAAATAACGATAGTCAACTTTTTTTTTTCAAATGGTATGCTATACATTTTTTTGCCGATTGTTGTAGAGCTTCTCTTTCTGCATTCAATCATGTGAAAAAAGTATACACTTCCATAAGGAAAATTTCGAGAAAATTAATAAAATACGAAAAAACTTCATTTAAAGGTTTTGTTTCTGATTCAACATAGTTAGCCATGGAAACAATTGAATTTTGTCATTGTTAAATAAATAAATAATAGTAATAAAACGTAATTCAAAGGTTTTTTCTGAATCAGCACAGTTAGCCAAGGAAGCAATTGAATTTTGACATTGTAAGTAATGTAACTAGTACCAACTAGGCAAATCAGATTCGAAAGAGATTGTGTACGGTAAGCAAGCCCTGATGTAAATGTATTTTATATGGTCGCAGTTTATTGTCTCTCAGAATTCTTTGAATTGAAGAATATGAAATATCAGTTTCTGTCGCTAACTGACGAATAGAAATATTCGGGTCTACGAAAACACGGGCTAAAACTTCAACTGTATGCTCCTCATCTCGTGCGGTTCTGGGCTTAAAAACTTCTTCTTCTTTTTTTCTCAAAACTTCCACTTTCGCTCATATTTCTTACCAATTTTGCAAATATTTTGTCTGATGGTACCGGCCTATTTCGAAAGCGATCTTGATATAAACGTTTGGCTGCTTTACTGTTTTTCCGCACTCTCCATAAATTAATATCATGTCCAATTTTTTTTTATTATTGTAAGATACCATTGTCTAAATCTATTTAGAAGTATAACTTAAAACAAAAACGAATAACACAGTCACAAATAACAGTATTTTCAATTTGACATTACTAACAATGACAAAATTCAATTGTTTCTATGGCTAACTATGTTGAATCAGAAACAAAACCTTTAAATGAAGTTTTTTCGTATTTTATTAATTTTCTCGAAATTTTCCTTATGGAAGTGTATACTTTTTTTCACATGGTTGAATGCAGAAAGACAAGCTCTACAATAATCGGCAAAAAAATGTATAGCATACCATTTGAAAAAAAAAAGTTGACTATCGTTATTTTGGCATATGTGATCAAAGAGATGATTTAAGGACGTCAATCGATAGAGCTTGGCAAACGATTTACAAATATATATGGTTTATTGTAGTTTTCTGTTAACATAAAAAAGATACAGGGGGGCGAATACCAAACTGAATCACCCGGTATACTATGTGGCATAAAAAATACAACTGTTTAGTAATTCTTAAAATATTTTTAATAACTTAATAAACAGTGTAGTGTATTCTATAATTTTTATAGCTGTGGTTGCTACCACCACTCTATTTCCGGTAGCCATATTGTCACATATATTCTGCGTCTGTACCATGTATCAGTGTTCGGCTGTCGATATATGAATAAAGTTGTATCGATCTACATCGAGTTGAGTTATTGCCTAATTTCCCAAGAAACCCTACCAAAATTAACAAGACACCACAAACAGCTTAACGTTAGAGAATTGGGAAGATATATTCGAAGATGACATAAATAAGTCATGTACTTATTAATGTTATGGATCCTGGAACTCCATTAGGTGATTCCTATGTATTTCGACGTGTTGAACGCGAATTAGGCGTCTGTTTAGCTTCATCACTCACCATTTTTTTGTAAATCGCGAAAATAACCTAAAAGAAACATAATTTAGGTTATTTTCGCGATTTACAAAAAATGGTGAGTGATGGAGTTAAACGGACACCTGATTCGTGTTTATCACGTCGAAATATATAAGGGTCACCCAATGGAGTTCCACTTTTTTATTATGTGTTATCTGATATTTAATTTTTTTAAAATTATTTAATACAAGCAATAATGGAAGAGGTAAACGTAAACGCTGACTTCAAAAACGAATATATAATCAAAATATTGGAGCAAAAAGACATTTTCATAAAAAAAAATAATAGAATAGTAAAGTAATAAAATTAGGGCAACGTGGGAAATAATAAATCATCAGTTTAAAATTTAAAATTTACATTATTATATTACGTTTTAGAAAAAAAAAATATAGATAAAATTTAAAAGCATAAGTAGTATCTATTTGGGAAGAATATTTCAGGAAAAAAAATTAAATACACAAAATATATTTTTACTAGTTAGTTTACGTCCTTAATGATCACTAGATATTTTCTTGGAATTTTTTGGTGTTCCCTGACTTCATTTTCAATTTCATCATTTATGTCATGTCAGGGAGCCCTCCCTAGTTGTACGTGCACCCCCCCCCCCCCCCCCACCTGGTCCTTGGGGACAATGTTCTTCATAAAGATTAAAGCCTAAGGGACAATTTTAGACATGTCCCCAACCAAAAAAAAAACCACTGCCCAAGGAATCACTACTTCCACATCCAGATTTTCTATCTAAGTCACTCACAACGAAAAAAAATTGTATATGGAAATAATTGTTTATGGAACTTTAATAATATAATATTTGAAATCCCTTACCCCAAAAACCAATAAAACGATACCCCACATCGGTCGAGGGGTGGGGGTGGTGAAGAAAAAATATTTTGAGGTTTCGGGTTCTTGTATACACACTAAATCACATTTTTTTTCATCGCCTTTAATAATAGGGTGGGGGGTGGTAATGGGGGCAGCTAATGCCAAAAATTTTTTGAGACGTTAGCTTCTCTTGTATATACTAAATACCAATTGTATGAACTCTTACCTGCTTGATTTACTTATTTACCCTGAATTGACCCCAATTTACCCCCCAACCCTTCGACAGAACAAGATTAAAATATAATCTAGTTCCAGATCTCGTTAAAGTACATAAATTTACCCCAAATTGACCCCAATTTACCCCCCAACCCTTCGACGGAACAAGATTAAAATATAATCTACTTCCAGATTTCGTTAAAGTACATATGTGTACCAAATCTCAAATCAATATCTTAAACAGTTCCAGAGTAAACGTGCGCACAAAAAAAGTTACAGACAGACAAACAGAAAATATTTTTTTTTTCATGACATTCTAAGCCTATATGAACAATAAAACTTTTTTAAAATTTTTTGGTCGCTACTACCAGTTACTTCCACTGGATGTGGAAGTAACTGGCTGTACTTTAAAAATTGCCGCCACATGTTAAAAAAACTTGCTAATGTTGTTTTTGTCATTTAACACGAAAACTAAAGAAGTAAAAAAGATGGACAAAAAAAACAACGTGCATAAAATTGTTCTACAATTTTGTTCCTATACAATATTTTGATAGGAGTTACCATTTTCCAGATAAATGAGTCCAAAAAACCGCTGCTCAAGGAATCACTACGTCCACATCCAGATTTTCTGCCAAGTCTCTCACAACGAAAAAATTTTGTATGTGGAAATAATTGTTTATGGAACTTTAATAATATAATATTTGAAATCCTCTACCCCAAAAACCCATAAAACGATACCTCACATCGGTAGTGGGGTGGGGGTGGTGACGGGGGGGTAGTGGGGGTGGATGAAGTAAAAAAATATTTTGAGGTTTTTGGTTCTTGTACACAGTACACACACTAAATCACAATTTTTTTTCATCCCCTTTAATAATGGGGTGGGGGTGGTAATAGGGGTGTCTAATGCCAAAAAATTTTTTGAGAACTTAGCTTCTCTTGTATATACTAAATACCAATTTTATTGACTCTTACCTGCTTCATTTACCTATTTACCCCCAACCCTTCGACGGAACAAGAGGAAAATATAATCTAGTTCCAGATCTCGTTGAAATACATACGTGTACCAAATTTCAAATCAATATCTTAAACGTGCGCACAAAAAAAGTTACAGACAGACAGACCGACAGACAGACAGAATTTTTTTTCTCTCAAACTTAAAATCTCGACGTTTCATGACATTCCAAGCCTATTTGAACAATAAAAATTTTTAAATTTTTTTTTGTCGTTATAATCCAGTCAAGGATTATAGGGTGTAGAGTACATGGAATATGCGAGACTTTTTGACTCCAGGACTTCGTTAGGAGTAGTTAGCAGGTAAACATACTAAAAGTCCCCGCCCCTGGGAGGTGAGCTTACGGAGGGAGGACGGGGGGAAGGTCCCATCTTTGGGTTTTTCGATTATATCTCTGAAATGGTGGACTCTAGAAAAAATATGTTCTAAATAAAAATGAAAGCTAATTAAATTTCCTATAAAATTGTTTCAATACATATTTGTCGAATTTCCAACGATTTTCGAGATATGCGTTATCGAAAATCGATACTTTACGAAAAAATCATTTTTACCTAACTCTTTTTGTCAAACATTTGCTTCTAGTGCCTCTCACGATCGTTTCTCAGAAAAATTGTCAGAAACAAAGTAGAGCATTAAATTTCCTTCAATTTGATATAGACTTTGTTGTTTGTGCAGAAAGTTTTTCTCCATCTTTTCTAGTTTTTGTGTTAAATGACAAAAACAATATTTGTAATTTTTTTTTTATAAACGGACGCCATTTTGAAAGTACAGCCTTTTTTGGGACATGTCTAAAATTGTTCCTTAGGCTTTAAACTTTATGAAAAGCATTGTCCCCAAGAATCGGGGGGGGGGGGCACGTACAGTTAGGGCTCCTGTAGTAATATGAAAATGTATTTCCAAAGCGACTCATCTAGCAAAAAACCAAGTAGGTGTAAATATCTAATTCTAGCTACAGAAACTGAAAGTCTATGGAATTCGCTATATTTGAAATGTAATGATAATCACGAAAAACAAAGTACGTTAAACCATAGGTGTGGTAATGCAAAGACTGGTCCAAAACTGCTAAGAAGTTTTCACTGTAAAGAGTTCTTGGGTACGCTTCGACCAATCACAATGCAAGTAAAAACAGAGAGAGAGAGAGAACACTATTTCATTTACAAATCTTCCCGCCTTTACATTCTAAGATTGCCGATATTAGAAATAGAAATGAAATATTGTTCTAGTACCGCCATCTAGTAACGCTATATTAAAACCACATGCCTAACTATGCAGTCCATTGAATTTTTCAAGAATTACTATATTAAAGTGTTTATTGATATATATTTACCTATTTAATCCTTAATTTTAAATTAAGAAGTTGTGTGCTTGTTTAAACAGACAGAACTTAAGAGAATAAATTTTACATTGCATATCTGAAATGTATACTTGCAAAAACTGCTTATAAAATAGATATTATAAAAGACAACTCAAATTATTTGTTTTGCAAAATACACAGAAGATAATTACTACAAAAAAATCTGTATGTCAGTCTATCTGTAACTTTTTGTGTGCACGATTACTCTGGAACGGTTTATGATATTGAAATTTAGTACACCTAGTATTATGGCGAGATCTGGAACTAGATTATATTTTTATCTTATTTCTTTGAAGGGTTGGGGGATAAATGGGGGTGTACATCGGTAAAACAAGCAAGTAAGAATCCATATAATGAGATTTAGAATATATGGCCAAGGCCTTATAACTTTTTTGGCATCAGCCACCCCCGCTATACCCCACCCCATTATTAAGGGAGGTAAAAAATAAAATTGTGATTTAGTGTGCGTATAACAACCAAAAGCCTCACAACTACAGATGAGGCATATCGTTTTGTAGGTTTCTGGGGTAGACCATTTCAAATACATATTATATTATTATAGTGATTTCTTCAAACAGCGGTTTTTTAAAACGTTATTTTACATTCACAAACAAATCAATGAGTATGCTGGGAAAATTTAGTTTCTGGAATGAAAACCTGAATTTTTTAAGGATTTTTCTTAATCCACAGTTTTTTTTTCTGAAGAGAAGACCTTATTCATCTGTAAATGACCCCGCAGAATCCTTATGGAAAATGGCTTTCGGTCAAACTGTTTGAAACTTTGGATCCTGTAGTTCTTGATGTGTAGAACAAAAGTTCTCAAGGGCACTAAGTCCTAAAAACTCTGTCAGAGTCAACTATGCTGCAGAATGCACGTAGAGTCCAACTTCAGAGGGCTATATCTCAAAACCATGAATTTTTAAGACTTAGTGCTCTTGAAAACTTTTGTTCTACACATCAAGAACTACCAGAATCCAGAGTTTGAAAGAGTTTGATCGAAAGCCATTGCCCATAAGGATTCTGCGGAGTTCTTTAAAATAAATATGTGCTTATAATGTAACTAAATTATTTACCCGTTCGCGTTCGTGTGGATTGCCCAATCATTATTAATAATTTAAATTCACACAGTACATCAATGTTAACCTAAATAACTCACTTGATAAATAATGTCATAGATGAATTATTACTAAGCATAAATAATAAAATATTTTCACAGATGAATTTGATTGTTTACTGATACGTTATTACATGATTGACGATAAATTTTTAAACAAGGCCTCGTTTATTTTTAGCTGACAGTTTTGATATGTAAAACGTGTGGATTAAAATAACAGGATATTTCGAAGAGAGAATCATGTTGTCTTTAAACATAATTTAAGTGTCGAAACCTGTCGGATCAATATAAACACTAATTAAATATAATGCTTTGTAACTACTTTAGTAAATGAGAGAAGAAAGGTTTTATATTATATATTATGAAAGGACGATTAACAGTTTTGAATGCAAGACTTATATACGCGATTTAAAGTATTGAATAGTGTAAAATTTATTACATAGGGAACTTCATTTTTCATTTAATATAAAAAAAAGGCGAAATGTGGAAAAAGCTCAAAAAAATATATTCACCATCAGATGTAGGCGTTGGCAGTGGCCAAGCTCATAGATGAGGTATAGTGTATAGTGGAGTTAATAGAGGCTGAAAATATACATCATTTCGGAATAATTACGGGAAGCTTCGATTTTCCTAAAACCTTCTGATATCACTTTTACATAGCTTAAAATACAAAGTTATAAACATATTATAGTGAGGAAATAGTTTATTAATTATTTAAACCTCTATTTAAAAAAAAAAAATTATAGAGGATTTAATTATAAATAAATCTGCTGCTTGGGTGAGCCATTCATTGCCTAACCACGATACGTGTCATATAGTTTAACTTGATGTTGTAAATTGCATATTTTAACTACACGTATAAATATTCTTGAGTTCTTTCTGCAGCGCGACAGATACATAGAGCGTACTGTGTCGTTTGATCCTCCTCCAAACACAGACGACATTCAGCGTTATCTGCTGTTCCAAGTTTGTGTAAGTGGTGATTTAATCTACGATATGCCAACCACAAGTTCTGGTGCGATAAATCTCGATACAGCACCTTCCCTGGCTAAGGAATCGACTATTTCATTGCCTTCCATGCCAGAGTGGCCCGGTATCCAGATCAGAGTCAACTTGTTGTTTCTGACAAATTGAGATAGAGCCTTCTGGCAGTTTCAAACTGTTTTAGAATTGCCGTGATCCAAGATCTGCTTGGCGTCTGAAAAAATTCTTATTGCTCTAGGTCTAGGATGCGTCTGTTCCAGCATCCTTATACACAGCTCAATGGCATAACAGAGAGTCGCATTATTACCCAGGATGGAAGTTATTTCATCTTTGGGTTGCAACTGTATACTCCGCCTCAAGTTCCTTCGAGAATTTTGGATCCGTCTATCGAGCAACAGATATATGTTCTTTGCAGGTCGGTGTTATTCCGATCCCATTCGTCTCATTCGGGAAACAAGACGTTAAAATGCAGCTCGATGTTGATCATGGGAGGCATCACATCTGGAAACATTCCCAGAATATCGTGACTACCTATGTCATCTAAAAGCCTAGCCTGTTGCGTTGCATGATGCTAACCTGTGGCATATTAATAACCTCTTGTTGAAGCCTAGATGTTGCTCACCTAGCCTTTCTCTCCAGATAGATGTAGAGAGTGTGTAGACTAAGAGAATTTCCAGAGTAGTGAGATACCTCCGATTAAAGAACTTATATCTAGATACATAACAGGCTATCTTTTCACTATATACCTTGTTTGCTCCTAACATAGTCACATTATATGTCCATTAAAAAGAATAGATGAACATCACATCACATAGGCAACAGTGGCGTTGTGTGTGTAGAAAATGTGTAGAATGGTAAATATTTTCATTAAAATGAATTATTGCAATTCCTGCATTACCGGCTCTTTATATAACGTGATATAGGCATACGATATTACAGTAAGATAAATATGTATTGAAAGGATATTAAAATTTAATTGCTATTTACTTTATAACTGTAAACTGAACTTCATCATGTTACGATTATGGAAAGATCGATTTTCTTCTTTTCTAAACTGCTTTCTGCAAACGGCACAGCACTTCACTATTTATTTGCACAAAATATATTGTCACTAAACTGTGTAAATATGAATAGAGAATATTATTTAGGTATTAAGCAAATCACAACTTAAAATAAAATTACTTGTTCACCAGTTTTTGGTCGGAGAACACGAAAAACATTTATTGACATGGCCGAACTGTCAACTGAGATTATGATAATCGAACTGAAGCCGATCGTGTACGAGCGGCTGCGAATACGCCGAAGGGCCAATCAGCAACTTATAGGAAGAAGTGCCTTAGAATGGGAGTCGTTCGGGATCATAAAATTCATGCCATTATGTATCTAGATATAAGTTCTTTAATCGGAGTGAGATACTTATTGCAGGAATATGTGTCTCTGTAACCCAGAGAGTTTGGGCATAAGTTAATTTAAATACCAAATTTCAAGTCAATATCTTAAACGTTCCAGAGTAATCGTGCGCACAAAAAAAGTTACAGACAGACAGAAAATTTTTTTCGCCTAATCTTAAAATCTGGATGTTTCATGACATTCTAAGCCTATTTGAACAAAAAATGTTTTAGTCGTTACTATACTTCCACTGGATGCGGAAATAAAATATAAAGGTATTATAGAAATTACGTGGTGTAGTTCTTTTATGTGTTCAAAATAAAACCTTGGAACTTAGTGTTAGTTAGAGACACTAAATATAAAAGTTAACTTAATTTTTTTAAAATTTTAAAATATGGCAATTACATCTAAAAATTAACGTACTTAAAATAAATAATGTTCTACAATTTCAAAAACTTCAATAAACCGGCAAGGAGCATAGTGTTTGCACCTAGTGTTTGAATTTGCATTTGATGTAAACGAAAGAGTTAAAAGTTCACCTTCCAGCAAACTTAAATCGATAAAAGTGGAAATTACAAAACCTAAAATGATTCCCCGTAACAGGTTTAACTCAGCGTCTTTTCGTTATATTCTGCAATTCTCTCTGAATTCTAATCTAATGTTACATCCCCCATTTGATCCTTGTCTGGTTCACTTTAATACTTGTCTTTGTTCAAGGCATTCAAATGTTTAATGATGTCTAATTTAATTAGGCAAACATAATTTAATTTAAACTGTCGTAAGACAAGGAAAAGTAAGTATTTCATTTCACGTATTCTCAAGATTTCTATGCACAACTCCGTGAAATCGACAATTACATTTTGATTTCAATCTACATATTTCGTGTAAAAATGTTCAGCATCTCTAACACGAACCAAAAATATTAACTTTATCTTATGTTAACGACGTAGGTACGTTTCGTCAACCAAACCGGCATCATCTAGAGATGTTAAAGTCACTGAGCAGATTTTAGTGAAGTTGTCACTAATCAACTCTAGATAATGGTCTACACCGTGATACGATGAAAGAGAGATATGCTATAACGCATCCCTCCACTTACCGGGGTCTCTGTTTTACGTCACCAAGTTCAGCAGTCAATTTTTATTTTAGATGTAAACTAAAATTACCTTAACCTAAGTGTTTAGAAGCTTATCCTTCGATGAAATAGAAAATTACAGTTCTTTTGGTTGGTTGAGACAAAAGACAAGAAAATTGTAAAATAATAGATACAATTATTTTTCGTTTAACTCAAAAAACGGGACAACGAATTAATCTCAAATTTTTATTGTGTTATGACTCCATATTTGTTAACAAAACGTGTTAATATGAAAGACAGATTTTAATAAATGTGGAAAATATGATTTTTTCTCTAAGGTTATGTCGATAAACTGTGAAAATTTACAGGTGCGAATATAGCAAGCGAGAAACTTTTTTTAACTTTCGAAATAGATACCAAGTATGTCGGGGACATATGAAGACACAGGATGAAGCTAACTTTTTTATTTGAAACTTTTTTCTAGGATTAACAGTTTTCGAGAGAATTGTAATTAAGTATACTGAACGCCATCGCAGACGAACAGTGCAGAGCAGAGAATGGTGTAAAACTAGGTGCGTTAGAGTGTTGTTTAAAGAAATCGAATTCAGATTTTTTTGCCGTGTTCAAAAATGAATGAAATTTTTTAACAAATCAATGGAGTCGTTAAATATTTGTAATAATTACATGAGAGAACCCATTGACCTGTCCCGCGTTACTGAATTATGTCGTACTGCGAAACATTGAATAATCCAGCTATTTATATTTAAGAATAATTCTTAAAATTACCAAATAATAGAATAAATATTTTCCATCCTTGACTCTGTCTTATTTTCTTGAAAAAACAAAAATGCACTATTTCATAATAAAATGAATGAAACTGGTATATTATTTACTACTACTATTTACTGCGTTTAATTAAATGAATTAAATTTGGTTGTCTGGCTGGCTCCGGGCTAGGATCCGGCGAGGCACATATTGTACTTAAACTTTAAATAAAATATTGTTGAGTTGAGTTGAGTGCTGTATTTCGATACTCCAGTGAAGCAACGTTCAGCGCGGTTAGTACTTGGATGGGTGAAATCCATCTTGGGAAACGCAGCGATCTCGTCCCACCTTCTAGCGGCTTGTATCTCAGCGTATACGCCGAAGCTATGTAATTTCAAGACGAGGATTACATAGTAGATATACCATCCTTCGGAGGGGATGTAAAGCATTTTTCCCTTTTCTATTAAATATTAGGCAAGTAAAAGATCTCTACTCTTCTCAAGAGAAGAGTTTCGGCAATATTTCCAGATTGGGAGTAGGCCCTGGTAGCGGAATAGGCCGACGTTAAATAAACAGTCAAAAAAAATGATACTTAAATTATTATAGTGGTAATAGCTTTTCCCCCGTTGAAATATCAATGGCGAAAAAGATCATATGTGCTTGCATCAATTATTTTGAAGGTGTTTTCGTATGTAATATCACTAGTGCTTAAAATTTTATCGAAAATTTTTTCGAAAGCGTGTTGCCTGGTAATATAAAGAGTGCAAATTGGCAGTTTATTATCTGATTAAATCCACCGCTTTAGCGGGAGGGATTTAATCTTTGATAATAAACTGCCAATTTGCACGAGTTATATTAACTAGGGGCAACTTTTAGCTTGAGAAAAAATTTTTAGATAAAATTTAAAGCACGAGTATTATTTGAGGAGAATATTTCACGAATAAATAATTCATTAAGTACACTTCAATATTATGTTTTCTCATTGATTGCCTTCAGACGTTTTCTTGTCACTTTTTAGAGTTTACTGACCTTTATTTTCAATTTCCTCATTAATTTGATATACAGAAATATTTCCAAACCGACTCATATTGTCAAAACAGCAAATCTGAAACAAACGCAGTAGAAACAACGGAGATTCGCTATATTTTAAAATAATCTAGTGACGTTTCTATGGCAACTAGTAAATAAAACGAGTTGAAACCTTAGATATTATAATATATAGACTGGCTTAACACCTTTCAGGCGTTTCTGAGGTGCAATATGACGAGGAACGATAGAGAGAGCACTACATCATTAATCTGCGGGCACTACTTTATTTCCGTTATCCTGCCTATTTATTACTATACACTCATGGTTCCGAAATTGACATAGAGAGCGCCATCTAGCGCTACCGTTACTAATTGTTCATTGATTCATTTAATCCTTATTTTTAACTTACGAAGTTTACAAATTATGTTGAGGTTTGCTTCGTTAGGCAGAGTGAATTTTAAATACAACAAATTAAAATATTGCACAGCTTTGATTCAACTAGTTACTTTTTGATAGATTACCGTATGTAAGTAGGTACCTAGGTACATTTTTAGTTTGTTTCCAGAGCGAATGTTGTTTACTTGACATTTACAATAAATAATTTGCTTAACTTTGTAACTACGTTATTGAGCTATTGAAAGCTGTGCTTGACTTGTTCCTGTATTATGAGCTAGGTATATTAAGTACAATCTTTGTATATTATTGTTACCTGATTGAAAAGTAGGCAAACTGAAATAGTTACAGATAGGCAAGGGTTATAGCCTATATATTTCAGACAGGCTTCTCTTTGGAACTGACGATTGTTTACTATATATGTGGTGTGTTTATGTTTGCTAGTACTTATGTACTTATGTACTAGCAATATTACAATTTACAAGGTAAGTTAACAATTAGTAATAACCTAGAGAAGAAATTTATAGATAAAATTTAAAAGCGCGAGTTGCCCTATTTGCCGAAAATATTTCACGAAACAAAACGCCAAATAATTATCGCAGTATTTGCCGCTGCAGCGACATAAAAAATTAGAGCGATAAATTTTGCATGTTGGTACTGTCAAAAGCCGATCTAGCTTGAATTACCACTTATAATGACATATGATTGGTGCAATGTTGTGAAAAAACGGGCTCTCATTGGCTATAGCGTTAATGAGTGAAATAATCACCAATATTTAAACCCATAGTGGCCTTATCGCAAAGTGAAAAAATTCTAACAAATTCAGTCTTTGAATTTTATGATATTATGGTTTTCGATGTATTTTTAGGCTGACATCGGACACGCGGCTGCCGCGGACTGGATTTGAAAGTGACTAGTGAGTGACGCCGTGCGCACAGCAGATCATAAGCTTGTACTCGTACCGAGTATCGCCTATATTTCTCAGTATCATGATTCTACATGATGGTTTCCGAAATTTGGCATGGTTAGAAGTATACACAAGTGGCACATAGAAATCTTGGGTCGATCCCTATAATAAGATAGAGTGAAATATAAATAGCAAAATAATGTACGTGAAAGAAAGCGATATATTAACATTGATGCCAGGCACTTCAGCATGTTAAGAGTTCCGCCAACGACTAAAAGTAGCTAAAGAGAAAAGTGGCAACAGCGTAGGTTAAATCTGTTTCTTTTCAGCATATTATTTGTCTTTTTCTCTTCTCTTCTACCTTACATTGGCATCGACTCAATATTTTAAAATACCACTACTGTATATGTGGATACGCTATTATGACGAAACCTATTGCATATTCATATTTCAGTATATATTTTTTTACTATATAAAAGCAAAATAAGAAAGAGGTCGCCAGAGAAAACATTTTTTTGAATTGAAAAATTTTCTACATTTTAATTAATTGGTTAATTAAACCTTCCTAGTTAAGATGGACATTGATGATGCACATTACTGAATAACGCATTAAAATAACTACTCTTTCAGTGAATTCTAAGAAGCAGAGAATTATGTAACAGAATTCATACTTCTTTAAAATTATTTGGGTAGGAGAATATTTTTTTCATGGTTGTCATCATGGGCTTTAAACCGAGTAATTTATATACACATCAGGTGGGTTTGATTTAATTTACTTTGACAAACAAAATCCTGCGTTAACTTTAGCCGCGTGTAAATTATTATGATAAGCGCTTCTTATAAGGAGCGTCAATTTATTTTAATATAAATAAATAAGAAAAAGGATGTAATTATGTACGTGACCCCACTTACATACGTAAACAAAATTTGGTTATAATAACCATAATTATTACTCTTAACAAAAATTTAATCAAATAGCCACAGGGTGTAACAATTGTATTAATGTTGAATATAATTTATTTCTTTCTCGTGCGAAAGCAATTAATAATAGTTGTTGAGTGTTATCTCAAATTAATTCTAATGTAATAAAAGTAATTAATCAACTTTGGTATTACGTCATTTCTAGTAATATCATCTCTAATATTGATAATGTTCAATTAGAAATCCAAAATTTAACAAAGACGAATATGACTCCACGTAATTTTTTTAGTGATTATTTCATTCATTAACGTGATAGCCAATGAAAGCTCGTTTTTTGACAACATTGCACCTATCAGATGCCATTATTTGTGGTAAGTTATCCTAGATCGGTTTTTGACAATACCAACATGAAAAATAATCACGTGTAATACCACTAAAGGTTAAATTATTATCGAAAAATTTTTCGAGTTGTTATTCCATATGAATTCTTTTTTTGAATCATTGTTTGACGATGACGTAATTGTCGAAACTGCAGTCACAACTTTGTGTAAATAAATGTAGTGGTAAAAAAAGATAGTAGTGTTTAGCAGTGGGTAGATGGGGGGGGGGGGGGGGGGTAGAGGCGGTAATTACCCCCCCCAAAGAAGAGTTAGAACATAAAAATTCAGGCGAGAGTTGATATCTGCAGATATAAGATAGTATATAGATAGTTTGGTTTTAGTCCTGTTAACGGAGCGCTGAAATGACCAAAATCTCTAATTTGAGTGCTAATGAATCGATTTTGATGAAACATTGTGCAATGTGTTTGTAATGACGTTAATAAAAAAATTGAAAAAAGATCAGAGTAGGAAATTATCGGTAGAAACATCCCTTTTATCACGGGTTCCGTAACTTGTAGTATATTTACCTTTTTTTTTTCTTTTTTTGGCCTAAAATAAAATGTTTTTACTCTTGTGAATTCTTTTAAAAAATGCATAATTTTCGAGATATTACTCCAGTCAATAAAGGGGGTGTAGAGTGCGTGAGTAAGGACCTAAGCGATTCCTTTAGAAAGTTGTTCAGGTTGTTTAGGGAGTGAACATACTGAAAGTCCTGACATCTAGGAGGTGAGCCGGGGGCAAAGAAAGTACCACTTTTGGTTTTTTCGCTTATATCTCTAAAATGGTCGGAATTTGAAAGCTCATGAAATTCTCTACAACTTTCATCTTATATACTTTTTTCGAATTCGCAACCGGAAAAGTGAAAATTTTCGAAAAACAGATTTTTACCTGAAAAATAGAAAATTGTATTTTAAAGATGATAAAAAAAAGTAGGACCTTCGGTGCTTGTAATTGGCACCAGGGTGTCTCCTACATGTTTCCACCCCCACTCTTGAGGGGGCAGCTCATTCCCGAGCCACTGCTGCACTTGGTGGTAGGGGCGCCGGGAATGCTGTATAGCTGCGCTCTCAGTTGGTGGGAGGGAGCTGATGTCAGGCTTAATATTGCCACTGACCTCATGAACAACTGGAAGTGGTACTGGTTGAGGGAGGTCTGTCTTGCTGATGCCCCATACTGTTTGAGGAAGCAAATCTTCCCAGCCTCTTCAACCTTGCCTTGAGTGGAGGAGGGGTTGTAAAAGATCACTGCCGCTTCCTTGATGTTTTCTGACTTAATTAAGTACAATTTTGAGAAGCCCACCTTGCTTTTTCTTAAAGTTGAAGAGGTAAAAAATTTTTCGAAAATTTTCACTTTTCCGGAGCGTGTAGCTCGAAAACGGTTGCGAATTCGAAAAAAGTATATAAAATAAAAGTTGTAGAGAATTTTATGAGCTTTCATTTTGTATTAGAAAATTTTTCCCTACAACGCACCATTTTAGAGATATAAGCGAAAAAACCAAAAGTGGGACTTTCTTTGTGCCCCCGGCTCACCTCTTAGACGTCAGGACTTTCAGCATGTTCACTCCCTAAACACCCTGAACAACTTTCTAAAGTAATCACTCAGGTCCCCTGCTCACGCACTCTACACCACCCATTCATTGACTGGACTATATGGCCACTCGAAAATTTATAAAAGTGGAGGGAAGATGTAAAAGTTGAAAAAAACCTGAAAAAATTCAGATGAATGTATCATCGAAATAAAAGAAAAATGTAGTAGATTATTTATCGTGAAAAACTGTCTGTAACTCGGAAAATTAGCAAGTTACAAAAAAATTCCAAGAGACCAAAAATGTTTATAAGGCCTCAATGCATCTAAATTTTTAGATTGCATATTTTTAAATCGCTACAATTTAAAAAAAAGGGTAGTTTTCATGTTCTTCCTGAAAAACCCAGTGAAAACTTTTACATTTTCCCCTCCCACACTTTTAGTAAATTTGAGTGCCCATATATGTCGAAAAATATGCATTTTTGGAAAAAATTCACAAGAGTAAAAACATCTTATATTGGGCCGAAAAAGGTAAATATATTGTTTTTTTTTTATTTTTTACATAATCCAACAAGTTACGGAACCCTTCCGATCATCATCTACCGATCATTTCCTACTCTGATCTTTTTTAAAAGCTTTTATTTAACTTGCAATGTTTGTATGTTTGTTTGTTGGTTTAGGTCAAATCTTGCAAGCTGAATTTCGACTAGTTCTAATTAAGCTAGAGCTTTGAAATTTGGCACACGTGTATAAGTCCGGTGACAATGCAACATAGTACAGCCATTATCGGTCTAAATCCAATATGGCGGACGTCCCAAGATGGCGGATGGGCTTTTTAGTCACAACCCCCTTGATATGGGTATCAAATGAAAGGGTTTGACGAGTAAAATACGATAAACAATGTGACGTCATTCTAAATCCAATATGGCGGACGTCCCAAGATGGCGGATCGGCTTTTTAGTCACAACCCCCCTGATATGGGTATCAAATGAAATGGTTTGACGAGTAAAATACGATAAGCAATGTGACGTCATTCTAAATCCAATATGGCGGATGTCCCAAGATGGCGGATCGGCATTTTAGTCACAACCCCCCTGATATGGGTATCAAATGAAAGGGTTTGACGAGTAAATTACGATAAACAATGTGACGTCATTCTACATCCAATATGGCGGACGTCCCAAGATGGCGGATCTGCTTTTTAGTCACAATCCCGTTGATGTGGGTGTCAAATGAAAGGGTTTGACGAGTAAAATACGATAAAGTGTGTGACGTCATTCTAAATTCAATATGGCGGACGTGGGAGAAGTGGGAAAGGGGTGGGAAGAGGTGGGTAAGAGGTGGGGAAGAGGTGGGAAGAAGTGAAGAAGAGGTGGGAAAGGGGTGGGAAGACATGGGGAAGGGGTGGGAAGGGGTGGGAAGAGGTGGGAATAGGGTGGACAGAGGTGGAGAGAGATGGGAAAGGGCAGTGGAAGAGGTGGGAATAGGGAGGGACGGGGTGGGAATAGGATGGGACGAGGTGGGGAAGCGGTGGGAATAAGGTGGAAAGAGGTGGGGAGAGGTGGGAAGTAGTGTTAGAGGGGAGAGGGAAGGGGTGGATGGCGGGTGGCAAATGAAAGGGTTTTGTCTGTCTGTTTGTAAAATAAGTAGACTAAAAAGTAAAAAATAAAATTATATAAAAAAAATATTTTTAAGGAAAAGCTTTTATTTGAAAAAACTACTAAAAAGTAAAAATAATTCTGTTTAAATTCATACACATGGAAACCAAAAGCTTTGAGCGGCGGTCAGTTGAGCAAAGTAACTATGCAACAGCGCTATATGACCGCCCCCAAAGCTTTTGGTTTCCATGTGTATGAATTTAAACAAAATTATTTTGACTTTTTAGTCGTTTTTTCAAATAAAAGCTTTTCCTTAAAAATACTTTTTTTATATAATTTTGTTTTAACTTTTTTATTAACGGCATTACAGGCACATTGAACAAGGTTTCATCAAAATCCATTCATTAGCACTCAAATTAGAGGTGAAACCCCCCGTTGACTGGAATATTTATAGCAAGCGTTCTCAAGTTTCTATTGCCACTTTATGATTCATAGAAAAGTATAAATTGTAATTCTGTCCTGACCCACTTGATAAGGTACTCAGGTCATATATTTTGCATAATGGTTTTAAAGTTGACAGGTTTTTCATAAACCCTCGCTGCGATTGACATATTTTGTAAATAACACTTTTATTTTTTTAATTCTTCATATTACCCCCTTACAAAAAGAATCTATTTACGCCCTTGCCACATAGTAAAGGCTTCCTCCATCAACCTTTTATAAAAGAAATTTTGATTATCACACTTTCGTATTCTAAACCATTTACTGAAATGTGTAAAAGCTCATATAAGAGATATTTTCAATAACAACTGTTCTATCACAGTTGCAGCCGTACTGATGGCAGTCTTTGTTCTACTACTTCTATGTGGCAAGATATAATCAAATAAAATGTTTCTCCGACAGTTTATTTTCATTTTTATGATTTCTTAAGTGTTGTGTATTTTAAGCGCACTAAAAGATTACAAAATTCGGATGTGGTGGAAAGCCGCGAAAACAAAACCTTTGTGTAATATAGGTGTTCGTTTTATAGCAGAAAAGGTAAACAGACTGTAACATATTTCCTTTGATTTTATTTTTATATTGACAAATGGTGATAGATTAACATTGGTCACGTGAGGGATAATTCAAACAATATTCCACTAAGTTACCTATACACTTTTATACGCCTACACAGACTACTATAAACAAGGCAAGAAATATATAGGTGTGTTGAAAGTGCATTATATAGACTGGCATTGTGTTCAATTTAAATGTTTATATAAGGGTTAAGTAGCAGTCTAACCTTTGTTTTCTTTTTGCCTTCAATAGCACTGAAGAAAATTTTCACTGGATTTGTATTAGTACAGTAATTTGGTGATCTCAATTCGGACTAATTTTATAGCAATTTTAAATTCAAATAGTTTGATTCAAAACGGGTCAAATATGAAATATTAAAAAGGAATAAGGGTGCTTTTTCGTTGGGGGTGAGTTTCACCGCAATTTAGGAGTTTCGAAAAAAAGAGTAACTATTGAAATATGTAGATCGTCGAATTCTACCCCAAAAAAAACCGCTATAATGTTATTTTTGCTTTAATACCAGCCGAGTTACAGGGGATTGAAAACGTTGATTTTTAAGCAAAAAACTGTTTTTTTCAAAGGTTTTAAGCAAATTACTCAAAGAGGATCACATTTTCGAAAAAGTTTGTCGTAACAAAAAAGTTAGCTTATGAAATATCATAAATAATCCATGAATAAAAATTTATTTAGGCTCATCATTGCCGAAATACAGTTAATGTTAGGTTTATTTGAATGTAGCCCTGAAAATGTCTTCAAACAGTCATAACTCTAGTTTAAAAAACCTTTCAACATGTACCTTGAATCAAATTAACACTTATTACAGTAGCTTAAAATTTTCTTTTGGCAAATTTTGGATATCTGCAAAATCAAAAATGATGCAAGGAAAATAAACGCAAAATTTAGATTTTTTACACAAAAAAGTGCCCGTTTCTTTGGTTCCAGTAAATTCCAAATTGAAAAAAATATTCCAAATCGTGTTTTGTGTTAGTCTAACTATTATGTGTACGCCCAAATTTTGTCATGTAGTCCAATAATTATGTAAATTTCCATCACAAAAAATTATATTTGAGATTTTTCTTCAGTTCACAAAAATCAGTTCTGGGGTGCCGCGCAACCCCCTCCCCAAAAAACCCACCCTTCGGTGAAAAAAGCCTTATTTTACTGATAACTCGTTAACCGTTGAAGATATAAAAAAATTGCTCATTATAGGAAAGAAAGCTTGACTAATTTCCTAAAAAAAGTCCTGTGGTAATTTTGTTGTATATGCCATGGTTTTCGAGAAAATCTATATTGAAAAAAATTGCAGAATTTGTATTTTTAATGCGCGCTAATTTTCGTTTATTTGAAATTATTTGCGAGCGGCCTATAGAAAAAATTTAATTGCTCGAAAACCAAACAAGCTAGGAAGAAAAATCAAAATAGGTTTTAAAGGGGATATAAAATACTCTCTTGTGTTGCCATTTTTGATGGCTATTGATATTTAGCATACAAAAATAACAATATAATATAGTTATCACTTGATTTTTTGCGTTTCTAACTATTCACAGGCCCATAAAAAATAACTGACTTTAATATAAGTTATAAATGCATTATCTTTTAGTTAATTTTTAACCCCCGACCCAAAAAGAGAGGTGTTATAAGTTTGACGCGTATGTTTGTATGTTTGTCTGTCTGTCTGTCTGTGGCTTCATATCTCTTCAACGGGTGATCCGATTTTGATGCACTTTTTTTATTTGAAAGAGTATTTTGTCGAGAAGGTTTTAGGCCATATTAGATTTTGATGATTGGTCGCCATCTTGAATTCGCTATGTTGAACTTCTCTAGAAATTGTCCGATTGAAGTAAAACTGAAAATGTGCAGACAATTATGGTAGCCTAATATGATTTCGGCCTCATTTTGATTCGGTCATATGAAACTGGTACGATTAGATACATTGATCGGGGGTTTTTGAAAATTTTCAATTTTTTAACCCCCCGACCCAAAAAGAGGTGTATAAGTTTGACTCGTATGTTTGTATGTTTGTTTGTCTGTCTGCCTGCCTGCCTGTCTGTCTGTCTGTCTGTCTGTCTGTCTGTCTGTCTGTCTGTGGCTTTATATCTCTTCAACGGGAGATCCGATTTTGATGCAGTTTTTATTAAAATTAAATATAACACATAAATATATTTATAATAGAACCGGTCTTGTAGACCGTGTGCGACTAGTAGAATACAAAATTGGACCGCTTAAAGGTTAAAAAGTTCTCTGTGGGACTCGTGATATAATAATCCGCTATGTTGAATATATATGTTTAGTTTAAAAAGTATAAAATTAAATTAAATTACAAATTTAAAAAAAAAAAAACCGACACAAAAATATCGACCAAATAACTAATATAAAAAAAATAAATTAACACAACTTTAAAAATTATAAAATAATTTTGATTCCATATACGAACTCTTATGATTTATTTAAATCCAGCTTACATTTTCTTTATGTCCTCGAGATTTGCTTTCTTATACGCATGAATATGTCGGGGGGCTGCTGTAAAGACGAACTACTAAATAGTTATATTCAAAACAGCAGCTCCCGATATATTCATGGGTATAAGAAAGCAAATCTCGAGGACATAAAGAAAATGTAAGCTAGATTTAAATAAATCATAAGAGTTCGTATATGGAATCAAAATTATTTCATAATTTTTAAAGTTGTGTTAATTTATTTTTTTTATATTAGTTGTTTAGTCGATATTTTTGTGTCTTTTTTTTTAAATTTGTAGTTTAATTTTATTATATAAAGTTATTAAATCTTTCATTTGCTTCTTTTTCCATAACATGTCAACAATTGGCAAAGATCTACTTACAAAATTTGAAAAAAAAAACAATTTTTATTTACAATCTCCAAATTACAAAACATATAGGGACTTTTATTATTTTTTATGGTTACAAAATAAAGTTATTAAATGAATGTATTTCATATCTGATTCTATTTTTTATAATATGTTAACAATTGGCAAATATATATTCAAAAAATCGGGAAAAAATCCATTTTTACTAACAAGACCTTAAAAACCCTAGAAATCTAGTTTCTTTTATAATTTTCTATGGTGAAAAATGGAAAGTTACAAAAATATCTTTCATTTTCTTCCTGATTTTATTAGATATGTCGACAATTGGCGAAGATATTAACAATTATATAACGCATTTTCTAAAAATTCAATTTTTCTTATATTTTCAATATCGATTTTCTCTCCCCATATACAAAGGACTTTTTTTTGGGGAATTAGTCAAGCTTTCTTTTCTATAATGAGCAATTTTTTTATATCTCCAACGGTTAACGAGTTATCAGTAAAATAAATCTTTTTTCACCGAAGGGGTGGTTTTTTGGAGGGGTTGCGCGGCACCCCCAGAACTGATTTTTGTGGTTTTGTGATATATAACCCCTCCACTAACAGTTACTGAAGTAGTATCTCAGAAATAATTTTTTGCAAGCTTTGGTGTATTTCTTACTTTATCGACTGGACTAATGCTGGATGCATTATCTAAAAGATTTTACACTGTATCTTGAAAATGTTTGAAAAAATGAATTTTTTTGGCTTTAAGGTTAAATAACTTAGCAGGAAAGCATCTTAGCAGAATATTACTAAAGACAAAAACATATGCCAATAAACTAAGGAAAATGTTGCTATTTTTATTTTCCCGACAAAGATAATAGCTTAGAAGATACAGGTGTTTGAAGTTAACTCTTAAACTTTTTTTTTTTAAATTGACGCATTTAAGATGAAGGTAGAAAAACTGACAACCTCTGTACTGCTTTGACCTACCTTCAAAATGCATTTTTTTGATAATCTTTAGCGATAATTGCAAAAGAGATATGACCGAAATAAGGCGCATCGTTTTAGCAAATTACGATATTGCTCGTTTGGCGGTAAAATTTCGCAATATTTTCAATTATAATTACAATTATAACATTCTGTATTTAATTTTAAACTGTTTATTAGTATCCACTTTAGTGTCCATCTAGATAAATTTAACCACAACATTTTCTTCAGGTTGCAGATTCTGCACTCGTCGATAGTGATATGGACATAAGAAATCTACCCTGTAGCACAGGGAAGCGAATTTTTAGGCACCCTGTGTACATAGCACAACTTCTTATATTCGAAATACCCAAGTACCAGAAACAGTAGTTGTATTTTGCGTTTATTTCGTAAAACATAACTAATTACTTTAGCACATTGTACATTGCTCACTTCAATTTTCTTACTGGGAGGTAAAACTTAATAGCCTCTTATTTGGCATTTAATTATATATAAAAAAACGACGAATGTCACGTTGCGTGATGGCATTCTCGCAAGTTTAGCTCCGGGCTGAATTCTGATGAAGTTGTTATGTGTAATTTTGAGTTTAATTTGTACCTACAATCAAAGAATTGTTGAAACGTACCATTCTCTTTTTTAAATAAGTGTAATTGTGTATTGTGTCTTGCAGGGTTTGTAAAGTAACAATTATCCTTTTAGGTCCCATGCATATATGCATTTATTAATTTTTTCATGGGTTTTTTCTTGGATAATTACACCAGATTAGCTTCTACTGTACTGGAACAGTATGTATATTTATATCCGACAAACAAACGTTTGATTTTTGTACACCTTAGAGTTAAACAATAGGAAATAATTATTTGCTAAGCGCAATTAACACATAAATAAAACACTTAATTAAATATTCTGTGCTCGGAATACTGTAGCTGTTTATATTTGAACACTTCTTTAGCTCATTTAGCCGGCGAAAGTCTTAAATTTAAGAAAGGATATAATTGAAACTAAGGATGCCCGAACACGAACGAAATTTGGAACAGATGGTTATGCCTTGAGGACTTTTAAATAAAGTGAGATTTACCTAAGACAATATTAGAATCGAGATTAGAACGTTTATATTATTTAGCAGGATATTAACCTTAAAAGAAACCGCTGCCTAAGGAATCACTATTTTCACATCCCGATTTTCAATCGAAGTCTTTTTCTATTCAAGTCTTTCACTATCTCGCCCCATTATTAATGGAGGTGGCTGATGAAAAAAAAAAATCTTTGAGGTCTTTAGTTCTTCTACACACATTAAATCATAATTGTATTTATTTTCCGCTTTTAATAATGGGGTGGGGTGGGGGGGTGTGATAGTGGAGGTGGCTGATGCCAAAAAAAAATTGAGACCTTGGCTTCTCGCATATACACTAAATCCCAAATTTTTGGACACTTACTTGCTTGTTTACCTATTTATCATCTAAAAAACTGCTGCCTAAGGAATCACTACTTCCACATCCAAATTTCTAGCTGATGCCAAAAAAAAAATGTTAAGGCCTCTGGTTCTTGTACACACACATTAAATCACAATTGTATTTTTTCACCCCCTTTGATAATAGCGTGGGGTAGTAATGGGGGTGAAAGTGGCAGTGGGGCGGCTGACGCCAAAAAAATATTGAAGCTTTTGGTTCTTGTACATACACTAAATCACAATTATATTTTTTTATCCCCTTTAATAATTTAGTGGGGGTGGCTGAAAATCTTGAGGCCTTTGGTCCTTGTGAACACACTGAATCACAATTTTGTTTTTTTTTAATTCTCTTTAATAATGGAGTGGTGGTGGTAATGAAGGTGATTTATGTCAAAAAATTTTTGAGGCTTTGGTTCTCGTACATACATTAAATTCCAATTTTATGGACGCTTACTTTACCTATTTACCCCAATTTACCCCCCAACCCTTCAACGGAATAAGATCAAAATATAATCTATTTCCAAATCTAGTAATACTTAGGTTTACCAAATTTCAAGTTGATATCATAAATCGTTCCAGAGTAATCGTGCGCACAATAAAGTTAGACAGACAGACAGACCGACCGACAGAATTTTTTATGCTCAAATTTTAAATCTCGACGTTTCATGACATTTTAAGCCTATTAGGGTGCAACGATGAAAGAATATACGTTCTTCTAGTTACGTTTAGCCCCGCGAGGGGCGCAAAAATGGGGACGGCTCATAGTAAATGTTACACCTTTTTTTTTTGAGATGAAGTACTCAACTGAGCGGTTCCATCACTATTTTTCCAGAAAGGTAATGCTGCGCAGAGGAGAAAGTCATTTTCATTCCCGTAAGAGGTGGAAAAGCGTTGCTACACCATCTTTGCTTCTCAGCTGAGCATTTCCGTCCAGAAATATACCACAGTGCAGCAGTGAAAGTGATTTTCACCTCTTGCAAAGGTTGAAAAATGGTCAGGGATTGGCTTAGAGTTATTGCTGCACCTTTTTTGAAATGTACGACTCATTTGAGTGGTTCCATAATTTTTTGGGAACAAAGTTACCGCTGAGCAGCCGCTTTATAGGGAATCACCCCCTAAATGAGTGGAAAAACATGCAAAGATGGTGCAAAAGCAAAAGCTGTTCAACTGAGCGGTTTCATAATTTTCTTGGAATAAAGATACCGCTGTGCAGCCGTGAAAACGATTTTTACCCCCACGGAAGAGGTGGAAAAGGGTGAGATGGTGTCTAAATGTAAGTCAGATCCTTCGTCCGAGGTTTTTTTACCGTGCTAAAAGTTATATATATATTTTTATAGAAATGTAGTTGTCAAATATATACGAGTGTATTTCACCCCCATAGAAGGTAAAAAAGAGTAGAAGGGTGTGTTTTTGGGACTCGTGTCTATTGAGACTTGATCTTCTGGATCAGTAGAACAACCATTTGTGGTGTGCGGAGTTCTTTGTATCATCAACATAATATATGATATTGTTACATATTTCTACCCATTTTACAAAGATCTGTAATATATCCCCCTTCAGCAGTAGAAACCTGCAAAAGTAAGTAGGCGAATAAGTTAGTTGGTTCGGTATTCGTCCCAGAGATGGCGCGCGGTGTCAGTATCTGGAAAGTACAGACAGCCTACTAGAGAATTACAGTATGATTGAGAATATTCTAGAGCATTAATCTTTAGGGATATAAGGGAATGGAGAAGCTGTGAGGACAGTTCAGTTCAGATAGTGAGTGACAACAGATCAAGAAGAAGTAAAGGGATAAAGTGATTTAATTATTGAATTATAATGCCCAGTGTTATTATATTAGTGAAGTAATTATTTACTGTAATTACTACGTCAGTTAATAAATTAGTGTTTAGTGTTACCCTGGTCTTATAATTTCCGAATTCACAGTACAGGTTGTTTACTCAGGGGTGCACACACGTAACAGTATGCTGTTGAGCTCTGTCTGTAATAATATTTGATATATCGTTTAACAATACAATAAATGGTAAAGGACCTAAGATGTTTCCCTGCGGCACTCCAACAGACATCTCCAAGACGTCTGAACTCATCTTCTCTCCTGTATGTTCAATTTGAAATAGTTGTTTACGTCCCGAGAAATATGAATGGAACCATTTATACACGTTCCTTCCAATACCATAGTTTACAATTTGCCAGTATGATATCACAATTTATACAATCCATCGCCTTGGATAGGTGCAGAAAAATATCATACTTCCTTTTCAGAAAACTATAATTAAAATTGATTCAATGCGGAATTAAGCAAATAAAAATTACTTTTTCCATCTAAACTAAGCGCTGGCATGCTGTGTCAGAATAGAGCACACACTCACCGGGGTGTGCAGTCTCAGGTACTCTTTTAAGGTGGAATTGGTTAAAAAACATATTTAATCGATTTGAGACATATTTCCAGATTAGGGGCACGTCAAATGTACTAGCCCATCAGTCGCGAAAGACTCCCTCTATGATTAGATGTTTTGCAAAAAAAATCTTTTCGTCGTGAGTTGTAATTTTCGACAGAGGTTTGATAAAGATTTAATTTGGACAATCCAGAAATATAAATAGAGAACTTGCCCATTTTTAATTTCAATAAAGTGTGTGTTTATGTATAAAAACACGCTACACCGAATATCAGCTCTTAAATCGTAGTACTTACTTTGTAATAAACAATTAAAATTGAAATCCTGGCGGAAAGGTCTGTGACGTCACTTCGTGAAAACTTGTCTAGCGACACCAATTCTATTTTGGCTTGGAGACTTCCGTATGCGCATTTGTGTTTCAATTCCTAACCTAACTTTCATGTTTAAGTTTGCTGTATTTGTTCGAGTTTGTGTGTTTTTCACTCAGTGTTTATTAATTACTGTTAGAGATTATCTGTGATTGTGATATTGAGCAAAATATATCATAAAGGAGGAACTATTTGTGTTTTTCGTAGACGTTTGTCCAAGACCGGCGTATTTTGTGGATTTTATTTAGTTTATGATTCTGTTTTATGTTGTGAAATGGAAAATACTTATTATAACACTGTATTGGGTATAACTGTTAAAACAGCAAATACAATTTTTATTCGCGTGTCTGAAGATAAAAATCGCCGATCAAAATGGCTAAAAGCATACAGAGGAAATGTAGGGATATTTTTGAAAAGAGCAACGCCATTTATGTATGCGAAGATCATTTTAATGTAAGTACAAAATACGAAGAATTGAGTTTTTAGATAAGATATATTACAGGTTACAGGTCAGTGTTAAAGTTTATTTTATGTTACTATTAAATAGAGAATATTGAAGTTTTTCGTAAGGAATACGTATCTGTTTATGGGGTTTACACGGCGTAGTATTTAAATTTTAGGTTAGGTTGTGGATTCACTGCTAGTTGTTTCTGATAAAATTAAAATGCGTAGACGGAATTGTCAAAACTAATGTGGAATCGGTGTCGCTAGATGCCATTCTCTCGGTCTGACGTCACGTTTCAAGAGTAGGTAAAATCAGACAGATTTGAATCGCTTATATTTCTGGAAGAGATTTTTTTTTAAACATTTCTTATTGTCTATGGGGGTTTTAATGATGTTAGTTCACGATTTTGAGTGTTTTAATTCAATTTTATTCTTTGGGCAAGTTCCCCATCCCCTGGTATGAAGAAAAATCAACTTTTAATATCCTTACAGATCCGTAATCTATTAAAAAATAAACCTTTTTACGACACAACACACCATAATCCGCAATAGTTGGTCTGCCATATTAATTTATATTATTTATTTGTTTCTATTCAAGTGAAAGCTATCAGAAAAGGAACAAGTAGCAAGTTCTCATTACATAAATATATATTAAGATATAACCATAAAGGCGTCTGGAGAATAAATAATGCAAATAACACATAACCATAATAATAGCACGGGTATGATCTGCTCATACATATTCCAATTTCAGAAGTAAAGATAGCTTTGTCATAACAACAAAATAAAGGCCATCGTAAAGTGAGAGACATAATAATCTGCAATATTTACTATCCAGTTAAGGGTTATTTTGACAATTTTATTAGCAACGAAAATGCATTACTCGGTTATCCATGGGAGTAACGATGTTGTTATATATAAAAACTGGCTTATATCCTTATATATACAGCCCCCGAAGACTAACATCGCATGCTGAGTGCATTTACCTTTTACTCTTGTATACTCTTTGCTTTTGGTATAATAATAACCGCCCTCTGAGTTACGCCTTATGAAAGCATTTTAAGGGGGTGTCTCTTGTGATTGCACATGATTTCTTCCATTCAGAATGCTGTGTCGTCACCTGGAGCGAGATGGCATTGTGATAAACACAGTATGGAATAAACACCTTATTTATACAATCAGCGGGGTACTTGATTCGTTTTGACGAATTGTTTCCTATTTCTTTTATTTTCTCATGTTTATTGCCGTCGTAAATTTACCGTACTTGTAGGATGCATAATGCTGTTAAAAAATTAAAATAAACTTTGCCTTTTTGAATATTTCTTTTTGTGTATTTGCTTATACATTTAAAAACTTGAATTCTTATGATCTATAGTTATTAACGAAGTGTGCAAAACCTTGCGTACTAATATACAGTTAGATACAATAATTATAATTGGATAACTATATAAATGTAAACATTATATAGCATATTCTTCGCAGTTTCTTGAAGATAAGTTATTTTTTTAGGTGCAATTTCAACTGAAATTAATTATTTTATAATAGCTATAAGATCACATACAGGTTGTCCCAATTTGGATTGCAAATTAGGCGTGGATAAGTACGTCGCTGCGCTATAAATCTACTTCAATCTGTCCTGTGGAATGTAACGGTTCATTTTTTAAGTACTATCCATTGTCTGGTTAATTTACCTAAAATGCTACATTTTATTATTTACCGTCATACAATTACCTTAAGCCAGCTCTGCCTTACCGGGATGTGGCCTGGATAAAAAAGTTTTAATGTTTGCGTGACTTAAGTTCCGTTTCCCACCTTTATACAGGGTGTTTCGAAAAGATTGGGACAACGCTTAGCTGTAGAGACTTGACATCAAAACAAGTCGATTTAACTCAAAAAGTAGTGGTCTAACTCTTTTCGTTTTCAAGATACAGGGTGGCAAAGTAAAAAAATTGTATTCGTAATTTGTTTCTACCTTGGAGACTATTATACGTATCTACTTCAAAGTTGGTGACGACATGTTTTTCAGGTCGCTAATTACAATGGTGATATTGCCGATGCCATATTTTATAGATGGCGCTAGTTACAGGACTTTTACGTGACACTTTAAGCCATAACTTTTTGAGGTTAGGTTTTGGACATCGTCTTCTACTATAATCGAAACGCAATTCAATTTCCTAAAGAAAAGGTGTACTTGTTTAAACACGATAAAATGCACCGTTTCAGAGAAATACGCGATTTACAACTTTGTCACACACCAGTTCGAAGAAATTCAATTATACCTAAAGCGGTTTTCTTATCTAGTAGGTGTATGTCTTGAAGTCGTCAATAGTGTTTGTTGTAGATACGTATAATATCGAGCATCGGCAATATCACCATTGTAATTAGTGTTAAATTAATTAAAATAAAATGAAATTATTAATTAAAAAAATAAAGTTAAACTCAAAGTTAATACAATTTATTTGGCCACCGGGTACAATTATTATGTAACGAACACTTCAGTATAATTCAAAGGTTGAATCATGAATGCCAGCTCTTCCCTCAGCTTCCCTGAACCTGCCGATGCAGCAATTAGGCCGTCCCGGTCCCTGCATACCCCGCTAAGAGACCATCTCCAAAAGGTGATGCTAACATTCGGCCTTTCCTGACCAAAGAGTGTCCTCACTCTTCAAGTCCAAGGGAACTGAAACTCGAATTGTTTGTGTTAGATCTTCAAGATGTCTCAGCAACACATTAACACAACAATCAAAATCTTTATAATAAAAATAATAATAATAAAAAATAATAATAATCAGACGACATGTGACTTAAAGTTCTGCAACTTTCTAGTCCAAAGTCTCCCACAGTCTGACCTAACCTGTAAATTGATTAATGAACTTGGCCAAGTTTATTAGTAATTATAATTAAAAAAAATTAAAAATAAGATAACTAATCTTAAACTATAACTTTGTACTAACTTAGCGATAACTTAGCCTAATGGTCACTTAGTACCCTGCTAGCCCTGTACCACAAGCGACCCCAGGAAGTACGTCTCTATGTCCGGTACCACTACTACCCGGTAAGAGAACCCTTCAGTAGCATCTCCTCTTCTAACCTCCCTCCTTGTCCGGTGACATGTCCATCATCCTGAGTATCATCTCCTCTTCTAACCTCCTTGTCCTACGATATGACCATCATCCTGTGACTTTCCTTTCATCCTTTTCTATTCTTGTTCAGTGACTCTACGGTCACCCGAACAACCTATATCCACTTACCACCGCTACCTACGCTATTTGTTCTCTTACCCTGGTATAGCTGGGACAACGTACCCCTAACTTACCCTATCCACCACCATACTCCAGTATGAGACCTAACCGTCACCATACTCCTGTATGTGGCCTGACCTCCATCCGGTGACTGCCATCCACCATACTCCAGTATGTGACCTGATTGCCACCATACTCCTGTATGTGACTTGACTTCCACCCGATGACTGCCGCCACCATACTCCCGCGTGGATTGCCAACAAATCCGTGACCTCCTGTTGTCAACGCTGGCCACGCCGTGGACCACCGCCTGTGCTGTTAGTAACGAATCCATGGCCTCATGTTGTCCACGCCAGCCACGCCACTGTACCGCTGTTGAGAACGACTACTCCCAGGTATGTCTGCCACCTCATAACGGTCATTATCCAGGACTTTCACAACTCGAAACGGTCCTTTCCATTTGGGCAGCAGTTTTTGGCTCCGCCCAGTAGCTCGATTGCTGGTGACTTTAAGCAAGATTAGATCTCCCTCGTCGTACACGCAAGGGTCTTGTCGCTTCTGATC
Source organism: Rutpela maculata (assembly GCA_936432065.2). Taxonomy (NCBI): domain Eukaryota; kingdom Metazoa; phylum Arthropoda; class Insecta; order Coleoptera; family Cerambycidae; genus Rutpela; species Rutpela maculata. The sequence goes on along the minus strand of OW386291.2, from coordinate 146,812,082 downwards.
AAACCTGTACTTTTGATCTGCCTGATACTCGCTTACGTACCTCTCCATTCGTTCTCGAATTTCTGCAACATTTAAAATTTCGCGCTCATCTGTTTCTAACTGGCCTTGTGAGAATACTCTATACCCCATTAAAGCCTCACTAGGTGTAACGCCTATGGCTTTGTTAAGTGTGCCATTCAACCCTAATTGAATGTTGTGAATATTTTGGTCCCACTTAGTGTCATCCGTAGTCGCACCCATTGTTGCTAACGAGTCTAAAATAGTTTTGTTATACCGCTCAACTTGTCCATTGCCCCGTGGAATTGCTACTGCGTTCAAATGATGTTTAGTGCCGATTAATTCACAAAATTTTCGAAATTTTTTTTGCTAGTAAATGTCCTTCCCCTGTCACTAATTATTCTACGAGGTACTCTAAATACCTTTACCATATCTTTAATACTTTTAATAGCTGCTTTTGATCCTGTACCTTTCACAGGGTATATTAAAACAAATTTTGTAAAGGCATCAACTATTACAAAAATGTGAGTGTTGAATGATTTTGATTTTATAAATGGTCCAAGATGATCAGTGTGAATTATATGGAAGGGCTTGGGAATTTTTGGTATACGGTGAAGATAACCTTGAGCCTTCCCGCCCGGCATTTTGTAAAACAAACAATTAATGCAAATTTTTTTTTTTTCATATTTTTTTATGAAGCGCCGCATGTGTGAAAACCAATATTTTGCTATTACTAAATCAAAATTTAAGAGATCATCAATTATTTCCTTAATTTGTAAACGCTCAGTATCTGAAAAGTGCCTGGGTCTGAAAGCTACAGGTTTATCAGTGGTCAGGGTTATTTTCATTTCGGTTAAATGTGTCTTTCGGATTTGTGCTAAAGTACCAGCTATACAACTTAAATATTGATTTAATAATATTAACAGGGTATTTACAGCTTTTGAATTTTTCCAAACCTACATTAACTACTGTATTTTCAATTAAGTTTACTTTTAGATCGACAGCGTTATCAGAAAACGTTAACTTATTACCAATTCTACTATACCGTATATCATTTAATTCTGTAAAATTTTGACCCACTAACAACTCTACGCCCATGAGTTCCATTACACAATTATCGATAACAAAATAATCAACATATCTCGTAACGCCATCGATCTCAACATTACAGAAATGTTTTGGTTTAATTTTCGGTCCTGAAAGAGTCGTTAAAATAATATCGTTCTCAATAGGCTTTATTGTCAGTTCTAATTTTTCAACGGCTTTTTTAGTAATAAGTGAACACTCACTTCTAAAGTCGATGTAACACTTAAAATTTTGTTTATTTAATGAAGCACTTTTAAAGAATTTATCGTTGGTGTTGGGACCTAAATAGTTTACATTAAGATAGTCTAAGGTCCCTTTCCCATATAGTCATGCAGACGGTTCGAGAGGGCAATTGCGTTTAAAATGACCGATTTGTTTACAATTATAGCAGGCCTTAGCTTTAGAATAGGTACTGGGTGGCTTAGCAAAACTTCGTGAGGCGGATATATTTTTACTAGAGGTGACTGCGTTTGATTTTGATTGTATTTTTCTCTGTTCGTCGAGTGCTTTGAAATGACTGGCTAAAATCGTAGGATCTGTTATTTGTGCAGTTGTTACTGAAAATTTAATTTGTTCGTCTGAAATTGTTCCCATTATTAAATTTACTTTATCTTCATCCCCTATCAAAAGATTTAATCTATTAATGAGAGATAGTTTCTCAAAAAGATACTCGTATAACCCCTGATTAGCCTTGGGCGTACAATCGAGCATTGTTTTTAATAAGTTGTGCAAATTGCGCTGAGCCTTAAAATTATCAAGCAACATTTGTTTCCACTCAGGCCAACTAAAAATACGTGTAGGTAACCCTCTATACCATACTTCGGCAGGACCTCGCAATTTATGTAGAGCAAAATGGCACACAGTTTTGTCATCCCATTTATAAAGATACATAAATTCATCCACCATTCCCAACCAATCTTTTACATTTTGGTGGAGAGGATTAAATTGTGGGACGATACTACTTGTAATTGAAGTCACACTTACCAGCTGGTTGTTATTCCTCACCTCTATATCCTGAACTATCTTGCCCATACCTTTAATTATGGCGTCGCTCAGTTCCGTGAACTCACTTTTGCTGCGGCTACGAGAACGGCTCGTTCTTCTCCGTCGCTCATTAGAAGCTTTCCTCTGATGCCTATCATAAGCTTTCCTCTTTTGCCTGCCAGAATCCTCCCTTCGATAATTCCGGCGATCACCAGAAGCTTCCCTTGGAGTAATTTCCCAAACCGGACTCCGACTACGTGCTCTCCGGTTCCCAAAACTGGATCGTCGACGAAATTCATTTTCTAATTCTCGTCACATTTTTTTTTTAAACTTCCCTTAATCACTTATTCACCACTTATTCACTAAGTATTAATAATGGCTAGGTCCTTTATCCCACTTCTGATGTTAAATTAATTAAAATAAAATGAAATTATTAATTAAAAAAATAAAGTTAAACTCAAAGTTAATACAATTTATTTGGCCACCGGGTACAATTATTATGTAACGAACACTTCAGTATAATTCAAAGGTTGAATCATGAATGCCAGCTCTTCCCTCAGCTTCCCTGAACCTGCCGATGCAGCAATTAGGCCGTCCCGGTCCCTGCATACCCCGCTAAGAGACCATCTCCAAAAGGTGATGCTAACATTAGCGACATGAAAAACATGTCGTTACCAATTTTGAAGTAGATACGTATAATAGTCTCCAAGATAGAGACAAATTACGAATACAATTTTTTTTACTTTGCCACCCTGTATCTTGAAAACGAAAAGAGTTAGACCACTACTTTTTGAGTTAAATCGACTTACTTTGATGTTAAGTATCTACGGCTAAGCGTTGTCCCAATCTTTTCGAAACACCCTGTAGAATGCGCGAGATTCAAACGTCACTTCCATCCTTATGCGCATCGAGCACAGGGTTGGCAAAAAAACCCATCACTAGAAAAAACCGGTGGGTAAAATGGGTGGTTTTTTTTGTGGGTTTTTGATTTTAGAAAAATCCATCTGGGTTTTTTTGTTGGATTTTCGTTTTTTATTTTGCAGGAAAAAAAGGCAATTATTATAAAAAATTATATTTTTGCCTCACAAATACTTATCAAAACAATAACAAAAATGTAACGTGTCAGTATATTAGTAAATAATAAACTTGAGAAAAATAAAAACATGAAACAAATAACAAAAACTTAACAAATTTTCTTCAAACTAGAATGTGAAATGCAAAAGATAAAAACCGCTGCCCAAGGAATCACTACTTCCACATCCAGATTCTCTATCCAAGTCACTTACAACGAAAAAACTTTGTATGTGAAAATAATTGTTTATGGAACTTTAATAATATAATATTTGAAATCCTCTACCCCAAAAACCCATAAAACGATACCCCATATCGGTAGTGGGGTGCGGGTGGTGATTGGGGGGTGATAGTGGGGGGTGGATGAAGTAAAAAAATATTTTGAGGTTTCTAGTTCCTGTACATACACTAAATCACAATTTTTTTCATCCTCTTTAATGAGGGTTTGGGGGTGGTAATGGGGGTGGCTAATGCCAAAAATTTTTTTGAGACCTTAGCTTCTCTTGTATATACTAAATACCAATTTTATGGACTCTTACCTGCTTGACTGACCTATTTACCCCAAATTTACCCCAATTTACCCCCCAACCCTTCGACGGAACAAGATGAAAATATAATCTAGTTCTAGATCTCGTTAAAGTACATATGTGTACCAAATTTCAGGTAAATATCTTAAACGGTTCCAGAGTAAACGTGCGCACAAAAAAAAGTTACAGACAGACAGACAGAAATTTTTTTTCGCTCAAACTTAAAATCTCGACGTTTCATGACATTTTAAGCCTATTTGGAAATAAACATTTTTTTAAATTTTTTTGTCGTTACTATACTTCCACTGGACGTGGAAGTAATATCTTTTGAAAAGATATTTATGTTTTATTTAAATGTCTATAAATCCTAACTAGTTTTGATGCCTTTTCAACTCCAAGCTTATTCCTTAGTTTGCTGCAAATATGGCCGAATGTTCAACAAAATTCATTCTACTACGACACCAGAAGCCGGACAACTATGCAATTTTGAAAAAAAAAACGCGCATATTTACTAGATTTTCATAACTGGGAATATTTTCAACACAGTTCAAATGTTGTCACATGCTGTATTGTCAAAGCAATACCGAATGAAAGGTGGGAAATTAGGTGGGAAATTTGAATTTTACAAAAATCCAGAATAAACCAAATTGCCCAGAAAAACCTACAAAACACCCGCCTAAATACCCAAGTATCGTCTTTTTCTAAAGAAGGTGGATTTTTGCATCACCCAGCACCGTTTTAGCTTGCTGCACTTAATGCGAGAAGAAAGCCAAAAAAAAAATCCGAAAAGCCCTCTCAAGCCCAGCACTGGAAAATCGGTGTATTTCACCCACTACCCCGGTTTAGGGGATAGTAGGTGAAGGGTAGCTCGGAAAATATTGTCACCATCGTGTTCTCTGCCCTCGAAAAAAAAAAGGGGGGGGGGGGTAGATGTCTTGCGATCCAGTCACAGAACTTTTGGGGGGGTCAAAACTTTACCTCAAAAGGGACTATATAACAACTTTATATTTTTAGACTTCAAAGGCCACTGTCAACCGAACTATTAAATTTTGAGCATTGTACTCATGAGAACTTTTGCTCAGTATAACCAGGTGAACTTTTCCCAAAATTTCCAAAAATTTCACTGAACGGTCATTTTCCTGTAGTTTTGTGCGGGGTCCACCTTCGCCAAAAATAACAAAATTTTTGTATGTAATATCACTGGTGCTTAAAATTTTATCGAAAATTTTTTCGAAAGCGTGTTGCCTGGTAATATAAAGAGTGCAAATTGGCAGTTTATTATCTGATTAAATCCCGACCGCTTTAGCGGGAGGGATTTAATCTTTGATAATAAACTGCCAATTTGCGCGAGTTATATTAACTAGGGGCAACTTAGCTTGAGAAAAAATTTTTAGATAAAATTTAAAGCACGAGTGGTATTTGTGGAGAATATTTCACGAATAAATAATTCATTAAGTATATCTTCAATATTATGTTCAGTAATTAATTGCCTTCAGACGTTTCCTTGTTGCTTTTTAGAGATTACTCACCTTTATTTTCAATTTCATCATTTACGTCACATAAAAATGCATTTCCGAAGCGACTCATCTAATAAAAAACAAAGTAGGTTTAAATTATGACAATCAAGAAAAACAATATACGTTAAACCATAGGTACTGTAACTTATAAGACTAGTCATCACAACAAAGCACGCTTCGACCAATCACATTACCGGTGAAATCACACAAATTGCATATTACCAAATTGCATTTACGTTCTAAGGCTGCCGGCTCAGATGGTATGGTACCATCTAGTAACGCTAGCTTAACTTAGTTACTAGCCTAAACAGTGAATTGAATTATTATATTAAAGTGTTTATTAATATATATTTATGTATTTAATCCTTGTTTCTAATTTGAGAAGTTTGATAGTTAAGTTAAGGTTTACTTGTTTAAGTAGAGAGACTTTAAGTACAACGAATTATAATGTATATAGTGATACTGCAGTTTTGATTTTCGAAATAAGTGTTAGCTGCTTTGTAATGATTGATGAATTACCACACGTAAGTACCTACATTTGTGTATTTATCATGAAATAACAGATTTGTCTGCTTCTTAGATATTCATATTTAATTTTAGTTGTGAAAATTATTTTATAATTATGTTAGGTATTAAGCCATTGAAAGCTGTGTACCTATAACTTGTCCCGAACCTATATAAGTTCCACACAGCATTGGCTTTTTAGGTTATTAATACAATACTACAATTTACAATTTACGTTAACAATTAGTAATAAGCTAGAGAAGATATTTATAGATAACATTTAAAAGCACGATTTGTCCTATTTGCCGAAAACATGTCAAGACACAAAACGTCAAAAAATTTTCGCAATATTTGCCGCTGCAGCGACCTAAAAAATTAGAGCGATAAATTTTGCATGTTGGTCCTGTCAAAAGCAGATCTAGCTTGAATTACCGTTAATAATGACGTTTGATTGGTGCAATGTTGTAAAAAACGGGCTCTCATTGGCTATAGCGTTAATGAGTGAAATAATCAACTAAAAAAATCATTATTTGTACAAAAAATATGAGATGAAAATTATCTGCTAAATACCCAAAATAACAATTTTCATCATTTATAGATTTTTTTTATTTAAAAATATGTAAATGATTTACACTAATCTCTGAAATGCTTGCATATTTTCTACATTATTTAAAATTCAATTACCAAGCTGTGCTAAATTCTGGGAATTATTTTGACCTAAAGACATCTCCTTCTCTATGCATTATTTAGATACCTGAACAGAATAGATTATGACACCATAATAGTGTGAGGTCTCTATCGTGACACCAGACACATAACAAAGGTGATCTGTTTGTCGAACCTCCCCTAGTTGCAACGATAAATTACAACACATTAGGAGGTTTTAAGTTGATGTTTTATTAATCAGGTAGGTGGGTTTAACTTGTAAATGCCTTGTAATTTCACACGAAGCTGCGAGACCCAACAGAGTGAACTGTGTTCTCCTGTCTGTTGCAAAAGTGAATTAAATTTATTTGCGTTGCCAAAGTCGCCGCAAAGGCAATCAATTTTTTTGAGCATGATTATTGAAGTATTATTGGATTACTGTATTACATAAAAAAATATATTTTTTGAATCGTTAAACTATTTTATTTTAAGAATTGTAGGCTAATCGGTAGGATATCCGATAAAAAGAAAATGAGAATCAAAATAGCCGGATTTTAACTCCATATCCCCACTGTGGGGCCGGTCACAAAGGAAACGCGATTTCCAGTTTTTGTTTAGTTTCGCTTTGCATGTTGCATTGAAAATTTTGAAGAAAATCATGGTAGATACATACGGTCTTATGGCTGCACGTCAGTACTTTCTTTTCAGATGTTCTTTGCTGCAAATTCGGCTTGTCAAACATTTTTGAAAATTTGAAATTCAATTTTTTTGTGATATTTATTTTTTTACAATGACAACGGCTTTATATGCTTGTTGGCTTGTAATTTTTTCAGATTTTATGGAGTGGTGGTTCATGGTGTAAAAAATTAAAATTCGATTTTGGTTCATTTCGGCTCAACATTGTACCTCTTAATATTTATCTGTATCTTGAGTATTACAATTCATATAGTAAACAGTACACAAATGAAAAATCAATAACTCTCTCTACATTGCAGTAAATAAATCCTGTGTATTTAATAGGATTACGTAATAAATCTTCATTGCTGTCGTCGTTCACTGTAAATATAGACAATCTAAGCATAATATGATGATAGTTAATTTTATTTTTTTTATCTATTTATTTAACGTCAGCCTATTTCCGCTACCAGGGGCCTATCACCGACGCCAGGAGACGAGCTACCACCAACCTTAAAATTTTGCCGATCCTCTTCTCGTAAGAAGAGTAGGGATGTTTTACTTGTCTAACATTTAATGGACAAGGGACCGCCTGCTTTACATCCCCTCCGAAGGATGGTATATATACAAAAATACAAATCAAATATAAAAATATGCGGCATTAGGTTAGTATTAGATAAACAAAAAATCCTGTCGATTTTGAAAATTTTAAATATTTTAATTTAAAAAATTGTAACTGAAGGAAATTGCGACCTTTAATTAGACAAAAACAGAAATACCGCAGAGTATACTGACAAGCCTTTAGCTAACTCTGCAGGAATCATCAGGGGATTCTTAAAACTACAAAAATTTATAAGTTATACTAAAAAAACTACTTACTTTCAGAAAACTGCGAAGATTATTTAATAAGTTTAACAAATATATATAGAAAGTTTCTAGTTTCATTTTAAAATATTTAATATCTATGTATTCCAATAATTCAGAACACTTCAATGACTTAAAATTCACATTTGGAATAACCCTGTGTAAAAATAGTTTCAACAAGTGATTTTAAAATTCACTTCGAGCATTTTATATATTTCAGTAGAACTCGAGTCGTACTATTAAAGAATTAAAATCCTCGTTCCTCTATATTATCTTTACAGTGAACTTTTTACCTTCATTTGAACTGTTATAACTAAAAGTTGGAGAAATATTAGCTCTGTGTTGAGTGGCAATTATAATAATTTTTCCATATTCAACTGAAAAGTGGTCACTTTACTATTATCATTATCAAGCTAGGTGGTATGTAAATGATTATAACTGAAACGTGTATAAAAATTAGAAAATCTAGCAGCTATTATAAATTTTATCTTCATTAAAGAATTCTATATTTTACAACGATCTCAAACTGTTTTGGAAAAAGTTAATTACAAAAATAAGTTGCTATCTCCATGCCATATGGCACAATTGAGAGGGTGTCGTGTTTACAAAGATTCATTTGGTAATGGATTGGTGGATGAATGTGTGTCGAGAATGAGACAAAATGGGAGCAGTAAGGGGGTAGAAGTATCGGGTTAGACTGGGTTAAATGCAGAGAGGAAAACAATCGAATTACAACATAGTGGAGTCAGTGGAATAACAGCGGTTTTAATGCTTTTCTTAGTTGCCGCTGATGACCCAATAAATAAGAAACTGAAAGTGTTTGAGCAAGTATTATTCGATGCATTTATGTGCTTAAAGTGGAGGGAATACTGTGTCGGAAGGATCGTGATTTTTCATTATTTTCAGGCAGAAGTTTAATGGCCTTATCATCAGAGCTCGGGAATTTTCTCTCTGTGACGTCAAAATCAGGGTTGGCTCTAGGTCAGCGCGGAAAGATTTTTATGCAAGTATGACACAATAATATGTTTTACCTTGTACAAGGAGATCGAGAAAGACTGAACGTGTCGCTCCCTAAAGATTGTTTTTGTGCCGCCTACATACTGCATACATATGTACTATTTTCTGGTACTTTCAACATTTTCACATTGGCGACAGTAACCTTAAATATAGTCAATTACAGTATTTACACAAAATGCGAGTTTCTTTATTAACTTACCACACAAGTGACAGTGAACTGATTACGTTGAAAAACATTGATTTATTAGTCAAAAAGGGAGATAAATGATAAATCAAACACAAGCCAATAATAATAACATTCACGAAAATGACAGATCAGACTGGTAACAGTGATTAGAGAACCAGTCGTTACTCCTAGCAACATATGAAATTAGTTCTTAGAGAATTCCGTAATATCGAAAGTTAATATGGTCAGTTTATTATAAACACTCACTCGAAGAGGATGGGGGATGTAATATTGAACTAACACACACTCGCTACTTTAAAGTAGCACTTGTCTGAGAAGCACAAGATAATTTTGTATACCGTCGACTCTGCATAATTTCATGCTAAGTTTGTAGATATATACATATATATGGCTAGATTTGTAAACAACGTAGTGGAAAAGTTTATTGATGACTAACAACAAAATCCTTAACTTTGCCTGTTATGTATGATTTAATATTATATACAAATGGTTTATTTTATTGGGAAAAAAATGTTTTATGTTGCCAGCAATTTATTGGGCTTTTATATTTAATTATGATGAAAATAAACATAATAAACACGTCACACATATTAAACAGAACAGGAAAGTATGCGTTTGATTCAAAATTGTTTTTTTTTATTTGCTAGATATCTATTACATGTTTTTGTAAAAACCATTACCGTTTTTAGTTTAAATTTATTACCAAAAATACATTGTAGCTGGCAATGATGAATATAATATTATTTCTATATGAGAGCCGTCCGTCTCTGGCGCCGAGATAAAATTTCCCAGCCCTGTTTATCATCAGTCTTAGATAAGAAATCTTATCTCTTCAGTTCAACAAAGAACTTGAATTCTCCTCGTTCACATTTTTGCATAGGCTCGAAAAATGATTGAGAATGATTTATTTTGACCACGTCCTATTGAGGTTAGATGGTTGTTTTCTTTTGTATTTATAGGAAGTTTTAATATCCTTTAATTCACCTTTAAACCGCTTTTACGTGTGATAATCAGCGACGACAGTCTTTCAAGAAAACTGAAAAGTGTCATTAGAAGAAAAGTTTCGGCGATGAATTTATGTAAAACTTGAATCCCGCTGGCAGCAGAGACCAACTTTTCGGCAATTTTACACACCAAGACACTTAATTTTACGATAAGAAAATGTAATGACAAAATGTCAGAAAAGCATTTTCTGAATGCAAACTTTAGATATTTGAATCGAGTTACACGTATAATAAAATACTGCAAAAGTTTGCTACTTTAACTAGTTCTAGCATGCTGCAATAATAAAAAAGTATTTTGCATCTTTGGAGTGACGTTACGTTCATAATAAAACGTGACAGGAAAATATTAGCTGAGTTTGGAGTTATCAGAACAGAGAATAAAACAATCCATAACCAAGGAGCATAAGTAAATTTGAGGTCTGACGTAGGCCTCCTTTAACCAGGCCCAGATGTATTTTACTTCCACATCCAGTGAAAGTATAGTAACGACAAAAATTTTTTTTTTAATTTTTGTTGTTTAAATAGGCTTAGAATGCTATAAAACGTCGAAATTTTAAGTCTGGGAAAAAAATGTCTGCCTGCCTTATTTTTTTTATGCGCACGATTACTCTGGAACCGTTTAACATATTGACTTGAAATTTGGTACACATATGTATTTTAACGAGATCTGGAACTAGATTATATTTTTATCTTATTCCGTTGAAGGGTTGGGGGTAAATGGTAAACAGGTAAATCAAGCTGGTAAGAGTCCATAAAATTGGTAATTAGTATATACAAGACACGGTAATGCTTCAAAAAAATGTTGGCATTAGCCACCCCCTATTACTACCCTCACCCCATTATGAAAGGTGGTGAAAAAAAATTGTGATTTAGTGAGTGTACAAGAACCAAAGGCCTCAAAATATTTTTTTACTCCATCCATCCCCACTACCCCCACTCCACTACCGATGTGGGATATCGTGTTATGGGTTTTTGGGGTAGACGGTTTCAAATATTAAATTATTAAAGTTCCATAAATAATTATTTCCACATACAAAATTTTTTCGTTGTGAGAGAATTGGGTTGCAAATATGGATGTGGAAGTCGTGATTCCTTGGGAAGAGGTTTCTTTATTAAAATGTGGTTACTGACAATGGAAAACGTATCCGCAATTTATGCAACACATTAAGTGCATTTTCTAATTCTCTAATGTTTTTTTATTTTTTCATATACGGACTATACCGGGTGCCGCAGGTTAATGGCTCACAACTATATTTCCTTCATCTTTAACTCATCAATTTGACATTTTGGGAGCATAAACTACTGCTAATAATGTATTTTTGACATAACAAACAATATGATATCACTTCGGTTTGCCAGGAATGGACTCTAAAATATATATTTTTAAACGTATATTTTTACATATTTGGATTCAGGATAACATTCTGAGTATACCATTATGGTTCCGTGAATTTTTTAAACCCTCTTTATACCTGTGCTATTTCTTTTACAATTTTGCTTCATTCAAAAATTTAAAAAAATAGTCTTAAAATAAATTTTATTGAACCTTAACCTAGTTACCTTCGCGATAAGAGTTGATATATTATAAAACAAAAGAATGAATAACAATATTTGTAAACAGTTTTTTAGCGACAGACTTTTATCAATTATTGACACATGCTCGAGTTGATACAATGCTCCGTCAGATCTGCTTTGTATCAACTCGACCTACTTCAACTTCAATGGAAGCCTATATAAACAAAAAGAGGGAGCAGCAATGGGTTCACCTTTATTACCAGCACTCGCCAACTTATTTATGGAAACATTTGAAATATACGCCTTGGTTAGGTTAGATTAGGTCAGGTTGATATGTGAGTGGGCTGGTAACAGACCCTCCACTGTGACCATCTGGTCTATTCTGGCTCACTCCTAATTATATTTCACCCAATAGATTCAGCTTTTTAATAAAGCCGACTACCTTATTGGGTGAGAGATTGTCCAGGTCCTCTGGCAGCAGTTGTCCTTTGCTAAAAAGTGAGAACCTGGTTCTTTCTGCAGCAGGACATATAACATGCGCTGCCGTTTCATCCCCCTCCAAACACAGTCGGAATTCAGCGTTGTCCGCTATTCCTAGTCTGTGTAGGTGGTGATTTAGTCTGCAGTGCCCAGTGTGCAGATCAACTAGAGTTCTATTTAACTCTAGTAGTTTTTTAGTTTTTGACTTCAGAGGGTATGTAATAAACTCCTGGTAGTTCTTGCCAGTACTGGAGGATTTTCCTCTCGGCCTAGGCTAAGATGGTTGTTTTCACAGTGCTTGGCGATATGCCAAGCACTGGTTCTGGTCCGATAAATGATAACGCACCTTCCTTGGCTAAGGAATCGGCTATTTCGTTGCCCTTCATGCCAGAGTGGCCCGGTATCCAGACCAGAGTTAATTTGTTATATCTGCCCAACCGAGCTAGAGCCTTTAGGCAGTTCCAGACCAATTTGGAATTGCACCGATGTGAGCCAAAATCTTTGATAGCTGCTTGGCTGTCTGATAAGATAATCTTATTGATCTGTGTCTAGGATGCATCTGTTCAAGCCTCCTTGTACACAGTTCAGTGACATGAACTTCTTCCTGAATGACAGTCGCATAATTACCCAGGCTCGAAATAATTCTTATCTTTGAGTTGCGGCTGTATGCTCCAGCTCCCTCAGGGGTTTTGGAACCGTCTGTAAACCAACAGATGTCTGCTCTTTTTAGGACGGTTTTGTTCCGATCCTATTCATCTCTTCCAGGAAACAGAACGTTAAAGGGCAGTTCATAGTTGGTCACGGTAGGCATCACATCTGAAAGCATTTCCAGGATGTCATGACACTCCATGTCATCTGACAGCCTGTTGCACATGATGCTAGCCTGCGGCATATTAATTACCGCTTGTTGAAGTCTGTATATTGACCACCTGGCCTCTCTCTCCATATCAGAGGGGGGTAGATCGCGGGCGTAGATACGCCCTGGACAACTACTAATTAAAACCGAAATGTTGGTTTCGATGTGAGGATGACACTTTCATCATATGGCAGCATGGCCCTGAGGAGCTGGAGAATTTCAAGGATATCTAAGCAACTTACATCTTAGGACCAAATTCACCATGGAAGTAGAAACAGATAGGAAATTCCCATTTCTGGACGTAGACGAAGAAGAACAATGGAGGATTAGGGCACAAGATATACAAAAAATTGACGCACACCGACATATACCTACACACTAACTCATCATCACCCAGCACAAAAACAGGCCGTCGTTAACACACTGGTACACATAGCAAAGCAAATTTGCGAGACAGGACATCTCCAAGAGGAATATCGGGCTTTGAAAACGTCACTACAGAAAAATTGATACAAACAGAAGGACATAGACAACGTCATAAAGAAACAAGATACAGCCAGGACAGAAGAAGAAAGAACAGCTTACCTACCATATATACAAGGATGTACGGATTGGATCGGAAGAGTATTGGATAAAAAGAACATCAATGTAATTTATATTTCGAAACACAGCATTTTCCCAAACACTAAGGTCCAGAAGAACTGAAAACACCAGAAGTATATAGCATTCCATGCTCCTGCGGATAAGTTTATATCGCAGAGACCAAGCGACGTATAGACACCAGAATCAAAGAACACATTAGCTATACAAAGAATGGAAATTCTACAAAATCAGCGGTTGCTGAACATTCAGAAGAAACCGGCCATTTGATAAAATTTGACGAGACAAAGAAATTAGCCAACACCAAAAATTATTGGCAAAGAAGATACAGAGTATAATCCACTGTTTTCTATTTTATTCAGATTTTGCATGCACGTTCAAAATTGTCACACCTATGGGCGAAATGGATTCTAGCTCAAATGTGGAAGGAGTAAACAAATAAAAACCGGCAACAGAAGTGAAAAATGTTTTTGTCTCGATTGTTCTGGACGAGGACCAAAATTGAGTACTGTGGGCCGTATTTTTGACCTATTTAATTACTGCTCCTGATGTGTTGCTTCCAGATTCCTGTCCCTTCAATGTTTATTCTTTTCGATTTCATTTTTCAAATATATTGCAAGTTTATTTTTTCTCTTTTGGCAAAATTGAGCCTATTTAGCAAATTGATAGAAAAAATGTACGTCTCTAATCTTCAGTTGAATTTTATTTCATACTTTCAAAGTCTCTTGAAGTCGGTTCCGTTTTTTTAAATATTTTCTTTAACGTTTATGGATCTAAAGAAGTGCTGACAACACAAGTTCAATGCCAGCAAAATTAAATACTCCGCCCTGCGTCCTAGAGGGTTTAAAAGCTACAACCCTCAGAGTTGTAAAATGACGAAAATGCTCAAGGGCTCAAGGACGTACTGCAATTAATGTAAGAACACTTGAAGATGTCGGTGTAAAATACACATAAAATCACATCTCTAATGAAATACTGGCTGTGTGGAGATCTCACTTCTCAATATTGGCTTTTTTGTCTGTTAACAAAGCCGGCAATTTAAAAGGGAGGGAAGCATGGCGTTCGGTCTTTTATTTCTGTACCAATCAATGAAGCAGAGTATTTCTTTATTCTGGTTGAAAATAGATGTCATATTTCTGATATAATTAGTACTTTGTTAATTACAACGTGTAAGATACAGTTAATAAAATTAATTGAATGTACCCGTATTTTGAAAATTTAAGTATGCACTGTCATGCGCAAAACAATGGGATAAGTCTTATAACGTATTTTTGCTAAAATCTAGTTGTGTACAATGTACACAACTAGATGTACAATGGCCCATCTCTATAGGGGGTGAATTTTTTTTGCGTATTTTTTAAGTCTCACCCCACGAAAATATACTATTATACTAGGAATAATTTATGTTAAAGTTTCAGATAATTCGGTGAACGGTAACCCGTGCCGCATTCAGGTAGAAATTTGTAGATAAGATTTTATTACGGTAATACACTTAAATTTTACTTAAAATACAAATATCTCTTTTCTCATAATGATTTATTGGTGTAATTATTTCCTAGAAATTATTTGTTTTGGAAGTTTGAAAATATAGTGCACCTACGGTAGGTTTTTATGTCAGTTTGCAATTGTGTTTTACAGTGGTGACATTATAAGTTCTAGCATACGTTCCTTTTTGAAAAAACATTTAACGATGGCTGATGTTAGATCCTTACGAAAGGATACTTTCATTTACTTAGTTGGACACTATTCGTCACAAATCATTGGCAATAAATTGCCCTCTAATAGACAAGTATTACAAGTGCTCTTTTATAACATTCGTGAAGTGAAGCTAAGTGTACATGAAAGTGCTAAATTAACAATAAAAGAGGTGTCAGTTTTTTGGGATAAAGCTCGCATTCCGACACGTCAGGATTTTCATTGTGTTAAACAACTAGATAAACTTTATGCAGAGTGGAGGGCCTTACAAAAATCGGCTAAAGGGGCCAGTGCGGGAGGTAAAGAAAAAAATTTCGTTGAAAAATTGGACGATCTTTTTGACATTTCTCATGCAAATGCATTGGAGTTGATGAAAATAGATGAAGATAAGCAGTTTTTAATTAACCAAAGAAAAAAGGGACGTCCTGGATTTATGCATGGTATTAATTACCAACTTGCTTCTCAATAAAAATCAGCTGAGGAGAAATTACAGAAATTATCCGAACGAATGCAACGAAGTCAACAAGAAAAGGCTAGATTAGAGGAAACAGTCACCTGTCCATCATCAAGTAGTAATTCAGCCGACTCCAACGAAAATGAAGATGAAATAATCGAAGCCCAAGAAGAGTTGTTACCAGACCAGCCTGGCCCGTCACAGCCAAAAAAGAGGAGATTGTATGGAACATGTAACATCATCACACCAAAAATAGCCGCTGCATTTGATGCTTGCAAAATAAGCGACAGGTATGGAGTCCATATTTTGACGGCAGTAGCAGAAGCACTAGGACATGACACCACATCTTTGTCCATCAGCAGAACCACACTTCAGCGCTCTAGACAACGCATCCGCGAAGAAAGAGCTGAAATATTAAAAACTGCCTTCGGTAATTCTGAATTGCCGGCCCCAGTCATCCATTGGGATGGAAAACTTTTACCTTCTCTCACTGGAATGGGAAATATCGATAGACTTGCTATCTTAGTTACTAGTGGAGATATTGAACAACTACTTGGAGTACCAGCTTTGCCCAATTCAACTGGAAGAGAACAGACTGAAGCAGTTTATGATGTGCTTTGTGAATGGAATTTGGACGAAAAGGTAATAGCTTTGTGTTGTGATATAACAGCATCAAATATGGGTTATATAAATGGGGCAGCCACACTATTGCAACAAAAATTAGAAAGAGATATTCTATATTTTCCTTGTAGACATCATATTTTTGAAGTGGTTTTGAGAAGTGTGTTTGACACAAAAATGCCTTCCTCATCTGGTCCAAATGTGCCACTATTTAAACGTTTTAGGGAATTTTGGCCTAAAATAGATCAAAATAAACTAAAAACTGGATTTCAGGTATCAAAAATTAAACACATTTTACAACCAGTTAAAGCCGAAATTGTAAAGTTTCTAAATGCAGCTTTAACTTTGCAACAGCCTCGTGATGATTATAAAGAATTTTTAATGCTTTCTAAACTTTTTGTTGAAGAAGAGCCCACTCACACGACATTCTATTAACCAGGGGCATTTCATCATGCACGTTGGATGGCCAAAACCATTTACTGTCTAAAAATATTTTTTTTCCAAGATCAGCTCCAACCAACTAAAAAAGAAAAAATAGGTATTGAAGATATATGTCTCTTTATTGTAAAGGTTTATGTAAAGGCCTGGTTTACAGCGTCATTTGCTAGTAAAGCACCGCTTCATGACTTAGACTTTTGTAAAGAACTCATTAATTATCAAAATATTGACAAAGAAATATCTCAAGCCGCAAGTAGGAAAATAGTGAACCATTTGTGGTACCTTAATTCAGTAAATGTTGGCTTATCTTTCTTTGATGACGATATTTATGTTACACTTAAAGAGA
Source organism: Rutpela maculata (assembly GCA_936432065.2). NCBI lineage: Eukaryota > Metazoa > Arthropoda > Insecta > Coleoptera > Cerambycidae > Rutpela > Rutpela maculata. The sequence goes on along the minus strand of OW386291.2, from coordinate 146,794,999 downwards.
AATGGTTAAAGCTTGGAATAGGAAAGCCCCAAATCAAGAGGGTATTAAACGACTTATGATTAGTAACATTACTGACGTTGAAAACAAGGAAATTCAGGACTTCATATGCGAGAACACTAAACAGTTTTTTCAAAAATTAAGTTTGTCTATGGAATTTTTGGAAAATGATCCAACAACATGGAGGGAAAATGAAAGTTATACCCGATGTTTCAATATTGTAAACAAAATTAAAGTTGTAAATGATGCCGCTGAGAGAGGAATCAAACTTATTACTGACTATAATGACATTTTAACAAAAAATGAAGACCAAAACAGTTTTTACTCCAAGTTGTAAATGATTATAAATCACAGTTTCCAAATGTAAAAAAAGAAACCCTGTCGCATGCTTTGGCCTAGTGCAAAAAATATTGTTTTTATTACTATATGTCTTGTAGATTTAGGATAATATTTGGTACTATGTATGAAAAAAACGGTTCATAATAAAATACACAAAGATAAAACGAGAGTTTTATTTCAAAAACTTCTAGTCTAGTTTTCTTAGACTACGAATTTACAGTAGTATAACACATGTCATAGTCACAACAGATAATGTCTTTGATATTTGTATGACTTGATTAGTCATTCTAAAGATAAATGTTGCTGATTAAAAAAAAAAAAAACAATGCATCAACCAAAGAATGTAAATAATTCCATTTACTTTTATTATTGCATAATAATGCATTCTGCGGCACCCCTTGCCTTCAATTTGCCTCAATAATATTTTGAGGGGACTGTTTTTTCTTCAAATGGAACCATTTGCAGGGGTGAGAAATAAAAAATTTCGATTTCGAAAAAGATGGGCCACCCTAGTGTACATCTATCTATCTTAAATTTTTGTGACATTGTAAGTTATTTGTCAAAATTTATTCAAATAGAGACAGATCTACATTAGAAAAAAATAGATGTCCTATTTTTTTGCTCACGACAGCACCAGAAGCAAAAATTTTCCAGGAAGTTTTTTATTTTTTATTTTCCTCGCTTACTGAAGGAAAGTAGAAAAAATTACCCCCCGAAATTTGTACAGATTTTCATATTTCAGACTATCTAGATTTAATTACGAAAATTAAAGTCTTTACTTACTTTACTTGTCTAGTGTCTGCCTGTCTCTTGGCCCTATATCTACAAAACTATTAGACGCAGAAGAATAAAATTTGGTAGGCAGTTGACGACATCCTGCCAACGAAGAAATGGGATATATTTCCAGTGAAAAATGAACATTTTTTTAAACGTTTAAAAACATAATTAAGCAAAAAATTTGACGGAGAATAATAATATTTGGCTTGTAGTTAATACAATTTTCAATGAAAAAACTTTTAGTGAAAAACATACAGGGTGGATACTCTTAAAAAAATAATTAACAAAAAAATGAGAAGGAAAATAATACTTTGCATGTAGTTAATGCAACTGTCAAGGAAGAAGCCTGACAAACTTTAATGAAAAATATACAGAGTGGTTACCAAGAAATATTAAAAAACTATGGTGAAAATGATATCTGAAATGTAGCTAAAACTATTACCAAAGTTGACAGACTTTTACAAATATCTAGAGTGGTCACTTTAAAAAACCGCTGCCCGAGGAATCACTACTTCCACATCCAGATTTTCTATCCGTCTCTTACAAAGAAAAAAAATTCATAGAAACAAATCTTTTAAGAATTTTATGAATATTAGCGTGGCGTGGCGGCTTAGCCTGCAAGACCAAGTGAATGCTGCATTTCAAAAATTACATATAAACATGTTTACCCTTTCACAGCATGACATCAAATATTAATTAGTAGGTTATCTCTATTTATCCATATTTTAATCTTGTTTTATCCCCCACGTCTCACCTTGTCATCCCCTGTCCCACCTTCCCCTAGTTACCCATAAATTACCCTCACCAGCTAATTACCAACTACCCCTAAGCCACGCCCCCACCCCCTCCCATAACATCTCAAAATGGGTGGAGGGAGGAGGTCTAGGACTTATTGTAATACCCTACTCCTGCGAACTTTCGAAAAAAAATTCTCGTACTTTCATTTTAAATTGTATTAATGACACTAATATAAAGACAAAAATAGCATTAACGAGGAAGAACTCAAGAAATTGCGCTTATTGTTTTCCTTTTGTGTAGGCAGATGAACCTCATAACTGTATTTTTGGCAAATAGTTTCTAGAGCCATTATCCGATTATGTATTATAGACCATGTGCCAGACCTACCAGTCATTATAATTTCGGGGGACTGAATGAAACCTTTACCACCGGTTTCTGGGGTCATATGGAGCAAAAAATCGGGGGGGTCCATCATGGGGAGGTAGCTTTCAAATATGGCGGCCGTTCAAAATGGCGGCTCAACTATGAATTTTTAAATTCAATTATCTCGAGATTGCATGAAGCAATCTTGAATTTCTTTTTTTGTAAATGTAGGTGAATGAACGAACTATAGTTTTGTTCCCAATGTTTATGGCCGAAAAAATAGTATTTATCCGTCAAAACTCGAAAAAACCAAAAATAAGGATTTTTTAAATTTGCGGTTTGCTGTTTATTGGACTAACGGTTGAGTATATTGAGAACATGTTCTGTATACGGGTTTTAGAGAAATATCCCGCCTTTAAAATGCAAAAAAGAAATTGAAGACCGGATGAACAGAACCCGAGATATCGAGATTCAAAGCAGACGGGGCGGGGTTGAGCGCAATGACAAAGCGCTCAGTGCTTTGAGCACCGTCAGGCAAGACGAGACGGCCAGCCATATTTGAAAGCAATGATATGTGAACAACTAAGAGAAATAAAAATGCCTTGTTATAGTTATTAAGGTACCAAGGGTGTTATAAGGATAATAACGCACCGAGGTCGGCAGTGTACAATCCCGAGGGCCTCTGGCCCGAGGAAATGTACGTCGACCGAGGGCGTCATTATCCTATAACACCCGTGGTGCCTTCAACGTTTAATGTCCTGCAAGTCTGTTATATAATTCGAATTTTTTTTTTTTGACATTTACAATTTATTAATTTGACATCTATTATGTTAAGAACGATTTGATTTAAAAGAGAGTAAAAATCAAAATTGTTTGTAAACGCCGCCGTTGCATAGCAACGCATTTTGTTTGTCAATAACGCTATCATAATTTGCTTGTTTTGGGTTGTATTATAATTTTATAATGCCCTAGGGCGTTATAGATATTCATAACGCCCTAGGGCGTTATTTTTCATTTAATGTATCTCAAAATAGGGTGGTTATTGTAAAATAACAGACTTGTAGGACATTAATATTATTAATAAACTTGAATTTATTCTTCTTCACTAGAGTCACTATTGCAGCTATTGTAATTGTACTCTTCCTCATCTACTGTTGCTTTGGTACACCCCTTGCACCCACAGTTCTCGGTGCATTGGATTTGAGTTGCTAAGCACGAGCAAGTTTCTGGTACACAGTTCCTCTTGCAGTGGCACTGCAAAAGGAAAAATACGCAATCCGGTGCTGGCAAGTCTTCCATCCACTTGACGCATAAGTTACCAGAAATGTCCTTTTCCTACCCATGAGCAAAGGGGTCCGGAATTATGGGCCTGATTTCCAGGCTTCTGAGCCATATTCCGGCCTGGTAGTTGGCACGTTTATTGTGCTGTCTCAAGGTGTCTTTACAAGGAGGCATTTGGAAACTCTCAATTTGCCCATCCTTCCCTCTGAACATCTGGTAACGCAGCTCATCAACAGGTTTCACCTTGCATTTAGGCGCATATAACTGGCAGACAAATTCCTCTATGGTGTCATCAACATCATTAGACAGCACCCAATCTCTGCCTAACTTGCTGAACGCAACTCCTACCTATATTCAAAAGCTTCTTGAGAAAAGTCGTTGTCAATTCGTCAAACGTTTTTTGTTCTCCTTTGATGGACTGAAGTACAGCCATTGCATCAATTATGCAGGCCGAATCTTTTTTCGAAAGACTGGCAGGGGTAATGTATTTTTCCAAGTGATGGGCAAACACTGATTTGCAAATTTCCATGGAAATGGTGCCAGAGGATATTTGAACACTTCCTTCATATCAAGTTTTTTATTTTCTGCGATATAAATCATTTTGCTGAATAGATTTCGGTCGCATCGGAGGATTACTTCTTTGTTTTGAACCTTGGTCGTTTTGCTCGTCTTTGGTCTGCTGTGCTCAGCATTAACATAGTGCCGTGCTACAGCCTGCTTTTTTAGACTGAAACCCTTAGTACCTCCAGCAGTTTGGGTGTCTTTGTTCACAGTCTCTTCGCTGGCTTGGTCTACGGGAATTCTAGAAAAAGGGTTTTTGCTTCTTAGTTGTACTCCATCTACAAAATATTGGCGAACAAATTAACAATTTAGTTAATTCAATGAAGTGGTATGATAGATAGCGTGAGTAGTTCACCCTATCCAGTGCAAGACACCAAGGCACCATTTTTTCAACCGCAGCTAAGAACAGAAACCAATTTCCTTCCCGATTAGTTCGAAGAAAAGCGAGAAGTAGCTCCACTAGGTCTATATATTTCATCCAAAAGGACGACATTGCTCCATTACTTGTACGAAGATGTGTCAAGTAGTTGTCAAAAGACTTTAGAGTGGCTTGAACATGTTCATCTTGAAGAACAGAGTTATGGGATGCATGGTTCGTCTCACGGCTCAGAGAAGTGAAGCATTGAGAGACGTAGGAAAGGTCTAACTCATTTGTATCTACCCATTCCAAAAACCCAGAGTACAGATGTCGATTTAAAATATCACTGAATCAGCGAAACGGTGATTTTTGAAATTGTATTTGTGATTGGCCGGATGCAGTGAATTATGAATCGATAATTCACTACAGTGAATTATAAGTACAATTTTTCACCAAAAAAATGCTAATAATTGTCATATAATTAAATAGGTGTAGAGCAACCCTATTATTTTAAAATACAGTATTAATGCTCAACCCCGCCCCGTCCACTTTGAATCTCAAAATGTCGCGTTCTGTTGATCCGATCTTCAATTTCTTTTTTGCGTTTTAAAGGTGAGATGTTGTTCTAAAACCCTTATTCAGAACACGTTCTCGATATATCCAACCGTTAGTCCAATAAGCAGGAAAACGTAAATTTCAAAAAACCCAATTTCTCGTTTTTTCGAATTTTGACTGATAAAAACTGGTTTTTTGGCCATAAACATTACGAACAAAAATGTAGTCAATTCATTAATCTACATTTAAAAAAAAAAGAAATTCAAGATTGCTCCACCCGATTTCGAGATAATTGAATTTAAAAATTCGCAGTCGGGCCGCCATTTTGAACGCCCGCCATATTTGAAAGCTACCTCCCCATGATGGACCCCCCCGACTTTTTTGCTCCACATGAGCCCAGAAACAGCTGGTAAAAGTTTCATTCAGTCCCCCCAAATTATAATGATTTTAGGAGGTCTGGCACATGGTCTATTACTTCCACATCCAGTGGAAGTACAGTAACGGCAAAAAATTTTTAAAAAATTTTTATTGTTCAAATAAGCTTAGAATGTCATGAAACGTCGAGATTTTAAGTTTGGGAGAAAAAAATTTTTCTGTCGGTCTGTAACTTTTTTTGTGCGCACGTTTACTCTGGAACCGTTTGAGATATTGACTTGAAATTTAGTACACATATGTACTTTAACGAAATCTAGAACTATATTATATTTTCGTCTTGTTCCGTCAAAGAGTTCGGGGGTAAATTGGGGTGAATTTGGGGTAAATAGGTAAATCAAGCAGGTAAGAATCGATAAAATTGGTGTTTAGTATATAAGTACAAGAGAAGCTAAGGTTTCAAAAAAATTTTTGGCATTAGCCACCCCCATTACCACCCCCACCCCATTATTAAAGGGGATGAAAAAAAATGTGATTTAGTGTGTGTACAAGAACCAGAAACCTCAAAATATTTTTTTACTTCATCTACCCCCATTACGACCCCCTATCACCACCCCCACCCCGCTACCGATGAGGGGTATCGTTTTATGGGTTTTCATAAACAATTATTTCCACATACAAAAATTTTTCGTTGCGAGTGACTTGGATAGAAAATCCGTATGTGGAAGTAGTGATTCCTTGGGCAGCGGTTTTAATTTTAATGTCCCATTATATGCAATTTCTCCTCGCATTTTTCTTCAGCATATGAACACTAATTTAAAATTTCTTTGGAATACACAAGTTTTGAATTTTATTTTTTAGGAGACACATGTCATGATTTTAAAAGTTGCAACAATTATTTTCTAGTTCTACCCAATGTAATTTATATTTTGATCAGACAGAGTAAAATCACTGATATCATAAGTGAAACTCCGTACTGCAGCAGGTTCATTTTAACAATTCTATTGCGGTCAAACTAAATACAGCGGCAAAATAAATATCATAATCGAAAACTTCCTTGACCTTTAACCTTCGTTTCTCATCACTATGCCACCCTTGTATCTTTCATAATAAAAAAGTGACTCACATACTATATTTTATAGCGCTTTTTCGCATATTTGCACCACAAATAGTTTAGAAAGTGAAAAATGCGTTTCGCATTCCCAGGCTCATCAGTGCCACACGGTAGAGAAGGAATGAAAATGCAAAAGTTTCAACCAGTACTTGTAGAGTGTAACCACTAGGAGTATAACAGTGCCAACTATGCAAGCTGGTAAATGTTGTTCAGAAGTTCGAATATTTCAAGTCATCACAAAAACTGCGAATGCAGATTACTACTTCTAATACAATCCACGCGTATGTGCCATGGATGTAAATAGTAAAGCTAGCGTACCATAGATGGCGCACTAGACTGTTCTGACTTTTCAGTCTGGTTGTACATCTACACTTTTCAATGCAGCAAAAGTTTAGGTATATATTTTTTTATAAAATAATAACATCTTGGTAAAGCAAACAAGAAGGATAATAGAGATCATAGAGATCATATATTGATGAAATTTGTGATATCGAGTAAGAAAAAATATTTTTGTGTTTTCCTCCAATTTCGCAATTTCGAATTAACTGGCTAATCCGAAACTCGAATTCGGCAGAAAATGTTACGCAAAAATGTGTTTTCTGTTTTTTTATTATCCTTTTGTCGACCCCCCCCCCCCCCAAACCTTTAAAATTCATCCTAACTATCATTCGATTCCCTAGTATGAATAATAAATTGGTGGACATTGTCGTTAAAAAAAAAAGAAAAACCGAAATTTTGTTAAAATATCTCAGGTATTTTTCGCAATATCTTTAAAAACGGAACAACATTTTTATTTAACGCTCTGCTTCTCATTAGCGGGACTTTTCCAGACTCCAGAAATTTTTGTCTGAAAGCAATTCTTCCCGAGAATGATGCCTAGTAATTAATTGAGACCCTGTATACGAGCATTTTATGATGCGTGATGATGTTAATATGTTAGCGTCACGTTCTTATGAATTATCAACATAGAAATTCAATATATTTCATTTTATTATAAGGCCTAATAGCATGCCAACCTAAGATTATCTCTGATTTCTTTCACAACATCCTGGAGACGGTGAAAACCACTTAAGTAATAGTAATCCTCTAATAAAGCTATTAAGCTCAGGACTTAAGGCGTTCCTAGTAAACAAAACGCATTTGCATCTCAATAATACCAACTTATCGAACAAACAGCATATAAATTTAATCGAACTTTCTATTATAGAAAACTATAAAATCCTGTTAGTAATCTCTAAATTACTATATCCAACCACACGATGTGGGAATGCGCATTATTATACTAATTGAGCTTTCTATGCTGCTGATGACCATTGAGAGATCTATGCATCAGTATCTAATTCTTATTAATTAGAATTCGGATAAGCTGTACTCTGTCAAATAATTGTAATGTGCCTAAATTTGTAATAAATCATGATTTGTATGTATTATAACAACGAAGGTCGTTAACTTCATTACATAATTTAAAAATGTTGACTTAAACAGAGAGAGTCGATGGTTATTATTAAGTGAGGCCATCAATATTGGCAAGGTAATCATCACTGATCAATCGAAAATCGATTTTAATGTCAAAATGAAATTGATTTCAACGTGAAATGAATCCAGAAACCAGCGGTAGCGTGAGAGAGATAAATAAAGAAGATATAAAATAATGTCGCGGAAGGAAGGGTACGGGAAAAATCCGTCATGGTACTGTACAAGTTCTTCTGAGCTACAGAACAAGGAAAAAACCGTTACCCAAGGAATCACATCCCAGATATCCTCTATCCAAGTGTCTTACAAGGAAAAAAAAACTTTTATACTATATTTGCACTCCACTATTTGGAAATCGGTAGTGGAGGTCGTGTGGAGGTGGTTGATGCCAAAAAAAAATTTGAGACCTTTTTACACACACATTCAATCACAATTTGATTTTTTTTGTCCCCTTTAGTAATGAGATGTGGATGGTAATGGGTGTGATAGGAGAGGTGGCTGATGTCAAAAAATTCGAGACCTTGGCTTGGCGTACATATACTAAATCCCCAATTTTATGAACTCTTGCTGGCTTGCTTCACCCATTTACCCCCAAATACCTAGGTGTACTAAACAAGTCAATATCAAAACCGTTCCAGGGTAATCGTGCACAAAAAAGAAGTTACAGAACGACAAATAGAAACATTTTTTTGCTCAAATTTAAAATCTTGACATTCTAAGTCTATTTGAACAAAAATATTATTTTATTGTTGCTATGCTTCCACTCCACTACGTAAATAATTTTAGTAGACGAGAGTATCATGAATTATTCCACAATGAATGTCAAACTCTTGCTATGTACTTCACGCTGCCTAAGTTCATTAAGTGTCATATCTTTTCCTGCTTGTAAGTTCTTGTTGAGAGTATGGAAAACAACGTAAACTGTCTAGCTGAACTAGACGATACTCCTACGGGTGCAGTATTTCAGTAAAATGAATAATGCCACCACAAGTTTATGTTTAAACACGGCGGTGCTTTTATATCTCAGAATGTACTGCCATGAATCTTTGATAAATAAGTTAAAAGTCGACAAAACACAATCATAATTCATAACTTAGATAGTGATGTCTTTAATCGAAATAAATCGTTTTTATTTTTCTAAGAATCAATGCGGATGATTTGGCGTGTCAACACAACTAAAACAGTCTCTGTTTTGAAGGTCACAAGTTTTCAAATTACTTTAATTGTGAAAGATATGCAACGTAAAACGCTGTATAATGTTGTTATTTTCTGAAAGGGATTATCTTTATTAAACTCCCCAAAAAGAGACCAAAAGCATTTGCTATTTTATAAAAAAACATATTTTAAAGGTGAAAATAAATAAAAGTGTATCTATTAATTGAAATCAAAAACCTAGCTTACTACTTCTAAGAAAGAGAATAAATGTCAGTCCGGGATATAATAAGGTGAAATTCGTCAATAAACTAAGCGACTTTTGAAATAAAAAATAAGTAATTAACAATGACAAAATTTATTGTAAAGGTGAAAGGTATGATAAAATAAAATTGTACTAACGATTACGGTTACAAACGTCAAAGAGAATGAAAGAGGTACAGAGAGACAGACAGATATATCATATACTTAAAAAAAAAGGAAAATATATACGGTAACAAAGATAAATCCATAATTATTGGCAGAAGGCCACAATACATAAAAACTACTGTAAATCCTTCAAAAAGATAGATAACTAAATTATTAGCTGGCCAACGTATATATTACTAATTGCAAAGATTAAATAACATTTTACTAAAAAACAAATTTTGATATTTTATATCATAAACAGAATTCTACACACACGTAAATAAAGGTAATAACATAGGAACTGAAATACATAGTAGCATTTTAGGCTACAAGATATTTCGAGTTTTTTCCTATTAACTTTTTACTTTCCAGACATTTTTGGAAAGTGATTCTTTGGACTTTTTTTAAGAACTAATTCTCAGTAAAGCGAAGCAGGAATTTAGCTTAATGAAAGTTTTCAGAACGAATGGATTGGTAGAGCACGTAATAAAGTACGCAACAAGGTCACCTGACTTAATACCAATGGACTTTACTGCCGACGGAACAATTAAAGGTAAAGTAAATGTACGCAAGCACGCCTTAAAATAAAGAACAGATGGTTATTGATAGCAATCCACATATGGATAACTGAGATATGGAGGGGAGAATAAAAATAGAACACACTGAACAGATATTATTATTAATTTATTAACCCTTTGTGGACTGATAAAAACCGACAGGGGATATGATTATAGCCCTTATGAACCTTATGATTATCATCAATACACGTAAGTATGTCTACTCTGAGAAAATTCTTATCTGAGTTGGAAAAATTTTTCATGGTGAAGGTATTGTCTACCAGTTCTACTAACATCATTATCCATTTTTTCCAATCCATGTTATTTCCAATGGACAGTTCTCAATTAAAATATGTTTACGCGTACCTCTACACGTGGGACCCTGAGACATCATTGTTCTACCGAATACATAAAACAACTCTTGACAAACGATTCTCAACATTATTTCAGATAATGAAATAGAAGATACATTTTTTTCTGTTACAAAATTTCATTATTTCATTAATTCATTATTTGTTGTTAAATTTCATTTTTACGTGCATAAGCTGGTTCCACAGGGTATTCACTTGTCTACAATGGGTTAAGTTTGTAAATAACTATAACTTAGTGTAATTTTACGATTTTCCATAAATGACATAGATATTGAAACTTAATTTTAATATCGGAGAAACAATGTTAAAAACTATGATTCTGATATTACGAACTTAAAAATTCTCGTTTAAATACTCTCCCAATTTATGCAGTTGAGTACCGTCAAATCAAACAAAATATATACGAAATGTAATAATAAACTAAAGCTATAAGCCATTTGAACCAAATAGAAACTTTGTTCTGAAGTTTTGATTGTTTGAGATGAGTTAGTCCCAGAACGATATTGATCCTAATATAATGCTCGATCGGGGAATGTACCAGTACAAAATAACTTTTGACCTAAACTCTCTTCATATTATAGATTATATGTCGTTTGAGGTAAATATTCTAGAACATTTCAATTAAGAATAACACCACAGTAAAATAAAAATATATGAAAATAACTATTTAAAAACACAATTTTATGGAAAACGCATTAAAAAGCTGCATTATCGATAAAGATCGCTTATTTTAACTACTGAACAGCAGTACATAATAGTGATGTGTCGTTCATGAACGACCCGTTCACAATGAACGGGTCTTCCAAAAGACCCGTGAACGATTCGATCACTCTCTGTGACCCTATCGTTCACATGACCTGACCGAACACGGAATTTCGGATGTATTTTCTACTAAGATATTCACGATCGGTGCGCGGCGAACGAGAACCAACATGTGGAACCAACGGAATTAACTGACCATGTACCCAGCGTGTCGTTCATATGAAGGAATCTTCGTAAACGGGTCATTTGAGTGATTGACCTGGTAAGACCCGGATCACTCAAATGAGCCGGGTCTTACCATCACTAGTACATAACTTTAGTGGCAGTAACGTAATAGTAATTATATGATAGTAAAAAAGAGATCGCATCAGTGACAGCGCCATCTGTTAACGAGTAGAGTAACAATAGACAGAGTGAACAGAATTTATTACAGTTTCTGGCTGCTGGTTTCCGGGTCTTCTTTCGCGTAGACTTGTTTGAATGCTTGACGTTTAAAACATCTTGTCGGGGTCTTCTTCTAAAGCATCACTTCGCTTCAAAAGAAGACCACGACAAGATTTTCGAAACATCAAACACTCAACCAAGTCTACGCGGAAGAAGACCCGGAAACCAGCAGCCAGATCACCAACTCCGCGAAAGCCTTAGTTAGCACCAAGATTATTACAGTTTCGTTAGATTTTTGGCGACTGACTTGAAGTTGATGTGAAATGGAGATTGTTAGATATTAAACATCAACTTGAAGTTGATGTGAAATGGAGATTGTTAGATATTAAACATTAACTGATTAATTAGTGAACCTAACGATTCATTATTGTCTTGTCATCAAAGCTCTGAGTACACGAAAAGTGGGTGAAAAATCGATTACAAGATTTGTCATAAACAAAGTAACAAAACAGACACAACAATGGGGAACAATGTTATAATGATAAGTCTAGACACTAGACGAGTATTCAATCACAAAACACAAAACAATTAAATACGAATACTAAAGAAAGAAAGAGGAAGGCTGAAAATATACTGATATGTTATAGTTGCGACAAGACCAAAATCTTTTTTAACGTCATTACAAACACATTGCACAAGGTTTCATCAAGATACATTCATTAGCACTCAAATTAGAGGTGAAACTCCCCGTTGACTGGACTAAAAGCAATTCTGTAGAGGTAATTCTATTGTCCACATTTACCAATGTAATCCGGGATAAAATAAAGGACGTTGACCTGAATGGTCATTTAACCTGGTGAGAAGAAATACCATCTAGCTCTTATCATCAGCTGTATCTGATATTGCAGCGTACAGTTTATATATATGTCGTGTTAAATGATCGAGATATTGTTTCGCATTCATTTACTAACAGGGTTTTTAAAATTTTTAACAGTACTTACGTTTCCTGGAAATAGGAACATCACATACCTGAAAAGAAAAAAAGAAAAATTTTAGCAAAATAATACTGTAAGATACTTCATGTAGAAGACATCATCTACATACTAATATATTTTACGTTCATAAATGTATTACTAACCCTCATCTATTTCTGTATTTATCGAGTCTAACAGAATTCTAACGGTTTCTTTATTACTTTCTGTGGGAGTGGTTTAACAGAAAAAGGTACATTGAGGGTTCTCATCGAAACGGAATTACTCGATAACAATTGAAGTGAAAAAGATATATCAAAGTTAACTAAATTTAGAGGAGAAGATCCGGTTTACTTAGTAACAATCGAGGCAAAAATGGAGCATCCTTCGTTTTTCGTTTTGCAAAATCATTTATTCATACATAACTGCAAATGATGTAGAGGTTTAGGGAAACAGCACCAACAAATAACCGCGAGGTCGAAAGCGATTGGTAACCACCCCCGATAGCTTAATCCGTAATTAGCCAGAATTGAATCTCTCCAAGGTAACTGTTTCAACAGATTTGCAAAAGGAACTTGTATTTATTCAACATGGTGTGAAAAACTAGACTCTTTGGCATAATCAGGCCTCTTGCGAATTTCACTGTCAAAGAAAAGTGCTAACTTTTTACAACAGAAAGAAGTAACATTGTACTTTTTAGTACTGACTGGCAGTTTGTTATTACGAGACCACCAATTGTCAAGCGTAATAATGTTTTTTTGAAGGTTCTTACAATCAGAGACTGGAGAAATTCTACACAACATAATGGTACACAACATGGTGGTAGTGAACAGTAATGTCTAACAATATTGTTGATAAATAATATAAAAAAGAGGTCCTAAAACTGACCCTTGAGCAGCACCTGTAGAAAATATTTGGATCTAAAGTCTCAATATTGTACAAATTGAGACTCGTATGGCATGACTTACAAAGATTTACTGGGCATAGTCCAACTGCAATCTTCACGTTGCTTAAATGAGAAATTAAGAAAACATATCTCTTTTTATTAGATGGATCTCGACAGTACTTTCTCTCATCATCCCATATTCTGAACATATCTTTAATTTTCTAAAGCTATTTTGGTAGAACGTAAAATTAACGTGTAAGCAATTTTTCTCGGTAAAATTTATCTGAAAATTTTTTTTCGGCACACCTATACAACACACAGGCACAGAATCAACAAATCGACTATGATATGTTTACTATTTTCATGTGAGATTTGGATTTTTGTCACGAGATGTTAAAACTCCAATATTTTATCTGTAGAAAACAGCTGCTTAAGAATTCACTACTTCCACATCCAGATTTCCTATACAAATCTCTTACAACAACAAAAATGCCGATACTATATTTGCACTCCACTATGGGAAAATAATCGTTCATAGAACTTTAATAATATAATATTTGAAATCGTCTACCCCAAAAACCCGTAAAACGATACGCTACATGGTAGTGGGAGTGGTAGAAGGGGAGGCTGTTGGAAACAAAATTTGGAGTCCTTTAGTTCTTGTATGGGTGGAGAAGGTGGCTATGCCAAAAAAAATTTGATGATTTTGGTTCTTGTATACACACTAAATCACAATTTTAATGGGGCTGGCTAATGCCAAAATTTTTTTGAGGCGTTAGCTTGTCTTGTATATACTAAATACCAATTTTATGGACTCTTACCTGCTTGATTTGCCTATTTACCCCAAATTTACCCCAATTTACCCCCAAACCCTTCGACGAAACAAGATGAAAATATAATCTAGTTCCAGATCTCATTAAAGTACATATGTGTACCAAATTTCAAGTCAATATCTCAAACGGTTCCAGAGTAAACGTGCGCACAAAAAAAGTTACAGACAGACCGAAATTTTTTTTCGCTCAAACATAAAATCTCGACGTTTCATGACATTCTAAGACTATTTGAACAATAAATTTTTTTTTTTAATTTTCTTACTATACTTCCACTGGATGTGGAAGTAATTAAACAACATGTTATGATCCAACAGAAGAAAAATATATAAATCTAGCGGAAAAATACTCTCTGAGATATCTAACAGTCTTACACAAATAAACATTAGTTTACCGATTTCAAAGAATGCTTATTCACAGTAGATTTGGCAGCGCGCTGGCAAGTTTAAAAAGGCGTAAAATCCCATGCGGTTTCCTGCCAAAAATAATTTATAAACGCCAATCTTCGAAATCAAATTTTATGGGGCGTCTAGCAGCCCACTTGAAATGGATATGCACAACAGTAAAATCTAAATTTAGTACCGAAATAATTGCATCTATAAATCTTTGTTTATTGTTGCATAAATTACTTGCACGGCTTAGTTAAATTTAAGTCTGTAGATCTTTATAAATCTACACTTTATCCAATTGACTGAGCCATTTATTAAACCGCTCTTTTACTTTTACGTTTAAGGTGCGAGTATTGACTAAATCTATAAATAACGAGATCCGGTGTAAGTGATATTTTATCTTAACTGGTCTTATGTTGCTGTGGTCTCGGCTATTAGGCAATCAATCTCGGATTTTATCATTATAGTTTGAGGAAGCGATAGACTGAATGATTTGTTTTTTCAGCGAAATCGAGTACACCTTCATTTTATTCCCTCGATAAATCTTTAATTCCAAACTGCAGTATGTATAGCAGCAATAATTGCTGCCATATGCCAATGGTTTACGATTATTAAAAGAAGTAAGTAAGCGTGGCTGGAGACCACATATCCTTATTTTTAACGTCGATGTTGACGGGCAAAGCTGAACGATCTCAGACGTAATAATGCCGGAAGAATTTTCTCGGTCACGTTTAGTACATTTCGTAAACTTTTGATTACCGCCATTCAAAGAATTTTATCTAAATTCAAAATTTGAAAATTAGTGTTTACAAACATTATGTAAGTGAGTATCAATGAATCCAGCCAAAAATGACAACTTAATTAAATTTTAAAACAGTTCCGACAAGATCTAACATCAATTTATAAAATTGAAGTTGTTTCCACTAGACATTCCCATTGCCGTTAAAGGATGAAACAAACAAAATACTGATTGTTATTTATATCGTATGTTGCTGTTTCCCACTGGATCAGAAGTTCGAGACGTTTATGTTTTAACGGCGCCGTTGCTTCAAATGCAAGTAGAATGTTTCGCCACGTTATTAATTGTGAAAAGTTTATTAATTTTCACGTCAAGTCATTTGAAAATATACGTTCAAACACAGAATCTCAAAAACAAAAAAAATCCCATAAACAAAAATGGCAGAATCGATGAGTTGTGGAAAAAATGAACATAAACACTTCGTTAAAGAACTTTTCTATTAAAGTTAGTAGTACCATATCTTCATCTTCAATGATTTGGTCTTTATTTTTGAATAAGAAATCTATAATTTAACATTTCCATAGCCCGACTTTGGGCCGCCTTCGCGCTCAAACTATTGAAGAAATACATGCGCCAACACTCACTTTTTATACAAATTTAATTCTCTACAAGTGTCCACATTCAAGTATTTCTCAACTATAAAGGTTCTGACAACTTTTCGGGCCAATGAATCTATACGGATATGACAGATTTAAAAAATGAAAAAAAAACTTTCGAAACCATTCACTTGTACGCCATAAGTATTAGGTTGACTATATCAAAAACAAATCGAATAGAATAACTGAAAATAAATCAAACTATTCGAAATTTTGTCCGTTAATCTGCTTTTTTATATACTGTTAAACAAGGGGCCTACAGTATCTTGAACTTATTGTGCTTTCTCTATCCAGCTTCACCCTACCCATTTTAGTACCCCAGTGTCATTGATTAGGAGATACAGGACTGAGACTGAATGAGCAGAGTATTGATGGTTTCCGGGTGCGCCTGTGTGTGCCCGTAGATTTTATATCTTCTGAGGGCCAATTCTTCACAATTAAATATTAAATGATTCACAGGTTCTGGTTCCCGTTCCCGTCCGCATAATTGGTAGTCCAGGTCGCCATTAAATTTCCCGATTGTGTGCAGGTACTTCTTGACAGGACAATGTCCTGTGAGAAGCCTTAAATCTCAACCTGCTCTTGTTGAGCAGTTCTTCAGTTTGTTTTGGGCATGGCCCTTAACGAATGTATTTCCATGTCGACTTCCTTGGAATATTCCTCCAATGGTTTTGTTTGTTCATGACCTAGTCTTTGATAAACTCTCTGGCTGAGATTTTGGTAATGTACCTTAGCACTCAGAGTAGTTTAACTCTGTTCCGTTCACTTAGAATTTTGAGCCCTTCGTGTAAGTCCAATACCTTGTTAGAGGCGAATGCCACCTGATTGTCTGTCATAATGAAGATCTGCTGGTTAACGTATCGTCGGTTGGAATTTTCGTATTCACATTCAAGTATCGCCAGAATATCTCCCTGGAATAAAGTGGAGTAGTGCCCAGTGCCTAGTGTTGGCACTCGCCCTTGGCCTTTCTCTATGAATTCCATCTCCAGCTCCTGTTTTCATCCTAGACCCGTCAATGTATCATGAGCTCCTGTTGTCCAATCCTTCCCACCTTCAACATATTTGGGCATAACGCATTCAACTTTGCTGTATTAACTCGAATGTTCCTTCTTTCTGCTGTCCTTGTTGACATAAATGATCGGCATCAGCTGTGATGCGCTCACATAAATAGTTCATAGTTTCCACTTCGGTAAGCTTTACTTCATTTTTTAAATGACTCCATCAAAGAATAAAGAGATTTTAAACAAAGAGACTGCGGAGGCCATGTTACCAATCCATCCCATCCAATCCATAATACTTTTTGCACTTGATCAATATATTCTTGAACTACTGGAAGAAAGTGTAGAGAAGTTCCATTGTGTAAGAACATATTAGGTTGGAAAGCTAAGGAGACAATTTTAAGAAAGCCAGGCAGATCACTGTGGAAAAATTCCAGATACTGAAGACCGTCCATTCGATTTCGCAATATTAATAGTCTTAAACGATCGTTGACAATCTGTGTCCAAAAATTTAAGAAAAGAGAAGCTGGAAATAATACCGTTTTATCGTGTGCAAATTCTTCCAGAGACATCATTGTATATCCCATTCCGCAAACATATAGCTTCATCTGTGACTAATATATCAGCTATATTTTGAGCATTTTGTTTAAAAAAACAATTCAAAAAACCTAATCTGTAATGGATACCCTGAAGTACACCATGCTCAAACACAATGAACATGGTAGGGAATGTAGGGATATAATTGAGAATCGTGCAATATGTGTTACATTGCCCTTTGCGACAAACCGTACAACTGTTAGGCGAGCTGCCTTGTACTTTTATGCAGAATTTCTTCCACATTATCTTAAATTTGTTCATCAGCTGTATAAGTAAGTTGTGAACACCTAAGTGCCCGGTCTAGTCCACGATTTGTTGTAAATTTCAATTATCGCGTCCGCATTGAACCATTGGCGTTAAACAGATATGGTTAGGCACGTGTCAGTTGAGAAATCGTTTTGCATATAAGGGGAAGTTGCTGATGCATTTTGCCTCACCATCAATTAAAGTTACGCCCATGAAAATAGTCTAAATTACGGTTACCAATAAAATAACACCGAAAACTGATCTACCACAGGCAGAGTAGTCTGCACACAATTTTATTAACCAACTGAAATATGACGTGATTAATCTATGCCAGGGCAAAAGTAGAGTAGAAGATATAACGTCTGACAACTTGTGAAAACGGAAGGAAGCAGAGGTGCGCAGTACTATCAGGAACCTGATTCCATCTTCAAAGGGCCCTAGATCATTTGAGAAGCATTTCCAGTCTATAGGAACTTTCTTTCATATTTTTGCCAAAACTATCATCATCTAAACTTAACGACAGGATTTCCGGATACCCTGTATATATATGTACATCACTAGGTACGTGCAATGCTGGAGTTTTAATATACAATTATAAAATCTTTCTTCATATCCGTTAGCATATTATCTAAAAATGTCTGAAATGATTTATTAATCTTATTGTGTACAAAGAGAAATAACACATAAAAACTTTGGTAGCCATCATTTATTATGCCGGTCCTGTATATTATCATTAGAGTACAATACAACGAACAAATAATACTCTCATTCAAATTATTTCCCTGTATTTGACTTTTCAATGAAATCACGAGCACACCCGTATATCTTCCCGCTCCGAGCCCAGTGTATACATGACATGTGACTCCGACCCCAATATTTGCTGGTGACATTTTATTTTCATATAGAACACGGTCTTTGAATTCTCGCCACCACATATGTTAGAAGTTTACCAATAAATCGGACACTTTTTGGAGAGTTTTCCGCAACAAATAACTTGATATTAGACGGTGGTTTGTAAGAGAGTAGTGTCGGACGACCACTTATATAGACCAGCGTCTGTCTTGAAAGTCGTGTTGGACGCAGATGAAAAAAATACTATTAAAAAAAAACAATACGGTAATTTAATGATTTATTTATTTTAAAACTGTGGCACTTTAAAAATATTTGATGAAAGTATATACTTTCAACCAACTTTAAAAAAAAGGTTCTCAATTTTACTTGTATGTGTGTGTCCTTGTATTTTTGTTACTGCACTTCCTACCAACATTAGAATATTGAATTCCCTAACATTCCAGGAACAAAATTTTAATTTTCCAGGATCAAAATATGAATATTTACCACATTCTAGTAAACCATGTAGTATTTTGTACAGGGTGGACCGAATTAGATGGAATTTGGGGTTTTCTCTAAAACTATGACATAGACAAAAAGCAATATAGGTGTCCTGAGCTCAATTTTCGAAAAACAAATAATGACGCAAACCGCGATCGCCTATCTTTTTCGACTACCGAGCTACAGAGCGTTTTTGGAAAATTGATATTTTTTGATGACCTCTAGATCTCAATGACCAAGTGTCGAATCGAAAATCGAGTAACACATTCTTAAGGACATTTTTGAGTAGAATCCGTTGCTGATAAGAAGAAAATTATGCATGCCTCAGTTTTCAAGATATAGACATTACTTGCGAGTTTTTTAAAATAAACACCCTGTAAATTATTTCATTATTAGATCACAACTTAAATTAGCTATCCAGCGATATATCATATACCATATTTATCTCTAAAAAGGCGGTTAATTTTCAAAAAATTTAATATATTTGTGAGGAGGCCATGGAAAACTATTAACAAATCTTCTTATAATATAAAATAATCTTGCCAAAAATTAGAAAAATCAATAAATGTTCGAATTGTCTTCCACTGACATCTGTACATTTTTGACACCTTCTCCTTATACCATTTGTTGCATTTCCAATCATGGCAGGAGTTATTCGAAACGCAGCTAATGTTTTGTTTTCCAATTCTCCTATGTTATTAGAACGTTTTCTATATTTTTTAAATAATCCCAAAGCCAAAAGTCGGCAGGGGTTAATATCGGGAGATCTAGCTGGCCACAACATAGAACCATTATTTCCTAAAAATTAAACAATATCTAAACTAATTTTCCAAAAACGCCGGTAGTCGAAAAATATAGACAATCGCGGTAGAATGTGTTAGTGTAGTTATCGCTGCTTTAATTGCAGTTTTAAAAATAGTGATTAGTTTGCCTAGCAATGGTAAAGATGCACAGTTTGGTCGAGTTACATCTGATAACAACCTATACTTTGTTTCTCTAACCAGTGTATGGGTAGTGTCTCCAGCAGCTTTTAGCAGTTTCTGTAAGTACAAAAACATTTATATTTCCCTGTAGTGCATATCAGCGACTTGCTATATCCCTTGTTTTCTTCTGGATATCGTAGCTGTGAATGCTACACTTGGCATCATTCATCATCTGTTGTGTTTTTCGTTTAATTCCACTTCTTTGTGGAATGTATTACTTTCGTGTCTTTCCCGTGTTTGAACAGAAACAAAAATGCCTTCGCGAGTGCGTTGCATTTTCCATTAGAAAAACTTATTTGTTTAGCAAATGTACAGTATTATAATTTGCACAAGCACAGCATTTTGTAAACGTAAATTTAAGTTGAACATGCTATTACGCATTTCATTTCATTTTTTGTAAATACCTTCGCTTACGTTTAGAGACTTGTTTATTGTTTTAAGTATCAAAATATGCTGTTTATTAATACTATTTTGGGTAATGTTTTCGTAAAGTAATATTATGTTGGCCAACTATGTTGTTAGAGTATACCTTGTAGTTTTGATGTATTGTCACCTTCTGCCGAGCCTTATTGTTTTACATTTTTAGCGTACCGTGTACCATTACCTTTTTATGCCACTCTGTCTCCCTGTGTACCATTCATTTTATATAAATTGTTTGTAAAATATTATTATCGCCAGCACATTTTATTTGCCCGCACCCTGTATATCTCTTTGCTCTACCATTTTTATGTAATATATTTGTTATATTTTTAATGTTGGGTTTTAATTCAAAACTATGCTACAATAGTAAATTTAACTTGAGAGCTAGCCAGGTAAATAAAAACTAAAGTATTTCTTTAATCTAGGTAGTATCAGATTAATTAACGTTTTCTTAATTTGTAATAAAGTAAATAAAATTTTTTAATATAAATATAAATGGGATTTAACCCGTTTTAGATTCTGACGAATATACGAACCACCCGTTCTCGAGTTCCCTTCCACACTTCTGTATATCTTACCCTTCAGGAGACCCTGGCCTATAGGGGTTGCCATGTGTAACATATAGGAAGGTCGCACATGGTGGTATCGTTGCTATTCTTATCAGCTCACTGGACACGGTCATTCGTTATCTGGTGTCGACCAGCTGTACTAGACGGCGGGGCTGGTCCAGGTCGAAACCAGGACGTGATCAGAAATAACGACCAGAACAGTCCATTGCCTCCACAGAGATAAAAGCTGTGGGGGTTGATTTGTTAGCACGACCCGCATCTTATTGCCAGTGTTTCGCACTTTACGCCATTTCAGGCATGAGACTGTTCATTTGAACAGATATAAATCTTCCTTATTACACTATTGTTCAAGAGTTTTAGGTCTAAGAACGCAAACGTGGTTTTAGTGAATACTTTACTGCATACTTTGGTTAGGACGGTCAACCCTTAGAAGATGAGCAATAACGTAAATGTATAACAGATAGATAAGCGGTCGGCAATTATAGTTGTAACAGACTGTTTCATTAATGGCCAAGTTGAACATGGTAATTACAATTATAACAAGCTAAAAACGTAATCTTCGCCTATTCACTGAACTTTTTATATAATTGTTACACATTCCATAGGATACTCTTCGCAGTTTTTTGTAAATAATATCAGTTTTAAACATTTTTAATTTTATAGTACGAATTTAGTTGGTAAAAGACTCAGTGCAAAATAAAGTAAAAATATAAAAAAAACATACCAAACCCAATTTGGGTTTCGAACCCGGGACCCTTGAGTCAAAAGCGTAAGAACTACACCACCACCTTAAACGTAAAAAAATGTACATTTTTACATTATAAGACACGAGCCAAAATCATATTTTTACGGTTGTATATTATATTATGAAATGGATATTTGTAAAATATATAAATATTTAGCTATTTAAATGAAATATCATTCCACCAGGTTTCTCTTCAATTACAAAAACATAAAAATCAAACAAATTTTTTTTCAAATTTAAATCATTAATAAAATTTTTATTTACCGATCAATTTTGTTCAAAAACAATAGGGTTCTTCCTCTAGCTAACATTAACTTACTGTCCAAATTTCAGTACAAT
Organism: Rutpela maculata; assembly: GCA_936432065.2. Taxonomy (NCBI): domain Eukaryota; kingdom Metazoa; phylum Arthropoda; class Insecta; order Coleoptera; family Cerambycidae; genus Rutpela; species Rutpela maculata. The sequence goes on along the minus strand of OW386291.2, from coordinate 146,772,737 downwards.
CGGATTTTTCTTTCTGAGTTATCGTGCTTACAAGAAACGTGACGGACGGACGGACGGACAGATTACGAGCGATATTTCCGGTTTTAGAAATGTGCAATATACTCTTCGTTTTCGTATTTGCGAAGAGTATAATAAATAGCGGCTATTCCTTGTAGTAAACTTATAAACAAATTTTTAAGTTAAACAAATAGTATAAAGATGCAAAATTTTCGACATTTTTCTAATTCTAAACTTAGCAAAGGCTACATGTCTAAACCATGAAATTTAAATTCATAATTTTTAGCCATAATTTTGATGGCAGTTCAATTTTCTTTTCAAACATTTTTTTGATATGTGAATACCTTATTATTTTGTTGCTTTTAAAGAATATTGTTTCACCTCTAAAGTATTGTGTTCCTGAAGATATGGATTAAATATAAATGGCAGTATTCTTGATTTCAATTCTCACAACACTATATAAGTTCTTGTAAATATATTTATTATTGACGCAGACTTTTGTGAACGAATTATGAGGTGTATATAATATAATCCTATACTAAAAGAAACCACAATTAAGGTACCAAATCGCAGACACTATAATAACAAAGCTGAGAAGAAAAACTTTCGCTACAGCGCGTAGACGCTACAAAGCAATCACAGACCGATCGTAAACGTTACAATAAAAGAAAATCGAGAAAGCCTTGACGGGCAACTTCTAAAAGTTCTGTAAACACATTTTTTATTTTATCGGCAATTTTTTCAATGATTTAAAGATATAGAATGTTACATATGATCTGACAGGGAACATTAACAAAACGGAAATGTCTTTAATATATTTTCTTGACTTTGTTTTGAAATACTTCCTTTTTCGACTTATATTAATCAAAATAAATACTTTATGCTTCTCCTTTCACAGTGGGTGACAAAGACGAATTATCAAAAATATCTATTTTTTATTAATTCAAATAGAAATTAATTTTAATATTGACGAAACATTTTTATGAATAAATAAAGGCGCCTTAAAAACTCTGACTTATGAAGTTAAAGGTAAATATGATCAAATTAATGTAACCATAAAACTTCATAATCATATGTACTATTAAGAACCAAAGAAATCTCACAAATGTAAAAAAAATTAAAAAGAAAAATAAACCATCTTAAAAAGGTCACTAAAGGTTATTAAATAAAATTTCACCCAGTCACGTGGCCGGACCTACAGCCCAAACCACTGGATTAATTTGCTTAAAGGACCACGCACATATCTTTTGGAAAAGTGGTTCAGGTCAAATCGGCTAAATTTTTAATATGTAAATTTCGACTTTCTGATCAAAAACTCGATCCTATATCTAGTTTCCGAGATAAAGCTCAAAAAAGTAGATTAGATTAGATTAGACTCTCTTGTTGCTATTTACATAGATATAAGACAGGTCAATAAAAATACACACACAATAAAAATAAAGTATTGACTATAAAAAATAAAAATCACGTTACAAACTTAACGCTAAGTAATAGAATAATGTAATGTATATATGTAGAAAGGTAGGATTGTATAAAAAATTATTTAAAATTATATTAAAAAAACCGCTGCCCAAGGAATCACTACTTCCACATCCAGATTCTCTATCCAAGTCACTCACAACGAAAAAACTTTGTATGTGAAAATAATTGTTTATGGAACTTTAATAATATAATATTTGAAATCCTCTACCCCAAAAACCCATAAAACGATACCCCACATCAGTAGTGGGGTGGGGGTGGTGGTAGGGGGGGTGGTAGGGGGGGTGGTAGTGGGGGGTGGATGAAGTAAAAAAATATTTTGAGGTTTCTGGTTCCTGTACATATACTAAATCACAATTTTTTTTCATCCCCTTTAATAAGGAGGTGGGGGTGGTAATGGGGGTGGCTAATGCCAAAAAATTTTTTGAGACCTTAGCTTCTCTTGTATATACTAAATACCAATTTCATGAACTCTTACCTGCTTGATTTACCCATTTACCCCAAATTTACCCCAATTTACCCCCCAACCCTTCGACGGAACAAGATGAAAATATAATCTCGTTCTAGATCTCGTTAAAGTACATATGTGTACCAAATTTCAAGTCAATATCTTAAAAGGTTCCAGAGTAAACGTGCGCACAAAAAAAAGTTACAGACAGACCGACAGACAGAAATTTTTTTTTCGCTCAAACTTAAAATCTCGACGTTTCATGACATTTTAAGCCTATTTGGACAATAAAAATTTTAAAAAATTTTTTTGTCGTTACTATACTTCCACTGGACGTGGAAGTAATTGTATTATTGGTCATCGATTTTGTAGGATGTATTCATTTATTGAATAGAAGCAGTGTCTGTTCAAATAGTCTCCGTTTAAATATCGCATATGTTAAGGAACTTTTTATATCAACAGTAGGTTATAAAAGCTGTCTCCAGCATATTTTGCTGCATGTAGTAAAAGTTTTCTATGTTAATATTTTCGTTTTTACGTGTTGGATACACATGTACCTCGTTGTTTTTTTTTAAATCACTAAAGTGTAAAAATACATGGCACAGTAATTTATATATGTATATGCAAGTAACAGTTAATATACTGTTATTTTTTAAAAAATCTCTACAAGAGTCGCTAAATCCAATGTTAAAAATTAGTCGTAAGATTCGTTTTTGTATTATAAAAATTCTATTGATGTCAGTAGCTTGGCCCCATATCACAATATTACAGGTCAATATGGGATATACGTATGGATAATACATATTAATAAGGTAGGTTTGGTAGAAATTTGATTTCAATGTTGTAAGAGCAAAATAGGTTTTATTTAGTTTATTACATGGGATATTTATATTTTCATTAAAATCTAATTTATAATCGACCATTGTACCAAGAAATTTTGTGCTGTTTGTTGTTTTTATAAGAGTGTTATTGATATTAAATTCGAATTGGTTGGGTTGATTATGTTTTGCTTTAAATTCAATTACAACTGTTTTATTTATATTATTTATTAAGTGATTAATCCTACACCATTCATTAAAATTATTTATAACAGAGATGGTTTTTTGTATTACTTCATCATAAGATTTTGCTGTGGCAACAATAGTCGTGTCATCTGCATACATAAATACCCTCCCATCTGTTATGTAAGAGGAACAATAACAGTCCTAACACTCCACCTTGGGGTGTTCCTAGATCTATGCTATAGCTGTCTGAATATTCTGAACCGATTTTTACTGTAAGTGAACGATTTGTTATGTATGATACTAGCCATTGACTCACGGGTCCTCGATTGCCCATTTTTTCTATTTTTTCTGTTAAGAATAGTTTCGAACGCCCTTGAAAAATCAAAAAATATTCCAAGGACATACTTTTTGTTATCACTATTTTCATAAATATATTGTATTAGATCTGTAGAAGCAGTCTCTATAGAATAATTTTGTCGGAAACCCTGTTGACACACTGATAATAATTTATTGCCAGTCAAATACTTAACAATACTGTCATACAAAGCTCGTTCTATAATTTTTGAAAAGGTACTTAGTAAACATATTGTGTAGTAGTAGTTTTCTGTAAAGAATGGATCACCTTTTTTAAATACAGGTATAACTTTTGATTGTTTTAATTCTGTAGGAAATTGGCCAAGCTGGACGGATGTATTAATGATTTCCGTCAGATAGTAAGATATCTCATCGCAGCACACTGATCATATTTTTGCTGGAATTTCATCTATACCAGTATTGTTTTTTTTTAACTGTAAAATTATTTTCTTAACTTCGTGTTGTTTTACTGGGTTAAAAAACATTGAAGAATAGCTACGTCTTTCTAACGTAGTACACATGTTCCCTGGAAGGTTCAGTTCATCTAGCTGATTTTTTACTGACTTTGGAAAGTAATCACCAAATAAGTTACTAATTATTTTGTTATCTGATATTATGTTGTCTTGTATATTAATTTTAAATTCTGTTTCTTTGGGTTTTGAATTACCAAGCTTTTCTTTTGCAATTGACCAGAGAGTTTTTGTTTTATTATTTGATGTATTAATTTTATCAGCATAGTAGTATTTTTTTTCATTTTCAATTTTTTTGTTTAATATTTTTTTTTGAATTTTTATATTGGTCATTAAGGAAAGTATTAGGTACAGATTATCGTAGTCAATTTAGTGATTTTAAGTTATTTAATTCTGTCAGTAATGCAGATGATAATATGTACCTGAAGTTTCGAACGTTCACTTGAACGAATTTTAGATGAAAAAGAAAAGTTAATAAAAACCAGACATCGATTTAGGCGTAAACACTTCATTGCCACATTTGCTGACAATAATATCCACAACACTTAAGTTTTTAGATCTAAATCGAAGTGTGGTTTTTATTAATTTTTCCTTTTCAAATGAAATTCGTTCAAGTGAACGTTCGAAACTTCAGGTACATGATGATAATATAAAATTATATTTAGGGACTTTATTTATTTTTATTTTTGTTTTGGAAATGCGACATCGAAGCACCAGTTAAAATGCGACATGAAACAATCAAACATACTGTCAATATCAGTAAAATTTTTATGAAAATTAAAATTTGTTGTATTGGCGAATGTTGTTTTAAATTTTGATATCGAGTTTTCGTTATATTTTCGAGTAAGTATTTCAGAATTTTCGTGACAATGACTTATCTGTGTACTATTACAAGAATGACCTCTTGTAGAATACAAAAATTTTCGAATTTATGACTTTTTTTATACATTTTATATTGTGATACGTTCTAGTAGCGCTTTATAATATTTTTCACTAAAAAGATATGTTGTTTTAATCAAAATAGTGTAGAAAAAAATGAAGAGTTTGAGAAATATTGGTGAAGGCGTCGGGAAATCTATATAAAATAAGAAGTGAAAAAAATATTCGGTCAAATTGGCTAAAACATATTTTACATAAAGTATGTTTCCTCCTGATCAAAAAAACTTTAATTGAAATATTTTCGGAAAGTATAGATACACCAGAACATCCACACACCTGTGACCTTGCAAACTTGGCCACCAAGAAACAATGTTTTTAGAAGAAATATACAATATACAATTATTTCTTTAGAAGAAATATATAAAATATTAACGTAGTGTAGTGGTGGAAATCTCAAGAAGATATTCCACAAATTAACAAAGCACTGGATCTGATCATTCCCTTTCTGTGTGCCGTTGCTTCTTCTGCAGATGTGGAAAAAATGAAAGAATTAATTTTTTTAAATAAAAATCACTTGATTAAAATCATGATTTTGATCAAATGATTCAAATCAGCTCAACCCTGATAATAGTTATACATATCAATGATATATATTATATGTTACGTAAGAAAAAATTATAGTTCTTTATATTTAGTGCATCTAGACAATGTCATCTAGTTCAATTTACTTAAAAGCGGAATGTTTGTGATAACGACTGAATTTCCAGACAGTATGTCTAAAACAAATGGAATGCTCTTCCTACATAAATACAATTTTAGAATCTTTAATTGTAAAGCTTCCGCTAGAATTACGCGTACTACGAATTATGGTTTTTGTAATGACATAAATTGTGCCATTAACATTTTTATATGAGATTTCTGTGGGCTCAAGCGCGTGTAAAATGCACAATTGGTTAATCGCACTTCTTTCCTGCCTAAGTAGATGAGTTTGTTTTTAAAGTGTATCAATGATATCGATAACATAAATATTTTTAGCTAAAAATTATGACGCCCAGAAAAATTAAGTGTAATTATTTAATAATGGTTTAAATGTTCCCAGAACAGACATCCTTGGCATTCGCCTTTGTCGGCCACCTACTTCTGCGACTGTTGGTAATAAATCCACTTCTATCTGTATAAGTGCACCATTTTTTAAACCTGTAAAATGCCTTTTAAGTTTTACTTAGTGTTATCATGTGAATTAAATGATCCCTATTAGCTTAAATACCATGTGGGAAGACCGAAAAACATCAAAATTAAATTACAGGGGCCTGGGATTAAATTGATTGAATTTAATGCTCCAACTTTTTCCCAGATGTATGTTGTGAAAAAAGTTGATACATAAACCTATACCTTTGCCGGGAAAGGATACTGATGAATTGAACTGTCAATAGTGTCAAACGGCACATGTCATTGACTGACGTTGATGTGATAATCTTTTGTAAAAATTATTTTGAACTATGCCTCTTCCAAATTTAAACACCAATGAGCTTTGTTACAAGCATTGACCACGTGCATTTATTGTTATCTTTCTTTCCCGGCTAGTTATGCATATTTAAGCATAACATGTCTAATAAAATATAGATAGCTAGATAGATCGATATTTATTTCTGTGATACATAAGTATAGATATTATCATGGTGTTAATTTTAAACCAGATAACATATAAATATGGAGAAATATAATTTAAACTACCTAACTTTAATTAATTTAATGCATTAAAAATTTAAAATAAAAACATTACAAAATAACATTACAACACATTTCAAGTAAAAACATATAAAAAACAAGCAACTACTGTAAGTTACAGATCCAAAAACTTTCCCACAGAATAAAAGCAACTCTCGACTAGAAACGTTCTTAGTTTTTGTTTAAACTTTTTTATTGGCATGCAATTTTTTTTATATTTGAGGGCAAATTATTGAATAAATAATTCCCTGCACATAATGGGGACTTCTTATATAGAGATGGGTTTTATTTACTTATATATATCTCATCTTTGTTGCGAGTTTGATAACTGTGATTGTAAGTTTTTATTTAGATATATGTAAATTAACAACTTATAGAGATATATAGATGCCACAGTCAACATTTTCTCTCTTTTAAAAGTATCCCTACATGATTCTATATAACCTAAATTAAATATTGATCTTATGATTCTTTTTTTGCATTATAAATACTCTTTGCATGTCTGTACTGTTTCCATATGAAATTATATTATAAGAAATACTTTCAGTCTTGTTATATGGCGCCGAGGCCTGGACCTTAACAGAAGCCACGTGCAAACGCATCGAGGCATTTGAGTTATGGTGCTACCGCCGAATGTTAAGAATATCGTGGACATTACATATATCAAATAACACAGTACTACAGCGCATAAATGAGAGCAAGGAGATTCTAATGACAATCAAACGAAGAAAAATGGAATATTTTGGCCATGTTATAAGGAATGAAAAATACCGCTTACTTCAGCTCATTTTGCAGGGAAAAATAGAAGGTCGTGTTTGATATTTCTCTTTTTGAGTAAAGATATAAAAGTTCTGAAGTTTTGTTAAGTAATTTATTTATACTTCTGTCAATTATAATAACAATCATAAACATCTTGATTTTACTACAACTAAAAAGTGGGGAAATTATTTCTAGTTTAACTAATAGATAAAATGGACTGAACATAGCCGCCGCCCTTGAAAGGCTAGGCTTTCAATAAATAGAAATAAACATACATGTTATAAAACAACGAATGGCTTAACATTGCAACAAAAAAGATATTTTGAATCATTGTGATGCTTCAAATGTCCAATTTGGACTCATTTACTCTCATCATTTATTTCAGTTGGGAGCTTACAAATTCTTGCTAAAGCCCGTTTAAATACACCATTTGCGGTTTGAACACTGACTACACGCACTACACTGTCGCTACCTGGATGCAGCTGTGATATCTTACCTAGTGGCCAATTCATGGGAGGAAGATTCTTCTCTTTCAAAATGACCATATCGCCAACCTTTACGTCTATAATTTTAGGAATTCTCCATTTAGAACGTTGCTGTCGTTGACAGATATTCAGAACTCCATCGACTCCAAAAATGCTGCAGTATTTGCTGAAGTCTTTGATAGTGTGACAATTTACTCATTGACAACTCTCTAATATCTACTTCCGGAATCGCATTAAGAACATCTCCAATTAGAAAGTGACTCGGAGTCAAGGTAGTAAGGTCAGTAGGTTCATTAGACATTGGGGTAAGTGGCCGCGAATTTAGAATAGCTTCTATTTGTATAAATACCGTGTTCAAATCCTCATAAGTTAAATGAGCGTTTCCGACTACCCTTTTAGCATGAAATTTAGCAGATTTCACTGCGGTCTCCCATAAGCCTCCCATGTGAGGGGATCTTGCAGGCAAAAAGTGCCAGACAATATTATTGGTGGTTAAGAACTGATTTATGGCCTGATCATCGTGATCTTTAGACAACAATCTTTCTATATTTTTTAATTCATTATTGGCACCGTGGAAGTTGGTGCCATTATCGGAATACAAATTTTTACAGATTCCACGGCGCGAAGTAAATCTTTTTAAAGCATTTAAAAATGAATTAGTGGTGAGATCTCCTACCAACTCCAAATGTACAGCCTTGGTTGTGAAACAAACAAATATACAGACGTAACACTTAACAAGTTTACGATTGCGGGTTTTCCCATCCTTTACAAGAAGAGGCCCAAAATAATCTAAGCCACTATTATAAAATGGTCGTACTGGCTGCACTCGGTGCTCCGGCAAATCTGCCATTAACGGGTATACTGTTAGTGGATTGTTTTTGAAACAAATAATGCATTCGTGCAAAACCTTTCTTACTAGGCTACGGCCCTTTAGCGGCCAATAGGCGAGACGTAACATAGCTAACGTTAACTGTGGGCCAGAGTGAAAGTTTCTAATATGCTCATTAATTATGATAAGTCTGGTTAATGGGTGTTTATTGGATATAACTATAGGAAATTTCTGATCAACTGTAACATTAGACTTTGATAATCTGCCACCTACTCGAATGATTTCGTCTTGATCGATAAACGGATTTAATGAGACAAGTTTACTATTCGCAGAAACACAGTTGCCTTTCTTGAGCCTTGAGAAGTCCTCAAGAAATTCTGACCTCTGAGCGATTTTAATCAACGTTTTTAAAGATTTGTTTATTTCATTAGAAGTTAAAGGTCCTATTAATTTAACAGATTTATTTAACGCATTGTTTTTAAATCTGAGACAGTAAGCTATAACCCGCCTCAATTTATTAAGAGATGAAAATTTTGTAAATATTTCTTGGTCGACAACAGCCGAAATTGTGACTATTTTAGGTATCCTGCCTTCGGGTACATTGTCAACATGAATTTCTTTTATTTTATTCCAACAGTTTTCGTTACTAGATAGCCATGTTGGCCCTGACCACCACAATGGGCAATCTACCAAGTTTTCAGGGTTGCAACCGCGAGATATAATATCTGCTGCGTTTTCATTTGAGGATACATGCCTCCATTGATTTATATTTGTCAAACTTTGAATCTCCGCGACTCGATTACATACAAAAGTTTTCCAGTGTATAGCTGGAGCTGCCAACCATGATAAAACAATAGTGGAATCGCACCAATAATACACATTCGTTATTTTAATATCTAAAGCAGTGATAACCTTATCAGTTAGTTGAGCTAATAACACCGCACCGCAAAGTTCAAGTAGTGGTAAAGTTAAACATTTTAGAGGAGCTACTCTGGATTTTGCACATATCAGTCGAACACACACCTCTCTAGCTGAATTGACCGTCCTTAAATACAAGCACGAGCCATAGGCTGCAATGGACGCGTCACAAAATCCGTGAATCTCTGATACTATAGTATTGGGTATGGATATATGTCTTGGAATAACCAATTTATTCAATAAATGTATTCGATCTTGGAATTGACACCATTCGGTATGAATATCAACTGGCACAGACTCATCCCAATTGATGCGCAACTGCCACAATCGCTGTAAGATTATTTTTCCTTTTATTGTTATAGGACCTACAAGACCCAGAGGATCGAATATTTGGGCAATACTGGAAAGAATGGTGCGTTTCGTTACTATACGATTTTCTAAGTTTGAATTCGACATAACCTGTAGACTATCGGTTTTGGCATTCCATAAAATTCCCAAGGTTTTTATACATGAGCCGCCTTCGAGAATTTCGCTTATTTCATGTTTTAATAAGACAGCATTTTCGATCGAATCTGCCCCGGTTATAAGATCGTCCATATAAAAATCTCTTTTAATGACTTGGCAAGAATTGGGGTATTTAGACTCGTTAAGACAAGCAAGCTCATATAAACAACGTGTTGCTATAAATGAGGCAGGTGATGTTCCGTAAGTGAGTGTGTTTAGCCGATATTCTTCTAAATGTTGGTCAGAAGATGGACACCAAAGGATGCGCTGCATGTCCCGTTGACTGTCTGTTACCAAAATTTGCCGATACATTTTTGCAACATCGGCAATCATGACATAAGTGTGTTTTCTAAACCGTACTAGTATAGAGAAAAGGTCGTCCTGAATCGTAGGACCGGTTAACAAAATGTCATTAAGAGATTGACCCGACTCTGTTTCAGACGATGCGTCGAACACGACGCGTAACTTGGTAGTAAGACTTGTTTCTTTGTGCACACTATGATGCGGCAAATAATATATAATGCGTTTATTTTCATAAGGTATATCTGAGAATGTTTGATCATTTTCGTTAATTTTTGTCATATGTCCGAGTTTTTCCTCAAGCATGAATTCTGTATAGTCTTGCCTTAAATCAGGAGAATATCTGAATCGTTTTTCTAAAGCTAAAAGGCGTTTTTCAGCGACATATCTTGAATTTCCAAAATTTTGTGTCAATTCACGCATTCGTAAGTGGATGACAAAACGACCGGTACTATCGCGTGTTGTAGTTTCGGTAAATATTCTCTCGCATTCGGCCTCCTTATTGGAATACTTGCGTGAATTACTACATTCCTCAATTTTCCAGAATTTTTCAAGTTGTGTTTCCAAATTTTGCACCGATAAATTACAGTGTATCTTTGGGCTACAGACATTTAAGCATATAGGTCCAGAAACTATCCATCCAAGCTTTGATTTTTGAAGAATAGGTTTGTTAGGTCCGATCATTATTTGACCAACGCAAAGTAATTCCCAGAAGATACCTGCCCCAAGTAGTACATCTACTCTATCTGAACTGCTAAAATAGGGGTCTGCGTACGTTATATTATCCGGAAATTTAAGATTTGTACGATCAAAAGACATAAATGGAATATTTTCCGTGATTTGATTAATAATTAAAAACGAAATTTGTTTTTGATAGGCATTATGTAAGGACCTTAAAATAGTTTCGGTTTTGCCAAGAATTTTAGCTAATGATTGTCCAATCCCAGTAACCGGAATATTAACTTTATTACTTGACAGTCCTAATTTAGTGAATAAGTTTTTTGTTATAAAATTGGATTGAGATCCATTATCTAACAATGCTCTGCATTGTATTAAATTACCGTCTTTGTTAGAAATATTAATTAGAGCAGTAGATAATAACACGTGTGGTTCAGAGTTAATACTGCAATGTACATTCACCGAACTTTGTTGACTGCTATCTGTTGACGTTGACGCCATTACTGAATTGCTTTCATTTTGAGAAATAGTAATGTTAGAATTTTTATTTAAGTTATCGTCGCCTAGGTGCAAAAGACTGTTATGTCTTTTTTGACAAATCCTACAAGGACTAGAACGACATTCTGAGTTAAAATGTCCTGGGCGTAGGCAATTTGTACATAATCTGATTTTCTTTACTTCTTCCAAACGAGACTTGACAGGAATTTTTAATAGATTTTGACAAGTGTAAACTGAATGAGAACCCTTGCAAAAAGAACAGCAAATATTTTGAGTTGACACAAAGGAAGTAGAATTCGCTTGTCTGAAGTTAGATTTGCTATATTTGCTTGTATGAGCATTATTGCTATTACTAGATTCCAGCGTTTCTAGTACGTCACATCTACCCGTTAAAAATTTTCTTATGTCCTCTAACTTAGGATCATCTAGCTTTGCTGATTTAGCTTCCCAATTTCTTTTAGTAACCGAATCAAGCTTTGTTGATATAAGATACACTAGTAAAACATCCCATGTATTCGTAGATTCCCCTAGATTTTGTAAAGCTCTCAAATGTTTGTTAATGTCATCCAAAAACGTTCTCAAATCATGCAATGATTCCTTTGCTATGGGCTTAATATTGAAAAGTGATGATACATGTGTTCTCTTTATTAATTTTTTGTTGTCAAATCGAGTTTTTAGAAGGTCAAATGCCGTCTTATAATTCTTTTCCGACACTTCGATTGCTTCAATTACTTGCCTAACGTCACCTTTCAAGGCATCCCTTAAATAATGAAACCGTTGAATATCGTTTAAGAGCGAATTTTTATTTATTAAAGAATTAAAAGTGTCTTGAAATTGTGGTCAATCGCGATAATCACCCGAAAATGTGGGTAAAGGTATTATTGGTAATTTTATATTGCTTCCAACCAGAGGCCGCACATCTGAAACCTGAGGAGAATTCTGCATGATCTCTTTTGCCCGAGCCACGATGTTGAAATAGCTTTCTTCGAATAGTTCGCGTTGTTGTGTTTCCTCGGGAGATTCTGCTAACATTTCTATGTCCGTTTGTACGGTATCGAATTCTAGCCATTTTTGTGCAATTGCCTCTAATCGTGTTTTTAATTCAGTAATAGAACGATTATTGTCATAAAAACCAGATATAAAGTTTGAAAATCTTGTGACTTGGCCTTTAATACTACCGCGTTTAGCTTTGAGAGCTCGCAATTATGCCTCAACATCCATGCTAAATGGTTGTGGTGTTTAAATACAAAATAATTAAATTATATTTTCGTGATCAATTTTAATTTGATATGAAATTAATATTTTAGAAGCATAAAATTAAATCACTAAACTTATGTGATCATTAATGAGCTTGAGAATCAAGTTATTTACACAAATAAATGCAAAATAGGTTTATAATGCAACAGACTTACTTTATCCACTTGCCCTACGCCTCTAATTATATTGTCAGTTTGACAGACCTCGATTTTTCGTCCAGGCTGCCGGCTTGCGATTGAGCGATTATGTTGAAAACTTCTACACACCGCCTTTCGTACTAGATGTATGATGAAATAGTTTCTTTGCAGACAGGAATATCTTACCAACTCTGCAGCTACCATAAAGGTCTCAATATATTATACTGATTGAATAATATTCTATAATATAAATACTGGTACTCTGTTACTCAGCTGATGATTTTCTGCGTTTTCCAGCGAATTCTGGAAATATGTCAGTCTTCCAAATTAGTTTAAGCTTTGATGTACTGTAAAATCAAAGGCTTAAGTAACAACATCCGGCTCGAAGGACCAAAATGTTTGATATTTCTCTTTTTGAGTAAAGATATAAAAGTTCTGAAGTTTTGTTAAGTAATTTATTTATACTTCTGTCAATTATAATAACAATCATAAACATCTTGATTTTACTACAACTAAAAAGTGGGGAAATTATTTCTAGTTTAACTAATAGATAAAATGGACTGAACTGGTCGACTAGGCCCCGGACGACGCGGCATTTCATGGTTACGAAATCTTAGACAGTGGTCTGGACTTAACACTGCAACCCTATTCAGAACAGCTGCAGACAAAATTAGATGGGCAAATGTGATAACCAACATCCTCAGAGAATAGGCACCTAAAGAAGAAGAAGAAATATGAGAGTATACTAGGGCATAACAAACATTTAGGAGCGATTTTTTGTTCAAACTACCTTTTAAATTTGTGATAGCGAAACAGGATTGTCCCAAGTTTTTACATAAAGGTTGCATCTGACTTGTAAAGCTGAGATTCGCATCAATTATAGTTCCCAGAAACTTTATTTCTGGTTGAAGCGATACAGAATGTAAATTAATATTAAAATTGTACTCCTTTTTTGTTTTGTAGTAAACTGAATGCAAATTGTTTTATCATAATTTATTATAAGTCTATTTCTAAATCACTAATTACTGAACAAATGTAAAAGATTGTTCACATTTTTCTCCAGTTGTTCAGGAGTTTTTGCCGTAACTATAAAAGATGAATCATACGCATACATGTGAACATTTGCAGAGTCTATATAGTGTTATAAATCATTTACATATAGCAGGAATGTCAGAGGACCCAGCGCACTACCCTGGGGTGTTCCAATGTTTAGCTCATGTTCATATGAAAGACAGTTTTCTATTCTGACTCTAATTTTCCTATCAGTGAGGTATGATACAATCCACTTATTTAGATTGTCTCTAATACCTAGCATATTTAATTTGTGTCAAATAGAAAACAAATCTAAAGTGTCAAAGAAAACTCCCATTACATAATTTTTGGCATCTAGTTCTTCATATACATTTTGAATTAACTCATTTGTAGCAGTGTCTGTAGAAAATTTACTTCTAAAGCCATGTTAAGACGATGCTAATAGATTCTTTTCATTTAGAAATGAAACAATTATATTTGCGATTACTTTTTCAATTATCTTAGAAAAAAAACTTAAAAGTGAGCTGGGTCTCTAATTGTTAATTTGGTCTTCATTTCCCTTTTTAAACACAGGTATAATTAATGCCTCTTTTAGCCTATTTGGGAATTTACCGTCAAGATTGACTTGCTAATGATGTAGGTAAAACATAGTGTACACAGTCCTTTACTAACTTGACAGGAATTTCATCAATACCAGTTGATTTTTTATCAAATAATTGCAAAATAGCATCTCTTACCGCCTTTATTTTTTCTGAACTGTAACTAAATCATATACCCTTAAGATTCCATCATCAATGATTCACTTACAAAAGTATTGTGTAAATGAGGTTACTATTTTTATCGATAACCTTTACATCATTATTCTCAATTTCCTCTTTGTTTATCTTATTGGAACCAATAATAACCGGTATAAAATAAATTGTGTCAAGTGGAAACACAATGAAGCTTTTCGGTATAATAGTGGATAATTACCCGCATAGTAGGCAAAGCTTTTATTTTCAACAAAGTTCTTTTACATTAGTTTGCTTGTCATAGCATCGGTGATTGACAGTAGTTAAGCAAATAGACCGATGTTAAATAAATGAAATTAAAATATATTATTTTTGAAAATAAATTGTAATTAAGACTGATTTCTTTTCACGGTAATGTTTTCTACTATTGTATAAACGATTCCTGTGCATTGTCATATAAAATAACCTCAGCGAAAAATAAATAATATACATTTACACATAAATTATATTTAATTATTGTGGCCCGGTGTATCCAAAATTCACAGGGAAAAAATTTCAATTGAAATTCTGGTAAAACGACTCTAAACATATACAGTGTGTCCCACTTTTCAGATCCACCCTCATATCTCGCTCATCTGATATCCTAATATTTTGATGGTGAATATATACCTATAACGTGAGTTTTTGGACGTACCTACACTGAGAAAATCCCTTCAACTAAAAATGTTAGTTGGAATTTTCTTAGTTACCATAAATAAATTTCCATGTAATTTGTGTTGCAGTAACACAGCCTTGCTATTTACCACTACTAAAAAATCTATTTTTCCACCTATAGTAGCAGTAGATAAGAATATTGTAGCCACAATTAAGTAAGTGTATTATTCTCTTTATTTAATAACCCAAACTTGTTACTGTTAAAATATTTCTATTTGGAACAACTAACAGTAAATATTTAATTTACTTTGATTTGTGGCAACTAGTTGGCCATTTGTGATAACTAAAACACAACTGTTGTTTTGACAGCCTCTATCTCAAACACCTTTAAACCCACTACAATTTAATCTTGTACAGATGAGTTTCTAAAGGTGCTAATTAAGAATATCTTACTAGTCTTTTTTAAAGAAATCGCTAATACTTTTTTTTTTGGATCGGACGCCTCTGCCTAAAATCAAATGTAGTTACGTCTAAAGACTCACTTTATAGAAGGTATATGTATATTCACCACAACAATTTCAAAATGTTCGGATATCAGATGAGTGAGATATGACAGTAGCTCCATGAAAAGTGGGACACACTGTATACTTATCTATTATCTCATACGGCTTTTATCATCAACTGGTAGGGTACTAACAAACATGATAATTTCAGATTATATCTATACTTAACCAAGCTAAAACATTGATATGATAACGAAAAGAAATATGTCAAATACGTGATCTAAATGTAAAATTCATGTTTTTTGAATGGAGAAGACTCAGTGTGAGATAGACCCCGAGAAATGTCAATTTACGAAAGAATAAATGATATAAACATGTATACGAGAGATCAAATTATAGCGAAGAAAAAATGCCTCCAGTAAAAAAAGATTAGGAATATTTTTGTGTAAAATAATACATTATTTATGTTTCTATTTTTAATGTAGTGAATCTTACTTAGAAAAGATAATGGCAATTTAAATCGATTACCGGTATTTTATACAATTAGAGACATAAATAAATAGAATACAAAGGACGACAAAGATAATGACGACACATCCAACACGCGGTTGCCTTATAAGCGCTGTAAGAATGTTTATATAGCAAAATATTCTAAGTAAAAGCTATTAAAAATGTTGTTTTAAGAACTATTAAGTGCAAAATGGGCAATATTAAACAGTGTATGCTATTAACTGCTGTATAATGAGTGTATAGAGCTTATATATGACAAAGTTTCCAGTTTTATGTAGCGGTTCTTACAGCCTGTATAAAACTTATTTAGATGCCTTCATATAACAATTGAAAAATTTGCATAAGTGCTACATAATATCCATATATTTCTGGTTATGGACACTTCTGCATTCAAGAACAAAACTTTCACAGATTCTGAATTGCTATTTTATTAGAAACCAAAATGTTTTATTGTTGAATTTAGAATGAGCTTAGCAATGTTTTAAAAGAGTGTTGGAAGAGAAATAATCATGTTTAAAGGGCATAAATAAGTATCGTACTACAAAGCACAATAAGGAAAACACAAAATTTTAACGAAGACAATGAGAATTCCAATCGTATTAACATACACCGATGATCTCTGTATATCCTGGGAGTGGCAACAATGCCTACCACACGCTGGTAAAGCAGTCATTCAGTTAACTATAAAGTATTATTGCGCGGCGGTGGTTACCTTGCAGTTCTTTCATCAAGCTACGTCCAATGCACAGTGAACAGGACCCTCAAGAATTAGACAAAATTCAAATTTCGTCGAAGTTGCATTAAAATTGGCAGCTAGGTATAACGTTTTTATAGAATTGTGTTTATTTTTATATGAATTTTAGGTCCATGTGGACACATAATTTTAACCTAGTCTTTAAGCCTGCCTACAGAAGACAGGAGCTAGTTTTCTATTTTTCTCCAAGCCAAACCGGACCTACCCCGTCCAGCCTCACACTCGCCACGGCGGTGTTCACCGTGGTTGTCTGGCTGGCCCCGGGCTAGGATCAGATGAAGCTTATATTTGTATCAAAAACATTGAATAAAATATTAATGTTGTGCAGACTATAAATTTAACACTCAAGTTCTTAGGTCCAAATCCCACCGAGAGCAAGACTTTTTTTCTGATTTAATACGAAAAAAAATATTTCAACTTAATAAATATAATTAAATGAGATCGTTCATATTGTTTAGTGCTCTTTTCGGCTTCAAAGATTCACCGGGTGGGGAGGTTCCAGCCGCTTCCAGTAGCTGCCGATTTTTATTTAATAATTTTTAGTTAAATTTTTTTGACGAAGCAGTGCAGTGGTTCAATTTTTTCCAATTTTTTTAAAATTATTCAAATAAACATTTTTAAACATATTTTAACGAGTTCTCAACACGGATTCAGGCCAGGGTATTCCACTGAATCAGGCACTGTAGATCTAATTCAGCACGTAAATAATAAAATGGATGATAATCATATAGTAAACTGTTCTTTCTATTCGATCTTACGAGAGCGTTTGACACCATAGACAAAACATTTGTATGTGAAAAATTTTTTAACATGGGCTTACGTGGACCTATTTATTAATGAATGAATAACACATTTAAAAATCATCATATCAAAATTGAAAACTCAGCTTCATTTTTGGGAATAAAGGTAGACAGTCATTTAGATTGGAGTTACCATATTGATACAGTCTCTGCAAAATTAAATAAAAGTTTTTATGTAATAACTTCTCTAAAAAATTCTTTAAATGTTCATGCTCTTTTAAACGTATATTATGGTTTCGTCTATTCCCCCGTTGCATACAATATTATAGTGTGGGGACAGTCCAATGATATTAATAGAATCTCCCATAAACTCTGGTTGTTGCATTTACAATCCTCTATTGGACGAACGAGATAAAAGACTGCATATCGTTAATCGGCTTTAAAAACCATTTAAAAAAAACTTTTAATAAACAATTCATTTTATTCCATAAATGAGTTCACACTTTTTTTACAAACCAGTCACCTGATCCACGTTTTACAGTTTTGTTATTTATGTTGTTATTTTATTTGACTGCTTGTCATATTTTCTATGACGTATTTACTTATTCGCTATATTTTTATTATAATTTTTCTTTATATATACCATTTTATTGTCGTATGCTATATATGTATGTATTTACACTTATATGTCTATTACTTTTTTCATTTTTTGAGGTAATTAAATGTTTTATAAATAAACCATTAGTATGGTATTCTACCGACCTGTCTTATCTATAATCTTGTATAGCTGAACAGATCAATAAACATATTTATTTATTATTATTTAATAAACATTTCACCATGTTACATATTTTGGATATATCTCCAGCAGTTGAACTTGGTCTTCCTTTTGTCTAAACAGTTAGATAACTTTAAATTTTACCTTAAATTTGATTAATATAAAATAACTCAGAATTCGTCGCCAACAAAAATATAAAAACAAATCCAACTCGTACTTATTTGTAGACATTCATAAATACATTAATTGAAACATTAAAGTTGACCTAATCGGATTTCCACGTTCTTCATCAATAAACATTACATTCTAGGCTATTTATCAACATTTTATCCCCAAACAAAAATAAAAGTGGTGCTGCTTGTAAGATCTCGAGCTTCTATAGTCAGCTTAAACTTATTTCTAATACGTAAAGCGAAACGTTTGGCTTTCGTATGCAGCTACGGAGTGCAAAACCATGTTCTTACGTCTTCTTGTCGAAAGAAAATAACATTCTCACGTAATTCATTGAACAACTAAAGTACATGAAGCAGAGAGGTTGCAGCTTGACGACACTGCCTTAAAATGCGTGTTTCACACTGTTTCTTTCAATACGACATGCAGTAGAAGTGCAAAAGTTGGTTATTGAGCGTCTGATTAAAGAGTTATGGCTGTATTGTTAATTTTACAAAGATCTATAACAGGTACCATCATATCTCTACGTGAATGACGCTGGTTATTGAGTCTTGGACTATTAAGTAAGTCTTATAAGGAAATTATTGTTATGGCTATTTTTTAATATGCGTAGAAATGTACATTACTTTAATAGTTTACTATGAGGCATTTGAGTGCTTGACAATTTGTTGAGAACATCATTTTAACAACAACATAAGAATGCCAAAATTAGATAACTTTTTAAATAAAAAAATAATCGAGACAAATTGTTTTAATAATCTGTCTGCAACTGCGCAGTGGGTTAAAAGCATGCAAAAAGAGACCAAAAAGAAAAGACCAGCAGAGGAGTTGCATGGGTAACCAGACGGGAGAGGCCCATCGAAATAAGGACGGAAAATATAAACGAAAACATAGTCACGGCAATCATACAAAATGGAAAGGAGAACATCTGCATGATAGGAGTCCACGTACCCTCAGACAAGAGAGCAGGAAGGGTATTCAGGCAGCTAACTCAAGAAACCAGAAGAAACGAAAAAAGAAAAATGCCTATCATAATACTAGGAGACTTCAACGCGCATATAGGAAAAGACGATCAGACGGAGGAGGATAAAAGCATCATAGGAAAAACATTACTCCACACATGGTCAAATGAAAACGGAAACGCGCTGAAAAATCTAGCACACATGTTTGACCTAACAATAAGAAACACATGGGCCAAAAGCCAAACGTGCATTGACACCTGGAGCAATAGAAGATCAACCTCACAAATAGATCATATCCTGGTAAGCAGAGAGATAAGAGAAAGGATCAAGAACGTTAAAGCAAAAAGGGCAGCAGAAATCAATACAGACCACAAAATTCTATACGGAAAACTGGAAATAAAAGAAGGAAAAACAAGTCAAGGAAACAACAAGACACTACACAGTACCTGGAATATTTCTCTACTACAGCACGAAGACTTTCGGAAGAAATACGGTGAAGAAATAGAAAACCAACTGACAGGAGAAGAATTAGACTGGACATCAATGAGCGCAAAAATAAAAATTGCAGCAAGAAAAACGTTAAAAAGGGACAGATCACCTATGAGCCCGACAAGAAAGGAAAAAAATAACAAGTACGAACAGCTAAAAAAGATGAAGGCCACAGACGAACAACAGCCGACGGGGAATATAAACGAAAAACTAAAAGAAGCACTGAGGGAAAAAAGGGAGGCGGAGAGAAACCACGACGAGGACAAATGCAAATCATTCTTCGAAAACATAGAAGCACTTCCAACAGGACAACGACTAAACCAAACCTTCAGATATATGAAAAAATATAGAAGAAACAACAGTACCCACAGGAGAAGATACATACCAATACAACATTGGACCAAGAAGCTGGAGGAAGAAGAGAAAGCTACTAAAGAACGAACAAAACTAATAAAAGAAACAGACCACTGGCCCTTGGACAAGCCACCATCAAAAGACCAACTGTTAGAAATAATAGCCAGAGCTAGAAGAAACACCGCACCTGAGTAGATAAAACAAACAACGAGTTAATACACTACGGCAAGGAAAATCATTACCAGGGTATGGACAGAAAACACACCTCTGTCTACGGAATGGACCAAGACTATACAAATACCCCTCCCAAAAGCCAACTCGCCTCAGACCATAGAAGACTACAGAAGAATAACACTGCAGCATAGGATACAAATACTACGTACAATTCCTGCTGGAGCACCTAGAGAAGTACATTGGAAGACCACCAGACTACCAGACAGCATTCATCAAAGGCAGATCAACAGACGACCACATGTACACCACCAGAAGAATACTGGAAGAAAAATGGAGAGAAGGGACAAAACTGCACATAGCCGCTATAGATCTCCAAAAGGCATTCGATACCATCAGTCACGAAGCCATAGTCAACACCCTGTATAACAAAAGAGTGCCGCACTATCTAATAAAGAAGATAATAAAGGCCTGCCTTCATAAAACAACTGCCATACAATGGTTCGGAAAAATGACGGAAACCAGACAAAAGAACAGAGGAGTCAAACAAGGATGCCCCCTATCCCCCCGACTATTCACCACGGTCCTAGACCAAGCGATACAAAACACAGTAAGGGAGACACCAAATTTTAACGAAGATACGGAAACACTGAGAACCCCAATCGTATTAGCTTACGCCGATGACCTCCTAATCGTCGCAGAAGAAGAGCAACAAATTCTCAACTTCCTAGAAAACATGAAACCGCATTTGGACACATCTGGGCTGAAAATAAATTTCAAGAAATGTCTAATAATGGAGCGAAACCCAACAACAAAAGAGAGTCGGATCAGTGGAGAAGAACACAAAATAGGTGACTACTCCCTAAGAACAACGAACAAACTGAAATACCTAGGAACATATCTGACGAACCAACTGAAAAGGAGAGAAACAGTAAAGACGAGAATAAAAACAGCATACAAAACAAGAGCAATTATACCGTTCATTGAGAAAAACAAACTATCATGGGGCCTGGCCAAACGGCTGTACATAGCCATCATACTGCCAACAATGACATATGGAGTTAAAAATGCGGCAACAACAAAAGCCAACAGAAGAAGTTTGAGAAGAGCAGAAAGAGACATCATCCAATTACTCAAAAAAACAACAGGGCAAAAACAACGACATAGATAGATAGATAGATAGAAATATTTTATTTCCCACAATATGTATCTTACAAACTACAATGATTGTTATGGTGTACACATGTATTGTTAGAACTAGATACATACTTCTGGCTCTTTCCGAGCCTTAGAGAAAATATCGCCTAGTAAAACGCCTAGTAAAACATCAACACTACTAGAAGGGAAGACAATCACAAAAGGGCATTTTTCTAGAATAGGTATTAGGTGTAGAAAATTTCGCCTCGACGTACGTATTATAACGAGATCTGGAACTAGATTGTATTGTACAAGAACCAAAGGACTCAACATTTTTTTTATGACATAAGCCAACTCCCACTACTGATGTGGCATATCATTTTATGAGGTAGACGATTTCAAACATTATATTATTTAAGTTTTATGAACAATTATTTCCATATGGTAAAATGCAAATATAGTAACAAAACTTTTTCATTGTAAGAGACTTAATAATAATATTAAACGGCTTTATTCCAAGATTGCACATGTACAAATACAAGCATATTACATCGCAATTTACAAGGCGAAGTTTAGCAGTATGGCTATTCTTACACTTAACCTTATAAATCACTTACCTACCTAATTAATTAGGTAAAAAAGAAAATATACAACAATACAATACAATATTACACCCTGTATTATCAGATAACTGATTAAATATAGTCTGGAGACCGATTTCACAATTTAATCTGAAAAAGTCAAGTAGTTACAAATGTTTTCATATTGACCGTATCAATTTTTTTACAAAGGAAAAATGTCATTGATGTTTGAACAAACAGATAGAAGGATGACATAATTATCCTTGTGCACTTTATAGAGCGTATTATGAATTATCCAATATAGGTCAACCTTTCATTAAAAATTCCATTCTAGGAACATAAATAAAAGTTTCTGGCAACAAATTTATCCTGTTTAGAGAATTATTAAGCATAAATTAACGTTTTATGTTCTAAGGTATGCTAGTTTCTAGGGCAATAACTACTCCCCTGCATGCATCATTTAATAAAAACGGGGCAGTTGTTCCTCATAAAATATTATTAATCAGAACTTCGTAAATATATTATGTGAGAGCATAATTACTTATGGTTTATGTGTTTTCTTACCTACTACCCTCGGTATTTGTTAGATACTATTTTCAAGATGAAATTAAAATTGCAAAGCAGAAAGTTTATTGTTAGTCCTGCTGAAATTAAGGACTGTAAAAATTTTCAAATTACTTTTGTGATATTATAGAAAATATGGAAATAATTAATAAGTAAAGATGCCAAATAAAGGCAGAAGTTTTGTGTAAATATTTTTACGAGTGCCTCTGGAGGTCTCAAAGACAACAGGCGTACTTAACGACACTCTTAGTAATTTGCGTAAAAACCCGGTAAATTAGCACAACAGTTACGTTGTACAGCTAATATATAATTAATACCGGTGAAGTGTTCAGATTTATTGCTTAAAATCTTCCAGCACTTAAACAAGTGAAAAACACAGGAAAACATTCGGCTGCTACAGAGGCAAAGCCACCTGCAGTACCAAAATATGCTGAAAAAAATAAAAATCCTCAGTTTCCGCAATTTGTGGTGGCTACGTGAAATTCGTCAATATGATTTTTAATCATTTTCCTCATATTTTGGTACCGCAGGTGGCCTTTCCTTTATAGCAGGAGAATGATGTTCTGGTCATAAGTAGATCCTAATTTGTTCTATACTTGAGTAAAATTTGATTCAAATCGGAAGCAAAATGAAAAAGTTATAAGGGTATCTTCATTTTAAGTGAGTCACACTGTATATTTAAGGAAATGTATAGATTTCGATAAAATATTACGTTAGTAAGTAAGTGTCCAGTGTTGTAAAATAAAGATTGTTTTGTGACTGTGATTTATTAGCAGATCACGGTAAACCGTTTTGATAGGAATATTCAAGGTAAATAATTGATTTTTTTTTATTAATTATCAATTTTCGCTGGCGAATATCTCGTAAACTATAACACATAGGAAGAAAATGAATATAAACATTATTGTAGGAAATTTAATTGTGTTTAATTTTTCATAGATTACCTTTTTCTGTACGACGCTTCGTTTCCGAGTTATAAGCGAAAAATCGAAGAAAGGAACCTTTCCACCCCCCTTCCCCCCTGAAGCGGTGGGGCAAGGGGCGGGGACTTTTAGTATGTTTACCTCCTAACTACCCACAACACATTCCTGAAGAGAAAAAGTCTCCCCTCCTTAATATTCTCTACAACTCTTTCATTGACTGGACTAATATGAATTTACAAAATACTTACTTCAGTTATGACTAAGATTGAAACATTAGTACCTTCAAAGAAATCAAAAACGAGTTATTTTCAAAATTTTTTTTGGAAACAGAAAATATTTTGTTGACAAATATTTGGGGTCATATGTGAATCATATAACATCACCTGATCCCTTACAAGATCTTCAAAAATAGAAGATTACCACTATTTGGGGTCGGTCAAGTTTGCCCCACCCACGTGACCAGCCAGACCCGATTACGCTTACGTTTTATCTCAATTTTCGATTTTGGACCTATTCCCAATTATTTCAACATCCAGTGGAAAGTAACGCCAAAAAATTTTTAAAACATTTTTATTGTTCAGATACGCTTAGAATGTCATGAAGCGCCGAGATTTTAAGCTTGACCAAAAAAAATTCTGTCTGTCGGTCTGTCTGTAATTTTTTTTCGCACGATTACTCTGGAACCGTTTAAGATATTGACTTGAAGTTTGGTACACGTATGTATTTTAACGAGATCTGGAACTAGATTATATTTTCATCTTATTTCGTTGAAGGATGGGGTGGGGGGTAAATTTGGGTAAATGGGGGGTAAATAGGTAAATCAAGCAGGTAAGAGTCCGTAAAATTGGTATTTAGTACAAAAAAAAGCTAATGTCTCAAAAAAAATGTTGGCATAGCCACCCCCATTACTACCCCCACTCCATTATAAAAGGGGGTGAAAAAAAATTGAGATTTAGTCCGTGTACAAGAACCAAAGGCCTCAAACTATTTTTTTACTTCATCCACTACCATCTCACTATCACTACCCCCACCCGACTACCGATGTGGGATATCGTTTTATGGGTTCTTGAGGTAGACGATTTCAAATATTATATTATTAAAGTTCCATAAACAATAATTTCCACATATTTTTTTTATTTTGAGAGACTTGGTAGCAAATCTGGATGTGGAAGTAGTGATTCCATGGGCAGCGGTTTTATGGATGGGGAGGCTAAAAATAATTAAAAATATCCTCAAATATTCTCAACTATTTAAGGTTGAAATTTTCGTGTAGACACTGTATATTTACATACTCAAAAAATCAGTGGTATTTTGAAAATGAAAACGTTTCAATCATTTAGATAAAAAAACAAATGGTAAAAAAGCTACCGACCGACTGTTTGAATGTTTCATGTCTATTTCTCGAATGTATCGACGCCACTTCCTATGTAATATTGATGAATGTGTGTCGCTAAGGATGCTAAGCATCATTGCACATTGACTATAGGGAAAATTCAGCATTCAAAATTTTGTCCCACTTGACATATATACCACTATACTAACCGGGCTAAATTTAGCATGAAATATAAATGCTTTCATTTCAATAGCTTGGCATCGAATTTTTCATTCCGCAATAACTCACGAACGAGAAAATGTTCTTAACAGAAAATGATATCCATAAAATTTCCCTCAACTTTTCTATACCTTTTATTGATACGGCTTATGGGTCTAAAAAAGGACATGTCACAGCTAGGCTATGTTATGGTCAGTTATTGATAATAACTTAATACTATGTAGAACAACGCGGGCAGAAATTTAGTCCGTCCGGGCGGAGATCCCAGCTCTGTTATTTCATTTCAGCCAGCTGGCACGCGCGATGTAATTTTACTCCCTATGCCTAGCGCCCCGCTACACGCACGGTATATATTTCTAGACGATATAAGTTACTCTTTGAATATTGGTTTTCTAATGTATGTGGACGACACGAAATTTTATTCCAAATTTGAGTCATATGATGATTGTGTCAGACTCCAGGCCATGTTGGTGTATTGCAAATAACTTACTGAACATTAAGAAACGTAACGCGATGCCATTCTACAGGCAATTAAGTCCTCTAGTCTTTGCTTATCACCTCAGATCAGATAAATAATAAATGCTTAGCTCGTCCTAGTTTTATAAAAGATCTTATATAACTTCCCAATGAACAATTTTTGTTTCTTAAATATCTACAAGGGTGCTATACAGCTATTTATAAAACGACTTGAAAAATCCATTTTGCTATAATAACATCCTTAACGCTATCATGAAGCAGTTTCTAGACTAAAAGGGCCCTCTCTTATGAAGGTTGTTGACACCTTTTATAAATTCTTTCAAAAAACTCCTTAGAGTGACATAGTGCCACTCTTGAAAACCTTGTCTGGGCCTTTTTAAAACCTTTATCAAAACCTATTTTAAAGCCAGATGAACTTTTTTTATGATCTTCCTATATTTCTAGAAAACACATAGAAGGATGGATACCTTTGAAACCCCAATAAGTCGATATCAGGAAAAGCTATAAAATGTCCATTAAGAAATCCAAATACTTTTAATATTACATTTATTTTTACATTTACATTTACAGAATGGACACCTAAAATCAACTAGTGTAGTGCAGTTTAATAATATTATTTGTTAATGTCAGTAGTTCACATCCATTGTTATAAGAAAATAGCATATACATTTTTTTTGTCTTTTACATACTTTGTAGGTCTCTGACGAGGGTTGAATAAACCGAAACGTAGAAAAATTAGTAACAAAGACCGAAAATCTCAGGATATACATCAAGTTACGAAGAGTATAACAATAGGTACGGAAGAAACGCATATAATATTTTTTGTAGAGAATTTTATAACCTTTATATTTTATATGAAACATAATTCCGATATCGCTAATGGTTAGCGAGATATAAGTAAACAATTTAATCGGAGTATCATTTTTTCAAGATGGCGGCTGGAATGCAAAAGATTGAGTTCGGATCTTCTAGTATTTAATAACACGCCTTAAAGAGCATCTTTGCCAAGTTGCAAAATTTTATCAACTATTTCCCTTCAGTTTTCCCTTTCTGACTGGAGTATATATCTCATGCCAAGAATTACTTGCAAAATCTTACATGATAAATTATATTATTTTACTTACGATTTTGTTAGTAGTTGACGGAAATGGTATTACCTGAAAAAAAAAATAGTTCGTTAACAAATATTTCTAATATTTGAAAAATTAATAATTTTAAACAAAAACACACCGTTAGCGACTAAATAAATACAAAATACTTTATGACCAGCTATTCTATTTATATTTAAATTAAAATCATAAAAGTTTCCCATACCTTTTATATGCGTGAGCATATGTACATTCTGAAAGAAATTTACATATTTTCGAACATAATTCCTATAATTATCACGAACTATCCGACGTTCAAAAGTTGTTGAAAGTGTAGAAAGGCTTAGACAAATATTTAAGTCTTTAAATCTAACACCCATCATATAATTAGAAATTTGAATCCCAATGAAACCCTCGTCACACATCCGAAAAGTATACCTATCCAATAATTAGCTGGTTGTAGAACCAAATTTCAAGGGATAACTTTCAAATTCCAAGAAAACAGTTAATTTTATTAACCTCGTGACAGTTGAAACGAGGGTTGATACAAGACAATTCGAGGATTATTATAGGGCGTTAAATAAACAAGGAGTGAAGGGAAGTTTCTTTGGCGCCAGACCAATATCTCTCCTTTAAATCCTTGAACCTTGGTCCTTGATTAATCTGACAGGCTACGCCCTCAAACTGTGACATATTTTTAAATGACGACCACTAACTGGCTTGTTTTTAGTTGTTAATTTCACGAGGAAACCACAAAAACCGACGTTTTTACCGAGGTATGTTTTAGATTGTTAGATGAGATAGCGGATAGGATCAAAAAGGCTGCTGCCCTAGTATTAGATAAGTGTAAGTGTAATTCTAACTTTCACATAAATTTCTTACATCGACGTGGGTTTTAGGCTCTTTGGTTTCTCATTATAGGTAAAGTTAACTTTATTTGCAATTAATTTTAAAAAATTATACATCTATACAATTTTATAAATGAATTAGTTATTTAAGAAACCATTACATGAAAATAATGGCCTATCTACATTTTCGGTCAATTATACCTATTAATAAATTTCTAAGTAAGAATATGGTTAACGCTGTGAAGGCCAGCTTAGACATAAAAAAGGTGGTATAACTTTGCCAGTTGCTGACGAAGCGGAATGTCTTGGAGTAATCTCTGATTACCTTAAGATTTAAGGGTTATGTGGAGAAATTCAAATTGATACAAATGGCATATTCTTCATTGAAGCTAATATTTTCAAATCGTCACATTTTAAATTTTAATCTAAAAAAAAAATGTTATTTGAGTTACTAGAATTACATTTTAATTCTTGTGATTTTATTTTTGGCTTTAGCCTTGTACAAATTGATCAAAATCGCATTCGAAAGGCTCGACTTGTATTATATTTGGATTAAAAAAATCTGATAATTATGTCTCTAAAAAATGGCTATCTAAGAAGGAATCACTACTACCACATTCAGATTTCCTATCCAAGTCTCTTACAACGAAAAAATTTTGACACCATATTTGCTCTCCACTATGTGGAAATAATTGTTCATAGAACTTTAAGATATTTAAGAGATTCAACATTCTACAGTAATTTGAGTAAAATTCAATTCCATGATACCACCTGGACATTTTTCATCATAATTACTTCCACATCCAGTGGAAGTATAGTAACGACAAAAAATTTTTTAAAAATTTTTATTGTTCAAATAGGCTTAGAATGTCATGAAACGTCGAGATTTCAAATTTGACCAAAAAAAAAATTTTCTGCCTGTCTGTCGGTCTGTAACTTTTTTTGTGCGCACGTTTACTCTGGAACCGTTTGAGATATTGACTTGAAATTTGGTACACATATGTAGTTTAACGAGGTCTAGAACTAGATTATATTTTCATCCTGTTCCGTCGAGGGTTGGGGGGTAAATTGGGGTAAATTTGGAGTAAATAGGTAAATCAAGCAGGTAAGAGTTAATAAAATTGATATTTAGTATAGACAAGAGAAGCTGGCTCAAAAAAAATTTTGGTATTAGCCACCCCCATTACCACCCCCACCTCATTATTAAAGGGGATGAAAAAAAATGTGATTTAGTGTATGTACAAGAACCAGAAACCTCAAAATATTTTTTTACTTTATTTACCCCCCACTCCCACCCCCTGTCACCACACCCACCCCAATACCGATGTGGGGTATCGTTTTATGGGTTTTTGGGGTAGAGGATTTCAAATATTATATTATTAAAGTTCCATAAACAATTATTTCCCGATACAAAATTTTTTCGTTGTGTGACTTGGATAGAAAATCCGGATGTGGAAGTAGTGATTCCTTGGGCAGCGATTTTTTACTTCCACATCCAGTGGAAGTATAGTAACGACAAAAAATTTTTATTGTTAAAATAGGCTTAAAATGTCATGAAACGTCGAGATTTTAAGTTTGAGCGAAAAAAATTTCTGTCTGTCTGTCAGTCTATGTTTGTGTAACTTTTTTGTGCGCACGTTTACTCTGGAACCGTTTAAGATATTGACTTGAAATTTGGTGCACATATGTACTTTAACGAGATCTGGAACTAGATTATATTTTCATCTTGTTCCGTCGAAGGGTTGGGGGATAAATTGGTGTAAATGGGTAAATCAAGCAGGTAAGAGTCCATAAAATTGGTATTTAGTATATACAAGAGAAGCTAAGGTCTCAAAAAAAATTTTGGCATTAGCCACCCCCATTACCACCCCCACCCCATTATTAAAGGGGATGAAAAAAAAATGTGATTTAGTGTTTGTACAAGAACCAGAAGCCTCAAAATATTTTTTTACTTCATCCACCCCCACTACTACCACACTATCACCACCCCCACCCCACTACCACTGAGTTTTTGGGGTAGAGGATTTCAAATATTATATTATTAAAATTCCATAAACAATTATTTCCACATACAAAGTTTTTTCGATGTGAGTGACTTGGATAGAGAATCTGGATGTGGAAGTAGTGATTCCTTGGGCAGCGGTTTTTTAAATTTTAATTGCTTCATCCAAATGTGATGTATACTTCAAGATATACTATCAATAAAGAATTTATTAATACCGTTAAAAATCTACATAAGAACTATTATTTTTTGAATTTATGTATAAATAATTTAATGTTTCCAAAATTCTTTAAGACATCTTTTAGACTTTCCTTTGTATAGACGATATTATAATTATTAAAAAATAGGTCCATAAATATATTTATGATGATCCTGGTACTTTAAGCTAGGTAAAAAAAATATTAATGTGTAATTTTCTGTAATTATTTTCGTATAATTTATAACTAAATTATTTTGACATGGTAAATGGTATCGTATCCTATTAGTTCATACAGGAGTGAAACAAATGGTCCGAAGGGATAATTGACCTCTGTTTCTTATTGGAAAATTGACCCTAGTAATTTTGGGGTTTCTATTGCCCTTAGAGATTATATTGAATAAACTAAACGTCCTAGTCACTTTATCTATGGGTAACAGTGTTTTGTTATAATTAACGTACACATTTAAATAGCTGCCAATAATCTCTAATCAATATAATTTATTCTAATATGTTATGTTTATGTTTACGTAATAACTCTTGGATATTTGTTTAATTGTGTGTGTAATCAATAGTAATTAATAATATATAAATTTTCATGGAGTGAAATTTTACGTATTAAAACTCATTTTAATTCATACAAATTTACTTTTTATATTTACACGAATGACAGCAAAAAGTGATGTGATTATTTGTCGGTATTTAGCATCTGAAGTGAAAGTGCTACTGGTGTTCCGCAAGGATCAATATTAAGACCTGTTTTATATTTAATATATACTGTGGATATCAACAATGCTATTAAGAATTGCAAGCCATTTTGATACCGAAGACAGTCATCTATACAATATCTTTAGTGCCAGAAAACTATATTGAGACCAAAGGCATCGGTTTTTCAAAATTAGCATGGGGCCCAAAAATTTTTTTTTAGATTACTTTTTTGTGAAACTAATTTATTCATATGAATCAATATATTAACAAAACAGCTCTATTTATAGTCCAGTCAATGAATATATTGTAGAATGCATGGAATATGCGAGACTTCAGGACTTTGTTAGGAGTAGTTAGTAGGTAAACATACTAAAAGTCCCCGCCCCTGGGAGGTGAGCTTACGGTGGGAGGGGGGTGGGAAGGTACTACTTTTGGATTTTTCGATTATATCTCGGAAACGTGGACTCTAGAAAAAGTATGTTCTAAATAAAAATGAAAGCTAATTAAATTTCCTATAAAATTGTTTCCATACATATTTGTCGAATTTCCAACGGTTTTCGAGATATACGTTATTGAAAATCGATAATTTTCGAAAAAATCATTTTTAAGTGTATATCAAATTGAAGGAAATTTAATGCTCTACAACTTCACTTCTGACAATTTTTCTGAGAAACGATCGTGGGAGGCACTAGAAGCAAATGTTTTACAAAAAGAGTTAGGTGAAAATGATTTTTTCGAAAATTATCGATTTTCAATATCGTTTATCTCGAAAACCGTTAGAAATTCGACAAATATGTATGGAAACAATTTTATAGGAGATTTAATTAGCTTTCATTTTTATTTCGAACATATTTTTTCTAGAGTCCACCGTTTCCGAGATATAATCGAAAAACCCAAAAATGGGACCTCCTCCCCTCCTCCCACCGTAAGCTCACCTCCCAGAGGCGGGGACTTTTAGTATGTTTACCTACTAACTACTCCTAATGAAGTCCTGAAGTCAAAAAGTCTCGCATATTCCATGTACTCTACACCCCTCTTTTGAGCACTCATTGACTGGATTATTATTAGTACAATTATTGGTTATGAGTCTCTAGACACACTAAACCCGTAGTTTTTTTTGTCCTATACTTCCTACCTTGTTGGAAATGTATTTATTTTTATTTTTGATCATCGTCAAGATATTTCAATAGGTTTACATTTGTAAGTATAAGCTTTCATCTGTCAATTGAATTTTGTCGACGTTTTTTATAAACTATATTAAAATAAAAATAAATTCATGATAGTATATTATATGACCTCTCTCTTCCCACCATTATTAAAAATTTTCTAACCTAAGATGCAATTAACTTACAAGAGTACTAAGACAAGTAAAACTTTAAAAATAATTTATAAATGAAACTATAAAAGAAGTTCCAGCCGCTTCCAGCAGCTGATCATTTTACTTCCACGTCCAGTGGAAGTACAGTAACGACAAAAAAATTTTAAAAAATTTTTATTGTCCAAATACGCTTAAAATGACATGAAACGTCGAGATTTTAAGTTTGAGCGAAAAAAATTTCTGTCTGTCTGTCTGTTGGTCTGTCTGTACTTTTTTTTGTGCGCACGTTTACTCTGGAATCGTTTAAGATATTGACTTGAAATTTGGTACACATATGTACTTTAACGAGATCTAGAACTAGATTATATTTTCATCTTGTTCTGTCGAAGGGTTGGGGGGTAAATTGGGGAAATCAAGCAGGTAAGAGTCCATAAAATTGGTATTTTGTATATACAAGAGAAGATAAGGTCTCAAAAATTTTTTTGCCATTAGCCACCCCCACCCCCTTATTAAAAGGGATGAAAAAAAATTGTGATTTAGTGTATGTACAGGAACCAGAAACCCCAAAATATTTTTTTACTTCATCCACCCCCACTATCACCCCCGTATCACCACCCCCATCCCCACTACCGATGTGGGGTATCGTTTTATGGGTTTTTGGAGTAGAGGATTTCAAATATTATATTATTAAAGTTCCATAAACAATTATTTTCACATACAAAGTTTTTTCGTTGTGAGTGACTTGGATAGAGAATCTGGATGTGGAAGTAGTGATTCCTTGGGCAGCGGTTTTTTAAAATATAATGAAAATGTCAACAAGAGTACGGTGAAGTATGGAACGATGATCGAGAAATCGATTACACCAATTAAGCCAACAAAAATGTCACTTAAAATGTTTCCGATTGTGTGTGCCGATATGTATTTAAAACCGTTTTAATGAGTAGATGGTGTGATAGAAACATAACCCCGTTCCGGAATGATCTACAAAGAATGAAAAGTCTGATATATCAAGAATAACTGAACGTATCTCCGTTTCCATATCACTCTTGAAATCATCCTATATAGTTAGCTTGTAGCTATGCACAAGCAGGCAGTGATTGATGATATAATGCAATATATTATCACATCAAAATCACAATAGTTCGGGATCTTGC
Organism: Rutpela maculata; assembly: GCA_936432065.2. Taxonomy (NCBI): domain Eukaryota; kingdom Metazoa; phylum Arthropoda; class Insecta; order Coleoptera; family Cerambycidae; genus Rutpela; species Rutpela maculata. Next base: position 146,739,616 of record OW386291.2, on the reverse strand, counting down.
AGACTTAATATTTCTCCACGTCAATTTGCATAACGTATGCTTAAAGTTCCTACAAGTATTGATTCTGTTAGTTTATCTGCATAAGTTTCGTCCTACAAATAGGGGAATCTACGTAATTTACGAACATGTGCCAATTGGAGATCGAAGATATAGTTAAACATAACTTGTTCTCTACATGCAAATGAGAAGGTTTACCATCGAATAGCGACATTCGATACTTGTTTAAAGTTGAATATGTAAGTAAACATTCAATAGAACATTCGACGAGTATTTACTCTCTTGTCTAGGGGTTTATTTATTTTACTATAGTCAGGAATATTAGTGGAACCAGAAATAGTTCACTGCCCTAAGAAAAAGATAATATGGGGTGACTTATTTAGCGTTCCAAACATTTTTGTATCAGCAAAACTGTATAAATAACACAGGGGATGTTTAGCAATAGCTATATACAAAGTACTTATAAGTCTCCACTGTAAACTTGAAAAAAAAAAAATTATCCATGTATCCATATTGAATTTTAAGAGTTATTAGTCGGTGTCCCATAATTAAGTATCTTCCTTTTGGGACCGATGGAACTAGAAAAACAAGTTCAGGTTTATATCTCCGATTAAAGAACTTATATCTAGATACATAACAGGCTATCTTTTCACTATATACCTTGTTTGCTCCTAACATAGTCACATTATATGTCCATTAAAAAGAATAGATGAACATCACATCCCATAGGCAACAGTGGCGTTATGTGTGTAGAAAATGTGTAGAATGGTAAATATTTTCATTAAAATGAATTATTGCAACCGGCTCTTTATACCGTGCGTGTAGCCGCACGCTAGGCATAGGGAGTAAGCTACGTGAATGTACATGCCTAATGGGAAATTACACGCACGGTATAACGTGATGTAGGCATACGATATTACAGTAAGATAAAACAGTAAGATAAATATGTATTGAAAGGATATTAAAATTTAATTGCTATTTACTTTATAACTGTAAACTGAACTTCATCATGTTACGACTAAGGAACGATCGATTTTCTTCTTTTCTAAACTGCTTTCTGCAAACGGCACAGCACTTCACTATTTATTTGCACTAAATATGTTGTCAGTAAACTGTGTAAATATGAATAGAGAATATTATTTAGGTATTAAGCAAATCACAACTTAAAATGAAAAGACTTCTTCACCACATTTTGATCGAAAAACACGAAAAACGCTTATTAACATTAATGGCGGATATACTGTCAAAAGTGTCAAACTGAGATTATGATAATCAAACTGAACCGATGGTGCCCGAATCGGTCGCGAATAGATCGACTAGCCAATCAAGAACTTATGGGAAGAAGTGCCTTAGATTGTGAATCTTTCAGGATCACACAAACTAATGCTATTATGTATCTAGATATAAATTCTTTAATCGGAGGTTTATATACAGAGCTATGCAAAGTTACTTTAAAAAACCGCTGCCCAAGGAATCACTACTTCCACATCCAGATTCTCTATCCAAGTCACTCACAACGAAAAAACGTTGTATGTGAAAATAATTGTTTATGGAACTTTAATAATATAATATTTGAAATCATCTACCCCAAAAACCCATAAAACGATACCCCACATCGGTAGTGGGGTGGGGGTGGTGATAGGGGGGTGGTAGTGGGGGGTGGATGAAGTAAAAAAAATATTTTGAGGTTTCTGGTTCCTGTACATACACTAAATCACATTTTTTTTTCATCCCCTTTGATAAGGAGGTGGGGGTGGTAATAGGGGTGGCTAATGCCAAAAATTTTTTTGAGACCTTGGCTTCTCTTGTATGTACTAAATACCAATTTCATGGACTCTTACCTGCTTGATTTACCCATTTACCCCAAATTTACCCCAAATTTACCCCAATTTACCCCCCAACCCTCCGGCGGAACAAGATGAAAATATAATCTAGTTCTAGATCTCGTTAAAGTACATATGTGTACCAAATTTCAAGTCAATATCTTAAACGGTTCCAGAGTAAACGTGCGCACAAAAAAAGTTACAGACAGACAGACCGACAGACAGACCGACAGACAGACCGAAATTTTTTTTTCGCTCAAACTTGAAATCTCGACGTTTCATAACATTTTAAGCCTATTTGGACAATAAAAATTTTTAAAAATTTTTTTGTCGTTACTATACTTTCACTGGACGTGGAAGTAAAAGTAACACGTTTCTAATTATAGTTATTTAAATAAAATTATTCCTACCTACACATTGACTCAAATCTTTCCTGAAAGTTTCCCTGACTCATTAAATATCGATTTTCAATATCTGGTATTCTACCTCTTATTGATCATGGCATTATTCGTAAATCCCGACTCAACAGAATGGAAAGAACTAGTAAACAAATCGGGAACAGGAATATGCGCAGTGTTTATAGATCTTAAAAGGGTTTTTGGAAGGATTTATGGGCAGATATTGTTATTAAAATTGAAAGCTATGGCCTCTCGAACACGGTGTTGCATTGGCTTGAAAGTTATCTTTCAAATCGTCAACAAATAATCAAAGTAAATAATAAAAAGTCGGGGCCTATCGTAAACAGTTTCGAGGTACCTCAAGGAAGCGTCCTTGGGTCATTACTCTTCATACTATATATTAATGACTTCGGGAATATCTTGGAAAAATGCAAGATCCATCTTTTTGCAGATGATACGTTAATATTGGGGGACATGGTTGGAACTAAGATGGGTCTCAAATAAATTCAAAGAAAATAAATTAACAGTAAATGAAATTAAGTCAAAATGGATGTTTATTGGTTCAAATTGTTTATACAACTCATTTAATGAACGTAATTTGAATGTCATTTTAAATAATGAAAATGTAAAAAATATTAAATACTTGGGGCTCGTTATAGACAGGGACTTAAAACTAAACAATCACGTTGACTATGTGTCTAAGAAAATAGGTAAAAAAATTGGCTTCCTTAGAAGACTAAGTCAGTGTCTGTCAATTGGAAGTAAAATAACCATATATAATTCTTTAATTCGGCCACACTTTACATACTGCTGTTCATTAATTTATACCTCAAATGCAAACACTGAGAGATTACAAAAACTTCAAAACAAAGCAATGCGAATTATTTTAGAATGTAACTTGTATACAAGCGTTAACTTGATGTTAAATACTTAAACTGGCTCTACAATAAGACCTATTATCATAGTGTACAAATGATTTTTATTTATAAAATTGTTAATAACTTATTACCCAATTACATAAAAGAACAAATAAGATTTGTAAGTGATGTCCATCAATATAGTACTCGGCAGAAACACAATATTTATATTAACACAACTTCTAAAACTAGCTCTATGAATAGCTTGTTCCATTTTGGTCTTATCCAATTTAATTCTTTAAACAGTGACATAAAAAGTGCTAGTTCTGTAATAGTATTTGTATAACAAGAGGCTAAAGTGGCTGTTTTTTTTTACAAGTGGAGCGAAGGCGAGTGCTATAAACCACACGAGTAAAAAAAACACATTTTAGTCTCGAGTTATATACAAATTTTTTTGTATCGCCATTCGAAATTAGAAAACAATATAATTTTGTAAAAATTGACTAAACTCTCCGATTAAAGAACTTATATCTAGATACATAACAGGCTATCTTTTCACTATATACCTTGTTTGCTCCTAACATAGTCACATTATATGTCCATTAAAATGGATAGATGAACATCACATCCCATAGGCAACAGTGGCGTTGTGTGTGTAGAAAATGTGTAGAATTGTAAATATTTTCATTAAAATGAATTATTGCAATTCCTGCATTGCCAGCTCTTTATATAACGTGATGTAGGCATACGATATTACAGTAAGATAAAACAGTAAGATAAATATGTATTGAAAGGATATTAAAATTTAATTGCTATTTACTTTATAACTGTAAACTGAACTTCATCATGTTACGACTAAGGAACGATCGATTTTCTTCTTTTCTAAACTGCTTTCTGCAAACGGCACAGCACTTCACTATTTATTTGCACTAAATATGTTGTCAGTAAACTGTGTAAATATGAATAGAGAATATTATTTAGGTATTAAGCAAATCACAACTTAAAATAAAATTACTTTTTGACCAGTTTTTGGTCGGAGAACACGAAAAACTTTTATTGACATTAATGGCCGAACTGTCAACTGAAATTATGATAATCGAACTGAAGCCGATCGTGCACGAGCGGCCGCGAATACGCCGATGGGCCAATCAGCAACTTATGGGAAGAAGTGCCTTAGAATGGGAGTCTTTCAGCGACAAATAAATCAATGCCATTATGTATCTAGATATAAGTTCTTTAATCGGAGACTAAACTCTATAGCTGTTTCCATAGAAACCGATAAGTTCTATTTCACACTGTGGAATAAAATTTCTTTATTTCACACTTTTTTTTTATTTTACACTTGTCAATAATGACATTGTTTTGATTCATTGAAGCTGTTAAATAAATGTCATTTTAGGATATGGCATTACAAAAAATTATTTAACACAATGCTTCAAAACCACCTGAGATATTTGAGTTAAGCTATTTCTATTTACAATTTAGATAAAAATACATAATATTAGATATAGAGTAGATATAAGTATATAATATTCTATTATTCAACTTATCTGTACCTTTATAAATGTACCTGTGACATGTAATATCCTTGAGATAAATAAACTTCATTTCATTTCAGAGAAAAGGATATATACAACAAAAATAAGTTATTTCCAGGTGCAATGAAAAATTTCCAACCCCCCCTCCCTTCTTTAATTAGAGCAGGAAAAGGTAAAAAAAAATGAAATGGCGTTAACAGAATTATAACAAATAATTCAAATCGTTGGAAGTTTTCCGTTTCACCTGGAAATAACCTATTTTTGCTCAAAGTTCAAAAAAGAATTTTTCTCAGAAACTGTGGGGGACCGAAAACAGGCCTTAGGGAGCCTCCCCCTTAAAAAATAAGCCTTATTTGCGGAAAATATTTCACGAAATAAAACATGACATATGTCAATGGCTGCAATGCATTTTACAGCGATTATTTCACTCATTAAGGCTATAGCCAATGAGAGCCCGTTTTTTCACAACATTGCACCAATCAAACGTCATTATTAGTGGTAATTCAAGCTAGATCTGCTTTTGACAGGACCAACATGCAAAATTTATCGCTCTAATTTTTTAGGTCGCTGCAGCGCCAAATATTGCGAAAATTTTTTGACGTTTTGTGTCGTGATATGTCTTCGGCAAATAGAACAAATCGTGCTTTTAAATGTTATCTATAAATATCTTCTCTAGCTTATTACTAATTGTTAACGTAAATTGTAAATTGTAGTACTGTATTAATAACCTAAAAAGCCAATGCTGTGTGGAACTTATATAGGTTCGGGACAAGTTATAGGTACACAGCTTTCAATGGCTTAATACCTAACATAATTACAAAATAATTTTCCCAACTAAAATTAAATATGAATATCTAAGAAGCGGACAAATCAGTTATTTCATGATAAATACTCAAATGTAGGTACTTACTTATGGTAATTCATCAATCATTACAAAGCAGCTAACACTTATTTGGAAAATCAAAACTCTGCAGTATCACTATATACATTATAATTCGTTGCACTTAAAGTCTCTCTACTTAAACAAGTAAACCTTAACTTAACTATCAAACTTCTCAAATTAGAAACAAGGATTAAATACATAAATATATATTAATAAACACTTTAATATAATAATTCAATTCACTGTTTACTAGGCTAGTAACTAAGTTAAGCTAGCGTTACTAGATGGCGGTACCATACCATCTGAGCCGGCAGCCTTAGAACGTAAAAGGGATAGATTGGTAATATGCAATTTGTGTGATTTCACCGGTAATGTGATTGGTCGAAGCGTGCTTTGTTGTGATGACTAGTCTTATAAGTTACAGTACCTATGTTTTAACGTATATTGTTTTTCTTGATTGTCATAATTTAAACCTACTTTGTTTTTTATTAGATGAGTCGCTTTGGAAATGCATTTTTATGTGACGTAAATGATGAAATTGAAGATAAAGGTGAGTGAGTAATCTCTAAAAAGCAACAAGGAAACGTCTGAAGGCAATTAATTACTGAACATAATATTGAAGATATACTTAATGAATTATTTATTCGTGAAATATTCTCCACAAATACCACTCGTGCTTTAAATTTTATCTAAAAATTTTTTCTCAAGCTAAGTCGCCCCTAGTTAATATAACTCGTGCAAATTGGCAGTTTATTATCAAAGATTAAATCCCGACCGCTTCAGCGGATAATAACTGCCAATTTGCACTCTTTATATTACCAGGCAACACGCTTTCGAAAAAATTTTCGATGAAATTTTAAGCACTAGTGATATTACATACGAAAAACTGACATAAAATCACTGATTGGCAAAATTATTTCGTTACAAAGAGAAATTTATCCGATAAAAAAAAAGCTCTTGTGATTTTACTGTTGATAAAACTGCATAGTCGACTGCCAACAGCCGATCTGACAGTTTTACTGCCAATAACGACATCTGATCTCAAAATGGCCTTTCATTTGTTACAATGTCAATGAGTGAAACAATCTGCATTTTTCAGTTGTGGGTGAAGTCCTCATGGGAAAAGCAGCTATTAGAAATTTCATATAAGGATTTTTTTTCAAATAACTGAAGTCTTATACGGGACATAATTCAATAAATACCACGTTGGAACCCACACCTATTTGCGGCAGAGTTCTTATGGTAAAATCAAGATAAATATAACATGAATCATCGTTCATTTAAATAAACAATAGTTAAATGAAGACATTAATTATATGGGGTTATAAATTAGGTGACATAACACACATAATCTTATAAAGGCATGGCGTCGTCTTGTCATAAACAGTATAAAAAATATCAAATCATTTACACTCTTCATTTTATAGTGTCTGTCGTTGGCATTTTCTATCCAACAGAGCTGAACTTCTATACTCGACTAAGAGCAAACCTCTGAGTTCGGGAGACAATGAACATTTTTTAACGGGATATAGTACAGTACATAGAGGTAAAAAATATGCAAAATTTCGAAATCATTTCATATGTAACAATATTTTTTATGGGTTATTATAACAGTAAAATGTATAGTCTTCAGTTTCCATACGGCCCTGATACTTGCTCTTACCCTAAGGGGTGAAAACCACCCCTAAATTTAAATATTCAATATTTGAAAAAGTATTACTAATTTATTTTTGAAACGTAGGCAGTTATGTTTTTGGGATCGCTGATTACGAAGTCAAAATTAAAAAATTTAAATTGGTCGCTCTAAAATGACGAATTAATTTTCTTTTAAACAAGTGTTTTAAACGCACAAAAATGATTGAGCATCTAAGTGATGGTACATAATAACGAAAAACAGCATTTTAAAAAGATTATTTAATTACCGAGCAATTACAATAACAAAATGAGGCATTTAGTTTAAAAAAATGTGAAAACGGACATTGTATCGGCCATAACTCCTTTATTTCTTGTATGTAGAAATAAACAAAAAATCATTATAAAGATCGATTAATCATATATAATTTTGTTCCTATAGAATTTTTGGTGGAAGTGTCACAGTTTCTAAGATATTCAACATTTAAACTAAATACTTCATCCTAAAATTAGTCGGATGCTATCTATAAAATTAAATATCTCCGAAACTATTGAAATGTGTCGATGAAATGCAATATACTCTTTGCTTTTGTATTTCCAAAGAGTATAATAATAAATAAAAAAAATGCATATAAAGTTTTTTGTAGAGAAATTTATAAGCTTTATTTCGATGTCGTTAATGGTTAGAGTAAAAACTAAAAAGGAGCACCATTTTTCCAAGATGGCGGCGCCAGCGCAAGAGAGGAGGACTTTCAATATGTTCAACAGTGGGCCTTAATGAACATCTCTGCAAAGTGTCAAAATTTGATCAGTTTTTTCCTTCAAACGTAAAATTTGACGGGTTTACAAGCCTTTTAAAGTGTTATTTTTGCAAATAAAAATTTTTGCTATTAGAGTTTGTATTTTTAACCTCTCCACAATAAAATTGTGGGAGGTTACTAAAATTAGTTCAAAATCGAAAATTGAGATAACATCAAATCTTTATGTTTTGAGGACCCAGGAACCACAAAAAGTGGAAAAATGCCTCTATGTATGTATGTATGTATGTGTGTGTGTGTGTGTGTGTGTGTGTGTGTGTGTGTGTGTGTGTGTGTGTGTGTGTGTGTGTGTGTGTATGTATGTTAGCACGGTAGCGGCGAAACTACTAAACGGATTTGGATGAAACTTTGCATGAGGGTTTCTTTAGTGCTGAGATCGGATTACGTTTAGTGCCGTTTTGGCACAACAAGTTGTTTATTTTATGATTACTTACAATTTGTAATCGAACCAATGAATAGCAGTAAAAATTCCGATTTCAACGATATATCACACTTGCACCCTTTCCGTGAAAAAAATTAAAAAACAAAATAATAGAGTCACGCATCTTGTGCAAGATATATTTTATAGTCTAACTTATCGTTCGGTAGACTAGTGTGTTAAAGCGTGCACACTAAGAAGACGTCATACTAGTTGTGATATTTCGCGAAAAAAGTGACAGTCCTTAACTGGGCCCAAAGTAAGTTTTATGCCCAAAACTATTAAAAGTGACTGTGACATTAAAAGTTTGAGAAATTTGAATCCATTTCCGGCAATCGCAACCTAAAAAACATTAACATAACCTAAAAATCAAACCAAAATAGTTATTTACGTAACAAGTTTCGAAAGGGGTCTTTTACAGGACGTAGGCGAGATCTGGAAGCCTGTGAGTCCAGTAAAGGCACTTTCGGGGCGTATTACGTACAATATTTTTTCTTCAATCATCTCTTTAATGAAACCAACAATTGATATACTTTGACTATTTATAAATATTAATATTAATTGTACTGTTATCAGTGTCCATTTTGAAATAACTATTATCTGACAGTTTTAAGTATCATTATTTTGTTACCACCGCAACACGACTGTTTAGCGTCGAGTACGAACGTGAATAATGTGATTCATAGTAAAATATAACCTGCAAATTGACATTGACGTTTAGATGATCTGTCACTTTACAGTACTAGTACCTGTAATAGCTACTTTCGGGGCTAATACTAGAATACGCTACTTTCGGTACAAAAAATCGTACCGAAAGTACCTACTTTTGGAACGATTGAAGAAAAAACAAATTACGTTATGATACTTTTTATTATATCGACCGAACTTGTCCACGGACATTGTGATTCATTAACCTATCTGATTTTATTTCAAGAACTTGATATTCTGAAGTTCAGTCAAAACCTACCACAACTTACTTCCTGATTGCAGTATTATTACAAAAACAAAACGCTGTAGCTCGAAAAGTATGGCACTATTAAAAGCACTTGCGTAGTGAGTTATGACGAACGATGGCATTTTAATTTGTCCATGTTGTGAGGCCTTTACACATCTGTCGCTAAGGGTGAAATAGAGTTTGTACGAGGTGATTTTAAAAAACGACGAGTCTGTTGCAATATTTTTATGACGTTCACAAGCAATGCTGCAATTGTAAAATGATGTCAAGCAGAAAACATGTGTCTGAAAAGAAACCGCCTATAAAGACTTCACGTCTAAACTATATATTAAGCGGTAGTTCGATGCAGATAATAAAGTTTTTATCATATATTATATATAGGTAGGATGATAATAGTTACCAATTCTAATTAAACCATTTCTAACATTCGTTTTATAGTGAACAACGTCGATGCCAAACGTAAATTGTTTGTCATTCCTTCCCACCCAATAAATATAATATTAGGGTAATTTCATCGAGAATCAATGAAGTGGGAATTTTGAAAATGTATTCCTGAAATTATTCTTCAGGGGCACACTTTTGAACTTGCCAGCAGCAGACGTGTTGTCATGAAACTTGAGGGCCTAATTTAACCCTTGATCTCACCTTTTCATAGAGATGTTCATAAAAAACAAAGAAGTACCATGTCATGAAACGTCGAAATTTTAAGTTTGAGCAAAGAAATTTTTCTTCTGTCTTCTTTTTTGTGCGCACGATTACTCTGGAACGGTTTATGGTATTGGCTTGAAATTTGGTACGTCTATGTACTATAAAGTGATCTGGAACTAGATTCTTTAGCTTATAAAATTTGAAAGTATGGATGGCGCTGGGTTGTAGAAAAAGTTAATTTAAATAGAAACTGAAGAACGACTTTTTCGAAAGACAATTCGTTTAAAAGTTACTAATTATTTAATATTTTTGAAAAATATAATTTTAAGGGGCCGTAATAAATCAAATTGTCTTTAAATTTTGGATTTAGGGGTTCTAAAGCATGCTATTAGATTAGTCTTTCAATTAAAAACAACGGGCCCGCATTACACACATAGGTCCGCGTGCCTGCAAGGAGGTGACGGCATGCTACTAGCCTGTATCTTGGGAACGTTTCTTAGCTCGCTGCGTTGGGGTGATTTCTATTACGAATAACTAGCAAATTTAAAAAAAATCCATAAAATTTTTGATTCTGGTACTAGGGGCTCTAATGTATGGTTTTAACTAATATTAATAGGTAGAGGTGAAGAAAGGCCAACTTAGGGCCAAGCGCCCCCATTAACAATTACAATCTAGGACAGTAAAGTCGTATGGTGTTCGCTTGTAGTTTCGAAAAATTATGAAAAATAAGACTGAACTATAAGTGAAAGAAAGTTTCTATTCAAAATAATTTAAGTTTTCTTAGATATATGTTATGGTCAACTCTGTTGAATTCCTTTGAGAAATTTGTAAACGTCTCTCAATATAAGCCTGGATTTGGCAATTAATTCTAATAATTTCCAGAAAAATATAACAAAAGGTGAAGTCTGTAGATGCTAATTTTTCATAATGGCTGGGGTTGCTTGGAATGGACGAGGTGTATTATTTTGATATGTAATTTATTTGCAAAAAGACATACGGTATGGGGTCCCTCATTTTTTGCGATGACAGATCATAAACAACAGCTTTAAAACGAGTTATAAAAAATTTACTAAATTATGATTATTTTTATCGGTATAGAAGGATTGCTATTGTAAGTTAATAATTTTCATCCATACAGTTGTTTTAATGATTAAGACTTTAATTAGAAAAATATTATTGTAGGTAATTGAAGACCTTTTATGTCCTTAAGGGTTTTAATACTTCTCTAACTAAGAATAGCATTTTTAATAAAGTTTTTATATTATAATAACAAGAGAATAAAATAGCCTCTTAGTGCTGTCATAAAATCTTTAAGATGTACTTTAGTGTGAAATATACATTCGCACGGAAGTATGAAACGTATTCTGACTCATTGACTTATGCAGCGAGCTGTGATGGTACTGGAAAGCGCATAGCAAAATTGCATATGCCTGCTGCGTTTGCACTTTCTTTGATGTTCAGAAATCACCAATGGCAATCCTGCGATGTATTGAATCTCCTATGAATGTAATGTGGGGCGACATTTGTTGGTTTTCCAATTTCGTCAAAGAAATACCAACCTTGAAAGCAATTTAGTAGTATAATAAATTTATTAGTTATCAGCTCCTTATATTGGCTGCTCTGATATGTGAATGTCGGTTTTATAAGAGCTTACCGAGTGTCCTAATCAAAACCCAAACTTATTTGATAAATGGTTTGTATGAATCCAGACTTTTGTTTTGGGATATACCGGGTGTCTAGATTACAACCAAGCCTATAACTTTCTTGTGAAAAAAGATATCGATTTTAAATTTTGGGGCGTTATATGGTTGGATAAGGTGCACATTTTGATTGCTCCAAGATTTGATTTTCATTTCCGGTTTAACCGGAAATAGTATAAACTTTGTTATTTTTAATAAATTACGATCGATATAAAATTTTCAACCACCATTTTCTCGAAAACTGTCAAAGATAGATATAGGGCATGCTACAAGTTTTGTACCTAGAATTTCTGGGGCAATCTACTTAAATCTCCATTGAAAATAACAAAGTTTATACTGTTTCCGGTAAAACCGGAAATGAAAATCAGATCTTGGAGCAACAAAATGTGCACCACATTTAACCATATAACGTTCCAAAATTTGAAATCGATATCTTTTTTTACAAGAAGTTATAGGCTGGGTAGTAATATCATAATCATATAAAGAGTGTTTCAGCTAAAAGTCCCCGGGCTTATTTTCTCGAAAAATAATAAATATATTTATTTGTCAATGGCGAATGATTGATACCAAAAAATTTATTAAATAAACCGCAGTTAGAAATATTCCTTAGCAGCAGAGATGGGTAAACTCCCGGAGTTTTGATTACTCCGAAAGTTTCCAGGAAGCTTTCCTGGAAACTTTCCAGTGGGAATATTCAGAGTCTATTTTATGGTGAAATCTGATTCGTAATGATCTAAGCTTCATTTTGATACCAAATAAGTGCTAAATGTATTATTTACATTACTTTTACAGACTTTTACCAAATAACTGATATTATATGACACCCGCTATATGTGCCCTGTGCTATATGAAGAATATGAATCAACTGTGTGGTTACCCAGTAATTTGTTTTGTTTGAATTATTAAATAATTAAATATAAATAAAATAATTTATAGAATGTGATAAATATGTGGATTATAAAATTAAAAATTTATGTAAATGTCATTTATGTAAGTTGTAATTCCTATTTTGTGCAGAAACGGAAATGTAGAAGGCCAGGCAGAAATAACATCTAAATATCATATTAGTTATATTGAATTAAAAGTGTAAAACAAATAAATAAAATAATAAATAAATCTTTATTTAATTTTTTTAACACTTAAAAAAATAATAACACGAAAATAATATTAAAATAAATTAAACCATCCACTATAACACAACATAACATATACCTATCATAATTTTATTAAAATAAAACTAAAACTATTAAATATCTTATAATTTGTAAAAAAATAAAAGCATATTTCTTTTTAATCATTTTCGTTCTTAATGCAACAGAAAAAAAGCTAGGTATTATTCATCGAGAAGCGATAGTGAAGGTAAATAAATAAACGTAACTTATCATATGTCTGTCAACACATCCTTGATCATAGCCAATAGCACGAAATTAGAGAAATTCTGTGCCAATAGTAATAATCCGTCATCAAATATCCAATTAATTTTTGAAGAATATCAACAAATTAAAAATGGATTTCTGGCGTTTGAGGTTATGTTAGATCATCGTGGCGACAATTTCAAATTTATAAGAACAACTGTAAATACTCGTGAAAAATTTGGAAACTTTCCCGGAGTTTTGGAAACTTTCCCGGATTATTGGAAACTTTGGGAATAATCAAATATTTTAAAGGAAACTTTCATTTTTATCAAAACTCCGTTCCGGAAACTTCCGAAAATCTCCTGGAAACTTTCCAATGGAAAGTTTCCTTGACCCATCTCTGCTTAGCAGTGCACTGAGATGGCGCTGCGGTGGTTTTCGATGGCATGAAACATGATTCGTATGATTAAGGAATTAATTATGAATAGTTTTGCTTCAGAAAAAACTGGTATTGCTGGACAATTCCTTTTTATTGGATCCTTAGATTTACTGCACTGATTATACCAGGTGGCTCAGCCGCCAGGGACACTCTTGTAACTCTTGAACGGGCAAATGGATTTTTTTCAAATTTGGTGTAGTGATATGGGATGAAGTTTCCAATTATACAGGGTGCTTTGAAAAGATTGGGACAACGCTTAGCCGAGGATACTTGACATCAAAACAAGTAGTCTAACTCTTTTCGTTTTCAAGATACAGGGTGGCAAAGTAAAAAAATTGTATTCTTAATTTGTCTCCATCTTGGAGACTATTATACGTATCTACTTCAAAGTTGGTAACGACATGTTTTTCAGGTCGTTAATTACAATGGTGATGTTGCCGACGCCATATTTTATAGATGGCGCTAGTTACAGGACTTTTACGTGACACTTTAAGCCATAACTTTTTTGAGGTTAGGTTTTAGACATCGTCTTCTACTATAATCGAAACGCAATTTAGTTTCCTAAAGAAAAGGTGTACTTGTTTAAACGCAGGAAAATGCACCCTTTCAGAGAAATACGCGATTTACAACTTTGTCACACACCAGTTCGAAAAAATTCAACATCCCGGGTGTTTTGAAAAGATTGGGACAACGCTTAGCGTAGACTCTTAACATCAAAACAAGTTGATTTAACCCCAAAAGTAGCTGTCTAACTTTTTCGTTTTCAGGATACAGAGTGGTATAGTAAAAAAATTGTTTTCATATTTTGTCTCTATCTTGGAGAATATTATACGTATCTACAACAAGCACAATTGACGACTTGAAGACATCATACTTGACGTACACCTACTAAATAAGAAAACCGCTTTTAAATATAATTTAATTTCCTCGAACTGGTGTGTGATAAAGTTGTAAATCGCGTATTTCTCTGAAAGGGTGCATTTTATCGCGTTTAAACAAGTACACCTTTTCTTTAGGAAACTAAATTGAGCATCGATTATAGTAGGAGACGATGTCCAAATCCTAACCTCAAAAAAGTTGTAGCTTAAAGTGTCACATAAAAGTCGTGTAACTAGCCCCATCTATAAAATATGGCATCGGTAATAGCACCATTGTAATTAGCGACCTGAAAAACATGTCGTTACCAACTTTTTCCTACTTGCGGCTTGAGATATTTCTTTGTCAATATTTTGATAATTAATGAGTTCTTTACAAAAGTCTAAGTCATGAAGCGGTGCTTTACTAGCAAATGACGCTGTAAACCAGGCCTTTACATAAACCTTTACAATAAAGAGACATATATCTTCAATACCTATTTTTTCTTTTTTAGTTAGTTGGAACTGATCTTGGAAAAAAAATATTTTTAGACAGTAAATGGCTTTGGCCATCCAACGTGCATGATGAAATGCCCCTGGTTGATAGAATGTCGTGTGAGTGGGCTCTTCTTCAACAAAAAGTTTAGAAAGCATTAAAAATTCTTTATAATCATCACGAGGCTGTTGCAAAGTTAAAGCTGCATTTAGAAACTTTACAATTTCGGCTTTAACTGGTTGTAAAATGTGTTCAATTTTTGATACCTGAAATCCAGTTTTTAGTTTATTTTGATCTATTTTAGGCCAAAATTCCCTAAAACGTTTAAATAGTGGCACATTTGGACCAGATGAGGAAGGCATTTTTGTCTCAAACACACTTCTCAAAACCACTTCAAAAATATGATGTCTACAAGGAAAATATAGAATATCTCTTTCTAATTTTTGTTGCAATAGTGTGGCTGCCCCATTTATATAACCCATATTTGATGCTGTTGTATCACAACACAAAGCTATTACCTTTTCGTCCAAATTCCATTCACAAAGCACATCATAAACTGCTTCAGTCTGTTATCTTCCAGTTGAATTGGGCAAAGCTGGTACTCCAAGTAATTGTTCAATATCTCCACTAGTAACTAAGATAGCAAGTCTATCGATATTTCCCATTCCAGTAAGAGAAGGTAAAATTTTTCCATCCCAATGGATGACTGGGGTCGGCAATTCAGAATTACCGAAGGCTGTTTTTAATATTTCAGCTCTTTCTTCGCGGATGCGTTGTCTAGAGCGCTGAAGTGTGGTTCTGCTGATGGACAAAGATGTGGTGTCATGTCCTAGCGCTTCTGCTACTGCCGTCAAAATATGGACTCCATTCCTGTCGCTTATTTTGCAAGCATCAAATGCAGCGGCTATTTTTGGTGTGATGATGTTACATGTTCCATACAATCGCCTCTTTTTTGGCTGTGACGGGCCAGGCTGGTCTTGTAACAACTCTTCTTGGGCTTCGATCATTTCATCTTCATTTTCGTTGGAGTCGGCTGAATTACTACTTGATGATGGACAGGTGACTGTTTCCTCTAATCTAGCTTTTTCTTGTTGACTTCGTTGCATTCGTTCGGATAATTTCTGTAATTTCTCCTCAGCTGATTTTTCTTGAGAAGCAAGTTGGTAATCAATCCAATGCATAAATCCAGGACGTCCCTTTTTTCTTTGGTTAATTAAAAACTGCTTATCTTCATCTATTTTCATCAACTCCAATGCACTTGCATGAGAAATGTCAAAAAGATCGTCCAATTTTTCAACGCAATTTTTTTCTTTACCTCCCGCACTGGCCCTTTTAGCCGATTTTTGTAAGTTCCTCCACTCTGCATAAAGTTTATCTAGTTGTTTAACACAATGAAAATCCTGACGTGTCGAAATGCGAGCTTTATCCCAAAAAGCTGACACCTCTTTTATTGTTAATTTAGCACTTTCATGTACACTTAGCTTCACTTCACGAATGTTATAAAAGAGCACTTGTAATACTTGTCTATTAGACGGAAATTTATTGCCAATGATTTGTGACGAATAGTGTCCAACTAAGTAAATGAAAGTATCCTTTCGTAAGGATCTAACATCAGCCATCGTTAAATGTTTTTTTAAAAAGGAACGTATGCTAGAACTTATAATGTCACCACTGTAAAACACAATTGCAAACTGACATAAAAACCTACCGTAGGTGCATTATATTTCCAAACTTCCAAAACAAATAATTTCTAGGAAATAATTACACCAATAAAACATTATGAGAAAAGAGGTAGACATTTGTATTTTAAGTAAAATTTAAGTGTATTACCGTAATAAAATCTTATCTACAAATTTCTACCTGAATGCGGCACGGGTTACCGTTCACCGAATTATCTGGAACTTTGACATAAATTATTCCTAGTATAACAGTATATTTTCGTGGGGTGAGACTTAAAAATACGCAAAAAAAATTCACCCCCTATAGAGATGGGCCACCCTAAGGGACAACCTGTATATTTTTGCATATTTGGATACTGCTGGACAAAATAGATATGATTTGACCTTCAAATATTATTTTTATTTTCCAAAAATATTTAAAAAAAATTATTATTATTATTTATTTAATTAAAAAAGCACAAAAGTTACAAGAGTGTCCTTATTGACTGAGCCACTCGGTATACCTTAAATACAATAAAATTTAACTAGTTTCAAAACAAAAATACGGAAACTTCAATGAAAAACCTGACACCTAGCTTTTTGCTTAATTTGTTAAGTATACTGTTACTGTAAACTTAACATTAACGGGTTAAGTTTTAGAGTTTCGAATATAACTTTTGTTATATAAATAAATCTGGCGAAGTTTACAATGATGGCTGAGAGCTTATCAACAACAACTAGTTTTATGTACTCAAAATACTGACTTCAGCAGTGAATGTGACATTAATTAGCTGTCTTATCAAGATGTTAAAACAAATTTAACGTCTCAGTTCAGCCGGAAAGTACAATGGAATAAGAATAATACTTGAACACACACAATGTAGAGATCAAATTATAAGACTGAGAACAAATATCCTCGAGTTTTACGAAAAGACATTCCTCGTGTCGTGGCGAAAAAGCACTCTGGCATTCTTTGCATGATGATTATAAATAGTTGTAATTCATCATTGTTTCTAATATTAGGTTTTGCTAATGTGTAAGACATTAAGACAGGCGCTTTTCGTAAGATCTGGAACACACAATTGTTAATGAAATCAAACCATCATAAATAACAGAATAACTTGGAACAAAATAAGAACATGCGAAATAGCCAAAACAGTAATCGTTGGAGCTTTACTAAACTCTTGAATCACTCTTTAACATGGCATATACAAGGGGTGATATAAAAGAATGCGGATGCTCAAGCTTGCGGACATAACTATTAATATGAACCATCAGATCCGATATTCGCTAAAAATCATCAGTAAGATATTAAAAAAAGAAAAAAAAATTAGCCACCTTTAATATTATTAGGAAATATTATTTAGGCATTGAGCAATTTACACCCTTTTTTATTTAATATGAAACTACCCACTTTCTGTATACAGGGTGATTTACCACAACATGCGGAAAATAAAATGGTGTACTAGGCTTCTATGTGGGAAAGTCCCTGCAAAATTTTAGAGTGATCCGAGTAATTTAGTAATTTTGTCGTATTGAAACTTGCGAATATACGTTACTGTTATTTGTCTGAGGTCAGTGATAGGGCAATGAACTTACTTGGGAAAGAACATATCGGAGATGTTTACATTTCCTTAGGCTGGCGCGTGCGGTCCAAGTGTCGCGTTTTTTGCTTTCGGTCGAACGATTAGGACACCGCGGATGATACAAAAGTACCGCTGAAGTTTTTGTGTTATCGACGGGTTTAAGTAAATATCTTTTATATCTACTTGTTGTTGTAGAGTTCACTGGCATTGGATCAATGTCTTTCCGACTTATTTTGCTTTTTGTAGTATGATAAAACCAGAAAGTTACTTCTACCGTCCCCAGCTTTGCTGTCAGTCCCAAGCCTGATAAAGGGAGAGGGGAAGTGATATGATTGGACCGCGTTACGTCAGATTAGTTAAAGTCATAGGAGGCGCATTCCTACAAAAATATAAGGTAATTTTTTTGGTAACATTTTTTATATTTTTCCCTTTTTTAACTCCTTTCACTGGGAATAACCTACTGATAAATTTCCCCCATCTGTTGAAATGATATTTTGAATGATTTTATTGTCTATTTATATATTTTACTAACATACACTTCATAATATAATATCCAATCGTGGCAATATGATTTCAATTCATCGCTGATAATGTAAAAATTTACATTTTTTCACGTGGCAGGTGGTGGTGTAGTTCTTACATTCTTGACTCGAAACTTGCTTAAGTCTTCAAAGGACGCAGAATAAGCTGCTGCGTGTGTTGACCAACTCACCGCGATCCATGAGCTACATACATACTGGGGTGCAAATGACACGTGAATTCATAGACGAGACTACACAACGAATTTTTGCATTTCAGATGGACAATTCTGAATTAATACGAAACGTAACATACATAAGAAGACATGACAATTACATACATTCACATAAACCAATTTGCAAACGATTACCAAGCTACGATACATCACAAAACAACTGACAAAACCTAAACCCATAAACCTCCTCACAAAAAACACTACCTCTTCTAAAACTTACCAACCAACTTACCAACTTCTCTCAACCCCCCTCGCTGAAAGCATTATCCATCTACTTTATGCACAGTTTGTGCAACAAAACTGTTTTTACCCCCTGACAGGTGAAGCAGGGTTTTTCTGATTTTCCCTACATAATGCCATCTTATATGACCAAATACTCCAAAACACTATAACATATTACGTGAAATAGCTTTTATATTCCTTTAAACAAATGCGAATGAACCATATTAGAAACTCTTTACCTATATTTTTCATAATTATTCTTTAGGTTTGAAAGTTGTTTGCCGCAACACCTGGCCACTGCGATACTCCGCGTGGTTCATATCGCGCAAAGATGTACATATTGATTATTAATATATTGCACACAAATATAATAAACAACATATATAAAATTCCTTGTACTTATTTAAATATCAATAAAGATATGGTTAATGACTCGGAACCCAAAGGTCCCGGGTTCGAACCCCACGAAGGTTTTGGATGCAGTTCTTTTTTTCACTTTATTTTATACTGAGCGTTTCACAAACTTAATTTCGTACGATAAAATTTAAAATGTTTAAAACTAACATTTAGAAAAACAACTGCGAAGAGTATCCTATAGAATGTGTAACAATTATATAAAAAGTCCAGTAAATCGGCGAAGAGTGTAATGCTTCCTCTAGTTTAATATGAAATTATCTACATTCTGTATATTGGAACCTTAATATGGTCACACTAATATACTACTGTAAACACTTAAAACAGTAATTTTTTTTAAATTTTTTTAGATAGACTAGACCACCCATTTTAAATCAATATATTAAAAACATACAATTTGTTTTGCAATTCTTACGTTTAGACCTTAAAAACGATATAATACCCCACTTGCCTGGATCATTTTTTTTAAATCCCATTTTGATTCACAAAAGGGTGTCGAAAAATTCTGTTGAACATCAAACTTTAACTACATGTGAAATTTCCTATTATTTATAGCTATAATAATTTCTCAAATCAACCTCTGCGGCAAACAGACGGACGGACGGAAAAACAAGTCATCCTATACGAGATCTGTTTTCTACTTTTAAGTACCAAAAACCGCTGCCCAAGGAATCATTACTTCCACATACAGATTTTCTATCCAAGTCTCTCACAACGAAAATATGTTGTATGTGGAAATAATTGTTTATGGAACTTTAATAATATGATATTTGAAATCGTCTACCCCAAAAACCCATAAAACGATATCCCACATCGGTAGTGTGACGAGGTAGTGATAGGGGGTGGTAGTGGGAGTGGATGAAGTAAAAAAATAATTTGAGGCTTTTGGTTCTTGTACACACACTAAATTACAATTTTTTTCATCCCCTCTAATAATAGAGTGTGGATGGGAATGGGGTTGGCTGATGCCAAAAATTTTTTTTGAGACCTTAGCCTCTCCTGTATACACTAAATATCAATTTTGTGGACTCTTACTTGATTTACCTATTTACCCTCCCATTTACCCCAATTTACCCACCAACCCTTCGATGGAATGAGATAAAAATATAATCTAGTTTCAGATCCCGTTAAAGTACATACGTCTACCAAATTTCAAGTCAATATCTTAAGCGGTTCCACAGTAATCGTGCGCACAAAAAAAGTTACACACAGATAGAACATTTTTTTTGCTCAAACTTAAAATCTCGACGTTTCATGACATTCTAAGCCTATTTGAACAATAAAAATTTTCAAAAATGTTGTCGTTACTATACTTCCACTGAATGTGGAGGTAAAAACTGAATTATAATGTCTTTGTCTTATTTATATTCCTGTGACCATTACGCAATTATCAATTTTTTCTCCAAAATACAACTATGTTACAAATTAAAGTTAAAAGGAAAGGAATGCAATAATTAGCTTCGTCCCGATGCCAGTCTTTATGCTAGATTAGTTACGTCTAAAAAGTCAAGAGTATCGAAGGCGCATGTTATTGGAAGAGTTGGGATCTCAAGGGTGCCTCTTGAACTCAAAAAGCTCACTCTACCGGTCTCTAGAGTGCTTAAAAACTCGTGGGGAATTTGTGGAACATACATGTTTTATTGAGGTATTTAAGGGAACATGAAAGCGTTAAATAAGCACATAACTAAAGAATGAGTTTTCTATTTTTTCGATGATTTAATTGTATTCTAAAGATTCTGCCGACAAAACCTATGGAAAATTATAAAATAAGGAATTTATCCAAATTAAAGTACTAAAAATATACCTCTCAGCTAGAAAGCTTTATATTACAAAATAAAAACATTTTTTAGTTATATTTTATAAAATTTTGCAATGATTATAAGGATATTAGGATAATTTGATTTTTTTATTTCCTTTTCTGTTGTTTTTTAATATGGCGTGTAACTTTAATTTCATTTGGAATTTTCGTGAACACAAAATCTTATGAAACAAGTTCTCAATAATTCTTAAAGTTCCACATTTTCCCATACAATGATTTTATTGGTTTAGAAAATTAAAAATTCTGATGTTGAGGGAATAAATTTTTTAGTAAATTCTAAAACAGTAGCATCTATTAGGTATAAGCATATTTTATAATTAAATATAGAGTCTTTCATTTCAGTAAAACCTTTTTAGAGTATTTTGTAAATTTATTCAATAAAGAAATTTTAAAAATAAATTTTATATACCTAGTATGGAATTACTGGGAAAGGATTTTACTTTGCACTTAAGACTAAAGATAATTAAATATGTAATAGTAGTAAGAGGTGTTTTTTAAAAGATTTCCACGATACAATCGCTTCCAATGAGTTATCGATAATAAATTTGAATATTTACAACAGAGTAAGAAAGAGAGAGAGAGAGAGAGAGAGAGAGAGAATTTGCACGACAAAAGGAAAGTAGAGATCATAACCCAGGGCGGGTCTTTGCCTGTCTGGCTATTTTCTTACATTCTGTTCTATCTTGAGTTTTTCTTCTCCAGTTTCTAATATTCATAGCTCTCAGGTCATCTTCTACATCATCTATCCACCTCATCCTAGGTCTTCGTCTTCCAGCAGGTTTTAACTCATATTTTTTTTTAGTTACTCTAGAGTCTTCCATTCTGTTGACATGTCTCAGCCACGCTAGTCTTTGGCTTTTTATATATTTAATACTGTCATTCCTTTATTGATCTGATTTAGTTCAGCATTCATGCGGATTCTCCATGTTCCATCAGCGTTCTGGACTGGTTTTTGCATCTTTCGCAGGATCTTTTTTTCGAATATTCGGAGTATCTCCTCGTCTTTTTTTGTCGTGGTCCAGGTGTCACATTCATATGTTACTACAGGTCTAATTAAGGTTTTGTATATTTTTGCTTTCGCATTTTTATCGAATAGTCTACTTGTCATTCATTTTTTGTAGGCGTAGTAACATCGATTTCCACTGACTATACGTGCCTTGATTTCACTGCTTATGGAATTGGTTTGGTTAACTTAACCTAAGTATGTAAAGGTTTCTACCTGTTCAAGGTTATAGTTTTCGATTTGGATGCTGTTGTTATTGTTGATTGGCGTTCTTTTAACTGCCATGTGTTTTGTTTTATTTAATTATAAGACCTCTCCTTTGTGACTCTTGATCAATTTGAGTAAACGTTTCCTCTAACTGGGTTTTATTTCTGCTGATAATTGCTACATCGTCTGCATATGCACATATTTGAGATGATTTGATTCCTGTGTGACCTCTGTAATTGGTGTTTTTCATTACAACTTCTAGTACCAAGTTGAAGAGCATGCTTGAAAGTGCGTCTTATCCTAGATTAATGTCGAAAGTTGAAGAAAACTTAGCTAGTACTATTCATCAAGAAAGAGAAACTACCTAATATTAAAATGCCCAAATTAATGGACTTTCAACTCCTCTGAGCGAGTGAGGCCAAGTACCTGGAGGTTTTCTTATTTCTTTTTTAAATGAAGATAAGTTCAATTCTCTCATAGTTTTAGGAACGCTGTTAAATAAAATAATACAATTATAGTGGAATGAGTTTTGGAATGTCGTTGTTTTATGCACCGGGACCACCAACAGATCTTTCTGACTTGCATTATATAAATGATTATCTCCGGAAGTGGAGAAGGTGTACAAATTTATTTTTGCGAATACCAGATATTTGTAGATTATAGATACTAGGAACCGTAAAAATATTATATTTTTAAAATTATTCCTTACAACTGGATCTATTATTTAGGTTTTAGCCTGGGAAGCAAATACGTTGTATATGACTTGGACGGCCCCAGGCTAATATATTCAATGATAAATGTGAATATGCTAAAGCATAATACACACTTAACAGACCCGTCTGGGCAATTGTATCCTTTAGCTGTAAAACAGCTTTATTAAGCAATTTACAAATGTGCTCTATATGCAGTTCCCATGCTTATCTGCTGTCTATGTAGGTGCCTAGGAATTTTGTTGATTCAGTAAAATTTATGTCATCACTAGAGGTTAGTGCCATTCTAAAATTAAAATTTATAAAAACAGTTTTTTCATCATTCAAAATGAGCTTATTTCTCTGCCACCATGCGTGTACATCGTCTAGTGTAACATACATTTTCTGATATAGTTCCTCCCGCGTGACAGCTGATACCGAGACAGTGGTACCATGTGCATTCAACGTGGTAATGCCATGTTGAATGTAATTTGGCAGATCGTTAATGTAAATCAAAAATAATGGAGGGCCTAATATTGAGCCTTGGGGGACCCCCAGGGTTACGTCGTGGATATTCGATTGAAATTCATTACACATTAGAAGACATCCTCGTATACCAATAGCTTCCAATTTTTTAGACAGTATATGTCTGTCCATAGAATCGAAAGCTCTCAATAAATCGAAAAACAGCGACACAACATATTTGCCCTCATCTAATTCTTATAAATATATTTAAAGAAATATTCCGATGCCGTTTCAGTTGATTTTCTTGATCTGAATCCATGTTGATACTCGGTCAGTATTTTATTTTGTTCTATAGATGACATTATACGATCGTAAATATTTTTTTCTAATATTTTCGAGAAGAAACTTAGAAGAGAAATTTGCCGGTAATTTTCAACATTAGTTTTACTGCCCTTTTTAAAAATGGAGATTATGGACGCGATTTTAAGAGAATCAGGAAATTCTCCGCTAACCAGTGACAAATGTATGAGGTACAAAAGTGATGGTAGTATATTGTCAGATATATTTTTTATATGTGCAATAAGGCCGGCCGTACCAGGAGATTTCTTATTTTGAGGTTACGTATGACGTTTGCTAGTTCCTTTTTATCAACAGGATAAGAAAATATTGAATTCTATCGTCTGCAGAATATAGAGCAGATATAAAATCGAAGGCGGAAGACTTCGGTAGACATCTGGTCACCTTGATTGTCCAGATTTCTATATACAACCCAATCTACAGGAATACTGGAGCGGGAAATTGTATCGTGTGTAGACCCCCTAAGCTAATTAATTGCATATATAATGCAGGGAAATTACAGTTAAATCCACGTGCCTGTTTTCCTTTGTGGATTTCTCTGTTTATTGATTAATATTGTGTATATTTGCATACTGT
Organism: Rutpela maculata; assembly: GCA_936432065.2. NCBI lineage: Eukaryota > Metazoa > Arthropoda > Insecta > Coleoptera > Cerambycidae > Rutpela > Rutpela maculata. The sequence continues at coordinate 146,715,055 of OW386291.2, read as the reverse complement.
TATTTATTTTGTATTTGATTGCGAATGAAGATATAGTAATAACTAATTAATTAAATCGTGTTGAATAATAATACAGTAACATCAATAAATGATAAATAAATTATTATAGATTGATGAAACGGTCCGCTTTCATTTAATCTTGTCATATTTGCTCATTACTTTGGAAGGTAACTACATAACGATGTTTATAAATATTTGTGCACTTGTTACATGTCTCGTTATATGTATTTATTTAAATTAAATAAGTATATTATAAGTTAGAATACATTACAACCGGCCAAACCTGTTTATTATGCGACAAAAAATTTCACATCATGCACATCAATTGAAATTAAAAATAATGTACATGGTGGGCCTAAAAATATGCGAAGAAATTTTTAATATTTTTGCTACTGTTGTACCGATTTCTTTGAAATTTTAGTGATACATTCCCAAGAGATCTAGTTAGCGCTATCGTTATGAATCTTTGAAATGTAAGTCTATCCGTCCGTCTGACTGTCTGCCTGTTTGACCTCGACCTTTGATTAAATCGATCAATAAAATAATATAAGCAATGAATATTATTCTAATTGTCTTATAAGCTAAGGTCATCTATACTATTTTCAATGCACTTTAAATCACGACATGTTATTAGTTTCTGTTATACATGTTCTGCCAGTGGCATCTGGCTAAAAGCATTTCAACAAAAAAGTTTATTTAATCATTTTTTTTAATCTGAATAATATTGTAACGAAAAAAATAAAATATTTTCCATTGCACAAGAAATATTAAGAACCTTAACACAATACAAAAATGAAAAGAAATAAAAATCACGAAAATTAATTTAACAACCATTGAATTAAAAATAGTTTAGTGTGACCTTGGGTGTCGATATATATTTTTGCAGACGTCTTTTCCGCGAGTTAATGTGATTTATTAACAATGGTCGCTAACTAATGAGAAGTAGAGAGAACTATTTCAGTATTTGATTCAGCCATAGCCAACCACATCTTTCAGAAACACCTCCCTAGAATTTCTAGAAAGTCTGTTAAAAATCTTTAAGATATTTTCAAAACAAACATCTTCTTAAATAAAGACATATTTTGTTAAATTTCTCATTATAAAAATTCTGTTAGTAATAAGACAGACTTCGTACATTTTATCTATCTTTTACTATCAGACATATATTCAAAAAATAATTAGATTGTTTATTAAAAATTAACTTTTTTTTTAAATTTTAATGTGAAGGGGGTTTTTAAAGAAAAGAAAGTTTGAATATTAGGAAGAGCTTAATACTGATTCGTTGAACATAACCTGAGTTGTATTTTATTGTTTAGATTTACGATAGAGAAAGTTTGGTTTTATGATGTATGTAGTTATTTATGATACCATAAAGTAAAACCTTACCTGACAATTAAAGAAACAATTCTTGTAATACTTGATGTCAAACAAACGACCACAGCAGTAACTTCATACATAGTAATAGCCAAATATACTATTGGAAAAGTTTGACACAGGCTTCATTATTGCGATATATTTAAGAATAATATATTTTATTTCTGCTTATAAGTTTAATTGAAAAATCTAATTTTGAGTGTTCAGCAGAGTATTCAATAGATAACTTAAAACTTAAATATATTTGATGCCTAACGTTTAATCTGAAAAAACAAAAATTAATCATTTTTCTTATATTGTAAATAAAGATTAAATATAACATAATAGCTTGAGGGCAAGCAATTGCGATCTCTTACAAGTATTTATTTATTAAAATTATTAACATGCATTCATCAATACAATGATACACTTAAAAAACTAGCAGCTATCCACACAGTCTACAAGAAATAAAAATAATATCGATAAATTTACTTTTACTTCCACATCCAGTGGAAGTATAGTAACGACAAAAAAATTTTTTAAAAATTTTTATTGTTTAAATAGGCTTAGAATGCCATGAAACGTCGAGCTTTCAAGTTTGAGCGAAAAAAATTTCTGTCTGTCTGTCGGTCTGTAACTTTTTTTGTGCGCACGTTTACTCTGGAGCCGTTTGAGATATTGACTTAAAATTTGGTACACATATGTACTTTAACGAGATCTAGAACTAGATTATATTTTCATCTTGTTCCGTCGAAGGGCTGGGGATAAATTGGGGTAAATTTGTAGTAAATAGGTAAATTAAGCAGGTAAGAGTTCATAAAATTGATATTTAGTATAGACAAAAGAAGCTAAGGTCTCAAAAAAAATGTTGGCATTAGCCACCCCCATTACCACCCCCACCCCATTATTAAAGGGGATGAAAAAAAAATGTGATTTAGTGTGTGTACAAGAACCAGAAACCTCAAAATATTTTTTACTTTATCCACCATATATTTTTTAAATGCAATTAAAAAAAACATTTGCTTGCTTAAGTCACGCGATATAACACCGAAGGTCGTTTTTAAAATGGAAAATTCTGCATGTTTTTATATATTCTTTTAGAACTTTCTTCCCTGATTTCAAATGTATAAAAAAAAAGTAAAAATAAAATAAAAAAAATGATATAATTAAAAAAACAGGTAGACCAATTTCATCGCCACCAAACATCTTTGGATGCAATTTTGTGGGGGTATTCAAAGGACAAAGTGAATAATAATATGTTTTTAATTGTATTTAAAAAATATATTTATACAACCCTACAACTTTTATACGAAACTTTTTTTTATTTCTAACAATAACAGAAATAAAAGGGGGGGGGTCAATATATAATAAATAACCCTGTATATATGTCAAAATTAAATTTTTACACAAATTGTAACTGTATTTATATTATAACGAAGATGTTTTTATTGTAAATGTGTGGCTATAAAGATGAATAAAAAAAATTAATTTGCATAACTTTCAAAAAAAAATTATTTCATAGTAGTAATTCTTGAATAAAATTTACTACTGTCTGAAATATGGTTCTAGTAGCGCTAATAGATGGCACCATATTCCATTTCTGCTACTAGTAAAGGGACCCCGGGGCTCAGTTCTCGAATCTCTATTGTTAAAAGTCGCATTCGACTTTGGGAAGATATCTACCAAAATTTGCACCACTCTAAAAAATATGCATTATCGAATATCACATTCAATGTTCAACAAATGGGTAAAAAATTTTTAGTCTTGCAAATTTCGGTAGATTTTTTCCAAAGTCGAATGTGACTTTTACCAATAGAGATTCGAGAACTGAGCCCCAGGATACATAATATGTACGGGTGAGACAATGGTCAATGTAGTAGTGCTATCTCTGTCTTTACTTGTCATGTGATTGTCGGTCGAAGCATGCGCAAAAACTCTTTCCGGTAAAGACTCAACGGCTTGTGTTAGTTTATGTATTACAATATATCTGCTTGCAGCGGGCTCTTTTGTTTCTTGATTGTCATTACATTTAAAATATGGCAGCTTTAACAGCTTTATAAAATCCAGTATAACTTTTACCTATCTTTTCATTTCCATGTGCAACTTGACATTGCTTTTTTAACGCTTATAATAAGAAAAACCGCAGACGATTTACAACCATTTCTTTATTTAAATTATTTTCAAGATAACATTTATATCACAACTGGATTCATTAACTTCCTAGTGTAACTAATAGTTAATAGTTTATTCCCAACTAAATAGGCAAACATAAAATTTATGTGTGGTATAAGAAAGAACTGCCACAGGGTCAGTCCTTAATAAAATCTTCCCGCTAGTTCCAGACCTGAATGGAAAGCGGCTAAAAATGATTTTCATCCGAGAATATAAGTTTCTTATGAACAATTTAACGTCTGACAAAGTTAACGTTTCACTTTCAATCTTCAACCGGCCTGGTTCAGATATTATCAAAAAAATATGAGACCGAGATTTGCGAAGAAGTCGTCGGTTTAGTGGAATTGGCAGTTGAAACACGATAATAAAATTGATGGCACGTTCACGTTTACCACTGAAGGGGAGATGTCGAAATACCCTCTAGTGGCTGATCTACAGTTCCCGGCCTACTTTGACGAGTTAGCGCGTCCTAATACATCCCTTAAGCGTTCACTTTCGCCCTGCCAACTGCAGATTCCGAATCATGATTTGTTAGTTATTGCCACTTTTAAATCTTTAGATTGAAACCAACCACTAACGATATTAGGACGTTTTTAAAATTTCGTAAACGAAATTTTCAATGCTGGGGACAAGATGTATGGAAAATTTAGTTAATAAGCTGAGATAACAAAATTTACTATATTGTTTAAATGTATCCGTATCCGTATATCACGCACTTTGTGTCTACCAAAATGAAACCTTTATTTAATAAAACTGTGAATTGATTATAAAAAATCTGTATTTTATAAAAGAAAAAAATAAATAACAATTAACAAACGTTAAGTCAAACGGTATAGTGGGGCAGCTTAACGTCGAATTTCGCGTTAATGTGGACACACCGGACGAAACCACCAATTTTTTTCCAGGTAGTCTAGCTTTAAAAAAAAACCTATTCAAATGGATAATTTGACGAAGATCTACCAGAACATATTTTGAAAAAAGCAAAGATCGCGTTTTTTTTGTCTATTAAATCTAACCACAGATATGAGGAGCACGCGGTGTTCATGAACTGGTGTCGAGAAAAGGGTGTAAAAATATGAAAGAACAAGCTTCTTTAGCCTATTTTTCTAAACCTAACAAGGTACGTAAACCAAATACATTGTGGTTAAGATATTCTATGCTAAAGAGAGTCATAAAAATCAAAAATAATCTGGAATTAAATAAGTTACTTCGTATATCTAGAGACTAAATCATACTTCATATATCTAGAGACAAAATGTAGAGTTTAGATCCAAAAAGCAAAAGTTTTTAATAAAGAAGAATTGACAAAATTTCTGAATGAGGCACCAGATGAAGTGTATTTGATGATAAAACTCGGTGCCATTTTCGGATGGGCTGGTGCCTGTCGCCGGCATGAACTGAAAAAATGACTATTGATGATATCGAAGAAAAAGAAAATCTGCTAATTAAAAGAATTCCTGACTGTAAAAATCATACAAGTAAGCCCAACACTTCATACAGATGATTTTTTGTCTTTTGCAAAAAAAGGGCAGTGCACTGTCCAGTGCGTAGTGTTAACACCTTTGGGAAAATACTATCTGAAATCGCTGGGTAAATAAAACTTACTAATCCACATTTGTATATAGGGCCTAGTTTTTGCCGAGCCTCGGCTCAATACTGACTAGTTGTGGTGAAGAAATAACTAGCATAAAACGACTTGGGGGTTACACCTGTTGCCGAGGGTTACCTGGAGGGATCTACCAAACACAAAAAGGAACATAACTATATTAATGCAACAATGAACATAAACGGGTACTTTTGCACGAATGGGAAATTCCATGGGTGAAAAATAGACACTGTATGCATCAATTTCATGTAATATTCTTGCTATAGTAGGTTCCGTATATAATTCAGCGATATAAAAAAGCTCGCAAAAAGCGTAAAGGACACCCACCGCTTTTGGTTAATGTACCGCCAGCGTTAGGTTGAGCAGTACACAGGACCGGATTTAAAATATATTTTCAGTTTCAAACAATGAATTAAAGGATTTGAATTCTCGTTCAACTGAATTAATTCGAGGACTTTTTTGTCAAATTTAGGAAATGTGTTTTTCCGACGAATCCGTCTTTTTTAATTGGCCCTAGACTCTATCAGATTAAAAATACAAAAATAAGGAGGTAGTCTTAGAACAGAGTGGCCATATTGCCTCGCAAAATCCATATTTTGCAGACCGAAATGGCAAGGTCGTGATCTACTTCCACATTCCGCAGTTTCGAACGTTCTTTCGCGGATTAATTTAAAACCGTTTCATTACCCTTCATCTTATCACGATAATCTTTTTAACAATTATTTATTTTTGTAAACTTTAGTTTTATTGTTAAACAAGATAAACTATTTCAACAAAAAGATTTAATAAAACTTTTCATTAAACTTTCATGACATGACAAAGAAACAGTTAGTCCACCCCTTCCACGTTGACTAGATAGCCTATTGCAACCAATCATAAATTCGCGAGAGCAAATTTCAACCAATTATATACAGTGGGATTGGCCTACATTCTTGTTAGGAAATATGCATGACCATTTTTTGTGATGTTAATAAAAGAAGCCGAACAACTTTATGGCCTTTTTTGTAAATAAACTGAAATTGATATGCGGTCGGTAACACTTTACGGTTTTTTGCGAGTTTTTGTATATCGCTGAATTTTATACAGTACCTACTATACCAACCACTTCAATTATTTTCAATAAATTCTTATGATTCGGCTATACGATAGAGTGGAATAATGTTACTATTTTCATGCTTTCTATTATTGTTCACTATTACCAATGTTTACGCACAACAAATAATTTTTAAAAAATTTATTATTATTATTATTAAAATTTCGTATACTACGTGCTTATAGTTGGCGTCCCATGAGTCCTAAGGTTACAACATACCTACCTAAGTGAATAGAATTAAAGTCTATATAACTGCCCTTATTATAGAACATCATGTTAAATAAATTAGCCGGATTAATTCTTGTTCTGTTTTAATACTTACTAATGGTCACTTATGATAGATGGTTTAATTTCGATAGCGAGTTATCTAAAACAAGGGGCCCGAAAAGTGACTTACCCAAGAGCCATATACCAGGTATAATAGGACCCTCGAGAACCACTATCAAGAGTTAAATAGGGGGCCCACCCTGAATCTGCCGTCTGGTTATTAGGCACTTTAGGTATCTTGTAGGTTCACCGAAATGTATATGTCATTATAAGTGCTCTCGAAGGTTGCTTAAATAAAAATAAACTTGCGGAAGGCTCGAAAGGTGTGACAAGTGTACAAATTTATTGTGTGTATTTTAAAGCAAACAATATGGTGGTCAGTGATATCCATTTGAAGGACCAATTAATTGTTTTATTAATTATTAGGAAGCGAAATCTTATTTCTGTTAAGTCATAATCTACAAAGATACACGAGTAGAGAGGGTGAGCGTAAAAGGATTACAACTTTTTCTTGTCTCAATTTTGAGACAAAAGTTAGAATTCTTACTTTTATCTTAGAATTCTGACTCGCGCTAAAATTTTGTACATTTTAATACTACATTACGTATAATATGCTACCACTGGGTTTTCCCCGAAAATGTACATGAGGGTAGTTACCGATGAAAAAAATTCAGTCACGCGAGAAAGTAAGTGCGGTGTGGCAGTACCATTTATTTACTATAGTAGATCATTATAAAAATAACAATAAAAGTTATGCTTATTGGTTTCAAGGTCCCATTCATAAATTACTTTAATTCATGACAACTGCTTTATTTGTAAATATAAAATTTCGACACAATTTTTATTAATAATTCTCTAAAATTGGGTAAGTTCATTACTTTATGAAAAAACATACAATAATGATTATATTTCCACATCCATTTTTTTGTCTTTAATACTGCTGTGGAGCAAAATTTAAAAAAATGAATTTTAATGTTATTTAACTTTTAAGACAGTATTAATGAAGTCTTCAAACTTAGCACTCGCATACAAAAAATAGTGGGGAAAGTGCTTACACGGTGGATCTAAGAAAGTTTGGCAAGTGAGTTTTACTTCCACATCCACGTAGTGGAGTGGTATAGTAGGTACCGTTTATAATTCAGCGATATAACAAAGCTCGCAAAAAACCGTAAAGGGTGCCGAAGCATTCAATTTCAGTTTATTTAGAAAAAAAGCAATAAAGGGGTTCGGCTTCTTTTATTACCATCACAAAAAATGGTCATATATAATTGGTTGAAATGTGCTCTCGCGAATTTACGATTGGTTGCAATAAGCTATCTAGTCAATGTGGACTATCAGGGGTGGACTAACTATTTCTTTGTCACGTCATAAAAGTTTAATGAAAAGTTTTATTGAATCTCCTTGTGGAATGTGAAAGTAGATCACGCGACCGGCAAAATATGGCTTTTGCGAGGCAATATGGCCACTCTGTTTTGAGACAAGCTCCTTATTTTTAAAAGCTTTTATTTAACTTGCAATGTTTGTTTGTATGTTTGTTTGTTGGTTTAGGTCAAATCTTGCAAGCTGAATTTCGACTAGTTCTAATTAAGCTAGAGCTTTGAAATTTGGCACACGTGTATAAGTCCGGTGACAATGCAACATAGTATAGCCATTATCGGTCTAAATCCAATATGGCGGACGTCCCAAGATGGCAGATCGGCTTTTTAGTCATAACCCCCCTGATATGGGTATCAAATGAAAGGGTTTGACGAGTAAAATACGATAAACAATGTGACGTCATTCTAAATCCAATATGGAGGACGTCCCAAGATGCCGGATCGGCTTTTTAGTCACAACCCCCCTGATATGGGTATCAAATGATAGGGTTTGACGAGTAAAACACGATAAACAATGTGACGTCATTTTAAATCCAATATGGCGGATGTCCCAAGATGGCGGATCTGCTTTTTAGTCACAACCCCGTTGATATGGGTGTCAAAGGAAAGGGTTTGATGAGTAAAATACGATAAAGCGTGTGACGTCATTCTAAATTCAATATGGCGGACGTGGGAGAGTTGGGGAAGGGGTAGAAAGAGGTGGGAAGAGGTGGGAAGGGTGGGAAAGGGGTGGGAAGAGGTGGGGAAGAGGTGGGAAGAAGTGGGGAGGAGGTGGGAAAGGGGTGGGAAGAGGTGGGAAGGGTGGGAAGGGTGGGAAAAGGTGGGAAGAAGTGGGGAAGAGGTGGGAAGAAGTGGGAAAGGGAAGATGTTGGGAAGGGGTGGGAAGAGGTGGGAAAGAGGTGGGAAGGGTGGGGAAGGGGTTGGAAGAGATGAGGAAGGGATGGGACGAGGTAGGAAAAGGGTGGGAAGAGGTGGGAAGGGGCGGGAAGAGGTGGGAAAAGGTGGGAATAGGGTGGAAAGAGGTGGAGAGAGATGGGGAGGGCAGGGGAAGTGGTGGAAATATGGAAGAAATGGGAAGTAGTGTTAGAGGGGTGAGAAGACGGGAGAGGGGAGGGGTGGATGGCGGTGGCAAATGAAAGGGTTTTGTCTGTCTGTTTGTAAAATAAGTGGACTAAAAAGTAAAAAATAAAATTATATAAAAAGTATTTTTAAGAAAAAGCTTTCATCTGAAAAAACTACTAAAAAGTAAAAATAATTTTTTTTAAATTCACACATGGAAACCAAAAGCTTTGGGGGTGGTCAATTGAGCAAAGTAACTATGCAATATCACTATATGACCGCCCCCAAAGCTTTTGGTTTCCATGTGTATGAATTTAAAAAAAAAATTTTTACTTTTTAGTAGTTTTTTCAGATAAAAGCTTTTTTCTGAAATCGATCGGGAATGACTACATTTTCGGCGCGATTTTAGAGCGAAAAATGCACAATTCCAGTATTTTAGTCCGTTGCTAGGAAACTATCAGAAAACAGACCGGAAAAGATCCGTTGCCAAGCAACGATCAACAAAGCCGTACGGGAATGTTACTTCCCGGCCTAGGCCGGGAAGTAACATTCCCGTACGGTTTTTTATATATAATTTAATATGTTAATATTTTTGATTTTTATACGTTTAAAATAGTATTGATTGTGATTTCAGAAAAAAAATTTTTTAAATGTTTATATTTTTGATTTTTATACGTTTAAAATAGTATTTATTGTGATTTCAGAAAAAATAGTATGTGTACTTCGGTGTGAAAGCACATTCCCAGACTTGTTGGCCTCGGCTAGCGCCTCGGCCAACAATTGCATCGTCATCCGGGAATGTATCGCTTTCACTCCTAGATACACAATATACTATTTCTTAAAAATACTTTTTTTATATAATTTTATTAATCCGATAGAGCTGGTCCGGGGCTAATTAAAAAGACGGATTCATCGGAAAAACACATTTCCTATGTTTGAAAAAAAAGTCCTCGAATTAATTAACAGTAAAACTTCCAACATACGGGAAGACGACTGGAGAAAATCAATTCACAAAGTAATCAAAGATGAAGATGATAACACAAAACTGGGCCAAATCTTTACAAATAGCGGAAAAAAATTCATGATCGACGTGGAAGGTGACAGTGACAATGACGAAGAGTTCGAATAACGGAGAAGATTTATATATATAATTTAATTTACTGTTTATATCTAACGTTCCGTGGGTCCATTTATGAAAGTGACAGTGGCAGTGATAGTGAGTAAGTGAGTGGTACTCTGTGATAGTGTTAGTGATTGTGATAAGGTTCATTATTTTTATTTTTGAAAAGTGTTATTATTTCTGGTAAGTTTGAAATATGTTTTATTTGCAACATTTTAAGAAATGTTTTTATTTTATTTATTTTACTGTAGGAAAATGCTACTAATTTTCTTATTAATGTAATGTTTTTTTATATTGTGTGGTTATTGAGTTTAGCTATTTATTTATTTATTTTTATTCAGTTTTTACTTTGAAACTATATTATGTTATTTTAATCAGAAAATTTATTATGGTTGTTATTTTGTAGCAGAGTTAGTTATTTTTAATTGAAAAAATGCTGGTTTATTTTTTTAACCTCCTATTCCCTAATTATTAATCCTGTCACCATTCTATCCTGGCAAGGAATATGCTTATATCTGAGAGTTGGTCCTTACTGGGCAATAAGAAGATCTGTTGTCGTTGAAGTTTGTGTACATTTTAGGAAACATACTTATTTTACAGTTCTGATGTCAGATATCGTATTATTCACTGTTAAAAAAAATTATGTCCTTAAAGGAACACCAGTTTTAGTTTTTGGCTAAGATGGGCATAAAAACGTTGATTTAATTGTATTTTATGTTAGTACTAACAATTTTTAAGCGTGTAAAAAATGTCGGCGTCCTTGGCGGTGGAGTGAAGATCAAAGACGCCGGCATTTTTTGCACGTCTAAGAATTGTGTAGTCAACTTTACAATTGAACGAGAATTCAAATCTTTTAATTCATTGTTTGAAACTGAAAATGCATTATAAATCCGGTCCTGTGCACTGCTCAACCTAACGCCGGCGGTACTACCTTTACGCATTTTTGCGAGCTTTTTTATATCGCTGAATTATATACGGAACCTACTATAGTAACGGTTCGTTTAAATAGGCTAAGAATGTCATGAAATCGAAACAATAAGTTTGGACAAAAAAAAATCTGTCTGTTGATTTGTCTGTAACTTTTTTTTTTTTTGAAATCACGATTGCTCTGGAACCGTTTTTGATGTTGACTTGAAATTTGCTATGTATTATAACGATATCTAGAACTAGATAATATTTTGATAATATTTCGTTGAACAGCTGGGGGGGTGTAAATAAGTAAAGCAGGCAAGCAAGAGTCCATAAAATTGGGATTTAGCGTATGTACAAGAAGCCAAGGCCTCAGTTTTTTTTTGCACCAACCACCCGCATTACCATTCCATTATTAAATTGTAAAAAAATAAAATTGTGATTTAGTGTGTGTACGAAAACCAAAGGCCTCAAAATTCTTTTCAGCCGCAGCCCCCATAGGAAATCTGAATGTGGAAATAGTGATTCCTTAGGAAGCGGTTTTTTTACCGGAACAATTATTTAATGGACGGATTAGTAATCTTATTAATTCCTCATGCAGTAAATTGGGCAACGCCATTTAGGATATCTGGAGCGCTTACTTTTTCTCACTATATCGCCAGTAATAGCAGAAAATGGGCTTTGTACGGCAAAATCTACATCCACGGTTAATGAAACGAATAATGCACTAAATTCAATTTTATTTGGGCAATACTCTCTCATATTAAATTTAATTATTAGTTTAACAACATAACTACAGTAGACGTTGAGTGTATGTAAAATATGTATATTCTAGTACAGCTACCATTTGGTATAATGTGCTTTTAGGGAATAAAATACATTCACTCCACAAAGAGCTATATGTAAAATGCGAGTCCGTATAAAAATATCTGCATTTTCAATCTGGAAGATGGAGTTGAGTGTGCCTATATTTTTACTATATGCAAATGGTGGTTTTACTAACAGACATTTTTTGCAGGAGTGCTATACAGTATATTTGTGTATATAAACAGCAATGTGTTTTTAAAATCATGTTTATGTATGATAAGCAAAATAATTCGTGTAGCAAAATATTACCTCTATCTACATCATAATCTATTACGCTTTTGTTTACTTAATAAATTATTTAAATATGCTGAAAATGTTGTTTTAAATATTTTTCAAACGATGCGGTACCTTTATAGTATTTAACGGCATATACGTAGGCAAATTGGTTAAGAAATATCATATCGAAATTTATGTGTAACATTATGGTAGTTCTTCAAATATTGGTGCCGAAATATTTAAAAACGCTAATATTTACTGTTTCCACAGTAATATAATTAAATTATACTTTTAAAGGTATAGTAAAAAAAGTGAAAACACGCTTACTTTCTAAAACAAAGTTGTATTGCAATCTCTATATGCTCTAAAATTATAATAAAACATAGTTAATTTGAGCATTACAGTTTGCATGCCTCTGGCGACCATCCTGTATAACGGATATGACCCAAATCCAAATTGCAAACATTTTAAGTCTAACAGCAGTCAAACAGTGTAAAAGAGATGATTTACATACACATAAATATACTTTTCCATCTGATATCTGAGTTCAACGTACAACGAATTTCTGTTCTGTCATTTTTTTCTAAAACGATCATTCAAAATATTTGCCTGGTTATAATATACCCATTTAATGAAATCAAATAAGTATAATAAACAGTACCCCTATGACGATGTACAACTTTTCTAGAGTTGAAATAGAATGTAAGGTTCAATAATTGTTGTGAATGACTGAATTTCAATAAATGACTATTTTGAATATATTTTTTTGCTTTAAAATGCTAGAAATCCTATCCTGTAATTCAATATTAGTCAGTATTAGCTGGAAGAGTAGTTGTTTTGATTGGTTCTCCAATATGAGTGTTTTAAAGTGTTGACCAGATTGAGGCACCAATGCACCTAATTTCATATTAAATAAATAAAATTATAAAAAAAAAATATTTTTAAGAAAAAGCTTTTATTTGAAGAAACTACTAAAAAGTAAAAATAATTTTTTTAAAATTTATACACCTCGAAACCAAAAGCTTTAGGGGCGGTCATATAGTGCTATTGAATAGTTACTTTGCTCAATTGACCGCCCCCAAAGCTTTTGGTTTCCAGGTGTATAAATTTTAAAAAAATTATTTTTACTTTTTAGTAGTTTTTTCAAATAAAGGCTTTTTTTATAATTTTATTTTTTACCTTTTAGTCTACTTATTTACAAACAGACAGACAAAACCTTTTCATTTGCCATCGCCATCCACCCCTTCCCTCTCCCGTCTTCTCACACTCACACTCTAACACTACTTCCCACTTCTTCCCACCCCTTCTCCACTTGTCCCAACCCTTCCCCACCACGTCCCACCCCTTCCCACCTCTTTCCACCCATTCCCATCTCTTCACATCCCTTTCCCACCTCTCCCCGCCCCTTTTCCACCTCTCCCCGCCCCTTTTCCACCTTTTCCCATCTCTTCCCACCCCTGGATTTAGAATGACGTGACATTGTTTATCGTATTTTACTCGTCAAACCCTTTCATTTGATAGCCATATCCAGGGGGTTGTGATTAAAAAGCCGATCCGCCATCTTGGGACGTCCGCCGTATTGGATTTAGACCGATAATGGTTATACTATGTTGCATTGTCACCGGACTTATACACGTGTGCCAAATTTCAAAGCTCTAGCTTAATTAGAACTAGTCGAAATTCAGCTTGCAAGATTTGACCTAAACTAACAAACACACATACAAACAAACACACAAACAAACAAACATTGCAAGTTAAATAATAGCTTTTAAAAAGTGTGAAAGTTGTGATTTGCATAATATCTAAATAATATTTTCTAACCATCTATATTCTTTTATAAACAATATGAAAGAGAAATATGGCAAAAGATAATTGTTTGACGGATTCGAAGTTTATTGCCAGGCAGTTATTGCAATGACATTAGTACCTAATATTTAAAAAGTATAAAAAACCGATATATACATTAGTTTCAGTCGCCCACAAGCGGAATAAATAAAAGTTATAGAGGCCATTATGTCCCTGTAAAATGTGCCACAAAGTATATTTTACTCCACGCAATATCCAGCTTCACTGTTACATTCACCTTTGGGTATATAATGCCATAAAACACAAAAGCAAGAACTTAACGCATATAATTAAGTTGTTAAAACTGTTTATATATCACTTCGAAGCGTTGTGAGTGGTAGAATTAAAACAATTTTTGATGGGCACGTAGGAGCTAGCTCTTACGAGAATACATTTTAACGTTCTACGAGTGTGACTGTAAAATTATATTTGTCATTTAATAGAAACAGCAAAAATATTCGGTTCTTAAGTGTTGCAACAATCTATGCAAGAAATTATTTGTCACCTAAAGGAACTGTTCAATAAATATCCCAAGAACAAGCCTGAGTTTCAAATTATGAACTGAAAGAGTTTACAGAATCTCTTATTCGAAATGATTTACATGGGCCAATCAGGCACCCACTTGAACTTTAGATTGAAAGAACATTATTAGTCGCACCGGTTCGTAAAATCGACGAAGAACAACAAAAATAACCAGTCAAGTGTGAGTTAGACTCGCGTGGAGGGTTCCCATGCTGTAAACAATATACCGTGCGTGTAACTGCCCATTAGGCATGTACATTCACGTAGCGCGAGAGATTTGACAACACAGTCGTAAATTCGTCCGCCGTGCGGAGCATCCCAGCTCTCAGCTATTTCATTTCAGCCAGCTGGCACACGCGATATTTTTTTTTTTTTTTAACTATTTAACGTCGGCCTATTTCCGCTACCAGGGCCTATCACCGACGCCAGGAGACGAGCTACCCCTAACCTGGAGATTTTGCCGAACCTCTTCCCTTAAGAAGAGTAGGGATCTTTTACTTGCCTAACATTTAATAGACAAGGGACCGCCTGCTTTACATCCCCTCCGAAGGATGGTATATCCACTACGTAATCTTCGTCTGAAATTACGTAACTTCCGAGTATACACTGATATACAAGCCTCTAGAAGATGGGGCGAGAACGCTGTATTTCCCAAGATAGGTGGGTCACCCATCCAAGTACTAACCGCGCTCGACACACGCGATGTTGTAATTCTTACTCCCTATGCCTAGCGCGCGGCTACACGCACGGTAAACAAATTTAGATTTTGCGCACAGCCCTGTTTAGTGTTGTCCGTAAAAGAAATGTTTTTCAACCCCTTTTTATATCTCATCAGCGCCCTAGTTAAAATTGTATGAGACATTTCTCTAATCAAATATTATTTGATTCAATATTTTTAGTAGCTGAATTATCTGAATTTCTTGATTCTGAACAGGGATGTCATTTATACTGACTTCTCAAAAGCTTTTGATAGATTCTACCGTATACTTCTGAATAAGTTGAAGAAATGTGATTTTTAAAATAATTCTGTATAATTTCTATCTAGCTGCTTATTACATATGTGACAATTCGTTCAGTAAAAAGGCTTTCAGTTTGTTAACCTCTGGGGTTCCACAGGGATCTGTTCTGGGTCCCCTGTTTTTATTTTATTTATAGCTCAGTTACGCATCACTATTGTATGCTGATTGAACGTAAATTCGATTTGTGATTGCGGTATGATTCAGTCCAACCTTATCAAACTTGAAAACTGGTGCCTTAAAAATAAATTATTGTTAGATATGAGAAAGTGTAAGTCATATCGTTCATCAGACGAAAATCAACAACTGAGTTCGACCATGAACTAAACAACAGTCTTAACTCGTTTAACCTCAGTGAAAGACCCTGGGGTTATTTTTGACAGTAAGCTTACCTTTATTGAACTAATGGAATCATTCTTCCTCATATCGATCATTAGGTTTCATCATTTTTCGCGGTTTCTCTGAAAAAAAATCCTACCGCCTGTCTCTCTATCTCTCTCACTCTCTCTCCTTCTCCTCCCTCCTTGCATAAAATAACGTTCTAACAAAAAAATGTGTAAAAGTGGGGAGAAGTACTTACGCAACTTCAGTGTTGCACTCAAAACGTCACTTTTAAGTTTTATTTCAAACGTCGAAGAATTTTCTTTTTGTTTTCTTTGGGTTTGATTTTAAAAATTAATTTGGACTTTAAGGAAAGCATTAAGCTAATAAAAACCATAAGTTACATCGTTAAAAAATATTTGCACAACAACCCCTTTTGGATTCCCGTGTATTATTTTAGTAATTTTTGACTTTTGGGGGCTGTTACTATGGTATGGACTCAGCTACCCCCCCTCCCATAAAAAGATCAAGTTTCTATCTCATTTTCTTAAGGCCTCCAAATGCTACCTACCCCTTGCGTATTTTCCGTGCAATCTGTACAATGTGCATGTAATATTAAAAAGTTATAATTTCAAAATATGGTTGTTACATTAAATATGCAGTAGAGTTAAATAATTATTCAAAAGTATTCCACTGACAGTTTCCCTATAGAGTTGTCTAATTTGAGCACATTTTCACAATAGCTGATGTACCTAATGTTACTGTAATGTTGTTTATATTTTCACTTCTTTTGTTTTATCCGTACAAAGTGTTTTGCAACATCACGAGCGATTCTTTTCCTTCAATTCGGATTATTACTCACTACGTTTATTTCTTTGCCCTCGAGACTTTTCTATAATTTTTCGTAATTCATTGTAACGTTGGAGTTGTTGAAATAAAACTTAGGTACTGCCGGTAATATTAAACTATCAACAGCAGCGTTGCTTTTTACTCCGTGTACTCAACTAATTGTACAATTTAGAGAAAATATGATAATAATTAAAGTAAATAAGGTGTTTTAGAACATGTCGTGCCGGAAATTCAATTAAGGAATTTTATTTGTTCAGCTGCACTGGTGTGCATTTTGCACGATTTTTACTTTACTTTGTTTTTATGTTTCATTTAAAAATAAACAGACATTACGCACTAGCACGTGAAATAAAAGGTGACTGGACCATTAAACTTTAAGCGGTGTGAAATGTGATGAGTAATTTGTGTTTTCCGTCTAAAAATGGACGAGAACCTTCTATTAAATGAAGGGAGTGGTTATGTCTGGTTTCATACGTGTGATAATTACTATTGGAAATGTAACAATTTTAACAATTATAAATATTTGTAAAATATAAATACGTGGCAACGTCAAAACTTTTAACGATTTAAAGAGTGGCTGGTATGATTCAGTTCCCTTATTATGAATACTTTTCCTACTGTCTCTTTTTGTACTTTAAATGATATATTCATTTGACTTTAAGAACCCCCAAAATTTGAAAACATGCTTAAAACGTGGCAAAAGTAAATTTCTAGCTATTGTAAACACAATGATGGTTTTAGTACACGAAAAATCGACATATTTTCCCTAGTAATATGCTACGAAGAATTCAGCCAATTCGAGATCTAGTCCATGCAAATTAGACATTTTAGAAGAAATAATTTATAAAGTAATAATATTTGATGTGTACTCTAGATAGGGTTAGAAACCGGCCAGGTGGCGCAGTGCTTAAGGCGTTAGGCTTGCGACCACGAGGTCCCGGGTTCGAATCCTGGCTAGGGCATGGATGTGCAGTGGCGTTTTTCACGTGTAGCCGAGATGGTAGCAGAGGGCTAGACTGCGGTTGTGTGAGAGACAACACGGTCTAGTCGCTCTCCTTTCCTGAGTTCGAGTTTCAGCTGCGGCAGATGGCAATGTCGCAGGGAATGGGTGTTGTCTATGTGTGTGTGTCCGTCCTGGTTGAGTGGTAAACTCCGCCAGGACATTAAAATAAATAAGGCGATTAAAAAAAAATAGATACCCGAAAAGTTCCCCCCCAATTTAGGGGTGGAACGTCCCTTTTTTTTGCAAAAAAACACCCCCAACGGGGCTGGTTCTTCACTTTTATCTTGTAAACCGTTCGTCGGAAGAGAAATAAAAAATTTGTCGTTAAATTCTGCATAACAAAATGTCCTTTTAGCTTATCCTGACCTATTTCGTGCTAACAGCGTCAGAACAGATGGGTAGTTTGGAGCGCAAAGGTAAAAATAGATCCTATTCGAAATTTCACAGCGAATATCTTAAAACCGTTTACTTTAACGAGAAAAATGCTCAGGAATAAACTTATAGAGCGGAATTCGCTCTATAAGATGCATGTATAGCGGGTTTTGACGCAAGTGATTTTTATGTATTTTCTCTTTTTTTCCACAAAGCTGTATTTTTTAAATTGAGCTCGTTTCCATACCACCCACGAGGTAGAACTCTCGGTGCGTTTTTTCTTTAAGTGGTTTCTCCTGTAGGCATATTCCACTAAAATTCTGTCCAATTTTACTCATTAAGGGGTTCTTCATCGACGAACTCTTCTTCAAATTCGGAATTTAAACATTCTTGCCCATGGCAATTAGAGCACATTGTTGAGCAGCGCAATCCAACCTTAACAGAGCTTTATGGTTTTCGGCAACCTTTTTTGCAGCTGCAGGATATTAGCTGTAGGGTGGAAATTGTAGCTGGTAACTTGGTGGTATAAATGGGTGCTAAGATGTTGCCTACTTTCTTCCAACCCCAATCCGTTGGTTTCAAGTTTTCTCCTCGCCAAGATTGAATTTGGAGAAATATTCTGTAAGAATGTTGATGTAATGCCTCAGATGTTAGAAGCAGTCTTGGTAGAATCCCGGCAGTACCAGACTGACCGACCAACTTATTGAAAATAATGAACCTTTAATGACTCAAAGATGTCTCTTTTTTGGGGGCTTTGTATAATGCAAGCGCGAATTGCTCTTCAGCACTTGTAATTTCTTGTTTCTTTGAGCTACGGTTGTTGAATATACGGACAACCTCTTCGAGATCTTTTCTTTTATTGACGCATTCCACCGTTTGCACTTTTCTTTTACTAAAGAAAGCTGAAGTGGTATCGCATCTGAACGCATGGACAAGCAAAACTGTCTCCTTACAGCTTTTTAAAACTTCCGAGGACTGCAAGTCATGAGAACTGTACGCTTTATTTTCTATTTTTCCCTGAGCCTCTCTTAAGAAACGGATAATCAATGCGAGAAGATCAATATCTTGCCCGACGATGACCACTGTATCATTTTCATGAGATTAATTTAAGGCGGCTTGAAATGAGTACATCAGCGTCGTCTATGGCAGTAATTGTTTTGATTCCCTCGTTTTTAAATCTCTCCACCAATGGCGAAATAAAAACGAGGAAAATAAATAAAAATCACTTGCGTCAAAACCCGCTATACATTCATCAATCGAGCGAATTCCGCTCTATAAATTCATTCCTGAGCATTTTTCTCGTTAAAGTAACCGGTTTTAAGATATTCGCTGTGAAAGTTCGAATAGCACCGATTTTTACCTGTGCGTTCCAATCTACGTCTCTGTTCGGACGCTGTTAGCATGTTTTTTATTTCCTATACTTTTTTCTCTTCGGCGAACGATTTACAAGATAAAAGTGAAAAACCAGCTTTAAGTCCCTGTTAGGGGTGGTTTTTTGCAAAAGAGACGTTAGACCCCCAAATTGGGGGGAGGACTTTTCGGGTATCTACTTCTAATCCTAGCTAAAGTACGCATCTCAAATATTATTATTTTATAAATTATTTCTTCTATTCACTGTTTTTTAATCTAATTTGCGTGTACTAAACAGAGACATATATATGAGATACAAGCTAGTAATGATAATAAAAGGGTATTGTATTGGCGTGTCAGGATGGAGTAATAAACACCCGTGCATACGGGAGTATTATTCTAATGGAAAAAACTACTGTCTAAGGAATCACTACTTCCTCATCCAGATTTCGTATCCAAGTCTCTTACGAGGCAAAACATTTTGATATTGCGCTCCATATGTGGAAATAAGTGTTCATAGAACTTTAGTAATATAATATTTGAAATTGTCTACCCCAAAAACCCATAAAACGATATATCACATCGGTAGTGGGGGTGGCTGATGCCAAAAAATTTCAGGCTTCATGCAAGTAAATGAAAAAACAAATAAGAAAAAACTTAATGCTCTAATTATACAAAAATAAACTAATATGCTTATTATAAATTGGTACATAAATCGTTTTATTAGACTGTATTAGATTAGAATGCAACGAAAAACTAACACCAATCTGGTAAATACAAATGATCGTGCCAGTCTCTTGGGGTAAGAAATTTGTTCCTGAACACAAACTGCACTCATCCGAAATTGCCCTGGACCACAATCCGTTTAAACAGTGTAGAGGTTGGCTTAAAATCCATTTTAATTATTGTCGCTGGCTTTGAAATAGTCTCTAGTGGTTTGTTTAAGAGCAGCCTGGTTAATAACGGAGTAGTAAAGGTGGCGTACTGCATAAAATAGACAGCGCCTGAATTTGTCAAAGCACAAAATGAGTCGTATCATTGTTTGATATTAGCAGAGACATATTGTCTCTGATATTCGTAACTCCTAGTATTGTTAATCATATTCTCATACATAGTTTACATTTTCTGAGTTTCCACTATTAAAATTTATAGATATAGGTAATAGAAATTGTTGTTATAAACTATCCAAATGTTTCGGACATGTATTTCATATATGCATATTAGTTATTATACTCTTCGCAAAAACGAAGAGTATATTGTATTTGATCGGCACATTTCTAAAATCGTAAATATCGCTCGCAGACAAAAAAATTTTCATATCATTGTGTGAGTGAACGAATTCTGAACAACTTTCAAAATGTCCGTCCGTCTGTCCGTCCGTCAGTTTCTTGTAAGCACGATAACTTAAGAAGGAAAAGTCCGATTGTATTGAAATTTGGAAAGTAAGTTAGTGTTAGCTAGAGGAAGAACCCTATTGTTTTTGAAGAAAATCGGTCAGTAAATAAAAAAGTTATTAATTATTTAATTTAAAAAATATATTCTCTTAATTTTTGTCGCTTATACTTAAATAAAAATCGTGTGTTCGAAACCACACAGGTTGGATATTTTTTTTTCATATAATTTTTTTCACAACAAAGATGGTATCACAAAATTTAGGATGTCCAAAAACTAACATTATTTACAAGAAAACTGCGAAGAGTATCCTATAGAATGTGTAACAATTATATAAAAAGCTCAGTAAATTGGCGAATACGTTTTTAGCTTGTTTTTATTTAAAAATGTCATAGTTAAGGGTGAAAATTGAACGATTTTTTCGTGATTGATTGATTGTCTGATTTACCAGCATGCAGTAGGCATTGCCCACGTCCACGCTGGATTGGATTTGGGTCATGCTTGTTGTCAGTAGTGTTGGATGGGCAGAGCAGTATCTTCTCTTGTGGGTATTATTGTTTCTTCTATATTTTTTCAGATATCTGCACTCTACATTTTTCCTTTTGAACCCATTGATGTTCAGTCTAATTCTGCCCCTGTCAGTTTTTTTCCTATTTCTTCGTAGTATTTCTTCCAAAAGTCTTCGTGCTGTAGTAGAGAGCTATTCCAAATACTGTGAGTGTTTTTGTTTCCTTTGCCTATTTTCTTTTCTTTTATTTCTAATTTTTCGTATAGGATTTTGTGGTCTGTATAGATTTCTGCTATCCTTTTTACTTTAATGTTTTTGATCCTTTTTCTTATCTCTCTACCTAACTAACTAGTATATGACCTATTTATGAGATTGAGCTTCCATTATTCCAAGTGTCAACACAGGTTTGACCTGTCTAGAAAAGAGGATAATAGTATCCGATCTTGGCGAGGCTACCATTGAGGCAAAGGTGAGTACAGGCTGCCCTCAAGGAGAAGTACTATCTCCACTACTATGGGCAACCCTTGCTGATGACCTTCTCCGGAAAATTTCTAAGGAAGATTATTACTGCCAAGGATGTGCTGACGATCTAGTGATAGTAGTCAGGAGGCAATTTGCGAACACGATATTAGACTGTTCACTTCTTCTTATAGTGCCGTCTCTTTATGAGAGGTTGGCAACAATCTCAGCGAACGTCTGGCAGTTCTGGGCCACTCTGAAGAATGAGTGGACATCCAAACCTGTCCAGTCCCTTATGTTCTTCAGCCAGGAATGCTTTCTGGGCTGTTCACAAATATTATTATCGACAGGTGGTGCAGTGGGGAAGAACTCTTCATAAATCACAGTCATACTTATACATGAAAAAGGTCCTTCGGAGGCCCAAAACTCCTAGAACTTAATGGATGGAAATTTTACTTGTCAGTAAGATAAAATTCCTAGGAGTCATTTTTTACCAAAAAATCGATATGGAATACCCACATCCAAAGAGTCACACAAAAGTAACAGTTGAACTGGAAAGATGCAGCTAGATGTGTGGAATAAATTGGGAGTTATACACCAGGTCGTAAGACCCATAATAACTCACGGATCACTGGTATGGTGGGCTAAGACTCTGTGATCGGAAGTAACAAGGTTATTAAATGGAGTACAAAGGCTTGGTTGTCTGTGCTCTACGGGGGTCATAATATCAGCTGCCACAGCTACATTGGAAGTCCTTTTAGACCTACACACATCCATCCAAGGATAAACTCATTCAGCGGTGCACATTTTAATGCACGACTCAATGTCGATAAGGCAATAGCACAGGATAAACAATAAGAAATTATACTCAGGAAGATTCCATTTTAGGAATACCCATGGATACTATAGCCAAAGAATTTAACTTAAAAAAAAATTTCGAATTAAAATAACAGACAGACTGAGTAACTAAAAATTACCTTTTCATGGTGGTGGGTTAGAAGCTTCAGCGAGGTAAAGAAAGGCACATCAATTTTTTATGGAACTACTGACCTCTCACAATATTTTCATATAAGTACGATTTGAATAGTCGCTGAAGTAGATAAAGGCAAAAATTCAACCGGAAGTAGTCTATTTTTTGTAATTTCGACCATAACAGTTTTAAAAAACGTTAGGCATATTCATATACTATATACAGGATGATTCAAAAGAAAGTACATTCAATTTAAGTGAAGATTGGGGTGCCCCAGATATGAAGATTTTCCTAATAAATTTTTTTCCTACCGCGCCTCCTAACTGAATTACAGCAACTTAACGTGGGTGTCTGGTAACCATTTTTCTCCTAATGAACTTTCATCGGATTGACGTACGATGATCAAATTGTGGATCTGGCTCTTTATTTTGATGAACTACATGCTCATTAGAGCAAGTTCGTGCTGATACACAAGATGTGTCTTATACAGGGTGGTCCGGTAAAGTCAAATATTTTTTGTCTTTTGTCAAATTAAGAATTTTGATTATTGAATATCTTATCAAATTTAGAAACTTTATTTGCTCTTGTGGTTTTTCATCCAGTTAGGCCGGTCTCGAGCAAATGCGAAAACAGAGAGGCATGCTGAAGCAATTTTACTGACAATTTTATTCAAAAACAAAGGGAGTGTTTGTCAGATTCTGAGTTGTCAGATTTTGAATTGTCTAATTAAAGTAGTGCAATTTTTTGAGAGTTATTGATGTGAAAATGGTGCGCTATACCGCCGAAGATTATATCAATATGCTTTTTTGCTTCTTGACAAAAAAAAAACAATAAATTTGTATATTGACCCTAAACTTTACCGGACCACTCTGTATAGGACACATCTTGCATATCAATACGAACTTGCCCTAATGAGCATGTAGCCCATCAAAATAAAGAGTCGGATCCATAATTTGATCATCATACGTCAATCCGCTTGAAGGTTATTAGGAGAAAACTGGTTGCCACTTTAAGGGGCTGTAACTCGGTTAGGAGGCGCGGTAGGAAAAATTTTATTTAGAAAATCTTCATCTCTGGGGCACCCTAATCTACAGTTGAATTTAATGTACTTTCTTTTGAATCACCCTGTATTATTAATTTAATTATGTTTCTACTTCTGATATATGTGATCCGATAGGACTAGTTGACTAACCGTTTAATGATATATCTACTTATGTTGTACATAAATAATATTATGCTAAAAATGTAAAAAAAATCTCTAAATAAATCTAACTTATTTAAGTTACGTTCAATGTATAAAATTTTCGAGAATTTTACACAAATGTTTTTACCAAGAATATATTAATTATAGCCGTATTTACCAAGAATTTATTAATTATTAAGACTGTTTTAATAAACAAGGATCATTGAATACGAGCTTTCAACGCTCCTATTTGTGTAAGTCAAAGGTTTTACTCGCGCGCCGTTCCTCTTGCCAAGACAAGCTTACACTTGACATATTTATAAAATAAAGTAGTGTCAGTGTGCCTCTCAATCATATCCACCTACATGAGAATTAATATTGCCATTACACGAATTTTAGTTTCAAAATAGAATGTAAAAGCTAATTTTCTCGAAAGCCCAAATACATGAATTAATACAGATGATGCATACATATCATGTGCGCTCACAGCTCAACAAATTAACAAAAATTATATAATTTTGTTAATTTGTTGCAAATTATTTTGTCCAATAATAGTACAGTAGAAATAGTGAAAGAGATGAAACTATTTCCTACAAAAATGATTCCTGTTGTAAAATGAAGGTAACATGCTCCTATTCAACATACTAAAAATACACATCCATACCCTTGTGTCAAACACGGCGACCATCGTGAAAAATACGCCGAAATTTAAAAATAATGAAAATTTTTCATCTTTCGTGTCAAATTGCAGGGAATTTCATATTGAAAAAGTACAGCATATTGGTTTTTCAAAATAAACTTTTGTAAAATAAAATTTTAATTATTCCTTTTATGTCGTAATGTTTGTTTCAGGTAATGATGTGGAAAGTTTGAAGGAAAAAATCATTATAGTAAAGAAGATGGAAGAAGAAACCTGTTTTTGTGTTCTACTGTGCTTGTGGACAATGCTGCCTGTCACCTTAACAGCCAAAGGCTTGGCGGGAATTATTAACGCGAGCAAACGGGAAAGGACTGTACAAACAGTGAAGACAATTTTGATGAAGATGATGGTGTTCCATGAATAATATATATCATGCCGTTATAATTTTGATTTAATATTACAATGAAAGCAAATCTTCTAAATACCTAACAAATAATAGTATTTTATATAACAAGTGGTGTTTTTTTTACAAGTGGGGCGTTTATAGTACGAGCCGAAGGCGAGTGCTACAAACCACACGAGTAAAAAAAAACACATTTTAGTCTCGAGTTATATACATTTTTTTTTTGTATCGTCATTCGAAATTAGAAAACAATATAATTTTGTAAAAATACGGCAAATTGACAGTTACTTTGTCGTAATGACTAAATTCGATTGATGTTTCCATAGAAACCAATAATAAAACAAGGAAATATTTAAGAAGTTTAATTTGTTGGCTGTTGATTATTAAGTTTTATTTCACACTGTGAAATAAAATTTCTTTATTTCATACTGTCCGGTAAATGACTATTTCCCGGACTCATTTGCGGCCGGTAAATTGAACATTACAGTATCTAATACCGCAATGTGTTACCTAGCTTAACAAAACAATGTAAAAAAACCGCTGCCCAAGGAATCACTACTTCCACATCCAGATTCTCTATCCAAGTCACTCACAACGAAAAAACTTTGTACGTGAAAATAATTGTCTATGGAACTTTAATAATATAATATTTGAAATCCCAAAAACCCATAAAACGATACCCCACATCGGTAGTGGGGTGGGGGGTGGTAGTGGGGGGTGGATGAAGTAAAAAAATATTTTGAGGTTTCTGGTTCCTGTACATGCACTAAATCACATTTTTTTTCATCCCCTTTAATAAGGAGGTGGGGGTGGTAATGGGGGTGGCTAATGCCAAAAATTTTGTTAAGACCTGAGCTTCTCTTGTATATACTAAATACCAATTTCATGGACTCTTACCTGCTTGATTTACCCCAAATTTACCCCCCAACCCTTCGACGGAACAAGATGAAAATATAATCTAGTTCTAGATCTCGTTAAAGTACATATGTGTACCAAATTTCAAGTCAATATCTCAAACGGTTCCAGAGTAAACGTGCGCACAAAAAAAAAGTTACAGACAGACCGACAGACAGACAGAAATTTTTTTTTTCGCTCAAACTTAAAATCTCGACGTTTCATGACATTTTAAGCCTATTTGGACAATAAAAATTTTTAAAAATTTTTTTGTCGTTACTATACTTCCACTGGACGTGAAAGTAATTATGGTTTTATTTATTTGACAGTGACAAGCTAAAGACAATCATAATTACCTAGCTATGGAAAACAATGACTATAATATCGTTAAGTTGATGAGATTGTTAGATTACGAATGAAAAATTTTAAAATTTCAATAATTATAACTTTTTATTCATTTTAAAAAGGATTATAAAGACAGTATGAAATAAAATATACGATACACGTCCGTTAGGTCTCATTACAGTACTCGTTTATATTCCTCCTGCGTCGCCTCGTCCGTAAAACAACTCGTACTGTAATAAGTCACCTACCGGACTTAGAACGTAAATTACTATTATTTCACACTTTTTTCTTTATTTTTCACTTGTCAATAATGACATTGTTTTGATTCATTGAAACTGTCAAATAAATGTCATTTTAGGATCTGGCGTTACAAAATGTTTTTATAAACGAATAAATAAATATGTTGGTCTCTTTAGCTATACAGGATTATAGATAAGACAGGTCAGCAGTATACCATATTAATGGCTTATTTAAAATTATAAAAGTAAGAGACATACAAGTGTAAATACGTACATATATAGCACACGAGAACAAAATGGTACATGCAAAGACAAATTATAATCAAGGGCGGATCTGGACCTTGAGCTTGGGGGGGGTAACACAGTCGCGTGCTGAAAATAACAAAAATGCTTTTCCTCGAAAATTGAAATTGATGAGGGGAGGGGGAAGGGATAAAATCACAAAAAAATTTATAAACACAACTAAATAGAATATATATTCAAAAATATAAGATAAAATAATAAAAATTATGAAATTTTAAAACGAAAGTTGGTGGTTTACAGCATCTTGGGGGGGGGGGGGGGTAATTACCATGTTACCCCCCATAAATCCGCGCTTGATTATAATAGAAACATAGCGTATCAGCAAATACATCGTACAAAATATGACAAACAATATAAAATGAAATAAAATAACAACATAAGTAACAAAACTTTAAAATATGGATCAGGTGACTTTGGTTTGGAAAAAAAAATGTGAACTCATTTATGGAATAAAATGAATTGTCTATTATATCATGATATTATTTATATTACATCAAGTACGCTTTTTTAACGTTAATTGTAAGAGATTATGGGTACCTAGGATATTAGAGTTATTTAGACCAATAAAAGTGATTTTTTCAACACTAGAAATCGATTTTTTTGACCATACGCCTCCTACCTCGCTGAATAATGCAAATGAAAGTTACTTGCGGTTTAATTTCTTTTCTCTCCATTTTTTTAAATTCTTATGAGCCGATTTCGATGAAATAAAAACTAAATGTTACTGCAAGCTTAGATTTTACCTGTCAGAACCCTATTCAAATTGGTTCAGTAGTTTCTGTGTGATGCGCGTTCAAACAAACAGACAAACAGACAAAAATTCTTCTTAACGTATTCTGTTACTCATCTTACATATCCCCGAGATCAATTTTTTGTAAATATTTTCAATGTACCGACGCGCCAACATTACAGATTTGTTATATGTATTGATATTAAGTAACACTCACATATTTTATCCAAAACACTGCTTTCACCTACGTACCTAAAACAAAAAAAAAAAAGGGTTAATGATAAATCTTACATAAACCTAGAGTATGGTTACATTAAAACTAAAGATTTTTACTTTTCCCGACAGTATACTACGATTAGAAATATAGATAGTGGCTAACAAAAATCCCCAGAAAATTTGAGAAATAAGTACAACGTCGGTGGCAGTAGGCCTAGTATAGAAATCAAGTGTTTGGTGTAACAATAGGATACAATAAAACATGCGACACTGGGCATGTTTAGGGAATGCAACTGCTGAGAATAATCACTCAACCTGATTACTTTTTGATTCTAGTCAATTGTTGTGAGTTCGCTAAACGGTGTAAAGGATGTTGCTAAATGTCACTACAATTGAGGTTATGTCAAAGAAAATCTTTACGCTATCTAGTGAATACCGTAATGTCAAAATGGTTAAATAAATTTGTATTGGTGCATGCGATTTTGATTGATTTATTTATTTTGAAATACTTTTTGGAAGACGAAATTAATCTGCTTGATGAAAGAAAGTGAGGTTAAGTTTCACCGCTAACTACACTCAGCCGGAACTTTGCCGCTGACTTATAACATCCAACAGTTGACAATTGGCACATTTTCAGCGTTGTCGTTTAGGGAACTGTTGCTCGCAACTGCTGCCAACTGTTAGTGTGCTCGGTGCCCAAATATACGCATAAAAATAAGTTCTGTGGGGGTTTCGTTGTTACAAACTGAATTTGATATAAAATTAATGATGATATACTGATGTTTCAAAATCTCAAAGCCGTCAAAAAATGTCCTACTCAAAAGGTCATTATAATCAAAAAACGAGTTATTTCTTAGTGAATTAGGTGTTTTGATATTTCTACTTTTGAGTAATAGCAAATCCTTTTAACCATAAATAGAACTAGTCAAAATAAGTGGATTTTCGAACAGACCCACCTCGAGAAATCATGCCTGCCCCCCGACCCTCCTCAAAGGGGCTGCCTGTATCTGCCTATTTATATTTTTTTTTTTCTCAAAAACGGTAGGAGTTGAGGAGGAATGATCTTGGCGCCATTCGATAGAGTATAAAATTTTGCATAAGACCCTCCATGATTTCTCGAGGTGGGTCTGTTCGAA
The DNA here is from genome assembly GCA_936432065.2 of Rutpela maculata. NCBI lineage: Eukaryota > Metazoa > Arthropoda > Insecta > Coleoptera > Cerambycidae > Rutpela > Rutpela maculata. Next base: position 146,686,321 of record OW386291.2, on the reverse strand, counting down.
AATCTACTTATTTTGACTAGTTCTATTCATGGTTAAAAGAATTTGCTATTACTCAAAAGTAGAAACATCAAAACACCTAATTCACTAAGAACTAACTCGTTTTTTGATTATAATGACCTTTTGAGTAGGACATTTTTTGACGGCTTTGAGATTTTGAAACATCAGTATATCATCATTAATTTTATATCAAATTCAGCTCGTAACAACGAAACTCCCACGGAAGTCACGATAAGCGTATTAGCACTCTACTATGTTGCATTCCCTAAACGCACCTAGTGATACACTGATAATATTCTTTTCAGAATACGATTTTAATATATACAGTAGTGGCATTGTAAAATATTGAGTCGATGTCAATGTAAGGTAGAAGAAAAGAGAAATGGACAAATAATATGCTGAAACAGATCTAACCTACGCTGTTGCCACTTTTCTCTTTAGCTACTTTTAGTCATCGGTGGAACTCTTAACATGCTGAGGTGCCTGGAATCGATGTTAATATATCGCTTTCTTTCACGTACATTATTTTGCTATTTACATGAAAAATATACTTGATTAAGTGAAGTGACGGCAAGAGCTAACCTTATGACTAGGTGACAAAATAAGTAGAGGCAAAGAAGACATAGGCGGTGGACATACAACTTGATACCCGACATCGAGGCGTGGATTAACAGGCCGTACAGGGAAGTAGACTACTACCTAACACAAGCGCTATCCGAGCATGGCTGCTTTAGAAAATATTTATTCGACAGCCGGAGGGCGGAAATAGACAATTATGAGTAAGACGACACGGATTATACGTCGTTCCAATGCCCAAATTGGAACAAGGTCGAGAAATTTACACCCGCGAAAGAGGAAGATTATTTAATGCGGTAAACATGATGGGCAACCTTATATCGACAGAAGAAAATTGGAAGTGCGCCTACATAGCACTAAGAAAGTTAATAGAAAGTAAGGAAAGTGATGAGAGACAGATGTGATGAAATTTATGAAATCTAGACGGCCATTCCATCGAATGCTCAAGCGGTTCCAGTGGGAGAAGCGAGATGAAGGGGGAGGGGTTTTAGTGGGTAGGGGAGGAATCCCACACTACCCCCGTCGACTACAGATGGGGGCGCCTATGAAGGTTTCCCCTCCCGCAAAAAAAAGACGACGTATTGATGTTTTCGAGATGCAGGTATGAAGACATTTGTTACGGATCCGAATTAAGCCGATTGTCATCAAGAAGCTGATGGAAAAATTGCTTCAGTGAGGTTGCGCGTCTAAGAGATAACCGCGACAGATGGAACGACAATGTCAATAAGAAGAAGAAGAACTTAGTATGCGTTTGCCGAAATCCAAGTTAATTTTTACGTACTAGCGTTCTATAATTAACTTAACAAAACAAAGTCAATTTGTTATTTTAACACCATGCATTTTAAACCTGACTGAAAAAAGTTCGGTTAATTCGTTTCAAAATAAATTCCCCGCTTTTGTATATTATATTGTTATTTATACTGATAGTTTACACAAAAATTCTATTATACTTTCTGGTTTAGTCAAATTAAATCCCATTAAAATGTTAACATAATAGCAGTGTGCAGTGTGAATAAGCAAATAAAGCGCACAATAAAAGCATTTGGTTTTCATGCGAATTTTATAACCTCGCAGTTAATTAATCAACCTGTGCAGTTTACCAACACCACGAGGTATTTTCTAATTATTTTCTAGGAAAATAAACACGGTTTTAACAGATTTTAGCACTTTAATACAGCTTGTTGGCTAGTAGCAAGTTAATATGCTACAGCTTGTACATACTACGTATTTTACTTTAGTATTAACATATACATTCTTGCAGCATCTGCAACATAAATATGACGCTACAGTTTTATATTTACCATCGGAATGAGAATAGTAAGCATAGTGAGAACATACTTATACACCTCTCTGGTAAATGTGTAACTTTGTTTTGAACAAATAATACAGCAAATAATTTACCCGACTGAAAGTTGAATTTGCTCAATATCTCATAAAAAACTTTTGAATTGTCTGGTTAGAACGGCGGGAACCATAAAAATCTGTATCTAATTCAATTAACCATTCATTAGTGCATGTAACACGCGGAGTTTGACGCTCGGAATGCCCCCCTCATCTGGACCACTTGTATTTCATGTTTTTTGGGTCGCTGATCACGAAAATCGAGGTCCCGCGGCTCCAAAAATAGGGCGTCCTAAAAATGCCAAAAACCACCCCTTTTGGGGGGTTTCTCGCGGTAATGTGCTAATTGTAATGATATTTTGCCAGTTCAGTATGTTCACCTAAAATAAGGATATAGGATAAAAAAATAAAGATTCATCTAAAAACCGCTGCCCAAGGAATCACTACTTCCACATCCAGATTTTTTTATCTAAGTCACTCACAACGAAAAAATTTTGTATGTGGAAATAATTGTTTATGGAACTTTAATAATATAATATTTGAAATCCTCTACCCCAAAAACCCATAAAACGATACCCCACATCGGTAGCGGGGTGGGGGTGGTGATAGGGGGTGGTAGTGGGGTGGATGAAGTAAAAAAACATTTTGAGGTTTCTGGTTCTGGTACACACCCTAAATCACAATTTTTTTTCATCCCCTTTAATAATGGAGTGGGGGTGGTAATGGGGGTGGCTAATGCCAAAAATTTTTTTGAGACCTCAGCTTCTCTTGTATATACTAAATACCAATTTTATGGACTGTTACCTGCTTGATTTACCTATTTTCCCCAAATTTACCCCAATTTACCCCCCAATCCTTCGACGGAACAAGATGAAAATATAATCTAGTTCTAGATCTCATTAAAGTACATATGTGTACCAAATTTCAAGTCAATATCTCAAACGGTTTCCAGAGTAACGTGCGCACAAAAAAAGTTACAGACAGACCGACAGACAGAAATTTTTTTTTTGCTCAAACTTAAAATCTCGACGTTTCGTGACATTCTAAGCCTATTTGAACAATAAAAATTTTAAAAAAATTTTTTGTCATTACTATACTTCCACGAAGTAATAAGGACACATTTTATACTGAGGGTGAATCAGGGGGGGGGGGGGGGTAAAGCTACGCCTAAATTGACGTAAATGGAAAAATGATGGATTTTTTTTTTTCACTTTTTGATTTGAGTTTAGATGGATGTTGATTGTACAATGAAGAAATTTTTTTTCCATCTTTCAGGGGTGAAAACTACCCCTAAATCGCCTTTTAAATTGAACTAACGCTTAGAATATAAGTAGAGATGTATACTTTTACTTCCACGTCCAGTGGAAGTATAGTAACGACAAAAAAATTTTTAAAAATTTTTATTGTCCAAATAGGCTTAAAATGTCATAAACGTCGAGATTTTAAGTTTGAGCGAAAAAAAAATTTCTGTCTGTCTGTCGGTCTGTCTGTCTGTAACTTTTTTTTTGTGCGCACGTTTACTCTGAAACCGTTTAAGATATTGACTTGAAATTTGGTACACATATGTACTTTAACGAGATCTAGAACTTGTTCCGTCAAAGGGTTGGGGGGTAAATTGGGGTAAATTTGGGGTAAATGGGTAAATCAAGCAGGTAGGAGTCCATGAAATTGGTATTTAGTATATACAAGAGAAGCTGAGGTCTCAAAAAAATTTTTGGCATTAGCCACCTCTATTACCACCCCCACCCCCTTATTAAAGGGGATGAAAAAAAAAAATGTGATTTAGTGTATGTACAAGAACCAGAATCCTCAAAATATTTTTTTACTTCATCCACCCCCACTACCACATCCCTATCATCACCCCCACCCCACTACCGATGTGGGGTATCGTTTTATGGGTTTTTGGGGTAGAGGATTTCAAATATTATAGTATTAAAGTTCCATAAACAATTATTTCCACATGCAAACTTTTTTCGTTGTGAGTGACTTGGATAGAGAATCTGGATGTGGAAGTAGTGATTCCTTGGGCAGCGGTTTTTAGTTTGCTTGTAATTTCTGATAAACTTCCGTTGAAAAAAATTCTAACAATTTTTTTCACCCCTTTAGGGGTGCAGGGAACTGAAAGAGAAGGTAGAAACATTCTTGATAAATGAACACTTCATATTTTTTCCAATATTTGCTGATGAAGGTAAAGATTTTGATGAAAATTGAGATATGCAAATAGAGCTGGAAGATTCTTTTCAAGAGGGTGAATTGAATCTTAGCTATGATTGGTATGAATCAGGAATCAATGCATCAACTGAAGTATATGAAGATGAGCTAATTGATTCTAGCGATAATGAAGAGGGGCTCATTGCCTCCCATAAGAGACCAAGCCTGGAGAAAACTTAGTACATAATGTTTATATTTTGATAAAAAAAATGTAATTTTAATTTGCAACATATTTATATTTTTTTATTAAAAACATTGCAAACAATATGAACTGTTCATTTATCAAGAATATTCTACCTTCTCTTTCAATTCCCTGCAAGCTAGGGGGTAATTTTCACCTCTAAAGGGGTGAAAACATTTTTGAGTATTTTTTTCGACAGAAGGGTTGGAAAAAAATTTTCTTCATTGTACAATCATCATCCATTAAACTCAAATCAAAAAGTGAAAAAAAAATTCCATCATTTTTCCATTTTACGACAATTTATGTAGTTTTACCCCCTCTGGTTAACTCTCAGTATAAAATTTGCCCTTATTTTAGATGAACATACTGAACTGGCAAAATATCATTACAATTAGCACATTAGCGAGAAACCCTCCAAAAGGGTTTTTGGCATTTTTATGGATAACGCATTATTTTTAGAGCCGCGGTACCTCGAGTTTCGTGATCAGAACATAAAATACAAGTAGTCCCGATGAGGGGGGCATTCCGAGCGTCAAACCCCGCGTTTTACATGGACTACATGTGAGGCAAAGGAATGTAATAAAAAAATAGTTCATATTTCTATTTCAATTGTCTGATCTGTACTTGAAATTTAGAAACTGTGCAAGGTATCCACCTTGTCATCAATTTTTTAAAAATGTCTTCCAAACGCTTTTACATGATTTTTCTATTACAATCATGGGTGTCTCATTTTGGGGGAAGGTGGACATTGAATCAAATTTTTTTTGCATTTTTGGTATTAGACTTAAAAAAAGGTAGAGTTTTTTCTAACATTAAGTTAATCTTGTTTACTATCGCTATGATTCACCGTTTTTGAGAAAAAGCAATTTGAACTTTTCGTGTTCTCCTGCATAAATTTTCAAATAACAGAATGGGACCACGCGCCGGAGCGATAATTCCCCATACCTGACAGAAAGCTTCATAGAAATCACTTAAAATAATCCAGAGTAATATGTGAACAAACAGTTCAAAAAACGTACACATCGAGAAGCCAAGAAAAAGTATATAACAGTGTAAGCCCTAAAACAGAACCTTGAAGTACTCCTTTGTGAGCCTTATAAACATTCAATATTGGTCGAAATAAGTATTTTAAGATTGTCAAAACAATACTGGTCCGATATAAAACGATAAACAACACAATTAAACGCGCGTGACAAAGGACCCCGGAACAAAACCTATGAAAATGTTGATTCGGTGGAATCGGCTGAAATTTTGGTATTTTGTAGTTCAAGTCATTCTGATCAAAAGTTCTTATCACATTGAGCCAATCCTATGGATAGTTTTTGAGATACAGCTTGTCAAAGTTAGGTAATTTGCATCATTTTAGACATTCAAGAACTTTTTACTCATAAACTGTTTACTTTAGCAAAAAATTGCAAGGGTCGAAATATCTTTGTTCTAGTCCAATAAAGCTCAAGAGTTTTTTTCAGAATTTTTTTATCAATTTTTAGGTTAGGTAAAATATATATATATGTCATTTTTCGGCATGCTTCGGTGGGATTGGCTGAAACTTTGCTATTTTGTAGTTAAAGTCATGCTATGGAATCGCTGAAAACACAAGCGTATTATGGGTTTTGGGGCACCCACGGCATGAAAACCACAGAAAATATCCATTAATGATTCTTTTTCGAACGATACATGATGCTGGAAACAAAGTATTACTTCCTGAAAATCTTATTGATGTTTTCAATATTTAAAAACTAAAAAAAAAAAAATATTAAAAAACAACAAAAAGCAAAAATAAAGAGATAGAAAGTGAAACCAAAAAAATGGGATCGCCCTGGTTGGCAATGAGAACGCTCTCATAAGAAACATAGTGTCAGTAAGAGCAGGTTCTTTGATAAAAATAATCACACACACACACGCACGCACGTACACAAACACGCTGGAAGCCATTCATAAACACGTACATATAGATTACCCGTTACCTCGTTGTTAAGCCCTTCAGGCACTCCTGGAGCGAAAACCACTCATAGGATTGACTCAGTGCAATGGGAATTTTTGATCAGCATAACTTTAACTACAAAATAGCAAAGTTTCAGCCAATCCCACCGAAGCATGCCGGAATATGACATATATATATATATTTTACCTAACCTAAAAATTAATAAAAAAATTTTGAAAAAAATTCTTGAGCTTTATTGGACTTGAACAAAAATATTTCGGCCCTTGCAACTTTTTGCTAAAGTTAATAGTTTAAGAGTACGAAGTTCTTGAATGTCTAAAATGACGCAAATTACCTAACTTTGACAAGCTATATCTAAAAAACTGTTCATAGGATTGGCTCGATGTGATAAGAACTTTTAATCAGCATGACTTGAACTACAAAATACCAAAATTTCAGCCGATTCCACCGAATCAACATTTTCATGGGTTTTGTTCCGGGGTCCTTTACAACCAGACCTAGAGTAAAAGATTGATTGTTTAAGGTATCAATAATTAACCCAACATCTATGTAGTGGAGTAGAAGTATAGTAAAGGTAAAAAAATGTGTTTTATAGGTCTTATAGATTTAGAATATATAAACACGTCGAGATTTTAAATTTAAGCAAAAAAAATTATGTCTGTCTGTCTGTAACTTTTTTTGTGCGCACAATTACTTTGAAACGGTTTACGATATTGACTTGAAAGATACACCTTATGTATTATAACGAGATCTGGAACTACATTATATTTTGATCTTATTCCATTGAAGAGTTGGGTGTAAATAAGGGTAAATACATAAAGCAAGCAAGAGTCCAAAAAAATGAGATTTTGTGTATATACGAGAAGTCAGTCTCAAAATTGTATTGACATCAGCCCCCCCCCCCCCCATTACCGCCTCACCCAATAGGGTGTAGTTTCAGTAATAACTGAAACTAAACTTATTACCCAACCTTTCTCACTTTCCACAACTCTTTTTCTTCTTTCCATTATGTAATTTTTGTTTTTATTGCTTATTTATTTTTGTTTCTAAATTTTATTCTAAAGAAAACAATTATAATTATTTAAAACTTCAAAAACATCTGGTACCAAAACTTAATAATTACAAAAAATTCAACGGCTTAGCATAGCCTTTCTCTTTTTGCGTTTAATCGTCTACAGCAGGTATTTTCAGTGAGTTGATTACCTGTCTCAACAATCCAAATTTAAAACAGTGCATGTGCTTTTTCTACAACGACTTATATTTATTAAATTTTTCAGTAGTGTTAAGTCGAAGACATACTACCTTACTTCCTTAATGAACCTACTGCCCAGCCCTTCAACTGCCGCGGAGCCTTGGCTAGCGGATGTCCGGATGGACACGGAAACTAGTGTCGAGAAGAAATTGTATTTTTAAATATGAAATAAATCTTATTTGATTTGGTATTTTTTCTTGAAAAGGGCACAAAGCAGTTTCAGTGCCTTCGTATTAATATAATTTGAATATAAATAATATTAATATTGTATATGACCTTGGGACCCAGGTAGCCTTATTATATTGAATAAGTAATACTACCAGTATATAATAACAAAATTAAACGTCACTATTCAATTGGTAGCATATTTTAGTTCAAAGTCCATTAAGCTTTTTTAAAACGCCACAATAAATCAGACATGAAGAACTTGGCGTAACTAATTTTCCAAATACGTCCGCTGAAAGTGTTTAATTGTTTTAAACTAAAACTTCTTAAATTCGGAATGTTTCATTTAATTTCTAGTGGCGTTAAACGACTTTTGAGTGGCAGAAAGTCCCAGAATATTTGCCGAATAGCTTGCCGGCAGCCTTCGTTGATCTGTGTACGTAGCGAAGTGTTCACAGTAATTGCACGAACTACTAACCATCTGCTCCGCTGTATCAATTATTTTATGGTTCCTTTTGCACTTTTGCTTGAGTAGAACTAAAACATTTCTGGATCTGTTACTTTTAATGGCGATTTCGTGTTGATTTATTACAAATAAAAATTGACTAGATGTGACCTAATTAGATTAATGACACATTTAATTTATCAGAAATTCTGTTCAAGCACAGAATGCGGGTTGTTTATTAAAAGCAAAATTTCCCAGGTAGAACATAATGACTGGAATCTGATTTATTGGGTCAACATAAATATATTGAACTCGTAATATTGGCCGATATTAATAAATATTACTATGTCTATGATGGAAATATAATGTTCTTACCCATTCCAACCCAAAATATTAATTAAAAAAAAAAATGAAAGAGTTCATATAGGAATAGATAGAAGACCAAAACATTCATCATTTACCCCAAAAAGAAACACTAGTGCAGCTACGACATATGTTTCGGAGTTCGCAGCTCAAAAAATGTTTATAGATCAGAAGCAAAAATAACAAACTGGACTGTACTTTTCAACTTTTAGTTTTGCTCGTAATGTATAAAACATGCATGTCAGGGCTAGTGCTGTTTCGATTGTAATGGAGATCAGCCGCTAGATGGAGCCTGTCATGTTTGTTGCATGTCGTTGTTTTATAAATCTCGTCATGTACCAAGAGTGAAGAAGGGCCTTGTTCCAGCTATCTCAGACCTACCTTGCGCTGACGAGAACTAATAGCTCGAAACTGCAGTCTGCAAGTGGTATGGAGTGGCTGACACGAGAGCTCCTTTGAGTAGGAATAAGTCTTTCGGCTGGTGTCTGTTGCAATCGAAACTTTGGCATTTTGTGGCGATATATAGTTATTGCACTTAACGCGGCCAGGCTTGTAATTCGTAATTCAGCGCTCGGTGGGGCATTAGTCCGGAGAATAGCTTGGTTGCAGTCTAGTTTTATTCCTTATATATTTAAGGGAACGTATAGAGGAGTTCGACAAAATATTTCACTAGTAAAAAAAATACATTTTTTTATATTTTTAGTCTTATTTATATCACTTTTAAAAAACTACCTCAAATCGTTCCTTTGATGTAAAAGTTGTCACAGGCGCATAAGTGTTCTTTTTCAGTAAATTACTATTTTGCAGATTTCACATTATTTTTTGAACAGAATATACATATATGGCAGAGAAAGAAAAACAGAAAAACCGCTGCCAAGGAATCACTACTTCCACATCCAGATTTTCTATCCAAATCTCTCACAACGACAAAATTTGTATGTGGAAATAATTGTTTATAGAACTTTAATAATACAATATTTGAAATAGTCTACCCCAAAAACCCATAAAATGATATCCCACACGGTAGTGGGGTGGGGGTGGTGAAGGGGGTGGTAGTGGGAGTGGATGAAGTAAAAAAATATTTTGAGGCTTTTGGTTCTTGTACACACACTAAATCACACCCCCCCCCCTTCAATAATGGGGCAGGGGTGGTAACTCGGGTGGTAATGGGGGTGGCTAATGCCAACATTTTTTTTAAAACCTTAGCTTCTCTTGTATACACTAAATACCAATTTTATGGACTCTTATCTGCTCGATTTACCTATTTACCCCCTATTTACTCCATTTTACCCTCCAACCCTTCGACGAAATAAGATGAAAATATAATCTAGTTCTAGATCCTGTTAAAGTACATACGTGTACCAAATTTCAAGTCAATATCTTAAACGTTTTCAGAGTAAACGTGCGCACAAAACAAGTCACCGACCGACAGAAATGTTTTTCGCTCAAATTTAAAATCTCGACGTTTCATGATATTCTAAACCTATTGGAACAATAAAATTTGTGGACTGGATAATGGATATGGAAGTCAAATTAAGACGAATTTAACACCCGATGGAATAGTGGCTTCTGTGAGTCGAAAAAAACCTCGAAAAATGTCACTAATTTATAGCATAAGGAGACTCTGTCTCCCCCTCGTTTTCGAGGATGCTGAATACGATGGTGCCGGTTTAAACTCTTTCTGAGTTAACCCCACACCCCAAACGGCCAAAAACCACCCCCGAAAGAGGTGAAACGCGGATACGCCGTCTCATACCGACTAAACCTGCGTCACCCCCCGTTTTCGAGGATGCTGAACACGATGGGGATGCTGGATCTTTTCTTCTCTCAAACGGCCAAAAACTACCTAGTGCACCGGATAAGAGAAAATGAATAGTATGTTCACAGATCATTCAATACACACCGGATGATGATTACAGGTTTCTTGATTGACAGTTCAACTTGTATATATAGTAAATAAGTAATTGTATGCGTCAATAAAAAGGTTCATTATTTAATATAATAAAATAAACGAAATTGTACCAGTGATTCCATATACCTGATTTTCCCACCTAAAAACTAGACACGAAGTTATGTGCCTATTTTTTCAGTTGAACAGTTAATCAAGAAACCTGGAATCATCATCCGGTGTGTATTCTATGATCTGTGAACATATGATTCATTTTCTCTTATCCGGTTCACTTCATAAAACCGGGTATCAAAGGGGTAGTTTTTGGCCGTTTGGGGGGTTAGTTTGCTTCGGGGAGATCATCATCGTGTTCAGCATCCTCGAAAACGGGGGGTGACGCAGGTTTAGTCGGTATGAGACGGCGTATCCGCGTTAAGCCCTTTGGGGGTGGTTTTTGGCCGTTTGGGGGGTGGGGTTAAATCGGAAAGAGTTCAAACCTCCGCCATCGTGTTCATCATCCTCGAAAACTGGGGGTGACGCAGGTTTAGTCGGTATGAGACGGCGTATATGCGTTCCACCTCTTTCGGGGGGGGGGGGGGGTTGGACGGGGTTAACTCTAAAAGGGTTTAAACCGCCGCCATCGTGTTCAGCATCCTCAAAACGGGGGGGAGACATAGTCTCCTTAAGCTATGAATTAGTGACATGTCTGTCCGACTCACAGAAGCCACTAGAAAATTATTTTTACTTTTTAGTACAGTTTTTCAAATAAAAACTTTTTCTTAAAAATATTTTTTTTATATAATTTTATTTTCAATCTTTTCCTACACTATTTAACAATAGCATTCCTAAATCAATATACATTTTGACACCCTAAAATCTTAGTTTTTCTTGCCATCTACTACATTCCGCTTAAAGCGATCAAGCGTCTCAAAAGGCAGTTTAAATCCGTTAATTATTTATCTCTCACACCTTTCGCACTAAAACGTTCGCCGAGCGTAATGACTCAAGGATAATAAAGCATTTAAGAATCATTTACATATAGACACGTATTAAATTTATGTTGTGAAATTACGCCTCCTGAATGGCATAGTGGCAACAAAATAAATATTGAGGTTGGTATCGAAAGCGGTATGAAACCAGCCAGCCAGACATTGTTATAATGGGCTAGACCATTTCCTCTATGATTGGACCCAACCCTTTGCCCGCCACATAATACACATACAATCAAAATGTTATTATCTGGGGTGTAACATACTGTTTAATAGGCCCACATTCGACAACAATGAGCGCAGATGATCACCCATTTTAATCCAATATCAAATGATACAAAGGCCTTTAATACAAGCTTGAAATAACATTTCATGGTGAAGCGTTCCGCGTGATAGATTAAGCAAACTTAAAAAGACGATGTGTTATTTTATTTCAGTTTGGGTATTGAATTGGGTATGCAGTCAGCAGGAAATAAAGAGCTAGGGTTTGTCAGTTTTCACAATTAGGGTTACAAATGACGACAGGGACCCAATTCTTGAAATCGTAGGAATTAATTCTCATAGAAAATTGTGTCATTTTCTTATGATTTTGTGAAATATAAGTACAACTGTATTCTTGAAAAAAATTGTAGGAAATTTTTCTCTCGATATTGATGGGAAAAATTCCCAAGGGTTTTTGACGGGGAATTCGAAAATTCTCTTAATAAATTTTACTTTTAGGTTATGTATACAGATTGCGAGGTTAATTATGGGAGACGAGGAATTAGATTTTGGATTATTTGAAGATGATGGTAATGTTATACCAGCTGAGGTGTGTGTGTGCAAATCTAAATCCAGATTTAGGTGCTGAAGATCTTAACTGCAACAACAAATTATAAATAATTTTAGGATTCACTAAAATATTCTTAATCACATTCAATTTTTATTCATTTCACACCACTATTACAAAAAATATTTTTATTAAAATAAAGATTTTTAATAAGGAGAAGTTGCGTAGAGTTAAATAAAGAAATTTTACTTTCATAGCTATGCTATTGATAAAAAATAAATTGAAAAACCATTCTTATAACAAACTTAAATACAAAGAATATTAATAGCCTAGTCAATGAACGTTCAATTAGGGGGTCTAGAGGGAAATGCCGAGATTACAATTTTTGACTTGAGGGCTGTGTTTGGACTATTTAGGAGGTAAACATACCAAAAGTCCCCGAACGTAGGAAGTGGGGGGGATACAGGAGAGCACGAAGAAGGTCCCGGTTTTTGGTTTTTCGCTCATATCTCGAAAACGGTTAGCCCTATTCAAAAAGTGGCTATATGCAAAATTAAAGCTGACTAAATTTTCTACAATAATGTTTCAATTAATTTTTTTCGTATCTGTTATAGTTCAGTAATGAATTGTATATCTTTTGACTGTATTCTAACTTTATTATAAATTGAAAATAAATTTTAATAATCATCGTAGAAAAAAATTTCTTGTACAGATATCCGTTTCATAGCAGACTGAACTAAAATATCGAATAAAAAAAGTCTTTGCGTCAGTAAGGGTGTGTGTGCGTATATATCTATGTGTGCGTGTATACCGTTTCTTGTAAAAACGATAACTTCTGTTAGACTTAAAATATTTGATTTCAATTTGGAACATATGTAAAACAGCATATTACCATAGTCCCTATTGAAATAGGGCCATATCTGTAATACATGGTGATAACCGAGAACCTCGACCCAACCACCGAGCTTAGCTGGTTGCTACGTTTCGTTCACCTTTAGTCTTCAGCCGCCAACTGGGGAAAAAGGTGACGTTGCAAAGTGTTATCACATATATGTGCATGCTTTTTCTAGATTATACCCATAATCCATTTAGATTTTATCATTTTAGCTAGATTAGATACCATAGTTCGGAACAAAACATTTTTATTTATTGTGCGATTTGAAAAAAATTTTACTCAATAAATTAGGATCTAATCATGACCAGAAAAACATTCGCCTCCTACAAATCCAAAGCCACCTGCGTTACCAAGATATGCGGAAAAAATAAAAAAATCGTAGGCATTTTTTTATCAGAATATTTTGTTAATGAAACTTGTTCAGAATGGTTCAAAAATCTTAAATCCAAAATGTAATCAGAATTAAAAATTGATGAATTGAAATTTAAAAAATTTTTATTTTTTAACTTGGACATTATTTTAATCAATGATAACCATGATTTTCTTTTGAACATATATGGTCTTGTATCGCTGAAAGAAAGAAGAACCAAGCACTCTATTATCTTCCCGCATTAAATCATTACTTAAATCTCAATATACCAAGATTCTCTTCATGTTATTCACAAAATCTTGGCAGAAGTTTTGTGGTTCATGAATTGTTCCAGTTGGTTTCTCTTTGCTGTATTACACCATCTCACCATCACACCACTGGATCTATAAAACAACGTAGGAACGAAGACACACCAACGACAGGTGCAAAAAATTGATGGTGACAGGAATTACCTATATGGAGCACTAAGCCATCAGCTAGAAGGATAACAACAACCCAGCCCTACACCAACACTATGAAGAATTTACAAAAGCAAGTAGCGAACTATATACAAAACAACGACGAATATATTGAAATATATAGGGACATATCTAACGAATTAAGTGAAAAGGAGGGAATCATGAACAAACTCGTAAAGGAAAGAAAAAGAGAAAAAAAATGAAGACCACAATGAAATCGAAACGTTATATGCTCTACTAGAATGAGAAGACTCAGAAGAAGAAGTCGATCTCTAGACGCAGAAACCCAAAAAGAAAAGTATAAATACTTCATATCACGACACAACTCGGTAAAGCATTTCACAAACACTTACACTAGTCTATTGTCTATGTACTGTAGAAAGGAACTAAAACGTTAAAGGGTTTTTATTGTTTCTTATGAGAAAACCGCGGAGTGTTACCATTTAAAGGTGAGTTTTTGAGATCGAAGAAAAAAGATCCACTTTTCACATTTTTGAGTTTTGCTCGAAAACTATGCATTTTTCCTATAAAACGTCAATAGAAAAGTTGTAGAGAATTAAATTTTCAATCTAAATGGCACCTTCAGAAGTAAAAAAAAATGTTTTTTTTGGAAAAATACGTCCAAAAAAACAAAACAAAGAAAACGAAAAAATGCAGTTTTTTATTTTTTTTCTTTTAGCCTGTAACTTTTTTTCGGGTACATTTAGGCACAGACATTGCTGCATCAAAAAAGCTGGCGTTTTACCCGTTAAAATGAGATTTTGTAAAAATGTTTACGATTAATAGTGACCGAGATATAGCGTTTTAAAGTTTGCAACTTTTAACTTTTTTTGCTAATTGTTACTATTTTTTTTCTAATTTCGTCTTGTAACTTTTTTCTGAGTGAATTTAGGTATAGACATTATATTAAAGTGAAAGCTGGAATGGTGGCTGGTAAAAGTCTCTACGACAAATAGAAACCTAGATACAGAGTTTCGAAGATTGTTACTTTTATTAACTTTTTCTAATTTTTACGTTCTTTTTTAAATTTCGGCCTATAACTTATTTGTCAAATACTTTAAGTACATTGAATGTACTCGCAGCATTCTTGTTTAAATGGTGTGCAATAGAAGTTTATGCGATCAATAGTAACCAAGATACAGTCTAGATATAGTAGATTATTGTACTTAAAAAATTACTTTTTACATTTTTCCACTTCTGAACTTTATATCACGTGATTTTTTTTTTGTTCAAATAACAACTTAGAAAAGATAGATTAAATTAATTTTTTCATAATTGTATACCTGTTATATATTATTTATGTTTCTAATTGTACATTATTTATGAAATTATTCAAATGCTGGATTTAACATATTTCCAAAATCAAAGTCGATTTCTTCATCGGCATCTACGTGAACATCGTCTTCCGTTATTTCAGGTACATCAGCGTTTTCACAGTTTATTCCCATACATTCTTCGCAAAAAATGGAGCAATTCATTCCCAATTTACTGTAACCGCAGTTTCCTCTGCATCCTTTGGTGCATTTACAGGCTATTTTTTCCAGCAAAACTTGTGGTGCAGGAGGTTTATTTGTCAAAATTGGTACTAGTCCATTTTGGATAAGGATAATGAGATAAAACAATACTTTAAGATGGATTAAACTTCTATTGCACACCATTTAAACAAGAATACTGCGAGTACATCCAATGTAGCAATATCTGTACTTAAAGTATTTGACAAATAAGTTATAGGCCTAAATTTAAAAAAGAACGTAAAAATTAGAAAAAAAGTTAATAAAAGTAACAATCTTCGAAACGTAGCTTTCACTTTAATATAAAGTCAGCTTTCACTTTAATATAATAATGTCTATACCTAAATTCACTCAGAAAAAGCTACAGGGCGAAATTTGAAAAAAAAAAATAGTAAAAATTAGCAAAAAAAGTTAAAAATTGCAACTTTGAAACGCTATATCTCACTATTTATCGTAAAATTTTTTACAAAATCTCATTTTAACGGATAAAACGCCAGCTTTTTTTTATGCAGCAATGTCTATGCCTAAATGTTCCCGAAAAAAAGTTACAGGCTAAAATAAAAAAAAATAAAAAATTGAATTTTTTTTTGTTGTTTTTTGGACGTATTTTTGTAAAAAAAAAAAAATTTTTTTTGAATTCTGAATGCCATTTCGATCAGAAATTTAATCATATTTTGGGATCAATTAAACATAAGAAACAATAAAAACCCTTTAACGTTTTAGTTTCTTTCAATCCTCTTTTTTTTTTGGACATAGACAATAGCCTACACTGCCCATATCTCACTCCTGTACCATAATGTGGCTCTCGCCGCTGACAACAAGCATGATCCAAATCCAACCCAGCGTGGACCTAGCCGGTCCAGCGGTATATCTTAGGTTGGGAGTGGCAGCAATGCTTACCTCACGCTGGTAGATAAATCAATCAATCTATATTGCCTTGTATTATACTGTTTATTGTATTCCTATTCTGTTATTTTAGCTATGTTACGTAGGATATTGTATTGAAATAAATAAATAATTTATTAATAAGATTGCAGAGTTTCTTTTAATTAATGAATTAGTGTAATAAACACATTCTCATATTCCCGCACAGACTAATAATATTAAGCTTACATTTAAGCTTGTAGAAACAAAATTAAGAGATAATTAAACACCGAGGCAACATCTGGTGTAAAACGTCCAATTATCATACATCTCCTAAGTTTCATGAAGTTTGTCACTAAACAAGCCAGGGCGGAACTATACAAGCTGAGCAACGGCGTTGTTCCTTTTGAAATTCAGGTGTAAGATGCAAATAAGTCGGCATCCCGCATGGCTAAATTTTGAAGGAGTTGTTTATGTAAATTTCACTCAAAATTACATTGAAACTTAGAACTTTCGATTATGCTAACGAATGGTAATGGGTTTTATTAAATGTTCATCCATTACGGGTTGTTTCGCGCACGTCGAAACCCTCCCGTATTTTCGACTTTTCGACGCCATAATAAGGACTTTAATGTTCAACATCAGCATCATCAATATTAATTATTAAAGCCTCTTCATTTCTGTATATCTTGGTGGGATTATGACGTAAAATTGTAAATCCTCTAGAATTTTGAAGTGAAATCGTGGGTGGCTAATTTGGTAATTATGTGATTTTGTAGATAAAGCCACAGGATTACATGTTGTGAAACACAGGATTTTTTAAATTAATTCATAAAAAGATAATTTCCTCCTACACAAGGACGTCAATTGTAGATGTAAAACTTGACTATTAAGGAATATGGGATTGATTAAGGAAAGCATTGAAGCTGCATGTTGAGACTAAAATTATTTATTTAATTTGATACACTGATCCATGCGTAATCAAGTTACCTACGCCTAATAATCAAAATATTTTGTTGTAATTTACAATTTGCAAAAGGAGAATTGGATAAGGAAGGATAAAATTGAATTTTTTGCTCAAATAGGCTAGAATGTAATGAAACTTCGTCGAGACTTTAAGTTTGAGAAAAAATATTTCTGTCTGTCTGTAACTTTGTTGTGCGCACGGTTACTTTGGAACGCTTTATGATATTGACTTGAAATTTGGGACAGCTATGTATTATAGCGAGATCTGGAAATAGATCTTATTCCGTTGAAGGGTTGGAAAGTAAATAGGGGGTAAATAGGTAAAGCAAGCAAGTAAGAGTCTTTAAAATTGGGATTTAGTGTATGTACGAGACGCCAAGGTCTCAAAAAATTTTTTGGCGTCAACCAGCCCTACTCCCCATAAAGGGGGTAGAGAAATAAAATTGATATTTAGTGTGCTTACAAGAGCCAAAGGACGCAAAATTTTAATGGCATCAGCCACCCTCACCACCACCCCCCTTAATAATGAGGTGTTGGTGGTAGTGGGGAAAGTCATGTCTCTTTTTCATCGTATTCTTGCTTTTCCCACTCGTGAAATAGATACAATTAACTCTCATTTTGTAGTTAATTATTGCGTCCATGTGTGTTTGGAACGTATTCTGTGGAGTGAGTTTCTATGGAGTTTTCGAACAAAGTTTTCACAACCTGATGTCAATAGGCCCATTGCGATATTCCAAGCCAGATAGAGTCAAGTTATGGAGTAAGCCAAAACGGCATTACTAGGTTTCGGAGCTGGTGTCTGGAAACTGATTCTGTATAGAAACGGCTCAGAAGTAGCGTATACAACATCTCGATAAAATCGTTATCTTCGATTATCTAGCGAACATAGAATTACAAGTATCCAGTCAGTACGCAACAGATTCATTGAGTTTCTTCTGTCCAGTCATCCTTAAGAGCTGACCATATAGCCAATTTGAAACTCATAGTAGCTCTTAGAGGCGGTGTCATAGTACGGGAAGGAATATGTGTTGACGCACCGACTTGTACATCTGCAGGAAAACCACAACCGAAAACATTCCGATGATGTTGTCAATAACATTGTAATTTTTCAAGCGAAAATTCAATTTTTGTTGATGATAATGATTGCCCCCATCGAACTCAGCAAGTACTTGGCGTCCTTGAAACCCACGGAATTTATTACGATACTATTCCACCTCGTTCTGCTTACTTTAATTCCATTGAAAATGTTTAAGATTTATCAGGTAGGTCAGTGCAAAACCGTCAGTAGTCTCTAGAGGTCAATATAAAACTTTCAGATATTCTTCCCATTTTATGGGTTACAAATCCTACAAGATGTGATCGACCACAACATCAGAAGCACTCTCAGACGTATACTTAAAGTAATGAGACTTTTCCAAGTTCTCTTTCAAGAATTAATTTTTGAAACAAAAATAAAATATTAGTGTGAACATTTTAATACAATTCTAGAAAATAATACACTTAGACACTAATAACTTTATAAAAAACCCGCTGCCCAAGGAATCACCACTTCCACATCCAGATTTTCTATTCAAGTTTCTCACAATGAAAAAAATTTTGTATGTCCCATAAACATTAATTTATGGAACTTTAATAATATAATATTTGAAACCGCCTACACCAAAAACCCATAAAACGATATGCTACATCAGTAGTGGGGGTGGGGGTGGTACAAGGCTAATGCCAAAAAGATATTTGGGACCTTAGCTTCTGTTAAATATACTAAATACTAATTTTATAGACTCTTGCTTGATTTACCTCCATTTACCCCAATTTACCCCCCAACTCATCAACGGAATAAGATGAAAATATAATCTAATTCCAGATCTCAATCAATCAATCTCAAGTCAATATCTTAAAAGGTTCCAGAGTAAACGTGCGCACAAAAAAAGTTACTGATAGACAGGCCGACAGACAGAAATTGCTCAAACAATGCAAATTTTCAAAAATTTTTTTTTGCGTTGGTATACTTCCACTGTTTTTTTTTCTCCTTTGCTTATCTTCAAAATTTATTTTCCCCTTGTAGACATAGGTTAGTTGTTTTTTTTTTTTAGGGTAGCAGTTGGATATATGGCTAGGGGCTAAATGCAAAAAAGAGTGAGAGGTCATAATAAAATGTATTGATGAGAGATTTAGAACATTATTGGTTCTCCACGGCGAAACATTTTTTAAACCAAAATTGCTTTTTTTTTTTTGTTTTAACATATAGCCCAGTCGATTAAGGTATTTACATACAAAAACTTGCGAACTGAATCATTTTTTTAAATGAGTTCGTGAAAATGAATAGAATAATATCATGAAAAGTTTACATTTCGCTCGGATGCAGATAGGGTTTCTGTCCCGGGAATCCCGGGACGGGATTTCCCGGGAATTATGCCAGTTTTTGAAAGTCCCGCTCCCGGGAAATAACAGTCGGGATTTCCCGGACACGCGGGAATAAAAAGACATTCAAAGAATATTAAATTTCGTACTGTTATCACGCAAGCTGCTTCTGCAACGAACGAATAGAGATGAGTTGCTATTTAACAACCTGTTATTTTCTAGCTGTTATTTGCTGTTATTTCTGTTCGAAAATAACAGACAAGAAACACGACGTTGTAAAAATGTTCTTGCTGACTGCTGTGAAGCTGTTATTCCAAAAACAGCAGCAGCAGATAATGAAATCGCAACGCAACTGCATAGACTTAAGTGTTTAAATACTGTCATTGCATACGCTGTGTTTGGTGTGTTTTGCTATTCGTTGACGGCATAGGTTGCCGGTAGGCGATCGGCGAATCAAATTTAATTTGTATTAGGTAGTATCCGAGTATATTATGATATTCATAGAGAAATATTATATACATATATATAGCCATGTGTATCGATGCTGGTGTTTCTTTATTAATTTAACATGAAATAATAATAATCATTAAAGGTTGAGGCTTAAAGAATGATTTATATAAATAAAATTATTTATATTTTTTATTTATATGTATATGAACGTAAAAAAAATCAATTAATACCTCTAAAAAACATAAAAATCAAATAATTTTTTCTACATATTCTTTTAAAATTTAAATAAATAATATTTTACATTTTATATATTTTTTTAAAAAAGAAAATATTTTTATTTTTGTTTTAAGACTTATGTTCTGTCCTGTTGTGTTGTTATTTATTTTTAATTATGTATACCTAAATAAAACAAAACAGTCCGAGATTTTTTTTTGCCAAAAAAAGAAAACAAACACATTTTTTAAAAAATCGATATTTGGATGATTAACAAACATTTTGAAACAAAAAATGTGTTTTTTTTGGTAAATATATATACAATTTATTATTTCCCGGGAATCCCGGGATTCTCGGGATCATCAGATTTTATTTCCCGATTCCCGGGAATGAAAAAAAGTCGGGAAATCAGAAACCCTAGATGCAGAACAAAAAAAAAGTGAAAAAAATTTTTTTTTCATCAATTTTTTTAAAATTTTGAAATTAAGCCAAGGTTGGAAAACAAAAAATACAGGTGGATACACCGCGTATTACTGAATAAAAAAATGTTCTAATAAAATTTATTGCTAAAGCCACGGTTTTCCCGGAAAAAAAATAGTCAAGTCGTCAAGTGTAACGTTATAACTCGGAGCGAGATCCATGCGTGCGCGCGGTTGATTACGCATAACTGTGCTACCGACGCACTGAATTACATGTCACTAAATCAGGATTTGTTCAATCTATATGAGAGTTGATTCATTTAAAAGATGGAAATTGTAGCTTTTTTAACCCCCGACCCCAATTTGACGCGTACGTTTTTATGTTTGTCTGTCTGTCTGTGGCTTCATATCTCTTCAACGGGTGATCCGATTTTGATGCAGTTTTTTTATGTGAAAAAGTATTTTGTCGAGAAGGTTATAAGCCACATTAGATTTTGATGTTTGGTCGCCATCTTGAATTCGCCATGTTGAACTTCTGTAGAAATTGTCCGATTGAAGTAAAATTGAAAATGTGCAGGCAATTATGGTAGCCAAACATGATTTAAGCCTCATTTTGATTCGGTCATATGAAACTGGTACGATTAGATACATTGATAAGGGGGTTTTTAAAAATTTTCAATTTTACTTGTTGTTTTAAACAATACAAGCAAAGGATGGATGGGAAACTCAATCGTCGCAATACCGCTGCCCAAGAAATCACTACTTCCACATCCAAATTTTTTATCCAAGTCACTCACAATGAAAAAAATTTGTATGTGGAAATAATTGTTTATGGAACTTTAATAATATAATATTTGAAATCCTCTACCCCAAAAACCCATAAAACGATACCCCACATCGGTAGCGGGGTGGGGGTGGTGATGGGGGGTGGTAGTGGGGGTGGATGAAGTAAAAAAATATTTTGAGGTTTCTGGTTCTTGTACACACACTAAATCACAATTTTTTTTTCATCCCCTTTAATAATGGGGTGGGGGTGGTAATGGGGGTGGCTAATGCCAAAACATTTTTTGGGACCTTAGCTTCTCTTGTATATACTAAATACCAATTTTATGGACTCTTACCTGCTTGATTTACCTATTGTCCCCAAACTTACCCCAATTTACTCCCCAACCCTTCGACGGAACAAGATGAAAATATAATCTAGTTCTAGATCTCGTTAAAGTACATATGTGTACCAAATTTCAAGTCAATATCTCAAACGGTTCCAGAGTGTGTGTAAAAAGTTACAGACAGACCGACAGACAGAAATTTTTTTTTCGTTCAAACTTAAAATCTCGACGTTTCGTGACATTCTAAGCCTATTTGAACAATAAAAATTTTTTAAAAATTTGTTGTGTATATTATACCTACTTCCACTGGATGTGGAAGTAATATAGAAAAAAATAAAAACACTTCAAAAAAATTCTTTCTTCATTGAGAACTATTAAAAAGTATGTACACTTCATGATTATTATGGTTTATTAAGTTGTAGTAACGTGGATTAAAAAAAAAGTACATCTCAAATTTGTCAAAAATATATCTATTGGAGGTTGTAACTTGCCGAAAACTTGACCGATTGGAAAAAATAAAATATCACTATTTCGGAAAAAATGTATACTTTTCAAACGTTCAAACACAAATTCGTTTACTTGTATGCATTTTTTCGAAAATATGATCAATCAGATCATGATAAGAAATTGCGATTTTCACGATCTTATCCTTATAACTATGAAAATATATATGATTGTTTTGAATATAAATTCTGGAACTTTTCAAATACATTAATAATGTATAAGGAATCCATTGGATAAAGCTGATAGGTGTACCTGTAATAAGGTACGTAAAAATTCATGCGAGCGACTCAGCGGCTGTGTGGTGTCTGTGCGCTTGGTCGCACAGAGTGACAAAGTTCCTTCACTATTTTTTTCCAGACATACCGTGGATTTAGCGATAAATTTTATTACATTTTTTGTTCAGAAACATGTGGTCTATCCACCTGTATATTTTATTTTTTCCTACCTTGACTTAATTTCAAAATTTTGAAAAAATGGATGAAAAAAAATGTCTTTTTCAGTTTTTTTATGTTCTGCATCCGAGCGGAATGTAAACTTTTCAGGATATTATTCTATACACTTTCACGAATTCATTAAAAAAAAAAAATTATTCAGTTTGCAAGTTTTTGTAGGTTTCACTATAAAATGTTCTCTGTCGTCTGGGCTAATAACCAAATAATGCAAAAGGGTTGATAAAGAAGTTGTCAATCCAATCCATTTTTATTTCCAGTTCAATCCTTTCATGAAAATAAGACTTTTTGTGCACGGGTATGCATATAAATTTATTCCTGATTCGCATTATTCGCCTTTAGGGACTGACCTAACTAGTCGCATCGTAACATTAAAACTGACCAGCCTCATGTAAGTTATTATATTCAATTATTCACATCATAAGCAGCATAAAATAATAACGTTAAAAAGTTGTCTATGCAAGATTATAATTTCCAGGCATATAATAGGCATAAAGCAAAGACATGCAGCATGTAATTTTCAGCTAATCCACCGCGTCCAAAGCACTCCTAATCCGAATAAAAGCCCGAGGCTGAGCAAAGCGTCGGATACAGAGGGTGATTCGTAAAACAGTCTCTAGTATTTGTAACTCTATCATGCAAAATGCAAACCCCGCTGAAGCGTGTGCTAACATGAGATTGAGGGGAAAGTCTCTTTATGCTAGTTGTTTATCTTAATTAAAGCCCTTATTGTTGTCTGTGACTGCTTTTTACACCCAGGTGCGGTTGGCGTTACACGCCGCATGGATACGTAGGGCAAGTTAGCAAACAGTTTTTAAATCCAATACTAATACTGTTTGTCGTTAACGCAACTAGAATTATTAGTCCAGAGAAATTAGCATTTCACTTGGACAAAATTAGTAAAAATCTGAATTTTCGCACAGACGTTCTTTGAGGTGCCCCAAACCCAAATCCACAAAAATCCCAACATGACTACCCAAGATATTGAAGGTCAAAGTTTTTTGAAAATATCTCTCGTCAGATGCCCATGAGGTCAATGTTAAAGTTGACGAGAATTAAATTATCTACAAGTTGTCTTTGTTATTTTTTCAAGGCCGAAGTTAAAAAAAACGGTTTCCCGCGAATACCTCGCTCCCTATGCATTGGACCGCGACAAAATCTAATCAAAATCAAATCAAATCAAATCAAATCAAATTTATTGGTGCTTTAACAATACAGTTTTACACAAGTCAAATATAGAAATATAGAAATTGTCATAATATTATGCAATGTCACTTATAAAATATATAATATAGGATACAATAATATAAATAAATTGTAAAATAACATAACATACAAGCAGTAGAGAACTTGAAAATCTGCAAGATTGGTAACCCAAGGAACAGTTTTAGTTTCTTAAATGTATACAAGGGTGTTATAAAATTATTTATAAAATGCCTTGAAAAATCTATTTTGCTGAAACAATATCCTTAATACCATCATAAAGCGACTTGTAGACTAAAAGGGCCTACCCTTATGAAGGTTGTTAAGGCCTTTTTAAATTCCATCATAAAACTCCTTAGTGAGGCATAGTGCTGCTCTTGAAAACCTTGTTCGGGCCGTTTTAAAACTTTTCTTAAAACCTATTTTAAAGCTGTCAGAAGCTTTTCTATTAGCTTCCTGCATTTCTAGAAAACACCTAGAAGACTACCTTAAAACTGGTTTTTAAAACTCTAATAAGTCCATATTAGAACTGAGAAGCTATAAGAATGTCCACGAAGGAATCCAAATAATTTTATTATTGCATTTATTTTTTCTAAACTGATTTAAGCAAACACACGATCAGACTTACTGAAGATAAAATGGAATTTGAAATGTATAAAGCGTAGAGTACTATAACCTCTCTAAGGCCGATTTAAAAGGTAATAAAAAGCCATCAGGTATGACAAAAAAATTAAAACCAACGGCAGTTTATCGTTAAAACTACATAAGAAAGGCCCAAAAAACAAGAGCCCCTCAGAAATAATAATGATTTTAATATCCATACAAAATTTGCATAGACACACGTAATCAGCAAATTTAAAAAAGTGGGCTGCTTCTCGGTTCCCACGGTAATTTTCAGTCGTTTCTTGTAATTCTACCTTAATTTGCTAACGAAAAAGTGATAATTATTGATAATTATAATTGTGAGATTGACCTTGAATATTTCTATATAGCAAAAAAACCATGACCGGCCAACTAAAAACCTAATTGTCATTTTACAGCCCTCTCCAGTGTTGCCAGGTCTAGTGAAATTTCACTAGATCTGGTGATTTTTTTTAAATCTAGTGATTTAGTGAAAACTTTTATGAAAATGCCCATTTTTAATGATTTTTGAATCATCCAATTTATTGCCCTCTACTGGTAGGTAGACAAACATTAAATTTGAGTTGCGATCCATTTAATACAAAACGGTTCACGTTAATCGCTACCACGGTCAGTAAACTCTACGGTTACCTCGATCAGCAGCTCGAGAGAGACGCGCGGAGCGGGGAATCGAATGAAAGAGACAGACATATCTGATTTCCGTGCAAAAGACACGTACAAAGATGCCTGTAGTGTCTACAGCTGACGTAGGCTGTAAACCGTAACAGAATATCTTTCATTCGTTCCCCGCTCCGCGCGTCCCTCTCGTCTAAAACAGTGGCGGCTCATGATATTGTCTGCAGAGGAGGCTTCATAGTTTGAAAGACAATTAACTTGCAGTATGATTACAATTTGTACATTTCCGCACCACCCCCGAGGTAGTACAACGGATTTTTGGAAGATTGGAAGATATGCTGCTTCTTCCAAAGGAAGGCTCAGCCTCCCCTGCCTCCCCTGACGAGCCGCCACTGGTCTAACAGCTGTTAATTGAGGTAACCGTATAGTTTATTGACCGTGAATCGCTACAATCGAATAGCCTGGGCTCGTTGCAACAGTACTTTCTAGGTACAAACGATTTAATACAATACAGAGTACGAAGTCTGGCAACGAAATAATCAGATAGAGGACGCTTAAAGCTATGCTGTGCTCAGAGAGCACAAGAAAATTACGTGTCCTACAGACACTGCAACTTTCGAAAATTAAAGATGAGAGTTTTAATTTCAAATCTAGTGAAATGTTAGTAAGATTTAGTAACTTTTAAAGCGTCGTCTGATAACTTTTAAAATTTTGATCTGGCAGCACTGGTCCTCTCATTAAACTATATATTCTAATAATGGTAATGACCTAGAACATTTACTCTAAATGAAGCCCTTTTAGTCTTTTTGTATACTATCACAAATAATCCCTTCCTTACAAAAATGCAAATGCACTTGGCGAAGATCACATGGACTTGATAAAAGCTGTAATAAAACGTTTGGGACGTTGATATTTGATACTAAAAACTTAAAACTTAACCTCAAAATAATTTGTATGTGTGTGTGTTTTAACAATCCTTTTAAAATGGCCACTCTTTTTTATTTTCTTCCACCTTTCCAAAAAAGACTTAATATTACACATTAGTAAGTCGTGAAATGCTTTTAATTAACACACACACACATGCATCAACGACACTTCAGGCAGACATATTGTTTATTATTTTTATAATAAATGTTTTATTGAGGAAAGTGCTTTATGGAATTAAAATTTGCCTTTTAGATTTATAGAGGCCTTTTTTTCTTCATAACGGTTTCATCACAAAATTTATCAAGGATATTTTAAGAGTTTAGTTTTGTAATGGCCTTTAATAAGTACTAATAGGCATTGAAAATGTCTAGTTTTAAAAAGGATTTAAAATGCATTTATTGCAAATATGTTAAAACCATAAAGAATAATTTAAAGCCTCTTTAAATCTAAATGGAATTTAAGACGTTCAAAAAACTAATTAGCTTTAAGGGGAGTTTTATGTAGGTTATGATAATTCCATTACAAATACATATTATCCTAGAAGCAAATTAGCTTTATAATTAGATCTTACAGAATGCTTCAAAATTTACAAGTATACTTGAAGCCTAAAAGGCCTTAACTACAACATCAATAAAGCACATGACTATTTCCTAACCCTGACAAACCTTTCTTAAAACCTCCTCAAGTCCAAATGACTTTTAAATTGTTCCTTGGGAAGTTTACAGTTTCTAAAAATTATTTTTTAAATTGCATTCGTTTCCACACCACCCAAGAGGTAGAATGGCGCGTTTTTTTACATGGTTCCCCTGTGTATGCAGGCCTAATCCATGAAAGTTGCGTCGATTATTACATAAGGTACTCTATATACATTAATCCTACTCTGACTCATACTCAACTTCATTACATTTAGACATATATAGACATCTAATAAAATAAAAATAAAATAAAATAAAGGCATATTTTATCATTTGTGTCACTTGGGCAGTAAGATCTTCCAGTTCAAATATTTTTTTATTTTTGTTTATAGTATTGAGGTAGAATGAGATTACTTAGAGAAGATAACATCATCATAGAATACGCAGAGACTGCATGCTCGTTAGTAGGTAACGATCGATCCTATTTTTCCAGCCGCATGGGCGTCGCACTACCTATTACCATTAATATTTAAATAAAAAATGGATGGCACGGCACTGACATTATGCCAACTGTTATATGCGATGCGCAAAGCCGTGATGTATGTTATCTTCTCTAAGTAATTTCACTCTATCTCATAGCTAAACAAAAACGTTTGTGCAACATTTTTGAATTACCTAGGAGGTTTTAATGTTATTCGACTAATCGGCATTATTACCATTTTAGCTGATATAGATTCTGATATTATTTGATATTATTTTCCAATGAAAAGTAATAAGTATGGTACGATAAAAAAAAATTACACATTTTTTCCCTCAGTTTGGCGCCCCTCCAAGCTGGCGCCCCGGGCAGTCACCCGGGTTGCCCGGCCTTTAAGCCAACCCTGATTGTCTGTTATTCCTTTCACCGCCACCTCGCTTCGGAGAATATTGTCGATAATAATAATAATAATATTGCTTCATGTACGTCCGATGCATAGGAAGCCAGGTATTTGCATAAAACCGTTTCTTTAAACTTCGACCTTGAATATCTCGAAAAGGGCGAGGTTTTGGGAAAAAATGCAAAATACCAGTCTTGTAGGTAATTGAATTCTCTACAACTTTCACGTTAACTTTATTGCTGTACGATTTTTTGGCGCGAGATATTCGCGAAAAACCATGGTTTTGAAACATTGACCTTGAATATCTCGAAAGGGGGGAGGGGTTGGTACAAAATAAAAAAGAAAACAACTTATAGATAATTTAATTCTCTACAACTTTTACATTACCTCATGGGCATCCGATGCCTAGGACGCGAGATATTTGCAAAAAACTTTGACCTTCAATATCATGTTGGGATTTTTGTGATTTTTGTGGATTTGGGTTTGGGACACCTCAAAGAACGCCTGTGTCAAAAATTCAGATTTTTACTAATTTTGTCCAGGTTTCCTCCTTTTTTTTGGTTAATTTCCCTGTAGTATACGTTTATTGTGGTTGCTGAGCAACTTCTAGTAGTAATTCTTGAAAGAAGTGAA
Source organism: Rutpela maculata (assembly GCA_936432065.2). NCBI lineage: Eukaryota > Metazoa > Arthropoda > Insecta > Coleoptera > Cerambycidae > Rutpela > Rutpela maculata. Next base: position 146,658,097 of record OW386291.2, on the reverse strand, counting down.
TTAGTGGAGTGCTGTTAGATTTTGACTAGGAAGTCGATGCGACTTGAAGTTTTATTGCAGAAAATTGTCGTTTAGGATCTTATAAACGTGTAAAAAAAGTTGACAAAAATCGGCTGTCGGATAAACTTTTGGGGCGTGTGTAAAGGTATTTACGCAAAACCTGCCTCTTTGTTTAGCACCTTTCATTAATTCATTATCTTTTCTGTAGGACGACCACCCTGTATATCTTTTTAACTAAAAGTATATTAGGTTTTCTCCCTGGCAATAGTGACAACTTCATTTCAAATACTATTTTCCTCTGCCACTTCTTGTTTAGTTATTTTTTAGGGTGACCACCCTGTATACTTTTCAATAAACGTATGTCAGATTTCATTCTCGATAATTGTGTCAACTACAGTCCGAATATTATTTCCACCACATCCACCCTGTTTATTTCTCATATTTGTTTTAGTTGGTTAACTACATGCGAAATATTAACATCAGGCAGACTTCTCATATAATCTAGTTCCAGATCTCGTTAAAATATATGCGTGTACCACATTTCAAGTCAATATCTTAAACGGTTCCAGAGTAATCGTGCGCACAAAAAAAGTTACAGACCGACAGAAGGATTTTTTTTTGCTCACACTTAAAATCTTGACGTTTCATGACATTCTATTTGAACAATAAAAATTTTCAAAATTTTTTTTGCGTTACTATACTTCCATTGGGTGTGGAAGTAAAAGAAGCCCACTCCAGTTCAAATCGGCGAGAAGTTCTAACAATCAAAATAGCAACAATTTCTGGTGACCATCTTAATGACGTCATAGTTCAGTTCCCCCCATCAGATTTTTTTTTCAATTAAATATTTCTACTTACCATGTGTAATGGTATGAAAAAAATTTCGCTTTTGGCACTTTTAGGGCGAATAAAAGCGACTCAGACCGACAATTTGTTCCGTTTTCTTATGTCGTAATTCTGAATCCTCTCGTATGTCCTATAAATTAATCGACTGGTTTCTTTAAGAATATTTTGTCTTATTATGTTCAAAGTTTATCGTTTTTTCGACAGGACAGTTACGACTAGGTACAATTAATTACATGAGATGGTAGATACATCTTCTTTTATATGGCATGCACCAAGAAAAAGCCATCTTGTGTACAATCTACTTCGACATTGCTTAATGAGCTGAAAGGAATAGTCGGTAACGGAACATGCAGCTTACTTACGGTGACTTACTAAATTGCACTCCGGCAACATTTCGCGATCCTTTGCCCGACAGCAGAGGAAGCCATGTGGTGAAACATTTACTTTGACATTGTCTGAGAGATCCCTGCTCTTAGTGTTTATACTGCAATTTGCACAACAGAATTATTATGACGCGACTCCTGAAAATATCTCGACGGCAAACTGCATTTAAGACGACATTAGAGCATTATAACCTGTTTCAAACCAGCTGACCCATCTAAGACTTGCATCCTCTATACATTTCTAAGAGGTAAATTAGAAAACTTGTTACGTTACTTGTTGTTGAGGTTAGAACAGATTCGGTATCCCTTTCAACATGACGGCGACTCATTTTCTTATTTATTTGGATCGCTGTTCTGAAAGATGTGCTTTTTAACTGACTTTAAAGAAATTTAACAAAGAGGGAGGTTCTCTATTCGACCTGTATGTACAGGGTGGACCAAATTAGATGGGACTTAGGGTTTTCTCTAAAACTATGGTAGATAGACAAAAACCAATATAGGTGTTCGATTTTCAAAAAACAAACAATGGCGTAAACCGCGATCGTTACAGAGCGTTTTTGGAAAATTTGCATTATTGGCTGACCTCTTTATCTCAATTACCAAGAAATCGAGTAACACATTCTAGGGATACTTTTTTGAGTAGAACACATAACTTGTGTTTTTTTAATGGAATACCCTGCAAATTATTTCATTATTCGATCATAATTTAAATTAGTAGAGCAGAAAAGTCTATCGTGTCGTTTTTTTTTTTTTTGGCGTAGAACTAGGATAAACATGTTAGGTTCCTTTGGGTATGTCACCGGGCATATGAAATCATATTTTACATTTTTTTGTGGTCTCGAACTTTTTAAATCAATAAAAAGTGAAAAAAATGTATTTTTAAAGAAAATTGTTTTTTTTTTGTTTCCACCGCCATATCTTTAAAACTATTAAAGATACCGAAATTTGTTTTGTATCAAATTAAAGGTAAAAATTAAAGGTCACACTGTAGCGCTTTTACCAATATAAACGGTTTGGGTACAATTCGCACTTTCATTTCTCTAAAAATCAGATAAACTAAAAATATATATTTTATGTATTGAAATCTTCACCAATCGATAAACTTTTTTATTTTTGAAAATATTTACATACATGCAGCGAAGAAAATAAAGTCTAATAATCACAAAAGTTTTTGAAACAATACATTTTTTCCTAAAGTGTACCGTTTGGCAACAGCGATTTTTTTTATCAGCGCTAAATGCGAAATTGGGACGCAATTAATACACCTCTCATGCTAGTTACAGTAACTAGAGATTTTAACTTCGGAATAATGTCATATTGAACGGATTTCGTTCATTTTTGGCAGTATAATAGTAACTGCTCCACAGAAAAGTTTCTATATTGTGCGGGGGCTTGCTAATTTATAGGGGGTGGATTCCACCCCCCCTCAGGAGGTGGCACTTAAAAAATATATATGTTTATTGGAGCTGAAATAGAATCAAATTTTAAGAAGAAAAGGTTCTATGCAATTTTTCACATAAATTGATAGTTTTCAAGTTATAACGACTTCAAAATTGCGATTTTAGCTTAAAAAAAAAGGTATTTCAGAAACGGCTTTCGTCAAGTTTCTCGAAAAGTATTACTTTATCGAAAAAATGTTACAGACCAATTACAGAAAGTACAAACTGGGAATTAATTATATTTTTTGTTTATTGATGTAGGATTAATAATTTCGGAAATATTTAGGTTTATATTTGGTAGTGTACCGAAATTAAATTTAAAGTTTAAAATGCACTTTTTTCTAAAGCAAGTGCTTTAAATGAGCAAAAAAATTTGAGCATCTAGGTAATGCTACATCTTAACGAAAAACTGTATTTGAGATAATTTTTCTAAATTACTGGCTAATTAGATTAACAAAATGGCGACCTTTTTATACAAAAAAAGTATAAATACATTTTTCCGTCATAACTTCTTTAATTCTTATGCTACAGGAACGAGTAAAAAATAATTTGAAATCGCAATTAATTGTCTTTAATTTCATTTCTTAGCATGCGTGACGTAGGTGTCACAATTTCTGAAATATTTAACATTTAAACTTCATTTTTCGTCTTATAAACGTTCGGACGCCATTTCTAAACTTTCATATCTCCGAAACTATTAAATCTATGTAAATAAATTAACAAGCGAAATTCATTATCAGTTTATGAGCTTTATTTTTGGTATCTACCCATTTTTCAATAAAACTAATATTTATTGAGATATTTGGAAAAAGAAAAAAAATACGTTTCATCGAAAATACCTTTATAGTTTAAACTGTATTTTTTTCTAAAGCAAATGCTGTATACAAACCAAAAAATTTGACCATCTACGTCATGCTATATATTAATGAGGAACAGTGTTTGAAATTCCTTTTTTTATTTACTGGCTAATTACAGTAACAAAATGACGACGTTGTTATTAAAAAAATGTGTAGACGGACATTGCTTCGGTCATAACTTCTTTGTTTTTTATGCTACAGAAACAAATTAAAAAAACAGTTGAAAACTTAATTAATAATATATTATTCTACCTACTAGCACCCTTGACGTAGGTGTCACAGTTTCTGCGATATTTTACTCTCACTCTAAATAATTATCTTATGAACACTTGGATGTAAACTTAAATATCTCCGAAATTATTAATCCTACATCAATAAACAAAAAATATAATTAATTCCCAGTTTGTACTTTCTGTAATTGGTCTGTAACATTTTTTCGATAAAGTAATACTTTTCGAGATACTTGACGAAAGCCGTTTGGAAATACCTTTTTTTTAGGATGAAATCGCAATTTTGAAGTCGTTACAACTTAAAAACTATAATTTTATGTGAAAAATTGCATAGAACCTTTTCTTCTTAAAATTTGATTCTACTTCAGCTACAATAAATATATATATTTTTTAAGTGCCACCCCCCGAGAGGGGGTGGTATCCACCCTCTATAAATTAGCAAGCCTCCGCACAATATAGAAACTTTTCTGTGAAGCATTTACTATTATACTGCCAAAAACCACTGCCCAAGGAATCACTACTTCCACATCCAGATTCTCTATCCAAGTCACTCACAACGAAAAAAACTTTGTCTGTGAAAATAATTGTTTATGGAACTTTAATAATATAATATTTGAAATCCTCTACCCCAAAAACCCATAAAACGATACCCCACATCGGTAGTGGGGTGGGGGTGGTGATAGGGGGGTGGTAGTGGGGGGTGGATGAAGTAAAAAAATATTTTGAGGTTTCTGGTTCCTGTACATGCACTAAATCACATTTTTTTTTCACCCCCTTTAATAAGGAGGTGGGGGTGGTAATGGGGGTGGCTAATGCCAAAAATTTTATTGAAACCTCAGCTTCTCTTGTATATACTAAATACCAATTTCATGGACTCTTACCTGCTTGATTTACCCATTTACCCCAAATTTACCCCCCAACCCTTCGACGGAACAAGATGAAAATATAATCTAGTTCTAGATCTCGTTAAAGTACATATGTGTACCAAATTTCAAGTCAATATCTCAAACGGTTCCAGAGTAAACGTGCGCACGACAGACAGACCGACAGACAGACAGAATTTTTTTTTTCGCTCAAACTTAAAATCTCGACGTTTCATGACATTTTAAGACTATTTGGGCAATAAAAATGTTTAAAAATTTTTTTGTCGTTACTATACTTCCACTGGACGTGGAAGTAAAATGAACGAAATCCGTTCATTATGACATTTTTTCGAAGTTTTGCATATTTTTTACCTCTGGGTTGGTCAGATTAGTCGCGTAGAAGTGGCGGTTGTAGAAAATCATTAAGTATTCATTGTTCGGATAAAAATTGTGACAATCGAAAATGTGCTTATTTTAAGGAAGGCCTAAAATGTGGCAACGAGTGCAAATGTCGTTCCTGTAACAACATTATTAAAGATTTTGAGGCAGATATGAACGAATTAGAATGCTATTAATGTAGGGCCTACATAAACTACATACTACATATTTATCTATCCAAATAGAAAATTTATTTCAACAATAAAACTCATTTTATGCGTACGTTTTTACTTTCATTCATTTAAAAATTGCTAATAAACTTACTAATTAGATGGGTAGTTAGTAACACTGATTGATATTTATAGATTAGGTATTTATATCTACCTACGTCTTTTTATTATTAAAATGAGACTATTTAATATTTTTTGTACAATTTCTTAATATTAACAACATATGATCAATACTACTGTACAATATATGAAATATTGAACAATAATATTGATCCCCTAGATCTTTTGATCACTACTGGTTTTGTACCTATTGATATAGGTTAAACTACTACATACACCCCGACCGGAACCGTCAGATCGTTGCAGTCGGCAGGCTTGCTAAAGCAGAGCGCGCAAGAATATGACTTTGGCCCGTTAAAAAAAAATCGCTGACTCAATACTATCAACGGGACTTGAAAAATTTTTATCCTAAAAACTTTTTTCAACTATTGGCTTCAATTTATATGCAGCATGTATATACAAATTTTCATAAATAATTTTTTTTCTCGATTGCCTAAAATTACGCTACTGAAAATAACAAGTTTGAGTTTCCTATTATTTTACCAACTTAAAAAAAAAATAAATCGGGTTCACGTGGGACGTTGTTCGAAGCGCTAATATTTTCAGAGATATAGCGGAGGAGACGTTCATTAAAAATCTATTTCTTTGAGTTTTTCCGAAATAAAAGAGTTCTCGACCACCAAAAAATGTCGTAAAAATGATTTCGTGTACACGATTATCTTCTAAAGAATCCCACTAAGTCTGGTTTGGTTCTACGCCGGTTTTTTTTTTCTCGAAAACTAAGCGACTTTACTTCCAGATTTTACTCTACTATAGCTATCCAATGACATAACATAAATATTGAAACACCCCTTACCCCAGTCGTATATTTATCTGTCTCTTTTGAGTGAGATTTTATTTATTTAATAGTTATTCATTCGTTTAATGTAACGAGCAGGTACTTGTGATTTACCCATCATAATGTGGCAGATCCACTGATGTTTGATTGACAACACAACTTTTTATGGTGTTTTTATGCTTATTTCATTTCACATCCTCTATGGTCATGACATGTTGCTAATGCTTTGCATTTTTTAATTACTCCTGAATGAAAACTGATAAGTATAATGATTTATAACTATAGTTGCTATATATACTTATTTTACTAGGACAGTGCTTTCTTCTGTAATAATATAAAGTGTATATAAACGTACATCTGATATAAGTACGCCCATTTAGCAATTGTTCTCAGTGATTAATTACTGATAACGGTTTAAATATTCAAACCTTAGAAGCTGTAACGAAATTTTGGCGAAACTTGCAATGAAATGTTTAACTTTCTTAAAGTAATCACATGTTATTGAAGTCCATTTTGAGTTTCGAAAAATATGGCTGGTACAAGAATAACGTATTCTTTTGTTCATTTGGAATTACTGATCATTATACCTAAGTAACATAAATATATATCTAAGTACTTATAATTTTTGTCCTTTTCTTTTCTACAAAATTATGCTCACATCTATAGCTGAAAGTGAAATCTTATTATTATGTAATTATACAGTGTGTCCCAGGATAGATGTAACAAGGGGGGTAATGGACCAAAAATTTTGGAATTTTGGAATGGTATTTGGGGATTGAGTCCTGCTTGTTGTAAAACTAAAGTATACCACAAATGACTTGATTTGGTGTTCTACAGGGTGTTTTATAAGCAAAGTTGTAAAAATCACCACTAATAAAGTAGCTTTATTTTTCAAAATATGAAAATATTCCACTAAGAAAAGTTAGTTAGAATGCAATTTTATACCTCTATACCAAATTTCAGGAATAAAAAATTATTTTTTTTGAAACTTCCCATTTTTTGCGAATTAAGAGTTGATTCATATTTAAAGTTGTGTAGGAGCAAATGTTAATCATCTCAAAAAGTAGGCTATTGGTAAACAAAAAATTGAATATACGAAATGTAAGAAGGTATAATGTTAATCGAACTAATTGTAAAACAAGAAACAATTACTAACAGAAGATTAATGAGGTTTAAAAATTATAACAAGTAATAAATGTCAAAAACATAACAGATTCACAAACAAATTAATTATTGACCAATACAAAACAATGTTTACAATTTTTTTATTATTCGACGTAGCTACCACCCACATCCACACACATTTCGATCCTTAGCCTTAAGTCCTTAAAACTGTTTCGAATATGATCTAACGGTATGGAGTTTACGGCATTTGTAATTATCTGCTTCAATGCTGCTACATCATTAGGAAGTGGTTCAGCGTAAACCAACTGCTTGAGGCGACCCCATAAAAAGAAATCCAATATTGATAGGTCTGGGGATCTCGCCGGCCACTTGATCGGTCCATTGCTGGCAATCCAATTTTCTCCAAAATTTAAATTCAACCACCGATTAACCATTTCTGTGGAGTGGCTAGGGCAACCATCATGTTGAAAATGAACTAGGGTATATCTCTTAAAATATTTAAATGTTCTTCAGAAAATCTTTCAAGAAGCTGTAAGTAAGTGTGCTGGTTTAACCTTCCCTCAATGAAATAAGGTCCAATAACTCCAACGTGATAAGAAACGGCACACCACACATTCACATTTTTATAATATTGTCTTCTACAATGAATTCTAAAATTTGGATTTTCAGAAGCCCAAAACCGACAATTCTGAGATGAAACAACACCATTGGTTGTGAATGTGGATTCATCTGAGAAAATTATGAAATGATGAAAAAATCTCTCTTCCATGATTTTTTCTCCAATGGTCGAACAAAAATCCAACCTACGGCCGTCATCTCCCTCTTCAAGCGTATGTTTTTAATTTGCTTTATATGCCCTAATTTTCTTTGCCTTGTAAATTCTTTGGAGTTCAGACTTGCTAATATTAATAAGAGCTGATCTCTCTCTTAGTAGCATCCTAGGATTTTCTATAAGAGGCATGAGCTATAATAGCCTTAACATTGTCTTCATCATATGCTTTTATTTTTCTTTTCATGTTAAGAACACTACCAGTGGCCAGAAACTTTTGAATTATTCTCATAGCCTGAGTACATGACAAAGCAGTGTTTGGAAATTTCAAATTAAATTGGCTTACCACTTCTCTTAGCGAGTTTTCACCACCTTATTCCATGGCATTGCACAATATAAATTTTTTCACGCACTGTGAGTACCATTTTCACTTAATTACTTCCACATCTAGTGGAAGTATAGTAACGACAAAAAAAATTTTAAAAATTTTTATTGTTCAAATAGGCTTAGAATGTCATGAAATATCGAGATTTCAAGTTTGAGCGAAAAAAAAATTTCTGTCTGTCGGTCTGTAACTTTTTTTGTGCGCACGTTTACTCTGGAACTGTTTGAGATATTGACTTGAAATTTGGTACACATATGTACTTTAACGAGGTCTAGAACTAGATTATATTTTCATCTTGTACCGCCGAAGGGTTGGGGGTAAATTGGGGTAAATTTGGAGTAAATAGGTAAATCAAACAGGTAAGAGTTCATAAAATTGATATTTAGTATAGACAAGAGAAGTTAAGGTATCAAAAAAAAATTGGCATTAGCCACCCCCATTACCACCCCCACCATTATTAAATGGGATGAAAAAAATGTGATTTAGTGTGTGTACAAGAACCAGAAACCTCAAAATATTTTTTTACTTTATCCACCCCCCACTCCCACCCCCTGTCACCACCCCCACCCCACTACCGATGTGGGGTATCGTTTTATGGATTTTTGGGGTAGAGGATTTCAAATATTATATTATTAAAGTTCCATCAAAATTTTTTCGTTGTGTGACTTGGATAGAAAATCCGGATGTGGAAGTAGTGATTCCTTGGGCAGCGGTTTTTTACTTCCACATCCAGTGGAAGTATAGTAACGACAAAAAATTTTTTAAAAATTTTTATTGTCCAAATAGGCTTAAAATGTCATGAAACGTCGAGATTTTAAGTTTGAGCGAAGAAAAATTTCTGTCTGTCTGTCTGTAACTTTTTTTTTGTGCGCACGTTTACTCTGGAACCGTTTGAGATATTGACTTGAAATTTGGTACACGTATGTACTTTAACGGGATCTAGAACTAGATTATATTTTCATCTTGTTCCGTCGAAGGGTTGGGGGGTAAATTGGGGTAAATTTGGGGTAAATAGGTAAATCAAGTAGGTAAGAGTCCATAAAATTGATATTTAGTATGTACAAGAGAAGCTAAGGTCTCAAAAAAAAATTTGGCAGTAGCCACCCCCATTACCACCCCCACCCCATTATTAAAGGGGATGAAAAAAAATTGTGATTTAGTGTGTGTGTATAAGAACCAGAAACCTCAAAATATTTTTTTACTTCATCCACCCCCACTACCACCCCTATTACCACCCCCACTACCACCCCCACTACCACCCCTATTACCACCCCCACCCCACTACCGATGTGGGGTATCGTTTTATGGGTTTTTGGGGTAGAGGATTTCAAATTTTATATTATTAAAGTTCCATAAAGAATTATTTCCACATACAAAATTTTTTCGTTGTGAGTGACTTGGATAGAAAATCTGGATGTGGAAGTAGTGATTCCTTGGGCAGCGGTTTTTTATGCTTGGTTCGTTAATTTGAAACAGAAATTAAGGATAATATTGACTACGTTTGACAGATATGTCAATAATAAATGATAAATGTGTATCCACTGCTTTTCTCATAGGCTACTTTTAGCTTCTACATAACTTTAAATATTAATTCACAAAAAATAATTTCTATGGTTCAAAATAAAAAACTAATTTATTGAAAAAATGGGAAGTTTCAAAAAAATAATTTTATATTCCTGAAATTTGGTATAGAGGTATAAAATTGCATTCTAAATAACTTTTCTTAGTGGAATTTTTTCACATTTTGAAAAATAAAGCTACTTTATTAGTGGTGATTTTTACAACTTTGCTTATAAAATACCCTGTAGAACACCAAATCAAGTCATTTTTGGTATACTTTAGTTTTACAACAAACAGGATTCAATCCCCAAATACCATTCCAAAATGTTTGGTCCTTTACACCTCTTGTTACATCTATCCTGGGACACACTGTATATAACAAATATATGCATTTGCTATTTTTCGTCTTCAAATCGCCAATTTTTTTCATAATCTGAAATTAAGAAATTTGCTCAACGTCTATTTTTTTCGCAAAATTGTTTGGACTAATATTCCAAATGTCATAAACTGTTACATTCTTGATGGAACTGATTAAGCTACAAAAGAAGAAAGTAAAGAAAGATAGACGAAGCCGTACTGTTAATGGTAGTATAAAGCACATTTACAGCGTCGTCAGTACCATATCTCGTCTTAGTAGGGACGTGTTTCAAGTAAAATTTTTTATGGCGATGAATCGACTCGCCGATCTTTCTGTCAACCACTCAACTACAGTGTTCACATAGAAAAACTTGTTAAGCATTTTTCATATGTAGTCTTGTAAAACCATAGTAATCCTAAGTCTTCTATTTTACCTGGTCGAAATCAGTAAAGGATTTCCAGTGAGCAACACTCTAATGTTATCATTAAAACTGACTCACAGAACTTTCAATACATCTAGGTCCCAAGCTCTTAAGTTATATTGTTATATTTAAGTAAAATTATTTTGTTACAGTCTATAAAACGTCTGACATTTATTATATTTTTGTTTGTTTTACAACGACGTATAATACGGAGAAGTCGAGTCAAAATCATTTTGTTTGAAAGCATTGTACTTCGTCTTTGTAAATTTAATGCCACATTGGCTTATTTAAAACCTGTAATCTTTGCCTTCGGCTAAAGCGACACAAAGCATTCATTGTTATCCTCATAATAATTATGAAAAAGTTATATTCATGAATTAAGAAAGGTCGTAGCAGAATTATGATTTAGTTTATGAGTAAAAATCGCTTTATACCAGGTGACTCACTTAAAGATTCGATCTCTGTGTTCCACGGTTGCAGTGGCAACGAACCAGGTATTCAGCTGTTATCATTCAACTATCTACTTGCATTATGAACATTTGACCAACCATCAAGAGACATACAAACTGATTGACCTGATAAATTGTCAAAGCATTTTGATTTATCCTCTTCAAATATTTCATTTAAAAGGGTTGATGATAACTGAAACCTAGAAGGCGGGAAAATTTGTTGCAGAAATAGCTCTGGCTACCTATTTGTCCAATTCTTTCTTTTTGTCTTGACATGTTCTTACAACAAAGGAGCTTAAACTAGCGCTACTGCAACTACTACCAACTTTGTTGTTATTATGGTATACGGGGTGATTCTTTTAAGGCGGCCATTAGAATATTTCCCACTTGCAGATGAGATAGAGATTTGAGATTTGGTACTCTACCATAGTCGACCATTGCGGGTCCGAAAATAATAATTTCAAAGTGGCGGCACTTCCGGAAATACCGGAAGTCGATACCAACTTGCTTATTTTAAATGAAACATCCTGTATATTTTCGACTTTTCGAAATGATCATAAAATTCTGAGTCAAAACATGTAGCACACCCTGTACCTAAACCGAGCAGTTTCGGAGATATTTGACATTTTATAAAAAATTTGACAGGTGCAATGGTTTGCAAGAACCGTTATAACTTTCCTCGTGTAGGAGATCCTTATTTGCTCTTTGGTGCATAGAAAGAACACAAGATGTGCTACTCTTTACAAAAAAAAAATACATTTTAAAATAATATACCAAGTGTTTTATTTTTCACGTTACATTTTGGCAAATTCAAACCTCAAAAACTTTTTTATTTCAAATGGAACACCCTGTATTTTTTTACATCAAATTATGTTAAATTAAATTCCCTTTTTTCTAGTATAAGCATTGTAGGGGTTAAAGTTACAACTTTTCGAAATATTGGCGATTTTCTTTTCTTAAATGTCCAAAAATTTTTAATAAAAATTGCCATCAACTTACCCATGATTAGAAACAATCATTAATGTCAGTCATTATTTTATGTTAAAAAACACCAACACGTTTAAATTACACCCACGAAGACTTTTAGGTTTGTTTATTATTTATGGAGAATGTGATAAAGTAATACCATGAACATGTAACACATTTGCTACTCGATACCCACAAGAACAGTAACCGTCCACCATCCACTGTAAACCGCATATTGGATAATTTTAGAATATTTGGCTCTGTCAAATGGCACGTGCTAAATTTTTTTATGGCAATCGATGTAGAATTAAATTTGAGGTGGACTTATATCAGCATGTCCTATATCTAACACATGTACTTTGAATTTTTCGCAAGTTTTTGTTGAAAATTATAATTCATCCAAAAAAACGTAGAAGCCTATGAAACAATTGAAACAATAAAGTGGATATCGATTAGCAAATATGTTACATGTTCTTGGTATTATTACTTTATCACAAATCTAAAAGTCTTCGTGGGTGTAATTTAAACGTGCTGGCATTTTTTAACAAAACAGAATGACTGACATTAATGATTGTTTCTAATCATGGGTAAGTTGATGGCAATTTTTACTAAAAATTTAACATTTAAGAAAATCGTCAATATTTCGAAAAGTTGTAACTTTAACCCCTACAATGCTTATACTAGAAAAAAGGAAATTTAATTTAACATAATTTGATGTAAAAAAATACAGGGTGATCCATTTGAAATAAAAAAGTTTTTGAGGTTTGAATTTGACAAAATGTAACGAGAAAAATAAAACACTTCGTATACTATTTTGGAATCTATTTTTTTTGTAAGGAGTAGCTCATCTTGTGTTCTTTCTAAGTACCAAAGAGCAAATAAGGATCACCTACACGAAGAAAGTAATAACGGTTCTTGCAAACCATTGCACCTGTCAATTTTTTAATAAAATGTCATATATCTTCGAAACTGCTCGGTTTAGGTATAGGGTGACTCAGAATTTTATGATCATTTCGAAAAGTCGAAAATATATAGGATGTTCTATTTAAAATAAGCAAGTTGGTATCGACTTCCGGTATTTCCGGATGTGCCGCCATCTTGAAATTATTATATTCGGACCCGCAATGGTCGACTATGGTAGGGTACCAAATCTCAAATCTCTATCTCATCTGCAAGTGGGAAATATTCTAATGGCCGCCTTAAAAGAATCACCCTGTATAGCTAGCACTTAAACTTGGACATTTTGTAAACATTTTATACAAATAGAAATAATTCCGATGTGATTAAATTGTCATTATTTATCAATAATTCTCAAGCCTTGATGATAAGTCTTTTGAACGCATATTTTTAAGATTTAACACATCAAATATCTATTTTGTACAAGCAAGAACAATCGTATAAAAATGTCTACTTAATAATATTTCCAAATACCACATAAAGTTTCGCCTGACTCCGTTAAAGCGAAAAGTATTTGATAAATTTTGCACAACATTCCAGTAGAACACCGAAGTTATCCCATTTATTTGTGTAAACGCAATAATTTATGTCATTTTCCCCTTCATTTAAATACTATTGTCGGTGCGTACTTTAGTCTTTTGCAGTCGTTTCCTTGGTAGATGAATGATTTTAGGCTCTCCTCCCTCGATTATTCTTCAACGTTGAATATCCTGCCCTTTAGAAGCTACCAAGACATCCACGATAGATGCGTCAAAAGATAATCAAGCAAATTAGTCAAATAAACTGAATGAGCTTATTCTAGTAAAACTCTTAAACGCTACTTTGCTTACCTAGCCCAGACAACATGTTATAGTGAAACTTACAAAAAACTTGCAAAACGAATATTATCCTGAAAAGTTTACAGTTAGCTCGGATGTAGAACATAAAAAAAGTAAAAAAAAAATATTTTTCATTCATTTTTCAAAGTTTTGAAATTACGTTAGGGTAGGAAAGAATTAAAAATATAGGTGGATAGACCACGTGTTTCTGAACAAAAAATATGCTAATAGAATTTATCGCTAAAGCCATGGTAGTATTCCTAGAAAAAAATAGTAATATAAACTTTGTCTAAAAACGTCTAAAATTCTTAGGTGTTTTAACGAGGAAAATAAAGTTTCTTTCTCTTTCTGATTACACATTTTTAACATTTTTCTTAGTGAACAGGAGGATAAATAGTGAGTATGGAGGAAAAACATATAATTATGAACGCATACACAGGCAGCACACATAGCCGCAGGATCGAAGCATGAATTTTTACCTACATTTACTGTATTGTATTTATTACAGGTACCTCTTATCCACATTTTAACTATATCCAATGGGTTCCTTATATATTTGTTAATGTATTGGAAAAGTTCCAGAATTTATATTTAAAACTATAGAGAGATAAGAAAGTAAAAATGCTATTTCTGATCATGTGGAATTGTAGACCAGGCAAATCTCAGTGTAAAATGGATTTGGCGTGAACTGTTTGGGGACAGGTATTTGTTTATCGCAATGGATAGCTCTATTAATGTAGGATAAGTACAAGTCGCAAAAAATCCCGACGTGAGCTAAAGCCACCATTTAGAAAAAATGAACGCCAGAGACATTTTCTTTAAAATCATATATCTTGGTAACCGTTGCTCCGATTTTGGATTTCTTTTTTTTGTTCCATTCCTCACTTCACACTTTACAGAAAGTATGATTACATATTTTACGATAAATTAAACGATAAACTTAGAAAATTAAAAAATAATTTAAATATTACGGACATTTAAACTTTTGTAAACTCGAGACGTTTGTACTGAAATTTCTAGTCAATTTTGGAAAAAAATAATTTTAATAGAAGTTCTAGAGCATACAATTAGCTTTCATTTGTTTTTTGGCCGATGTTACTAACTCAAATATTAACGGAGTAATAGTCATTTATATATAAAATTGTAATCATTTTTAAGAATGTACATTAAGGTATAAAGGGTGTCCAGTCAGTGTTCTCTCGGAAGATTGTGCAAAACGGCTAACTTTATAAAAAAACTTTCTTAACAAAACTTTCAATGTTTCGTCTCTACTATAACTTAAAATTATTTTCAATTATATAAGGTGTCACAAAGACGAGTCACACAAAAAAGTATAATTTTTTTAAACAGAACAGCCAGTATTTCCTTAACGCCAGTTAAGCCTCCAAGGGCCCTGTATTACACCCTAAAATATTTTGCCAAGTTATTTTTTTCTGTTTTTTTTTTGGGCAATTTACAAACATTTTTGACTGGAATATCTCCGCGATTTATTAATCGTTATTTCTAAAAATGTGGGATGTTGTTTGATAATGATGTATTTACTGAAAAACATTTTTGAAATAAATCTTTAGTATATCGGGTGTTCAAAATATTTGCGTACATTTCTTGATATTTAATTATTTTCCTCATTTTTTTTAAATGGAATGCCTAGGTATACTTTTTTTACATGAATGAATAAAACATACAATTCCTCACATTTTAATATCTCTTTATTTCTATTTCAAATGTTTTTTGAGATATGATTATATCAAATAATTTTTGCGTAAATTAAGGTGCTCTTTATTTTAGTATTAAAATCTATATTTTGTTTTACATCTTTTTCAGTTTTTTTAAATGGAATGCCTATAATTTTTTTAAATGGATGAATAACACTTACAATTTCTCACATTTTGTTATCGTACACTTTCTTTTATGAACGGCTCTTGAGCAATATTTTTTTTTTCACGATATTGAAACTAACCTAACAACTGCTCAAAATGTCCACCATTTTGATTCAGTTAACACTGAGGTCTCTTGATAAATGAGCGCCTTACACAGTGTAACATATCAATGTTTATACCCAATCCCCAAAGAAAAAAACCCACTGAAGTCAGGTCGGGTGACTTAGGCGGCCATGTAATGAGACCTAACATAATTTAATAAAATAATAAATTAGACATTATTTAACAGTTTATTAAAATATTGGACCTCCTCTTCCTATCCACCTTTCAGGAAACTGATTACTAATGGCCTGACGAACATTTCTACTAAAATGTGGTGGTGCACCTTCAAGTTGTAATCACATATTATTTGTAATGTAATCAGGAATATGCTCGATTATTTGTGAAAACGTATTTTGCGTAAAATCTAAAAAGACTGCTCCATTCACATTTCCCTCAAAAAAGCGAGGATGAATAACATAATCATGTACAATTCCTTCCCTTATATTTAAACTCTGGTTCTGGTTTTTCTGTGCAATATTAGGGTTTTTCTCTCGCATAATAATGGAGATTGTGCCTATTTACAAATCTGTTGCGATGAAACGTTGATTCATCCGTGAACAATACAAATTTGAAAAATTCTACATTTTCTCCAATTTGGTTTTGAGCCCACTGGCAAAAATTTAATCTACGATTTAAATCCACATCCCAAAGCTCTTGATGCAGCTGAGCTCGATAAGGGTGAAATTTATTTTAACGACATAGGGAAACACTGGATTCACTGACCTCTAAATCCCTACTTAACTCCTGAACACTTGCCGTAGGATTTTCGATTACCGCTAAAGTAGCAGCTCATTTTCTTCATTACAATACATTTCGTCGTCTCGCATTCTTCTCATATGCAAAATTTCCAGTACATTCAAAACGTTCTTTCAAATTTTCTAGAGACCTCACATCAGGACATCTTCTATAGGGATATTTTTGACCATACATTCTTGATGCCAATAAACAATTTCCATCACATTCACCAATAATGTTCGCATTTACCATAGATATTAAATCTTATTGACAATAATTATAATTCGTATTTTTAAATATTAACAATATTAATTCAACTTAATCACGATAATCTTAAACACATTAGAGAAATGTCATAGAGTGAAAAACAAACGCAAAACAAAAGACCAAAGCCATACTAGATTTTAATGCTAAAATAAAAAGCACCTCAATTTACGCAAAACTTATTTGAAATAATCATATCTCTAAAACGGTTTGAAATCAAAATTAAGTGTATAAATTAGAATCTGGGGAACTTTATGCTTTATTCATCCATGTAAAAAAATATAGGCATTCCATTTAAAAAAATTGAGAAAAATAATAATTAAATAAAAAGAAATGTAAACAAATATTTTGAACACCCGGTATAATAATAATTTATTTCAAAAATGTTTTTCAGTAAATGCATCATTATCGAATAACATCCTACATTTTTAGAAAAAACTATTAATAAATCGCGGAGATATGGTAGTCAAAAAAATGTTTGTAATTTGCGAAAAAAACAGGAAAAAAATTATAACTTGGCAACGCTGCAACCGATTGGCAAAAAATTTTAGGGTTTAATTCAGGACCCTTAGAGGGTTAACTGACGCTAAAAAATTAGAGGGTATTCTATTAAAAAAATTATACATTCTTGTGTAACTCCTTTTTGTGACACCTTGTATAATTGAAAATAATTTCACGTTGTAGTAGAGATGAAACATTGAAAGTTTTGTTAAAAAAGTTTTTTTATGAAGTTACCCGTTTTTGCACAATCTTCCGAGGAAGCACTAACTGGACACCTTGTATATTTCCAAGAACTCAAGTCTTATTTTCTTCAGTTATCTTCTATTTTATGCCCAAAGATGTAATAACACTTTCGATTGTACATAAAAAGGGGAAGAGAACAAAAAAAAGAAATCTAAAATCGGAGCAATGGTTACTGAGATATATCCTTCTAGAAGAAACGGTTCTGGCGGCCATTTCTTCTAAATGGTGGCTTTAGCTCACATTGGGATTTTTCGGGACTTTTATATCCTCATTCTACATGAATACATCCATTTCGATAAAGAAATAGCTGTCTCCAGATAGTTCATACTCAAAACTGGATTTGCCTGCACTATTGATAATATTTTCGAAAAAATGCATAGAAGTAAATAAATTTGTGTTTAATATTCGAAAAAATTTTTTTCTATCATGACATATTTTAAACAGTTTTCAACAGTTTTCAATGAACAGCGAATTCTTTTTAAGAGCTCTTATTTTTTTCTATATTTCTCCCATCCATCCTTTGCTTGTATTGTTTAAATCGAAAAAGCATCGGAAAGCTACAATTTGCATCTTTTAAATGAACCAACATTCATGTAGATTGAACAAATTCTGATTTAGTGACATGTAATTCAGTGCGTCGCGTCGGTGTCATAGTCATGCGTATTCAAGCGCGCGCACGCATGGATCTCGCTCCGAGTTATAACGTTACCTGACTATTACTTCCACATCCAGTGGAAGTATAGTAACGACAAAAAATTTTTTTAAAATTTTTATTGTTCAAATAGGCTTAGAATGTCATGAAACGTCGAGATTTCAAGTTTGAGCGAAAAAAAATTCTGTCTGTCGGTTTGTCGGTCTGTAACTTTTTTTGTGCGCACGTTTACTCTGGAACCGTTTGAGATATTGACTTGAAATTTGGTACACATATGTACTTTAACGAGATCTAGAACTAAATTATATTTTCATCTTGTTCCGTCGAAGGGTTGGGGGGTAAATTGGGGTAAATTTGGAGTAAATAGGTAAATCAAGCAGGTAAGAGTTCATAAAATTGATATTTAGTATAGACAAGAGAAGCTATGGTCTTAAAAAAAAATTTTGGCATTAGCCACCCCCATTACCACCCCCACCCCATTATTAAAGGGGATGAAAAAAAATGTGATTTAGTGTGTACAAGAACCAGAAACCTCAAAATATTTTTTTACTTTATCCACCCCCCACTACCAATGTGGGGTATCGTTTTATGGGTTTTTGGGGTAGAGGATTTCAAATATTATTATTAAAGTTCCATAAACAATTATTTTCAGATACAAAATTTTTTCGTTGTTTGACTTGGATAGAAAATCCGGATGTGGAAGTAGTGATTCCTTGAGCAGCGGTTTTTTTTCCGGGAATACCATGGCTTTAGCGATAAATTTTATTAGAACATTTTTTGTTCATAAATACGTGATCTATCCATCTGTACTTTTTATTTTTCCTAGCTTGACTTAATTTCAAAATTTTGAAAAAAAAATGGATGAAACATTTTTTTCTCACTTTTTTTTATGTTCTGCATCCGAGCGAAATGTAAACTTTTCAGGATATTATTCTATACACTTTCACGAACTCATTAAAAAAATATAAGTATTCATTTCGCAAGTTTTTGACGCATGTGCACATATTTAATTATATTTGGCAGCACAGTATGTGTGCTGGCAATATTGTGAATCGACTAGCGAAATGTTGGATTTTAAACAATCAATCAGGTTGAAAAATTTATTAGACATTAAAAAAATTTAAATGTTACTTAAATTGAAGCTGGGGTGGTTTAAATTGGAAAAATCGAATTTTTGTTATTTTGTGTGGAGTAATGCTAACGGATATTTAATTACAAAGTACGAATAAAATAAAGGCTGAGGATTGTTTCATCAAATTGG
This sequence comes from Rutpela maculata, assembly GCA_936432065.2. NCBI lineage: Eukaryota > Metazoa > Arthropoda > Insecta > Coleoptera > Cerambycidae > Rutpela > Rutpela maculata. The sequence goes on along the minus strand of OW386291.2, from coordinate 146,638,527 downwards.
TTTTCCAGACGAATGATTTACATGTGTTTTACATATTTCTATATGGCAAACTCTTAAAACGCAGTCTTCTAAATTATTTTTAATTCCATATAGATTTGTTTAGAAAGAATTTCAGTATTTTCTATTGATAAATAAAAAATACTACTTGGTAACAAAATATGAATTTAAATATACAATACGTATGTAAAATAAAGTTTTTTGTACGTCCTTCTGATAAAATATATGGATAAACTGATTAAGCTGTCAACTATCAAATTATTTGTTAAAAGAATATGGAGTCACTTGAAATCTTTTCAAATTATGACAAAACGACAGGATTATTACATTTTTATTGAATAATAAATACAGCAATATCGGCGATATTCGCACGTTTTAAATCACAGTCCTACTGTTATAAAACAGAAATAAAATAATGCCTTGAAATACATAAATAAGGGTGAAAAGTTACTATATTTTCGATGATTCTTCAGACATCACCTTGAAATTTGAACAAAAGTGAAAGATCTCTTTAATTTTAGCAGGCGAGGTTTCAGGTGCAGAATTATAATTGACTTTTTCTGTTGTTTTCTGTTAAGTTAGATAAAGCTGATTATATAATTGCATCACGACTCATGAGAGAAATTTCACAATTTTAGTACATTAAACAACAATGTTAAAAAAAGAGCTTTTTTGGCCACTCCGCACAGTGGTCAATTTGCCATATTTAGGATGAAAATATTATTAACACTTCATTTCTAGCTATATTTTTGTTTAAATATGTTAAATTTATGATACGATGCATAAAAAAATACATACATAAATATATACAGGGTGAGTCAGTAGCATGGGGACAGTTAATATCTCCTCAACCGTTTGAAATTAGAAATAATGTCTCAGATAAATATTGTGTTAGATGAAGAGTGTAATATTCAAAAATTAGTTTCACAGAGTGGTAGCAAGCTAATGTCAGATTTTTTTTAATGGAACACCCAATAGTAAAATCTACAAAAGATGCATTTTCGTAAATTTGAGCGTCATTTCATTTTGAATGTTAGTCGAGACCATGTACTAATTTACAGGACTCTCAGAGTTGAACCCAATTCTACAGGGTGTTCTCCACGATGATTTAAATTTTTACATATTTAAACTATCATAATTCAATTTTTTCAAACCAGACACCTTGTATATTTTTATTTAATATGCCTCTGCAATTAATCACCTATATGCTGATACTTTATAGTGACAACTTTTTTTCGACGATTTCAAGAAAAAAAAGTCTATTATTATACACCGTTTTTCTTTAACTCTTTTATTGCTGCATGCAAACTTATATTTCGGAACTTTCTCAAAATTTACTTCCGCAATACTGTAAGCGGAGAGCTCCTTCCAAGTTTTTTTATTACGGAAGCCACATTACGTTTATCACTTGCATGATATGCGGGTTGAGTTGCTAAGCTTAACTCTTTTAGAGTATATTTCAATAATGTTTGCACTTTTTTTCTTTTCGACTTTTGTCCACTACCACTAAAACTCTTTGACAGTTGACCTACTTTCGACCTAGAAGGCTCACATACATTTTCTTTATTAGTCTCATATTTTTATTCTCCATTTAACCAACCAGAGGGCTTTTTTTAAACGAAGCCACATTGCAAGACTGCCAGCGTTTAAGTAAATTACATAAGAATACCTAGCTTAATAATTTGAATAAGTTCTTCATTTTCTCCTAACAACCCGCGCTAGTCTTCTTTCTCCTGTTCAATATATTCAATTATCCTGTGGACTGTCCTTACTGATGCTCCATCATCTAACAATTTTTCATTCAGCAGCAATTCAAACAGGTAATTTCTCTTCACGGAAATGACATCTACAGTAAACTTAAATATCTTCTAATAAAAGTACAAGAAAGTAAACTCTCAGTATATGTTCCAAAGTACAGAGACTGACCTACGATATACAATAGAAATTTCGGTGTATTGACAGCACACGACAACAGTTTTATAATATTGGATACAATAAACAACTTGGTTGGATGAATATTAGCGGTAAATTATCTGCCGCGGAACCACAAAATTACTATGTAACGTCACCACCTTGAACACGTGCGGCATAAACAAAATATTTTTTTGGTTTCTGATGGTCCGGTTATTCAGGTATCGACATATATATTAATTTTAATTTTTGGATAAATTTTATTTTTGTAATACTTTCCTCCTAATATTGGCAAATTGACCATAGTGCTCCGTGGTAAAGTGTGGAAGCCATATTACTTCCACATCCAGTGGAAGTATAGTAACGACAAAAAAAATTTTTAAAATTTTTATTGTTCAAATAGGCTTAGAATGTCACGAAACGTCGAGATTTTAAGTTTGAGCGAAAAAAAATTTCTGTCTGTCGGTCTGTCTGTCTGTCGGTCTGTCTGTCGGTCTGTCTGTAACTTTTTTTGTGCGCACGTTTACTCTGTAACCGTTTGAGATATTGACTTGAAATTTGGTACACATATGTACTTTAACGAGATCTAGAACTAGATTACATTTTCATCTTGTTCCGTCGAAGGGTTGGGGGCTAAATTGGGGTAAATTTGGGGAAAATAGGTAAATCAAGCAGGTAAGAGTCCATAAAATTGGTATTTGGTATATACAAGAGAAGCTGAGGTCTCAAAAAAAATTTTGGCATTAGCCACCCCCATTACCACCCCTACCCCATTATTAAAAGGGATGCAAAAAAATTGTGATTTAGGGTGTGTACAAGAACTAGAAACCTCAAAACGTTTTTTTATTTCATCAACCCCCACTACCACCCCCCATCACCACCCCCACCCCGCTACCGATGTGGGGTATCGTTTTATGGGTTTTTGGGGTAGAGGATTTTAAATATTATATTAAGTTCCATAAACAATTATTTTCACATACAAAATTTTTTCGTTGTAAGTGACTTATTTAAAATATCTGGATGTGGAAGTAGTGATTCCTTGGGCAGCGGTTTTTTTTACTAATTTTGGGGTGCTGAAAACGAATCCGTCACCCGTTTTGGCGAAAAATCTCGGGAACGCATTAAAAAACAACCCTTATTTGGGTGCCATAAAGTGAAGATTCTCATTTTCCCAACCAAAAGTCATTTAAATAATTAAATAATTTTTTAATATAAAAAACAAGTAGTATTTTCTGGATAGTGAAATGCACACCGTACACCGAAATATTCATCTGAATTGACTAAATCACCTTATTATGATAAAAAAACATTTTGATGTTTGAGAAATCCGTCATCACCCAGTTTGCTGGGTGATTACGGATTTCTCTTGCAATTAAAACTAATAAAAACTCTAAAAAGATAAAATCCACCACCTCAACTGGTGGGAATGGTTGTAATAATATTCAGAAGAAGGAGTTTTGGTTTTTTAAAAATAAATAAATAACCGTATATTAAATATTGTAACGTACACCGTTCTTATGGGTGCTGAAGGGTAAGGGAAACGAGGGGGAGGGGGGTAGAATTTAGAATTTTTGCTTCTTTTTCTACTTACCTAACGAAACTGAGTATTTTGAAAGAATTTCCTGCACTAAAGAATAACTTTTTGTTACAAGTTCTAATAATTTGGGCTAAAAAAGCCATTTTTTAAACATTTTTCTTGACTTTCCACCTTTTAGGTACGCTTTGTTTAAACAATTTCTGTAGCATTTCTTAACAACAATTTCGAGAATTCTTTGGCAGCACCTGAATATAGAAAAAATAATCCTTCCATGGTTTGAAAATCATTTAGAAATGTTAAAATATAAGCCTCTAAAAGCGGTGGTAACATAGAACTAAGCAATTTTCGGTAAGGCAAATAATTTGGGAACAAATTTTTTTAAGCTTTTTTGCATTCGCGGGGAGAATAGCTCCCTCTATATGTGACCCACAAGGTCACTTCAGATAACGTACCTGTTTTTCAAAACTATAATTTCGAGCGAACACTCTGTGATCGAATTTGTGGCTTCTGGACTGATACCTACATGTATGTAACATGTTAAACAAATCAATTTTATTCAAATAGAGATGTTAATTATAATAGCTGTGTATAGTATTTACTACTCCTACATCATTTATTACTCCTACATATACAATACATATTGTAAATAAATCATTAAAAATTATAATTAGAATTTAATAGTCAGTATTTAAATTTGAATAGCTATAAATTATTTTAATAATGAATTATTATAAACGCTCATTTCCAACAGCGTAATTTTCAAATATTATCCATAACGGTAAAAGCTCACCTACAATAACAATTTCGTAATTACCAACATATTTTTAAGGAAACTTAACCCTGTGACATTTCAATTTATTATCAGTTTCAATCTTGATATAACGGAGGTATTAAACCCGTTATTAATAATGCCAGCATGAATAGGTAACTTGATCTACCCTAAGATGATCATTGTTGTACGCTATTGTTACACAGAGCCGTATAGTGTGACAAAGAATTCAGGTAGCTACACTACATAATGACTTGAATTTAACCTGACAATACGCTGCAATCTACAATAATATCATTTATATCATTGTATATGAGAAATTTATTAAGGCGCGACATGCACGATGTAACTAGCTCTCTGGAAAATTATAATCACCTCTGAACAATTTCATTCATTTATGTAAATACAAAATCTCATATTCTTGAATTATTTTTATTCTTCAAGCCTACCAAGTTACTCTTATTTTGCCATAGAACACGTTATAAAGAACGAAGAAAATGACAAGCCAGGTTTTCTAAATATTAATGATGGTGTACCCCAGAGGTCTGTTTTGTGGCCACTGTTATCTTTAGTATACGAATGAATTTCCTAGATTTAGGTTGCCGAGCTGATGATACCACTCTCTTGTGCTCTGACAGCAATCTTGCCAATCTGATTCAATTAAGCTCCAACATAGAACTACAGGCAAAAAAACTGGTTCACATTAAACAAACTAACACTTAATCAAGAGAAACTCAGAGACTTATAAAATAATATCTTCTAATAAAAATTTATCCAAAGGCGAGCAAGTTAAACTCCGAGGTGTATATCTAGATGATAACCTTAGCTGGGTAAACCATACTGATCGATTAAATAGAAAGCTCTCCAGCACGATCTTCCTCATTAGGAAATTAAAAAGTATTCTCGAATTCGACATCCTAAAAAATATTTTATTTTTTCCTTTTCCACTCTAGGCATTCCTACGCAGTGGTCTTATGAGGTCTCCTACCATGTATTAAAAGTTTTCGACAACAAAAGAAGGTTATAAAAATACTCGTCTAGTGCTAAGTTTACGAAACACTGTCGATCTACTTTCAATAAACTGGGCGTTATGCTCCTCCCTTCACTTTTTATTTACTATAGTCTTTTCAAGAATCACAAGAATACGTCCAATCTCTCTATCCAGTCTGATGGCTCTGGATTTCTTAGAGTACCTCACTAAGCGTTAGAAATTCCCCAACCGGGATAAATGGCTAAGCGCTTCCCACTTTTCGCGCTCTATCTCAAGAACGGTTGAATGTATAAAATATTGCTTGAAGCAGAATTTGTAAAGAATTTTATGCTCTACAACTTTTATAATAAATCAAAATATCATTTAGAGTATAGAAAACGAGATATTTACAAAAAACCGATTCTTGCGACCTTTGACCTTGAATATCTTGATTCGCGTACACGAGATTCTGTGAGACTTTTGAATCAACTTATAAAATGCCAAAACAAAGATTTATACAAGTTTATAGGTTATCATCTTTCATTCCGAGGTGGAATTCCTATATGACTGATGAATTTTTTAGGACATCCTATGTTGCCAATCTACACTCGAGTATTTATATGCTCTTATTTACAGAATGCTCTGATTCTCTACATTGGATTGATGCGATTGATCTTTTCCACCGTCATTTTTTCTAGTATCTTGAACACTGGTAAGGAAATACAACATTTTATGTTATTATTTTCGCCCACAGTCAAAGAAAATTCAATGTATGAGGCAGAAAAATAATGCAGAATAATTAATATTTCCTTCTTTGAATTAAAACTAGGATGACTTTGATTTACTACTCACGGAGAATCATGGATAAATAAGTTAGGAGGAGTTAAATATATTTTCAAAATTCATTACATTAAACATAAAAGTGAATACACTGGAGAAGCAAACCGTATAATATGGACCTTGTTCATTCTCCTTTTGTCATTAGATCAAGATATCTTAAAAAGAGACGCTTTTGATCCTTGTAAGAAATAATTTCATTACCTTTATAGCTCAGCTCATTCCAATAAAATTTACATAATGTCTTCAAAGAAAACAAAACGTATTAAGCGATTAACTTAATTAATACATGGGTAGTTGTGGATATAAAAGATAACACAAGCATAATAAATAATACCCTGAGCAGCCAGAAAAAGGTAAAACTACGTACACATATGTGGCTACATAAAAATTTAACAGCTTGAATATTAATTAAGTTCCTCCAAGAAAGTTAAATTTATACTTTATTATACGATATTTAATTTTACTGAGCGAATATGGGAATTATATTAGGTTGTTGTAATAACTAATTTGCAGGGAAAACTTCTTTGTTCTTTTATTTTTAACAATTATTCTAACAGGATGAGGTAGAAACAAATTTTGATATGTGAAAAAACGTCGATATGAACATCATTTTAAAATATTATAACTTCTGACTTATTAATCGTTTTCAGTTTTCCTTCAGCTCCATTCTTCTTCTTCTTATTCATAACATCTGGCCACTCTTGTCTTGTGATCCAAGAATTCAGCCTTATACAAGAATATTATTACTAATTTTTTAATTTCTACCCCTTGCAACGCCATCTTGAGGCTTAAATATTTCCCCACGTGTGGAAATTGAAGATAGCGGACATCATAATGATTTCTAAATCAGGTAAGAACCTAACCTTTCCTTCTAGTTACCGGCCTATTAGTCTTCTACCAGCGATGAGCAAAGTATCCAAGAGGATCATCCTGAAACGACTTAAGACCCTTTCAGAAGAACTCCAGGTCATCCCGGATGAGCAGTTCATCTACCGGACAGGACATTCCACCGAATTTCAGGTACTACGTCTGACGGAGTATGTAACAGAGTGTTTCAACAACAGACAAGTCACTGGAGCCATCTTTTTAGCCATTGCAAAAGCCTTCGGCCGGGTCTGGCAGGATGGTCTCCTAGCGAAGATGATCAACTGGCGACTGGTATCGTTCAGCTGATGGGATCCTAGCATACACTAACTCGAAGTTCCTTTCAGCCCAACCACCACAACATCAATGAATGATGATGACAAAACTGACATCACTGACTAAATGCTAATATTTTCATTTCGGTCGGTAGCTCATTTTTCATACCAAATTTTCCTCAAGAAGTGGCTCGGATCGCACTATAAACTGTAGGGCCCCGTCTCCTTTACTCAGACAAATCTAGATCTAAACTTAAGAAGGTCATTAAGGTGACATGGAAGGCGGTAAAAAATCTTTTTATTGATTACTTTTCTTCTGTATTTAAATTGAGAAATTAAACACTGTCGGCTGTTTCGGGGCTAACTTCTATATTTGTACTAGGGACTTATTTTTTTTTTAATTGAAGGTAACGAGCCCACCTTTCGATTAAAATCGGTCCGAAAAGGGCCAGTTTACTATTTTTTTTAATACCAGTTTCACCTGAAAAATACGCGTTGGTGGTCAAAATTATTTTGAGAATTTGAGGCTAATAGCCTTCTTATTAGCTCTTGGGTCATAACTTGTAGGTAAAAATGTTGATATTATCATTACCTACGAATATATGTATTCAAAAATGAAAACAAAAAAATTTTTTTCACTGCTAGTTTCGCTGCTAAAATCAGTCTCGTGTATTTTATGCATACATACATGCTGCAAAAAGGTTCAATGCGTATATAATGCATTTTATATGAACCTTTCCAAAAGTATATTTCAATTTACAAAATAACTCATTCAAGAAATAAGTTCACACAAAACATTACACCACAATATTTACTGCATCATAAATTTCAGTTCTGGAATAACAAATATGTTGACAATCCTATAGGCTGGACTATCAATTAAGTTCAACAAATATGCCAGTTAGATCTAGCAAACTTGGCGAGTTCAGGGCAGATCTTGGAAGAAGTCCAACTGAAGTCAAGAAAAAATAAAAACCGAATTCATAGCATTCTGTGGGACATACTGCAGTTTTATCAGATGACTGCCATTATTAATTGTTTGCTAGCTCTTTCATAAACATTTGCATCCCAGAAGGCTATTTTTACGGTTATTATCTTCAATAAAGGTTGTCCTCATTCTCTAAATTCATCGTGTGGTAAAATTAGACGTAGCGTTCAAGATATTTATCTTCTACGTTATGCATAGAGTGAACATCAGAAAAATAAACACAATAAATTAAGAAATAATAAACAAGGAATTTTATGTTGGCTATTTTGTCTAAATAAAAGCTAGGAATTCATTATTACTGGTAATTAATTAGACAGCGATACGTTCATTTTTAAACATTTATTCTTTTTATACTTTTGGAGCACTAATGTACAGAATAGTCTTGAAATAGCCGTTAATATTCCTTCTCATATTTATTTGACAGTCTTTACTTATTTCACAAAAATGTATGTATGCATGACACAAAGGCAGGGAAACTGTAATGACCTCTGTAAGGACTGCATAAATATATTAAGTGTATTTTTACCTCCACATAGTCCAGTAATCGGAAAAAAAAATTATTTTTTTTTGTTCATGAAACGTCGATATTTTATGACTGAGCAAAAAAAATGTCTGTCTGTGGGTGGGTTTGTCTGTAACTATTTTACGCACATTACGCACTAGCATTCTTGTTTCTCTGCAAATATTAGTTTGTCTATATATTTGTGTAGGGTTAATTGTTCCCGAAGACATTTAATTTTATAGATGGCATCCGACCGTTTTAGGATGAAGTATTTAGTATAAAATGTTAAATATCTTGGAAACTGTGACACTTCTATCAAAAGTTCTAAGAAACAAAATTAAAGGTGATTAATCAATCTTTAAAATGATTTTTTGTTTGTTTCTACATCACAAGAAATAAAGAAGTTATGGCCGATTCAATAATAATAATAATAATAATAATAAGTTTATTAACCAATTTAGATACATTTAAGTACATTTGGTAAGTCAGGTAGAATACATACCGTGCGTGTAATTTCCCATTAGGCATGTACATTCACGTAGCGCGAGAGATTTGACAACACCGTCAGCCGTAAATTCGTCCGTCGATGGAGCATTCGAGCTCTGTTATTTCATTTCAGCCAGCTGGCACGCGCGATGTTGTAATTCTTCTCCCCATGCCTAGCCCGCGACTACACACACGGTATAAATAAAGTAAATATTAAAGTAATAAGTAAATAGGCAAATACTGAATTAAATAACGACACTATGGTACATTTAACAAATAATAACAGTAAATACAATAGTATTTACATAGTCTAAACACAGATAAAAAAATAATAAAAACAGTCTACCTTAAAGAAGACAGAGTTAATATGTTTATATACATATTATTGCAATATGAAAATAAAATATAATATATTTAGTTTGAGGTAACCGTTACTGCCTAACAGTTATCCTCCATATATTCTCTCACCGAATAATATGTTTTTGAGATTAAAAACTCCTTTAATTTCCCTTTAAACTTCTCTACTGATCCAATATTTTTTATTGCGTCTGGTAATTTATTATATAAGACTATACCAGAATGATTGGGTGAATTTTTATACAAAGTTGTAGAATGAACAGTAGATCTCAAATCATTGCCTTTTCGAGTTGGATAATCATGAAATTTTCCAATCTGTTGATAAGATTGCAGGTTTGTCTTTATGCAATTTATGCATTTTAATATATATACACAGGATACAGTTAATATCTTATTACTTCCACGTCCAGTGGAAGTATAGTAACGACAAAAAAATTTTTAAAAATTTTTATTGTCCAAATAGGCTTAAAATGTCATGAAACGTCGAGATTTTAAGTTTGAGCGAAAAAAAATTTTCTGTCTGTCTGTCTGTCTGTCGGTCTGTCTGTATGTCGGTCTGTCTGTCTGTAACTTTTTTTTGTGCGCACGTTTACTCTGGAACCGTATAAGATATTGACTTGAAATTTGGTAGACATATGTACTTTAACGAGATCTAGAACTAGATTATATTTTCATCTTGTTCCGTCGAAGGGTTGGGGGGTAAATTGGGGTAAATTTGGGGAAAATGGGTAAATCAAGTAGGTAAGAGTCCATGAAATTGGTATTTAGTATATACAAGAGAAGCTAAGGTCTCAAAAAAATTTTTGGCATTAGCCTCCCCCATTACCACCCCCACCTCCTTATTAAAGGGGATGAAAAAAAATGTGATTTAGTTTATGTACAGGAACCAGAAACCTCAAAATATTTTTTTACTTCATCCACCCCCCACTACCACCCCCCCATCACCACCCCCACCCCACTACCGATGTGGGGTATCGTTTTATGGGTTTTTGGGGTAGAGGATTTCAAATATTATATTATTAAAGTTCCATAAACAATTATTTTCACATACAAAGTTTTTTCGTTGTGAGTGACTTGAATAGAGAATCTGGATGTGGAAGTAGTGATTCCTTGGGCAGCGGTTTTTTTTTAAGTGTGGTCTACACGATTCTCTTTGATCCAGATCAAAAATTAATCTTAGTACTCGTTTTTGCAATATGAGAATTCTTTCTGCGCCAGTACAGTTTCCCCAAAGTGCTGTATTATACTGTATGGCTGAATATATTAATGCATAGTAGACGTTAATTAATTGGTTATTTTGCAGGGAAGACTTAAGCTGCAGTATTGCATAGTAACCGCTATTAATTTTTTTACTTATGGCATTTATGTGTGTCTGCCATCTCATATTTGCGTCAACATGTACACCAAGAAATTTTACACTGTCAACAGTGTCGATCAATGCTCCATTTACAATTACTGTATTTGGTGCAGTAATTCTTTTATTATAAATGTGCATAGATACTGTTTTATTTGCATTTACCAGAAGCTTATTTTTATTGCACCAATTCGTAAATTGGCTGGATATAATATTTAGGTTATCTTGGAGTTCTTCATGAGTATGGGCAGAAACAGCTATTGATGTGTCATCGGCAAAAAGAACGACACAGTCAGAGCTAATTTCAAGTGGTAGGTCATTGATATATAATAAAAATATCAATGGACCTAAGACAGTCCCTGCGGAACTCCGAGGTCAATATCATGAGAATCTGATGCAGTATTATTAACACTAACGTACATTTTCCGACTGTGGAGGTAAGACATTAGCCAATTTAAGACATTTGCTCTAAGGCCAAAACATTCCAGTTTTTCCTTTGCAAGACTTAAATCTAAACAATCAAAGGCTTTGGATAAATCGAAAAATACTGCACCAACATATTGTCCTTTGTCTAAGTGAAAGTGAATATAATTAACAAATTTGTATGCAGCACTTTCCGTGGATCTACCAATTCTGAATCCATGTTGATTGTCAGATAGCATACTGTATTTATTTAAATAGTCCATGAGTCTATTATACATATTTTCTCAATGACTTTACTTATGACTGCTAAGATAGTGATAGGCCTATAATTGTCTATTGATTCATTACTATTACTTTTTAATATAGGTGTTACTTTACCTATTTTAAGGACGTCAGGAAATTGACCAAATTCCATAGAGGTGTTTATGATATATGCTAAGGGTTTCGCAATAATTTCGGATATGTTTTTTAATATTTTTGTTGAGATACAGTCCTCGCCCATTGATGTCGTGTTTTTTAAATTTTTTATAACATCTATTACTTCTTGAGCATGTACTGGATAAAATGCAAATGATTGCACGTGATGGTAATGTGGGTGTTTCTCTGTTGATGTGTTAACAGGTGCAAACCCGGTAGTACAACTTGACACAGCATTTTTGGCAACATTAGCAAAATATTTCGCAAATTCTGAAGCTACCTCATCTTCCCTAGTGATATATTTAAACTGATTGGTAAGTTTTTTTTTCTCTTACCAGTTTTATCATTAACTAATATGTGCGTTTTCACATTTTTATTAACAAAATGTAGGCATTTTCTTATTGTGATTGCTCAGTAATTAATTTTTATTTTTCGTTAATATAATATGGCATCATCAATTTGGTCTCTTTATAACACTTATGTTAAAAAAAAATCTATCAGCCATCCCCCATCGAAAAATGGCCGTATTTCGCTTGATTATTGCTATAAAATTAATTTAAAAACACCAAATTAAAGATAATTTTGCCAGAAACAACTTTTATTTGAACTTCTTTTTTGCAAATGCTATATTTCCCGAGAAAGTGGAGAAAAATCGATATTTTTAATTATTATTACCCCCTGTAGGTTCCCGCGGATCCATAAAACTCCTAAACTTTTTTGTTTCTTGAACTTTGCCTATTTTAAACTTACAACCAAAGTTTAAAGTCTGCACAATTTTTTTTTCGAGTTTTTTTTTCAATCTTTCCCTGTACTAAATTGTTTTCCTTACCTTCTGAACACATAATATTTCTGTTCTTTTTGGAACTTTCAGTAAGTTCCCAGTGTAATAAGTAATAGCATTCTCGCTGTACCAAGTATAAAACAGCACGATAAAAACTTGTTCTTTGACCATTTTTCAAAATGAAGGCCGAGCTTTAACGGGGTAATTGCTGAGTACTTACCGCCCTTACCTATAATTAAGTAAACAATACCCATTTGGCTGGCGCATATTTAGTGTCTTGCTCACACAATTGATATTTGCTGCAGACAAAAAAACGCAAGACCGCCTTCTCTCAAATCGAGCGATATGTATAGTTAAAATGGATACCACCTACCTAAAAAACCCACAGTGGCTATATTTATGGTATTAGAAAACAAGAAGCTTGTTCATTGTTATTACCCATAATAAAGCAAGAGCAACATTAAAATTTACATAGGGACATATCCACGAGTTACAAGTATGAACTGCCTCAAGAAAAAGAAAAAAACACGAGACTCATATGCACTGGTTGTGGTTAATATTATTTATTTGAAGTTCATTGCGTGTTTCTTTGTATGAATTTCTTTAAACGAGCTTCTCTATTCAACTCAAGTATTAGTAGAGAGCTCGCACTGCAAAATTCCTCTTAAAATTGAAATCTGTGGGGGTTTGGAAACTAAAAACTGCGACCGGTCTTATTTAATAGCTTATAATTAATTGTGTTTATGTGTAAAGTTGGTCAAAAATTGGCCTGGGAAAAAGGGCGTTATTCAAAATTTTCGAGATATTGACACTGAACAATTGTTACAGGTAAAGTAAATATTTTGGCACGAAATTATCGAAAAGTCTGTAGCGGTTGCTCCAAAAAAAAATATTTAATAAAAGAAAAAGCATTGACGCTTATGGAGTTTTAAAACTTTGAACGTCCGTATCTCGCTTCGAGAACCTAAAAAAATTGTAATTTTTCATTGCATTTTAACGTTCAACAACCGATATTTCGAAAACGAGCACTCAAATCAAAAAATACCTCTCTTATAATATTGTAGAGTAGAGTTTCCCCCTTACAACGGTATAACGTTCAAAATTTTTGGGCGTAAGATAGCGTAGCAAAATTAATAAATGTAAAACAATGCACAGATCTATTTACATCGCGGCAGCCGACCGTCGATCTCCCTCCCTTACGTCGCACAGCCCGCGCGTTCCACTTATCTACTTTCTGCTTAGATTAAATAGGTAATTTATTACTCTCATGTATTCATATTAATGCCCAATATGCCCATAGAGATATGCCATTAGATTATATAACATTAGTATAAGCCCAAAGTGTTGAAGGTTCTATCAGTGAAAAGTAAATTCTTTCCTGTTAAAAACTCTGTCTAAGTTATAGGTCTGTTATTCTATTGTTAGTTTAATCATATCAAAATTACTTTCAGTGTCCAGGTAAGTGGAATTTCCTAAAATTAAAAATTATATTAAGAACATAAATATAGGCATCATTTTAGTCTGATTTTCCATGAATAACTAAAAATGGACCGAAGTGGAAGTTCAACATCCAAAAGTGAGATAGTCAACATTTCGTGTTTTACAAAGAGAATGTTAAAAACTCTTTAATTTGAGGAAAGTCTTCTGGTAGCTTAGTAAAGGGCTCTGAAAAAACGTTAAAAAGTCTAAGACAAATGTTACAAATTAAGGACAGTATGTATAAATCTAGCAATATTCACTTGCGTCAAGATATTGCTAACACTGAAAATGGGGACAAAATTTATTAATTTGACACAAATCGTGCTACTGTAGTAGTAAAAAAACGTATTGAATTGCTGCGCCGAAAAATTGAAAAGGAAATGCTATTAGAGAAAATTGAAGTTTACAGAACCGAACCTCCAGTTTCAGTACGAAAGGAATATTTAATATACATGTGTGCTTTGTAAAAAGAGGCGTAATGATCAAAATGTATCACAAGTACTGACTATTAATATCGAAAGATCAAAATTTTAGCCCAAAATGATAGCTCTGTTATGAAACGCATTGGCGATATTGATTTAATTGCTATGGAAATAAAATATCACGCGAAATGCTTTTTAAAGGCTATTAAAGAAGGGTACAGATCTTCAGGTTTCTTCAAATGCAGAAACATACAGATTACATTGAAATACTGCTTTATAAAGAATTAAGTAAGTTTATTAAACAAAATTAAACAAAAGAGATATTCTGTTTCGTCAATATATGCTAGATATACAAATCTTGGAGGAAATGTATCAAAGATACAGTTAATTGACAAATTAAAGATGCATTTCAGTGATAAATTATTGAGTCAACAAGGCCTGATAGATCAGACATATATTTTGTCCTCAAAATGTTCATCAAAAGATGAAATTCTACATTCGCATATAGAGACTTCCAAGGAAAATGATAATCCAATATTTACAGGATATTCCGAATATTTCGTTCTGCATAATATTATTAAAAATATGGACAACATTCCGGAATTTGATACATTCAAAAATTTGTACTTAACTAATTTAAAATATATTCCTGAAGGTTTAATTTAGCAGAAATGCATGCAGAGATGGTGTACTTGTAGAAAACATTGTATTTCTTGGATAGGATCATGCAGATGGTTGGGACAAAAATCCTGCCTCAATGTAAATGCAGCAGTGAAATCGCCTCCTTCTTCTATATATATCGAAGGTGATGACGAAACCGAAACTGATTAGTGATTAGTCATTAGGTAGGCTATTAGTATTTTAAGTGGCTAGTACCAATTTTTGTATATATTTATTAAGGAATACAGGGAAAAAAGGCATCGCGAATGTAATAAAGGAAAGTTGTAAATAATGTCAGGTGCAGTCTTAATACAAAGTTTCATCCACATAGACAATAACTAATTTTCTTGTCAATTTTTATTATTAAATTTTTGTGTAAATTACATTGGCTGTGAATTCAAAAATAAAAAGGCTTACACGTATAGTTAAGTCCATCCGTGGACACACTGTATACATAAGCATGTTGTTTTCTTTACCTCATAATATTGTTAATTTGTTCCATTTTATTCACATACTTTTTTAAGATTGTTATAATTTTTAGCATCAGAATAATATAAACTAGAAAGTGTAATACGTACGTTTTGTAATTCGTTATAACACCCTGTCTGTTTTCTTGGTATTTCGTTTGAAGTAATATTATTGTTAAATAAAAAACAATAACAAAAAAAAAGACAAATGGGCTAATAAAACGCAAACCACGGTGGTTGTAAGTTACAATCAGTCTTCCCAGAATATAGACAACTGGAGCGCGCGGGCTGTGCGACGTAAGGGAGGGAGATCGATGGTCGGCTGCCGCGATGTAAATAGATCTGTGCATTGTTTTACATTTATTAATTTTCCTACGCTATCTTACGCCCAAAAATTCTGAACGTTATACCGTTGTAAGCGGGAAACTCTACTCTACAATATTGTAAGAGAGGTATTTTTTTATTTGAGTGCTCGTTTTCGAAATATCGGTTGTTGAACGTTAAAATGCAATGAAAAATTACAATTTTTTTAGGTTCTCGAAGCGAGATACGGACGTTCAAAGTTTTAAAACTCCATAAGCGTCAATGCTTTTTCTTTTATTAAATATTTTTTTTCATAGCAACCGCTACAGACTTTTCGATAATTTCGTGCCAAAATATTTACTTTACCTGTAACAATTGCTCAGTGTCAATATCTCCAAAATTTTCCCAGGCCAATTTTTGGCCAACTTTACACATAAACACAATTAATTATAAGCTATTAAATAAAACTGGTCGCAGCTTTTAGTTTCCAAACCCCCACAGGGTGACACCTTTTGCCCAGCTATATGTAGAATGCTCTGTAATTGCTTGCTAATCTGGCATATTTATATTTATGTTAAAAACATGTTTGTTTGTCGTCCTTTTTGTCTATAACCCTCGAAAATATAGGAGATCTAATGATTAGTGATGAATATTAATATCGATATTGAGGTCGGTGTGAAAATAAAAAATAACGAAATCAAACGCATTTTGAACGGACTTCAATATCGGTATTAGGTAATAAAATTCGGTTAACCGAGCGAGGCGACGGCGGTATTTTACTTAATTTAAATAATTTTTAGTGACCCTTTTTTGAACACGGTTCAATTGCTCCAAAAATTAATCCAAACCAACCGATTGCAATACCAATGATTTTAAAAGCATTGGCTTGTTATGTAACTGTTTGACCTTTCATTTATATAGTTTATACAGGAATAACAGCAACGTACCATATACGATTTACATAAAGCTCAGGCTTCAATTTACTGATTAATTTAGGAAAATCCTTGGCTTACAGCGGAACCAGCTGGACACTGTTTAATTTCATCATCCAATTTAAATTAATTTGTTTCCCTTGATGTAGGAGAATTTTTCTTGCATGTTATATACAGTTTACTCTTTTACTTTCAATGTTTATTTTAAAATTTATTTTTACATATACCATATCCTTTATAGCTCATGCCAAAATTATATTTCAAAAATATTTTTAGTTCAAAACCGTAACTTATTTTATGGTAGTAATATTTACAAAAATATACTCAGTAAATATTCATGTAATAGCATTTTCTATTTATTTTTTAGGCCAACAACCTCGCCAGCAACTTATAGTTACAATTTTTATGAAGCGAAATATCAGTAAGCCGTCCATCAAAATTTTACTGTTATATTTATTATTTATTGAGCCATGCATATAGTGGCCATTATTGAGATAAATCGTGAGGGTGTAAAGACGATAAAAATAGCGTATAAATCAAGTCCATCACACAAAGGGCCTAACATTGGCACGTGCTTAACATTTCGGAAGCGGAACTGAATGCGGCCCGTTAATAGATTTAAAGCGGATCCAATGTGTATGAGCTTTTGTGTTTTCCATATATCCACACGAGGATATATTGGGTGGTAATTACCTACAAATCTCTCATTATTCTACATTCTTTAACTAAATGGTTTGGATTCATTAATAAATACTAACTAAGATTCTAAACAAAGTAAAATCAGGCTTTTATTCTGATAATAATTTCTGCTTTAAGTTCACTATTTCAAAAACATATCCATTATAAAATAATAATAATAATAATTTTTATAATAAATATCCTTTATTCAAAAAGCAAATTCATACAGTGCGATGTTTAGCTAGTAAGCTACTCCTACACATAACTCCAAATGCATAAGAAATTCAATTCAAGTTAGACTAGGGAAAAAGTTACCTACATAAAACTGATCCTACTATTATCACCTATTTTGTCACATCATACAATATATCATCTAATAGTTTCCAATATGCGTTTCGGGATTATAGATATAGTCAGTTTTACTAATAAATGATAGAGAAAATACAAATTTTGATTAAATATTTCATTTTACTGATATTAATGATACAGTTAACTGTTTCAATGATCTTCTGCTTAACTCATTCGACCTCTATCCGCCAGTTAATAACAATCATAAACTTTATTTCCATACACTTAACAAGCATCGGAATATAGTCAACCTGGTTAAAATGCACATATATCAATGTAAATGCAAAAAGAAATATATAAAATCAATTACATTTCGTAAAAAATAAACAGTGTAGACTAACAAAACATAAGGTATCAAAATTTTTCAAAGAGATCCTAAAAATTTAACTAGTTATTTAATAAAGCGATAAAAAGGCATGCTTGGAATTTAACTCAAATTATACCAGAAGCAATAAAAAGAGAGTTTGGAAACAAAATTTGGATGTTCATACCAAACACATCGGTAGTGGGGGTGGGGGTGGTGTAAGTGGGGTGGTAGTGGGGGTGGATGAAGTAAAAAAAAAATAGATCTTGTACACATACTAAATCACATTTTTTTCACCCCCTTTTATAAGGGGGTGGGGGTAGTAAGGGCACCTCCCCTACTACCCCCAATTTTTTTTTGAGACATTAGCTTCTCTTGTATATACTAAATACCAATTTTATGGACTTTCACCTGCTTGATTTACCTATTTACTCCCATTTACCACAATTTACCTCCCAACTCTTCAACGGAATAAGATGAAAATATAATCTTGTTCCAGATCTCGTTAAAATACATACACGTACCAAATTTCAAGTCAATATCTTAAACGGTTCCTGAGTAATCGTGCGCACAAGAAAAGTTACAGACAGACAGAAAATTTTTTTTGCTCAAACTTAAAATCTCGACGTTTCATGACATTCTAAGCCTATCTAAATAATAAAAATTAAAAAAAAAATTTTGTCGTTACTATACTTAAAACCGCTGCCCAAGGAATCACTACTTCCACATCCAGATTCTCTATCCAAGTCACTCACATCGAAAAAACTTTGTATGTAGAAATAATTGTTTATGGAACTTTAATAATATAATATTTGAAATCATCTACCCCAAAAACCCATAAAACGATACCCCACATCGGTAGTGGGGTGGGGGTGGTGATACTGGGTGGTAGTGGGGGTGGATGAAGTAAGAAAATATTTTGAGGCTTCTGATTCTTGTACATACACTAAATCACATTTTTTTTCATCTCCTTTAATAATGGGGTGGGGGTGGTAATGGGAGGTGGCTAATGCTAATAGTTATTTTTATACCAAGGCCGCGAAATTCCTTTTTACGTATCGAGAGAAAAATTATCGCCGAGGCCGCTTGCGGCCTAGGCAAGATAATCTCGAGGGCGCTAAAAAATTTCGCGGCCATGGTATAAACACTATTTTTTGTGCAACCGTAAATTATAATTATTAGTATAGATGGTGAAAATGATACCACCGTTTATGCTATATTACTTCCACGTCCAGTGGAAGTATAGTAACGACAAAAAATTTTTTAAAAATTTTTATTGTCCAAATAGGCTTAAAATGTCATGAAACGTCGAGATTTTAAGTTTGAGCGAAAAAAAATTTCTGTCTGTCGGTCTGTCTGTAACTTTTTTTTTTGTGCGCACGTTTACTCTGGAACCGTTTAAGATATTGACTTGGAATTTGGTACACATATGTACTTTATCGAGATCTAGAACTAGATTATATTTTCATCTTGTTCCGTCGAAGGGTTGGGGGGTAAATTGGGGTAAATTTGGGGTAAATAGGTCAATCAAGCAGGTAAGAGTCCATAAAATTGGTATTTAGTATATACAAGAAAAGCTAAGGTCTCAAAAAAATTTTTGGCATTAGCCACCCCCATTACCACTCCCTTTATTAAAGGGGATGAAAAAAAATTATGATTTAGTGTATGTACAGGAACCAGAAACCCCAAAATATTTTTTTACTTCATCCACCCCACTATCACCCCCCTATCACCACCTCCCCCTCCCCACTACCGATGTGGGGTATCGTTTTATGGGGTTTTGGGGTAGAGGATTTCAAATATTATATTATTAAAGTTCCATAAACAATTATTTTCACATACAAAGTTTTTTCGTTGTGAGTGACTTGGATAGAGAATCTGGATGTGGAAGTAGTGATTCCTTGGGCAGCGGTTTTTTGCTAAATAAACGCGGTGGCCTTAACGTCAGAGCGTTTCTATGGAAACGGTATATTTTGAACGTATACTTGACAGTTCTCGAATAATCATGTGACTTAAACGTCATTGATTATGAAAGTGACTTTTAGTTGAAATTGAATTTCTCGGACTGTTTTGAGAACGCGAAATACTCATTTCACGTACGGCTGCACAAAAAAAGAGACCTTAGTTTCTCTTGTATATACTAAATACCATTTTTATGGACTCTTACCTGCTTGATTTACCCATTTACACCAAATTTACCCCAATTTACCCCCCAACCCTTCGACGGAATAAGATGAAAATATAATCTAATTCCAGATCTCGTTAAAGTACATATGTGTGCCAAATTTCAAGTCAATATCTTAAACGGTTCCAAAGTAAACGTGCGCACAAAAAAAGTTAGACAGACCGACAGACAGCCAAAAATTTTTTTTTTCGCCCAAACTTAAAATCTCGACGTTTCATGACATTTTAAGCCTATTTGAACAATAAAAATTTTTAAATTTTTTTTTGCCGTTACTATACTTCCACTGGATGTGGAAGTAATAACACTGGATGTGGAAGTAAGATCGCTCTATTTTAAACTGAGCAAGTAACGTAGAATCAGTCAACAAACATTTTATAACCTCATTAAACATCGATATATTTATCATCAAATTGTTTGGCGAATTTTGGTTGATTTTACATCCACATCCAGTGGAAGTATAGTAATAACGACAAAAAAATTTTGAAAATTTTTATTGTTCAAATAGACTTAGAATGTCATGAAACGTCAAGATTTTAAGTTTTAGCGAAAAAAAGATTATGTCTGTCTGTCGGTCTGTTTGTAACTTTTTTTGTGCGCACGATTACTCTGGAACCGTTTAAGATATTGACTTGAAATTTGGTACATGTATGTACTTCAAGGGGATCTGGAACTAGATTATATTTTCATCTTATTCCGTCGAAAGGGTTGGGGGGTAAATTGGGGTAAATGTGGGATAAACAGGTAAATCAAGCATTTGGTATATACAAGATAAGCTAAGGTCTCAAAATATTTTTTGGCATTAGCCACCCCCATTACCACCCCCACCCCATTATTAAAGGGGATGAAAAAAATGTGATTTAGTGTGTGTACAAGAGCCAAAAGCCTCAAAATATTTTTTTAATTCGCCCACTTAGTCCTTCACCAAAACCCACATAAGAACTCGATAAAAAAATACATTTCAGAAAAATAAACATTCAATATAATTATACATGGTAATGCTTTAAAAGTGTTAATCTAACCGATATGGCACTGCCAGTAAAATCTATTTTCGATTCTAGTGCCTAGACTAACAATAGAGGGATAGATGATGCAACCATTATTGATAGCTTTTGTTAGACACCACACGGTGTCCAATGCCTCCTACGATCGATATGGCTGTCCCTCAGAGACAATTCACTTTTAATCTGATTGATTAGCTTAGTTTGTGTGCCTAAGGGGGATTACGTTTTGTGTGTTTTGTTTCGAATTTCAATTAAACTACTACTAGAAGTTGTATTTTTCAGAAATGCTTTAGGTCAATTCACATTTACCTTCTGACAAAAACATATCTAATATAAGATATGGTCAAAATATAAACTAATTTGGTAATAATACGTGCTCTAGCACTACTTGTACTTATTAAAACCCAGTCATAAGTATACTGGCAGTTTCTCCTTATATATTGTGTATAATTTATCCTGCTGACAAAAACAAAGACAAGAAGAAATCAATGCAAATACCCAAAAATAAAATAGGTTTTAACCATTTTATTTGCATTAATAACAAATGCAGATTTTGGTAATTTATATTCTAATTATTTTTTAAAAATTTTACTTTACTAGTTTTATATAAATATTTGGGTAAATAAATGGCAAACCCACAGAAGGTAATTCCATATGTTATATGTGTTTGCATTACAGCAAAGTATAGAATTTTCAATCTATTGATGTCGAAATTTCTGAGTTTGAATCTGTTTAGCATGCATCTAATTTTTTTTACGACATGGTCTATGTGATGTTCCATCTTAAATGTGAATCTACTATTATGCCTAGATATTCAATATTATCTATTATAATATATTCATATTTTACAAATAGGATCAATGTCCTCAAAAAGAAGTCGGTGGGAACTACACCCAATACATTCATTAAATATTCAAGTAAACAAAGCAAAATCTAATTTGCAATCTATACGTATTTGAGCAAAGAATAAAATGACCCATAATGAGGAGTAGACGGACACGTTCTTAAAATATCAGTGTTTTATGATATCGACATGCTTAAAAGGAAAAACAATATAATAATAAAAAAAACCATTTTGTTGAAACAGTGATGATTAGTCATTGCGAATGTTGTGTTGTTGAATACCTCTTCCTTCTTCACATGTTTCAGTATGTTATACCATTCATTAGGCTCATACCTCGCCCACGTCTGAGCCAAATCTTAGATGCACAGTTTTAGGCCAGCGTCCGATCAATGAAAAGTTGTCATGGTTATGGCAATATAAAAACTATAAGCTAATGTTTCGTTAAGCCCAGTGGGTACTAAACTTCGATTAAAGAACTTATAACCTTGGTACATAACAGCTATCTCTCCACTATATACCTTGTTTGCTCTTAACATAGTCACATTATATGTCTATTAAAAAGGATAGATAAACCTAATATCCCATACGCCCATACGAGTATGTGTGGAAAGATAAATATTTTAATTAAAATTAATTATTGCAATTCCTGCATTACCGGCTCTTTGTACAACGCGATGTAGGCATGTAATATTACAGTAAGATAATGCTTGATATATTTCAAATTTAATTAGCATAAACTTTGAAATATATCTCTTGTTACAAATCTGTAAAATGTCTCAACATTCATAAAAATTACATTTCTCTATTCTTTCTGAAAGTTTACATATAATAAGAGGGTAAATATTATACATATTTACTTGGCTAAATTGTTTATATTTTTTATTTGAATGTTGGTCATTTTAATTTATTATGTCTCTGCACTATTGAATGGCATATTCAATAAACACAACACAAATTAGACAAGCCTTAAATTCAATGTCAAGATTGTCTGGGTGGTTTAAAATAATAAATATCTGCTTTCTGAAGGATATTAAAGGAAATATGTATTGAAAGCATATTAAAATTTAATTGCTATTCACCTTATTACAACTGTAAACCCCATCATGTTACGACTATGAAGTTTATACCTACTTATGAAACGATCGATTTTATTCTCTTCTAAACTACTTTCTGCAAACGGCACAGCACTTCACCATTTTGCACTAAATATATTGTCACTAAACTGTGTAAATATGACTTCTTCACCACTTTTTGATCGGAGAACACGAAAAACATTTATTAACATTAATGGATGACATTAAACTGAGATTATGATAATCGACCTGAACCGATCTTGTCCGAAACGGCCGCGAATAGACCGACTAGCCAATGAGAAACTTATGGGATGTTGGCTACTGAAGTTCCTTAGACTGTGACTTAGCAACAAATAAACCAGTACACATTATGTATCTAGATGTAAGTTCTTGTATTATTACTCTAAGAATAAGTATTAATACCGACAATAATTTGACGAGTATATACATTTTTTATAATGACAAAAAAAGGGGGGTTGTCAATTTCGCCTTAGTGTGTTATTTTTCTCATGTCATAACTCGAGAATGGCTGAACCGATTTTCATGGCTTTTTTTAAGGAGGTTGAATTTTTTATAAAAAATAATTGAACTCTATACTCGAATAGTGTCACTCGACATGCCGTTCGTCAACCATGACGATATCATCTGAAGATGATTAAAACATATGAGGCAGTCAAAGGTGCCAACCCCCTCCAATTTTTACACTCTTATCTGAGTTTAAACACCAAAAGATTGCAGTTTTTGAACCTTTTAACCTAATGCTTCAGAAGATAGCAAGAGACACTGTAATCGGGGTGGCCACTTAAAACTTCTTTTCAAATTCTATGAATTTTTCCTCACTAATAAACTTAGTTTTCCTTTACTAACAGCCAATTTCAACTTATTTCTACACTTTTATTTAAGGTGCTTTGTATGTTAATTAGTTAGTTATTATGTTTAGGAGAACTCTTGCAAGTCAATTTTGAACCCGTTAACGACTTTCAATTGACGGTGATATTTTGCATACACGTGTATCTAACAATACAATAATATGGTAACAAAAAGTGGGTTCTTTAGTTTTAACACTATAATTTGATCAAATAGTGTATTCACTTAGACGTTGTATTCTGAGAAATGGCGAAGAATCGGTATTATTTTAAGTAAGGACGATATAATGATTATAAAACTAATTAAGGCGTAACTAAAAATTTAAAAATAAAATGAAACCTAGAAAAAACCTTTTAAAAGCAAACTTTTATTATTATTTAGGTGTACTAAAACGAAAAAAATAAGTTATGTAGAATTAATTGTCTTAAAAAAACTTGTCGCAGGTGAGAAGTTCATGCAGGCATTAATTTTGTTTGACAGAGATTTTTATTACCTAAGTATTTTTTTTTCTATTCACGCAACAAGCTTTTAAGACAGTTATTCAACATAACTCATTTTTTTCGTTTTAGTACACCCAAAATAATAATAAGAGCTGCTTTTTAAAAAGTTTCTTTCCATTTAATTTTATTTTTAAATTTATAGTTCTTACTTAAAATAATACCAGATCCTTCACCATTTCTTAGAATGCAACGTCTTAGCGAATACACTATTCGATACAAAAATTATAGTTTAAACCGGATCCTTCGCCATTTTTTAGAATACAACGTATGAGTGAATACACTATGAGTAGAAGTGCTGGCGATTTCACTAATCGTTAGTTAATTACCTTGTTGACCTTGAACACGCGAGTGAAAGGGACTACCCGCGAACAAGTTTTTTACCGACGTCATGGGAAATCCCATCGACCTCAGCGTGTACGTATATATACAAAAACACGTATAATAACGTATCAAAAATTTCCATTACAAGCCATGAGTGACGCCGACCTAAAAAACCTCACCACTCGCATGCGTAGCATACACGTGCACGCGGAGGTCGATGGGATTTCCCATGATCAACAAGGTAATTAAATAACGATTAGTGAAATCCCCTTTACTTCTAATACTATGCGATCAAATTACAGTGTTAAAACTAAAAAAACGCTTTTTGGTACCATATTATTGTATTGTCACCAGAACTGCAGATGTATGCAGCTCAATTGGACGTCGTTAATTGGTTCAAAGTTTACTTGCAAGATTTGAACTAAACATATTAATATACAAGCTAACTAACTAACTAATAACATGCACACAAAGTAAGTTAAATAAAAGCTTGCAAACAATTTTTCAGATAAAAGTCGATGGTATATTCAAAACGAGCGAATGACGTCAATATTAAAAAACCGCTGCCCAAGGAATCACTACTTTCACATCCAGATTTGCTATCATTTTGCTATCTCTCACAACGAAATAATTTTGTATATAGAAATAGTTGTTTATGGAACTTTAATAATATATTTGAAATCGTCTACCTTAAAAACCCATAAAACGATATCCCACATCGGTAGTGGGGTGGGGGTAGTGATAAGAGAGTAGTAGTGGAGATGGATGAAGTAAAAAAAATATTTTGAGGCCTTCGGTTCTTGTATACACACTAAATCACATTTTTTTCACCCCCTTTTATAAAGGGGGTGGCTAGTATCAATTTTTTTTTTGAGATATTAGCTTCTCTTGTATATACTAAATACCAATTTTATAGACTATTACCTGCTTGATTTACCTATTTACCCTCATTTACCCCAATTTACCCCCCAACCCTTCAACGGAATAAGATGAAAATAATCTAGTTCCAGGTCTCGTTAAAATACATACGTGTACCAAATTTCAAGTCAATATCTTAAACGGTTCCAGAGTAACCCTGCTCATAAAAAAAAAGTTACAGACAGACAGACCGACAGACAGAAATTTTCTTTGCTCAAACTTAAAATCTAGACGTTTCATGACATTCTAGGCATATTTGAACAATTCAAATTTTCAAAATTTTTTTGTCGTTACTATACTTCCACTGGATGTGGAAGTAATTAGGGACATAAAATAATACTCGTACTTCAGTTTCTCACTGTGTTATTTTTCAATGTTCGACAGTTTACATTTTCATGAAACTAGTGTGTATATGTGTGTACTTTCAATGGATCGATCGGGCCTGATATATAGCTGTGGTCAATTCGTTTCAAATCGTCGATTAGACCCCTGCCTATTCCTACCGTCAGCCTACACTTTCTAGGTAATTAAGTCGCTTAGCTAAATTCGTTTCGTCTTTAATCTTTGTCCCTAAAAGATTGATGTGCTACAATGTCTTCTGGAATAAAATTCTTATCAGGGGTGACTTTTTATACTAGTCATTCTTAGGGTATGTAAAGTACAGAAAATTCTTTAAGGTTTACACTTGCGAAGGCTTAAACAAGATAAATGTTTTAAACTTAGTTTCCTGAGATGTTTTTATGTTTGCTTTAACTTCCTCGCATCAATCAAATAAAAAGTTGTGTTTTGAAAGTGTTTTTGCGGCTCATAACTTTGCGTTAATACAGTTTTCCGCAACACCAATAAACTAATGTAAACGGTTGAGATCTTCCGTACATAAACTTAATAAGAGAATCTTAACCCTTTTTGGGATTAATAACATTATGTACGGTAAGTAAATTTTCACTTATAATATCACAAGAGCTTAAATTATTTTCGAAAATTTTCTTGAAGGCACGAATATTTTGAAAATTATCCCGAGTCGCGAAGCGACGAGGGATAATTTTCTTAAAATATTCGTGCCCGAAAGAAAATTTCCCGGAATAATTTAAGCTTGCGTGGTATTCGGTAAGAAAATTTCACACCACTTAACACCATAATTTGGAAAAAAATTATTAATCAACCTGACATTTTAAATTAATTTCACTGCTTGTCAAGTTGGCCAGGGTATTGTTGTTTTTGACATATTATGTTGATTTGTCATTTTTGTTTAACCGGTTCTGTCACAAAGCTTAATAATTACTAGTTTAAAAGGTCTGTCGTTGAGTTTAATAAGTGTATAGCGAAATGTCGCGATTTGGTAAAGAAAATCAACAAGTAATTAGACAAGAAATTCAAAATATAACACCAGATAACACCCGAAAATCAAAATCAAGTGTATGGAAACAGTTTGTTGAATTTTGTGACGAAAAGTTGTATAATATTCATGAGTGTATAAGTGTAGTACAGGTGGCTAGGCTACTATACTGGAGGACTACGCATTTAATATGAAAAAGACAAATTTTGAAGATTATAAGGAAAGTGTGGTCAAAGTGATGAGGAACTCTACTGCTAAGCAGTTACAAGAAATTTATTACGAAAAATATAAAATAAAATTTAATCCGTTTTCTGATGTGGAATTTGCGACGCCAGAGCTGCACGCGATGCTAAGCGCAAAAAATTACAGAGAGAGATTAAAAAGAAAAGTGAGTGCTTCAGCCTTAACCAGCGACGAATACAAAAAAATTATTGAAATGTGGGATGAAAATACTCCAGATGGATTGCAGCGTACATTTTTTCACATAGTTTCACATGAGCTGGCATGGAGAGGAGGGGAAGAATATTCTGCGTGTATCCAATACTCAGAAACCCAAAAGGTCGGATAGAATATAATCCAATATTCTCCAAAACCACACAAGGTGGTTCTAAAAAACTGTCGGGTGGTAAATGGTTGATTACAAATTTCGATAATCCACAAATGTGTCCGGTTCGTTTGTTTAAGAAGTTGATGGAAAAAAGGGGAAATCTTATTCAGACCGACAGATTATTCTTAACACCAAACCCATACTGGAGTCAACCCAATTCGAAAGGATGGTACCAGAATAGCCCAGTTGGTAAGAACATTGTATCTTCATGGTTTAAATCAGCAGCCTCTGATATAGGAATTGACAATAAAAAAGTAAAAATAACTAATCATTCTGCAAGAGCAACAGCTGTTTCGAAATTGGCCAAGGAAGGAGTTGATGAACAACAGCTCATTAAAATTACTGGACACAGTAATAGTCAGTCAATCAAACCTTACTTACAATTGGACGTTGATTGAATCCATGAGGAGAATTTCATCAAGTACTAGCAAGTTTAATCATGATCAGAGCACAATGCAAAATAAAACAGAAAGTACCCAGATTCAACCCACCAATTCAAGCCAGCCCACAAACATTTATAATAATTGTTTTTAATATTAATAAAACCTATGATAATTAAATTTATTTCGTTATTATTTTGCTTATTAGTCGATATCATTAGAGATTTGCCAATGAAGATATTAGTTCAACATGAAATAAATTCTAAAAAAATCATATAGGTATATCCACCATATTTCGTTAAATAAAAAAAAATTACCAACTTTAGTTACACCAAATGCTAAAACTCAGATGGGTATTAGTTCAGTCTATCGCCCTTTCATAATTTTAGGTTACTAAAGGTGGTAGAAATGTATTTTTTGTTAAAGTAATCCATAACACTTCTAATTTAAAAAATATAATATTAACATGGTTTGTTGCAGTAGGTGGCCGTAATATAGGCGGCCATGCTTTTGACAGATGAGGTTTAGTAGTAAATTACATTAAGTTACTGTATAGTAAACCAGCAAACAAAGATATTTTTATGTAAAACATTTCTTGTAAGCATTTGCGTTAAACAATTTGAGAAAAATGGAATGCTTTGAAAAGTACAATTTATGTAAATACTGCAGAGTTGAGTCAAGCGCAAATATGTCATCCAAGATTAATATATTTAACGAATTTAATGGAAGATTGCGATCAGGAAGCGTTAGAGTCGAATGGTTTGTTTACGAAAATTCAAGAATGTCTGCTGCAGATGTCAAGTAAATATGGCCTTTTGCGTAAAAGAGATTTGAACAAAATTGTTTCAAAATATTACATATATGTCTTAAAACACAGACATCTAATTAATTCGTCACCTTCCTATTCACCATTAAGAAGAGAGGATGGGTTAGAATTCAAGCAACATTTAAATCTTACTATGTTTGTACATCCTACGTTTTTTGAATTATAAATTGTTAACGCATAATAATTTAACAAATTTGTGTTTTCTGTTTAATGAAACTTTATAGCGAATAATAAATAATAATGTTAATTCAGAAATTTTGCATTATTCACAGGTATATCTACATTATTTAATGGTTGTAGATCATATGTTTACCTTTTCAACTGTCAAAAAATGTTCACTTAAATATCGTGGCGCCTCGAAAAAATTTCCGGAAATTTTTTTAATTGCCATGGTAACTAGTCAAAATTAAGGTATCTTATTGGTTAAAAAGTAGAGGTGTGAAATTTTCAGTCAATAATAAATAAAGGAGAGATGTGGTAGTAGTATAATTACTTTTTTTGTATCATAATGTTAATGCAGAGTATGATTATTTTACTCAAAAATATTCAAATGTGTCATCAATTTCACTAAAAATTGCTAATGATCAGACAAAATAAAATCATAAATAAATGCTGCCTAAGGAATCACTACTTTCATACATTTTCTATAATATTGGTGGGGGGTGGTAATAGAGATTATTGTAGGAGTGGCTAATGCCAAAAAAAATTAAGAATCTGGTTTCTCGTACATACACTAAATCCCAATTTTCTGGACTCTTGCTTGCTTGCTTTACCCTCACCGTAATAAGATCAACTTTCAACGTAATAATTAAGATCAAAATATAGTTAAGTTCCACATGTCGTTATGATACATAGGTGTTTCAAATTTCTAGTCAATATCATGAAGGGTTCCAGAGTAATCGTGGGCATAAAAAAAATTACATACAGAACGACAAATATTTAAATTATTATAAAATGTTATATAAATTTATATATATTAATGTACGTTACTAAACATTGGCAATTATCAAATCTGTTCTCATAATTTCCAACTGGAAAATATTTAAATCAGCGACTAATATTCAGGAGAAGGGGCGTGTCTGAGAACACATTCATATTGGACGTGACGTCATCTAACGAGTGCAATGAATCGGACATATAATTCGTGCAGTTTGCGGTTATTTTCTAAAATTATTTAGTTGTATTCGGTTTGTGATATTATATTATGGTGTGTATTTAAGTGTATCGTATTTAAAAGGGTTTAAATTGTTTTAAACATGACTGGAAAAGGTTATTTCAAAGGTGCCGGGTGTATGCTATATGCTACTGCGTCACAAAAATATTCATAAATAAAAAACTGTAAGTCCTAGATGAACATTTTTTCTTTCAAAAACGTCTCCTGTATCTTGGCTTCAATTGCTTCGCTGCATGTATATGAAAATTTGCAAAATTAAAAATGTTTGTCGCTTAGTCAAAATTTGAGTACATTCTTAGCGAAGTAATAAGTTCATTGTTATTTAAAGAAAATAATAAACAATAATCGATATAAACAAAAAGATCATTAGTGGCCGCGGTACGTGAAACGATACTTCATTTAATGAACACGCGATGCCACTTGGCATGGTGTTAGATTAGATGTTGGAAAATAAATTCCGAAAGGGAGCCACCCAAAATTTTCCTTAAGCTTCAAAATGGCGGCCGATTTAAAAAATAACACTAAAAATATAATAAATTTTATGGTACCGTATTATTTCGAGTTTGGTATCATTTTTGACTATTTTTGAGTTAAGGATCAAGATACTTAAGTTTGATTTGCCATTACAAAAAAACAGGGACGCTTCCAGTGAATTTATCTTAATTTTATATAATTTATTCACATGAATATTACATTGTTTTCTCGTATCAGATTTGTTATTTTAATTGAGTAAACTTAATACGTATACAAAACATAAACTTAATGCTTGTCATTCAGCAACAGTTGCAATTTTTTGTGAAGATTACAGGTACGGAACATGTATTTTGCGACGTTTCTTATTCAGTTCATTTGCCGTTTAAAAAAATACTACAAAGTGTTATTTGATGGAAATACTTAATTAACTATGACGAAGGGACACCCTATATGTTATCCCAACGCCATGCACGCACCGTCGTCATGACAACCGCGCACGCGTATATCTCACAGAGTTGTTCAGTTGTTCGAGAATATGTAGGAATGTAAGAAGAAAGATACGACAAGAACCAGAACATCAATATCCACGGTTCTTATGACAACGATTTTAGCCCCATGGATGACCGCATCCCTTTGTGCACTATAATCCACCCATTTGCCTCCTCAAAGGGAGTGTAAGTAAGTCCAACAAGAGATGTTGAAGCGGTTTCACAACTGACATATGTATTTCCAATGTTAGTGACGACCTTGGTAGTTCGCACATTATCAACTAGATGTCTTCCTAGGAGAGAAAAAAGATCTTCCTTATTATCCTTATTGTTTCTAAGAAATTCATGCCAATTTCGAGGAATTGGTAAGTTTGGCAAAACTTGACGTCGAATTCCTTCACCTCTAGCATTACGTAGACTACTCTTTAGGCTTTCCGGTCTGTACATGTCCCATACCATATCAAGCCTTGTAGCAGAGATGCTCTGGATTAGAGATGGGCGCGTGAGTCGATTTTGACTCACGCTCACGCACGCTCACGACTTTAAACCTTTAGCTCATGCACACTCACGCACGACTGATATATGTTGAGGCAAACTCACGCACGCTCACGCACGGGATCTTTTGACTCACGCACACTCACGAAATCTTCCGTGATTTGGTACCTTAAATATACACGCTCACGCCGTGACACGGTGAAATTCACGTCACGTGCCCATCTCTGGACCAGAGTGACCAGACCAGGCCAGGAGGGCTAGGCGGCTGGCGAATGCAGTAGAGAGAGATTGCAATTACGCAGTTTGATTTGAATGTTGCGTCATTCATCCTGTCTCCTGTCCTTTTCCCTCCCTTCTCGCGCTCGTGTTCCGTCTTCCGTCTATCGCTTCGCTTCTTATTCTTGTCACGACACGACAGGTTGAAGTTTTAAAGCAGAGATGGGGCGTCGTGTCACGGCGTGAATATTATCTCACGCACGCTCACGCATGGGATCTTTTGACTCACGCACACTCACGAAATCTTCCGTGATTTGGTACCTTAAATGTACGCCGTGACACGCCGTGACACGGTGAAATTCACGTCACGTGCCCATTTCTACTCTGGATACATCCCATAATGCTCTGATGGAATTCCCGAACGCAGTACTCTCCAAAGTTACGCGAAACACGTGACTGAATTGAATGAATAAGAGCAGCTCCATCATACATAATGACATCACATGTACCAGGAAATTTACAATCATCTCTGTTCACCATTTCTTCGAAAGGACCAAGTATATCTACCTTTCCAATTGCATGCCGAAGGTGACCAGCAGAAGACAGACATGGAGGATATGGACTGTTTTCATCTAGAAACTTTGCATGTCAAGTTTTCTGTTTATACTAACAGTAAGACATCTCTGAAAGAGATTTACGTCACTTCGCAGATTCTGAATAGTACTTTTTTCAGAACTGTTAATTTTCTTAGACTTAAAAATTCTCAGTTTGTGTGCCTTCATAGGTGCAAAGATGCTCACAGTGGATCCTTGAACAAGTTTTTCAAAAACAAATGATTGGTACAGTTCAATACCGTTTCGTTCAGAATTTCTCAGCATATTTACTGATTCCGCATCAGAAACAGTGCGATTTTCCAGTGATATTAGGTCACCTGAGGTTTCCTCAAAAAGGATTACCAGCACTAATACCTAAATAACGTTTTCTAATCATGATGAAGGCAAATAATTTAAAAAAAACTAATTGTTAATGAAATATAAAACTTAAATTTTGTGGAGGCCATTTTGGTCACCATGTTGAATATTTCGTTCCATGGCAACTTCTGGCAACGTTTTAGAGCCATTTTTTTAATTCAGCATCCTTAGAAACATAACTAGACGCCGAAGTTTATTACATTAAAATAATTTAAATTTTATGGGGGCCATTTTGGGAACCATCACCGCCATTTTGTTAGGGGGATAGGTTTCAGGTGGCTCCCCTTCCTAAATGTTGACAATGGGTCTGGACATAATGCACGGCAAGTTTGGTGACTTCTGCAAAAAGTGCAGTTTTTTTGTAAAATATGTTGCTTAAATAGTCGACTATACTGCAGATGCACTAAAGCTGCATACACTTCGTGCGGCTTACCAAGCCGGCCATATATGGGGTCAAGCAGCCAATGTTATTGAAGAATTACCATCTCCAGTTAATTGGGGCTGGACACAGGAAGACAAAGTGTGGACCCCACAATGGACTAGTCAACCTCCCATATGGGAAGCATGTAGGGAACTATTAAAGTGCGGGTGTAAGCAGGGCTGCACTAATAGATGCATTAATGTCAAGGGCGGATCCAGGGGGGGGGGGGGGGCAGTAGGGGCAATTGCCCCCCCCCCGAGAAAAGTATTTGTTACGTTTTCAAGGCGATAAATTTTTTTCCCGCATGAGGTGGGGGAAATTTTTTTTTTGTATTTTCATTTGCACCCCCCTCATGAGGCGAAAAAAATTTTTCAGATTCCGAGGCGAGCGAAATTTTTTTTTTACATTTTAATAGCATTCTCTGGAAAATAAGTTTACGAGGATTTCTCGGTAGAAGAAAACTGCAATATTGGACTAACTTCTTTATTAGAACAGCTTACAACACTTTCTGATGGCTGCGAGTTTGGTACGGATATTTATA
The DNA here is from genome assembly GCA_936432065.2 of Rutpela maculata. Classification (NCBI taxonomy): domain Eukaryota; kingdom Metazoa; phylum Arthropoda; class Insecta; order Coleoptera; family Cerambycidae; genus Rutpela; species Rutpela maculata. Next base: position 146,604,825 of record OW386291.2, on the reverse strand, counting down.
TGTCCGGTTTATCAAACTTGTGGCCATTTGATAATATTTATAACTATATTTATTAGACGTTTAATAATCAAAATAAAATAATGGGTAAACAAGTGATAGCGTAAAACTATCAATATTATTTATAACTATATTTATTATGACATTTACTAGTATCGTTATCAAAATAAAAATGACGAGTAAACAAGTGATAACGTATAACTCCTCCCTTCTTAAAATGGATTCATATCCTTTACATGAAGGTTTGAATCTTGGAGTTCAATAGGTTCATTGGGCGGTTTGCCTTTATTTATAATTTTTATGTTAAATGGCTTTGTCTTGAAATATTTAAAGAAAACGTAAATTAAAATTACAAAGATAATCAAAAAGATAAGAAAGTAGAGAATCCAAGTGTGATGAGTAGGAGTCTTGAAGTCTTCAATTTCTAGTGGTTGGAGTTGCTTCAATGATTCAGACATTTTGCTTAAGTCTGCGGGAAATTCTTCTAAGTGAAGGTCTGGTAGTTGGGACATAGTATATCTTTCGATTTTCGGTAGATAGAATGGACGTCATTCAAGTCTAGTACTATCTATCGAGTAGGTAGTGTTTTTAATAATAATGCTACAGTTGTGTTCGAGTGTAATTTCGCTGAGAGTATTTAGTTGGATTATTTCTTGTTCTGGGCATGAGCTTTTAATAACAACTTCTTCTCGAGGGAAGCAAATAATTTTATCTTTGGAAATCCTTAATAGAAGATCGGTATTTACTTTGATCTTTTGTAGGACACAGTCGTTAGGTTGTTTTCCTTCTAACAAGTTAAGGAAGCAATTGGAAGTCCAAGGTAGAGGTTCTCCATCACAAATATGGTATTTGTTGATCGTTTGGCAGGCAGTGTCTTTCCATAAATGGGCAGAATGATCAATACTCAGTACTAGGTAGGGTTTTGGTGGTATGAGGATAGTGTTATTTAAGGGAATGGGAACTAACTGGACTAATTGAAAGTCTCTAATGTCAAAGAGTGGGATAGTTAATTGAACATAAATCAAATTCTTGTTAACTTTAGTCTGAATGTGAAATAATCTGTAATATTCATCAGTGTCTATTTTTAAGAGGTTTCTAGAGTTATAAAGAGTTACTAAAGTCTTCAAAATATGTATTAAGTCTGAGTGAGACATGAAGAAATGATGTATAATTCCTGAATAGGAGTTTACTAGTGCATTTTCTAAAGTTTCTAAGTGATTTAAAATGAGTAGGAAGTTCTGTGATATTTGGTTTGCTAAGCTTTGGCAATATACGTTTTTTCCTAAATTATTAAGTTGGTTTATTGTCGTGTTCAAGTGAAACATGATTGATTTTTCATTTGTTTCAATGACCCCTAAAGTTTTGTTTATTCTATCCATTAGTTGCGTATACAGAGAGGTTCTTAGGTTTAGTTGAGCCGTTAAAGAATGTTGATTCCTCATAAGAGTATTTAACTTTGAATTTATGTCTTCTAAGTCATCTGCGTCAGGAGTACCGTATAAGAATTTATTAATTTTTCCAATAGCATTAACTAGTCCTCGTTTTTTTCGATTCATGGGTTGAAAGTTTAGGAATTTTGAATATACTAGTTTCGAGAGTTGGGTTAAACGCGTGTTTGAATAATTAGTACATATATTCGGGAAATCTAACATATTTTCGGTAGTCTGTTGGATTTGATTTTCGACTATGTTTAAGTCGATGATGTAAGAGAATGAGTGATAGTTATTAATAAGTCGGGTTGGTTGGTAAGTCATTAGGTAGATGGGGTTATGAATGGACTTGATTTTTAGGCAATATGTCCTCAAAATCAACAGTAGTACTAATAGGAGTGGTGACATGTTTGTTGATCTTGTCCTGGATTAGTCTCTGTTTCACCTGAAACAAGGGTTCATCGTCAGAATCATTGTCTGGGGTTTGTTCGAGTGTGTTGTCACGTACTTGATTTTTTGTAAATCGTCCTCTATTAGTAATGATAACGGGTCCTTCGTCTTTTATTACTGTTGCTGATATAAATTTAGGGAGATTCTTTGCGCGTGTAGCTTGGGAATTTCTAATATAAACTATATCGTTAGGATTATAAATTTTTGGTTCTTTGCGATTTTTATTGATTTTTGCTATTATGTTTTCTTTGTCTAGAACTTGGTTTATTCTGAGCTGTTCGTATAGCTCTTGAGTAAGGTTTTTGTGTTCCTGTATATAGTCTGAGGTGATAATTTCGTCTGAGATTTCAAACGGAGAGGGTTTGTCTAAATGTCCAAAAAGAACTTCGAAAGGGGTGTGTTTAGTAAGGGAGTGTATCGACTCGTTGTATCCGATAGTAGCCAATTTCATTAGGTAGTAGTTGGGGAAATTAGGATTTTCTGAGGTTAGGCATCGCATGCTATCTATTAATGAACTATGGAAGCGTTCAACAGGACTGTTGGATGTATGACTATCGGTACTGGTAAAATGTAAAGATATTTTATGCAGGTCACAGTAGTCGATGATCATGGTGTTATTGAATTCTTTTCCTTTGTCACAAATTATTTTGTAAGGTTTTCCGTAGTGTTGGATAAAGGTTAAGAGGTTTTGTTGTACTTCCATTCCTGTTTTAGACTTTAAGGGATAGCTTTGTCCGATTTTCGAGAAAGGGTCGAAGATAGTAAGGTAACATTCATTTGAAAAGTGAAAAAGGTCTATGTGAATAACATCTAGAGGTTTCTTGGGTATTGGTGTATTTTGGAATTTAATTTTCTGTGGGTGCCTGTCGTATTTACAAGTGTTACACGTGTGACAATTTTTTATATATTGGGCAACTTGATAGTTGATATTAGGCCAATAGTATTTTCTCATTATTAAACTAGTTGTGACTTTGGTTCCGCGGTGTACAGTTTTTCCTTCGTGCATATATTTTATTATTTGATTCTGTTTATCTTCTTGAGAGATATCTTCAAGAACTTTATTTGAAATTATACAACTCATTGAGTCGTTGGAGTTTAAGAACCTTTGAAATATTCTAATTATTTTGTGTTTGATAGATTCGTCGTTGAAATTAAAACAATTTTGAGTATTTTGAGTGGAACGTAAGAACTGTTTTACAAATTTAAATACCTCCTCATCGGATGTCCGTGATTTTAGTACAATTCTGTGTCTCTTGTATCCGGGGAAAGGTGTTTCTAAGATATGGGTGTTAGTGACTGCGTTGTCGCTTTCTTTTATAAAAATCTGGTTTTTATAAATGTTAATGGCTGATTTTGAGTAAGGCATTGTGAATGTGGAACTTGAAAGAGCTGTATGTACAGTGTTGTTGTCGAAAGTACGTTCGTCAATGTCTTTTATTAAATTTTCTGCGATTTCTGGGTCTACTTCGGGTAATTCATCTAGAATTGATTGTAGATCTGGAGAATTTACAATCATCGAATTAGTGTCATCATTGTTGATGGCATTAAGTTCTTGTATAGGGGGTCGTGAGAGACAGTCTGCGTTTACATTGTGTTTCCCTTTTTTATATTTGATGGTGTAATCGTATTCGTCGAGGCGTAATCTCCATCTAATCAGTCGAGAGTTTGGGTTTTTCAAGTGATACAACCATTGTAGTGGTTGGTGATCTGTGATGATAGTAAAGTGGTGTCCAAAGAGGTAGGGACGAAAGAATTTGCAACTGTCGGCTACGCTCAATAATTCTTTCTCGATAACGCTGTAGTTGATTTCTGCGGGGTTTAAGGTTCTGGAATAATATGAGATAGGATGTCCGTCTTGACCGAGTATAGAGCCAATGGCATATTTGCTAGCGTCACATTCTAGGGTAAAGGGTTTCGAAAAATCAGGGTATGCTAAAACTGGTTCATTGCAAAGAAGGTTTTTGCATTCCTTAAAGCAGGAGACGTATTCTTCGGTAAGGGTAATTTTCTGATCCTTTTTTAAACATTGAGTGAGGGGTTTTGTAACTTTGGCGAAATTTGGAATGAAACGACGATAGTAGCCAAGGAGTCCTAGAAAAGATTTAATTTCTTTAGGTGTTCTAGGGATAGGGAAAGATTTAATAGCTTCTATCTTCTTTGGGTTTGGCCTTATGCCGTCAGTGGTTATTACATGTCCTAGAAATTCGACTGACTTACATAGAAATTCGGATTTATCAAGTTGTATCTTGAGATTTGAATTCTCGAGAGCCGTGAAGACAAGGTGTAAATTTTGAATATGTTCCTGAAGGGAAGTAGAAAAGATGATTATATCATCCATGTATACAAGACAAATTTTATTTTGGAGGTCTCTTAGGACATTGTCCATGACTCTTTGGAAGGTACTGGGGGCATTCTTTAGACCAAATGGCATGCGTACATACTCATAGTGTCCTTTTTCGACATTAAAAGCAGTTTTTTCGATACTGTTTGGGTGCATCTCGATCTGATGGAAACCTGATGCAAGGTCAAGTGTGGTAAAATATTGGCATCTACCAAGTTTGTCTAAGATGTCAGTAATGTTTGGTAGGGGGTACCTGTCGGTGATGGTTTTCTCGTTAACCTTACGGTAATCAACGACTATGCGCCATTTCTTTTTTCCAGAGGCATCTAGTTTTTTAGGGACGATCCATATGGGGGAACTCCAAGGGGAGACTGAGGGTCTTATGATCCCGTCTTTTAACATTTTGTCTATTTGGGTTTGTACTTCTTGCTTGTGTATGAAAGGATATCTATATGATTTGGTATAGACAGGGGTCTCGTCGCTGGTGCGTATTTCATGTTTTACATGGTTAGTGAAAGAAAGTTTGTCATCAGGGAAGTAAAGTATGTTGGGATGTTTCTTTAGAACTGAAAAGAGCGCATTCTTTTCTTCGGAATTTAAATGCTCTGTGCGGATAGTTTTACTTAGATCAATTTTATGTTTAGAGTTTTCTAGGGGACGTATATAAGGGGTAAAAGTTTCGAAATCTTGAAATGGTAAAACATTTAAGGGCTGGTCAAAGGTAGCTTGTGTAGAAAATTCATTCATATTATGAAGTTCTACTGTAGCTAACCCATTTTTCGCAATGGTTAGGGTTTCTGGGATACTAACTGTGCCGTTTGAGAATGCTGGGACTAGAATTTCTCCATTGTAAATATCTACAGGTATTTGCGTTATAACCACTTCATTTGAGTTTAAATCATAGGTGCGTGATGTGTCGTTAGGGGTTCTTAATAATAGTGGTATGCAAACATCATGGTTAAAGAGAGCTTTATTTTCGAAATCTAATAGAAAATTAAATTTAGATAAGTCTTCAAATCCTATTAAACCGTCGTAAAACTCGTGAAAATTATATACTAAAACGTCAAGAGTGTCGTCTGAATTAAATTCGTCGAAGGCAGGGATTTCAGCATGAAATTGTATGTCTGTCTCTCCGTGACATGTTTTAATTTTTGTAGAGTTAGTGTACATACAATCAGAATAGAAGTTTTCAATTATGTGGGGTCTAATGATAGTTTTGGAGCAACCTGTATCTATGAGAAGTTTCATTGGGGGGTTTTGGATTTGTATATATGGTAAACTACAAGGGGCGGTTACTGAATTCAATTCGACGATTGATCGTTCCGAGGCTCTTTGAGAAAATTTACGTCCTCATTGTTTTCTTCATTTTGATTTTGGAACTCGTCTGGTTCTTCTGGAGTGAGATCGATGTTTTCGGAAATATTTAAGTCTGCAAATCGAGGGTTAGGAATATCAGGATATTCTTCTGGATAATAGTAGTAGCCTACTGTTGGATCAAGTTCAGCTGTGTGTAATTCTTGGGCTATGAAGTTTTGGGGACTCGACTGTTTGAACCATGGGAATTGTCGTTTAATTTGGGAGTTCGTGTGTGGTCGAAATTGGGGCGAAAAATTCTGTTTACTCGTTGAAGGGTTGGCAAAATTTTGTCTAGGTTGGACAGAAACACCAGACATTGGAGTGGGCTTATATGACTGAGTGTTTTGGGGTCTTGGTTTAAAGACGTTTTGATTTTGATTTGTATTCTGTCTTCCGAATACTTGTTGGTTAGTAGGGAAATGTGTTTGAATAGTTTGACGTGGGGGTAAATTCATTGGTTGAGATGGAAATTGAGGTTTAAAGCTATGATTTTGGTTGATATGGAAGTTATTTTTTATGAAATTTTGCGACGATGTCTGTCTTGATGTTTTGTTGAATTGTTCTTCTCGAGCTACCAAATTTATAGCTTGCTCTAGTTTTGTGAAGGGACTTAAGCGTATCATAACCTGGTAGTTTTGTGGTAAGGAATGGGTGTATGTATCGAGCGTTAGTTTTTCGTAAATTTTGATATAAGCTGTTTTTTCTGCAGCTCCGTCGTTTGATTGGGAAAGTTTTGCTAATAGTAAACTTTGTAAATTTTGCAATCTTAACCCAAAGTCATGTAGTGATTCATTATTGTGTCGGGTCGTTTGTCTTAGGTCGTGTTCAAGATTTGCAATTGATCTTGGGTCTGAGAAATGGTCTATTAACGTTTTGCGGATGTCCATCCAGGAATTTAGGTCAAAGCGGCAACCGACTATGGTGAGAGCTTGCCCGTGTAATTTTGATTTAATTGATTGAAGTAAAAAGTTGTTTAAATTGATGTTATCAGGAGTATCGTTTGGTTTCGCGTAGTTAACTTCGAGTGCGTTACAGGCTGTGACAAAGTCATTGAGGGCGAAAACATTGCCGTCAAATGGTCTTATGGCATCAACATACATTTTTAATAATTGATAATTAACTTGAGCCATGTCTGTATTTTGAGTGCTAACAGAAAGAATAGGATTTAATTTACTGGGTCTTAATTTTGCTTGGATAGGTGTATAAGTATTATTTTCTGGTTCGTTACTTGTGCTAGGAGATGCAATAGCTTCCTCTAGGCTTTCGAGTAAATCAGTGAATGACATATGAGTGGTCTACTTAATTATAGGGTCGAGGATCTGACTCTTCCCTGTCTGTAAATTACAGAATGTAATAAACAGCAACTTAATTCTTTAGTTGTCTACGATAGACTGACTTAGCAACTAATAGTTTTTTTTTTTCAAATATCACACAAATTCTATTAAGAGATAGTAAGTGAATTTAGAAAAAATTTAATTTCAAGACCGAAAGGATCACAAGAGTTTGAAAATTAAACAATTAAGTGACTTTCAATTTGAATTTGAGAAAGGGAAGCGTTCTAAGGAGCTGAGTATTGACTTACGTTTTTCTTCTCCTCCACGTAGGTTGTTTGGATAGGCCTCAACAATAAAGATTGACTTCTGGCGTCGTACCTCTGGGACTTCTTGCTCGATGCAGGATTTTTCTCAGGGGGTGACTCGATGCACTGAACAACTTGCCAAAAGGGCACTATCCTACCGACTGCGCCAAATAAGTTTACGAGGATTTCTCGGTAGAAGAAAACTGCAATATTGGACTAACTTCTTTATTAGAACAGCTTACAACACTTTCTGATGGCTGCGAGTTTGGTACGGATATTTATATGTCCGGTTTATCAAACTTGTGGCCATTTGATAATATTTATAACTATATTTATTAGACGTTTAATAATCAAAATAAAATAATGGGTAAACAAGTGATAGCGTAAAACTATCAATATTATTTATAACTATATTTATTATGACATTTACTAGTATCGTTATCAAAATAAAAATGACGAGTAAACAAGTGATAACGTATAACTTGGATGAGGCGAAAAAATTTTTTCAGATTCCGAGGGGACCGAAAAGTTTTTTCACATTTTTAATAGGATTCTCTGTGAGGTGAAAAAATTTTTTTTTTGGATTTTCATTTGCACCCTCCCCCATGAGGCGATAAATTTTTTTTTCTGATTTCTAAAATTTTTTGTAGATGTTAGTGCCCCCCCCCCCCCAGTAACCTTTCTGGATCCGCCCTTGATTAATGTGCACAACATGCCGTGGACAGTGCATTAATTCTAAGTAAGATAATTAAATAGTGTGTCGGGACATGATATTACAGTTGCAATTTAACTTAACATAAATGATGAAAAAGTTTTGAGTTTATTTTCAATATTAAAAAAATGAATAAATAATTTATTTATTATTCCTACATTTTATTTCTTTCGTTTATTTTGACTTCATGTCGTGTTCCACAAGCCGAAAATATTCGAAAATGATACCAAACGCGAAAAAATGCGGTAATGTATAAGATTTATGTGTTTCGGGGTACTATTATTTAAAAGGGCACCATTTTGAATTCTAAGGGAAATTTTTTGTGGCTCCCCATCGGAGCCTATGATTGTGCCAAGCGGCAACGCGTGTTCACAAAATGCAGTATATACCTAATTTAAGGGATGTTTTATCCAATGAGCAGGTGAGAACTATTCAGTTCTTATCCAAAATATAAACCATTTATAAATTGTTTCTTCTATTCGTGGATTTTAGTTCAATTTGTGCGTACTATAAAATTCCTGCAGGTCACCAACTTTGCTTTATTATTCCGTGTCATTATGAAGCTAATATTTTTCAGCAACCATAATGTCATCCCCACATACATTAATGCATTGTGCATCATTCATGTCGAGTCATAAATTAGTAATTTAATGTAATATAAGCCCATTATCTTACCTTTTCAAAGACTCCTTTAACTACTATTAAAGAGTATTTAACTGAGTAAATGCCGTATCCAGTAATTAGTGTGAATATGCTTGGTTTTAGTACATATGAACATCCTCCAAAAGCCGCCTTATGTCTTTAATGTTGGCAAAATTTTAAGCGAATGTGTTTCTATTTGCACGTTAAATGCTTATCTAAATAATCTTGTTAATTCAAGAGCGAAGTTAGTTATGTTAACATTACCATTATACCAATATCACCATTTAAACTAACACTGACAATGAAATTTGCATTCATTTCAAGTGTACTAGGAATTTTTAAAGATAAATACGATGTAAAGGGAAATTAAATATTTACTTGTATGTTCTTTGGTTGAGTGTTTAAAACCCCAGTGTATTCCTTGAACGAATGATTTTATTTTCTTGTTTGGGCTACAGTAATTTTGACATATACAGGGTGTCCCAGAATGTGTGGACAATCTCTCGGGAACGTGAATTTTAGGTCCGCATATTTATGTAACTATTTTCGAAAGGATGCACCACCATCGACATATTGTTTTCAATATAACTTTTTTGCTGCTTGGCCTCCTCGATCACCTGATTTGATTCCTTTATATTTCTATCTGTGGGGACATCAAAAAACTTAGTTTATTCAACTCCAATGGAGACCAGAGAACGAATGCTACAACAAATCACGTTTCATTGAGATGAAATACGAAACAATGCTGCAGTACAGTGGAGGGTGCAGCAATCGTTATTTCATTGAGCCTAGGAGTATATCAGCGTACGAGGAGCTCGTGTTTGACGAGATTTTAAATTTGAACAAATAAAAATCTTTTTCGCCGATTGACAGCAAAATACTAATTTTGCTGACTACACTCAACTACTCAACTCAACTCAACACTCAACTACAAATTCAACCAAAAAGAGCATATGAAATCGCGCCTATCTAGTTTCATAGTTAAATCAATCAGTAAAGAATAGTCATACAACTTTATTTGTTTTCGTAAACAAATAGTAGTTTAATAATCATATCTTCTTGTAACAAATTAAATAGTACAATGACATTTTTTTATGTTCACTAACCATTTTCAATTTGGTCTACAATTAAATAGTACAACGACTTTGTTTTTTGTTCACCAACTAATTTTTAGGTTGATCTACACTTTATTGTATGATGAAGTTTTTTTTGGTTAGCCAAAATCTCAGTATTGAGACATCAGACCACCCAAACCAAAGATTAGAGATCATTTATAAGATCCATCCAAATATATCGATGATCCCTGAGAGAATTTGAACACTGCAATCATGTTATTAATTTTCTATCAATTCATAAGAGTGCAAGATAATGCATGATGGATTATTGTTAGTGATTTGTATGTGGCGTCATCTGGGAATAATTTCTGTAATAGACTACGTGGTAAGCAAGCAAATTTTATGGTAATTCTTTTAGAACTTCTAGAAGACGACAATAATATTGGTTTGTCTACCAAGTACAATAGTACAGCGAACTAATACTGGGTTAGAATTACAATTCGATAATAGTTAAAAATAAAATATACTATTATCTAGTTTAATTTGACAGAATTCAACAAAATAATAGTCAGACGAACAAAATAATAGTCTTATTCATCTATTTTTTAAGTTAATGTTTGTTTTGTTGTACGACAACTTTTTATTAATTAAAATAACAATCACCTCTTGTTTACAACTACCATCAATATAGTTTGGTTTAACAAAATTAACGATATTGTTAGTTAACCATTTTTTTTTGTTGAATTTACCCATACTATTTCTTTGAGTGTAATGTCAATCAGCAAAGTGTCATTTTTCCTGGTTAGGCAGCAAAATTATTGGTCGTCATAGCAATTAAATATTTGACACTTTTTGGCAAGTAATATTTATTAAGAAACATGATTACAGAAAATTTCCAAGAAAAATTAATAACGAATTTTTAGTTATTTTTAATATTGACAGTAAAATTAGTACATTTTTGAATAAGTATTTTTTCTGGAATCGATCAAGAATGTCTACTTTTTCGGAGCAATTTCAGATCCCAAAATACGCTATTCTAGTATTTTAGTCCGTTGCTAAGCAACTATCAGAAAACAGTCCGGGAAAGGTACCTTCCCGGACTGTTTTTTATATCTATTTTAAAGTACACATATGTTAAATTTTTATAAACATATAATAATATTTATTGATTGTGGTTTCAGAAAAAATAGTATGTGTGCCTCTTAGTAAAAGCACATTCCCGGACTTCAATGCTTGTTGCCTGGTAAGAGAAAGAGTGTAAATTGACAGTTTATTTGACTAAATTAATTTGATAATAAACTGCTAATTTACGCGAATTATATTACCTATTGGCAACTTATTAGCTTGAGAAAAAAATTATGGACAAAATTTAAAAGCACGAGTGGTATTTGGGGAGAATGTTTCATGAATAAATAGTTTATTAAGTACATCTCTTCAATATTACGTTTAGTAATTAATTGCCTTCAGAAATTTTCTTGTCATTTTTTAGAGTTTCCTGACCTTTACTTTCAATTTCGTCATTTACGTCACACAAAAATGCATTTCCAAAGCAACTCACCTAGCAAGAAACAAACCATAGGTATTATAGTGCATAGACTGGTCTCCGCTGTAAAGAGTTCTCGGGCCTGCTTCGACCAATCACATTACGAGTAAAGACAGAGAGAGGGCACTACTGCACTTTACCAATCTCCCGCCTTTACGTTCTACAGTTGCCGATATCAGATGAAATATTGTCATAGTGCCGCCATTTGGTAACGGTGCATAAGAATTAACGTTGTATTCCAATGAATTTCTCAAGAATAACAAGTGTTTATTAATATACATTTAAATATTCATTCCTTGTTTTGTATTGAGGTTTTCTATTAAGGTTTTGTATTGAGGTTTGCTTGTTTCAGAGAACTTTAAATACAACGAATTACAACGTATAGTTCTGATTTCCAAATGAATAACGAGTTGTTACTCTGTGATGGATTACCGTATATCAGCACATTTTTAGTCTATTTGTTTTGAGTGCGAGTGTGTAATAATTGATTTGCCTGCTTGGTAGGCATTTCTAATTAATTTTACTTGTGATAATTATTTTGTAATTACATTATTATAAACCACTGAAAGCCGTGTTTAACTTATCCCTAGCCTATAATTCCAGCCCTTTTCTTTGAAATTGGGAGCTGTCTACTTATGTGGTGTGTTTATGTTATGTTATGTTTATATTATTATATTACGTATATAATATAATACTACAATTGACAAATTACGTTATTGGGTAGTTCATTAATATAAATAATAAATATTGTAGGTCTCAATGCAGAGCCTCGAGGAACACCCATTTTATTATTTAATTTTGTTGATATTTCCTACACATCATCCTGTTTTGATTAAAATAATTTATTTTTACCAGTTGGTTCCTTTCACTAAGATGAGATAAACCAATCATACGGTTTGCCGCTTACCTCGTATCTATCTGATTTGTCTAATAAACCATATTGAAACAGTGAAACGCCCCACTAAGGTCAGAAAATGAAAAAATATTGAATAATTTTGATGATAAATTAAGATCAGCTGGCATATTTTTACTTCCACGTCCAGTGAAGTATAGTAACGACAAAAAAATTTTTAAAAATTTTTATTGTTCAAATAGGCTTAGAAAGTCACGAAACGTCGAGATTTTAAGTTTGGGCAAAAAAAAAATTCTGTCTGTCGGTCTGTCTGTAACTTTTTTTGTGCGCACGTTTACTCTGGAACCGTTTGAGATATTGACTTGAAATTTGGTACACATATGTACTTTAACGAGATCTAGAACTAGATTATATTTTCATCTTGTTCCGTCGAAGGGTTGGTGGGTAAATTGGGGTAAATTTGGGGAAAATAAGTAAATCAAGTAGGTAAGAGCCCATAAAATTGGTATTTAGTATATACAAGAGAAGCTGAGGTCTCAAAAAAAATTTTGTCATTAGCCACCCCCACCCCATTATTAAAGGGGATGAAAGAAAACTGTGATTTAGGGTGTGTACAAGAACCAGAAACCTCAAAATGTTTTTTTACTTCATCCACCCCCACTACCACCCCCTATCACCACCCCCACCCCGCTACCGATGTGGGGTATCGTTTTATGGATTTTTGGGGTAGAGCATTTCAAATATTATATTATTAAAGTTCCATAAACAATTATTTCCACATACAAAATTTTTTCGTTGTGAGTGACTTAGATAAAAAAATCTGGATGTGGAAGTAGTGATTCCTTGGGCAGCGGTTTTTTCGGTCTTTCGCGAACCTTCAACACCATAAATCATAATTTATTAATAAGAAAACTAGAAAAATATGGTGTTCGTGGTCCAGCATTGGATTGGGTTAAGTCCTGTTTATTGAAGAGAACACAGACTGTTAAAATTAATCAAGAGGGGGTAGAATGTTTTTCAGATGGTGTTAATATGTTAACAGGGGTACCGCAAGGTAGTGTACTGGGCCCATTACTTTTTATAATATTTATTTTATTTATTTTTATTTATTCATATAAACGGGCGAACCCATTAGTATTCGTCAACAACTTAGTAGCAAGCATAAATAATTGCCTTTGAACTCCTTTGCAGATGATATTTCCTCTATCATAACTGCTGCTAGTGTAGATCAATTAAGTAAAAATGCTTTTTCCAATTGGTACAAAGTTGGATTTTAGTCTTCCAGGTAGTCATAACCTCCATCAAAATAATTGTGTTAAATTCTTAGGCATTCAGATGGATAGGAATATGTGATGGGAAAGTCATATTGATAATTTAACAAACAAATTAGCTAGTCTATACTTTGCACTACTTCAAATATGAGACTCTGTTGACACTGACACCATGAAAACATTTTATTACGGTTGTGTTTACTCGGCCTTGCAAAACTGCATACTGTGCTGGGGAAACAGTTCAACAATAAAAAATATGTTCATTTTGCAGAAAAGGATAGTCAGAAGTATGTTTCAACTTACATACAACACTTCCTATAGAAATTATTTTAGGCAACTTGGCATACTCACTATTTATTGTATATACATTTTGCAGTCTGTATGTTCTGGTAGAAAAATATTAACAATATTTTGAAATGTGGTGATATTAATAAATGCACACTTGCTCTGCAAATAACATCTTTGTACCCTCTCATAGATTAGAGCAGAAAAAAAAGGTCCCTTTATTAGTGGGATTAAATTAAATAACCATCTCCCATAAGCTATATAAGACGCTAGCAATATTGAAAATTCCAATACTGTAATAGTGTGATGGAAATAAATGCATTATTATTATTAAAAAATAGTTATTATTATAACTCTTTTATGCGTACTTTATGAATTAAATTTTTCATAACAAAACGGATTTCTTGAAGTTCTAAAAAAAAATTAGCTGGCAAAAAAAGTAGTATACAACTTCATTTATGATCATAGAAAGTCATTAAAAAGGTTTTTAGACAAATGCATAACGGTGGTAAACAAATTTAACGGACTCAAATAATATGAAAATAATCCAATATTTTCCACTAATTAAGCAAAAGTTCAGCTTCCATTCTATTTAATGTAACACACCAGTCTCACATTCCGTAAACTCTTCCCATTAAGGCTGCGAAAAATATTTACAGAGAAAACACATTCTTCGCGTAGCGTACATAAAAAGAACAATTACCCTCGCTGTTTCTATATATATTCAGACAAATGGTATAATTTCTAATTTGTTTTTGTAAGTCTGGTCCAATAGTGAGTGTAAATAGAGCCTTAGTGGAAACGTTTAAGTTTTGTAAACACGGTGGCTGGCAGCGTTTTAGATCGTGATTCCCATACAGAAATGAGTTTGCTCTTCGTCTGGAAAGTGACTTCGCAAAGGTAACCCTAGGGAACCGGCGAGGATCCTGTCTCTTATATAAACGATTCATATACACAATCTTAAAACCTAATTATTAATTAGAGATGAGATGGTGTTCGTTAAGCAAATTATAATTAATCGTTAGAGTAGTGCCTTCCGAGTTTCCGACGATATTTGACGTTATATTTTGATGAAAGGGGATCAAAGGTTACACAGTTTTATGGAAACGCCTACAGCAAATTAAATTTATCAAGCGTATTGAATGCAGTAACAGTAAAAAGTCGTTTGTAAATTCAAATGTGCACACCTTGCAAGTTAGCCCAGATGACAGAGAAAATTTTATAGTGAAATGTCCAAAAACTTGCAAAATGAATAATTTTTTTTAATGAGTCCGTGAAAGTGTATAGAATAATATCCTGAAAAGTTTACATTCCGCTCGGATGTAGAACATAAAAAAAATTTTTTTCATCCATTTTTTCAAAATTTTGAAATCAAGTCAGGGTGGAAAAAATAAAAAATGCAGGTGGATAGACCACGTGTTTCTGAACACAAAATTTCGGAATAAAATTTATCGCTAAAGCCACGGTATTTCTGGAAAAAAATAGTGAAGTAACTTTGTCACTCTGCGCGGCCAAGCGGTTAATGCATACTATAGACCCTCTAAAAATTCTTAGCAGTTCTAACAAGTAAAATAAAGCTTTTTTCTCTCTCTGATTTCACATTTTTAACATTTTTCTTAGTGAATAGAAGGATAAATAGCGAGTATGGAGGGAAAATATACATACTCTCTCCAAACTTCGTGTATGGCTTCATTGGACCTAGTCTGACAGCATTTTCCTCTATCATTTTTTTTTGTTTTTGCGGCGTTTTCCCGCTAGATTTTCCGAAACATGTCATTTTGACGGCATATAAAAAATGTATAGATACTGTTATTTTTCTAAGTAGAATAGCTTAAAAACGTGAATTGAAACGTGAAAAAATAATTGTCTGACAATAAATGTGGGTCATTGGGCGTGTCCGCTATCTCGAACATGTCGGAAAAACGACTATACGATAATTTATTAATAACCAGCTGATTTTCGCTGTATTAATTTATTAAAACATACAAAAACAAGTTTTCATATTGTCTGACGAAAATTATTTTCCGATTTCCCAGTCTGACGCGTTAAAGTTGTCGGTTTCATGACAGCAAAAAATTTATTCATAACAATTTTTTACAAATCTTTTTGATTTTTAAATAAAATTTATAATACGATTAAAAAATTGTTTGACGGTGAAATAAAGCCTTTTAGCTGGAAATGTTAAATAAAAGGTTTTTCTATGTGGTTGTCAAGCTACGCTTGGATGTTACATTCATATGTATATGTTGAGGCTATATTTATATATAACAAGCTGATTTTTTCAATGTAGCTTAATAAAAATAAATCAAATCCAATTTTTTTAACTGTCTGACAAAAGGTGTTTTCCAGTTTTTCAGTCTGACGCCTGGAAAATACAATTTTTCAATGTTGTAATTTCCTTCAAATTGTCATGATTATCTCATACTAATCATTGAAAAATCATTTTTACAATGTCAAAAATCATAAATAAATTGCATGAACTTCGCGCTTGAAAATATATCGTTTTATACAAGTTCACCTGTGTACATCTGTTTAGTACGCAATCTCTATAATAGAACATGGGAGTGTGGAACGTCTTTCTACACTCCGTATTGTATTCTATAGTAGTAGTATAGTACACGTAGGTAGTAGTAGAGAATTGTAACGGTTTATCTGTTGCACGTGGTATATAAAATAACTTTGAAAAATGGAGTGTTTTTTGTGCAAATCAAAAAATTGTGAAGTATTAAAATTTACACCTCACATTTTAGATAGGTGCATCAAAGTGATGTTGAAACTGACTATGAAACTGACAATGATGATTTATCAACTGATGATGATGATGAGGAAAGCGAAGAAGAATAAGAAAATAATTTTTTATAATAATTATTTTATAATAATTGTTTTATAGTACTTGAAATTATTTTATTTTATACCTTTTTTAAAAGTTTTTTACAATAAAATAAATCGTATAATTTAATAAAGTGCGGACTGAACAAAATTTTTAGGGCGATGCCAGGAAAATTAGTTTTTCAATTTTGGAAATATGTCGTTTTTCTGCTGCAGAAATTCGTTTTTCATGTAATAGGATAATTTTTAGCATCGACCTAAAAATTTTTTTGGTGCATAATGTTTATTTTTTTTTATTCCCTGCATACTTCATATATTTTTGATGCAAAATTGCACACTTAAATTGAATTCAAATATTTACCGAAAATGGATTAATTGTTTTTTCATTTATAAAAGGTACTTTGTTATAACTAATATTGTAAAGTGTTATCTTATAGCTTATTTCAAGACCTTTAATTTGGGCCCTGGATGAAAATTTTCGGACTAGTAGTACCGGAGATATAGCGATTTTAAACGTACTAAAAGACAATTTTTCGCTACTTTTTTCTACAAAAAGTTTTACGTATTTTTCAATATTATCGTACTTAAAACTTGGGTAAGTCGAATTCAGATAGTCTAAAAGAGTTCAAAAAATTCAAAATAAAGATTATAAACTAAGTAAGTTGAAATACCGTATCTTTTTTAACCGTCTTCTCGACTAAACGAAATTTCATTTTTTTATCGCCCTAACTTCGACGGCCGCTATTAGAAAATTATGTTTTTTGTCAGACTCTCGTTATGCCCCACTGTATTTGTCAAACACTTATACCACAAATTAAATACCTATTTTCTGCATATAATTTTCCAATGTCTGAAGGTTATGAATAAATTTTTTGCTGTCATGAAACCGACAACTTTGACGCGTCAGACTGGGAACTCGAAAAATAATTTTCGTCAGACAATATGAAAACTTGTTTTTGTATGTTTTAATAAATTAATACAGCGAAAATCAGCTGGTTATTAATAAATTTTCTTATAGTCGTTTTTCCGACATGTTCGAGATAGCGGACACGCCCAATGACCCACATTTATTGTCAGACAATTATTTTTTCACGTTTCAATTCACGTTTTTAAGCTATTCTACTTGGAAAAATAACAGTATCTATACATTTTTTATATGCCGTCAAAATGACATGTTTCGGAAAATCTAGCGGGAAAACGCCCCAAAAACAAAAAAAAAATGATAGAGGAAAATGCTGTCAGACTAGGTCCAATGAAGCCAAACACGAAGTTTGGAGAGAGTATGTATCAGCAAAATTTTTCTCGACGGGCACCTTAACTAATAATTATGAACGCTTACACAGACACCACACATAGCCGCTGGATCGAAGCAGATCTGCCGCGCCGTAACTCGCATGAATTTTTACCAGCCTTTACTGTATTGTATTTATTACAGGTATACCAATCGACAACGGGGCGAGCGTAGAGGCGACATCAATGTGAATATCAGTCGATATTCCGTTGAAGCAACGTCGAGCGCGGTAAGTACTTGGATGGGGTCCCATCTTGGGAAATACAGCGTTCTCGTCCCACCTTCTAGAGGGTTGTATATCAGTGTATACTCGGAAGTTACGTAATTTCAGACGAGGATTACGTAGTGGATATACCATCCTTCGGAGGGGATGTAAAGCAGGCGGTCCCTTGTCTATTAAATGTTAGGCAAGTAAAAGATCCCTACTCTTCTTAAGAGAAGAGGTTCGGCAAAATTTCCAGGTTGGGGGTAGCTCGTCTCCTGGCGTCGGTGATAGGCCCTGGTAGCGGAAATAGGCCGACGTTAAACAGTTAAAAAAAAATACCAATCGACATGCCAACTCTATCCAATGTATTCCTTAAACATTTCTTAATGTATTGGAAAAGTTCCAGAATTTATATTCAAAACTATAGAGAGTAATAAGGATAAGATCGTGAAAATCGCTATTTCTGATCATGATATTTTCGAAAAAATGCATTCAAGTAAACGAATTTGTGTTTGAACATTAGAAAAGTATACATTTTTTCCGAAATAGTGATATTTTATTTCCAATGGGTCAAGTTATCGGCAAGTTACAGCCTCCACTATATATAGTTATCAAAAAAATCATCAAGCAAGGAAATTAAAATGATTTGAGATGTACTTTTTTTTGAACCCACGTTGCAACAACTTAATAAACCATAATATCATGAAGTTTACTTTTTAACAGTTCTCAATGCAGAAAGAATTTTTTTGAAGGGATTTTATTTTTATCTGTATTTTTACTGCGACGATTGAGTTCGGGCGTGATAATAAATAAAAGTGTATTTTTCCCATCCATATTTTGCTTGTATTGTTTAAAACAAAAAGCATCGGAAAGCTACAATTTCCATCTTTTAAATGAACCGACACTCATATAGATTGAACAAATTCTAAATTAGTGACATGTAATTCAGTGCGTCGGTGTCACAGTCATGCGTATTCAAGCGCGCGCACGCATGGATCTCGCTCCGAGTAATAACGTTACTTCACTATTTTTTTTTCGGGAATACCTTGGCTTTAGCGATAAAATTTGTTAGGACACTTTTTGTTCATAAACACGTGTTTTATTCATCTGTATTTTTTATTTTTCCTACCTTGAATTAATTTCAAAATTTTGAAAAAATGGATGAAATTATTCATTCACTTTTTTTGTTTTGCATCCGAGCGAAATGTCAACTTTTCGGGATATTATTCTATACACTTTCACAAACTCATTAAAAAAAAGTTATTCATTTTGCAAGTTTTTGGATACCTTCAACGAGTTGGTTAATGTCCCTAGTTTCCACAACAAACCATTTGTATTTTAATACGTTAATCAGTCCAAAAAATAAAATAAAATCGAATTGATATAAAATATAAACAAATAAAAAAAAATTATTCGTTTTGTTTTCTATTTTCTATTTGATAATTATGGAAGACAGTAGTTGTTTGCAACAGTTAATAATAATAATCATTAATTCAATAGTGTGTACCTGCTCCTGGTCAGAACTAGCGGACTTAACAGAGAGAATAAAAAATTGTTATATTATGTTATTATGAACCAGCTCTTATATAAGCGGCGCCGGCGTGGCGCAGCACGTCGGCCACGGCAATAAAAAGACTGTTCTAGAGAGTGAATTTTTACGCCTGACCTTATATTCTTCTAGATACATCCCCACCAGAGATATACATGAGCGTTGCAACGACATAACACCACTAGTGGACTACATCAAAGCTACATCATACAAATTAGAGAGCATAATGTACATTTAGACTTTAATTGCTATCTGACACAATTTTCAGTTCTCATTGTTTCCTATCCCTTTCCTATTTTCTTTTTGAAATTTTGTTTTTTCTTACACTAAATTTTTTGGACATAATTATTATAAGTATAAGTATATGTGAACAATAAATTAAGTGGTCCAACATAGCTAGTCGCTCTTGTCGAATTCCATAAAACGGGTTTTTAGGTTAATATTTTTATGCCTTTTAATTATATTACCTACGAAGTTTACATACTATTTTAAATTTGAAGTGTTAAATAAGTTGCTTCCACATCCAGTGGAAGTATAACAAGCTAAAAACGTACTCTTCGCCAATTTACTGAGCTTTTTATATATAATTGTTACACATTCTATAGGATACTCTTCGCAGTTTCCTTGTACATAATGTTAGTTTTTGGACATCCTAAATTTTGTGATACCATCTTTATTGTGAAAAAAATTGAATGAAAAAAAACGACAAGCGACAAAAATTAAGAGAATTTTTTTTTTTAATTAAATGATTAATAACTTTTTTATTTACTGATCGATTTTCTTCAAAAACAATAGGGTTCTTCCTCTAGCTAACACTAACTTACTTTCTAAATTTCAATACAATCGGACTTTTCTTGCTTAAGTTATCGTGCTTACAAGAAACGTGACGGACGGACGGACAGACGGACGGACATTTTTGAAAGTTGTTCAGAATTCGTTCACTAACACAATGATATGAAAATTTTTTCTCTACGAGCGATGTTTACGATTTTAGAAATGTACCGATCAAATACAATATACTCTTCGTTTTTGCAAAGAGTATAATAACGGAAAAACAAATTTGGAAAATTTTTATCGTTCAGATAAGCTTAAAATATTATGAAACGTCGAGATTTTAAGTTTGAGCAAAAAAAATTATGTTTGTCGTTCTGTCTGTAACTTTTTGTGCACACGATTACTTTTGGAACCGCTTAAGAAGTCTTGAAATATGATATAAGTATGTATTTTAATGAGACCTGGAACTAGATTATATTTTGATCTTATTCCGTTTGGGGTAAATAGGTAAATCAAGCAAGTAAGATACTATAAAATTGGTATTTAGTATACCTATATAAGAGAAGCTAAGATCCACTCTGTTATTAAAGGGAGAGAAAAAAATAAAATTGTGATTTAGTGTGTGTACAAGAACCAAAGGCCTCAACATTTTTGTACTTCCCACTCGATGTGGGGTCGACAGTTTCATATATTATATTACTAAATTATATAAATTTTTATTTTAATTGCCTTTTATTTCGCTTTTTTGTAAAAGCGTTTTCTGTATTGTTTTAGTAATCCTTCTCGATCCCGTCTTTCAATTACTACAGCGGTGCTTTGGGCCATAAATGTCTGGCTCCGGACACGGATGTTCGGGTAGGACAGGTGTAGTATTATTAATTGTGAATAAGTTTCTTTTTGACTGAAATGCAAGGGTTGCAGGTTCAAGACACATGGCATGTTGGATGTGTAGTTGGTGTCAAAACATTTAGAATATCTATTATTTACAAAAAAAAAAAACTGCGAGGAGTATTCTATAGAATGTGTAACAATTAAATAAAAAGTTCAACAAAACAACGAAGAGATTAACGCTGACTTTAATTTTTTCTCGTATTCTGTATGGAAAATCCCAGACTAATTTACCAATCGTGTACCAACGGCCAGTCAATTCTCTGGAGTTAGATCTAAATTCTCACTAGAACTTCTATTAATGGTTCTGTGTAATCTACGCAAGGTTGGTATTTGGCTCCCTCAGGAAAACACACACGACCGGCCTGGCGTTTCACTGAAGGAGCCCACAAGGATCTCTCTGTACGAGGATACACGAGACCACCTGACTTATAACTTCTTAATACCATTAACGAGTACTTGAGGAAACTTACTTTCGGTAAATATGACGTCTTGTTGCAGTGGCGTGGAAACAACTTGGTTAAGGCCATAATGTTTTTATGTATACTCTAGAAATTTTAAGTTACCTTTATCCTTTTACTATTGGATATGACAACGTTAAGTAAAATATATTCCATCAAATATTGACCCTGTTTATTTACTTCAGTCATATAACATAAAAAACAATATAGAGTTTGAGTTTATCGAAATTACTACGACTGAACTGAGTGAAGCAATACGCCCAATTCAAAATAAAGCAAGTAAAAATTATTATAAAATAAATATTAAAATCATAAAGTTTGTCATGAGTACACCTATTGGCCCTCTCACTAAACTATTTAACTAGTGCATAAAGGAAGGTACTTTTCCCAGCTGCTTAAACATTTCCAAAATTGTCCCAGTATTCAAGAAAGGTGAGTTAAATGATATGTCTAACTACCGCCCCATATTAATTATACCCATTCTTGGAAAGATATTTGAAAAATTGCTACACACAAGATTAATGTATTATTTTGAAACGAATGACCGCTTTTTCAGTGGGCAGCGTGGTTTCAGATTAAAGAAATCAACGACAGATGCTATAAGTCTACTCTTGAATTACATCACAGATGCATATAAAAATAAAAATTACGCAGGCTGCGCTTTTTTGACCTTTCGAAGGCATTCGACTGTGCTCGACATATTATATTAAAAAATCTGTTAAAAAAAATCCTTGGATTACTGAGCAATTAATTAATGAAGGAGCTTTCCTGAGAGATGTATTCAAATTATATAAGAACACTACCAATGACGAAGTACATGAATTATACAAAACTTTAAAGAAAAATCATAGCACTCATATCAGGCATGCTAAGAGAGCATATTATGATTCTATAATGTTAAATTCGAATAATAAATCCAAAGCGGCTTGGAATATTATAAAATCCAATGACCATTCATTGGTTAAAAAAATGCCATTATCATTGACGAATACGGAAGGTAATATTATAGCAGATTTAAATTGTGCTGCAGAAAGTTAAAGAATATATTTAAAAAAAAATAATCCAAAAGTATTAAGTGGTAATAAGGATATGTTTAATTTTTCGTGTCAGATATGACATCATGAGTAACGACTTTTTTTCAATGGTAAGTATCAAAAGAATTCCTAATACTTTGAGTATTATAAGTACTACTTACAAACATGGTACGGTTTGTAAGCGGTTTCAGGCACTTACTATTGTTTTAATAATTACGATTATACTATTCTTATTGTCAACTTCTGCTGTAGTTTTGAACGTTTTCCTCTGTCAATGAAAAAGTTATTTATTTTCATTCATTTGATTATAACAAAAATTTACAATAAAAAATATATACAATTGTATTCATTAGAACTACAGCAAGCGTCAAAAACCGTTTTAAATGCCGTACCATTGTTGGTTTTTAAATATTTACAATAAACGAAATAAACACATATCTTCCTTTTATTCTGAAACACTTAGTAAAATCCTGATCCAATAGTGAAACTCAGTTTTTTACCAACATTTTTAAGATAGCCACGGATGTATTAAAACAATAATCAAGCGAATAGAATTCACAGTCGGGCGTTGCCCGACTTGTTTTAACATTTGTTTCATGGTGCCACTGATAATATTAAACACACAGTTAATATCTTATTTAGTTTTATTTTTCAAATAGCCATTCAGCAACACCCGACCGCAATTTTCATTCCTTTCATAAACATTTTATTGCAAACGTGATATAGAGTTTAATCAACGTAAAGTTTGGTCCAACCTGAAAGACACACTGTATATTGCAGTTTCGAATTCCTGTACACGTTCGTTTTTTTTATATGCTTAATCGAAAACCTTAGCAATATTTAGGTTTAAAATTATAGTGAAACATAAACAAGGAACTTCACATTCCGTTGATGATCATCCCGTATAGCGGATATGACTCAATTTCTAAAATGTTCCAAATTTAAAATAAAAATTTGAAGAACTTATCGTGTTTACAAGAAACAGTATTTGGTAATTACATAATTCTACGCCACTGCTTTCTTTTAGCAAGTAATTGATCCTAAACCAATGCTCTTGGCAGTAAATGAAGATCTAGCTAATTAAATTTCACCCCTAGAACAACTTTCACTCTTTCAACTACAAAGAGAATAATAAAATGTTATTTGATACTCGATTCCGCACTTGATGGTATATTAGAGTTCAGAAAGGTAATTTTAATGAAAAAATGAAAAAGCCATTTTCAGATTACACACTCATGGACTAGTCATTTCTGTTTTTTTTTAATATATATAAATTATTAAAATCAATTCAATTGATAATAAATATTAATACTTACCGAAGACAGTAAAGTCATTACGTTATTTGTACAGTAGAAAATATTGGAGCCATACCTGTAACAAAACATATTTTGCAAAAACATACAATATAAGTACAACTTAAGCGTTTAATAATTGTCGATATTTTATGTTGACGAGAAATATGACAGTTCTTGGGAAACAGAAGGGATGAGATTTTTCAAATATACTCATATTTTTTAATATGTCTGTTTATATTCTCATGAGGGCGTCACTGTCTACATAAGTCTTCCAGATAACGGCAACTTCTGAAATACCTCAAGGTTGCATAATGGAACCGCTCTTGTCCGTCATATTAATTATTGATTTCTTTTATTCACTAGCTTTAATTAAGTTTAATACTCGCAGATGATAAGTATTTTTGGTCTAGAGTCTTTAAAAAATAATTTTAAAATCCAAATTAACATAAATGAATTAACTCTTGCGCGCCACGAATACTTCTAATTACATTAGGTTATAAATTATGGTTTATCAAAAATATAGAAAATATAATTTCATAGTCTCGAAAGTACCTTGGTTTTGTTGTCAAAACTTGCAAGGATTTATTTTTCTTATACTCCACTCGTCTCTCATTTATGATGAGTAATATCCATATGCAAGCTTAACCTGGTTATGAAATTTAATAACAGCATTGACAATTTACAAAGAACATTTTTGCTATGCAATAAATCATATATATCCTCCAGTTAGAACGTAATATGCCTCTCAGTGATGTTTTTTGAAAATGTCAATGTTATTAAAAGTGTTTGTCTATAAAGGAATACATGTATATAGACAATATAGTAGTTCAGTAGTACAGTATATAGACAATATATGTATATAAACAATATAGACGACAGCTATTATAGTGAGCCTATTTTTGAAAGAGTCTGAGTTCTAGCGATCAAGAGAAGGAGTACATGTTTATGGTCAGCGGAATATAGATGATCAATGTAACCGCCCTCCTAAGGATATTATAAAAATGATGTGGTAAAGCCAAGAGGAACAAGGAGTCCTGGCAGACCGCAATACGATAACTACTGTGAGTGCCCCAGTTGTCTGGTATCCACGGCAACGAAAAGTTAATAGCAAGATAGCAAGAAAGGCATTATCAGCTTCATATATTAGTCCAGACCGTTCCTGGGAGTGTTTGAAACCACTATATGGAGTCAAATAAAAGAATGACACAAGAATCCTGAGATAACTAGGCAAGGCCTCAACATGGAAAACCTTTTTAAAGAACCATGTCCAATCAAGTCTGAAGAGCTGCTATCACTAAGAGGGAATTGGTTCTGCTTAACGACAGCCTCCTAACAGAACGTCATCCCCTAAACTGACACCTATTAGAATAGGAATGTATGAGTAGGACCTAAAATGCAAAAAATTAAAGCCTACCATGTCCTCAGTGAATGTGAGGCTCTGAATCACAGAGGACAAGCTCCATATGAACAACTAAAATTACATCCAGAAGAGTGCAGCATTCAACCAATAATGGAGTTGTACAAGTTAGTACAAGGGTCCAGATTATTGGAATGGGTGCCATTAGGAAGCACCGGATTATAACAATTTTATGCAGATGAGATTAAACATCCTCGTGATGTGTCCCGAACTTGCCATGCGTGATATGCAGATCTGATTTTTTTCATACATAATTGGAAATGGAAATGAAATACTTTACATGTTTTACTTGGAAATTTAATTTTTAATTAATATATACTCGTATTAATTCAAATTCAAATCTTTCTTATTTAACTACCTATGTTTTAGTTTAATACCCTGCGTAATTATGTGCGTTGGATCCGCAACTGATTTTTAGAAATCTTCATATAGTTTTTCACATCCGTTCTGAACCCCGATTACAATGCTGAAACTAACGAGATAATTCTAAAAGGTGATAGTATTAAGTCATATATCAGAAAAAAGTACATCAACGGAGACAGATACATCGGGCAGAGATATAGTAACAAACTAAGGTAAGTAGAGATTTTTTCTTTTTCGTCTATTATAGAACCTCGGTACTCATTCGTCTTTTAATAGGTGTAACGAATCACCATGAGAGTTGAAAGAAACCATTAAACGTTGCAGAAGGCATGCCTGGCGTTATCAGCATTTACATTTTTGCAGTGTCCTTCAGACAAAAGTAAGATCGTCTACAACGGCACTGATCCCGGAAGCATAGTTTGGCGGTTAATATAAAAAAAACCTGAGAATTTGAGGGATTGCATATTATTTCCATACCCACGCAGTGAAGTGAAAGCACAGTAATCGTAAAAAAATTTTTTTTCTGTTCAATTAGGATTAGAATGTCACGAAAAGTCTAGGTTTGAGAAAAAAATCTGTCTGTCGGTCTGTCTGGGTAACTATTTTTGTGCTCACGATTACTCTGGAACGGTTTTTGGTATTGAACTGAAATTTGGTACATGTATTACCACCTCCCACTACCAACTCCACCCCCTCTACCGATGTGCCATATCGTTTCATGGGTTTTTGGGTAGTAGCCCAGTCAATGAACGTTCAATAAGGGGGTCTAGAGAGAAATGCCGAGATCACAATTTTTGACTTGAGAACTGTGTTTATCATACATATGTAAAACAGCATATTACCATAATACCTATTGAAATTGGGCCATACCTGTAATACATGGTGATAACCAGAAGCCTACAAACTCTCATACGTAAAATACGTTTTATTTTAATTTCAGAGCAAAATATTACTAAGCATATACAATACAAGATATACAATTCATTACTGAACCATAGCAGATATGAAAAAAAATAATAGAAACATTATTGTAGAAAATTTAGTCAGCTTTAATTTTGTATATAGCCACTTTTTGAATATGAGGCTCTGGGCTAATCGTTTTCGAGATATGAGCGAAAAACCAAAAACCAGGACCTTCTTCGTGCCCCCCTGCATCCCCCCCACCTCCTACGTTCGGAGACTTTTGGTATGTTACCCTCCTAAATAGTCCAAACACAGCCCTCTTGTGTGATCTCAGCATTTCCCTCTAGAAACCATTCATTAACTGGACTATAGACGATTTCAAATATTATATTATAGAAGTCCCATGAACAATTACTTCCACATATGGGAATGCAAATATAGTTTCAAAATTTTTTTCGTTGTAAAAGACTTAGATGGGAAATCTGGATGTGGAAGTAGAGATTCCTTAGACAGGGTTTTTATTTATGCTACTTAAAAAAAAACAATTTCATTACATTTTAACAGTTTGTCGACGGAAGACGATTTCTCGACAAAATTAAAATCACTGATAAACATCTAATTATTTAATTAGTCCCTCTATTTGTTTAACCCTGATACCAAAACATGTGTTAATTAGTATTAATACCGTTGTTATAGAATTAGCGCGAGCAGACAAACAATCAGTCAAACATATATATGTTTGTGATTCCACGTGCCTTTAGTGTGAAATTTCACTTATCGTCTATCTCGCTTTGTATAAATTGAACTAAATCATTTAGAAAATGATTAGTGGTGTATTACTATACACATCTCATACGGCATAATATCGTGACTAATGATGTGCCTCGGTTGAATAATTAATTAAGATTGATTGTGCTCACAGATCAAATTTAGATAACTATTCAGATATTTTTCTAATGGGGCGTAAGGAGTCAACGTAAATTATGAATTTATTGCAACATAATAATTCATTAATAATTGGTAATTTGATAACAACTGAATTCCATTAATCTGACTGTCATCCTAACGCAGTAACATTATATGTGTTTGATTATTTAACAAATTCTGGTGTTGAGCAACGATTATGCGTTATGAATGAAAGGAGCGTATAACCATGTCCTTTCTCTAAGGCGAATTGTATGAAACATCTATAATGGTTAAAAAAGGCTTGGTTTATTTAAATTTAGTAGGTGTTTTCGCGGTATAAAATAGCGTTTTTATTTTAATATTTTTTAATTTTAATTTTATTTATAAAATGGTTACATTAAATTATGCTGCGATTGAACAAAATATAACAGAATAATCTTTCAATATTTTTCAGTTACTTACATCCTTCTTATATTTCATTCTATGTTCAGTTTCTTAATTAAGTTTTATTTCTATAATCTCCCATTGTATTATTAGTACAGGAAAAGACTGAAAAAAATTACCGTAACTCGAAAACAATTTGTGCAGTCTTTAAAATTTGGTTATAAGTTTAAAATGGGCCAAAGTTCACGAAACAAAAAAGTTTAGGAGTTTTATGGATCCGCGGGAACCTATAAGGGGTAAAAAGTGGTATTTTTAATAAAAAAATCGATTTTTCTCCATTCTCTCGGGAAATATGGCATTTACAAGAAAATAGATCAAATAAAACTTGTTTCTGGCAAAATGGGCTTGCTACCGATAATTTATTTTCATTATTTTTTTATGGCATTCAATAGAATTAGATCATCTAGATAAGCTGTTAAAATTTCAGCTTCATAGGTATATCCAATCCTTAGATATTCAATTTTAAAGATTAGGTTTCAGTACAAAGCGCTTCGCCGATTCGTGACGTCATTTTGCATAAACAAAAATTGAAAAAGTACATTGTTTCTGTCATCACTTCTTTGTTTTTTATGCTAGAGAAATAGAGAACCTTTGAAAGCCTAATTAATAGTCTTTCATTTTTGTTCTTACCGCTTTTGACGTAAGTGCCATAGTTTTTGAGATATTTAACATTTAAACTAAATACTTCGTCTTATAGACGTTCGGACGTCACCTGTATACTTCCAGATCTCCGAAACCATTAATAGTCCACAGTACATCGCCCTTTTTTTTAATGATTAGTAACAGGCTGAATTTTCGTAAGTAGCTTCGTTTCGACGAGACGCCCAACTTTTCTCTCTGCGAAAATTTTCGATAGTGGTAGCTAATAGCAAAAATTATTTTTTCTTCAAGCGTATTAAAATGTTTAAATTATGTCACCAAAAACAGAAGTAGAAGTAGGACATTGTTTTACTAGTAACAAAATGTTAGTACCGAACGCCACCGTAGTGGACATTGTTTTACTAGTAACATAATGTTAGTTCCGAAAGCGCCACCGCAGTGGATATTGTTTTACTAGTAACATAATGTTAATATCGAAAGCCACCGGTGGCGCGCTATCCACTAGCCAGTGCCACTTGTCATATTGTGTCAACATGTAAGACTTGTAGTTTGAATATTCGTACATTTATGATAAATAAATGAATTTTTGCATTTTAATACGCTTGAAGAAAAAATAGTATATATTACACGGAGTAGAACGCCTTTTTTTGTGTTTCGCCCAGTTTGCGGCTTCGGCTTCGCCTCAGCCGCAAATCCTGGGCTCAACACAAAAAAAGAGTGCCTTCTACTCCTAGTAATATAATATACTATTTTCTTCAAGCGTATTAAAATGTTTAAATTATGTCGCCAAAAACAGAAGTAGAAGTAGGACATTGTTTTACTAGTAACAAAATGTTAGTACCGAACGCCACCGTAGTGGACATTGTTTTCCTAGTAACATAATGTTAGTTCCGAAAGCGCCGCCGTAGTAGGTATTGTTTTACTAGTAACATAATGTTAATACCGAAAGCCACCGGTGGCGCGCTATCCACTAGCCACTTGTCATATTGTGTCAACATGTAAGACTGTAGTTTGAATATTTGTACATTTATGATAAATAAATGAATTTTTGCATTTTAATACGCTTGAAGCAAAAATAGTATATATTACACGGAGTAGAACGCCTTTTTTTGTGTTGAGCCCAGGATTTGCAAACTGCGTTCTACTCTTAGTAATATAATATACTATTTTCTATTTCACACGAATTAGACAATTCGACAACCTGTCAAATTATATTAGCAATATATTTTTCATTCGATAAACGTTTGTTAGAGTTTGTTTTTCGATTGCCTTGGTTACGTTTGCGCGAGTTAATTATAATAAGCCCCGTGTTTGTCCACAACAACATAATTTGACAGGTTTTCGAATTGTCTAATTCGTGTGAAATAGAAAAAATAATTTTTGCTATTAGCTACCATTACCGAGAATTTTCGCAGAGAGAAAAGTTGGACGTCTCGTCAAAACGAAGCTACTCACGAAAATTCAGCCTGTTATCATTAAAAAAAAGGGGCGATGCACTGTGGACTATAACTCATCCTCAATTTAGTAGCTTTCTTATTTGTCTATAGCATGTTTCCGCTCAATGTAATACTATTCGAGTTAGTGAGTTATTTGACGAATATTGCTTTTGAAATATCTTTTTTTAAGCTAAAATACCAATTTTCAAGTCGTTATAACTTAAAGACTATCAATTTTTATGAAAAGTTGCGTAGAACGCTTTCTTCTTATAATCTCATTTTATTTCACCTCCAATGATTCTAATTGTTCAATCTCGACTGTCCTCTGATCAGCATCTACAAAGTGACGTCACGCAAAGCTCTGCCCCGTTTTCGCGCGGTCCAACTTTGGTAATTTATTTAAGGGATTAAGGGGCCATCCATAAATTAATGACGTCACGCCAATTTTTGTGATTTTAGACCCCCTCCCTCCCCATTGTTACGATTTGTCACGCGAGTTAGACCCCCCAAAAAAATTACGTCACGCTTATAGAGACCCCCCCCCCCCCCTTAGTTTTTTTCGATTCCGTTATTTATTATTCACGATATTCTTCGCCTCATGGGGGGGGGGGGGGGGTGCTAATAAAAATACAACAAAAAATTTACCGCCTCATGGGCGCAATGCTACTAAAAATCAAAAAAAAAAAAATTACAATATTTTTCTTTTCTTGATTCGTTCACCATTCGTTACGTCACACTGAGTCAGACCCCCTCCCCCCCTGGAGCGTGACGTCATTTATGGGTGGCCCCTAAACGTTCGAATAAAAACCTAAAAATTTGGCAATTGCCTTGAAAAGTGTTCTACTTTCGACTTCTAAAATTAAAAAAAAATGCTGAACGGGCTCATTATCATTAATTTGGTGTTTTTAAATTAATTTTATAGCAATAATTAACCGAAATTTGGGGGAGGTGGGGATGGAATTTAAAGGGACAAAATAAATTGAGCATCTAGGTGATGCTAACGAACAACAGCATTTTTGCAATAAAAATTAATTACTGAGCAATTACAATAACAAAATGCCGACATTTTGTTAACAAAAATGTGAAAACGCAAATTTAAACGCCCTTAACTTCTTTATTTTTTGTGATGTAGATGCAAACAAAAAATCGTTTTAAAAATTGATTAATTATCTTTAATTTTGTTTCTTAGAACTTTTGATGGAAATGTGTGTCACAGTTTCTAAGATATCCAACATTTTATACCAAATACTTCATCCTAAAACGGTCGGATGCCATCTATAAAATTAAATGTCTCCGAGAACAATCAACCCTACACAAAAATATAAACAAAATAAATTTATTCTCAGTTTATATGCTTCATTTTTGATGCCCACCATATTTTCTCTTAAACTAATATTTATTGAGATATTTGCAGAGAAACAAGAATGTTACGTTTTTTCTAAAATCCCTTTACAGTTTAAAATGATTTTTTCTTTCTGAAGCAAGCGCGTAAGCCGATGAAAAAATTTCAGCGTCTAGGTCACCCTATATATTAACGAAAAACAGTATATAACAAAATTGCCACGTTTTTATTAAAGAAAAATGTGAATAAGTACATTATTTCTGTCATAACTTCTTTATTTTTTATGCTAGAAAAACAGGCAAAAATCATTTGAAAGCCTACTTAAGAGATTTTGTTTTGGTTATTACCGTTTTTGGACTAAGTGCCATCGTTTCTGAGATATTTTTAACATTTAAACTAAATACTTCGTCTTATAAACGTTCGGACGAGAACCTTAGACTTCCAGATCTCCGAAACCATTAACTCTACAAAAATTAGAAAAAAAACGAAATTTATCCTTAATTTAGTAGCTTTTATCTCTAGCATGTTTATGCTCAATATAATACCTTTCGAGTTATTTGACGAAAACGTATTTGAAATGCCACTTTTTCAAGCTAAAATCCCAAATTTTCTAATAGTTAATACTTAAATCTATCAATTTATATGAAAAGTTTCATAGAACCTTTTCTTCTTAAAATTTAATTCTCTCTCGGCTCAAATGTTTTTGTTTTTTTCAGGTGCCACCCCCCCATAAATTAGCCCTCGCATACTTCTTATGCATTTACTATTAAGCTGAAAAAAATTAACGAGATCTAATTCATATGATATTATTCCGAAGTTAAAACCTCTAGTATTTCGGTTAATTATTGCTATAAAATTGAATTTAAAAACAACAAATTAAAGATAATTTTGTCAGAAATAACTTTTATTTGAACTACTTTTTTGTAAATGCTATAGTTCCCGAGAAAATAGAGAAAAATCAATTTTTTAATTAAAAATACCCCTTTTCACCCCCCTATAGGTTCCCGCGGATCCGTAAAACTACTAAACTTTTTTGTTTCGTGAACTTTGGCCTATTTTGAACCTATAACCAAAGTCTAAGGTCTACACATTTTTTTTTCGAGTTAAAGTAAACTTTTCCTGTACTATATATGTATAATTTAAATTAAGTCCCAGTAACGTACTTATAGCAATTTAGGGTTAATAAAACGTAACGTATTATTATTATTATTAAAATAATTATTTATAAGAACCACTTTGATAAAATGTCTCTTCAATGGGAAGAGTAAGCGAGGGAAGTAAGAAATAGAATATTCATTTATTTTAATAATGTAAAACAAAATATACCGACATATCATTCAAAAAAGCTACTTACTTATATTAATTTTTTGCATATTTCCCTTGCATTCGAGCATTTATGCTTGTCAAGTAATCAATGAGACCCCCATTTATATTTTTTCTTATGATGACATCTTTATATCTTGACATCTTCCTCAACTAACCGTTGAGTTCGTTCCCTTTGAACATTTATGTCCAATTAGGTTAGAATCACATATTAGCTTAGCAGGGGTGCCATTACAGGAGGGAAATACTTCCCTATTACTTTTATATATCTCTGCACAAGGGACTTACACTTTCCATGTCGTTCATGTGTCTTTTAAGAGTGGGTGTGCCAAGAGCAAAAGCGTTCAGAAGGTAACGGAAGTTGATCTGCATTTTAATTTTTTCTTAAATAATAGTTGTAATTAGTAAATTTAAAAACTAATACATAATAAAATCATGGGTTATCTTCTTGGATCGATATTTTAATAATAGTGTTATAGCTTTGTACCCTGTCACTAGGAATTCCCTCTAAGTTCCATGTGTAAGTAACAGAAAACTAAGTTGGTTAGTTAGTTTGGCAATCGTCTCAGAGATGGCGCGCTCGGTGTCACAATTGAAACGTCGAGAAAAGTGCTGACATCTTCTGGAACACTGTAGAAAAATGTGGAAAGATCCAGAATGAATTACCCAGGAGAATAAACAGAGAGCAATCGTCACACGGACAGTTCAGTTCAGATAGTAAGTTCAGAAAGATAAAAGAAGTAAGCAAAATGAGTGACTAAATTATTGAATTATATATAGTACTCTGTGTAATAGTAGTGGAGTAATTATTTGTTGTAGTTAGTACGTAAGCTAATTTAGTGTTTAGTGTTACTCTAGTGTTATAATGTCCGGATCCAAGATACAGGGTGTTTACGAAAAAGGGTGTAAACACGTAACAATAGGTTAAAGTTAATGTTTTTTTTTAAGTAGTGTTGCACTATAAAATCATCTGTCTTTATTACAATTTTTTTTTTTTGGGGCGGAGGAGAATATTTTTATTAATGACATAAAAAATTATATTTCACGTAAATACCTAATATACTCACATTTGGTTAGAGAAACACTATACATACAGTTATGACTTTTTGTACATCTTCATATGTTTCCGTCAGAAACCTTAGTAAAATTTTGCTCTAAACTAAAGTTGGGGCAAAATACAAAAGCGAGGTAGGGAATGGAATCGAGAGAGAAAGATAAAATCTCGTACCTGCTACCAGTCTATTATTCTGGTACATCAAGGTCCTCTCCAATTACCTGCAGATGTACGTATCATTACTCTGTCTGCGGGTGCAAGTGAGGTATAAACTACATCCTTCTCTGTCTTACGTTTTATTGCCTACTGTGCCTTCGCTTTTTGGCTCAGCTTATATTATAAAACGTAAGACATGAGAGTTTTCACACCTCTGGTGATCACTCAGTATGACGGATATCACCAAATTTTAATAAGGAGTATTCTGCTATTCTGTTTTACATATGTATCAAATCTAACATAAAAGTTTTAAGTCTAACAGAATTTATCGTGTTTACAAGAAAGGATATACACACGCACACATACACGTATGTACGTACGTACGAATTCAGCTTGTCATAAAACGGATTTCTATAAAACATTTCTACAATAATTCTTACATTGTTTGTCTGGTTATAATATATCTGTTTGATTAAATCAACTGTCTAATGTTAGTGAACGAATTCTGAACAACTTTCAAAATGTCCGTCTGTCCGTCCGTCCGTCACGTTTCTTGTAAGTACGATAACTTAAGAAAGAAAAGTCCGATTGTACTGAAATTTGGAAAGTAAGTTGGCGTTAGCTAGAGGAAGAACCCTATTGTTTTTGAAAAAAATCAATCAGTAAATAAAAAAGTTATTAATCATTTAAATTAAAAAAAAAATTCTTGATTTTTGTCACTTGTATTTAAATAAAAATCATGCGAAATGTTATTGTCTATAATTTTTTGTTTATACATTTTACTAATATACATATTTCATAATAATATATTTAATCCGTTGAAATATAATTCTCGAATGATAGACATTACAGACAATTTTTGTAGTAATGTGTGATGGTTCAATGGTTAAAGCATTTGCAATCTAACGGTTGTGTGTTCAAATCCCAGAGCGAGGGTGGTGTTTTTTTTTTAATATTTTTTTTTCACAACAAAGTTGGTATCACAAAATTTAGAATGTCCAAAAACTAACATTATGTACAAGGAAACTGCGAAGAGTATCCTATAGAATGTGTAACAATTATATAAAAAGCTCAGTAAATCGGCGAAGAGTATAATGCTTCCACTAGTTTGATATACTAATAATATTAACTGTGTATTTTACCTCCCATCTTGTCAACGTCGACCAATAGAAGTACAGAAATGCTAATGAAGAAATACGCTAAATATTGATAGGTAACTAACAACTTAATAAACAATCTATGTTTCCATTATAATAAATAATCTAAGTTTCCATTATAAATATCGTAGAAAGGACCTAGATTATACCCTTGAGGAACACAAGATGTATCTGAGTTCTCAACAGACTGGTGGCCAGACTATTCAATATATAGCCTCCTTTTTTGTAACATACAACTTAAGACTTCTAATTAATTGTCTTAAAGGACAGGAGATTATATAAGAAGTATTTACTGACGATTAAATTAATGAGACAAAAATAAATCTTACATTTTTCTTTACTAATAAGAATTTATGTTCAATACAATAATGCAAAAAAATAAAGTTATATATCTTCATAAATCAATAAAAGTAACAAGATTGAATAGATTTTCCAGGAGACACAAAAGAAATTTCATTATGCCATGAAAATATAAAAAATTATAAAAACTTAAACCGACGTTGTTGAACCAAAGCATAAAGTGGCGGCTGTTAGAGAAATAATTACACGGCAATTGTTTAGTTGGTTAGTTTATCTCCTACATACAAGCATACATATTTCTTATTGTTATCTTACGTTAAAAAATCGAGTCTGTAACAAAGAAGCCTTAAATAGTCCGAATACTTCTATATATCTACATGCAACCACGTTGACTGTTCTGACCACCCATATAGTCGTTGGCTTCAGAAGCTTGCACGTCGCTTAAAATCTACTTGTAGTTCAGGAGTTGCTCTCAAAAATACATAACAGAGAAACAACTAAATTCATAGATTCTTTTTAAAATTGGTAGACTTTGTCAGATAACTTCTTTGAGCATACTTCTTTAGAAATCAGCATAACTGAATATGTAGGTTTTACGATTCTTATTGTTAAGAATCTTAAGTTAAGTTGCTCCTAATTGTAAGGCTTTACGGAATCAATATGCATAAAGGCGTACTTTCAAAAATATGTATTATTAGTTGCTCCTACATATAATTTAAAAATTCCATATTTTTTATCGTAGTTACTAATAAAATTACATTGAAAATTTTTTGCTTAAATAGAAATCCTATTAAATTCACCCATTTCTAATCACGTGTGCGGAAACAACCAATCAGAACAACATGATAATCTTCCTATGACAATTATCACTTATGTCATCCAGTCTGATAGTTGAATAATTTAAAATTTATTTTATGACAATGACACAATTCCAATTTGGCATTGCAAATAACGACTTGATAAATATAACAACAGAGAAAAACACGCCAAATAAAAAAGTACATCTGAAATACATTTATGAACTTTTGAAATAGTTTTGAATAAAGAAATAAAATAAATTGCAAAAAAATTTCTATGCGAATACCCCTCGAACGTTGATAAATAGCTCATAAATTTATCTCAATTTCCTCAAGCACGTTGCTTTTAGG
This sequence comes from Rutpela maculata, assembly GCA_936432065.2. Lineage (NCBI taxonomy): Eukaryota > Metazoa > Arthropoda > Insecta > Coleoptera > Cerambycidae > Rutpela > Rutpela maculata. The sequence continues at coordinate 146,568,436 of OW386291.2, read as the reverse complement.
TAATATCCCTCCGCCTATGGCTTGGGATATTATCAAGCAATGTGCTTTCGGAAACTGTGATAAAATTATTTCATGCACCTGAAGTTTCGAACGTTCACTTGAACAAATTTCATATGAAAAAGAAAAATTAATAAAAACCACACTTCGATTTAGGTGCCAAAACTTAAGTATCGTGGATATTATTGTCAGTAAATGGGGCAATGAAGTGTTTACGCCTAAATCGATGTGTGGTTTTTATTAACTTTTCTCTTTCATCTAAAATTCGTTCAAGTGAACTTTCGAAACTTCAGGTACATATTATTTCGTATCGTCAACATCCTTGGGATATTATAGTAAAAAATTTCACACCTATATTTTACATCCAATAGAAGGCTTTGGTCTGTTATTATTTTCATAGCAATTAACAAACTTCTCGTCAAGTATTCACCTAATATTTTACTGGATATTCTTGTGTTATCTAATAATATGTTATGGTGATCATTTTTGGCTGTTGTATATTATTATTTAAAATTCCACATCCATATTTTCTACCCAAGTCTCTTACAACGAAATAAATGTTGATGCTATATATGCACTCCACTATGTGGAAATAATTGTTTATGAAACTTTAATAATATAATACTTGAAATCGTCAAAAACCCCTAAAATGATTTTCACATTGGTAGTAGAGGTGGCGATTGCCAAAAAAAAAAAAAATGAGGTCCTTGGTTCTTGTACACACACGAAATCACTATTTTATGTTTATATGTCAGGAAGAGGGTGGTAATGGGGTGACAGTTAAGGACGACTGATGCCAAAAAAAATTTTGAGACCTTGGCTTTAACATTGACAATTTCTTTCGCTCAAACTTAAAATCTCGACATTTCATGACATATTAAGTCTATCTGGACAAAAAAAAACATTTCCTTTCACCACTTCTATACCTTCACTTATGTAGACGTGGAAGTAGTCAGGGCCGTGGAGAGAAGATACGGGCCCGGTAGGGAAAAAAATTTTGATAAGCGGGGAGCAGAAATCTAAATTTTTAAAAAAAATAAAATGGAAGAGCGGGTGTACTACTGTACCACCGAACTTCGCCCTTTCATTTGTGTTTATTTAATTTTTTTCTTGTTTATTGTATTTTAATTTGTATACACAATGAATAAAGGCATTTATTATTATTATTATTACTATTGTAAATATGCTAAGAAAAAATTATAATACAAATTTTCAACATTTCAAAACCAGGTCCCTAAACAAGCCCCAGGCCCGGGGGGGGGGAATCACCCTCGTACCCCCCTGTCGACAGGCCTGGAAGTAGTACCAAATGAAAAGTAAATGTACTGATTTAAAGTTTCTATTAACAATAAATTAAATAACACATCTTTAATTTACCACTTATCAATTCATCACTTGTTCTTATTGAAAAAGTATTTTCCCTTTTACACATTTTTTTCCAAGGCCTACTTAGCTTTTTACTAAAACATAAAATGGCTCTAGTTTTAAGATTACCTGTATAAATTGTAAACAGCAGCAGGCTAAGGATGCACCCTTCAGATATACAGGATTTTAAAGCTAATCACTTTAATGTATATATTATTTGAGCCAGTGGCGGCTCGTCAGAGGAGGCAGGGGAGGCTGAGCCTCCTCTAGCAGCATAGCCAGGGGTGGTGAGGAAATGTGCAAATTGTAATCATATTACAAGTTAATTGTCTTTTAAATATCAAGCCTCCTCTGCACACACTGATTTGAACACACACTTTGCTCGCGATTGAGATGCAAACTATACTTTTAACAAATCATAACAGACGAAAGTGAGGATGATAACGATATCATAAATGAAGCAATAGAGGAAGAAGACTTGGAAGAAATATTCGATGTATCGGGAGACAGCGATAGTGAATCTGAAAGCGAATGAATACTTACGTTTTATATAATTTATATAAAAACAATATTTGCAAATTTTTTTTTTATAAACGGACGCCATTTTGAAAGTACAGCCAGTTTCGTTTTTTGAGACATGTTTAAAATTATTCCTTAGGCTTTAATATTTATGAAAAACATTGTCACCAAGGATCGGGGGGGCACGTACAGTTAGGGTGGCTCCCGTAGTATTTCTAGTTTACTTTTAACACGTGAATAGTAAGTCTGTTCAGCAAGTTACTGACTTAAGTACTCATCTAGATTTGTATTTAAATTGGAAATCACATGTCTCTTATAGCATACGACGCTGTCAGAATTTTTTGTTATTAAACTACATATAGAATTATACTTTCGGGTAATTAATTCCACGTCTTTAAATATAATTTTTATATTGTTAAAATTATATTGCCAAGAATAATTTTTTCTTTAAAACATTATCGCAAAATATAAAATTAAGCAAACAGAGTTTTGTTGTCTTATTTTTGATACTGATTATGCTGTTTATAAATTCCATTTTACATGGTATTTATCTTACACGAGGGAAGTACATACCAGCTGAGCTCTTTGGAACGTACAAAGGTATTAAGCACATCGTCGAATACCATATAATCTTCCTTACATAAATTATTATTAGTCAGTTTTATGTAAATAATATGTGTCTTACAGCATATAATAAGCGTTATTGCATAATTGCTTGTCTTGTGGAAAATCTTTGTGTAGTGCAAGTTCAAAATTCCAATAATTTAATATTCAGACTTATATATTAAATTGCTATTTCTATCCCACATACCCATAACTTATTATGTTATTATATTGCAGCTAAAATATAACTGTTTCATGTATTTCATTAGTTTCTTTATCTCGACATATGGAGAATACGGCATTTCTGGAGACATAATAGTAAAATATATTTAGATTTTTAGATGATAAAATGTTATGTCTTTTTAAGTATTATTTATTATACTACAGAAAATAGATAAGTAGATATAAAATACAGAAAAAAAATTAAAAAACAATTGAACCACCTTCATACAAGACCGTTAAAAATTAAGAAATAAAATGTCATAGTCGGCCACTTTATTGAACCTTATTACCTAATATCGATATTGAAGTAGGTTAAAAAATCGGCAAAGGAGGTGGAGGTGGTGGTAGTGTGGGTGAACGAAGTAAAAAAAAATGAGGCCTCTGGTTTTTGCATACATACTAAATCACAATTTTATTTTTTTAACCCCCTTTAATAATGGGGGTGGAACTAGAGGTGGCTAATGCCTGACCTTAGCTTCTCTTATATGTACTAAATTTCAATTTTATAGACTCTTACTTGCTTGATTTGCCTATTTACCCTCATTTACCCAAATTTTTCCCCCAATCGGCCAATCCTTTATCGGAATAAGGTCAAAATATAATCTAGTTCCAGATCTCGTTAAAATACACGCGTGTACCAAATTTCAAGCCAATATCTTAAACGGTTCCAGAGTAATCATGCGTACAAAAAAAGTTAGAGACAGACCGAAAGTTTTTTCGCTCGAATTTAAAATCTCGACGTGTCATGACATTCTAAGCCTATTTGAAAATAAAAAACCGCTGCCCAAGGAATCACTACTTCCACATTCAGATCTTCTATCCAAGTCACTCACAACGAAAAAATTTTGTATGTGGAAATAATTGTTTAAGGAACTTTAATGATACCATAAAACGATACCCCACATCGGTAGTAGGGTGGGGGTGGTCATAGGGGGTGGTAGTGGGATGAAGTAAAAAAATATTTTGAGATTTCTGGTTCTTGTACACACACTAAATCACATTTTTTTTCCATCCCCTTTAATAATGGGGTGGGGGTGGTAATGGGGGTGGCTAATGCCAATTTTTTTTTGAGACCTTAGCTTCTCTGGTATATACTAAATACCAATTAATTGTTTAAGGAACTTTAATGATACCATAAAACGATACCCCACATCGGTAGTAGGGTGGGGGTGGTCATAGGGGGTGGTAGTGGGATGAAGTAAAAAAATATTTTGAGATTTCTGGTTCTTGTACACACACTAAATCACATTTTTTTTCCATCCCCTTTAATAATGGGGTGGGGGTGGTAATGGGGGTGGCTAATGCCAATTTTTTTTTGAGACCTTAGCTTCTCTGGTATATACTAAATACCAATTTTATGGACTCTTACCGGCTTGATTTACCTATTTACCCCAATTTACCCCCCAACCCCTCGACGGAACAAGATGAAAATATAATCTAGTTCTATATCTCGTTAAATTACATACGTATACCAAATTTCAAGTCAATATCTCAAACGGTTCCAGAATAAACGTGCGCACAAACAAAATTACAGACAGACCGACAGACAGAAATTTTTTTTTCGCTCAAACTTAAAATCTCGACGTTTCATGACATTCTAAGCCTATCTGAACGATACAAATTTTTTAAAAAAATTTTTGTCGTTACCATACACTGGATATGGAAGTAAAATTAAAATTTTTTTTTTTGCGTTACTATACTTCCACTGGATGTGGAAGTAACACACAGTAAAATATCCTTCGTTGTGACCTTTCTAAGTTTTGACATTAGGCTCGTGAGAGAATCTTGAAATCACTATGTATCAAAGTTCATGTAAATCTGCAAAAATATTACTACTGCAGCCATATTGGATTCGCCATTTTGAATTTTTAACTTTTGGCATTATATTCGTTATCAGCTACTTCTAAAATACTTAACTACCAATTCTAATGCAATTCTGACGGAATTAGAATTCTTTATCAACAAAATTAAATTTAATAAAATTAAATTATCACCACCGCTGAGTCAATCCCGAGTAATGTTCGCACAAATATAAAAAAAAATTGAGAACCTCCCTTTTTAAATTTTATTAAGTCGGATAAAAATAGTACTCAATTCATTTAAGTTACACTAGGCTGATGAGGAACAATTACTTCGAAATATTGGTTTCTGTATTTTTGTTATTAATGATCAAAGACAGTGTATGAAGTTTTTTTTAATCATGGGATATAAATCGCTGTTTTTATAAGTTGAAAATTCCACAAAAATGTTATTAAAAAATCAATTTTATTTCTAGAAGTTAAGAAAATATATTTATAAATTTACCATGCGACATCGTTAGTTAGTTGGTTTGAACAATGGTTGATGTTAAATGTCACTGGAAGGTCTTATTGGAAGTGAATCAGATGCCATGCCAACTCTGCCTTATAATAGTCGGAGAGCAGCCAATCTGTAGGAAGCATTTTAAAAGTAGTCTATACAACTCGCGAACACCCACCTAAAAAACAGATGATATTATGTAAAATGACCTTCTGGATTTGATTTTTGAGTTCGCCCGTTAATTTGAGATTGCCAAATCGGTCAATTCGCAAATTTTTTGAAAAATTTTAAAATTATGTGTTAATTTTTGTTTTGCACATAACACATCATATCTTTTTTATTTTAATTCCGATTTAGACCAATATTTTACACATTATCCCTCCAATATTCTTGGACAGGCTGACGGCAAAGAATATAGTGTAACTAATAATATAGTGCCTAAAAAAATATAGTTACCCTCTATTGTCGCGGTATTTTAAAATTTGCATTGAAAAATACCCGATCGAGGTAACTTTTTTAATTTTAAAGAGAGAGTTATAGTATAAACGAGAAAAATGTTCCATGTACTTTAAACAAACTTTTTTATAAAGAGATTTTTTTGAAATTCGGCTCATGTAACGAGATGACGCTGTTGAATGCGGCCGCGCAACTCGTCCGCATTAATTTAAAGCATAACTTCTGTTAACGTCGTCCATCTGTGGTGTCGTTTAGGCGATCAAGTGAGTCTACGGATTATTTAGTTTCTATTTGCAATTAAATGTTATAAAAGTATGTAGATAATCTCGAAACATACACATTAAAAAATATATTTTCATTAATTATAACAGCAAGTGGGTACTAAAGATTACATTTTCCTTCGCATAAACAACTTATGTTACATTGCACGTTTGCTTTGCTACACTTGCAGCTTGTAGTACAGTTATATAATTTACATTTACAAAATGGAGTTAACTCAATAAAATTGGGTTTTGGGCTTTTTGAAATCATCTTTGGAAATAAGATTTCCTCCTTTAGGTACCATCCAAAATCTAAAACATTTGGAATTCTGGGCTTACTTTGGTAGGCTGTCTTGTAAATAGCACATTGCAGAAATACCCTTTTTACTTGTATTCTCTGTACTAGGATTTACAATTTCTGATTTTCTTTTATAAGCAGTTCGGGTATACGATCTTCTACATTGTGCATGGTAAACTGGATTTAGTGATAAAAATAAATTTTTCTGTTCAAAATATAGTTTTAGAGCCACAGAAATGTCATCGGATTTTGTATTTGATCGGTACATTTCCAAAACCGTAAATATCGCTCGCAGACAAAAAATTTTGATACCATTGTGTTAGTGAACGAATTCTGAACAATTTTCAAAATGGTCGTTTGTCTGTCCGTCCGTCACGTTTCTTGTAAGCACGATAACTGAAGAAAGAAAATTCCGATTGTACTGAAATTTGGACAGTAAATTAGTGTTTGCTAGAGGAAGAACCCTATTTGAACAAAATCGATCGATAAATAAAAATGTTATTACTTAATGATTTAAATATGAAAAAAAATTTTTTTAACTTTTATGTTTTTGTAATTGAATAGAAATCTGGTGAAATGATATTTCATTTTAATATCTAAATATTTATATAGTTTACAAATATACATTTCATAATGTAATATACAACCGTGAAAATATGATTTTAGCTCGTGTCTTATAATGTAAAAATTTGCATTTTTTTACGTGTAAGGTGGTGGTGTAGTTCTTTTGACTCGGAATCGAAACCCAAATGGGGTTTGGTATAGTTTTTTTACCAAGTCTTTTACCAACTAAGATCGTACTATAAAATTAAAAATGTCTAAAAGTAACATTATTTTCAAAAAACTGTGAAAAGTATCCTATTGAATGTATAACAATTATATAGAAATCCAGTGAACAGGCGAAGAGTACGTTTTTAGCTTGTTTCCTTTGATTTCCTATCCGAGTAATTATAATTTATTGCCAAACTATGTGTTTATAACGCACTAAATATAAGGACTGAGACAAAAAGCACTTTCAACTTAACATAAATGGATACTGGAAAATAATAATCACCCGGCACGTGTCTGCGTTTAGCTCTAGATGCGATTGCGGCCGATTCGTAGTAGCGCGCATTCGTTCGGACGCTGAAACAATCAATAAATATTTCGATAAGGGAGCAAAATTTCAAAAAAAACTTCTTATAAAAGATTTTATTTAGTTCATTCGGAACATTTTCTTCGGTTATAGTAGGCACCTAACTTTAAAAATAAAAAAGATACCTCGATTGGACATTTTAATTTGCAAATTTTGAAGATTTTGCGTCAAAGAAAAGTTTTTATTTTTTTTTGCCAACTAATTATTTTTTAGGTAAAGTTTTTTACTTTCAACATATCAAAGAATAGTTAGAGAATATTATGTAAAAAAATTAAAAAATTCTGAAGTAAAATAAAAAATATATGACGTGTTATATGAAAAACAAAAAATAAAACATAATTTTTATTTTTTTTTAGAAAATTGCCAATTTGGTCATTTTGGCAATCTCAAATCAATGGGCGAATTCAAAAATCAAATTTAGCAGGTTATTTTACATCAGATTACCTATTTTTTAGGTGGGTGTTCGCGAGTTGTATAGAAGGTGTCGAATTCAGAGGGTCTGGTCTTCCACTATAAGGTAGAATTGGCATGTAATGTGTTTCAACTTGCCAGTCATTTTTTTTAGATACCCAAAAAAGTGGTAATCTAATTGTAATGGTAAATTGTTCAATATTAATATTGACAGGTTCGCGATCTTTTGACATTTTAATTTAAAAAATAATAATAAAATCTAATTATCTAATAATAGATATTCAAATAAGACAAGAGATAAATCAAAATAACGTAGCTACTCACTAAACAAATATTTTTGAATATATAGATTATCTAGTGGGGGTGACTGATGCAAAAAAAAAATGTTTGAGATCTTTTACTCTTGTACACACATTACATCACAATTTTATTTTTTTACCCGATATAATAGGGGGGTGATAGTGGGGGTGGCTGGTGCCTAAATAATTTTGAGATCTTGGCTTCTTATGCATACACTAAATTCCAATATTGTGGACTCTTACCTGCTTGATTTTGTCTATTTACCCCCATTTACTCCGAACCCTTTCACCGGAATAAGATCAAAATATAATCCAGTTCCAGATCTCGTTGTAATACACAGGTGTGCCAAATTTCCAGCCAATATCATAAACCATTCCAGAGTAATCGCGCACACAAAAAAAAGAGTTACGAACAGACCGTATTTTGGGATCCACATCAAAATTTTTTCGCTCAAACTTAAAATCTCGACGTTGACATTATAAGCCTGTTTGAGCAAGAAAAAAATCATTTTTTTTGCAATTACTATATTTCCATTCCACTACGTGGATGTGGAAGTAAAAGTATAACAAATCGGCGAAGTGTATAATGTTTACTACATGTTTCATCTTAATTCAACAGTACTGACACCGCTTTAAATGAATATTCCTATAAGTAGTGTTTGTATTTCTTGAGGTTTATGTTCGTAATAATTTTTTTCTACGATTCGACTGTTAAAAAAACTTTTTTTCATTTTTTGTGCGTAAAACCCAATCAATAGGTGCTTTTTCTGGGCAAAAATAGCGTAAGCCAATTTTCTTTTTCTTACGAGTATTTTGGCAAGTTGGCGGGGTTGGAGTTAACCGCCATATTTGCTAAAAATCAAACGCAAACATCTAGAAAACCATTGATGCTACGACAAAAATAGTAAGACCAGAAAAAATATTGTATGAATTCATGCATAATGTGCCATTTTTTCACTAAAACTTCCAATTCGTGAAAGAAAGTACCACTTTATGCACTGTTGCATAAATTACCACTTGAAAATTCAAACGAATGTCATTTACAATTTTAAACTCAGACAATATAAAATAATAACAATAACTTAACTTCACTACATAATTTGTTTTATTCACAATATTAAAATAACTCAATGACATATTCCTGCATATCTTGTCTAAATAAAGTGTTTAAATATTAACAAAAAAAGAAAAAAAAACTGTAGTATTTATTTTGGTGTATCTTTTTAAATATTTTACTGCCATGCCATTCAAATTTATGGACTTTATTTCAGCAAACATTTAATGTACATGCATCAATGTCAGCGCTATTTAAACGATAAACAGTAAAACAGAATATTATTGTAATACAATATTTCTCCACTGTTCAGAATATGATTTAAGAGTTTTTCTACGAACTGTTATTTGTGAAAGTAAAATTTCCAATAGGTCCATGAATTTGGAACTACTGTCTTTTTTCTTGGCCTTGCTAGCAAATAAAGGTGTATTAGTCATAATTGTGAATGAATGACGTTCTATTTTCCACGTATGCATTCTTTTATTGGAAAAAATATCCATATTTCAAAGAAAGATTTTGTCGTATGTAATATCACTAGTGCCTGAATTTTATTTGTAAAATTTTTTCGAAAGCATTATTCAATGATAATATAAAGAGTGTAAATTGACATTTTATTATCTGATTAAATCCCAAACGCTTTAGCGGGAGGGATTTAATCTTTGATAATAAACTGCCAATTCACACGAGTTATATTACCTTTTGGCAACTTAGCTTGAGAAAAAATTTATAGATAAAATTTAAAAGTACGAGTGGTATTTGGGGAGAATATTTCACAAATAATTAGTACATCTTCAATATTATGTTTTGTAATTAATTGCCTTCAGAAGTTCTCTTGTCACTTTTTAGAGTTACTGACCTTTATTTTCAATTTCATCTTTTGCATCACATAAAAATGCATTTCCAAAGCGACTAATCTAATAAAAAACAAAGTAGATGTAAAATGATGTAATGACAATGACAATCAAGAAAAACAATATACGTTAAACCATAGATATTTTAACTTATAGACTGATCTTCACTGTAAAGAGTTCTCTGGCACGCTTCGACCAATCACACTACGAGTAAAGCCAGACAATATTGCATTTTACCAATTTCTCGGTTTTACGTTCTAAGGTTGTCGACATCAAATGAAATGGTACCGCCATCTAGTAACGCTAGCTTAACTTAACTGTGTAAACAGTGAATTTTTCAAGAATTATTATATTAAAGTGTTTATTAATATATATTTAATCCTTATTTTTAATTTAAGGAGTATAATAATTAAGTTAAAGAATCCTGTTTGACAAGAAATGTATTTCTATTTATTGAAAATATTGCCATATTTTTTAGAACAGAAGAAATTTTGGTTGTGCATTTTTGGCCCTCATACGACTCCGTGTTGAGAAATCGTGAAAATTTTGTAGGAGGAAAAATACAAAATATCAGTTTTGTTCACACCTTTAGTTTAAAAAATTGAACTCTTCGGCCAAAACGATCTTTTAGTATTCTTTGCACTTTGTAAGAATGACAATCTTCATTTTTCGGTACTCTAAAAATAGTGGTATGATGCGTATCATTACCTGAATTTACTTGCATTGGCTAATCCAATTTCTTGTCTAATAACTTTTAAGTTGTCTTGATGGTTCTTGGGTTCCGTAATTAAAAGTGGAAAACAAGTAGGATAACTTCGCTTGTCTATTTGTCCCCTCACCTGTCTATCACAGCGATTTATCTCCGAAACTATTACAGCTAGAAACATGAAATTTTTCAGCTAGTTAAAGTGTTTCGGAAGGTAGCTTATGAGCTGAAGTCTCAAAATTATTTACTGGCACTTTTTTTGTATATTATTGTATATTCATTAGATTCATTAACGTGTTGATTTATAGTTTGAAATTGATATGAATTATTATAGTATCACAAGCATGTAATGAATTCTCCCAACCAGTCAAAAAATATAAAAGTATCGTTTAGTAACACAGTGCTTTATTCAAATTTCAATCGACAAACATTTTCAGCTCATTACGGGAGCTACGAAATCGCCACTCAACTTAATCATCACTGCGCTGAGAGGTTGAAAATGAAGCACATTTAAAAATATTTTATTGCATATAATAAATGATCATTACCAAACACAATCTCGGTAGCAATTTAAAGTATAAATTTACGATAACGACTCCAGAGAAGATTTATAGTAATTACGCATGCGCAGGAAATGTAGTGGCAGCTAAATGCGCTCATTTATGCAATTGGGAATTGTTTTGCGAAATCAGCACGAAACTACTACTAATATTTCCAGAGTTATTAAAGTTTGAGTAATGGCTCTGTACCGACTTACGGTATTGATTTATTGTTGGAAGGAAATTGATCATCAATTTTGTATTGAGTATGAAGCACGGGGCGTGCAATTGAATAAAAATAATGCTTAACGATATATTGTCTCGAGAATAGAGAGAAGCTTGTGAGTTGATTGGTAGTAAAATTCCCGTATAAAACCCAGTTATGTACTGAAATAGACAGAAAGAGTAAAGGAAAGTCGATCGGGGAAAATTAATAGTCTAGAATGCTTATGTAAACAGTATCGACAACGATACATTTTATTTGTGAACTGCATAGAAGATGAAATAAGCAATCGTACCTTAGGCGTTTACCTCAAAAAACTTGCAAAATTAATAATTTTTTTTTAAGTAGTTCGTGAAAGTGTGTAGAATAATATACTGAAAAGTAAGTGAAAAAAAAATGTTTTCATTCACTTTTTCAAAATGTTGAAATCAAGTCAAGGTCGGAAAAAATAATAAATACAGATGGATAGAGCACGTGTCTATGTCTTAACAAAATTTTTCGCTAAAGCCTCGGTATTCCCGGAAAAAAATACTCAAGTAACGTTATTACTCGGAGCGAGATCCATGTGCGCGCTTGAATACGCATGACTGTGACACCGACGCACTGAATTGCATGTCACTAAATCAGAATTTGTCCAATCTATATGAGTGTTGGTTCATTTAAAAGATGGAAATTGTAGCTTTCCGATGCTTTTTTGTTTTAAACAATACAAGCAAAGGATGGATGGAAAAAATTTACATATAAATATTAAAGCCCTTCAAAAAATTCTTTCTTCATTGAGAATTGTGAAAAATTATGTACACTTCATGATTATTATGGTTTATTAAGTTGTAGTAACGTGGATTCAAAAAAAAAAACCGCTGCCCAAGGAATCACTACTTCCACATCCAGATTCTCTATCCAAGTCACTCACAACGAAAAAACTTTGTATGTGAAAATAATTGTTTATGGAACTTTAATAATATAATATTTGAAATCTTCTACCCCAAAAACCCATAAAACGATACCCCACATCGGTAGTGGGGTGGGGGTGGTGATAGGGGGGTGGTAGTGGGGTGGGGGTGGTGATAGGGGGGTGGTAGTGGGGGGTGGATGAAGTAAAAAAATATTTTGAGGTTTCTGGTTCCTGTACATACACTAAATCACAATTTTTTTTCGTCCCCTTTAATAAGGGGGTGGGGGTGGTAATGGGGGTGGCTAATGCCAAAATTTTTTTTTGAGACCTTAGCTTCTCTTGTATATACTAAATACCAATTTCGTGGACTCTTACCTGCTTGATTTACCCATTTACCCCAAATTTACCCCAATTTACACCCCAACCCTTCGACAGAACAAGATGAAAATATAATCTAGTTCTAGATCTCGTTCATACGTACATACGTGTACCAAATTTCAAGTCAATATCTTAAACGGTTCCAGAGTAAACGTGCGCACAAAAAAAAGTTACAGACAGACAGACAGACCGACAGACAGACCGACAGACAGACCGACAGACAGACAGAAATTTTTTTTCGCTCAAACTTAAAATCTCGACGTTTCATGACATTTTAAGCCTATTTGGACAATAAAAATTTTTAAAAATTTTTTTGTCGTTACTATAGTTCCACTGGACGTGGAAGTAATACATCTCAAATCATTTTAATTCCCTTGCTTGATGATTTTTTTGATAAATATATATATTGGAGGCCGTAACTTGCCGAGAATTTGACCCATTGGAAAAAATAAAATACCACTACTTCGGAAAAAAATGTATACTTTTCGAATGTTCAAACACAAATTCGTTTACTTGTATGCATTTTTTCGAAAATATGATCAATCCCCTCATGATCAGAAATAGCGATTTTCACGATCTTATCCTTATAACTCTCTATATAGTCTATTGTCTATGTAATGTAGAAAGAAACTAAAACGTTAAAGGGTTTTTATTGTTTCCTATGTTCAATTGTCCCCAAAGGGGCGAGCGTACAGGCGATTTCAATGTGAATATCAGTCGATATTCCTTTGAAGCAACGTCGAGCGCGGTTAGTACTTGGATGGGGTCCCATCTTGGGAAATACAGCGTTCTCGTCCCACCTTCTAGCGGCTTGTATATCAGTGTATACGTGGAAGTTACGTAATTTCAGACGAGGATTACGTAGTGGATATACCATCCTTCGGAGGGGATGTAAAGCAGGCGGTCCCTTGTCTATTAAATGTTAGGCAAGTAAAAGATCCCTACTCTTCTTAAGGGAAGAGGTTCGGCAAAATTTCCAGGTTGGGGGTAGCTCGTCTCCTGGCGTCGGTGATAGGCCCTGGTAGGTGGAAATAGGCCGACGTTAAATAGTAAAAAAAAAAATGTCCCCAAAATATGAGAAAACCGCGGAGTGCTACCATTTAAATGGGTGCGTTTTTGAGAGATCGAAGTAAAAAGGTTCACTTTTCACATTTTTTAGTTTTGCTCGAAAACTGCATTTTTCCTATAAACACGTCAATAGAAAAGTTGTAGTGAATTAAATTTCCAATACTTTTACCAGCCACCATTTCAACGGGCGTAAAGTCAGCTTTCACTTTAATATAATAATGTCCATACCTAAATTCACTCAGGGTCAATTGAACATAAGAACGTTTCAGTTCTTTTCAACCCTCTTTTTTTTGGACATAGACGATAATAGCCTAATAGTTTTGAATATAAATTCAGGAACTTTTCCAATACATTAACAAATGTATAAGGAATACATTGGATATAGTTGAAATCTGGTTAGGTGTACCTGTAATAAATAAAATACACTAAAGGCAGGTGAAAATTCATGCAAGTGACGGCGCGGCAGATCTGCTTCGATCCAGCGGCTATGTGCGGTGTCTGTTATGCGTTCATAATTATATATTTTCCCTCCATACTCACTATTTATTCTCCTATTCATTAAGAAAAATGTTAAAAATTTGTAACCAGGAAGAGAAAAAAGCTCTATTTTACTTGTTAGAACTGCTAGGAATTTTTAGACCTTCCATAGTATGCATTTAACCGTGCGCTTGGCCGCGCAGAGTGACAAAGTTACTTCACTATTTTTTTCCAGGAATACCGTGGCTTTAGCGATAAATTTTATTACGACATTTCCGTGCACCCCCCGTTCCTTGGGAACAATGTTTTTCATAAAGATTAAAACCTAAGGAATAATTTAAGACATGTCCCCCAAAAAAAATTGGCTGCACTTCAAAATGCCGTCCATTTAAAAAAATTATTTGCAAATATTGCTTTGGTCATTTAACACAAAACTAAAAAAGATAAAGAAAAACTTTCTGCACAAAACACAAAGTGCATAAAATTTTCTACGATTTTGTTCCTATACAATATTTGGATAGGAGTTACCATTTCCCAGATACTATTGTTACCGTTTTCGAGATAAATGTCTGCGAATTATAAATTATTATTATTATTATTAATTTTTTTCAGTTTATGTTATTTTTTGATATGTTAATAATATAAAGATATATTATACGCCTTACAATAATTGTCACAGTTATTTCCTCTAAGTGATTTACTGATATATGAATTTCCATGTTTTCTTAATTTTGGACTCACTTATCTGGAAAATGGTAACTCCTATCAAAATATTGTATAGGAACAAAATTGTAGAAAATTCTATGCACGTTGTTTTTTGTAAAAAGTTTTTGTCCATAAATAACACTGGCAACAGTTTTTTTTTAATATAGGGCCGCCATTTTGAAAGTGTAGCCCGGTTTTTTTTTTAGGACATATCTTAAATTGTTCCTTAGGCTTTAATCTTTATGAAAAACATTGTCCCCAAGGATCAGGAGGGGGGGTGCACGTACAGCTAGGGAGGGCTCCCCAACTAAATGTAAACTTTTCAGGATATTATTCTATACACTTCCACGAACTCATTAAAAAAAAAATTATTCATTTTCCAAGTTTTTGGAGATTTCACTATAAAATTTTCTCTGTCGTCTGGGCTATACAGTTTTCTTTAAGTTGCTGTCGAATCTATAATTCAGTCCTGTATCTGTATGATTACCTAGTCGAAAAACTCTCACATTGAGGTTCCGGGTTCATTCCCCGGCTGTGGCGTTGAGATTATTTCAGAAAAAGAAATTAATTCTAGTTTACTTGGATACTGAGTGTGTCCTTTGCCTTCAAATGTGCTACACAAGGTCACTTCACGCCTTCAGGGATCAAGGGGGTTTTATTACCTTTGCTGTAATTATTACCTAAAATTGCAAACCTTTATCCTGTATTTAACTCATGGAGAATCTTGTTAGGACAAACACATACTAAAGTTTATTCGTGTTTTAGCACTCAATGATTTTTTTGTCTTGCCTGATTTGCTATGTACAAAGACAATTTCCCCAGCAATAGTTTTGTTTCAACAGATTTTATCATCATAACAAAGATTGAAATGACTTTTTATTTTTTTTTCGTATGTATTATCACTAGTACTTAAAATTTTATCGATACAATTATTTAAATAGAGTAGTTACCTAGTAACATAAAGAGTGTATATTAACAGTTTATTATCTGATTAAATCCCAAGCGCTTTAGCACGAGGAATTCAATATTGAATAATAACAGAGGTCCACAAAAACGTGGTCTATGCTAGGACACTGACCATACTTATCCCTTATATTCTGAGCCACTGAACACGAATCTGACCTTAGTTTTTCCCCAGCACCAAAAAAGTGGATCGTAATATTGCTTACCCAGCTCATTTAAATCAAACTAGAAAAGGGATTCAACTTTAAAACTTCACCCTAATAACATTGTGGTGCTTCAGTATTATAACTCAAAGAAACCGTAACTCCTTAACCCCTCAACCCCATAACCCCGAGAATTCGATGAAAATAGTGGAGAATCTTGATTGGTGAATTAATGAGATTGTGACCTCGGATCCTTGTGCTTGAGTGGTCATACATCCGCAACCTGAGGATCCCATAACCTCAGCATCCCATATTCCCGTAACCCCTTCACTCTGAAGATCCAATGGAAAAAATGGATTGTCATTGTGACACTAAAATCTTGAATGATAATGCCATAGCTCTTCAAAGGCAATACCTCTATCCTCATAACCCTGAGGATTCGATGAAAAAAATAAGAGGCTCTTGATTGGGGAATCAATTAGTGCCCTCAGAACCTTGTTACCTTGTTAACAAGTAGGCGCTCCAGCGGCAAACCGTTCTACTACATAACCCAGTAACCCCGTAAACCCATAACTCTGGGAATATAATAGAAGAATGTGAAGAATCTGAACAGGGGAATTTATGAGATTGTGTTCTCGGAATCTTGAAATCGAGTAGCCCGTGATCCCTTAGCTCTTGAACAGCAAAACTTTTACCCGTATAACTCCGTGATTCTAGGTATTCAATAAAAGCTAATTAATCTTAATTAGGGATACAATGAGAGTAACTTTGGAAGTGGAGTATCTCTTCAGGTGATATCTGTTTAGGTGACTTCATTTGATCTTTCTCCATTTAAAATTTTTAGTTAGAAATCAACAGTTTGTGCTTTAAATATATAGATATTTATATTTATTACATTCATAATATTAGAGATTCCATAAAAGCAAACTATTCGTTAAAATTCCTGAAGAAACTCAGAGTTTACAAAATTAAAACGTGTGCATATGATAAATTTTTATTAATATCTGAAATAAAACTAATCAAAACGGAAAAGTCTATCTGTAAACGTATTTCATAAGCTTGATTGAGGACGTTCCAGATATTCCTGGTAACGAATGACATAAATATTAAATTACACGAAATAGAATATTCTATTAGGGTCTATGAGGATCTACACATGAACAAATCAGTGGCGGTTGCTGAGAAAGTACGTAGTCGGGGTAAACACTTCGGAAAGAGAAGAGGCGCATGCGGTATGAAAATCGCATAGACCCTTCAGTTTGTAAACTTGGCTTCGACTCTTGTACTCCTAAACTTCTCCTATAGCTGTGCGATTAAACTAAACTGTTTCTGAAGTTTGCCAAATAAATTCAATATTTAAAAAATAGGTTATATTACAATTATTAAGCAGACATCTGGCTAGCCTCAATGATTTTTAATCATCCTTCGAGTTGGCATATAAATTTTATTAAGTATAATAGATATCTGATAGAAAAAATATTGAAAATAATTGAACTCACTCAGGAGACCTTAACAAATATGTTTTTATTTGCTGTCGACGAAAATTTTGATTTCTACACTATAACAAAAAAGCAACATTTGTATTAAAAGAATATGAGGTCGCACATTGTTTCGATCATAACTTCTTTGTTTTTTGTTCTAGAGAAACAAGTAAAAAACATGAAAGCTTAATTAATGATCGTTAATTTTAATTTTCAGTATTTTCGATGTAAGTGCAGTTTCTTAAACATCTAACATCTAATCTAAATACTTCTATAAACGTTCGCACGCCATCTTTGAACTTCCCTATTCTGAAACTTTTTCAATATTACAGAAATGAAAAACAAATAGACTCATCTTCAGTATACAAGCTTTCTTTCTGGTCTCCATGATTTCTTCGCTAATATGATTGAGATATTTGCAAGAATAGACAAAAAACGCCCTTTTTTCAAAAATAAGTTTATAATTTAAAGTGTATTTTTTTCTGAAGCAAGTGCTTTAATAACTGGGGAAAAAATTGAACATTGAGGTAATGCTATAATTAACGAAAAGCAGTATTGTATTTGAGAATTATTTTTTTAATAACTGGCGAATGACGACATTTTTATTTAAAAAATATGAAGACGCACCCTGTTTCGATCACAACTTCTTTGTTCCTTATGCTACAGAAACAAGTAAAAAATCATTTGAAAACATAATTAATAACCTCTAATTTTGATGGTTAGCATTTTTTAAGTAATTTGTCATAGTCTCTAAGATATCACAGCCCCACAAAAAAAAAAAAAAGTTCAAAGCAGCGTATTGTATCCCTATGTATTTTCGGTCGCTGAATCCGAATTCGGGGTCAAAAAAAATCGTACACCCCCAAAATCATTAGCTAGAGCCAAAAAACACCCCTGAAATGGGATAAAAAGAAGATTAAGCTACCAGAATAGTTGTTACTTCTTAATCAATCGAATTTTACAAATTAAGGTTAAACAGCAGCGTACATAGAATAGATATGAAACACACCCCCAGGGAGGGGCGAAGGGGGCTAGCCATATATAAAAAAATCGATCCAAAACAGCAATGACTGCTGAAAAAGCTCGAAATGTCTAAGTTTTGTTAAAGTGTTAAGAAACTACATCAGGTCTGACGTAATCTTCATAAACTGCCCCTATAGGGTTGAGAACAACCATCTTTAAATTCAAAGGACACGAGAAAAACAAGAAAAAACGTAAAATCCAACAGGATTTCTATTTTCATGGATGCTATGATTGGCTGAAATTGCGTAGTACTCTAAAATAGAACCAGAAACTTACGTACCATCAACATCCTACACTGTCAACCCTCAGAGGGTGTGAGAACTACCTCCCATGTAAGATTTAACTATAAAAAGGTACAGTGACCTCTATAAAAATTCGAAACACCTGCGTTGTGTGGAAGAGAGAAGAAACTAGACTATGTTCGACGATGTGCTTGAAAACCACCCAAACGGGGTTGCGAGATATCTGTAGGATGCTGGAAAAACAGAGAGAAACTAACCGGATTTACATTTTTATAGATGCTAGGATTGGCAAAAATCGCGTTGCATATTTAGAGTTTGAAACCCATGTCCTATAAATGTTATTAAGTAACACCCCCAGAAAGGATGTAAACTACCGTTATTCAAGATGTAACGAAAAAGCTATACTGTTGCTTATTCGTTTCATTTCCATAGTTTTTTTTATAGGGGTGGCATCATATTCTAGTTTCTACTCTCTTCCACATAACGCAGGTGTTTCGAATTTTTGTAGAAGTCACTGTAACTTTTTTAGTCAAACCTTACATAGGGGATAGTTTTCACACCCTCTGAGGGTTGACACTGTAGAATGTTGAGGGTACGTAAATTTCTAATTCTATTTTAGAGTACTACTCAATTTCAGCCAATCATAGCATCCATGAAAATAGAAATCCTGTTGCATTTTACGTTTTTTCTTGTTTTTCTCGTGTCCTTAAACTTGGGGGGGTGGTTGTTCTTAACTCTATAAGGGCAGTTTATGAAAATTACGTCGGACTTGATGCAGTTTCTTATCACTTTAACAAAACTTCGACATTTTGAGCTTTTTCAGCAGTCATTGCTGTTTTGGATCGATTTTTTTATATATGAGGGCTAGTTTTCGCCCCTCCCGGGGGGTGTGTTTCATATCTATTGTATGTACGCTGCTGTTTAACCTTGATTTGTATAATTCGATTGATTAAGATGTAACAACTATTCTCGTAGTCTAATCTAAGTCAATTGGCTTCTCTACTGATAAAATTTGTGGAAATCACTAAATATATATTAACAATTGACACTCGAGGATAATTAGTCTTTGATATTATGATTTGCATAATAAATGAATTATACTGTATTGGTTATTGTAAGTTGGACATAGATATTCTATAGCGTGGCTATATGTACACACTATAATTTTGAAATACAAAAAATACAATTACATATAAAACAATTTGCTAAGGTAGATTTGCAATTTTATTTTTTCTTAAAATTTGCTAAATTTGTTTAATGTCACCAAAGACAAAAGAAAGAATTTTCAGAATTTTCGTCTGTCTGTCCGTCTGTCTGTCTGCCTGCCTGCCTGAATACAGATACAAATCTCATCATAAGAGCTCAATATATTTTGATAAAATTTTGTACACATCTTAATATTAGATACAGTGGGAAGGTAGGGAAAAATAGAAGGAAGAAGGGGTGAGAAGTTGGGGAAAAGTGAAAGAAAATGGTGGGCAAGGGGAACAAAATGGTGGGAAGGTTGAAAAAGTGAGACAAGATGGTCGGAAAGTGAGGGAACGTGATGGAAATATGGTATCTGATAACGGGAGAAGATGATGGAAGTGTAAAAACTGGATGGAAGGTGGGAAATAGTAAGGGAAGACGATGGAAGTGGAAACGTGGAGGGAAGGTGGGTAAAAGAAAGGAAAGATGGTGGAAGTAGAAGGTAGTAAGAAAGAGAAGTTGGTGGATGGTGGGAAGGTACAGGAGTCGGTGGGATGGTGGGAAAAAGATTATAGATCTAAGCGAGCGTCGATATAAGTTAATATACAATAATTGATCAATATTTCCTACAATTTCTATGAAGAATTTATTTTGTTAATTATTTGATATCCGCTTCTAAAATTTGCTTAACGCTTTTTTTTATTTCAGCAGAGAAAAAAATTATATATCATTATTATTGGTTCCGCCACTGATTAGATGCGGTAGGCTAGTAAATTATTGCGTGTTTTGGATACAGCTCCGTCAGAATAATATACTATTGATGTAGTGGATAAATATGATGCTTTGATATATTTGGTAAATGTATTACATTAATCAAATCGATCAAACAGTATGGCTTTACTAATATTTTCATGCGAGAAATAAAAACAAATAACAATTTAAATGAGAATGATTTATATATAATTTAACGTGTAGAAGTTTCAACCGAGTGTAATCGACTGCCAATACCTATTTGATTAACATCTCGCTTGAATATGACAAAATTCACTTCAGTGGTGCCACTGATATTAAGTAAACAGCCTTTTATTTTTTTTTACGACATCGACTACTTGGGTCATTAGCCGTCATCATTTATGTTGTGTCTGTTGGGTTGATTCATAATGGGTTCTTATTCTAGAGTAGAGGTCACAAGCCTTCAGGTAAGTTATTAATTTATCGGTGCCGTTATCATTTAGAACATATTTCATTGTATTTTTTAGGTTTAAGCGATTTCTGTGGATGGAGTAGCTGGGACACTCGACCAGGAGATGTTTTGCTCTTAGGGGAACATTACAATCTGTGAACCTTGGTTGTCGTTCTCCTCTTAAGAGATGCATTGAGGTCAGGTTTGTATGACCAATTCATAGTCTTTTTACAAGTATTTGTGATTGTGTCGAGGGAAGGATTGACGATTGTATTTGTCAAAGTGCTGTCTCGCTTCTTCCACGTATTTATGAGATCTTCTGTGCGAATTTTTATATCTCGGGACCAGTCTCTCCTGGTGGCCTGGCGTGCTGCTTGGTCTACACTTTCATTCCTCTGTATTCCAACATGACTTGGGGTCCACAAAAACGTAAGGGTTTTGCCGGTTCCTTCTATAACATATAAAAGATATAAGGGAGACAAGTGGATCCGAGGTGATTTTATTTTTAATAGCGATAAGGCTATTTTCGGAGTCAGAACATATGAGGAAGCGGTAATTATTGGCAACTTGAGGGTCCTTTAATGCTTCATAGAGAGCGTGCAATTCTGCTGTGTACATTGAAGCATCGGGGTCTAATCACCAGGAAAAGATATCATTTGGTGTGACTAGCAAGCTCCCAACGCCATATGCTGTCTTGGAGATATCTGTGAATAGTTGTGGGTACTTGTTTATGTGTTCGTGGAATATAACTTTAATTATGGAATTACCAAAATCTTATTGGCTGTCTTTACTTGGAAGAAGGGAATTTCCAGAAAGGTGGTTTTGAATCGTAGGTCTTCCTTCGTATATTTCAAAGTTTTCTGTAACAAAGAACTTATGGCTTGGGTGTTGTTGTTGTGCCCATAGTTTGATTCCGCAGTTCAGGAGTAGACGGACCCTTCTTAAAGATAATGGGGGAGTTCAGTATCTTTTCATTAATATAGGTCACCAATAACAGCACGAGGCAGCTGTAGGTCTTCGATAACAGATGTATACACGTATATTTTGGCTGGATCGAATCACTATCGAAGATCTGTGGCAAAGAATGAATGAAGCAAATAAGGGTCGATGTAGAAATTAAACAACGCAACAACAGTGCCCATAGTGCACTTGAATGGAGCCTACAAGAATCACGTAGAGAAAGGAGGCAGACAAAAAATAACGTGGAATCGAACAGTTTCGGACGAAGCAACTTCTGTAGGTCTATAATGAGGGGGAGACAAAGAACTTATCCAGGAACAGAATCAGATGGAGGCGTTGCGTGGAATGCCTAATATAATTTTGACCACTTGTAGTTTATTCCAGTTCTCTCCACTGACCCGGACTTTTCCAAAAAAGGCGTTTCTTGCCAATCCTACTGAAACAACAGTGTATAAGTATTATTTTGCTAACATTATGGTAAATGATCCGATATGACGGATTATATGTGGAAGGCCAGCTAACAACGGTCATATCTAGATATTCGTCCATATAACCAATTAAAGAACTGCTACCTGGACAATTTATTTTTCATCAAATAAACTCACGAACCGAGTGCATTATACATATAGCAACGCTTCCAAAATCTCTATATCTGGAGTTTTACTAATTAATCCTTGGACTATAGTTATTATTTACGACCTCTTTGTAATCGAGTCTGAAAATAACACTATTAATTTTGCTTCTGTGCTTGAATGATAAATACGTAGTACACTGCGTATTCCAAAATAGAACTGAAAAACATCTGAAACAAATCCTTTTTAATGGAACATTCGTTTTAATTTATTTTTTTACTTTTACTATTGATTTGCATGGAAAATTTAATTAAACACATCACCGGCAAATACGTTCTCGGCTAATCTTTTAAAATGATGTTTCGCAGATAATTAAGGGCCCGAATTCCAATGGTTTCAAATGAAAGTAATTAATAGTACACTGAAATGTCGCTTTAGACTTTCATGGGGATTTGCGTGGAGATTTAATTAAAATAAATCTGCTGAATATCACAACTGGACAAATATATTTTTCAGTAATTCTCTCGATTCATGTATACTTAGTTTTAATTACAAATGGATGACAAAAAATATTAAACATAGAAAACAATGTTTGTAATTATTGTTCCCTGTCAGCCCAGTAGAGCATAGAAAGAAATAGATCCAAACCCATTGCACTCCTTAGAAATGAAAATATTGGCCTAACGGAAAGGTCTGTGAAATAAATGATTGCCCAACAGGCATCTGCAATAGATGGCGTGACACTGTCAGACGCACCATACATTGTGGTTAAATAAATGATATTTACATTTTACTATGGCCTTCTCAATAATTATTAGAAATGCGATAAATATGCATAGATGTCAATGGAATTCAATTCGAACATTTATTGTAGTTTAGTTTTTCCTATTTTTAGCAAAATTATTTTATATTATAAGAAGCGTTGTTGTTGTTAATAGTTTTCCATGGCCTCCCCACAAATATATTACATTTTTCGAAAATTAACCACTTTTTCTAGAGATACATATGACATATGATATATCGTTGGATAGCTAATTTAGGTTGTGATCGAATAATGAAATAATTTACAGGGTGCTCCGTTAAAAAAATTTGTATGGAAATTTTACTAAGATTTTACTTCAGTAGGGCAGGTAAAAGGTTTATAGATCCTAAGACATTAATATACCTAGGATTATTTTTTATGCATATAGAACTTACCACACTTCAGATAAATATGTAAATACCAGTCAAAATAAATTACGGAATATGCGAAACCTGTAAATCCGCACGCGCATGGATCTACTGTCAGAACTTTAGGTCCCTAGTATACAAAAGTATATCTTATGTATTTAATTTTGTACGAACCACCATTATACTAGCAGCAAGAGGCTATAATATGTACTCCTACATACTTCGCCAGGGAGTTTTCAATTTGCATAAATATATATATAACATGGGTATATAGTATATATGTATTTCGCAACCTACTACCTAAACTGTATTTATTAAATATTCAATATTTGAAAGCGCACAGAAAATTTTCAAACAAAAATATCCGTTAAAAGTTTAACGCATGCTCTAACACAAAAAACACTTGTAAATGTAGATGTACAGGGTGAACCAAATTAGATGCGATTTGGGGTTTTCTCTAAAACTTTGGCAGATAGACAAAAACCAGTATAGGTGTCCTGAGCTCGATTTTCGAGAAACAATAGCGTAATTTTTTCGACTACCGAGCTACAGAGCGTTTTTGGAAAATTGGCATTTTTGGATGACCTCTATATCTCAATTACCAAGTGTCGAATCGAAAATCGTGTAAAGTACTTGAGTAGAATCCGTTGCTGATAAGAAGAAAATTATGCATGCCTCAGTTTTTGAGATATAGACACAACTTGTGTTTTTTAAATGGAACATCCTGTAAATTATTTCATTATTCGGTCACAACTTAAATTAGCTATCCAACGATGATATATCATATGTCATATTTGAGTCATTCTCAAAATATACCCCACTTGACAGGTAATCAACTTTAAAGCACCTTAAATTTTGTAAAATATAATTTAATAAAACTCTAAACCAACTGTTAAATAGACCATTTAATCCTTACCTAAACCCCGAAATTTTTATATTTCTATGCCTTTTAATTTTTGCATAATAAAATTGGTTGTAGTCAAAATATCAAAGAAATGCTATGTAACTATGCCAAAGTTCTATCTTTACAGTGTACTATTAAGTTTAATGGAAATCAAGTTTATTACAACAATGCATTTTTATGTACACCGCAATATTTAGTTTAACATTAAACAAGCAAATTTGGTCAATATATTTTTTTTCATTAGGTTTTACTGCAATCTTTATATGTAACAACTTTTCGTCCACTGCGTTACTTCCACTGTGTTACCTACCAATATAATTTAAAAAATATCCAGTAGATAATGAAACATTAACAGAATCTTAAGAAAAACCGTTAAGTTTTGAATTGGGCATTTATTTTATTTGAGAGGTTAGTCTTGTTCAACCCATGCGTTAGTCAGTGTTGTCGGTGTCGATTTGTAATAATTGTTTGTCCGCTGTGTTACCCCAAATCCAGGTAGGTCATATTCCATTTATCTAATGTAAATCATGTTTTTAATATTAAATAAATAGGCAAAAACATAGTACATCTTAAAATTTGCATAATTTGTCATTTCCACTGTACACATGGATTTTGAGGTTATTTTGTCCAGTGCGTTACTAGTCCACTGCGTTACTTTTTATAAAATCACGCAGGGGACTGAGAGTAACGCAGTGGACAAAAAGGGAAGTTTAACTCATTAAACAGCAAAAAAAAGTTATATAACTTTATTTTAGATCGAGGAAAATGCCTTTAACAGCTGCTGAAAAGCAGCGACGTTCGCGTTACCGAAAAAAATTAAAAAGAAATGTGAAGAAGGCAGAAGAAAGCAAACAAAAGGCTAGGGTGCGATATCATGACAAAAAAACGATTAATAAATGATATTTCAGAAAGGGAAAAGAGGCGAACAAGAAGAATGTGTACAGAAAAATCAACAGAGAATCATGCAGAATACTTTGATGTGTGCGAATGAAAATACCCCTCCCCTGCCCTAGATCTATCGGCTGAAGATGAAGCAGTAAATCAAAATAAAAGAAATTCAACTCGTGGACGCAAGAAGCTTCGCCGAGATATATTTGGAAAATAAGAAACTAAAAATTAGAAACGAACAGTTCGAGAAAA
The DNA here is from genome assembly GCA_936432065.2 of Rutpela maculata. Classification (NCBI taxonomy): domain Eukaryota; kingdom Metazoa; phylum Arthropoda; class Insecta; order Coleoptera; family Cerambycidae; genus Rutpela; species Rutpela maculata. The sequence continues at coordinate 146,542,708 of OW386291.2, read as the reverse complement.
AAGTTAATAAATATAAAGTGCGGTTATTTAAAGCAAATAGCAAGAAATCTCAAAATCTATTGCCACTGGAACATTTTTATTGATCCAAATTTCGGCTGCCAAAAAAAATAGCACGCAGTATAGATATGTAGGAGTTGCTCAAAGTGAAGTGGATGAAGATGATGGAGAGACAAATTTCGAATGGACGAAGAGGATATTTCATACATTACTTCTGAGCAAGTTTTAAAAGTCCTTAAAACTCCTGTTTTAAAAACCAATGGCAATCGAATCTATTATAAATTCGATACCTCAGTTGATATTTTTGAAAAATAAAGTATTAGTTTGCTATATGTATCTAAAAGGTTTATTTATCTAGTTTCCTTAAAGTTTAAATATGTTTTTAGAGGCGTACATTGTTTTTGTTAAGAATACCATTTTATTAAATATGTTTTGTTGCAAGATGTTTTTATTTAATACCTCGATTGTCCCCTATGTTACTTCTTGTCCACTAAGTTACCATGATGTTTTCTTCGATTTAATCAACAAAATTACAAATATTTTCAAGCCTTTTTCAATGTAAGCATAATACAACTAAAACACAAAGATTTAAATATGAATAGGTAATAAATAAAACCTTTTTATTTGTTTTAGGGAACTTTTTGTGTCAGAAATTGATAAAATAGTTACAAAGTGGAACATTAGCATTAAATAAAACCCAAATTGACGCGACTTTTGAAAAAAGGTCAAGTAAAGGTGTAATGCACTAGTTGTCCATTACTTCTCAATTATTTTTGATTTTTTATTTTAATTCTAATTGAGAACAAACTTTTTTAAAGTTCGGTAACATAGTGGACAAAAATCATTAGAAGTATCTGCAATTTCTTCCGAAGTGGACAAAAATCATTAGAAGTATCTGCAATTTCTTCCGAAAAAAATAGAAAATGGATAAAAAGTGCACTGCTGAAGGTCAATATGTTATTATAAAACTGCAACTGTTGGTGCCATGTGAATATATTGTCATTTCAAGCTAAATAATTATTTAAGATTCAGAAATTCGAATGTGGGGGTCTATTTTGAGAATTACTCATTTATCTCTAGAAAAAGTGGTTAATTTTCGAAAAATTTAATATATTTGTGAGAAGGCCATGGAAAACTATTAACAACAACTATAGCATTACATGCTATTTTATTAAATAATAAAATGGATTGTCAAAAGGTTTTTAATTTCGAATTCAAAATATGAATTTTTATAATAGTAAAATAAATGTTTGTTATTTTTATATCAATAATGATAATCCAATGTGTAGTAAGTACCCTACACCCCCCCCCCCCCCCCCCCACAACGAAGAAACCAACTTATCAAAGTAGTAATATTTAAAATGACATTTAAAAAGAAAAGCCAGATGTGACTGACAAGGTAATATAACACAAGGAAAACTTATTTCTGCACCAGAGTGCATAGAAGAAATTGATACTTCTTTTGATAAGTTGGTTTAAAAATGTAGGGAGTAATATATGGTACCTACCCACACATGTACATAATTGAACATGTAATCAAAAGTCTTCTGGAAATTTTGAAGATACGGTCTGACTTGTTTCTTGTGAAAACATCTATGGAACGGCCGGCTTTTAGTTGGCTGTCCCCGTTGTGGACGTCGTCCCCATAGGTCGTTAAAGCTGTCAGCAGCACGAGTAGTTGCGTTCGCCCACTCAGTCTCGCAGCGACTGACACAGTTTGAAGACTAATCATGGAAGATTATTTTGGCATAACCATTTGCTCACATAAACACATTATCCCATAATACTGTCAAAAATTATTAAACTTCTTACAGGAAGCACACAACATGCGATCACGTCGGGGTCACCAATATAGCATTACATGCTATTTTATTAAATAATAAAATGCATTGTTAAAAGGTTTTTAATTTCGATTTCAAAATATGAATTTTTATAATAATAAAATAAATATTTGTTATTTTTATATCCATAGTGATATTCCAATGTGTAGTAAGTACCCTACAACAACACTATTATAATATAAAATAATGTAAAAAATATGATATGATTAAAGACCGGTTTATCAGTGCGCGGTTAAGCACTTTATCCTACAGCTAAATTAACTAGAAGTTTAGAATGTGCCTCTATTAAACATTTCAATATTGCAACTTCACATTCTAAACTTCTAGTTAATTTAGCTGTAGGATAAAGTGCTTAACCGCGCACTGATAAACCGGTCCTCAGTGTTCTGCAGAATGCGGAGAAGATTCAAATTTAGTTTCCGAAACCTCAAATCACATCTAATTTGGTCCACCCGATACAGGATGCGATATTTCATATTCTTTGATATCACATCTTCTAACGTTAAACAAATTATTTGTAACTTTGTACAATTTACGACATTCGACTAAAGTTTTGTCAAACAATAAACATATAGGTAGTAACCGGCATGGCCTTAAGTAAACATTTTTGTAAATTATGAAATACTAGACGTGTTTACATTAGAAAAGAGCTCTTTGGATATACGGATTTAATGCGCTGTTTGCAGAATTTTTCAATAACTATCATATTTCACAGGTTTAATATGTACACACAATGTCTAAAGTATTCATAATGGAAATATGGGATATCGAATTCATTTTATAATCAATGTAAAAAGGTAAATATTCTTCTATACATCGATTATTATTTCATTCCTTTATTAAATTAAGTAATTTATATGTATTTTTTGTTATTACACTATTTGCTGTAACAAATAACACAGCCCCACAAAAAAAAAAAGTTCAGACCAGCGAACCAGACCCATGTATCCCTATGTATTTTCGGTCGCTGAATCTGAATCCGAGGTCAAAAAAATTCGTACACCCCCAAAATCTTGAGCTAGAGCCAAAAAACACCCCTGGACTGGGGTAAAAAGAATATTAACCCTCATGCACTATCGTGGGGTATTTTGACACCCCAGCCGCGGAAATTCGCGCATCGCGTTTTTATTTTTAACACAAAATTTCTGTTGTTTCAGGTAATCTCATAGCTTAAGGGTGTTCATAAAATAGTGTGAAAGGAATTACAAAAAAAAAAATTAGTGTCCCTGTAATCAACGTTTGGGGTGCTGAAACACCCCACGGTAGACCTTGCATTAACGAGTTACCCAAAAACTTAAGAGATGGAGAAGGCTTTCACCCGAGAACAACTGGAAAATTTGGCTGAACACTTTTATGAGGACATAAGTGATGGTGAATTAAATGATAATGAACAAGACAGTGACTTAAGTGATGCTGAAAGTGAACATAGTGATCATGACACGGACTCGAAATTTGGAGGCGATGAAGAACAAGAAGAAGGTGAAATTGAAATGGGACAAGGAGAGAATGATTTAGAATAAGAAGAAGATGATATGGAAATAGAACAAGAAGTGAGTGATTTAGACCAAGATGGAAGTGATGTGGCAGAAGAAGAACCTGAAGAAGAAAGACATCTACAATCTGGGCAGTATTTTTATGGAAAAAATAGATATAAATGGGCAAAGACACCACCTGCTTCTTCTCGAACACGAAGTACAAATATTGTGATTCACCTGCCCGCAACCAAAGGCCCTGCAATAAATACGCCACCTAAAACGCCCCTCGAAGCTTGGTCACTTTTGTTTACTGAAGACATCTTGGGAAAAATAGTGGAACACACAAATGCAAAGATTACAGGCCTAAGTGTAACTTATGGAGACACTGCCACTTATGTAGGACATTTAGACAAAGTAGAACTAAAAGCATTTCTGGGCTTATTGGTGTTGGCTGCAGTTTTTAAGTCGAATCATGAAGACGCCAGAAGTCTTTTTGCGACGAACAGTACTGGAAGAAACATTTTCAGAGGAACAATGTCTAAGAACCGATTTTGGTTTTTGCTGTCACCAATTATATCAATTTTGACAAATGATATAATTATAATGAATAGAGGCCAACTCAGTGGCTCAATTCTTACAGGCTTGAGATCAAGGGATCCCGAGTTCGAATCCTGGCTAGGGCGTCGATATTTGGTGGTGTTTTTTTTACGTATTACCGAGACAGTGGCTTTAAGCTAGACTGCGTTTGTGTGAGAGACAAATCGTTCTTCTCTCCTGATTTCGAGCCTCAGCTGCGGCAGACAGCAATGTCCCAGGGAATCGCTGTTGTGTTATTGTTTGTTGTGTATGTGTCCTGGTTGAGTGGTGAAATAACTTATGGCTAAACTCCGCCAGGATATTAGTCTAAATAAGACGAAAAAAAAAACGCTTATTTTGTGAACCTATTAGAACATGCTTGTCATTTTTTTTATATATAAAATGAAGTTTTATTTTTTGTTACAGGGAATAAATATCAGCCCTTTTGAATACATTACCAGCAACAGAAGTCTTAGAATATTTTACGTTTAAAGAAAATAAATTTTTAAAAATATGTTTTCATTTATATCGATAGAATTCAATATTTTGTTATTAACTTTTATTTTGAATAAATTATTTGGTTTTAACATTCTAAGTCATTGCAGTAATATTGTACCTATTACCTCATATTAAAACATTCCATAAAAAAAATCGCTGATACTGAAAATAAGTTACTTTTAAAATGGGGTGCGTGCACACCCCACGATAGACTTTATGCAACAAAAACATACGATAGCGCTTAAGGGTTAAGCTACGAGAATAGTTGTTACATCCTAATCTATCGAATTATACAAATTAAGGTTAACCAGCAGCGTACATACAATAGATATGAAACACACGCCCATTTATAAAAAAATCGATCCAAAACAGCAGTGACTGTTGAGAACAGCTCGAAAGGTTCAAGTTTTGTTAAAGTGCATCAGATCCGACGTAATCTTCATAAACTGCCCGTATAAGGTTGAGAACAACCACCTTTAAGTTTAAAGGACACAAAACAAGAGAAAATGTAAAATCCAACAGGATTTCTATTTTGCGTAGTACTCTAAAATAGAATTAGAAACTTACGTACCATCAACGCCCTACAGTGTCAACCCTCAGATGGTGTGAAAACTACCCCCTATGTAAGATTTATCTATAAAAAGTTACAGTGACTTCTATAAAAATTCGAAACACTACGTTGTGTGGAAGTGAGAAGAAACTAGACTATGTTCGACGCTGTGCTTGAAAACCACCCCGGTTGCGAGATGCTACCCCTATATCCGTAGGACACTGGAAGTGTGCATCACGATTTTTGCTAATCATAGCATAAAAATGTAAATCCGGTTAGTTTCTCTCTGTTTTTCCAGCATCCTACGGATATAGGGATGGCATTTCGCAACCCCGTGGGGGTGGTTTTCAAGCACAGCGTCGAACATAGTCTCACTTCTACACAACGCAGGTGTTTCGAATTTTTACACTACATTCTTATACTGTAACTTTTTAGTTTAGGGGGTAGTTTTCACACCCTCTGAGGGTTGACACTGTAGGGCGTTAATGATACGTAAGTTTCTAGTTCTATTTTAGAGTACTACGCAATTTCAGCCAATCACAGCATTCATGAAAATAGAAATCCTGTTGGATTTTACGTTTTTTCTTGTTTTTCTCGTGTCTTTTAAACTTGAAGGTGGTTGTTCTCAACCCTATAGGGGCAGTTTATGAAGATTACGTTGGACCTGATGAAGTTTGTTATCACTTTAACAAAATTTAGACATTTCGAGCTTTTTCAGTACTCATTGATGTTTTCGATCGATTTCTCACCCCTCCCTGGGGGTGTGTTTCATATCTGTTGTATGTACGCTGCTGTTTAACCTTAATTTGTATAATTCGATAGATTAGGATGTAACAACTATTCTTGTAGCTTAATATTCTTTTTACCCCAGTCCAGGGGTGTTTTTTGGCTCTAGCACAAGATTTTGGGGGTGTACGAATTTTTTTGACCTCGGATTCGGATTCAGCGACCGAAAATACATAGGGATACATGGGTCTGGTTCGCTGGTCTGAACTTTTTTTTTTTTTGTGGGGCTGTGTAATAGGAAAAAAATATGTCCTCAGGTTACACAGTTCATATTATAATAAATTTATTAGAAAATGTTTTATTTCTGCATATCATATACCTATGCTTTGTAAATGTAACCGCTAATTTATTTAGATTGGTTAATAAACAAATTGTACTTGATTTTAACCTCCCCACAAAATTGTGGGAGGTTACTAAAATTGGTCCAAAATCAAAATTGAGATATCATCAAATCTTTACGTTTTGAGATCCCAGGAACCCAAAAAAGTGATTTTTGACAAATGTCTGGGTGCGTGTGCGTATGTGTGTATGTATGTATGTTGTCACGATAGCGGCGAAACTACTAAACGGATTTAGGTGAAACTTTGCATGAGAGTTTCTTTAGTGCCCCAGAAGATCTGAAAAAAGGTTTTGGTTGATATCGTACTATGTTTAGTGCCATTTTGGCACAACAAGTTGTTTATTTTATACTAACTTAAAACTTGTAATCGAACCATTGAAAAGTAGATAAAATTATGATTTCAACGATATATCACACGAGCATTTTTTCGATTTGGTTTCCGTGAAAAAATTTAAAAAACAAAATAACAATCTATAGAGTCACGCTAAAGTAATTCTCTGAATGGAGTAGTGTGTTAAAGCGCAAGTCTAACGTTTAACACCCACATCAATGAAACCATATGGAAGTTCTATTCCACGTCCAGGAGTCTGTACCCGCTCCTGGCCAGGGGTAGCGGACTAAACAGACAAAATAAAAAACTGTTGTATACAATGGTCATCACTGATCAGGCCGGCAATCACATACGCGGCACCGGTATGGTGCAGCATCCCGGTCACGACAATGCGAAAACTTCGAGTTCTCGAACACAAAACGCTCCTCATCTCTGGTTCGGACCTCCCTCAGAGATTTATTCCTCACTATGTCACGACATAACCCCACTAGCGGACTACGTCCGAGAAATTTCTCAAAAATTCTACCAATTCAAACTGGACGATAGTCCACTTACCCGCAACATAACCCGAATCAGACAGCATAATGCAATACTTTTCGATATAAGACATCCCCTACCATACCAGGCGTTGCCTATTTTCCTCCAACCTCTACCCTAGCCATACTTTCCTATACGATATCCTTTTATTTTCCCACTTTTGATCTTTATCTTAACTTTATATTCCCCAGTCCTCACTATTCCTTTTGTATTTTTCACTAAAAGTAAATCCTATTTCTTTGTTGGCAGTAGCGTTAACTACCCACCAAATATTACTTTCTCCGTTGAATACTTTTGTAGCAGCAAGCAGACAGACAGACAGATCGACTGAATTGTGAGGCCTTAATTACTTCCACATTTACACAATGGGGTAAAAGTATAGTAATGGTAAAATTGTTCAAATAGGCTTAGTAGGATGTCGTGAAACGTCGAGTATTGAAGTTTGAGTAAAAAAATAAAAAATCTATCTGTCGGTCAATCGGTCTGTAGATTTTTTTTGTGTCCACAAATACTCTAGAATGACTTAATGAATTATTGCTTTAGCTATTTACGCCCCAACTCTATAACAGAATAAGATCAAAATACAATCTAGTTCTAGATCTCACTGCTTACAATATATACATTTCCATCCATTCTAAGTCTTCAAAAAATAAAAATCTTTTATTTCTGCCTACATTATTGTTAAAAAATATTATTTTGGGTATTTAGCAGATAACTTTCAAAGAAACCATTTGTTCCTTTTATATACCTTTGATCTAAATATGAGCAAGCTAGAATATCAACAAAAATTTCCCTTACGAACTGACTTGTCAACTTCCTTCATACACTTTCTATGTCTAACATTCAGTATGAAAAACAAGAAAATAACCATTCTTTCGGTATACTGATGAACCAAGTCTGATCATGCCAATTTATTACAAGAAATCTCCCTTACGAGGAATTCCTTCTAGTATCTCTAGCCCTACTCCTTTGAAATCAAACATTTGTTACATTTCAAAGCCAAGAACTACTAAAAAGCACAAAGAAAATAGATGTAAAATTTCACTTACATGTCTTAATAAATAAAATATTTTCTTTTGACTAAATAAATCCTCTAAAAATTGTACAACTTTTTTCATTCTCTTTGGAAATATCAAAAATGTAAACAGAAATACAAGATATTTTTTTTTTATTTTTTATACACAAGATGAGCATGGGGCTCTAAAAGAGTGATTCTTTTTAATTTTTTTACTTCCACATCCAGTGGAAGTATAGTAACGACAAAAAAATTTTAAAAAATTTTTATTGTTCGAATAGGCTTAGAATATCATGAAACGTCAAGATCTTAAGTTTGAGCGAAAAAAAAATTTGTCTGTCTGTCGGTCTGTCTGTAACTTTTTTTGTGCGCACGGTTAATCTGGAACCGTTTGAGATATTGACTTGAAATTTGGTACACATATGTACTTTAACGAGATCTAGAACTAGATTATATTTTCATCTTGTACCGTCGAAGGGTTGGGGGGTAAATTGGGGTAAATTCGTGGGGTAAAGGTATATCAAGCAGGTAAGAGTCCATAAAATTGGTATTTAGTTTATACAAAAAAGCTAAGGTCTCAAAACAAATTTTGGCATTAGCCACCCCCATTACCACCCCCACCCCATTATTAAAGGGGATGAAAAAAAATCGTGATTTAGTGTGTGTACAAGAACTAGAAACCTCAAAATATTTTTTTACTTCATCCACACCCACTACTACCCCCTATCGCCAACCCCACCCCATTACCGATGTGGGGTATCGTTTTATGGGTTTTTGAGGTAGAGGATATCAAATATTATATTATTAAAGCTCCATAAACAATTATTTCCACATACAAAATTTTTTCGTTGTGAGTGTCTTGGATAGAAAATCTGGATGTGAAAGAAGTGATTCCTTGGGCAGCGGTTTATATATCTGTCAAGTAAATAAATACTTTCCTGTCAGATTTTCACATGAACATATTTTCTTATTATTATTAATAGTAATTTTTGTTTCGAATTGAATATATATTATCTCTCCTGATGAGTTCTAAAGAGAATAAAAAAAGTTGTACAATTTTTAGAGCATGTACCTATCTATTTGAACAACAACAAAAAATCAAATATTTTTTTAAGATTACTATACTATTATACTTCCACAACAATGTGAAAGTAACATGGAAAAGGTTTAAATTCATACACCTTACATTTCCTTTCATTACAATATGCAACTGCATCTAAAGCAGTCCATGTAGCGATCAGACTGTATACTGAGGTGAAATATATCACAGAAGATGACGGATTTTCCGATAAAAGACAAATTTAAAAAATGAACATGATAAATTACCAAGGAATATCGAGGCAATAATATGATTTAAAAAAACTAATAAGTTTTACTTTTCCGTTCGGCGATGCTCTCGAGAATTTCCATCGAAAAGATATTTTCATCTCAACTTCAGTATTAAAAGAAGTAGTAAAAACTTCGCCAATCAGTCTTCTAAACGATGTCACAACTTTGGAGGGATATGTTATCAAATAGGATAAATATAAAAAACAGAGTGGAGGAGGGTTGGCGGATAGACGTGATTGAAGTGTGCGATATGATTGATGTCTGCCCTCGCAAACCCAGACCGCGTTTTACCATCTTCATAAAAGATGTATGACAAGTTAAATATTGAAGATGGAATTACTGAAAACTGAGGAATTTTCTTGTAACCAATTGACTTGAACCATCGTTAGTGTCACAGTATATTTTTATCTTATTTGATTGACAGGAGCGATACTTTAATTTACCATCTACAGTGTGTCCCAGGATAGATGTAACAAGAGGTGTAATGGACCAAAAATTTTGGAATTTTGGAATGGTATTTGCGGATTGAGTCCTGCTTGTTGTAAAACTAAAGTATACCAAAAATTACTTGATTTGGTATTCTACAGGGTGTTTTATAAGCAAAGTTGTAAAAATCACCCCTAATAAAGTACCTTTATTTATCAAAATATGAAAAAATTCCAGTAAGAAAAGTTATTAATGCAATTTTATACCTCTATACCAAATTTCAGAAATATAAAATTATTTTTTTGAAACTTCCCATTTTTTGCGAATTAAGAGTTGATTCATATTAAAGTTGTGTAGGAGCAAATGTTAATCATCTCAAAAAGTAGGCTATAGGTAAATAAAAAATTGAATATACGAGATGTAAGAAGGTATAATGTTAATCGAACTAATTGTAAAACAAGAAACAATTACTAACAGAAGATTAATGAGGTTTAAAAATTACAACAAGTAATAAATGAAGACCTAAGTGGATAAATGTGTTATGTCACACTTTTAAAGTTTTGAGTAAATTAAATAAAACGGTTTTGAGTTGGAACTTATTTATTTTGTCTTCGATTCAAATGAATAATACCTCATAAAATAGATAATTTTGGGTTATGTTCTTTTGTTTACACTAATATTAAAGAACAATATCAAGCTGTTATGAAACTAGATTTTTCTGTCCAAAACTGTGTACATCCACTAAAACTACTGGTTGTATGTATGACATGGCGCCTTTATAATTAAAAAGATTCTATAAAATATTACAAATTTAGAATTCACCGTTTATTAGGTGTTAAATCTATATCAGGGGTGTTCAAAAATTGCATAAAGTAATTTTTTTTTAAAAATGCGACATAACACCTTTATCCACTTAGGTCTTCAAATGTCAAAAACATAACAGATTGACAAAAAATTAATTATTGACCAATACAAAATAATGTTTACAATTTTTTTATTATTCGACGTAGCTACCACCCACATCCACACACATTTCGATCCTTCGCCTGAAGTCCTTAAAACTGTTTCGAATATGATCTAAAGGTTTGGAGTTTACGGCATTTGTAATTCTCTACTTCCATACTGCTACATCGTTAGGAAGTGGTTCAGCGTAAACCAACTGCTTGAGGCGACCCCATAAAAAGAAATCCAATATTAATAGGTCTGGGGATCTCACCGGCCACTTGATCGGTCCATTCCTGGCAATCCAATTTTCTCCAAAATTTAAATGAGATGAAACAACACCATTGGTTGTGAATGTGGATTCATCTGAGAAAATTATGAAATGATGAAAAAATCCCTCTTCCATGATTTTTTCTCCAATGGTCAAACAAAAATCCAACCGACGGCCGTCATCTCCCTCTTCAGGCGTATGTTTATAATTTGCTTTATATGCCCTAATTTTCTTTGCCTTGTAAATTCTTTGGAGTTCAGACTTGCTAATATTAATAAGAGCTGATCTCTCTCTTAGTGGCATCCTAGGATTTTCTATAACACTGGCATGAGCTATAATAGCCCCAACATTGTCTTCATCATATGCTTTTATTTTTCTTTTCATGTTAAGAACACTACCAGTAGCCAGAAACTTTTATTTTCTCATAGCCCTAGTACGAGACAAAGCAGTGTTTGGAAATTTCAAATTAAATTGACTTACCACTTCTCTTAGCGAGTTTTCACCGCCAATTCCGTAGCAGTGCACAATATAAATTTTTTCACGCACTGTGAGTACCATTTTCACTTAATTTTTTATGCTTGGTTCGTTAATTTGAAACAGAAATTAAGGATAATATTGACTACGTTTGACAGATATGTCAATAATAAATGATAAATGTCTATTCACTGCTTTTCTCATAGCCTACTTTTAGCTTCTACATAATTTTAAATATTAATTCACAAAAAATAATTTCTATGCAGTTTTAACTGAATGGTTCAAAATAAAATACTAATTTATTGAAAAAATGGGAAGTTCCAAAAAAATTATTTTATATTCCTGAAATTTGGTATAGAGGTATAAAATTGCATTCTAAATAACTTTTCTTAGTGGAATTTCTTAATATTTTGAAAAATAAAGGTACTTTATTAGTGGTGATTTTTCCAACTTTGCTTATAAAACACCCTGTAGAACACCAAATGACCAAATCAAGTCATTTTTGGTATACTTTAGTTTTACAACAAGCAGGACTCAATCCCCAAATACCATTCCAAAATTCCAACATTTTTGGTCCATTACACTTCTTGTTACATCTATCCTGGGACACACTGTATATATTTAAGACAGAAGGCGTTTTCTTTTCCGGCTTCGTCAGCGGCTTCGACTGGACCGACATTGATAATTCTATTTTAAAACAAAGCTCTTTATCCACAGATGTGTCATCACTAATTTTTATTTTCTTAAATTGTTACTTTCATACATAATAACGAAATAGGAATAGAAATAAATAAATAAATCTCAGCGCTCGAACTATAACGTACTGCTGGCCCCATCAAACTGCGCATGTAGACACCGCAGTTGACCGAAAAGATCCGAGTAAATCAGTCAGAGCCAGCGATTGCCAATATGTGTGAAACAATTTGTTGTGCCAAAACAACACTAAATGTAATTCGATCTCAACCAAAACCTTTTCAGACCTTTTGAAGCACTAAAGAAATACACAATCAAATATACAGTTTTCTCGAATACTGTTGGAATTATCAGGTTCTATCAAGTGTACCTTTTATACGTAGAAATGACTCCTGCATGAGATTTTCTAGTCAAGAGTGCCACTACGTTTCGTAAAAAAAAAGAAAAAAAATTCTTCATCAGGTATAGCTCTTGAAGCGCCCTCCACGGGATGTAATATATAAATTATTGTTTCTTAACTTAAAATTTTTTTTTTACCAAATTGGGAGAAGGTAGGTCAAGACGTAGTTGAGATATTGCAAAAAAAAAGAAAAAAATTATAATTTTGACACCCTGTATCTTGTTCCACAGCAACAATTTACTAAAGCACGTTTGGTTATATCCTCATATTTTGATCCAAAGAATCTACCTTTGATCTATGGCCTATTATTAATGGTCCAACTTGTATACTAATTCTTGGATTGACCATCATCAGTGGCGCCCAAGAATAAGTACTCAGGCATCAAGTTTGGATCACTCTGTAGAATTTTATCCTGGAATTTGTGATGTCACCACGAAAATAACAAAGAAACCGGTATTAACACACTGATCATTTCGTCTAAAGACTCGGCTGAATAAAAGTGCTTTTTTATTTGGCCCGGGTATATTTCCCCTTTCAGAACTTCCTGAAACGGTACGCCCCGAGACGTTATTTCTTTGTTTCCATTGATGTAATTAATGATGAGTTTAGAAAGAACAACAATGCATCTTAGAAATTGATGCAGTTAATGTAATGTAACATTCAGGGTCCAACGCCACGCCACAGAGGGATATGCATTACATGGAAGAGGAAATTAATTTAACAAAGTTCATTGACATACTTGTCCATGTTAAGTACAATAACCACGTGGGTTAGTACCTCCATTACGCCTTGATTATTGTAAACTGATACTTTAATTAATTAACATTGAAATTCTTACATGGTATATCTTTACGATCGGTTTAGTAATGAGGTGTTAACAATGCATTTTTGTTATATTGTTCTGTAATGATGAATGATTCGAAATCATTAAATAACTCCTGTTCATATTTAAAAAACACAGTGTTAAATTACCAGCTTCTTTAGAATACATTTATCGATAAGTGCATCTAGAATTGACTATTGTTGATTACCGGACATGAAACAATACACGTTAGTATATAATTTTCTTTATACTTTGGTGTTAGCTTGGATATATGCAGCATTTTGTTGTGTGAAGTGTTACTAGAATTTTAAACTCCGAGATAGGGAGTTTAAAAGGCTGAAATTCTTTTAGCCAAAGTCCTGAACTTTATTCTGATTGTGCTTATGATTGTGATTGTGTCTACGAGTTAAGTCGCAATCGGGCGTCGCTGAACGCAAATACGGATCGAATAACATTTTACACGAATAGGGCATTAAATACGTGGCGACATAGAGATCGAGTATACATCTAATATCTTTTTTATTTTTATTACTGAAATAGGTATTTGCAGTCTGCAGTGCCCAATCGTTTTCAAAAGACTTATTAAAAAGACCTTAATTCTCTCCTTATCAGCAACGGATTCTACTCAAAAAAGTGCCTTAAGAATTTGCTATTCGATTATCGATTCGACACTTGGTAACTGATTCGACACTTGGTCATCCAAAAACGCCAATTTTCTAAAAACGCTCTGTAGCTCGGTAGTCGAAAAAGATAGACGATCGCGGTTTGTACCATTGTTTGTTCCTCAAAAATAGAGCTCAGGACGCCTATATTGGTTTTTGCCTATCTGCCATAGTTTTAAAGAAAGCCCCAAAGGGTTTAGCCGGATAAGCATGACGAGTCGGCCCCCAAATGGCAACCTATATCGAAACTTATGCTTTAATATCGACTTGATGTATGAACGCGATTTATATGTGTTTTGCCGCCGTACTCCGCTTTGACCTTTTTTCCATTGAGATATGGAGAAAAAATGAGCGCATGCATGACTATCGTTCAAAGAGACATATCTCGAAAACTAGAGAGGTAAAACCAACGGGAGGTTTCAGGTAACCTTAATAAGTATATTCTGTATTTTTTATGAATTTCTAGAATAATTAGGCACATCATTAAAAAATAAATAAAAAATATAGTAATTAATATTTCCGTGTTCTCTGTGACTTACAATCACTGAAATAATATATGTTGTAATACTTTATATGCACTATTACTCATAAAAGTTGCGTTAGAAAAAAGTTGGTGCAACACTTAATAATAATAATAATAATAATAATAATAATAATAATGTCTTTATTAACCATAATTACACAATATATATACCAAATATAGATAAAATAAAATATATACAATATAATTACAGTTAATTGGCGAAGTTCACTTATTGAAGAAAGTGCTCTTCCACTTAACCATACAATATAATAATAAAACATTTATGTAATAATGCTGTGTAATTAATTATACATGATTTTTTTGTCTTTGTCTTTGAAAGCAATATACGGGACATACAAATAAATAATATACAAATATTTTTAAATAAACAGTTGATAAATATGAAATACGACGGTAAAAAACGGTATCTGCGAAAACTTAACAAAGTTAAAATGAGAATAAAAATATGTGGCTTGCGTTGGAATTATTATATTAATGATCATAATTCATATCCATTATGTATTTTTTCATTTCTCTTTTGAAAGAGCTATATTTAAGAATCTTTATTCTCTGTGGGATGGGGTTATAAAGCTTAGTGATGGTATATGAGAACGATCTCTCATATAAAGCGGTCGTATGCAGTGGGGGCGTTAACAAATTTCTGTTTCTAGTATTTACTTGATGTACAGTACCTCGTGGTACTATTTTATCAAATAAATACTGTGGGATCTTGTGCTCCAGTAGTTTGTGGTAGAAGCAACAAGTATGGAATATTCTCCTTTGATGCATTGTCATCCATTGTAGTTCCAAAATCTTACTAGATATGGAATCATATCTTTTTATTCCAAAAATATACCTTACACAAGAGTTTTGCACACGTTGTATACGTATTTCGTCTGTTTTTGCTAAACAAGGATGGTAAATTATATCTGCATAATTAAAATGACTAAGAACTAGTGAGTTACACAGCATTGTCTTTGTTTTTTTATCTAATATAGCGGAACATCCATACAACAATTTTAAATTAGAATACGATTTTTTAATAGAGTTAGTTGTATGCTGTGAAAATCTTAAATCAGCATCGATGCACAGTCCTAAATTACGAGTTATATTCACACTTTCTAATTTTTTCGAATCTAGTTGAACATTTAAGTTTAGTTTACACATTTCTCTTTGCGGCTTACTTCCAAAAAACATTATTTTCGATTTATCCGGATTTATTTGAAGACAGTGATCAGTAGAAACTTTATGTAAAATTTTTAAATCATCATTTATTACATTATTTGCATTCTCGGCATCGTCAAAACTGAAAGAAAAATAAATTTGGGCATCATCTGCATAATAGTGAGATTGGCAATTGTTTAGAAAAGATGAAATTTTAGAGGTATATATAGTGAATAATAAGGGACCCAATATTGACCCTTGTGGGACTCCGCGACAGATACTTAGTGGTTCGGATATATCATTTTCTAATTTGACGTATTGTTTTCGCTGACTAAGGTAACTCTCAATCATAGCTGCGGCACTATTTGTGAATCCATTAAAATGAAGAATAGCTAAAAGTAACTGATGGTTTACCGTATCGAAAGCTTTCGAATAATCTATTAATATTAGTGCTGTTAACTTATTGACATCATTAGCAAAGAAAATATCATCAGTTACTTTTAGTAATGCCGTTACGCAACCATGGTTAGGACGAAATCCAGATTGATTATCTGGTATAATTTTATATTTCTCAATATGCTCTCTAATTTGTTCATTTAATACCTTCTCCAAAAGTTTTGACAATGCCGGCAAAATGCTTATGGGGCGCAAATCTCTGAAGTCACTTGGCTCCTTATTCTTAGGTAATGGCTTAACGTGTGCAATTTTCCAGTGTAAGGGGAAAATATTTTTTTCAATACAATAATTAATTAAATGAGTAAGATATGGAAGAACAAATGGACAGCAATGCATCAACATATGTAAATTAATATTATCCGATCCTGTAGCATTAGATTTTATACTAAGCAAATGTTTATTAACCGTATCAATATCCACAACATGAAAATAAAATTCTCCTACATTTGGTTTTATATTATTTGCGTAATAATTTAATGTGTCGTTATTAGGTGTATTTATGTTGTGGCCAGCATTAACAAAAAATTGATTTAAACCATTTAAATCCTGCAAATGCTCAGGTATATCATGATTATTCTTTCGTCGATGAATGCCTAGTTCATTAAGAGTTTTCCAAATAGTTTTAGTATTGTTATTTCCATTACCATTGGTATTATTAGCAATTTTATTTTGAAAATATATTTTCTTCTCATTTTTTATTTCTCTATTGACAAAATTTTTAATTCTTTTATAGTCATCCCAGTCAGTATTATTTTTTGTTTTTTTAAATTTCATAAAAGCTTTATCTCTTAATTTCATAAAATGTTTTAAATTCTCCGTTAGCCATGGGGCATATTTTTTTGTAATTTTTGAAGTAATAATTGGAGCATGTATATCAAATAGAGATATCACTAAGTTATTAAACATTTCTATTTTTTCATCTATACTTTCCAAATAAAGAATTTGATTAAAATCAGTTCCCTGTAAATCGCGGTAAAATAAATCATGAGCAAAGTTTTTAAAATTCCTATATGTACAAAAAAACGGTGCAGAGCTTTCGAGGTTAAAATCAAGTTTGCAAGTTACCATGCAATGATCGGACAAATTTGGAAGATCTGTTACAACAGAATCAACTACCTTTACATTTTCAGAACAAAGAAATAAATCCAATAAAGTTGCGGAAGTCGGACCCACCCTCGTTGGTTCTACCACTACCTGCACTAAACCAAAAGATTCAAGTAATGTGGACATTTTAATATAGTTATTACTAGCTGTAATTAGAAAATCAATATTAAAGTCACCACCGCACAACACATAATCGTATTTTGGTACAAGTGTGCTCAATATGTCCTCAAATGCATCAATAAATTCTACGACTGAAAATTGTGGACTTTTATAAACTACTCCTATACATATTGATATATTACTCATTGATAAAGAAATCCACAACTGTTCAGTATTATTTAATGGTAATTGTTCAATTTTATTGCAATTATATTTCATTTTGATATATATAAGCACACCTCCACCTCTCTTACCTTTGTGTCTATCATAACGATAAACTTTATACCCATCCACTGAGATAATATCATCTGAAATGTCATTATGCAACCAAGATTCAGTAATTAGAATTATATCATAATTATTTTGTTCTACTAATATCCTGGCAAAAAAACGAAGAGAAAAGAAAAAATACATGTGCAAGAAAGTGTACACAGGAAGATTTGCAGAATAATTGAAAGCCACGTTTACATTTTTTAAATACATAATTTTATTCAACTCCATTTTTAAGATCATGTTCACTTCTAATTATCATAACTTTAGAGTTATCAGATTTTCGCATTAAAATATTACCGTCTTTTACCCATAAATATTTCATACTATTTTTGTTTTTATACTCCTTGGCTTTGAGATACAATTTTTTATTATAGGCTGTTAAAAAATCATTTATGTATATTATATTACTATCTTGAACTAATTGTTTTAATGAATTATCTAAGAGATCTGTAGTAAAATCACTATCACTATTATTTTAGACGAATTTCTATCGTTGCTCGATCGCAGGCGATAGCAAGTGTTTATCATGCTAGTATCTACTTTGATTCCTAACGCTGAGCAAACCAGTTGAACTGTCACTTGTATATTCTCCCCTCTGCCAGGTTCCGGTACTCCAGTGATTTCCAAACAATTAGCACGATTTTGTTGATCTACATCATTCAGTTTTGATTTTAGATATTCGTTCTCCCTTTCCAAGTCAGCAATAATATTACTTACTTCATTCAGTTTTTGTTTATTTTCTTCTACAACCTCCTCTACATGATCACTTCTATGTTTTAATTCATTTATCTCTTCTTCATGTTTTTCTAGTGACTTATTAATGTTTTGCTGTTCAGAGAGTATTTGTTTAACAACTGCGTAGACATCAGATATACTAGGCTGAGCGGTTGTGCATATATCACTATTAGTAACTAATGAAGTATTTTCTGTTGCTATTTTTTTCTTACAAAATTCGCAAATCCATATAGTCTCACCAGAAGTATAAGATGCTATATCTTTATCCAATATACCTGCACAGTTATAATGAAATTCTTTGTTGCATATCCTACATATAATTCTATATTTTGAATTTATTCTTTTATTACAACCTTTTCCACAAGTCGACATATTGAGTACCACTGCCAGTGTATATGGTATGCCACAGATAAATATTTTTTGTCAGAAAAAATCACAGTAAAACATCAATTTCTCCAATTATACAATAATTTGTTGTTATAGTAAAGTTTCACATGAAACACTGTATTCACTGTCACTTAATGCGTATTTTGGTTCAAAATAGGACTTTTAAAACTTTGTTCTTCTCCCAAAAAAGACAAAATTGACGGTGAAGACATCACCTTGAACACAGTCAGCATATAAAAAAAAAAAAAGAAAAAAAAAAGAAAAAAAAAAGAAAAAAGAAAAAAAAAAGAAAAAAAAGAAAAAAAAATTCGACGCACACTACATCATATTAAGGATACAGACTTGACATGGGACACACATATAAATATTTTATGAATTGGAATTATTGTTAGAAGATAAATTGAATAAAAATATAAATAATTGTCACGTAAATATCTATTTCATACACATATATTTTCACAGTGGTACAAATCGTAATTTTTTCTTTCAAAATTATTTAGAGCACTTCGCAACCGATTGGAATAATTTTTTTTTAAATACTCGTTATTTATAATAATAATAATAATAATAATATTGTCTTTATTAAGCAACTAGCAATTACAATAAGGCTATAAAAAATAGTGTAGACAAACAAATTGGTATATTACGCTAGTTAGCTTAAGAGGCGAAGTTCAGTTCTTCGCAGCTTACTAAGCTACGAAATCCTGCTCTTCCACTTAACCTCGAGCCAGATTACAGCAAGTTGCCGTAATCTGGGTTGACCTATCCTAGAACTTAACCTAAAGTAACAATATTGAAACACCTCTTTTATAAAGAAACAATATCTGAAAATAACAAAACAGACACACTGAAGCACAAAAATAGACTCACACTAATATAAAAGGTACTAAGAAGTTACATTTTGCAGGAACATAAAATCTATATAGCTTTTCAGGTATAGTAAACGATTTACTTCTTATTTTTTTCCTTCTATTTATTTTTTGTATATTATATATATTTTTTTAATTAATTTATTTATTTTTCTTTTTTTTTTATTTATGCCAAATCTAACCTAGGGAAAAAGAGGACAAAAAATTGTTCAAAGTAGCAGTACACTATAAAAATTTTTTAACGAACTCGCTTTTAAATGATGATATATAACAGAAACAATATGTATTATGTTTATAAAAAGAATACTAAATGCAATAAATACACATATATACATATATACACATATACACACATACACATAAACAAACATATTACACATATTATGTATGTATATATAGAAAAATAATAATGTAGAAGTTGTGGGAAAAATGTTTTCATAGGATATTTCTAAATATTATGATCACCAGAAATTAATTGTTGAAATAACTCCTTTTTGAATTTATAATACGATACTTTAGACTTTAGTTATTTCAAGGCTTAGTGAATTAACAGAGTTAGCAACATTGTAAGAGAAAGATTTTTTGAAAAACGAAATTTATGTTTCGGTATTTGTAACTTATATAACCTCTTGTGTTAACGGAGTGAATATCAGATAAATGATTTATTTTATTGTAGAGATAAACTGGAGTTTTCTGATTAATAATTTTATGGTACAAACACGCACGGTGCATATACCTTCGCTGCTTCATATTCAGCCAGTTAATTTCTTTCAGGACAGGTGTTACATGAGAGAAGCGTGTTAACCCAAAGATCAATCTAATACACGAGTTTTGGACCCGTTGAATGCGAGTTGCATCCCAAGATGTCAGACAAGGACCATACACAACATCGGCAAAATTTAATTCCAAAAAAACGTAAGAGAGTCGATTTTTTAATTATGCTAACCAAAATTGTTGAGCTTCGCCAAAATGTCCATTTTGTATTTAAATCTTAATAAAACTTACAAATAAAAAAATTTTGTTCTTATCCAATTTACATAAATCTTGTTACTCGGGGGGGTTTTTGAGGTAGCTGATTACGAATCTGATATCCAAATTGTCATAAATCAACCTGCAAAAGGGCGGCTATAAAATGCTAAAAAATTATGAAAAATTGAATATTTTTGTTAAAGTTTATGCCGAAAAGTTTTGAATATTTCTGATAAGTACTTTTAAGTCAAAAAATAGACTAAATTTTAAGTTCCAGGAAGACATTCAATATGGCGGCAATAAGATGATAAAACTAACTTAAAAATAAATGACGAAACATTTTTGCACTAAGTTAGGTTTAAAGTTCATGGTTTAAAATTCTTGCCTTAGTTATGTTAGGTATAGAGTTCTTGGTTTAAGGTTCTATTAGGCTTAGGTTATGTTAGGTTTAATATTCTTGTTTTAAAGTTCTTGGTGTTAGGTGTTTATTATATTATTAGCAGATAAAAAAAATAAATATTAATATGACCTACTTAGGGTTATATTTAAAATTAATGGAGGACTGAATCGCATATTTATGATTGATAATTAATGTATGGCAGCCATATTGGATATATTTGAAAATTTCAGAAAATTTGTTCCTTCTTAAATATTTTAATAATTCTTAGAAATAACCTTTTTAGTTTAATGCGTTTAATTTAATTTTAAGTTAGTTTTATCATCTTATTGCCGCCATATTGGATCTTCCATCTTGAATTTCTTCCTGGAACTTGTACTTACTTATAAAAAATATTCAAAACTTCTCGGCATAAACTTTAACGAAAATATTTAATTTTTCGTAATTTTTTAGCATTTTATAGCCGCCTTTGATTCCGCCATCTTGGAGGTTGGTTAATGACAATTTGGATATCAGATTCGTAATCAGCGACCTCAAAAACTCCCTGAGTAACAAGATTTATGTAAATTGGTTTAGAGAAAAAAAAATTTCTTTATAAGTTTTATTAAAATTTAAATAAAAAATGGACATTTTGGTTAAGCTCAATAATTTTGGTTAGCATAATTAAAAAATCGGCTATTTACGTTTTTTTTTAAATTAAATAACGAGTATTTAAAAAAAAATTATCCCAATCGGTTGCGAAGTGCTCTAGATAATTTTGAACGAAAAAACTACAGTTCGTGCCACTGTGCGCCGTATGAAATAGATATTTACGTGACAATTATTTATATTTTCATTCAATTCCTCTTCTAACAATAATTCCAATTCATAAAATATTTATATGTGTGTCCCATGTCAAGTTTGTATCCTTATATGATGTAGTGCGCGTCGAATTTTATTTTTTTTCGGAGTGTTGCATCAACTTTTTTCTAACGCAAATTTTATTAGTAATAGTGCATATCAAGTATTACAACATATATTATTTCAGTGATTGTAAGTCACAGAAAACACGGAAATATTAATTTTTAAATTTTTTATTTATTTTTTAATGATATGCGTAATTATTCTAAAAATTCAAAAAAATATATAAAATACACTCTTTAAGGTTACCTGAAACCTCCCGTTGGATTTACCTCTCTAGCTCAATTAGTTTTCGAGATATGTCTCTTTGAACGATAGTCATGCATGCGCTCATTTTTTTCCATATCTCAAGGTCAAAGCGGAGTACGGCGGCAAAACAGATATAAATCACGTTCATACATCAAGTCGATGTTAAAACATAAGTTTCGATATAGGTTGCCATTTGGGGGCCGACTCGTCATGCTGATCCGGCTAAACCCTTTGGTCCACCCCGTACAATAATCAAGAATTTTTTGTGTTTCCTGATAATTCACAAGTAAAAAAAATGTACTACAGAAATAATGCTTACTATTTGAAAAATCACCTTCCTATGCTCCTAACTAAAATTGGTAAACATGAACCTGTGAATACTACATCGGATATAATGTGACATTGATGTTAAAAAATGTAACGAATTATGTGGTATTGGGGGTGTCTGATGACTATTCCCAGGCTATGAAAAATTGTGAATTTGTTAAACATTTTATTCTGATTGATTCCAAATCACACAAGGCAGGAAGTAGAAATCTAGCAGAAAATTTATCTACTCGCTTTAGAATTGAGTAAAATAGAATGTAAAATATTACACCGGTAGACTAATTCATATTTATTGTTAGTAAATGCATTTTTAATCTAAATTGATTGTGACCCTTTCATCCGTATCAGCGAGTCGACGTAAATACAAATAATTATAGTACATCTGCAGAATCTCACATACTCGATTTACTAAAAGTAAATTCAATAGAATTTATTTTAGATGATAGAATAAAATCAGAATTTAATTCGGTGATTTTCAGACCATTATTACTAGGTATTTTCAATGGCTTTCGAAGCAATAATAGATAATAAAGAAGTCGCCAACGTTGTATAAACCACTCTATAGAATGGAAGAGATTTCACCCTTGGTCAAATCAATACCTCTAACCACTTCCAATATTTGTTATAGCTTACCTAACAAAGTCGTTCTGAAAATATATATATTTATAATTCTTTTTCCATATAAACTCAATTTCCCACTCTCTCTTAGCTCTCTTGACTACTTTACACAGTTACAATACATTTGTGGAAAGCCAAAATAAACTACAATTTGTAGTTTTAATTTGTGATATAAAATATAACATAAAACAGACGGACCATTAAAAGTTTACCTGTAGTTTCAAGATTAACATATGATGAGACGTCAAATTAGAGGGTGTTCATAAATTCAACAACAGAGTAAAAACAATGGAAATGTAAAACATTTTCAGTAACTAGAGAATATTATTTAGGTATTATGCAAACCACAACTAAATAATATTCTCTAATCATGATAAAAGCAAATAAATAAAAAATAATTAATTATAAAAATTTTCAGTAACTCTTTGAAATTGTTAAAATTTAGTTGTTTAATATTGTTTGGTAGATGATTATAAAAACCGCTGCCCAAGGAATCACTACTTCCACATCCAGACTTTCTATACGTCACTCGAACGAAACAATTTTGTATGTGGAAATAATTGTTTATGGAACTTTAATAATATAATATTTGAAACCCTCTACCCCAAAAACTCATAAAACGATACCCACATCGGTAGTGGGGTATAGTGGTGATAGGGGGTGGTAGTAGGGGTGGATGAAGTAAAAAAATATTTTGAGGTTTCTGGTTCTTGTACACACACTAAATCACAATTTTTTTTCATCCCCTTTAATAATGAGGTGGGGGTGGTAATGCCAAAATTTTTTTTGACACCTTAGCTTGTCTTGTATATACTAAATACCAATTTTATGGACTACCTACATGATTTACCTATGTACCCCAAATTTACCCCTCAACTCTTCGACAGAACAAGATGAAAATATAATCTAGTTCTAGATCTCGTTAAAGTACATGTGTACCAAATTTCAAGTCAATATCTCAAACGGTTCCAGAGTAAACGTGCGCACAAAAAAGTTACAGACAGACCGACAGAAAATTTTTTTCGCGCAAACTTAAAATATCGACGTTTCATGACATTCTAAGCCTATTTGAACAATAAAAATTTTTTAAAATTTTTTTGTCGTTACTAAACTTCCACTGGATGTGGAAGTAAAATAACCGCTGCCCAAGGAATCACTACTTCCACATCCAGATTTTCTATCCAAGTCACTCACAACGAAAAAAATTTGTATTTGGAAATAATTGCTTATGGAACTTTAATAATATAATATTTGAAATCCTCTACCCCAAAAACCTATAAAACGATACCCCACATAGGTAGTGGGGTGGGGGTGGTGATAGGGGGGTGGTAGTGGGGATGGATGAAGTAAAAAAATATTTTGAGGTTTCTGGTTCTTGTACACACACTAAATCACATTTTTTTTTCATCCCCTTTAATCATGGGGTGGGGGTGGTAATGGGGGTGGCTAATGCCAAAAATTTTTTTGAGACCTTAGCTTCTCTTGTATATACTAAATACCAATTTTCTGGTCTCTTACCTGCTTGATTTAGCTATTTACCCCAAATTTACCCCAATTTACCCCCCAACCCTTCGACGGAAGAAGATGAAAATATAATCTAGTTCCAGATCTCGTTAAAGTACATATGTGTACCAAATTTCAAGTCAATATCTTGAATGGTTCCAGAGTAAACGTGCTTAAACTTAAAATCTCGACGTTTCATGACGTTCTAAGCCTATTTGAACAATAAAAATTTTAAAAAAATTTTTTGTTGTTACTATACTTCCACTGGATGTGGAAGTAAAATAGTTCTTTGACTTAGCAATCTACACCTTATAGATTTCTAATAGGCTCTAATAGGCTTTTAATATTTTACACAATGGTTTATGTGAGCTGACCAATTTAAATTGCCATCAAGAACAACTATCAGCAGTCTCAGATCTACATTTACATCATTTTGAAGAGAGTGGAAAAGGTTTGCCGCTGTGTTTTGGTAGGCATTTGCAGAGCATCAATTCTGCATTTTAGTTTCGCTGTTTATTGGTTGAATGCTTAGAGGCCTCAGGACAGAATCTATAGTAAGACATCATGTCTGGCTATAAGAGTACTTGAAGTTTGATCATTTAAATTTTTGTCCTGTTATTAAAATAACTATTTAGTAGATCATAGATCCGACCCATTATTCCATACTGGTTTAACTTTTTCAATAACAATTCGTGCTTGATAGTCGAATGCCTTGGTAAGGTTACACAACATTATAGACGTATGTAGGACCAGCTCGATATCCCAGACTGTGTCATCTACAATTCTAGATATACATACTGCTCAAATTGTCGATTAATTGGCCTGGGCGAGACATTTCATTGGACCGTGCTTAGTCTTGATACGTTCACACCTCATTTCATCTACTGATAGATTGAACTGTGGCTGGATAGATTGAACTGTGCGGTTTTTTAAATGTTAGTAATAAGTAATCGTTTTCCTCTCTGATATTTTCTGTACATTGTATGTAGTCATTCAGGACAAGGTTTGGTTTTTCTTTGAAAAATGGGAGAACGATTTTTGGTTGACTCTTATTTGATCCAGAAGATTTTAAGATATATGCTATAATAATTTCGATTCTGTTCTCATAGTGGGCAATATTGGATGTTTTGTTTACGTTAGGATTTGTGTTGATACCACTACCAGCAAAAGCATTAGTTTAACGGTAATTTGTTGCAAAGTTAATGCTTGTAAAAGTGACAACTTTTTTAGATATTGCAGGCCTGGGTAGGGATTCCAGATTTCATTATACCGAGGAAAGGAGAGGCGGAGCCCGAAAAACCCCTTTCATGAGTATTATCTGGAATGGTAAGTAAAATTTTTAAAGCTGAGTTATGTGTGTTCAGCGTAGAAAATGATGATCCAAAGTCCTATTGTCGCTGTAAAAAATTGACTATTTTTCGTTGATCTGCCTTAAATACATTTAATCCATTACAGAAAATCCACAATTTAAGGAAGTTAGAATTAAATTGTTTCAAATTGTTAGAACCTAAGAAGGCCATTATGCTGTCTATAGAATTTTGTGGGATTTCTCTTAATGCATAAGCTTCCCTAATAGTTTGACCGCACCCAGTATAAGTGTTCCCCACATCGAGTGTGGGTACGTGAAAGGACAAGTAAGCAAAGATATAGATGCATTTAAGACGAGTACTTCTGATATTCTCAGTCTTTTCAACAAGGGAAACCACGTCTGTGTTTCCCAGATAGGAAAAACTAAAATTTCTTCAGCATCATCCTCAATTATTTTATTTAAATCACTTCCTAATAGAGGGAATGGTGGAAAAGCGTGGAAATTTAAATTTCTCCAAGACAAGGTAAAAGTGTCGACAAACTTTGATTCCGGGTCAGGGTGCCAGGAATATTTTAAATTCTTTGTTAAGGTGAGATGCAAACAAGTCGGGACGACCGAAATTAGAGAACACCTTATTAGTTAGGGTGTTATTAAGGCTGTATTCTGTTTCTACATTGGAAACTCTCGATTCTGTATCCGCTAGGTTTTCTTTAGAGTGTACATATGATGCAAAAATAAACATATTTCTAGTCTCGCACTAGTTCCAAATATGTCTGATGATGTCATTGAGAAGAGGAAATTGTATTCCTTCCATTTTGTTTATATATTCCTTTTGTAAGGTGTTGGGAATATGCATTCTAGCATCAAAATTACCTCGTGCTAATTTGACTGTCAAAAACTTTCCCCTCCAAACTTTTTGTATGACTCCATCCATACTTTATTGCGGTGCATACTGATATTAAAGTACCTCTCATTCTTGTGAAGGTGCGGATGCTAGATGATATTTTAGCAAAATAAAATAACATACGTTTGTATTTTTCTATTTTTTCCCGTGATAAGGATATTGACATTTCCTGACTATCAAAATTAAACTCTAAAAATTGTATTTTTGGACATGGAGTTAAGTTACTTTTGTCCCAGTTAATAATAAAACCTAATAATGACTGGTTTTAAAATTTTTGGTAAATATAGATGAGACTGTACACATGAAACGTAAGAACTATAATGACTCAGAACACTGGGCTGGAGAAAGGTTTGGGGCATGTTTATTTTTCTTTCTTTCAACATTACGCATAGAAACGGGGGAAGAGACCAACTACATTTGATGATCTTGAGGAACGTATCGAAGTATATTATATCATTGTGTGTAGTTTTACTATGATTACGTTCGTAATTTGCAAACTTCCAACTGTCTTTTGTTTTATTTTCACGGTAGACCAGGCCTTTGTTGTTTATGCACTATTATATAAGCATGTATCGTATGTCACACAGTAAGCAAATAAACATGGAAAATGGGCCGTATGTTACAGTTCTAAAACAATCGGATTTTATTACAGAGCGCAATGGCTGTAATGTTAGTAGTATTATTTACGAAAATTGTAGCTACAAATAGCTGAATATAACCGAGCTTCTTTATGAAGTGTGACTCCATTAGAATTTAATGTGGATGCAATAAAACAAACATTAAAAGAAATACGGTTACATCAGACTGCGTATAAATTTTATCTCGAACTGTACCTACCGCAATGTTTCTTAGTCCAGTTCAAATGGATGGTTTGGTAAATTCTAAATTAAATAGAAAAAAAAATTGAAATATAAATTTTCAACAAAGGTCGCTAAACGTTATGAAATAGAATTTATGGTGAATATTAACTAATTTTGAAACTGATGCCGTGCTTTAAACGTAACCAGGAAAATTCCCTGAGTTTTACAGATTTTCCATGACAAAAAAATGTGTTATAATGGCATAACAACAATAATTATAACTATATTTAAAGGCGGTTTTAGATAATCAATTAATTTTTAGTGTCGTAGCCGACTTTTCGTGATATATTTAGAAAAATTTAGTCTCAATTTAAAAATAATTAAAAAAAAATTAACTGTAAAACAATTTTTTAAAAACAAGCTTTTATTATTATTTAGGAAAAAAAGAAAATTAATTGTCTTAAAAGCTTGTATTTTTTTTTTCTATTCAGGCGACAACCTTTTAAGACGATTCATTTTATTTTTTTCGTTTTAGTATACCTAAATAATAATAAAATCTTGTTTTTAAATAGTCTTTTTAATTTTAATTTTATTTTCAAATTTTTAGTTACATCTTAATTATTTTATTCTATATTCATATTTAAAATAATACCGGATTCTTCGCTAGACACTTCCTTACCTTGAACAGGATCCTTCACCATTTCATAGAATACAACGTCTGAGTGAACACACCATGTGACCAAAAAAACTAAAAATTATAGTGTTAAAAGTAAAAAAACATACTTTTTAGTATCATATTATTGTACTGTCACCAGAACTACACGTGTATGCAAAATTTCAGCTCAGTTGTACATCGCTAAGTGGTTCAAAATTGATTTACAAGATTCCTCCTATAAACATACTACAAACCAAGTTAAATAAAAACTTGTAATAACAATGACGAGTTTACACATAATAAAATGAATCGGTATTGGCCATTAGATGGTTCATTTCAGCGTCCACATCAGTCAAAACCGAGAAGTGCAGATAGGACGGGCGCACAGTGGGCCAGAATCTGAAAAAGCTGGCCAAAAGTCGAAAAATGGAGTAATGGTTTTGAAAATTTCCACTTGGGGGTTTTTGAGGTCGCTGATTACGAATTTGGTAGTAGTATTTTCAAGAACAAAATGGCGGTTCCAATATGGCGACAAACGTTTGAGAAAAGTAAGGCATTTATTGGAAATTGGTATTCGGGGGTTTTCGAGGCCGCTGAATACGAATTTGGTAATAGTTTTTTCAAAAGCAAAATGGCGGCTCCAATATGGCGACAGGCATTTGAGAAAAGTCAATTATTTTAATTGAAAATTGGTATTCGGAGGTTTTCGAGGTCGCTAATTACGAATTTCAATTCAAATTTAAAAAATTAAATTAACTAATTAATTTAACTTCAATTTTACACACTTTTAGGCATTTTATAAATTCAAATCAAATCAAATCAAATCAAATTTATTTCACTTTTTTAGAAAGATACATAATATGTTAAAACAGAAACATGTTTTGATGTACTCCTAAGTGTAACACCTGTGTGAGTACATGTGAGATTGTGAGTGTTGTTTACTTATTTAAGTGTAAAAAAACATAATAAATATCAAGAATAACATTTTGAGAAAATAAGTTAAAAATATGATTTTCCAATATGTAAATAAATCCTAAATACATAAATCTAAAAATAATAAAGACAATATAATTAGTGTGTGACTTCAGCTCATTAAAATGTTTAAAAATTTGGATGAATTTTCTGTTACATATTTTGTAACTTTTTTTGAAAAGAGGCCTATGTTATTTATTTGCTTATAATTTATTGGTAAGGTGTTATACAATTTTGGACCATAATAACTAACAAAACGCTGTGTTGTAGAATGGGCATATTGGGGAATATTAAGATTTATATTGATCTTGTGCCTTGTGATGTGGCTGTGTTCGATATCAGATCTTAGTTGAGATTTATGCTTATAGGTGAATATAAGTACCGACTTTGTATATAATAAATCAATATTGAGAGCTTTAAAATCTTGAAAAAGTAATTCAGTTGAGTATCGTCTGTTTTTATGCAATATAACTTTAATGAGATATTTTTGTGATATTCTCAAAGGTTGCAAATTCGTGGGATATGCACTACCCCATATTGAAATACCGTATCTTAAAATAGATTCAGCCAAGGCATGATACAGTGTCTTAAGAATGATGTGTGGAATAATAGTTCGAAGATGGTAGAATTTCCATACAAGTTTCCTTATTTTATTGTTAAGAGATTCGATGTGTTCAGTCCATTTTAAATTTTGATCGATAATTATTCCCAAATATTTTATTTGTTTTGTGCAATGAAGCACTTCTGTACATTTGCATTCAAAATTGTTCATCAGTATACATGTGTGAGTATGGAGGGTTAGAGTATTTATTTGGGGAATATATTTGTCGTATAAACCAAAACACATGAATTTAGTTTTATTAATGTTTATAGTTAATAAGTTCTCTAAAAGCCATTGCTGTAACTTTGAAAATTCTACCACTGCTTTGTAAGCTACCGAATCCCAGGAAGTGTCCTCTATTAAAAGAACAGTGTCATCAGCATAAGCAATTATTTTACCATCAACGTTTAAGTGAAGCAGTTCGTTGACATATATATTAAATAATATAGGTCCAAGTACTGTACCTTGTGGAATTCCAAATGGTATATGCTTAAAATTACTTTTCGTTTCACCTATTTTGACACACTGTTTTCGATTTGTTAGATAGCTCCTGAACAAATTATTTGGTACACCTCGTATACCGTAATCTTCTAGTTTGTGAATTAATATATCATGAGACACTGTATCAAAAGCCTTGGCTAAGTCTAGGAATATCGCGATCTGTTTTTTACCATTATCGACGGAATTATATAATGTTTTAGTTACCTCGAATATTGCATCCTCAGTACTAATATTTTCCCTAAAACCATATTGGCTACTAGACAGTATTTTATTAGCACACAAGTAATTTGTTAAATTAGTTTTTATACACATTTCAAAAAGTTTTGCAATATTACTAATTACGGAAATGGGTCGGTAGTTGCTCACTACGGTCTTGTCTCCATTTTTGTGTATTGGAGTTACAACAGAGATCTTTAAAACAGATGGAAACTTGCCTTCTACAAAGCTCAGATTAATAATATAACATAGTGGTTTTGCAATTTCTGATTTTATTATTTTGAGTAACTTGCTGGAGAGGCCGTCATATCCGGATGCATTGTTATTTTTCAGTTTCATTATATTTTTATTTACTTCCGCCTCTGTAGTTGGGTTGAGAAAAAAATTATTATAAAAGTCTAGTCGTCGGTGCTCTAGTTGCTTATTAACATTAATTTTCTCTGCCATAGATTTTCCGACGTTCACGAAATAATTATTAAATGTTTCGCTTACCTCACTGTCATCTGTTATATTTTTTTCATCTTGTTTAATTACTATTTTATTGTTATAGTTATGTTCATTTGAATATTCTTTTACTATATTCCAGATTTTTTTTATGTCTTTTTTGTTTTCCATGATTTTGTCATTGTAATATTCTTTTTTTGCTTTTTTTTATAAGATAGTTAGTTTTATTTCTAATTTCTTTATATTTTTCTCGAAGCTCCATATTGTGTTTATCCTTATTCAGTTCTTGTTTCATTTTATCCCTACTTCTAATTGATTTAACCAGTCCTTTGGTAATCCATGGTTTAATTTTTCGTTGATTAGATTTTATTTTCACATTTCTTGATGATATTTCAACATTTTTATTTATTATATTTAAAAAATACTCGTAAGCTGCGTCAACGTCCTTAATTTCAAATAAATCCCGCCAGGTTTCTTTTTTTATGTTTTGTTTTAGGAGTTCATAATTTACTTGCGTTATAATATTTTTATTATTTGGGTCATTACGTGCATAAGTGTTTTTACATGTATTGTTCTTAATTTTTAAAATTATGGGATAATGGTCCGTCAAATCATGTGTTAAAATTATGGGAACTATTTCTATATTATTAACCACAGACGGATCAGTTTTAAGAAAACAGTGATCTAGACATGACTCGCCTTCTTGGGAAATTCTTGTGGATGAATTAATATATGGTATAAAACCGTTCCCAGCTAATATGTTTAAATATTCATTTACTAGATTGTCTCGTTTTTTATTTATATCAATATTTATATCACCTATAAACATTTGAATATCAGTTTTTGTATTTTGTTTAAAAACATCATGTATTTCCTCTAAAAATTTCCATGAATTGGTAGAAGGTGGCCTATAGACTGCTATAAGATTAAATGTTATGTTATTTATTTTAAATGTTAAATTAGCAAATGAATTTTCTGTAAATTTAATTATATCAAAATTATAAATTATATGTTCTTTAATATAAACCGCGAGTCCATCATTTTGGTTATAGCATCCATCAGTGTATAAAAGATCGTAACCTTTTATTTTAAAAACATCTATGTAATTAATTTTCCAGGTTTCTGACAAAATTATTAAATCAAAACTACATTTTAAACTCTCCAGTAGTACTATTAATTCATCGTAGTTTTTGTTTATACTTCTTATGTTCAAGTGAATAATATTTAAAGAAACTTTCAACTCACCTTGTAGTAGTTGATTCTCATGAGTAGTAATTATATTTGTTTTTATATTGGCATATTGCTCAAGATCAGAATTATACTCCAAAATATTCATTAACGAGAAGAAATCACAAACCAAACTAAAATATAAATATTATATGCTTGAAATGCAACAGTAAATGTCTATATTATAGGTATAATAAAAAAATACAAAAGATATATGTATATTAAATGATGCTATATAAACAAATGTAACTTAATTATAAAAAACCAAAACAAAAATTGTGAATTATATTTCATTCCCTCGTGAAATCATTTATTTATGAATCAAATCAGTTAATTCAGTTATGTTTCTTATTTTATTCTTAGCGCCATTTGCCGAAATAAAAATATTCCCATTATATGTGTAAACCAATTTTCGGTCGTATTTAGTTTTTGCTTCTCTGAGTAGGTTTAGAAGTAGTAGTAGTAGTAGAAGTAGAAATTCCAACCAAAAAATAAATAATTTTTTAATAATTATTTTCGACATAATGAAATGTGTTTACAACACATAAATATTATAAATTGTTACGTTTAAATGGAATTTTTATGCTAAAACAACACTATAAACCAAAGTTAACGCGTCGCTGTATTTTGCAATGTGTCAGAAAAACGATCACAAAAACAATAGTGGCTCCTAAAGGCAGCCAATTTTTACATATTTTTTACAAGAATGTTCAACGGACAACTTAAAAAAACCCATTGAACGAGTGTGAACGAAACATAAACTTTTTTCTTGATAAAGAAGAAAATGTTTTCTATATTCTATGAAAAAACCACCTCCCACTGAATGTGAATAATTTTTTATAAATTAATAATTACAAAATTTCACCTTCGACATTTAATTATACATACCTTGTGGAGGAGAATCCATTTTAATGTATTTTAATGCCTCTATTTTCTAAATTTTTACAGCACTTTCTGTAACTACAACAACATGCGTGAAATAAACACCTCGGTGCGCTTCGTGTGACTGTCATATTCGGAATGAAGTTACAAAGAGCTCGGGCTCGGCTTCTAGGGTCCGGTTTATATTATACCTGGGGTCATCTACTAAATGTTCTGAAGTCCTAAATTCGAAACTCGATATTTCGACTTTTGGCCAGCTTTTTCGGATTCTGGCCCACTGTGCGGGCGTTGTGAATTTTAAAGTTTTATTAGATCTTTGTGCTCGTTTATTTGTTTATTACTGTATTAAAATTCGAGTTTTTTGCTATGCAGGCTTCAAGTTCAGGGGTGTATTACATTTTCTAGTACTTTTAATTTTGTGATAAGCAGTAATATTTTTGTAAATGCCAATTTAAAGTCGTCGTAATGTGTTTGTTGTTTTCCATATTGTGACTCGAAATTCCTTGATTTGAGCGATTTCTTTCAAATTCCTTGAGATTTTCATGGTTTTTTTAAGGTTTTAAAAATTCCCTGAAGTTTCTAGGTTCTTCCGGTTTTCCATAACACAGATCTACAAAAAAAAAAATTCCGCTCCAAGGACTTGACCTATCATGCCTTAAGTATTTTTGTGTGCTGAATCCGAATTTTCAATTAAAAAAAAAAATACCACGTAGATTTCGAATAAATCCCGGTTTTTATCGTACTACTAGTGCTTACAATTTTATCGAAAATATTTTCGAAAGCGTGTTGCCTGGTAATATAAAGAGTGCAAATTGACAGTTTATTATCTGATTAAATCCGCTTTAGCGGGAGGGATTTAATCTTTGATAATAAACTGCCAATTTGCACGAGTTATATTAACTAGGGGCAACTTAGCTTGAGAAAAAATTTTTAAATAAAATTTAAAACACGAGTGGTATTTGTGGAGAATATTTCACGAATAAATAATTCATAAGTATATCTTCAATATTATGTTCAGTAATTAATTGCCTTCAGGCGTTTCCTTGTTGCTTTTTAGAGATTACTCACCTATATCTTCAATTTCATCATTTACGTCACATAAAAATGCATTTCCAAAGCGACTCATCTAATAAAAAACAAAGTAGGTTTAAATTATGACAATCAAGAAAAACAATTACGTTAAACCATAGGTACTGTAACTTATAAGACTAGTCATCACAACAAAGCACGCTTCGACCAATCACATTACCGGTGAAATCACACAAATTGCATATTACCATCTATCCCTTTTACGTTCTAAGGCTGCCGGCTCAAATGGTATGGTACCGCCATCTAGTAACGCTAGCTTAACTTAGTTACTAGCCTAAATAGTGAATTGAATTATTATATTAAAGTGTTTATTAATATATATTTCCTTGTTTCTAATTTGAGAAGTTTGATAGTTAAGTTAAAGTTTACTTGTTTAAGTAGAGAGACTTTAATAGACTGGCGGTACATGACCAGTCAGGTGCAACGTTTTTAAAATGCATGCCAATCATATATATGAATGAAATTACCATGAATATGCCAGAAATGCAAATTTTAGACAGTCGTCGCATGCACAAGGGGGTGCAAATCGGTTTTTTTTGTGTCTTTTTTTGGGTTTTATTTTTTTATTTTTTTTAATGGATGCCAACAGTGCCAAACGAAAAGCCTTCAAAAAAAATCCAAAATCAAAATCATCCAAAATCAAGAACACCAAAAAATTTTACGATTTAATGTGCACATTAACAGTTGTTTTGAGCGCGGAAACTGCATGCCAATAAATTTCTGCTGCATTTTTTTTCACGGCTTTTCGTTTGGCACTATTGGCATCCATTAATAAAAATAAAAAAATAAAACCCAAAAAAAAGACACAAAAAAAACCGATTTGCATCCCCTTGTGCACGCGACGACTGCCTAAAATTTGCATTTCTGGCATATTCATGGTAATTTCATTCATATATATGATTGGCATGCATTTTAAAAACGTTGCACCTGACTGGTCATATACCGCCAGTCTATAAGTACAACGAATTATAATGTATATAGTGATACTGCAGAGTTTTGATTTTCCAAATAAGTGTTAGCTGTTTTGTAATGATTGATGAATTACCATACGTAGGTACCTACATTTGTGTATTTATCATGAAATAACTAATTTGTCTGCTTCGTAGATATTCCTATTTAATTTTAGTTGTGAAAATTATTTTGTAATTATGTTAGGTATTAAGCCATTGAAAGCTGTGTACCTATAACTTGTCGTCGCGAACCTATATAAGTTCCACATAGCATTGGCTTTTTAGGTTATTAATACAATACTATAATTTACAATTTACGTTAACAATTAGTAATAAGCTAGAGAAGATATTTATAGATAACATTTAAAAGCACGATTTGTCCTATTTGCCGAAAACATGTCACGACACAAAACGTCAAAAAATTTTCGCAATATTTGCCGCTGCAGCGACCTAAAAAATTAGAGCGATAAATTTTGCATGTTAGTCCTGTCAAAAGCAGATCTAGCTTGAATTACCACTAATAATGACGTTTGATTGGTGCAATGTTGGGCTCTCATTGGCTATAGCGTTAATGAGTGAAATAATCGTCAAAATATGGTTTTTTGAAAATGTTTGACGTTTACTCGATATCTACGTGGTAGAAATTTTTTTAAATTGAAAATTCGGATTCAGCACACACAAATACTTAAGGTATGATAAGTTTAGTCCTTGGAGCAGATTTTTTTTTTTTTTTGTAGACCTGTGTAAGAGTCCGACTCTTGTGACGTCAAAAATAGTTTTCAAGTTGCGGCAAAAATAATTAAAAAACTAATTTATATTCAACTCTCTGTATTATGTATTATAAGACACTCTATACATAATATGATGCATTCACAATCTAAATATGCCGCAAACCATTTGAGGGCAATATACACGGACATACAATATTTCATCCAGTGACAATTCACCGCACTACTTTGAATGTTCTGCTCGCAACATTCATCAATTGTGAAATGTTGCATACATTTCTAGAATTCCAGAACTCCTGGGTTCAAATATTGTAAATATTTATTTACACAATTTTAAAGAGCAAAGTTTTTCTCAAGACCTCATCTGTTATAGACATGAAATATACAAAATATTATATTTTCTAGTATTTTTTGAAGGAATTAATCAATATGTACAGGGTGGACCAAATTAGATGGGATTTGGGGTTTTCTCTAAAACCATGGACAAAAACCAATGTAGGTGTCCTGAGCTCGATTTTCGTGACACAATAGTAGTAAATAAAATAGCAAGGTTTTTTTGGTTTGTTTGATAATAAATGTAAAGAAAAATAACTATTCGTCATCTTCGTCATCACATGAATCATTAAAACCCTCTTCATTTTCATCATCAATAACCCTTTGGTCCATACCGGTTTCGCGTAAAACTATTTCGTTTAGGGCACTAGGTAATTGAGGTTCATCAAACCAAATCGGCGAAAACTTATTATCATTTAAATTCCAACCATTTTCTGAGGGGTTATAAAATTTTGGATGTTTTTCGGTGGCACTATTCCATATGGTACATATTTGATTCGTTCTTTGTACTTTTAAAAGCAATACGTTCCTGCATGGAGGTAACATTATCAAACTTTTTCAGGTTATCGAATGACTCTGATTTGGTTTTGGTTTACAATGAGCGTAGAAAATGTCGAATCGAGCTTCATTGACATCACATAATGTGGATTTCCCATACATAGCACATCTACATACCTAATCTGATCTTTGGAAATGCTTTCATTGTTGCCAAATGTACCAAATACTTTACATACATTTTTTTGACATTTTTAAGGGTTTTAGTTTATATTTTCTGGAGAAATCTGCCGTGCAGTCACACCCTGTTAAAAAATGGAATGCTGGCAGAGATTTACAAATATTAAATAAATCCTATTGAATTGAAAATTGCATTGACATTTACAAATCGACAAGTATTTTTGGATACAATTCCAACTTCCATCCATACATTTACAGACTGATCAATGTGATGCATATTTTCTAAAATAATTATTAGGATGTCTGTATCAGAGGCTCTAATTACAACATTACTGTTTTTCTTTATTTTGGATAAATGGTAAATAATTCGGCTATCAGCCTTTTCGTGGTAGCAATTTAGTATGTCAATGGTTCTCTTTCGATATACCCGTTTACTACCGCACATTTGTAACACTCGTTGTTACAATTTACGTATAAAGTTTTATTTTGAAGTATATCCACAAACATATCATTTTGCCAAAACTCACAAAAAAGCTTGACCAAAGCTTGTTTGAAATTGTCGTTACGAAGTGCTTTCATGAAGTCTGATGGCCGTCGTTGTTCACAATGTTCACAACCTTGAATTAAAAATTCGGCATTTCTTTCATATAAATTAGCCATTTTATCGCGCTCAATATCTTCAATCTTCAATCTCTCAATATCGAACAATATGTGAACTTCATTGCCTTTATGTTGACAAACTTTTTTTAACACATATCCAGCTAATTTTCCAAACGTTTGTGGCGTTTCCCTCGTGTAGTAAAAGAAAACAGCCAATAATTGTACAATCGACGTGATTGGGTGGAATAGAATTAACTTTTTTTCAAGAGCCTTAAAAAGGTTGGATTTGTCTGTCTTATTCATGCTACCATCTATATGGCACAATGAAAGTGGGAATAGTGTTAATGGAAATGACAATAAAGTTACAAGGTCAATTTTATTCTCTAATGCTAAGGCTAAGATTCTATTCAAGTCACGTTCAAATCTAACCTCTACTACTTTTCCATGGCCTTTCTTCAATTTGGCTTTATTCTCTGAGGCAAATGTTGATATAGACTGTTCTCTAATGGTACCTTCAAATCTGTCTGAATCTATGGAATAGTCTTCAATGAAAGTATTTCTCCTTGTGTCACCGATAGATGTTATATCTAGTAAATATTTTCTGGTTCTCTCAGTTGCCGATTTTCCAGTGGATATGTTAAAGAGATTACTTTTATCGATTTCGGAATTAAAAGGATTAATATTATTTTCAATGTATGTTTTTAATGTATTTCACTCTTTGAGATTAATGAAATTTTATTTTTACTCCTGCATAATTTCCAGACCGTCTGCTCTTTATAGTTGACCGTCTGCCGATCTTTTTGAAAAATATTTATGATCTACATAAAAAGACTTGATTTGAACCCAGGTTTGTACATGTACCTCATGAGGTAAGAAACGTCGGAATTTTGGGCGTCGTGACGGGCGTCTGCTCTACGTTTGCATTCAAATACTGACGTCTGCAGCACAAAATAAAAATTGTAATGGTTTTCCCAGTGAATTGTCACGTTTTTAAGCATGTACCCAATGAGGTAACTTTAGCGAGTTTTTTCGCCTTTTTGACAAGCTTTAATAATGAGAAATTGACCATTGAGACGGTCGGTTTTTGCTACATATATGTGGTACTTTTACTACAAAAACTCAAACCTTTTGTACCCGATGAGGTAACTAATTTGCCTCTTGGCCGTAGGTCTATAAGAAGTGCGGTTGTTAATAATTTTCTATGGCCTCTTCACAAATATATTAAGTTTTTCGAAAATGAACCACTTTTTCTAGAGATAAATGACATGTGATATATCGTTGGGTAGCTAATTTAAACTGTGATCGAATAATGAAATAATTTACAGGGTGTTCCATTTAAAAAAATACGTTATATCTATATCTCGAAAACTGGGGCATACATAATTTTCTTCTTATCAGCAACGAAAAAACCTCAAATCCCATCTAATTTGGTCCACCCTGTATATGAAAATATACTGTATTTTGTTTCACAAGCTTTTCAGTTGGAAACAATATATCGAACGCGGAGCATTTCATGACACCGGTAATTGTTTTTACAACTGTTATGAGCGCATAATAAAACTGACGTACCGTGAAGAAAATCGACAGAGGATAGGTGATAATTAATAGATTTTGTTTACTAGTGTTAATGACATTTTTGTCGAGTAAGTGCTAAACAGAGTGAAAAGTACCGTAAAAAGTATTCATTGATCTAAACGTAACAAATAGAATAGAGTTTACAATTCGACATCTAGTAAATTATCGGTTAAGTTTTGATGTCAAAAAGTAATTTACGGTGTATAGCTAAAATACATAGTTAGTAAAACGATTCAACATCTACTCTGTAATCGTGAAAAAATCCGAGATTTCTCCAAAATATCACGTTTCAGATTGTGAATGAAACAAAGTTGGCAACATGTCAGTCTGTCTGCCTGTTGGCGCTATATCTATATTTGACAGATATTTTCTAAAAATGAATTCTAAGCAGACTACAAAATAACAGAATTATTAATGTTTTGAAGGAGGAAACAGATTGCGTGAAACGTCAGTGAAGCACATCTATTATTTTTATTCTTATTATACCGGTTGTCAAGTGATCATGGTAAACCCACCAGACCAAAATTTTCGAGATATAGGAGTGAAATTTAGCAGACAAAAAGATATTTAAAATATTTACTTGTTTCTCAGTTTGCTTTTTTTTAATAACTAACACAACACACACACGTTAGACACTAAATAGAAAGCCAAAGCTGTCCGAAAGGGGCTACATATTTGAAAAACGCAGACATATCCATTACCAACCGATATTGCCAGTATCAGAGTTGGGAATCGAATCCAGTGTACGACAGACAATGGCAATGACCTAGTGCGCTCCTCACACAATATGCTCTATTCCACCGTGCTTCAGTTGAACGAATGCGGTTTCTTGAAGGCAACACGCTTTGAATGTTGAATTTTCAGATTATTTTTAATGTACGAAATATATTTATTAGACTATACTCAGAACAAAACATAAAACAAGAAATATTTTTTTATTATTAACTGAATTAACAATTCAAATTATTACAATGAAAAATGCAATTGTTGTAGGTTATAATGTGACGTTTTAGCTGTCAATCCCAGTGCAATTTGTATTGTAACTCATAGAGTGGTCTTCACTGTAAAGAGTTCTCGGGTACGCTTCGACCAATCACGCTACGAGTAAAGCCAGAAAATATTGCATTTTACCAATCTCTCGCTTTTACGTTATAAGGTTGCCGACATCAAATGAAATGGTACCACCATCTAGTAACGCTAGCTTAGAATTAACTTAACTGTGTATAAAG
Source organism: Rutpela maculata (assembly GCA_936432065.2). Lineage (NCBI taxonomy): Eukaryota > Metazoa > Arthropoda > Insecta > Coleoptera > Cerambycidae > Rutpela > Rutpela maculata. Next base: position 146,502,419 of record OW386291.2, on the reverse strand, counting down.
TGAATTTTTCAAGAATTATTATAATAAAGGGTTTATTAATAGTATATTATTCAACGAGCGGTAATGTAGGTAATAACTCACGCCGTAGGCGAGTGCTGTAATTCATCAAGTGAGTTATTACCATTACCGCAAGTTGAATACTATACTTTATCTACAATTATAACAATAGATATTAAATTGAGAAAATTTTGTTTAAATTACTCAGTTTGTTTATTAAATAAAATTAACTGTAAAATTTAATTTTTGTTCACCCTTTTATATTTGTTGTCTTCAAAGATTTAGCCACCTTTAAGCGGAGGTAGAATGTGATTTTTAATCGAAATAGTGCATAAACTGCTTGTAGACAAAAATCAGCTTTGTAGATTAATATTACGCGGCGGAAAATGCAAAACTTCTCCGCGAATTGCAATAGCCCAGAGCGCATATTCGGTCAAAAGTCTTGTTTTTCATGTTAGAGAAAAAATTAAAAAAGCGTCGGAAAGCTCAATCAATTCTCTTTAAATAAGCTGTCTACAAATTTTTCGAAAAAAAACGATAATTATCGAGATATTCGAGGAAATGTAAGAAATTACACGTTTTCCTATAGAGTGTATGTAAATCTTAAAAAAATAATTTTTCTCAGAAACCTTTGTTTCGAAGGGTCAAAGTAGTACATGATATTAAGTGAACATCATATATGAGATCGATTTCAGTTAATTACCGATTAATTACGGTGACAAAATGGAGAAATTTTACCGAAAAAAAAAAAGTCCCAAATCCCGCCCCCTCTAATTCCTTCATTTTTGTCGGAATTCAAAAAAAAAAAAAAGAGTTTTAGCAAATTTAATTCCATTTAAGTTAACCAGAGTAGTCTTTTGGCGTAAGAGCCAAGATTAAAAAGTTGCCAACTGTATAAGCTCAAAATTTGCGATTTTTTGCCGTACATGGCCAACATTTCAGTAGTTATCTCGAAAACGAAACGAAACAAAAAAAAATCAAAATTCTGATAGCAAAAGATTCGTAATGGAAAATACTCGTTTGACCTTATTTTTTATTTCGCGCTAACTCCCACCGTTTCGAAGATATCTGCGAAATATAACAAAAAACAGCTTACATTTCGGAGTCGAAAAAATTGCAAAAACATGCAATCTTGACACGTTCATATTTTTCGAAAAACACCATTGAGACGGCTGTACGATGTCGCGACGTAAAGAGGAAGTCTTCCAGATAAACCTAATCGTAAATTGCACGGCGAAATTCGAAAATTCGGCTCGGCACGAACGAATCAAAAGTAGCATTTTATGACATTTCAGAAAATCTATAGATATTAACGCGAACAATCTGTCACTACCTCCCTGGCTCCACCTTCGTGTGTTGTGCGTTACGTCGATTGGACAGGCTAGACATGAAGATAAAGGTGATTGGCTCTGTACCTAGTGAGTTATAATAACTCACGCATTATAACTCACGCTGTTTGTTTATGGCTACTATTAATTGATCAAAAGCAGTTCATTAATTAGTATATAACCTAATAAGAGTAGATAATATATATTTATGTATTTAATCCTTATTTTTAATTTAAGAAGTTCAATAGTTAAGTTAAGGTTTACTTGTTTAATTAAAGAGAACTTTAAGTACAGCGAATTATAATGTATAGTGCTAGTGCAGAGTTTTGATTTTCCGAATAAGGAGTTGTTACCTACTTTGTGATAGATTACCATACGTAAGTACATTTGTGTATTTAATATGAAATAATTGATTTGTCTGCTTCGTAGGCATTTGTATTTAATTTTAGTTGTGTACCTTAGGTATTATAAACCATTAAAAGCTGCGTATAACTTGTCCTGAACCTACATAGATTTCACACAGCCTTGGCTTTGAAATTGGGAGTTGTCAACTTATGTGGTGTTTTTAAGTTATTTCTATATTATTATATTACTACTTATATAATACAATACAATACTACAATTACAATTTACGCAATAAGCTAGATAAGATATTTATAGATAATATTTAAAAGCACGAGTTGTCCTATTTGCCAAAAACATTTCACGAAACAAAACATCAAAATATTATCGCGATATTTGTCGACGCGTCGACACAAAAAATTAGAGCGATAATTTTTCCGTGTTGTCAAAGGCTGATCTATCTAGGTTAGTTTACCAATAATCATAATATCTGACTGGTGAAATGTTGTGAAAAAATGGGCTCTCATTGGCTATCGCATTAATGAGTGAAATAATTGCTGTAATTTTATATAAAATATTCACTTAGAATACAATTTTTGCTGAAGGTTTGTTCTTATTGGTCCAAATTTTCAAAATCTTGCTATATCATTGCTTCTTATAATGTGAGGGAAATAGTCGCTACAATCAAGCAAAATTTTATGAATTTATTGAATTAATTCTCGATAATTCTAAACTTCAGGGAAGTCACATGAAAATGCTTCACAAGTAAAGCGTTGAAATGTTGGCGGAGGGATAATAATAAAATAACTTCTGTATATATCACCTAGCAAATATTATTTTATTCGTTAAATAAATTTAGCAAAAAAACAATAACAAATCCATTTCTATTTTTATGGGCCTCCCAATAACGAAATACAAAAAAGAGAAAAGCTAAAATGTTGCTGCAATGTCGGGTAAAACAAACATTGAAGTAAAATAAGCTGGAGAAAACCCACACGCAAACTGCTTCTCATACACAATATCCTTTTTCTACAATAACACTGTTGCAGAATATAAACAAATCCGCTTTCTTAGGATATGGTCTCTCTTTACCATGTTTTATATTAAGGGTTGAGAAAGCTCGGACCAAAGCTTGTATACAGTTATTATTATACTCTTCTCCAATCGCAATTTATCCTTTCTAACCGACTTTAAACATTTAAAAAAAAAGGAGGTTTTCAATTTGACCAGTATGTGTTTTTTTATGTACAAACGTTACTCAGGATTGGCTTAAGCGATGTTTATGGAGCCTTTCTCAAACTGTAAGGTATGGCTAGGATTAATTTCAGTGAGCTATGTTTAGTGCATGGTGAGCAAATATTGGAAATAAAAATTAGTAGCTAATAGGTAAGTAATTTAAAAGTAGCTGATATCAAATCTGATCTCAAAAATTAAGAATTCAAAATGGCGAATTAAATACGGTTGCCATAATGCAACATTATTACAGATTTACATGAAATTTAATATATGAATATTGAATATTTCAGGATTTTCTGATAACGAGCCTGACGCTAAATTAATTAGAATAGATATTTAATGGTGTTAAGACATTTCCAAGAAATGTATCCACAAGTCAAAATTAAATCTAAAAATTAGATATAAATAAATTATATAACAACCACATATATAAACAAGCATTTGGGTTTAGAACCCGGAACCCTTGGATTCCGAACTACACCACCACCTTACACGTAAAAAAATGTTAATTTTTACATTATAAGACACGAGCTAAAATCATATTTTGAAGGTTGTATATTACATTATGAAATGTATATTTGTAAGATATATAAATATTTAGATATTAAAATGAAATATCATTTTACCAGATTTTTATTCAATTACAAAAACATAAAAATCAAAAAATTTTTTTCAAATTTAAATCATTAATAACATTTTTATTTGCCAATCGATTTTGTTCAAAAACAACAGGGTTCTTCCTCTAGCTAACACTCACTTACTGTCCAAATTTCAGTACAATCGGATTTCTTTTTCCTGAGTTATCGTGCTTACAAGACACGTGACGGACGGACGGACATTTAGAAAGTTGTTCAGAATTCGTTTACTAACACAATGATATGAATAGTATATTATATTACTAGGAGTAGAACGCACTCTTTTTTGTGTTGAGCCCAGGATTTGCGCAAACTGGGCGAAACACAAAAAAAGGCGTTCTACTCCGTGTAATATATACTATTTTTTCTTCAAGCGTATTAAAATGCAAAAATTCATTTATTTATCATAAATGTACAAATATTCAAACTACAGTCTTACATGTTGACACAATATGACAAGTGGCTAGTGGATAGCGCGCCACCGGTGGCTTTCGGTATTAACATTATGTTACTAGTAAAACAATGTCCACTACGGTGGCGTTCGGTACTAACATTTTGTTACTAGTAAAACAATGTCCTACTTCTACTTCTGTTTTTGGTGACATAATTTAAACATTTTAATACGCTTGAAGAAAAAATTATTTGTCTGCAAGCGATATTTATGGTTTTAGAAATGTGCCGATCGTATTTGCGAAGAGTATAATAAGTATAATATATAAATATAATATATAAACATAAAATAGTCAATACAATACGATGCTACAAGAAAAAAAAAAGAGAAAGCAAACAGCATAATTTGTACACAAAAAGATTACAGATATGTAAGTTTTCACGTGAATAAAACATGAATTTCTCAACGCTATAGAAAACCTCTCCTATCAGGAATATTCTTAGGTTTATTTTTAATAAATTAAGAGAATTTATTAGTTTTAACCCGTCTGGAAGTGTGCTGAAATTCCACAATAACTCTGTGACCGTTCATAGAATGAATGATAATGTTTTTCCGTATAGGACTTATGTTTACCCCTAGCGTTATACCCGTGAATATCTTCACATTTAGTTAATCCATTCTTTTCTTATAGGTATAAATTAATATGTTGTATAGATAAATGCCGGTTAGTGTAAGAATATTTTTGGAGCGAAAAATTTGTCTTCATAAATAAGTCTAAATATTTCAAACTAAAAATTATTCGAATTACTCGCTTTTGAATTAAAAATAATCCATTTGCCAAAGGTGATGAGCCCCATACTATAATATTGTAGGTCAAGTGCAATTTCGTAGTAGGCTGATACTAGACAATCGATTGTCAGTGAGTTTTTTAGGAACAGGGAAATTATTATCAACTATTGTTCCAAGAAATTTAATATTTTTTAGTATCTCAATATTATCATCGTCGATAGAAAAAGTAACGTCTTAGTCATATTGATGATTAGATTGTTTTTATCGCACTAATCTTTAAAAGACTTCGTTACAAGAGTCACTTTCCGAATAATTTCCGAGTCGCATTTATCATTAACAATTAATTAACGATCTATCATCAGCGTACATGAAGATATTGCACTTTTTTATATGGTCGAGTTAAGTCGTTGATATAGAAGGAAAATGAGTGGACCCAAGACACTACCTTGTGGGGTACCAAGTTCAGTATGCTAGCTTTCTGAAAAAACATTGGGATATTAGATGTCTTGTGGTAAAGTCACCGAACTTTTGGGGTCAAAGTTTTACCTCAAGGGACTTTCTAACGCACATAGTTTTTACTCCATTCTCTGCGCTGTTTAGTCTGCGAGGGTGTTCCGTATACTTAATTACAATTAACTCGAAAACTGTAAATCCTAGAAAAAAGTTTCAAATAAAAAAATTAGATCCACCCTATATCTTCATATATGTCCTCGATATACTTGGTATCTATTTCGAAAGATAAAAAAGTTTCTCGCTTGTTATATTCGCACCTGTAAATTTTCGCAGGTTATCGACATAGCCTTAGAAAAAAATTATATTTTCTACACGTATTAACACATTTTGTTAACATAACATTGTAAAAATTTGAGATTAATTCGTTGTCCCGTTTTTGAGTTATGTATCTATTATTTTACAATTTTCTCACATTTTTGGCGCTATCTTTTGTCTCGACCAACCAAATTCGCCTGTTCGCTGTTCACGAGTTAGAATCATATTTTCACGGTTGTATATTACATTATGAAATGTGTACTTGTAAAATATATAAATATTTAGATATTAAAATGAAATATCATTTCACCAGATTTCTATTCAATTACAAAACATAAAAATAAAAAAAAAATTTTCAAATTTAAATCATTAATAACATTTTTATTTACCGATCGATTTTGTTCAAAAACAATAGGGTTCTTCCTCTAGCTAACACTAATTTACTGTCCAAATTTCAGTACAATTGGATTTTTATTTCTTGAGTTATCGTGCTTACAAGAAACGTGGCGGACGGACAGACAGACGGACATTTTGAAAGTTGTTCAGAATTCGTTCACTAACACAATGATATGAAAATTTTTTGTCTGCGCGCGATATTTACGGTTTTAGAAATGTTCCGATCAAATGTAATATACTCTTCGTTTTCGTATTTGCGAAGAGTACAATAAAAGTCCTTCAAAAAATTCTTTCTTCATTGAGAACTATTAAAAAGTATGTTTACTTCATGATTATTATGGTTTATTGAGGTGTAGTAACGTGGATTCACAAAAAAGTGCATTTTAATTTCTTTGCTTGATGAATATATCTTATCCTTATAACTATGAAAAAATTTTTAATTGTTTTGAATATAAATTCTAGAACTTTTCCAATACTTATACAAATGTATAAGGAATCCATTGGATATAGCTGAACTATGGATAGGTGTGCCTGTAATAAATACAATACAGTAAAACCACGTAAAAATTCATGCCAGCGATTCAGCGGCTATGTGTGGTGTCTGTGTATGCGTTCATAATTATATATTTTTCCTCCATACGCACTATTTATCCTATTCACTAAGAAAAATGTTAAAAATGTGTAATCAGAAAGAGAAAAAAGCTTTATTTTACTCGATAGAACTGCTAAGAATCTTTAGAGGTTTCATAGTATGCATTTAACCGTGCGCTTGGCCGCAAATTTTATTAGAACATTTTTTGTTCAGAAACACGTAGCGAAATGTAAACTTTTCAGGATATATCTGTACATTTTCACGAATTAGGTAATTTTAGTGTACATCTAAAAGAAAAATTGACCGCTGAACTAGGTGACTTTTACGTGACGTAACACCGGGGACTGCGGTAAGGGGAGGTATGCGTGAGAGCGTATCTCTCTCTCTCTCTCTCTCTCTCTCAGTATCATGGGCAAGCGCTATATACTTTTTTAGGAAAACTATATTGAAGGGTATGATATAAACTTTAACAGTTATTACATTTTTTGTACGAGTATTATTTGATCAAATCTCATACATTTTTTTATTGTTTTAGTAACATTTCATCTCAAGGCGAACAAATATTTCCGAACAAAAGGATAAATATTTCAGAACAGATGAGCGTTGAGTTTAATATTCTTTTGTGTGCGAGGGTATAACATTAAAGCTGTCACATTTTTATTATTCAATGAGTTGTCGGATTACACCTCTGGCTCCTGTGTTCAGCTTCAATCAGAGTTCCTAAATCAATCGATACGGTAGTTGACAAAATTAATGTCGGTAAATACGTCTCCCCATCAGAACCTTTCCTTTTGTGTGTGTATTTGGTTGGAGTTCCGACGTGAATAAGTGGTAAATAATTTATTAACTCAGGGTTGATTTGTGAGTGCAGGTTTTCGGACATTATCGATGAAATCGGTTTCAATACAAACGTGATCCCTGTTCAGAAATGATCAGTTTATTCGGGTCCATTTACATGAATGGAATTGTTTCAGGGATTAGAGCGTAACTAATTTCATTTTGGTGTTCAACTGTGGTTATTTTAACACCATATACGGTTTGTTAAATAGTTTCGAGTACATAGTCGGGGATCTGCACTCGCTAGGATGCACTTTAAAGGTGGGGGGGTCGATTAATGGGTATACAAAAACGAAAAACAGATTCTTACGTAAAACTTTCAGTCACATTCGAATTTCGAGTTCGCCATTTCGAGACAAAAGGACAATCTTGTCAGATCTGGGAGAAACTATCGACCATATAGTCGGAGAGCCTGTAGAAGAACGCATTACCGGGCGTCAAAATGACGCGACACCAATTTATTTCTCAGGGGGCGCCAGTCGCGTATTACCCCGTTCTTCTACCTCCCAGGCGGGTTCGAGATAAGATGCACTTCGATAGCCGGATAATGGACCAAGGCTGCACTACCACAGATCGGTAATGACGCTCTCTCTGGACATGAATTCCCTCGTTAGGGGTTTAGGTACCTCTTAATTTTCTGGATTTTTGCATAAAAAAATCCCAACCGAAGAATTTCTCTGGGGAGGGATTTATTTTTGTACGCGGTATCCACGTTTTGATCTGCTAATAACGGATTCTACCCCTTAGGGATTTCTCAAAAAACGCATAAAAAAATCCCTATCGAACCTCCGTAAGGCAACCAGAAGGTCGAGTGTTAATGTGAATTAACTCGACACATCCGGTTTTCGATACGAATGTTCCAGGGATTATAGACCGTCAACAAGCCTCAAGATCAATTAAGAAACAGTAGTTCAAAGAATCCGTTTATTTAACAGAAATGGTTATACAAAATTCTCAAAATAAGAATCGTGCCTTCCCCAATCAAGGTAATGGCTTTCAGACCATACAAGCGAGAGCGCTTACGCTAACGATCGATTAGGTAGAAAAGATTCATGCATACCTTCTCAGAATCAAAATGCGAGCTTTTTTTTAGAGAAGTCTGAGACTATTTGTAATTCATAATTACGGCTGACTGATTTTAACTTAAAAAAGTTTTACTAAATGAATTTAGTTTCGCTAGAGACTACTTAGCTTTAAAGTTCTTGTATCGTGGCGGTTCACGTACTCAAACACATTCGTGAGGACTTATAACTGCATAAGTTTAATGGCGTTCGATCAGTCCACGATTTACTTGCTCCTATGCAGTTGTTCAATATTATAGATTTGGCAGCAACCCACCTTCGAGCGACTTTTAGGCAAAATTGAACTTTTGGTTTTTTTATGCACAAGGCGTTTTCCTCTGTAACTTTGTCATTTGGAAAGCCCTGCTATTGGCTTTCCTACCATTGCTTTGTCTGGACCACTCATCGCGCTCGACCAAATTGCGTGCCGCTGGGTCAATCCAAACTCTTTCTATGCGAGAAACCGGCCTTGTACATGTGCATTGATTTTTATCAATTTTTGCTTATCGGCACTACGCCGGCTTTGTCAAAATTTTCTATTTTGCTTTTTGGATGCAGTGCATCGCTAAAATTTTATGCTCATACTTTAGAATTGGGCTTTCAATGACCGTACATCAAAGGTCAATGTCTTTGGTGGAGGAATAAAAAATAAGTATATTTTCGTGGTACTTTTTAAACTGACTTTGTGGTACTTTTGAAAAATCTATTTTAAGACCAATTTCGGCGTACTTTTGAAAAATCAATTTTGAAGCCAAATTTTAACGTAGTTTTGAAAAATTAATCTGCGGGTGAAATTTTGGCGTACTTTTGAAAAATCAATTTTCAAGCCAAATTTCAACACAGTTTTGAAAAATTAATCTGCGGGTGAAATTTTGGCGTACTTTCGATAAATCGATTCTTGAGCCAAATTTCGACGCCCTTTCAAAAATATTATTTTTCAAAGTCCAATTTGTGGTACCTTTGAAAAAGTATATTATTCATAAATCTTTGTCATTATATACTTTTGCTCTCATATCCTGAACAAAAAACATTTTTTCCTAAGTGAAAATCCGGTATTTCTTCGAATTTTCACCTGGTCATTTCTAACGTCTTATAGAACCCAAAACAGTGCTTATGGACTGATCTGTGCCTCTGCAGACTCTTAAAAATGTCTTTAAATGAAATTTTTGCCTAAGTCGAATTTTGATTCTGTCTTCAACTTAGGACGATTTTGGAGAGTTCTACAACAAGCCCACCCTAGCTGTACGCGTATTTGGCGATTAGCCGACGAAGGTATTCACAATATTCCAAAGCCTTGGAATTATTATGGATGGGAAGAAAATGGAGAACCTCTTTGGTGTTCAGTAGATAAAATACTACCTCAATCGCTTACTGAAATTCTTCAGGAGATGATTCCAAATCAAATCATAATAGATGAAAGTGAGGATGATGACGACATCGTACATGAAGCTATAGAGGAAGAGACTTAGAAGAAATATTCGATGTATCGGGAGACAGCGATAGTGAACCTGAAAGCGAATGAGGTGTTACTTGCGTCTTATATTGAATTTTATATTTTATTTTAAGAGCTGAATCATTTTTCTGGAAAATGAAAAAGTCTTATCCAAATATTGTGTAGGAACAAAATTGTAGAAAATTTTATGTGCTTTGTTTTTTGTGCAGAAAGTTTTTCTCCTTCTTTTTTAGTTTTTGTGTTAAATAACAAAATCAATATTTGCAAAATTTTCTTCTTATAAACGGACGCCATTTTGAAAGTACAGCTAGTTTTTTTTAGATAATTTAGTAAAATTGTTCCTTAGCCTTTAATCTTTATAGAAAACATTGTCACCAAAGGCTCGAGGGGTGCACGTACAGTTAGGGTAGTAATAGCTGTACAAAACCAAATATCTTCGAAAAAATTTTTCTTGTTCGATTCACGGAATTTCTTGAAAAAAAAATACTATCCCTCCTTCCGGTATGACTTCACAAAAAATAAAAATACCGATGGTATATGGAAGTGTTTAATATCTCCTCGATGCGTTAGACACCAAAAAATACACAGTAGCGTTATTCTTTGACTTCAGCCGCGTTTGATACGGTACAACACGAAATTCTGTTTAAGCTAAAAAATGCCGGAATAAGCACTAAAATGGATAAAATCTGACTAATAGACACCAAATAGTGAAATTTCGGAGCACAATCGCTACGAAATAAGGTAGGGATTCCACAAAGAAGTCTGCTGGCTCCTACCCTCTTAATGAACAATGACCTCCGACTTATCTTATCCCACGACAAGACTCTACCCGTCTTGTAAGCGGACTACTCCAATTTCATGACGGAGATCGAAAACGCACAACAACTAGTAAATAACATGCGTGCTTGGTCATCAAAATATCAGCATATTTTATGAATAAGTTCGTTTGGTATACTTGTTTGCTGTGTGATGCAAAAGTACTTTACCCAAATCATTTTTTTTCATAAAATAAAAAGCAAAAAATTTTACTTTTTTTTGCTTTTACTTTGATAAATTGAGCTGTCAATGGTGTCAAGCGGCACATGTCATTGAGCAACGTTGATTTGATAAGCTTTTGTAAAAAATATTTTGAAATCAACTCCCTTCAAATTTAAACGACAATAGGATTTGTTTCATGAACACATCACGTGTGTTTATTAGCATCCTCGTTTCCCGGCTAAAGTGTTCTTATTTATTATTATTTACACAGACAGAAATATTTTTATATTCTGACTACAAATATCATTTGCTCTATATAACATGGCTAAATAAACAGCTATCTACACTCAAAGAAAATGATAGGTAAATTCAACCAAAAAGAGCATATGAAATCGCGCCTATCTAGTTTCATAGTTAAATCGATCAGAAAAGAATAGTCATACAACTTTATTTGTTTTCGTAAACAAATATTAGTTTAATAATCATATCTTCTTGTAACAAATTAAATAGTACAATGGCATTTTTTTATGTTCACTAACCATTTCCAATTTGGTCTACAATTAAATAGTACGACTTTGTTTTTTGTTCATCAAATAATTTTTAGGTTGATCTACACTTTATTGTATGATGAAGTTTTTTTTGGTTAGCCAAAATCTCAGTATTGAGACATCAGACCACCCAAACCAAAGATTAGAGATCGTTTATAAGATCGATCCAAATATATCGATAATCCCTGAGAGAATTTGAACATTGCAATCATGTTATTAATTTTCTATAAATTCATAAGAGTATAAGATAATGCATGATTGATTATTGTCAGTGATTTGTATGTGACATCATCTGGGAATAATTTCTGTAATAGACTACGTGGTAAGTAAGCAAATTTTATGGTAATTCTTTTAGAACTTCTAGAAGACGACAATAATATTGGTTTGTCTACCAAGTACAATAATACAGCGAACTAATACTGGGTTAGAATTACAATTCGATAATAGTTAAAAATAAAATATACTATTATCTAGTTTAATTTCACAGAATTCAACAAAATAATAGTCAGACGAAAAAAATAATAGTCTTATTCATCTATTTTTTAAGTTAATGTTTGTTTTGTTGTACAACTTTTTATTAATTAAAATAACAATCACCTCTTGTTTAAAAATACCATCAATATAGTTTAGATTAACAAAATTAACGATATTGTTAGTTAACCATTTTCTTTTTGTTGAATTTATCCATACTATTTCTTTGAGTGTATCATCTTTTTTAACTAATTGCACAAAAAAATCTTCTGTTTTAAAATTGAAAGATTCGACATTGTTCGCAATAGACTAACTAATTTCGCCGAGAAATCATCTAACAAAGAGTTCCAACGAAATTTTAGCATTAAAGTTTTTAATCATACGAAATTTGCGAAACACGTGAACCGAAAGCCAAGTTGATTGAGCAATTTGCAGTCTATTCCATCGTACTTACTAAAGAAATATTAATTTAAAATTTCAAAGAAAAGCTAATGACATCCTGCAGGGCATATAACTGTATTATAATTTGGCCCGAAACCCCACAATAAATTAAAATTAATTCGCTTGTAAAATGAAGAAATCGAACTTAAAAGTAATGATAGGTCTTTAAATGCAAATTCTCAAATAATTATCGAGAGTGCCGAGTTATAAAATGCTGAAAGAGATAATTGAAATAAAATTAGAATTTCGATATAAAACACCCGGGAAGAGGATTCTGCAAACTCAATGGAATTTTAAAATACTTCGTCAAAGGAGCTGCTGAACGTTATACTTTTTTATTGAATGTAATAAATGGACACCGCTCCTAAGTATGTTTCCAATAATGTTAAGAGAATTTGCCAAAATGTAGCAAAGTTCTTTATTCGTGGATATTAAAATGAGGAGCAGGAATTCGCGATATTTTTTTATTCACATTTTATAACGGAGAGCAAATTATTGGCGGGAATTCTGCGAGTGCGAAAGAAAGAGAAGCAACTTATTTAGTAAGAAGTTTAAAAGGCTATAAAAGACTAAAGTAGTTATTTGTACCACAAGTAAATAAAGATATACTTCATTCACAAGTCAAATAATTAGCACACGAAGTGTAGGCGGATGTGCTAAATATCTGTCAGAAAATTTCATTCATGCTTGTTAACAAAATGTTGCTTTAGAAACAAGATTTCAGTTATAATTGTAGCTATAACGTTGTTATTTTTTGAAAGGGAAATATCTTTATGAAAGTCCCCCAAAAGAGACAAAAACCTTGTTCGGGCTATTTTATAAAAAAACTATATTTTAAAGATAAAAATGAGCAAAAGTGAATCTATTAATTTAAATCAGAAACTTTGCTTATTACTTCAAAGAAAGAGAATAAACCCTAGTTCGGGATATAATAAGGTAAAATTCGTAAATAAACTAAGGGACTTTTGAAATAAAAAATAACTAATTAACAGTAACAAAATTTGTTGCAAATATAAAAGGTATGGTAAAGCAATTGAGAAATCAGGGGTGGTTAAATAAAATATGTGCTTGGATTACGGTTACAAAGATCGAACAGAATAAAAGATGTACAAAGAGACAGACAGATTTATCATATACTAAAAAAAGGTAAAATACCTATACGATAACTTATAAAGAAAAATCCATAATTATTGGCAGAAGGCCACAATACATAAAAACAACTGTAAATACTTTAAAAAGATAGATAACTAAATTATTAGTTGGCCAACGTAGTATTACTAAATAAAAAGATTAAATGACATTTTACTCTAAACAAATTTTGATATTTTATATGATAAACAGAACCTGAAACGTAAATATAGGAAATGAAAAACATAGTAGCATTTTAAGCTACAAGATACATACAAAAAACGTAATGTGCTTTGCACAGAAAACTATTTACAGGTATTAAATACAAAATTTTATTAACAGTCTTTAAGAGACGTACGAGCACTCTCGAAAGGATGTAGCTTGTTTGTTTAATCAAACAACGAAATGCCCGCACATAACACTGAAAGTCGCACCAAATTTGGCCACAATGTACAACAAAAGTTAACGGAATGTAGTCCGGAGCTATTCTCAGTTGCCGGTATACACAAAGTAGAAAGGTACTTACAAAAACTGCAGCAAAAGGGACGAAGGCACTGTTATGGGTTACAAACTCTAATTATAGGTCGGTATCAGTCGTAACCTCAACAAACTGCATAACTATACCATTATAGGTTTATTAACACTAACTCTAAACTGTAATTTCTAATTAAACTACACGTAAAGCAGTTAGCATTACACTCATTAAATGCTACTTTTGGTGTTAACTTCTCAACTATTCGGTACAATTCACCAAAGAAGTTAAATATCAAAACTAATAAACACTAGCATGGTTCAAATTCCAGCCATAATTTTAACGACCTCCAGATCTGCAGCCTGTGTGGAGAGTGTCCATATAACATTTATTTGTGGTTTTATATTCGCGCCTAAACAAACTACTTTCTGGAGCTGTAACCGAGTCAACTAGGCATTATGTCATACTTGTGCCCGCTTATTGGAGGAAAATTTCCAGCGTTAGCCATGTACCCGCGCATTTAATGGAATTTCTGGAATGCTAACTCGTAAACAATTAACCGCCCGACAGGGCCGGCGTTAAATCTTGTTTAACAAAAACCAACAAAATAGCTAATTTTTGTAATAAAGATATAAAATAATATAATTTAACGGAGTTTCATAAAAATCTACGAATACTTAAAAGATTGACTGTTACATAGCTCTATAAACCCAGAATTTTCACGTATAATCAAATACTAGTATATAATACCAAATATTTTTGTGCTAAGTGAAGAGTGTTTATTGTTCAAGTCGAACACCATACAGGAGAGTGAGTAGATAAGGTGAGAAAATGTTTTGCAATAAATAATAGATATAGACATATTTTTTGTATAATTAGTTTAGGCCGAGTCAAATATTTGAAAATTGACTTTTACTGTGACGATCATGTGAAGAACGATGAGAAGCAACGTTTTCGCGCTAGTAAGAACGTCAAGTTGTCGTAATAGATTACCTCTGTTTCAATCAATTAATAAAAATTTAGTAACAAGTAGTATCGAATAATAATATTAATAATAATTTGAGTTGGTGCAAATTTTGTGCTTAAGGTGCCCGTTCCGTAGACCTTGTATTCTCTCCTTTTCCTCCCTATGGGTAATCGGAAGCGACAAAGGCAGCAAAAAGTTTACTCTGTTATTAAATTAGCCTAAAAATTACAGTCTACTTAAAATCACCAACAACCAGTAAAGTGTCATCTTGCACTTGTAGCGTGACGAGATTTGAAACGAAAATTGAAAATTATATAGATTAATGCCATATGGGTGCCAAAAGGGTTATCGCGCAAAAACCGGAAAAAGTGACACAAAAGTGGTCGTACAGATGAAGCATAATGCGCCAAATTAGAAACCTAGGTACATACAACATATCCAAAATCAAATTTCCTTATTTGAATCTTATCCATATGGCAATTTATTACGATATAACTTAGGCAGAAATCATTTAAAAAATTGATAAAAAAAATCTGTTCAGAATAACCATCATGTTGCACAATGTTAGAACTTTTCACAGTTTCCTACTTTTTCTTCCTCATTTTAAAGTATAACAAACCAATAGCCTCAGAAAAAAATTTCAGCTCAATTGAATTAATAGCCACAGAGATATTCGCATTTGAATAGAAACACGCTCGGCCGGCCAACAGTCCGTAGAGTGACGTCACTTGGCGTGCGCCGATACCTATATTAGAGCAGCGATTTCGTAAGTCTATCGTGTCGTTTTTTTTTTTGCGTAGAATCAGGTCAAACATGTTACCATGTTAGGTTCCTTTGAATATGTCACCGGGCATATGAAATCATATTTTACGACATTTTTTTGTGATCTCGAAATTTTTAAATCAATAAAAAGTGAAAAAAATGTATTTTTCAATAAAATTGTTTTTTTTTGTTTCCACCGCCATATCTTTAAAACTATTAAAGGTACCGAAGTTTGTTTTGTGTCAAATTAAAGCACACACTGTAGCGCTTTTACCAATATAAACGGTTTCGGCACAATTCGCACTTTCATTTCTCTAAAAATCAAATAAACGAAAAATATATATTTTATGTATTGAAATCTTCACCAATCGATAAACTTTTTTATTTTTGAAAATATTTACATACATGCAGCGAAGAAAATAAAGCCTAATAATCACAAAAGTTTTTGAAACAATATATTTTTTCCTAAAATGTACCGTGTGGCAACAGCGATTTTTTTTATCAGCGCTAAATGCGACATTGGGACGCAATTAATACACCTCGCATAGGGTTGGTCAGATTAGTCGCGTAGAAGTGGCGGTTGTCGAAAATGTGCTTGTTTTAAGGAAGGCCTAAAATGTTGCAACGAGTGCAAATGTCGTTTCTGTAACAATATTATTAAAGATTTCGAGGCAGATATGAACGAATTAGAATGCTATTAATGTAGGGCCTACATAAACTACATACTATATATTTATCTATCCAAATAGAAAATTTATTTCAACAATAAAACTCATTTTATGCGTACGTTTTTACTTTCATTCATTTAAAAATGTCTAATAAACTTACCAATTAGGTAGTTAGTAACACTGATTGATATTAATAGATTAGGTATTTATCTTTTTATTATTAAAAGGAGACTATTTTATATTTATTGTTGCTCGAAGCGCTATTGTGTCTACTTTAATCTAAAAAAAAAAATAGCTTGATAGCACAAATATTTTCAGAGATATAGCGGTGGAGATGTTAAAAAACATATTTCATTAAAAATCTATTTTTTTTGAGTTTTTCCGAAATAAAAAAGTTCTCGACCACCAAAAAATGTCGTAAAAAATGATTTTGTGTACACGATTATCTTACTAAAGAATCCCACTAAGTCTGGTTTGGTTCTACGCCGGTTTTTCTCTAAAACTAAGCGACTTTACTTCCAGATTTTACTCTACTAACTTGCATTCACAGCCGTATTCACTGGGCGGTTCAGCCATCTGACGTCACAACTCGACTACATGGTTATCTCGAGCGTTTTAAGCGCGCCGACTTTAATAATTTTTTTTATACATGAAGGCGGAGTCAGTAAATTCTAATTTTTGCCATACTTACTATACTCACCAAGCTCTTTCAGTATATGTAATAATAAAAAATTGTTAAATGAGCCTATTGTTCCTGATAGTAATAGTCCTGTCAGTGAGGGGGTTCTAGGGGAAAATGCCGAAATCCCAATTTTTGACTTCAGAGCTGTTTTTGGACTAGTTAGAAGGTAAACATAATAAGAATCCCTGAACACAGGAGGTGCAGGGAGTGCAGGGGGCACCAAGAAGGTGCCGGTTTTTGGTTTTTCGCCCATATCTCGAAAACGGTTAGCCCTGACCAAAAAGTGGTTATACGCAAAATTAAAGCTGCTAAATTTTCTACAAAAATGTTTCTATTAGTTTTCTTCGTATCTGTTATAGTTTTCGAGATACACACTCGTCAAATTCGCAAATTTTCGAACAGAACTTTTTTGCCTCACGTTTTTTGATAATCTTTGGCACCGTAATATCTGGGTAGAAAGAAGTAGAAGTAGGGCTAACCGTTTTCGAGATATGAGCGAAAACCAAAAACCGGGACCTTCTCCATGCCCCCTGCAACCGCCGCACCTCTCCTGTTCGAGGACTTTTGGTATGTTTACCTCCTTACTAGTCCAAACATAGTTCTCAAGTTAAAAATTGGGAGCTTGGCATTTCCCTCTAGACCGAGCTCTGGACCCATTTCTTGAACGTTCATTGACAGGGCTATAAAGCTACTTCCTGTGGTATATTTTTTGTGTGTCAGCGACACTTAAAAATTTACTAAAATATTTTGTAAAGAAAGAGTGTTCACTGAACCTCTTTTTTTTTTAATTGACAGAAGATAGCAGAATTCATGAAAATGCGATTTTAGGGAAAAATACAAAAATTGAAACAATTGCATAACCACATTTATGGTTATTTTGGTTGGAATATTGGATATGTTGGAACAAATATATATGCACAGGATAATAGAAAAACAAATGTGAAAATCGTGATAAGCTTAATGACATTTCCAACGATATAAATATATCCGTTAATTCAGTTATACAATTAGTCTTGTTGCAAATCTTCTTTAATTCCAAGCTACAGGGCGGGAAGTTGAATAGTATTTCATTGGATTTAGTCAGCTATCTCAAAAGCATTCATATATATAAAAATATTATGTACCTATTTTATCTACCTGAAGTTTCGAACGTTCACTTGAACGAATTTCATATGAAAAAGAAAAATTAATAAAAACTACAAATCGATTTAGGCGTACCATTTTTCTGATAATATTTGCTGATAACAATACTATCGTTGCCAGCAAACATTACCAGAAAAATTGTACGCCTAAGTCGATTAATTGGAAATTTTCATATGAAATTCGTACAAGTAAGTGAACGTTCGAAACTTCAGGTAGATAAAATATTGTAGCAACTGATAAAAAAAAGTGGTGCTATAACTAAACGGGCAACGTAACGGTGTAAATATTTTCGAACGAAAAAAATTAACAGAATGTAATTGGTTTTTAAACATTTTAAGTTTAATAACATAGTGGGTGAGGAATCTACATTACTTGTTAGAACAAGACGCCAACGCAAAGACGTTGTTTTTTCTTGCTTTCGTTCGTTTGTTTTTAATATTAAAACCAATCTTTGATTTATGTTCACAAGTATTATTCAATGGGGATCAAATCGGTCAATACTTACGTTTTTCTAATAGTGAAGATGAATAGTCTGGTATTGGACAACTCACCTAAAACAAATAATCGTGTTAGATTTAAGAGTATATGTATTGAAAATTGCAGAATAAAATAAGTAGTACATATTAAATATCGAATTAAATATTATAATTTGCAAATGATATAGCCGTACTGTTTTTAAGAAAAATCGTGGGAGGACGCTAAAACGTCTTATGAATTGGAATTGGGTGTCCCAGAGGCAGTGGTGAAAACGAAAACTGCTGATAGAAGACATCACCACCAACTCCGAATGTCAACGGTTTAATAGTTGTTTGGACTATTGTGGGCAGTTCTACAAAGCATGGTCGATTTCACATTGACAATGTTAAAAAATAAAATGTCATGAATCTATTGATGGCATATATTTTTGAAATGTTTAAGTGTGTACTTTTCAGGCATGCCTTGTGGCACCAGCTTTTTTCCCGTGACTAAAATGTTACAGCTGTTTTCCCTTAGTGAAACGTATAACAAAACACACGATCGTCAGATTTATATTTGTGCTGTGTATTAATATAAATATGCTAAATGGATTATGAAAAAGTTGATTCTTTGAAGTGAAAAATATGTCCTACAAGATATTAGAGAAAATTTTGGTCGTAATAATACCCATGAATAAAATAAAAAGTGATATAACTAGAAGTATCTGTTTCTTTCATATTTGAGCCTAATACTTTCGGAATTCAGTTAACTGTATTGACTCAAATTACCTTTTTGTGTCTAAATTTTGTTACCGACAACCAGTTTTGTTCATAATTTAAAAGACAATGGTCCTAATGAGATAAATAATATTTATGACACCATTGTGAATGAGGTACTATGAGTTACGGGTGACGGTCGTGAGTGGCATGAGATGGTTGTGAGATTCGTAAAACGGTCGTGTAATTGCTGGCTGAGGTTGTGCCAAATTTTTGAAAATAAAAATAATATTTGAGGGTTAGATCATATGTATTTTGGCTAGTAGGAACCAAATATGAAAAAATATACAAGTTGTCCCATTTAAAAAATTTGATTTTCACGTCATTTGCCCCGAAACCGGAAGTCAGAAGTTGGTTTTTTACATCATATAATTGGAAATTTCATCCCATATCACTACACCAAATTTGAAAAAAATCCATTCAACCATTCAAAAATTACAAGAGTGAAGGACAGTAATGCCAATGAAATTTCTCATGACCGTCACTAGAGTCTCAAGACCATCACACTCAAATTTGTGCCATGGGACGGTCATGAGTGTAGACGAAAATGACTAAGAATTATATTCACCCTAAGCTATTATTAAAGTAAGGTTAGGAGAAGACAGTGTACTGAATACCTCAAAATAAAAACGTATTTGGATATTAATAAGTTGATAAATGCTAAAATACACAACGTGACGGTCATGAAAGAGAGCACAGGGCCATATATTAGACTTACCATATAAATCACTGGAAACTCAAAATGTTTTGGGAAACAGCACTTAGTTATTGTATCTCACATGATTTCACAACGAAAACTAAATTTCGATGTGTTTCTGAGTCGCTGGTAGTCCTAGCATTCAACTTATTAACTAATAATGAGCGCTGTGACGGTCGTGAGTAGTAACCAAGTTACGCGACTTTAATAGTTTATATATTAAATCCTAGACTTTAAAACATGAAAGTTGTATCTTTCCAACAAATTTTGGATATTTTGTAATAATTATAGCAGATATGGACACTAACCATTTCTCTGGTAACAAAATTTCAGCCAAAACAGGTGTCAATCTGTATGGAGTTACGTGTGACGGTCTTGAGTTTTAGGAGTAAAAACAGCCAATATTTTATTTTTGTCGCAATTTAGCTCAAGTTTTTTATTATAACAAGGTGTGGTAAGACTCATCTAAGCAAATATTGGACACGGGTTGTAGCTGGGACCAATTTTTGATCAGTAAGTCACTAATATCATGAATCGACCATGTTTCGTAGAACTGCCCTTGTGATCTTTGAGGAATTTTCTTTCTGTCCTTAAAAAATTTAAAACTACTCAATTTATTGACCGGAAATAAAGTATTAAGGTTTTAGTTATGGATAATGCAAATACCTTTTATTTCGTTTTTTTTTTGCTAAAATATCTGTTTATGAGAAAAAACTTTGCAAAAATTTGCAAAAGCATATTGTAAAAAAAAATTGATCGATGGCGATGTGAACGTTATGCTAAAACTACCTTCATTTATGCTAATTACATGAAAAAACTTTCAAATTCGTATAGCCATTGGAACATAGGTAAAATAGTTATTATTCATTAAAAGTCTGAAAAAACTAAGGAAATAAAAAACCGCTGCCCAAGGAATCACTACTTCCATATCCAGATTTGCTACCTAAGTCTCTCACAACGAAAAAATTTTATATGTGGAAATAATTGTATGGAACTTTAAAAATATAATATTTGAAATCGTCTACCCCAAAAACCCATAAAACGATATTCCACATCGGTAGTAGTGGGGTGGGTAGTGATAGGGGGGTTGATAATGGGGAGAGATGAAGTAAAAAAATATATTTTGAGGCTTTATGTTCTTGTACACACACTAAATCACAATTTTTTTTCACCCGCTTTTATAATGGGGTGGGAATAGCAACGGGGATGGCTAATGCCAAAAATTTCTTTGAGACATTAGCTTCTCTTGTATATACTAAATACCAATTTTATGAACTCTTATCTGCTTGATTTACCTACCTATTTACCCTCATTTACCCCCTAACCCTTCAACGGAATAAGATGAAAATATAATCTAGTTCCATATCTCGTTAAAATACATACGTGTATCACATTTTAAGTCAATACCTTAAACGGTTCCAGAATAATCGTGCGCACAAAAAAGTTACAGGCAGACAGACCGACAGACAGAAAGACAGACAGAATTTTTTTTTTGCTTAAACTTAAATATTATATCTATTACATTAAATTTTGAAATGTTCTGCCCTCATGGAAATACATAATTTGCATCTTCGTAAAAAAATTATTTTTAGTTGTTTTTGCCTTCCGGTTTTCTCTTACTTGATTTGTAACCATTGCCATATTTCTTCGCAAATCTTGCTTGGTTGGGGTTTCTTTAACGTTTAAAATGAATCAAAACCAAATAATCAATAGGGTTTAAATCAGGAGATCTGGCTGTGTACCTGATTGTACTCTTCAAAATACTTTCATATGTAGATATTGCTCCCCGCCTAATAAAGATGTAAAGGATATTCTTAGAGGTGATAAAATTCAAAATTTCGGTCTTTACTTAACAACTTGGCAGTAATATAACTATTTTAGTTAGTTAAAAGATAAATAGAATAATTAGATAAAAATTAAAATACAGTTTTTGGGTTCTACCAAAACTTGAAATGTATAATACATGTCTGACTGTGTGAAGGATACGTAGTAAATTTTTGTCTTAAATGTTAAATATCAAAGCAATCATCTCGCCACTAGAAAAACAGCACACTTGAATAAAAAGAATCCACCATGACCAAAGGAAATTATTTGGTGTGTTAGGGCTATTACAGTCCCCGAATGCCGAGACAAATAACTTCTAACCAAAACTATCATACCAGTGTTTGTTTAACCGGTTTCGAATTTATTTCAGGTTCAAATAATCCTCGATTTTGTGACTGTTAATTAAGCCTGAAAAGTGCCTCGAATAGAAAGCTTAGTTTTTTGTTGTTGCCTAATAGGAGGAAGCGCAAGATAACAATCTCCATTGACTTGTTTTGTATTAAAATTAAGAGAATAGAATATGTCACTAAAACAGATGGTAAGAGATTCATCAAAGAGGAGCTTATATTTTGTTAACAATGAGAAGACTGTATTAGTTGGTAATGCATACATGTACCTGTCTATGTGTAAAAACAAACGAATACGTTTACGATGAGAAAATAAGAAATTTAAATATGTTAATATTAAATGTTAAATATTTTAAAAGATCCCGCACTTTTCTTGTGTGATGAGTGCCGAATTCGATCAATTATCAATTAAGTACCTATTCAGACATTAAAAATTATTTATGATTAGTTTTTTTGCGAGGAAATAGTAAACCTTAAACAATACTAAGAGAGGCGCTAAAAGTGCTTCTTATATTTTGCAAAAGACTTTAAACATATTTGTAGCTTGTATTATTATTCTATCATTCGGATATAATTTTTTATTTACGTTCCAAAGGTAATAAATAATTTCTTAATTCCTTATTGTTATCAGTACACTCCCCGAACACCTATTAATACATATAATCGAAGCTGTCTAAGTCACATCCGTTTTCTTAATTAAGAGCCGAATTATCAGGACTGTTATAATATATCTCAGTCAGAGGAAGCAATAACTAGATGTCGCAGTGGGCTTCGAGACAATTTTCACAGAAGAAGCCATGGTCCATTGGTTTTTAGTCAAAGGAAATTGTTGGAGGGATAGAGACCGGAAATTGGAAGTAAATATATGGCTGGAGACGCCTTTGCCCGTGATATCACAGACGTACGACAATAGACTTCCCTTTTCAAGTTATACAAACTTAATTTCGCGCATTGGTGAACATGCAGTCAAATTTTCAGTTTATAAATTCGTTGGTAAGAATATCAAATTTGATTTCTTATTTTCTTTGTAACTCAAGGACCTCAGTGTTTTAAAGTGATAAGTTGAGAGTCTAAATCTTTTACGTAGACTAGGTATCTGTATAGTGGAAAATTGACATCATCATTGCAGCTTAATTTAAAATGATTGATTGACTCGTATTATAGGAAAGATTATATGCTATTACTTTCTGTTATATTTTCTCTTTCAGCCCATGATATGTGGGATAACAGCGCTGAAAGCCGTAGAACAAAACTTTCTTATCCTCTCCTTTCCAACTTAGAAGTTCGTTTTTGCAGTGTAGCTAATTAATTTTTGTTCCACATTCTATAGATTCCTAATTCCAATACATCAGTTCAAAGTCGAAAGTGAAACGTTTATTTTTATAGACCAATTTATCAATTATTAGAAATATAGTATTTTCGTTTACATTTCTTTCAATGATTTTATTATATTCGGAAATCTGTATGTATGAATATTATTTATGCATGTATGTATGTATGAATGAACGTATGTATGTATGAACGTATGTATGTATGTATGTATGGGTCAAATTTGGTGAATGAAATTTCACACACTTCCCGTAATCTGATCGAGCTGAAATTTTGCATACAGCTTTGGTTCTAAGAACAATACAACATAGTATATCTAATATAGTTCTTAATCCAATATGGCGGACGCCCCAAGATGGCGGCTTACCTTTCTCTTCTCAACCCCCTTGATATGAGTGTCAAATGAAAGGGTTTGACGAGTAGAATACGATAAGCTATGTGACGTCATTCTAGACCCAAGACGGCGGACGCTCCAAGATGGCGGATTACCTTTTTCTTCACAACCCCCTTGACATGGGTATCAAGTGAGAGGGCTTGATGAGTAGACTACGATAAGCTACGTGATATCATTCAAAACGCAAGATGGCGGCTTTTTTTCGTCATAACCCCCTTGACCAAATTAATAGATTGATTAACTTACATATAAGCAAGATCAATCGGAATTTTTCGAGCTTGTCCTCCTCAATAATTACACCATGTAGTATCGTTAGATTCATACCCATTCGATGGGTAAATGTTTAACTTAAAAACTCTTGCGTAAACACCTCTCATCTGAATGTGACTCATATGCATGTAAGGAAGAAGGCAGCACTCAGTGCCATAAGACTACAGCATTTACTGTCTTTCAAACCAGGCGATCTGGTTGGTCATTTAGGGATTCTAGGATCAATTGAACTGGAATCCATTATCAAACCCACTGAGTCAATGCCAATCAACCGGGACTTTGACTGCTCGTTTGATGTTAGACGAGCAGAGTCCTGCAGTTGGAGAAGGTTTCACTCATCTGGTACAGAGATAAATTGAAGATGACTAAAGAGGTTGGCATGGATGTATCGGGGACAAATTGCAGGCTATCCAGAGCCCTAGGCAAGACCCCAACCATCTTCCAAGCAGAAATTCATGCTATAGGCCTATGTGTCCACGAATACATAAATAAAGACATTCGAAGGGCAAAGATCTATATACTTTCAAACAGCCAGGCAGCGTTAAAAGCTCTCAGATCCTACACTTTTCAGTCTAAAATTGGCTTATCCAAGGACACATAACGGAGGAGATCCAAAAATGAGAAAAGGAACAGAGACAGTCCTATTGGAAGACTACTACAACACAAAGACAATAGAAAAAGTTCATCACTTATTCCACAAAGAAAGCCAGAAGGCTTTACTAACTCAAAAAGTCAGACTTAAGGCTGATGACAGGCCTTTTAATAGATCATTGCCCCTTGAGGTATTATCTTAAGAATATGGGCAAGGCAGACAATGATACGTGCAGATACTGTGATACTGCAATAGAAACTGCGGAACATATTCTTTGCGAATGCAAGACGCTAGTTCGCACTAAGCTATAGTACCTAAAAAAGGTGGGACAAATGCCTGAAGACATAGAGAAATTGCCCCCCAGGAAAATCACATGCTTTATAAAAAGCTTGGGAGTCCTAGGCAACAACTAATTGTAGAGTAATTCTGAAAGAGCCGAGCGACCCCTTAAACAATCTGCCATATACATTATTATACATGTCGTTGTTTGTAGCACTCAAATCGTACTAAGGTTTACGAAGGGTGGGATGTGTCTTTATTTTTGGAGGACAAGCTCGAAGAATTCAGATTTATCTTCCTTACAAGTAAGTCAAGCTTACATTTGTAACAAGAACATTTTTAGATATAATATAAAACACTCGGCAAATTCTCTAAAATTTTGAAGTAAAGCTATACCGGGTGATTCAGTTTGGTATTCGCCCCCCTGCATCTTTTTTATTTTAAGAAAAAACTACAATAAACCATACATATTTGAAAATCGTTTGTCAAGCTCTATCGAATGACGTCCTTAAATCATCTTTTTGATCACATATGCTAAAATAACGATAATCAACTTGTTTTTTCAAATGGTATGCTATACATTTTTTTGTCGTTTGTTGTAGAGCTTCTCTTTCTGCATTCAACCATGTGAAAAAAGTATACACTTCCATAAGGAAAATTTCGAGAAAATTAATGAAATACGAAAAAACTTCATTTAAAGGTTTTGTTTCTGATTCAACATAGTTAGCCATGGAAACAATTGAATTTTGCCATTGTTAGTAATGTCAAATTGAAAATACTGTTATTTGTGACTGTGTTATTCGTTTTTGTTTTATGTTATACTTCTAAATAGATTTACACAATGGTATCTCACAATAATGAAAAAAAATTGGACATGATATTAATTTATGGAGAGTGCGGAAAAAACATAAAGTAGCCAAACGTTTATATCAAGATCGCTTTCGAAATAGGCCAATACCATCAGTCAAAATGTTTGTAAAATTGGCAAGAAATATGAGCGAAAGTGGAAGTTTTGAGAAAAAAAGAAACGTTTTTAAACACCGTTAGATTTCTTCCTTTGGTTCTATCTAAAAGAAAAAGTTTACTTTATACCTCTAAATGACGTCGAAGATCTTAAAACTAGAATACGAATTGAATGCTGCAGATTAAATGTTAAAATTCATTCTTCAACATAAGGAAAATTTCGAAAAAATTAATAAAATATGATAAAACGTCATTCAAAGGTTCTTTCTGAATCAGCATAGTTAGCCAAGGAAGCAATTGAATTTTGACATTGTAAGTAATGTAACTAGTACCAACTAGGCAAATCAGATTCGAAAGAGAGAGAGATTTGTACGAGGATTGTGTACGGTACTGATGAGGCGTAAAAATTTCGAAACAAAGTTTAATGTTTTGACCAAACAAAGTTCTGTTTTTAAATAATTATGTAATTCATTTTTATATAAACAAACATTTAATGTCGTATCTTTAGTTAATTAATGATAATAACACTCAACAATAATATTAAAACAAGCTAAAAACGTTTACTAAACGCCGGTTTACTAAACTTTTTATACAATTGTTACACATTCTATAAGATACTCTTCGCAGTTTTTTGTAAATAATGCTAGTTTTAAACATTTTTAATTTTATAGTACGAACTTAGTTGTTGAAAGACTCAGTGTAAAATAAAGTAAAAATAAAAAAAAACCATATCACACCCCATGTGGGTTTCGAACCTGGGACCCTTGGATTCCGAGTCAAAAGTGTAAGAACGACCTAACACGTAAAAAAATGTAAATTTTTACAAAAACAAAAATTTAAAAAAAAATTCTCAAATTTAAATCATTAATAACATTTTTATTTACTGATGGATTTTGTTAAAAAACAATAGGGTTCTTCCCCTAGCTAACACTAACTTAGTGTCCAAATTTCAGTACAATCTGATTTTTATTTCTTAAGTTATCGTGCTTACAAGAAATGTGACGGACAGACGGACGGACAGACAGACGGACATTTTGAAGGTTGTTCAGAATTCGTTCACTAACACAATGATATGAAATTTTTTTCTCTACGAGAGATATTTACGATTTTAGAAATGTGCCGATCAAATACAATATACTCTTCGTTTTTGCGAAGAGTATAATAACAACTAATAATAAATAACAATTACCAATAAAAAAACTACCAATACTTGAAAACTAACTAACAATTAAGAAAATAAAAACATTATTTATTGCTTCATATGTTCGAAGAGTCCTCCGTTCGCTTCTAAACATAATCGTCCTCTGTTTATCACGCCTTGGGTACATACATGTTGAAGAATTTCAACATTTAATCTGCGGCATTCAGTTTGTATTCTATTTTTAAGATCTTCGACATCATTTAGAGGTGTAAAGTACACTCTTTCTTTTAGATATGGCCAAAGGAAAAAATCTAACGGTGTGAGATCCGGTGATCTGGCAGGCCACTTGACTCCCTCATTACGATTTCCGATCCATCTACCTGGATATTCCGCATTTAAGTAATTCGTTACAATTATAGCATTTTTTGGCGGTGCCCCATCTTGTTGTAATATCATGTTATGCCTAATATGTAATGGAACGTCTTCTATGAAATTTAACAACTCTTCTCTTAAAAACTGTAGATATCTTTCTCCAGTAAGCGTGCCTTCGTAAAACTTTGGTCCTATAATTTGTCCGTTGAGAATTCCACACCATACTTAATTCCCCAGATATTTTGGAAATTAGTTTCCCGAAGCCAATGAGGATTATCCTGCGACCAATAATGGCAGTTTTATGTCTATTGACAATTCCATTATTATGGAAACGGGATTCATCTGACCACATGATGCGATCTAATATAGTCATTTCTTGAGCAACTGCCAACCACGCTACAAAATTTAGACGTCTTTCGTAATCTCCTGGAAGCAAGCCCTGATGTAAATGTATTTTATATGGTCGCAGTTTATTGTCTCTCAGAATTCTTTGAATTGAAAAATATGAAATATCAGTTTCTGTCGCTAACTGACGAATAGAAATATGCGGGTCTACGAAAACACGGGCTAAAACTGCAACTGTATGTTCCTCATCTCGTGCGGTTCTGGGCTTAAAAATGTATCTTTTTTTCTCAAAACTTTCGCTCATATTTCTTGCCAATTTTGCAAACATTTTGTCTGATGGTATCGGCCTATTTCGAAAGCGATCTTGATATAAACGCTTGGCTGCTTTACTGTTTTTTCCGCACTCTCCATAAATTAATATCATGTCCAATTTTTCTTCATTAGTGTAAGATACCATTGTGTAAATCTAACATAAAGTATAACATAAAACAGAAACGAATAACACAGTCACAAATAACAGTATTTTCAATTTGACATTACTAACAATGACAAAATTCAATTGTTTCCATGGCTAACTATGTTGAATCAGAAACAAAACCTTTAAATGAAGTTTTTTCGTATTTTATTAATTTTCTCGAAATTTTCCTTATGGAAGTGTATACTTTTTTCACATGGTTGAATGCAGAAAGAGAAGCTCTACAACAATCGGCAAAAAAATGTATAGCATACCATTTGAAAAAAAAAAGTTGACTATCGTTATTTTGGCATATGTGATCAAAGAGATGATTTAAGGACGTCATTCGATAGAGCTTGGCAAGCGATTTACAAATATATATGGTTTATTGTAGTTTTCTGTTAAAATAAAAAAGATACGGGGGGGCGAATACCAAACTGAATCACCCGGTATTATAAATCTTATGAAAACCGAGTCCTGATTTCGGATTAGGATTCAACGGGTCCAAACACATGGATACAAAAAAGTCTTCTGTCCGGATACGCCGGACAGAAGACTTTTTTTAATTAAGGGTATTTTTTGGGGTTAGAGATGAAAAATGAGCCAATCTGAAAATTCCGACTTCCGATTAGCGTTAAATAGTGTTCACTTAGTTAGTTTTTGGTATGATTTCTCATTAAAAATTGGTTTCATTAACTTTATTGGTTTTTTTCTCAATAGCTCGGGACCCCCTTGGAATTGCTTCGCGACCCCTCAGGGGGTCGCGACCAACAGGTTGAAAACCGCTGCCTTAGAGCAATGGGAAGTACCTGGAACTATTTTAAAGATTATACAGTTTATGATTGTTAAAATATCCATAATAAACCAAAAACGCGTATTTCCCTCTCACTCTGCAAAATCCTATCCTTAAAATGAATTTTATTTAAGCAAATATATCTCAATACAATAGTTTGGGGCGTTGTATTTTCAATTTGATGACTACGCAAATACATCAAAATGCATTATTAATATTATTATTACATACAACACAAGTAATAAAATTCATGAACTGCATTTTCTACATTACACAACATTCCGATATTGTAACTCCCGTCATGCACATACGACGTTTCATATTTTACTTACTGGTTTTATATTTCCTCATGAAAATATAAAATAGATTTTTAAATTTAAAGGAAAAACGAAATTTTTATTTTTCTCGCCAAATAGACCCATAAAACAGCGTCAGCGAAACATCGAACAATAAGAAACAAACGGTTGGAGTATCTTTTGTAGAAAATCGAAAGTTTCGATGTTGCTTACGGCATGAGATATCAATACAATAAGAGAAATATATCGCGAAATTGAAAATAAATAAAGACACGCTAGGGGTGGTTTTGATGCTTTGTTTCCTTTTCTTAACCTTTAAATTGCTTTAAGCTCCGTATTACGTGGTGTTTTCGGTATACTGTATTAATATACGGGTTTACCCGCAATATAGTATAGAAGACAAATTGTTATAGTTCTATGTAGCAATATTTATATTGACATTTTACTTCCACATCCAGTGGAAGTATAGTAACGACAAAAAAAATTAAAAAAATTTGTATTGTTCAAATAGGCTTAGAATGTCATGAAACGTCGAGATTTTAAGTTTGAGCGAAAAAAAATTCTGTGTCCGTCCATCCGTCCGTCCGTCCGTCTGTAACTTTGTTTTGTGCGTACGTTTACTCTGGAACCGTTTGAGATATTGACTTGAAATTTGGTACACATGTGTACTTTAACGAGATCTAGAACTAGATTGTATTTTCATCTTGTTCTGTCGAAGGGTTGGAGGGTAAATGGGAGTAAATTTGGGGTAAATAGGCAAATCAAGCTGGTGAGAGTCCATAAAATTGGTATTTAGTATATATAAGAGAAGCAAGGTCTCAAAAAAATGTTGGCATTACCACCCCCACCCCCACCCCATTATTAAAGGGGATGAAAAAAAATTGTGGTTTAGTGTGTGTACAAGAACAAGGAACCTCAAAATATTTTTTTACTTCATCCACCCCCACTACCACCCCCACCCCACTACCGATGTGGGGTATTATTTTATGGGTTTTTGGGGTAGAGGATTTCAAATATTATATTATTAAAGTTCCATAAACAATTATTTCCACATACAAAATTTTTTCGTTATGAGTGACTTGGACAGAAAATCGATGTGAAAGTACTGATTCCTTGGGCAGCGGTTTTTTAATTGTATGTACTACAGAGAGTCACACTTAAGATCCCATTATAACCGTTTTACTTTTATCCAATTTAAACCAAAAACAAAATAATTTATCTTCTTCAAATGCAAAGCCAGTGCCGGTGCCAGGGTATTTGGCACCTGAAGCAAATATTTGCTTGCCGCTCTAAGAAAAAACATTTACAAGTTACTTCTGTTAGGACAAATTTATTAATAAAAACTTATAAAAAAATAAAAGAAACATTCTAGTAGACAAAAATAAATTCAAAAATATTTTAGACAATTTGAGATAAAAGCGGCCGACGCACAGTGAACCGTTTTCAAGAACTAGGTGGACAAAACTCATTTTAGTGTCAGGAAAAAATCATTAGATCCTCTCATGAGGCATACATCAGATAGTTTAAATCCGGTGAATTATCCTCGTGACGTAATTTATTATAAATACACATGTACTTGAAGTGACCATAAATAATTCGTTACCTGTGCAGTCCTTTTTTGGCAGTGCGAGGTGTTGTATATGTACAGTGCATATGTTTGAACAAATTATTCTGGTGTAAAAAGTCACAATGGATACAGTAAATGGAGGTAAGCCAGTGGCGGCTCGTCAGGGGAGGCAGGGGAGGCTGAGCCTCCCTTTGGAAGAAGCAACATATCTTGCAATCTTCCAAATTAATATCTTTTACTTGTAGAAATTTCTACTTAGGTATATCTCAATTTTCAATATTGTTTATTGTTTATAGTTCATTAATTAATTTTCAGTGTATAAAAAAGTTCTGCATTTCCTTTCCACAAACATACCTATAACGTCACAGTCCGGATTGTCTTTGTATGCATATTTCCCGGGCGACCCGGTCTTTCATTGAATGAACAGAGCGCTTCGCTTGAGGCTTATACGAAATAGCTTCCAACTTCAAGGCATTTAGTTTTAACATAAATGACCTTGCATTACTTCTGCGTTGTCTAGCAACACTTCAAATAAGACAAGCTAGGCCGCTAGCCTCAGTCCTCAGTTCTTTATAGCGCATGTGCAGTTCAGGAGTTCAGGCACAGTATAGAGAAGACAAGTACTTTCACTCGCAGCGGTCCCTTTGATATTTGTTGTACTCGATTTTATTTGGTTCAGGTGATTCACAGGAAAACGAACTGTCAGTGGTAATTTGTCGTTTAGCCGGTTAAGATCAACTTGACATTAAAATACATAAAACATTTGATAGGCGGGCTAGAAATGAGTGCTCTAGGTGAAAATATTCCCAACAACATCTCTTGTCCAGACGTGGTGGATTATTTGTTATTAAATGGATTTTCTACTCTTACTTACGACGAAAAGGTAAGAATTAAAAGAATTGCTAGGCCTACACCAGCAATGCCTTCGTTAGTTTTTAAAAGTGGAAAACAAAACAGAGGGTTTTGTGATAACAATTATAAAAAAATCGAGTGGTTAACGGCATCAACAGTTAGAAACAAATTATATTGTTGGAGATGTTTATTATTCACTAATGATCAATTCTCAATTTGGGGCAGGATCGGGTTTAATAATTTGAAAAATTTGTCGCGAGGTTTACAAAAGCACGAAAAATCCCAGGAGCACATTTCATCTTGCGTTAAATTCGAAATATTTGGTAAACAAAATATTGTAAATTATTTGGAATCTGCACATAAGAGAGAAATAGAAAATTTTAATGAAAAGGTCCGTGAAAATAGGGAAATATTAAAGAGATTAATTGATGCCGTTATATATTTATCTTCGCAAGAAAATTCTTTCCGAGGGCATGACGAAAAACGCGATTCGTGCAATAAAGGAAATTTCAAAGAGCTAATAGATTTTTTAAAAATGTATGATCCAAAATTAGAGAACTTTTTGAATAACGCCACTATTTTTTCCGGAACATCTAAATCAATTCAAAATGATCTAATTGAGAGTGTTAGCTCGATTATTAAAGGCAAAATTTATGAAGAACTATATAATTGCGAATTTTTCTCGTGGCAAATTGACGAAACGACGGACATTACCTGTAAATCTCAACTTTCCGTAATTTTTAGATATGTAATGCACGGCGAAGTTATTGAAAGGTTTGTTGGTTTTCTTGATGTGAGTAGTGGAAGAAACGCGGAGAGTTTATTTAAATTATTAATCGATGAATTTGGTAAATTTGATTTGAAAAATAAATTAATAGCACAAACCTATGACGGCGCTGCAGTTATGTCAGGGCATCTTAATGGACTCCAAACAAAAATAAAAGATATTGCTCCTCAAGCTTACTTCATTCACTGTTATGCACACCAATTAAATTTAGTTCTGAGTAAAGCATGTAACGGAATTAAAGAAGTTAGAATATTTTTTTCAAATATTACTGGTTTTTCGTCATTTTTTTCAAAATCTACCAAAAGAACTGATGTTTTAAATACAATTAATATGAAACATAGAATTCCGACAAACGCTCCCACTCGTTGGAATTTTTCATCTAGAGTTGTTTTCACTGTTGACAAATACAGGAAAGAACTTATTGACGTTTTTAATTTTATTTTGGAAAGTGAAGATTTTTTAAATGACGCTCAGACTTTAAGAGCAGCTTACGGATTAAAATCGTTATTGTTGGATAAAAATTTCATATTTTTTCTAAAAGCTTTTAACATGATTTTTGAGCAAACTGATGTTGTTTTCCAAATTTTACAGAATAAACTAACTGATATAACATATTCTAAAAATAGACTTAAGTCACTTATATCCAAATTAAAAGAATTTCGCAATAACGAAATACATTTCAATACTTTATACAATATTTTTTTAGAAAATACTGAAAACGTAGATGATGAGCCAGGGCCACAATTTAAAAAAAGAAAGACAACATATAACTTTGACAGGGCAGATATACATTACAAACAAATTTTTATAGAAATTTTAGACAGCATTATAATCCAAATTGAAATTAGATTTTCTGATTTAAATACTTTGCAATGTTACGATTTAGTAAATCCTAATAATTTTACAGCGTTTTCTAAATCATTCCCTACCAGTCTAATGGAGAAATTAATGGACCATTATCCTTTTTTACCGTATTTCGTTAAAAAATGAACTATGCGTGTTGTATTCTGACCAGCAACTTTTAGCAAATCGAAAATCATCTCAAGAAATGCTTACTTATATATATAATAATAATTTAAAAAGCTGTCTACCCGAACTGTACAAACTTTTATCATTAGTGTCAACAATTCCAGTAACCTCAGCTTCTGTAGAACGATCATTTTCAGCACTTAAACGCATAAAAACATTTACTAGAAACAAAATAAGTCAAGACCGCCTCTCAAATGTATCGCTTATTTCAATAGAAAAACATTTTTTGTCAGAATTGAAGAAACACGATTCATTTTATGATGAAGTAATCAACCATTTTGCTAGTTCCGAAAATCGCAGGTTACCACTCATTTATAAAAATATTTAGGCTTTACACCAAAGATTAATATAGTTGTTATTTTAGAAAAAATATTTATTTGCGTTATTTATTTTTTAGGAAATATTTTTTAATTCTTCCGCGGTTATATTTTTTTATATAACTTCTTTCTCAAAGCTATTTTAGTTTTTATTAAAAGTTATAATTTTACACTCTGGCAGTGATAATGAATACAATTTTTGTTTGTCGGAAAATACTTTAATTTTTTTTCCAAAACTATTTTGATTTTTATTAAAAGTTATAACTTAATTATAAGTGGGATAGTAGGGCTCCTTTGGATACCGATACTCGAGGCGTAGGAACGGAAATTTCATGAGAATGATTTTTTCGTCTCATTATATTTTCTATTTCCTTTTCTTTTTATTCTTTTATTCTCTCAAGTCGTGAATCGGTATCCTGGCGAACAACCCACGACAAAAAAATGTAACGCGCCGTTGTACTACCTCGAGGGTGGTGGGGAAATGTACAAATTGTAATCATATTGCAAGTTAATTGTCTTTCAAAATATGAAGCCTCCTCTGCAGAAAATATCACGAGCCGCCACTGAGGTAAGCCTCAATTATTTTCAATAGGCGTTTTAATAAACTACTATTATCTGTTTAAAATATTCTATTTTAAAACATGCTAATATCTTTTCACTGTTAAAATTTTAAAAGCCGAAATTCTGTATGCCGAAACTCTATTTGTCCCAGATTGTACCAGAGTTATTTTTAGCTCATTTTTTACAGTGAAATATGTAGTTTTTGATTACACAAAAATGCTTTTGCGATTTTTTGCGATAAGCTGATTTTTTTTTTTTAGAGACGATATACAAATTACCTAGAAGGGAGTTTTTTAATATCTGGCGTGCCTACGATAAAAGTAGTCGTAATGAAGAGCTTCTAAAGTTTGTGATTGACAAATTTAAGATAGATAATCTGTCCGAAAATGGCAAAAATAGTCTAAAAGCAGGTATAAAAAGTTTTTCGTTGAAAATAACTGATCGATGGGAGAAGTCTTCACAAAAATTAGATCTTTTTGAAACAAAACATGAAAACTGGTGATGACATAGAGATGTTAGTAATTACTTATAGTGATATACAGCCATCTTCTTCCGGTGCAACACGAGGCGGTCGCACAGTGGGCAATGGCCCACTGTGCAGCTTCTAGGTGGACAAAATTTTACAAATTTCTAAGTGAGTTTAAAATAGTTGTTAGAAGACCAGAAAAATAGTGAAAAAATTCTAGGCATTCAGGGGGTGGTTTTTGAGGGGTTGAAAAATAAATTTGTTTCTAGAATGCCGAAACTCTGTGAGTATTGTGAATATATAAAAAAATACCTAAAAAATTATAAATAGTAGAGGGGTTGTTTAACAATAACATTAGATCAAACTTGCGTTAAGAAATGGGTGGAATATATTCGAAGTATGAATTTCATTAGAATGCCAATACCTTTGTAAATTTTTGTATGTTACGTTTTTCATTTTATTTTATTATTTAATTCTTATAGCTTTTATGTATGTAGCATTTATAAGCATCCAGTTGCGCTTTAGATATTTGGGTTTTTACAGGGATACTTCTTACTGTGTCAAAAAGAGAACTTTATGAAAAATTAAAACATGAAGATAATAACCCTGGAACAGCTAGAGTCAAAAAATGATGTGTGATGTGATGTGAAGTTATGTTAAAAAATTAAAACATTGACAACAACATTTTTTGAAACTTTCTTACATAATTACTAAAGTTTTATTTTCCAATCCCCTCAAATCCAACCTCTTATTGCTTAGTTTTTTTTTACTATTTTTAGCGAATTCGCGGATATAATATTATCATGTCCACAAAGTTTCAGAATTTTAAAATAATATTTATCTTTCAACCCCCTCAAAAACAACCCCTATACTATTTATAATTTTTTAACTATTTTCTGATATATTCACATATATCATTTTATCATACTTACAGAGTTTCGGCACTCTAGAAGCAAATTTATTTTTCAACCCTCAAAAACCACCCCCTTCATGCCTAGAATTTTTTCACTATTTTTTCGGTCCTTTAACAACTATTTTAAGCTCATTTAGAAATCTGTAGAATTTTGTCCACCTAGAAGTTGTAAATGGCCCACTATGCGATGGCCAGCGCGGCATTGACATGTTGACATGTTAACGAGTAAACGAATAAGTACGGAGTACGGATTAGAATATGTAAGGCTCAACAATAAAATACCCATTCGGGGTCAAAAAATGTTTTTTTGAGATTTTTGTGCAATTTTGAATTTCTGAAATTTATAAAAAGGTAATAATCAAGTCTTAAAATGCCGCCTGAGACATCTGCTTCGCTGTTTCACCCCTTCCGCCGGCCCTGTGCAAAGCTACCCAAGATGCAAAATTGAACAAAAAAAAAAATCATATTAGGAATTTTTGTATGAATCAATTGGATTAACAAAAGTTGTCCGAAATAATTCGAATAGCTTGAATCCAAAATTTGGTTTGATTAAAAAAAATGTATTATTAGTCCCAAATATCATGTAATGCAGACATCGCGTTTCGAAAAGCACGCAGTAACTCTTCTATTTCTACTAAAACATTGTTAATGATTTTTTCCTTCAATCCTGCATTGTAGGTGGCTTTGCGTTTGAAGAGGGCAAATGGTTTTGTGGTTAAAAGTAGAACATATTGAACTCTATTTCTTCCATATCCAGTGGCAGAGTAACGCAAAAAAAAAAATTGTCTAAATAGGCTTAGAATATCATGAAACGGCGAGATTTTAGGTTCGAGCAAAAAAATTTCTGTCTGTCTGTCGATCTGTCTGTAACTTTTTTTTGTGTGCACGATTACTCTGGAACCGTTTACGATATTGACTTGAAAATTGGTACACGTATGTATTTTAACGAAATTTGGAACTAGCTTATATCTTGATGTTATTCTGTTGAAGGGTTGGTGGGTAAATTGGGGTAAATGGAGGTAAATGGGTACATCGAGCAAGTAAGAGTTCATAAAATTGGTATTTAGTATATATAAGAGAAGCTAATATCTGGCATTAGCCACCTCCATTACCACCCCCATCCATTATTGAAGGGGGTGAAAAAAATATAAATTGCGATTTAGAGTGTGTTCAAGAACCAAAGGCCTGAAAATTTTTCTTTACTTCATCCTCCCCCACTAACACCCCCCACTCCCACCACCACTCCCTCTACCGATGTGGCATATTGGGTTATGGCTATGGGTTTTGGGGTAGACGATTTCAAATATTATATTATTAAAGTTCCATAAACAAATTTTTCTTTTACTTCCACATCCAGTGGAAGTATAGTAACGCCGAAATTTTTTTTAAAAATGTGTATTGTTCAAATAGGCTTAGAATGTCATGAAACGTCGAGATTTTAGGTTTGAGCGAAAAAAAAATGTCTGTCTGTTGGTCTGTCTGTAACTTTTTTTTGTGCGCACGTTTACTCTGGGACCGTTTAAGATATTGACTTGAAATTTGGTACACATATGTACTTTAACGAGATCTGGAACTAGATTATACTTTCATCTTATTCCGTCGAAGGGTTGGGGGGTAAATTGGGGTAAATTTGGAGTAAATAGGTAAATCAAGCAGGTAAGAGTCCATAAAATTGGTATTTAGTATACACAAGAGAAGTTAAGATCTCAAAAAAATTTTTGGCATTAGCCACCCCCATTACCACCCCTTTATTAAAGGATGAAAAAAAAAATTGTGATTTAGTGCGAGAACCAGAAACCCAAAATATTTTTTTACTTCATCCACCCCCACTACCACCCCCCTATCACCACCCCCATCCCCCTACCGACGATGTGGGTTACAGTTTTATATATTATTAAAGTTCCATAAACAATTATTTCCACATACAAAATTTTTTCGTTGTGAGTGACTTGGATAGAAAATCTGGATGTGGAAGTAGTGATTCCTTGGGCAGCGTTTTTTTTTTTGTGAGATTTGGATGAAAAATCCAAATGTGGAAGTAGTGATTTCTTGGGAAGCAGATTTTTTTGGTTTAAATCAGATAAAAACTAAAAAAGTTATAGTACTAAGTGAGACACTGCATATCCAATACATGAAAGAAAATTCAATTGGTAGGTGATGTATGTTAAGAAACGTACATAGGTGCCATAGAATTCAAATAATAATACGATTTTTATGAGAAAGAGGAACAATTACCAGGTCACCTCCACATTTTAATGTTCATAATAGTTACTTGAAAAGGTGACATGTACACGTTTCGGGAACATATGCCCCTATCTTCAGCCTATAAAATTGTAAAGAACCTTTTATATTAGCAAGGTTTTAAAATAACATTACTTTCTTATTATATCGCCCTTTCCTATAAAATGCACACCACTTTGAGAAAAATGGGACGTTTCATCATACTCTCTTTTTATTAGTTGACCTCATGCAGCTCCATTAAGTTAAAGTGACGTCTATGGTTTCTTACTTACACGTGAAACTTTAGGTTAGGATTGCCCCTGTACTCTTTCTACAAATTAAGCGAGAACTCTCCATTCTCACGAAGTTGAGTTAAATAAATATAATTAAAGAAAGACTGTAATGTTCACACAGAAACAATGACAAACGTATTAGCAATTCTCGAACTGACGCGATGGTTAACAGAGCGCTGGAAGACAACTTGTCTGCAATTTCGGATTGTTACAGCCAAAAACCACGCCCACATTTCTAGTCTATTTTTGTTATGTCGCTGGTTCACAACTGACGTCTCATGTCTTTAAATAAGTAGATCATAAGTCGCATAATCACATTACGTTACAATCAGGAAGCAGACGTGAGATCTACAGCTATGTGGAGCAAATAAAAATCCTCCTTTATTGCGTGCTTGCTTGACGCGACACCGCACGGCAGTGAGCGGTCTTCTATATGCGTTCACCTGAAATTACAAAACAAGTATTTAATTTTAAACCGTGGCCTAAACCTTGATGCAAGCATGATGGCCAATTCGCTATATTTATATCTTCAGTGCAGCGTGCTCTATCTACTTGTAATTTCTAGGGCGTTTTTAGAAGATGCCATTGTCTAGAGTTGCTCTTAGATAACGCATAGTATACTTACTACTAGATGTTCTTTCTATCCAAACTTTTATGACTTGTTGATTCTGTCTGAACATTCGTAATAAATTATTTTTATTTTTTCTGCATTTTATTCATCCTCAAGAATTAACGGGTCGTCGATGTATCTGGTGATGTAGTGTACAGTTGTACACCTTATTTGCAGTCAAGGTAATGTATAACATCGTGTCGGTGCAGTGGACTTGAGTTGTCTCGATTATAGATAGCAGTTGGAAAAATTAGGAGTGATGATTTAAATTTAAAGTTGAAAACGACCCCAGTGCATAAATCTAAAAGTTCAAAGTTTAATTGTGAGATTCTAAAAAAAAAGCTTTTACTATTTGATTTATCCTTGTATGATTCAATTTAAGGCAAATCCGTTCAGCAAGAGATATGCGTTGAAAAATTTAAACTCCATAAATTTTATTGTTTGATTTGCTTATTCCTCTGTATGGATTATAAAGGCTATTGTCGTCACTTGGAGCTGAATTTTAGAATCGCGGATTAATTCGTATTATTTTTATACTAAAGCTCTACTATCTGTTACTAGCAGGTGAAATGCTGAAAGAGGAGCCGCGGATTTTAATTTGAAATGGATTCTTTGACATTCATAAATTGATAATAAAAGTATTCCCTAATTTAATTTAAAATTTATTTCATCAAATATTTTTATATTCTTTCAAATTAATATATTATACTTAATATTTCTTTAAAGGTTTCTTTTATTACAAGCTTTTATTTAACTTCACCTGTTTGTATGTTAGTTAGGTAGTATGTTCAGGTCAAACATTGCAAATCAATTTACTTTTAAAATTGATTTATTATGAAACTCAGTTGTTAATTCTCGAAGCATTAAAAGTGTACCAAATAAACTAATTGCATTATTTAAGTAAGTTATTAAAGTACTTTTAAATTCGGTATTGAAAATTGCAAAGATCCATATATAGGGTGATGTTTTTAGGCAAATGTCCAAAGAAAAAAAAATGAACCCGTATCTGATATTTTTTTCGTTTGCGGTATTGAATTGTGAACTTTATTAGTGAAATATGCCTACTAAATTTGGTTCGATTTGGTGAAGCCAATCAAAAAATATGGTCGATCGAAGTTTTGGCAAAAAATAGAAAACACGCTTTATATCAGAAACACTAGATATACAGGGTGAGTCATGAGGAACTGTACATACTTCTACCGTAAGTAGAGGCAGCTAAGACAAGTGACCATTAAAAAGTGTTTGTTCCCTTTCTTTACTATCATACAGAGTGATTTAAGAATTTTGTCCAAAAATTGTTCTGGTCATAACATTTTAACGGTTAATCCGATTTGCCTCATTTTTTACAACAATGTACACTGTTGCCTATCAACCATCATACATATCCAAAATTTAAAAAATCCAGGGACGGTTTCAAAAAAGTTTGTTGGATTGCTTCGTATACGATAGTTCACCCTGTATATGATTTATCTAAAACTTGATATGAAATTTGTATAGGACACAAATAGGTAGTAAAACCTGAGTATTTGAAATTTTTGTCACACTCTCAACAATTTTTTTATTAACGATCAATTTTCAAGTCAAATGAAAAGTTTGGCAAAATGAAATATTTTAATGCATACTAATATTAATTAATACAAAAATTTAGCTAAAAGAAAATAATATCTACATATCTCGTGCCTAGGTTTAGTAAGTACCATCATTTTAATCAATTTCCAGGTCAGGTCTTAAAAATGTGGCTGATGTGGTCCATCTAAAAAGTTGCCTCTGTATGTATTTTCTCCAATTAGTCAAATTGCTTCCAGAAATAAGTAGTCAAATTTGTGTTACCTAAATTTCTCCCATTTAAAGTGCCCAGTTCAGTTTAAGATCAATTTTAACGAAAACTGTACATTTTTCGAAATATTTTTAAAAGCCATCATATTCAAATGCACGCATTGAATTTAAAATAAATATAAGATACGGATCTACGTTTTGATATTTTCGTTATTCCTTTTCTTTTCTTATAATTCTTAAATACATACGTATTCAGGGGCGGCTCAAGGTAAATTTTCCACCCGCGCGGGAGCACTTTTTGGCGCCCTTTCCTGAGTTCATCACGGACGTACTTCATACTAAAGTACAAGGATATCCCTTCGAACTCCGCGATCAATCACTACTTTTTGTCGCCTCATGGGGGGGGGGAGGGGTGTAAAAATCCGAAAAAAAATTTTGTATCGCCTCATGGCACCTCTCCGAACCGGCGCTCCTGTCCGGCCCTTAAGCCGCCCCTGTACGTATTGTAAATAAACATGTAAGACCTGGCCTGGAAATTGATTAAAATGATGGTACTTATTAAACCTAGGCAAGAGGTATGTAGATATTATTTTTTTTAGCTAAATGTATGTATTTACAAATATTAGTATACATTAAAAT
Source organism: Rutpela maculata (assembly GCA_936432065.2). Classification (NCBI taxonomy): domain Eukaryota; kingdom Metazoa; phylum Arthropoda; class Insecta; order Coleoptera; family Cerambycidae; genus Rutpela; species Rutpela maculata. Next base: position 146,460,976 of record OW386291.2, on the reverse strand, counting down.
ATTCCATTTTGCCAAACTTTTCATTTGACTTGGAAATTGATCGTTAATAAAAAATTTATTGAGAGTGTGACAAAAATTTCAAATACTAAGGTTTTACTACCTATTTGTGTCCTATACAAATTTCATGTCCTATACAAGTTTTAGATAAATCATATACAGGGTGAACTATCGTATATGAAGCAATCCAACAAATTTTTTTGAAACCGTCCCTGGATTTTTTAAATTTTGGATATGTATGATGGTTGTTAGGCAACAGTGTACATTGTTGTAAAAAATGAGGCAAATCGGATTAACCGTTAAAATGTTATGACCAAAACAATTTTTGGACAAAATTCATAAATCACTCTGTATGATAGTAAAGAAAGGGAACAAACACTTTTTAATGGTTACTTGGTATTTGTCTTAGGTGTCTCTACTTACGGTAGAAGTATATACAGTTCCTCATGACTCACCCTGTATATTTCTAAACTATTAGAAAAAAAATCGGCAGCTACTGGAAGCGGCTAGAACCTCCCCACCCGGTGAATCTTTGAAGCCGAAAAGAGCACTAAAAAATATGAACGATCTCATTTAATGTATTTATTAAGTTGAAATTATTTTTTCATATTAAAACAGAAAAAAAAGTCTTACGTTCGGTGGGATTTGGACCCAAGAACTTGAGTGTTTAATTTATAGTCTGCACAAGATTAATATTTTTTTCAATGTTTTAATACAAATATGTGCCTCATCGGATCCTAGCCCGGAGCCAGCCAGACAACCGCGGTGATCACCGCCGAGGCGGGTGTGAGGCTGGACGGGGTAGGTCCGGTTTGGCTTGGAGAAAAATAGAAATGTGGGATAGTAGCTCTTGTCTTCTGTAGGCAGGCTTAAAAACTAAGTTAAAATTATAATGTGTTCACATGGACCTAAAATTAATAAAAAAATAAACACAACACTATAAAAACTAAGTTCGTAGGCAAGAGCACTTAATAATTTTGATTTTTGATACGGGAAACAACTAAACAAAAAAAAAACGTTCGTTGGTAATGGGTGGTAGGGATGGCCATCTTTGGGAAAAACCATATAACTCTTGGTGGACAGCTTTTCTGCCAGATGTGGCCGGGGTAGTGTTCATGGTGGATCGTTTAAGTTTGAGTTGATATATATTGTTTTATGTTCTGGCCTCGACCGATGTTTCACTAAATCGATCGGGGAAGTGAGCTATCACATTTTTGGTTCCAATGTTTTTCTGGGGGAATTTGGTTTTTGACAGTTTTCGAAAAAATATTTTAGGTTGGTACCAATCTCTTAAATTGTTTTTAAACTATGTAGCACTATTTTTAGGTTATGTTGCCGGAAGAATTTCCGGCAGGGTGCCGGAAGTAGCGGAAATAGTTTTTAAAATACAATATCACTGTCACTTTTAAAGTTTTATTGGAAAAAAACTCACCGAAAGCGTTCTGGTGAGATTGCTTATATTGGTAAGGCTTGTGAGCGGTTCGCGAAGGCCTCTCACACCTTCCGTGGGCTTTATGAACGTCGAAAAATCTCTCGATGCACTTGACACTCAAAATTACTCAGCATACAGTCTGCACGCTTTAACACACTAGTCTATTGAACGTTAGGTTAGACCACAGAGTACAGTAACTATACAGAGGCGAAGGCAAGCCTTCCCGCCAAAACCAAATTTGTATACTCATCGTCATTTTTTAAATGGTATATCAATCAACTTCACTTTTATGTTGACACTGTTGGCGTTTAACGTGTTAAGTTTGGATTTGTGAATTTTATTTCCACTCATTTTGGGAGATTGAACACATTAACCGAGAATTAAAATTCTCATAAATAAAACCTAGTGTACAAATCAATTAAAAATAGGCGCCGATTAGAAACAATTCAAATGGTAATATTTTTCAATCCAACTCAAAATACACTGTTTTTCAGTGTATCCTTAAATGGGGATCTACACGTGACGCCATGTCTAACCTCAAAAATATATATTTTTTAAAATTCAAAATTATTACGTAGCTATTATTAAAATTTCTGCCTGGTTCCCATATTTTCAACCAAAATCTAGTTCAATGTAATGTTTATAAAGTTTTAACTAGTTTATCATAATAAAATAAAACGCATTTTGCAGGTTAGAAATCTAACCTATAAAAGAAATAAATTAACAACATATTTATCTCAGTGTAGACGCAACTGGTACGCAAGGTCACAGAAAACGAGCCATCAAAACTCAAAGGAACCGCCAAAGCCTTCGCCTCTGTGTAGTTACTGTACTCTGTGGTTAGACTATAAAATATATCTTACACAAGAAGCGTGTTATTTGGTTTTTTAATTTTTTTCACAGAAACCAAATCGAAAGAGTGCAAGTGTGATATATCGTTGAAATCGGAATTTTTACTGCTTTTCAATGGTTCGATTACAAATTGTAAATAATCATAAAATAAACAACTTGTTGTGCCAAAACGGCACCAAACGTAATCCGATCTTAACCAAAACCTTTTCAGATCTTCTAGAGCACTAAAGAAACACTCATGCAAAGTTTCATTTAAATCCATTTAGTAGCTTCGCCGCTATCGTGCTAACATACATACACACACACATACATGCATACACACACACATACATACACACAGACATTTTTCAAAAACAACTTTTTTGGGTTCCTGGGACCTCAAAACGTAAAAATTTGATATTATCTCAATTTTCGATTTTGGACTAAATGTAGTAACCTCCCACAATTTTATTGTGGGGAGGTTAAAATTGTATATGAACAACTGATTGCCTACCTAGATAATAATAATGTATTACCAGTCACCCAGTCAGAATTCCGTAGAGGACACAGTACAACCCACTGCACTACTACATGTTATCGATAAGTTACACAGAGCTGTTGATAATCAGAAAAATTCTTATCTAGTGCTATTAGAGCACAGTAAAGCCTTCGATACCTTATACTATTCAGGTTTGTGTATTAAGTTGAAACACTTTGACCTCGGTGAAGTTGTAATACATTATTTTTCTAACTATTTTGGTAACAGAAATCAAAGAGTGGTTCCTCAGGATAGTGTGTAGTGTACACTACCCTGAGGAATGCCCTTTTTGACATCAATTTTCTCAGACCGCACACCAGTCTCCATTTACTCAGCCGGTTTTTCAAAATTCTTGAAGCACACATCAATACGCTGAAGATTTTCAGATGTTTTTTAACTTTTCGTTAAATAAGGCTTTAAATAAAATTAACGAGGCCTTAGCCACCATTTGTCATATGTCAAAAGCCCATGGTCTGATTCTTAATGAATCTAAAACACAACTCTTAGTATTTGGTAGGCACAGAGACACACGTCTGAATAACCCACATTTTATCACTAATTTAAATGGAGTCATTTTAACACCATCTAACTTTTGTAAGAACTTGGGAATATATCTTGATGATAATCTAAGGTTTCAAAGTTATTGCGATCAAGTGTACTGGCCAGCGCTATTAAGTAAAGATAAAGTAAGCCTTCAAAGACTACAAAACAGCTGCCTTAGATATAGTTATAATATGAGAAATTATGATCATATCTTTGATAAACTCGATGACTCAAAATGGCTGAACCTGAATGAGCGGTTTAGAGTTCACATGGCTTGTCTTGTTTACAAGGTCGAAAACTCCCAAATATCTACATGATAAATTAATGAAAACAAGTGACATACATGACCGCCCAACTAGAAACACCTCTTTATATACTGTTCCTCGACACAATACCTCTCTTTTTGAAAGATCCCCTCTAACTGATTTAGAATTATTTCGAAAACAAGTCAAAGCCTGCAACTTAGATGCTAGAAATAATTAATATGTGATCTACAGTTTTTTTCCTATACTTCCTTAATTCTATTTTTTTATTGTTATTTTTACACATATTATGTAACTATAATAGCTTAACATTATGTATAGCTTGAAGTGGTTAAGTGGAAGTGAAGTGAACTTCGCCACGTCTTTTAAACACAATTCATTTTGTAAATTTATCTGAAATCTAAATAAAGCCACTATTATTATTATTATTATTATTACTATTATCATTATTATTATAATAAAGGCCATTTTGAAATTATCTCAGGGTACTGTACTGTACTCCCCACTAGCGTATGGCCAGTCATTCACAAAACACCCTGTATAAGTATATAATTGTGAAAGGTTCTACTCGCCTAAGACGTGTAAATTGTTAACAGAGGCTCAAGCACTAACTAACGTTCTCGGGATGTCGCTGGTGCAAATGGGCTGCGGAAGAGCAGAATATTTCGTAAACCGCTGCACAGGCATTTTCGAGATTGGTCAAAAATGTAATCATGTAACGAACGGAGCAGACGAAAGTTCCGCGTCAAAATTACATCGCACTAAAAGTGAATCGTGCGTTAAAGCGGATTATGAACTTCTAAAGACGGCTTTGAATTTGGTCAAAATGAAATGAAGGAAAGCTGGAAATGAACGGTGATTGTGACGTCCTGGGAGAGGGATAAGGGGCCTTTTTCACACGGGGAAAGGGCACATCCCGGATACTGCAATCATGCACATTAGTAGCGAGGAAGAGCCCTGCTTGGGGCCTCGACCGTCAACTCTGACAAATGGGTCTATCCGGCAGCGTATACGAGAATGCCTCTGTGGCAGTAGTATTGCATATTCCACGCACAAATATCATAGAACTCTAATAGCACGGGAGACAGTGGACATTTTTTTAACGGTTACTCAAGTTTTGCGTCCTGATAGAGAATTGTATATATAGAACAAAATTAGCTTTGCCTGCAGGTCCGACATAGTTGCATAAATAATAAAATAATCATAGTAATAATAACAGAGCCGAATGTCAATCGTGCGCGAGGGTCGGTGAAGTTTCGGACTACGGCTGAGAAAGGGCGCTCTGCTGTTAAGTCTTTAATAATAATAACAATAGCTTTATTGCCTATAGTGGAGTCAGTTTCGGAATAATTCGATTTTCCTAAAACCTTTTGATGTCACTTTTACATAGCTTAAAATAAAATGTGATAAACCTATAATCGTGAGGAAATTGTTTATTAATTATTTAAACAAAAAAAACTTTTTTTTAAACAAAATTATAAATTGAGAGATTTTAAAGCAATTTAATACAAATTGACACATAATATTCGAGATCGCTGAAACAGATTATGTCAGAAAAAGGTAATTCAAAATGGCTGATCCAATATGGCCGACTTTTCGATAAAAATTTCAATAAAATTGACGTAACTCGATAAATTTCACACAAATTTCACTCCGATTGACACTGTGGGTTTTTTTTAGGTCGCTGAAATAGATTATGATGTCAAAAAGTAATAATGCAAAATTTCGCTTGGATTAACATATTCAATGTGGTATTGGTGAGGTCTCAAAAAAATAATGTATCTCGATATAAAAAGTAAAAATGGTTTACGCAAAATAAAAGATTTTTATTAAACATAATAAATATTCAAATTATACTGAACGATATAAATTAATTTTTAAATGTCCATTTCTTCAGATACCTAATGGAAGTTCACCCTGCCCTTCTTGTTCCTGCTCTTGTTCCAAAAATATCTGACGGTTTATGTAATCAGATCCGGCACAACTAGAGCAGGCTACGTTGCAATGTAAAATAAATAATAAAAAAAATTAAAAAAAGGAGCTAAGAAAACGTAACATGGTACATATGTACATAGCATTACAAAGTGATCTGTGAAAAAGCGCCAAAACTGCTTTTACAATGCTCTGCAGATACACACACAGCGTGCGGGGCAGGTGATGCGTACTGTGTGCCGCGAAGATGTTTTACTTTCTATCTCCTTCTACTATTCAGGCATTATAATTTGACTCATGGCCCTGTACCACGTGAATGTTTTTAATATGTTTTCGATATTTTAAACAGGATATAAATTTTAGAAACAATCAACATTGAGTCGATTTACTGAAAAAATTTAATTTTTTCAATATTTCATGAAAAGTATAGGTTTATATTTGTATATTCCAAAAATGTTTTTAAATCAAATTTACTTATTTTGAGGTCCTACTATAAACGTATGATGGATAGGTAGGCTAAATAAATTTTTATAAAAGTTATTAACGTTTATTTTACCCATAATTTCACGAATTTTCGAGCAAAAATGTTTTAAAATATTTTCGTAAAAAAGGAGGTTTAAGTTAATTTTTAAGGTAAATTCTCTTGAAGTACACATTTCAAGCTTTAAAAATCGCATTTCAAGCTTTAAAAACCGCACCTGCAGAGATCTAATAACGCGATTTAAACCACAATAATAGGGGGTTAAAGTTGGTTATATATTTCAAATTTTCTCTTCAAAAATTTTTGAGATTTTTTCACTCATCGGTTTTTTTATACATTACTTCAAGAGTAATATATGAAAGACCCAGGTTTTCAAAAATTTTAAATGGTAGACCTTTTACCGATTTCATTGCAAATCTCTTTATGTTTCGACTTCATATATGTACTATTTTTACATACATTCACTTTTATATTCGAAAATATAATAATCCAATAGCTATGTTTTTTCTTCCATTTAAGCTTTTGTGAAGTCAATTTCAATAATTAGTTCAAAAGTTACAACAAATTTAGTGTAGCACGCTAAAGGCTGCGCGCGCTTCGCGCGCCCTGCTTACGTGTCGTCGCGTTTCATTTTCATGCGTTAAACAAAAAAATATGGAGCCGACATTTTTATCGTACAAAAAAACTTCATATACATTTTTTTATGTGAAATTTCCCGTACTTTCGAATGGCGCAATTAGTTTTACTTCCACATGCAGTGGAAGTATAGTAACGACAAAAAAATTTTAAAAAATTTTTATTTTTTCAAATAGGCTTAGAATGTCACGAAACGTCGATATTTTAAGTTTGAGCGAAAAAAAAAATTTCTGTCTGTCGGTCTGTCTGTAACTTTTTTTGTGCGCACGTTTACTCTGAAACCGTTTGAGATATTGACTTGAAATTTGGTACACACATGTACTTTAATGAGATCTAGAACTAGATTATATTTTCATCTTGTTCCGTCTAAGGGTTGGGGGGTAAATTGGGGTAAATTTGGGGAAAATAGCTAAATTAAGCAGGTAAGAGTCCATAAAATTGGTATTTAGTATATACAAGAGAAGCTAAGGTCTCAAAAAAAATTTTGGCATTAGCCACCCCCCATTACCACCCCCACCCCATTATTAAAGGGGACGAAAAAAAATGTGATTTAGTGTGTGTACAAGAACCAGACATCTCAAAACGTTTTTTTACTTCATCCAACCACCCTATCACTACCCCCACCCCGCTACCGATGTGGGGTATCGTTTTATGGGTTTTTGGGGTAGAGGATTTCAAATATTATATTATTAAAGTTCCATAAACAATTATTTCCATATACAAAATTTTTTCGTTGTGAGTGACTTGGATAAAAAATGAGGATGTGGAAGTAGTGATTCCTTGGGCAGCGGTTTTTGAAATAAATAATTATTTTAAAATATATTTGACAAAAACTGGCATTTTGCAACTAATTTGTTTAACAACAAATTACACTCAAGGACTATTGTTGGTAACTTTTGGTATGCTGTTCCTGACATGTTCAGAGATGTATTCTCAAAAGTTACCGCTTCCCGGAATTTTTCCGAAGTGAAAAACCTCTATTGACTCCACTACTAACAGAGAACCCATTTACAGGACAATATACAGGGTGTCAGGAAATTCCGCTGTCATACTGTGACGGGCGATTGGGTACAAAAATATATTTAAAAAAGTTCCTATGAGCATAGGTCCGCAACTACTTGCTAAGGGCGCTAGAACCCTTTGAACATGGCCCCATAAAGTAGATTTTACTTAATTTCTTCAGATCCACTTTGAATCCAGGTATGCATTTTGGTATGTAAACTACCACTATTAGGGGCTTAAGCAACCACCGGCAAGCTACTTTGATGTCCAGGGGCGTACCAACAGGCAGGTCACTGATTTTTTTTTATTATGCCATTTTCTGATATTTTGCATTTATACCATGATTCTTTGACAGTTTTAACGTAAAAAACATGTTCTTCAAAAAAATCGACAGATTAACCGTTTTTGAGAATAACAGATCTGAAGCAATTATCACATAGTGTATTAATCAAAGTTGTATGAACGAGAAAAGGGGCAAAAAAGATCCAAACGATTATAAATAAAAAATGGCAGATATTTAATAGTGGTAAGAAATAAAGAAAATAAATTAAAAACAACGACGTGCTCTAAATTACAACTAAATCTAACACGAAATGGAAATATCACATCATAAAACCAACAGCATGGATTACCGCACGTAAGCACATCTATAGTTTATTTATTTCTATAGCGAGTGTATTTGACTTGTACACATGTAAAAATTGATTTGCCTGCTTGGTAGGCAATTCTATCAGACTCAAAGAACAAATTAGCCATACAAAGAAAGGAAATTCTACAATATCAGCGGTTGTCGAACATTCAGAAGAATTTTGGTAATATTCGACGAGATAACAAATGAGGCAACACCAAGAACTACTGGCCAAGAAAACACAGAGAAACCATTGAAATAAATAAACATCCGAATAACTACAATCGTGAGACAGGACCACAATCATGTGGAAGTCAATATTCCTTATGAGCAATGATCCGGAATCCGCCTTCTGATAACCTGTATAAATAGAAGAGCTGTCAAGCAGAGCTCACTTTGCTTCAGAAGAAGATCACGACAAGGTGGTCGAAACATCAAGCACTCAACATAGTCAGCACGGAAGAAGACCCGGAGACCAGCAGCTAAAACTAAATTATTACTGAAAAAAAATCGCATTACTTAAAGATATAGCTTTGTTTGACAACTTCCAACCACTTTCCACGTTTTATGCAACCAAGAAAAGCTAGTTTTACCCTATATACAATCCTGTATCAGTGTGCAAAATTTCTGTCATGTGGTTATCCCGTAAAAATACTGTTCATTTTCTCCCGGACTATAAACCTTGACCATGTTGATATTACGGGAATATATCGACTGGTTTATACCAATGCATGTTTGAAGACGATTAATTAAACAATAACGTGGTGCCAGGAAATATTTATGTGTATGTTTTGTTTAACTTATTAATAATGTGCTTGTTCTATACAAGTATACTCATAGTGCATTACAGCAAATATGTTGCTTTTGACCTGAGAAATTAACAATCAGAATAATTTACGTTTAATGTTATTAATCTATTTACATAAACGTGTAAAGGTAGGTATTTCTGTAATTTTGATTTTATATTTTGTATTCAAATTTAAGATCAATTAGTCTTACATAAGGTTTCGTAAATTTTATATTATACATTATATTTCACAATCTCCTCCTTCATGATTACATAACGTATGTCGTTTCATCTCTTGAGTTATTGAGCCATAATGTTTAAAATGAATTTTTCCTTCTCATCCTCTCTTGTACATATGACTGCGTTTGGCCATATTCACTTCCGGTGCATTGTAATAAAATATATATCTGAAATAGGATTTGTAAGGAAGGGGGGATGTAATAATTTCAGAGGAGATTGTTCATATAATTTAAATTGATCTTCAGGTAAGTCGATTAATTTTTCAGTTAAACTCTTCGAAGAATTATAGAAGTTTTTATATAATTATTGGTCATTTATAAAATACTCCTCGCAGGTTTTTTAATACCATTAATTTTTTAGCTATAACTGATACATTGTTAATTTTAATTATACCAGTTTGGTTGGCGAGATGCTGGTCAGTTAAAAATTCAGTATTTTTGTTTTTGTAGAATGTTATAAAAGGTCGCAACCTTCTTCATGTTTGGCTATTTATTAGAAGATCAATTTTTTCTTGAAACAATGGAGTTCTTTCTCTAGATAAATTACTGTCCGAATTTCAATTAGTTCGCAGTTTTACTTCATAAGTTATCTCGCTTACGAGAAACATGACGGATGGACAGACAAGAATTTTTATATGTTTGTTTTTACTTCATAAACAGATTGATTTATACAACCATAGGCACATGGACTGTGATTTTTTGATCTCGGCCAAATAATTAATATAGAATAAAATAGGATACGATGCTATGTTATATTACACCATACACATCTAAAGTATGTGAAAATATTGTTTATTGTTCAACAATACACTCTCAATTATCGAAGGCTAACAAATTTCTTAAATCAGGACCAGCTCATATTCCACTATTTAATAAATCAGATGTACTACCCTCCAAGTTTTATTCGCATTTGCATTAACTTTACATTTTCTCCACTTCTCTTACAAGATTTGATAAAGTAAGTTCAGTTATCTATGGCAAAATTAATCAAGATAAGCTCGCCGCCTCTCTAAGAAGTTCATTTCAATTTATCCTTTTGTTACGTTAGATACTGATTGTAATAAGTTGCAAATCCTCATGTTATAATGCCGCATACCATGATTTGAATACAATTAAAAGATTGTTGAACCGGCAGTGCAACAAAAATGAATTCCATGTTGGATTAATTCGAGAAGAATACCAATAAGATTTCTTGTGTGATAAATTATATTTCGACATGCGTTTTATTATTCTCAACGAAAAGCGATAATTCAAGGTGTGAAGGAAGCAATGTTTCAGGATTTGGTTCTGCAAGTGGTGCGAAATTAGGTGTGTACATCTTTAAGACTTCTAGATGAATACTTTATCAGCTTGTCAAACATAATATATCCAAATATTAACAAGAAAACGACATATGCATATTTGTGTAGGATTTTTACTTGATATTAGAATCAAAGCAGTAATCAGTTACTACTTAAAAAAAAAATTGACCCGCTTTCAAAAAAGATTCCAAAAAATTGTAAAATAAAATGTCACCATCATCCAGTTAACTGAACCTTATCACCTAATAATAGTGGAACAATATAGCCATGATTGCAAAAACGTACAAAAAATCTCAGAAATTTTTCGATATTTTAACTTCCCTGTCTTTTAGGTTAACGTTTTTTTAATGTTATAAAAGATTTATCTAAGTAAACTTGGACATAGAGTTACTGTGCTTTTGAGCTGAAAGCTATGTATTAATCTCAAGCAACTTTACTGCGATAATACTGTGACAGAACTTCTCTCAAATAAAAACTTTTTTTATTTCCTAAGCCAAACCGCTTTCTTTCCTTAGAGAAAGGGATATTGATACTCCCACCGCCGCCGCGCCGACGACATTTACTGTAAAACCTGAAATTTGGCTGTAAATAAGTTGGGACCTGTTCACAGACTTTTTCATAGAAACGGATTACAGAAATATAATTCAAGAGGAAATATGTGATAAATGAATCATATCGCTCTTAAATATTATTATTATTTGAATATTGTAGTCGCAGTTCCTCTAGACTCAGTTGTAGAACCGAGTGAAATAGTATATTACACATCGAGGTGGAAGTTGTCGAAGAATATTAGGTAGTTTAACTTTATCTCGAGACAGTAATGAAACTTTCCATCGAGGTTTGTACACTATTTTATTTACAATCAGAATTTGTTGTTTTTTTTTATAAAAAATAAAAAATACATCACAACAAAATAATATTTAGGTTGTCAAGTATTTATCCCGAGTGAAGGTGTCACAAAAATGTCAAAAATTTCAGACAAATTCACAAGTTGGCATATCTTTGAAGGGACGGTTGCTAAGAACATTGCTAGAAATTCAAGAAAAATACGATATTTCGAAACATGGGAAACCCCTAGCCCACCTGAAAAGAGAAAATGTGGGTTTAGGCCTAAGAAATCTAACAAATTTTCGAGAGATTTTTTAAAGAAAGCTACAGTTGAACTTTTACCGGTTAAGGTAGTAAAGATTTTTTAACATCAGGTTTCAATTACAAAATAATCCTTCAAAGAGATAAATTTATGTCTTTTAAAAGGTATTGTTTCCTAAGATTTTTTTTCTTATTGTTTTAGGTAGTACTAGAGATATCATTTTTCAAAAAAATTTCTCCTGGCAAACTGATTTTTTCAGGGTCGATGGAGGGGTGTCTCCCGAGTATCCGACCAAATAGTCTCTCTTATTTTTTGTTTTTTTTTGAAATATTCTTTTTCCAGCTTGTACATAGTAATATTCTCTACAACTTTGCCTAATAAAATTTTTTTGTAACTTTGATTTCTGACGGTCCAGCGCCCATTATATGGGGAAACATTCACCATATTTATTTACTGTGGTTCGGGAAACGTACAAACAAAAAGCTGAATAGCTGGTTTTTGCAGGGTTGATTGAGAACTGTCTCCTGAATCTCCAACCATTTTTTTTTTTTTGGAGACTCAGGAGACATTTCTCAATCAACCCTGCAAAAACCAGCTCTTCAGCCTTTTGTTTGTATGTTTCCTGAACCATAGTAAATAAATATGGTGAATGTTTTCCCCACCGTCAAAAATCAAAGTTACAAAAAAATTTTATTAGGCAAAGTTGTAGAGAATATTACTATATACAAGCTGGAAAAAGAAAATTAAAAAAAAAATAAAAAATAAGAAACCACCCCTATTGCAACACCCTACAAGGGGTGTGGACTGTGACTTTTTGGTCGGATACTCGGCCCTGAAAAAAATCAGCTTGCCGGGAATTATTTGTGAGCACTCCCTATAGAGAAGGTCGACTTTTACTGTACTATAGTGGTAGGTATTTCTGGAGCATGTCTAACGGACAAATTTGTGAAAATGAAAATGTCAGATATAGCTATGTTGGAAGAAAAAGTTTCAGTTGAAATTCGGGATCCCGAAACACAAGTAGAGCATTTCTCATTAGGTACTGATCCAAGTTTGGATGCACTCAAAGAAATAGTATCGGTAAATTCAACAAAAAAAAATGGTTAACTAACAATATCGTTAATTTTGTTAAACCAAACTATATTGATGGTATTTTTAAACAAGAGGTGATTGTTATTTTAATTAATAAAAAGTTTTCGTACAACAAAACAAACATTAACTTAAAAAATAGACGAAAAAGACTATTATTTTGTTGGTCTGACTATTATTTTGTTGAATTCTGTCAAATTAAACTAGATAATAGCATATTTTATTTTTGACTATTATCGAATTGTAATTCTAACCCAGTATTAGTTCGCTGTATTATTGTACTTGGTAGACAAACCAATATTATTGTCGTCTTCTAGAAGTTCTAAAAGAATTACCATAAAATTTGCTTGCTTACCACGTAGTCTATTACAGAAATTATTCTCAGATGACGCCACATACAAATCACTGACAATAATCAGTCATGCATTATCTTATACTCTTATGAATTTATAGAAAATTAATAACATGATTGCAATGTTCAAATTCTCTCAGGGATCATCGATATATTTGGATGGATCTTATAAACGATCTCTAATCTTTGGTTTGAGTGGTCTGATGTCTCAATACTGAGATTTTGGCTAACCAAAAAAAAACTTCATCATACAATAAAGTGTAGATCAACCTAAAAATTAATTGGTGAACAAAAAACAAAGTCGTTGTACTATTTAATTGTAGACCAAATTGAAAATGGTTAGTGAACATAAAAAAATGTCATTGTACTATTTAATTTGTTACAAGAAGATATTAAACTACTATTTGTTTACGAAAACAAATAAAGTTGTATGACTATTCTTTTCTGATTGATTTAACTATGAAACTAGATAGGCGCGATTTCATATGCTCTATTTGGTTGAATTTACCTATCATTTTCTTTGAGTGTGAACATTGTTCGAGACTTTATACATCTTCGAAGAGATATACAAATCGACAGATTTTTTTGTTCAGATCAGAGAGGGGAAGGCAAGAAGTCAACCAATAGGTCACAATTCGATAGCCAATTTTCCGAAAAAAGATAGCCACTTTTTTGAAGTTAGAATACATTGAAGACTTCACAGGTCATGTCCCTCAGAAGAACTGCCGCCAACTTATTACCCAACTGAGATGCAGGGGTACTCCAATTGAAGAGGCTAGGAGGGCCAACATCTAGCACTGTGGCGGAAGGTTATGTACACTGTTCAATGGAGAACAAAACCAAAACCACCGCCATGTTGTCCACCCGTCCCATGTCCTCGGATAATTCTTGAAGTAGCTCACAAATATCGGCATTCAACAACAAACTACCTTATCAACCAAAGAGAGTACCATTGGAGACACCGTAGCTGGTCTAAAGATATCCATAAAAGCCTACAATAAATCTAATTAGACAATTAATTTTAATAAGCAGTTTTCTGTATATTAGTTCCTTCTTGTTATTATTGTTTCCTTATTTGCCATTAAATATAAAATTCACAAAAAATTGTTTTTTTTTTATTAAGTAGTGGAATGGAATGTGACACTTCCCAACAAACCTTCAATAAAGTCAGTAATGTCAACATTACATATATGGTTGTAAATAAACTTTATTACACAAGGCATAAATGTGGAGTCTCTGCCAAAGTTGACATATATTAAATATGTGCCACTTCCATCTGTCGAAGATGAACGATATTTCTCATAATGTAAATAAATTTTTAATGAAAGGCATTAAAGTAGAGAAAACTGCAAGGTAAGGTACTGTGTCACATATGCAAGAATATTTTTACGCGGTTACACATCACTTGGATCTAAAATTTAACATTCAAGCATCTCTGAATGCATTTAAAGACTCTAATAGAGATATTTTTCCCCCGACTTGCCAAAAGTATTGTAAAATATAACTTGGCCAAATAAATTTCTATTCTATTCTATTCATTCATTCATTAAAAAAAAAGATACTTTTTATCCTATTATAAAAATTTTATTAATCGATGAAAAAATGTTGACACGATAATAAAAAATATCTCGTGAAAGAAAACGTTTAATAAATGGAAGAACATCTTGTTTACATATGTTTAACCAACAGAATAGGGATGAAAAAGCATTCACTGTTATTTCGAACGGGTCAAGTTTATTATTCGGCATGGAAGAAGAGAAGTTTATTATCAATTAAATTGTAAATTACTACCTTATCACCATAGTGCCTATTTTGAAGGAACGGTGAAGGAATTTAAAATTGCTATAGGGTTATTTGATGTTCAATCCACGTCTACCAAGAACGTTCAGCCTTTTCAAATATGTTATCTCTAATCTCATTTAAATAAACATAAATACGCATACGGCAAGGTACCTTTTCGAGTCTACTACTCAGAATATATAATGAATAAAATTACGTCGTAACAATTACTGGGAAAAAAATGATAATGAAAGAATAGTGTATAAAAAAGTTGTTAGAATGAGCAAGTTATCAGCTGAATGGGCTTCAGTACTATTTCAACGCCATATAATTTAATAACAATGCGGTATTACAACGTTTAAAAATGTTGTTAGAGCTATTTGATTTATTCAACTAGGTTTATTATAACCGGACAAAATTTTTTAATAATCATCGTAGAAAAAATTGGTTGTACAGAAACCTGCTTTATAAAATGCTGCATTAAGTTTGTCCTTTATTTCGGGGCAATTGATTTTATTAGTTATTAACTTATGTAAAAATATCACTCCCTGTTTTTTCCTCCGAGTGTTCAGACTTCCAGTTGAAAATTTACCTAAAAGTGTATCATGGAGATAGGAGGACACACACCACCAATTTTGTAGGACAAAAAATTCAAAAAGCGTCTCTGGATACTTTCCACCATATTGATATATGTGACATATCCCGGGTGCCATATTAATGATGCATATTCTAATTTAGACTTAACAAATGTGTTATATAATAAGGTTAACAAGTGAGTGTCAGAAAAACCTGACGGGTTTCTGACAACAATTCCAAGACTTAATTTCAGACAAAACTGTATCTTCAACATGTCCATTAAATGTCAGATTGTTGTCAAACATTACTCCTAGCTCTTTGAAGACTTCGACTCTTTTAGTGATGTGAGGTCAAGATTGTAGTCGTGGAAAAACGTTCCTTTTTTCTTTTTTTCGTTGCATTTGTCGACGTTGAGAGGTCGATCGATATAGTGACACTAAGTTTGTATTTTCAGAAGATTATCCTGAAATTTTTGACAGTCAGCTGGAATGTTTATAGCAGAAGAGATTTTGACGTCACCGGCATAAAATAAGACATCGACATCAATGTCAACCGCGATGTCATTAATAAATAGTACGAACAACAGAGATCCCAGGATAGAGCCCTGCGGCACTCCTGAAGTACAATTAATTTCAATTGACTTATTACCATCGTATTCTACATATTGTGTTGGGTATTCTACATATTGCATTTATCGCAGCCACATTGTTTTCGTCATTTTAAATTCTCAACTTTTGACATCAGATTCGTTGTCAGTTATCTCTAAATACCTAGCTACCAATTTTAATACAATTCCGAGAAAATTTGAATTTTTTATAACAAAATTAAATTTTATATTAAATTATCACTGGCGAACCATATTCTCGAAAACTCTCGACTAAAAAAAAATCTAAAAAAATGTTTTTTCCAATTTCTGCTCAGTTTATGCCAGTTTATACCAGACGCTGAAATTAATATGGGACCACCGCCGAACCATACCTTACAGTTTGGGAGGATTTCATAGAAAAAACATTCGGGTTAAATTGAGATCCTCCTCCTTTTACTTCCACATCCAGTGGAAGTATAGTTAGCACAAAAAATTTTTTTAAATTTTTATTGTTCACATAGGCTTAGAATCTCATGACGGGGTTTTACGTTTGAGCAAAAAAAAATTTCTACCTGTCGGTCTGTCTGTAACTTTTTTTTTGTGCGCACGATTACTCTGGAACCGTTTAAGATATTGACTTGAAATTTGGTACACGCATGTATTTTAACGAGATCTGGAACTAGATTATATTTTCATCTTATTCCGTTGAAGGGTTGGGGGGTAAATTGGTAAATCAAGCAAGTAAGAGTCCCTTAAACTAAAACATACTCCGGTGCTAGGCTTGCCGGGGATTGTCGGATCGGATTTTCGACGACTGACCTAACCCACCCCTGGGGGTTGAAACTACCCCCACTCCCAATAACAAAATGTTACGAAAACAACAAAAATCAGCTGAGATAAGTACAAGAACCAAAGGCCTCAATTTTTTTTTGCATTTACCACCCCTTCTACCACCCCCACCCCATTATTAAAGAGAGTAAAAACAAAGTCAGGATTTAGTGTGTATAAAAACACCAAAGGTCTCAAAATTTTGTTTGGAATTAGCCACCCCCTCTAACACCTCTATTAATTAAGTAAGTTCTAAAAATCAAATTGTGATTTAGTGTGAATAACCCCACCACAAACCTTATGGAAATTGGCTCTCAGTCGAATTTTCTGAAATTTGTATTGCTAAAAATATTGCTATCTTCACTCCGCCAAATATTTATGCTCATTGTGACGCTCAAGCCCTCATAACTTGAAAAGCAGTCATAGCCAAGACTTGTACCGAGAACTTTTGCTCAGAAAAGCAAAAATTACCACATATCAAAATTTCAAAAAATTCTACTATGAGCCAATTTCCATAAGGTTTGTGGGAGTCCTTTGGATGTGGAGGTAGTGATTCCTTAGGCAGCGTGTTTTTCAACAGTAACGAGATTTTTATGAAAAGAAAACTCGCGTTTCATATTTTAATACAATGGTTGGTACTCATAAAAAATTATTTCTGGAATTTGTACCATACTTCGTTCCATTTTAGGTTTTTGAAAAATTCCGATTAAGGGAGATAATTAAATACCTAGATTGCAAATAGACTCTATCATCTGTCGGCCCCGATAAATCAGTCTTCAATCTTGATTCAATCACAGGCGACGCCGAGTGTATTACATCTTACGCAAATTAACATAACCAATCAATAATGGACATAGAGATATTTATTTCTTAACTAATTCAATTAAATTATTCCAGTTGTTAATCACTAATTAATATTTATTACATCCACTTATTAATTCTGCGTCAAGCTGATTTAAATACGAATAGCATTTTGCAAATTACTGTCAATAAAAAAAATTTATATTGTTTTAAGGTCACTGTAAATGCATAATAAGCGCAGTGTTCATTAATACGATTAATAAATGGAATATAAATCAAAAAACTCATAAATATTCCCCAGATAATTGAGTTATCTTTGTTTCTTCCTCAATTTTTATTCATGTACTGTAATATTAATAGCCCCAACACTATAATTTTATAATTGCTTCTGCATTTTAATTCAAAAATAAATCTTGAAATAAAATTTACATTCACCGAGCAATTTCAACTCGGCGCTTTTATTTTTTATTTTATTGCACTTTTGGCTTTGGGCGTGCACCATAAAATTACATTTGTGATTTTTAATCACAAAACTTAATGTATGTTTGCCATTATTTCGGCTAACGTCAAATTTAATGTATGTACGTAACTGTTCTCTCAGCCGTTGTGTTTGTAGAATGTGGGTGGCTAATTAACGAAATGGTATTTATGAATTCTTTGGTATTTTTATTCTGAAAATTTCACGTTGAAATTTGTTAGTGACCTTCTTTTTGAAGGGAAATAAATTTTGTATACAGAAAAATTTTTAGTTAATTTTCCTTATTTATTTTCAGTTAATATGAATATTGGTAATACTTGTCACGAAAATTTTCTCTTGTTACTTTAATGTATAATTACATTTCACTATTAGTCCTGTCAATGAATGGTTTCTAAAGGGAAATGCAGATATCGCAATTTTTGACTTGAGGGCTGTTTGGACTATTTAGGAGGTAAACATACCAAATGTCCCCGAACACAGGAGTTGCGGGGGTGTGGGGGGGCACGAAGAAGGTCCCTGTTTTTGATTTTTCGCTCATATCTCGAAAACGGTTAGCCGTAATCAAAAAGTGGCTATATGCAAAATTAAAGCTGTCTAAATTTTCTACAATAATTTTTCTATTAATTTTTTCGTATCTGTTATGGTCTCCGATTAAAGAACTTATATCTAGATACATAACAGGCTATCTTTTCACTATATACCTTGTTTGCTCCTAACATAGTCACATTATATGTCCATTAAAATGGATAGATGAACATCACATCCCATAGGCAACAGTGGCGTTGTGTGTGTAGAAAATGTGTAGAATGGTAAATATTTTCATTAAAATGAATTATTGCAATTCCTGCATTACCGGCTCTTTATACAACGTGATGTAGGCATACGATATTACAGTAAGATAATACGGTAAGATAAATATGTATTGAAAGGATAATAAAATTTAATTGGTATTCACGAGTGCTAGAAGAGATAAAAGAAATTGGGCAGCAGAACTAGATAACAGGGCACAAGCAGCAGCACAGGCATATAATATGAAAGAACTGTATCAAATCACTCAAAAACTCTCCAACAAAGACAAACGGTCAAGAACAAGGCTGGAGCACCACTTACATCAAAGCAAGAACAGCTAAATCGCTGGTATGCACACTTCAAAGAATTGAATGAAGATGAAGCAGAAAGATCAAGATCAAATCGCCGAAATTTTTCCCGAAATGAACGTGAGAAACGATATAAACACCAATACCCCAAGCAAAGCAGAAATCAGACAAACGATAAAGATGCTGAAAAACAATAA
Source organism: Rutpela maculata (assembly GCA_936432065.2). Classification (NCBI taxonomy): domain Eukaryota; kingdom Metazoa; phylum Arthropoda; class Insecta; order Coleoptera; family Cerambycidae; genus Rutpela; species Rutpela maculata. Next base: position 146,441,493 of record OW386291.2, on the reverse strand, counting down.
ATCTCCAGGATCAGATGACATACCTGCAGAAGTCATAAAATTAGATACGACCTTATTAACTGACTTACTATATCCAATATTAACGGATGTCTGGAACACAGAACAACTCATAAATGGATGGAGTGATGGGATGGTAGTAAAGGTACCAAAGAAAGGAGACTTAAGTCAGTGCCAAAACTGCTAAATACTATCCACAAAATTCTGGCTCATATAATACATACGAGACTGACCTGCATATTAGAACCTCTACTAAGACCTGAGCAAGCGGGTTTTCGGCCCCACAGATCATGTATTGATCAAATAAACACAGTCCGTATAATTATAGAACAGTCAGCTGAGTGGCGATCCCCATTATACCTAGTGTTCATAGACTTCGAACGTGCTTTCGAGAGCATACAACACAAAGAGCTCTGGAACGCATTACAGAATAAAGGAATTCCAGCAAAGATAGTAAACCTCATAAAAAAATTGTACAAAAATGTGCAAAGTAGAGTATCTCACCGAGGACTACAAAGCCAACCCATAACAATTAAAAAGGGAGTACGGCAAGGGTGTATATTATCTCCCCTCCTATTCAACATAATGCTGGACGGGGTCATGAGAAGAGCCACCACAGGACAACATGGCATATGGTGGACGCCATTTACAAGACTGGAGGACCTTGATTATGTGGATGACATTTGCCTACTCGCACATAACCATGCCGACATGACAGTTAAACTAAACAACCTCGTAAGAGAAGCTGAAGCTGTAGGTCTTAAAATTAACACTAGAAAAACCAAATCAATGAGAATGGGTACAGAAAACCAAACACCTCTTACGATAAATAATCAGCCAATTGAAGAGGTCAATGAATTCACATACCTAGGCAGCATAGTTACAAAAACAGGCGGTACGGAAGATGATGTAAACAACCGCATCAAAAAAGCCAGACAAGCATTTGGAATGCTAAACAGTGTGTGGAAATCCAGAGAATACTCTAATTCAACAAAAATTAAAATTTTCAATTCTAATGTCAAAGCCGTACTACTATACGGTGCAGAAACATGGAAGATTAGTCGACAAACCATATCCAAATTACAAGTCTTCATAAATCGAAGTTTACGCAGAATTATGCGTATTTTTTGGCCGGTCCAAATGCGTAATGAAGACTTATGGAATGCAACAAATCAACAACGAATTGAAACTGAAATCAAAGTAAAAAAGTGGAAATGGGTAGGCCACATACTGCGTAGAGAAGACCACAACATCAGCAAGAGAGCCCTGGAATGGAACCCACAGGGTAGCAGAAGAACAGGAAGGCCAAAGATGACATGGCAGAGAACTGTCAAGGGAGAACTAGAGAACATTGGAAAAACATGGCAACAGGCAAAACAGATAGCCCAGAACAGAACCAGATGGAAGGCATTTGTTGAGGCCCTATGCTCCTGAGAGGAGTCAAGGACATATATATATTCACTTTATTAACTGTAAACTGAACTCCATTATGTTACGACTATGGAACGATCGATTTTCTTTTTTCTAAATTGCTTTCTGCAAACGGCACAGGACATTGCATTAAATATATTGTCACTAAACTGTGTAAATAGGAATAGAAAATATTATTTAGGTATTAAGCAAATCACAACTTAAAATAAAAAAACTTCTTCACCACATTTTGATCGAAAAACACTTATTAACATTAATGGCGGATACTGTCAAAAGTGTCAAACTGAGATTATGATAATCGAACTGAACCGATCGTGCCCGAATCGGTCACGAATAGATCAAGAACTTATGGGAAGAAGTGCCTTAGATTGTAACTATCTCAGCAACATATAAATCAGTACAATTATGTATCTAGATATAAGTTCTTTAATCAGAGGTTATGGTTCAGTAATGGATTGTATATCTTTTAACTGTATTGCAAATTTATTATAAATTTACTATAAATTGAAAAAAAAATTTAATAATCATCGTGGAAAAAAACGTGTTGTACAGATATCCGTTTCATAGCAGACTGAACTCAAATATAGAATAAAAAATGTCTTTGCGTCTGTAAGTGTGTGTGTGCGTGTATATGTATATGTGCGTGTATACCGTTTCTTGTAAACACGATAACTTCTGTTAGACTTAAAATATTCCATTACAATTTGCAACATATGTAAAACAGCATAGTGCAATAATCCCTATTGAAATGAAATGAACCTGAATAGGCTATTCAGGTTCATAGCAACAGACTTATTTAACAACCAAACATCAGTTTTGAAGTCTTCAAACCACATCACTTTTAAAAAAGTTTATTAAAAATGGTTGGTCTGTTTACTTATGAAATTGCTTATTTTCCTTGCAGTCGTAGAAAGAATATTGTAAACAACACGTTTGAAAACATCTTTTTACACTCATTCGACTTGTGGAACTCGCTCTCGGCTCGTTCCACCAAACTGTCTGACTCGTGTGAAAAGATTCCTTTTCGAAACTTCTTGTTTAAAATGCTATTATTTAATATAAGTAATTGAAAAATGTTTTTTTTTGTAATGATATTAGCTTACGTTTGTAAATATTATTTTCCAAATTTAATTTTTATGCAAAGTCCCTATGATTTAATTACACACTGTTTTAGTTTTCCATTAAACAAAATCCTACAGGGAGGAAAATTTATTCACTCTTGCGTAGGATTAAAAGTTTAATATATTTCTTTCTATAATTTTCTCGGTTTAATCAAGTAACAAGTATTGAAGGAGTTTTAATAATAGCCCTACCAAGAATATTAATCGACTTTATGGTTCAACAACCCAAATTGTAATATAAATAGACGTACTTTACTAACTTAATATCGTTTATTGCATGAAAGCTCAGTTAAAATTAAGTGGTATACGTTAGGCTCTCTACTTGTCTGTTCCAAGTCTAGAAGTTAATGCAAACATAACAAACCATAAGTAGCGTTGTCGCATTTAAGATGTATGTAAAGAAAATAATTGCCTAATGGAAATCTATTTTTATTGTATAGCAAACAATTGTGGAAAGGAATCATATTTTTTTATCGACGTTAAATATACAATTAATTTCGATCAATGTCTTTCTAATTAGCAATGGTTTAAAATCCACTCAAATTAGTACAACACCTTATTCTGAACAAAAAATGAAGAATAAATTTTTTTTCATTTGAGAATCCGTTTAAATAAAAATTATTTTTAGTTGAAAAAATTGTTAAATATGACCAATATCGCCAATATCTCGAACTCTGTCATTAAAATTTCTTGTGCTTCTGGAAACTTTTGATCGACATGTCATAAACTACCACTTTGCAAAGTTTCAGCTCCAGGCAGTGAAGGCCAAATTACATATTACACGGTAAATATCCCTCACTATGGAAAAAATCCGTAGTAAAACCTATAGCTAAAAAAAAAAATAATCATGTAAGGACAATTAATTTACTCTGTGCGATATCAAAAATAATTGAGAGGCATGTACATAATCAAATCTATGAATATCTGCAAAAAAATAAATTATTGTCGACTTGTCAGTCAGGGTTAAAAAAAAATCATAGTACAACTACACCATTAGCACACACAGTTGATGATGTTATCAGAGAAATAGACAATGCAAAGTGCACTTGTCTGGTACTGCTGTATGTCTCAAAAGCTTTTGACATCCTTGATCATTACTACTCCTAGCAAAATTACATTATTTTGGATTTTCAGACATTTCACTGCAGTTAATGTCAACCTATCTTAAAGAACGTAGTCAATGTGTTGTTATAAATCAAATGTCTCAATTTAAAACTTTAAAGACAGGTGTGCCACAAGGATCAATATTAGGGCCATTGCTGTTTTCACTATATATTTCAGACATAGTTGAAGTTATTAAAAATACCACTCTCCATGAATATGCCGATGATTCGCAAATTTATTGTTCATTTGACCTAGCAGACTCTATACAAGTTAAGATCAATCAAGATTTAAATAACATACAGCGTGTCGCATTTTTCAAGGAGCCATATACTCATATCTAGCTTATGATATCCGAATTTTTCTAAATTTTGGTGGTGAATATATACCTATAAAGTGAGTCTTTAGACGTAACCATATTTGATTTTAGTCAGAGGCGTCCGATTCTAGGATGTAGAAAGGGGGTCGATTTTTCAAAAAAAAAAGTATTCGCGATTTTTTTAGAAAAAAACTAATAAGATATTCTTAATCAGCACCGTTAGATACCCATTTGTAGAAGATTACATCGTAGTGAGTTCCAAGGTGTTTGAGATAAGGGCCGACAAAAAAGCAATTTTTTGAACAAAAAATAATTTTTATCTGCAAAACGGATTCTCACTAGTTTTATACTGAAAAAAATCGCATATATTTTTTTTCGAAAATTAACCTTCTTTTTCCATTCTAGAATCGAACGCCTCTGACTAAAATCAAATATGGTTACGTCTAAAGACTCATTTTATAGGTATATTTCACCACCAATATTTCAAAATATTCGGATATCAGATCAGCGAGATATGAGGGTGGCTCCATGAAAAGTGCGACTCGCTGTATATAAATATGCTTATGACCATAACCTAAAATTTAATGCATCCAAATCACATTTTAATAGGAACAGTGCTAATGTATAAACAATTTCAATCAATGAATTTACTTTCAAAATAAATAATGAAATAATTCCAATGGTCAACGAAGCAAAAAATCTGGGCGTGACTCTTGATGAGCATAAAATTTTAAATATGGAAATCAGAAGACTACATCACATGTATTGTTTCATATGAAAGATCATTAAAACAAATGAGCCAACTTATTTAAGTCTAAATTAATTACACATAACCACAGTCGTGATACCAGAAACGTAACCAACTTTTTAATAGTCCCTCACAGGACGGCTATTTTTCAAAAGTTATTCACGCATATTGGAGCCCATTTATGGAATGAACTCTCAGATCAAATAAAAGTTGAAAAATAAAAAAAAAATCAAAATATATTGATACTCAATTGTTGCTAATCCAACGGCGATAGTTTATATTGTATTTTCAGTTCTGTATGGGTTGTGTAGGATATTTATCAGAGACTTTTGTGTGGAAATCTGTTAGCTTGTGGTATGTCATTGTCAAGAGAAGAGATATTTTAGTTTTTGTTTTAATTTAGGTTTAGTTAGTAGTGGGCTAATGGAAGAGGGCAGTATTGTTGAATTTGTACCATTTCATTTATGAATAAATGTATTTATTATTATTATTATTATTATTATTATTATTATTATTATTATTATTATTATTATTATTATTATATAAAAGGTGTGGGGACTTTTTAACTTTGCCAAATTCAACCCTGTAAATACTCACCCTTGAGCTATTTTTCGTGTTTTGTCAGTCATTTTAAATAAACTGCATGTGAAAAGACACATAAATTGACACTTTTTCAACACCCATAAAAAACCCACCCTTGCACCTGAATTTTTTTAATTATTTTTCAGATTTCGACCCACTGGGCTGTGTATTGAAATTAAATTATTTTTTGTTTATAACTTCTTCCATTGAAACGGTCATCCATTTGACGACAAAATTGTGTACAAGACCAATTTAACACGTGATTTGACTAATTTATAAGCCCAGCGAACCAACAGGTTCCAACACTGATCAGTGATCAACTTGAGAGGAATATCAATAAGAATTCTTGGCCCATAAATTATATTGAGAGGTAATGCAGAGAACCTGTTAGATTATTATATGAATATGCAATTATACACGGACACTCTTATTTGGAAGCCGCCTCTAATTAGTGGCTGAAATCGTTTATGGCCGCTTAGAATTATTATTCTGTCAAAATCAATAACCGTGAAAAGCTGTTTAATTTCAACAAATTTTTTAATCAGGCGGAACGTCAGGATATGGTGGATTAGAAATGGAATATGCTACTCTATATTCATAAAGCATCAGCTATATCGGGTGTAAAACAACATGATTGGACTAGATTTTCTCATACTTTTTCGAAAATACAATAATTTAAGTAAATTATCGTGAAATCATATTATTAAGGTACAACGATATTTTTTTCTTCACCAGTTCAGAATGTCATGAAATGTCGAGATTTTGCCCGGCGCTCTGCCTATAACTTTTTGTGCGTTTTCTAAATCATATTTATGCAACAGCCATCAGTCAGTATCTGTCAATAATTCGGTGTCTCCTGCTCAACATATTTCATGAGGTGTTCCGCGAGGATCCATTCTGAGACTACTGTTGTTTATAATCTACACAGGCGATATTTTTAAAAAAATTAATCATTGTCACCTGCAGTCATATGCTGATAACACTTAGCTTCTGTTTGCATTTAATCCATCAGATAGCAAATTTACCAACGCCGATGGTATAAATTCTATTTGCAGTTATTCTGAGTCCAAATTTAAAAATAAATCCGAATAAGACGATTACACTTCTATTCAGTTCGAAAAATAGAAGATTTGTAAAAACGCGACAACCCAGATGGTACAGATGGCATAAATATAAAATTTTCAGATCCAGCAAAAATCTTCTGTTTTTCTAGATCAAAATTTTCGGTTCAGATAACATATAAAGTTATTACTGCAAAAAACGTGTGCCAGAATGAAATAGCCCATATTACTACCCCACCCCATTATTAAAGGAGGATAAAAAATTATGATTTAGTGCATGTACAAGAACCAAAGGCCTCAAATATTTTTGACTTCAGCCGCCCCTACCACCCTCACTATCAATGTGGCATATTATATTATGAACAATTATTTCCACACAATGTAGTGCAAATATAGTATTTTTTTTTTCGTTGTAAGAGACTTGGATAGGAAATCTGGATGTGGAAGTAGTAATTCTTTAGGCAGCGGTTTCTTTAATCATTTCATCTACTATCAGATTAGAGCCCTATTGAGTTCCATAATCATTCGTCGATTAGCTCAATTATGATAAATAATTATTTAACACTATTATTAATTTTCGCGAGCCATTTTTCTCGATCTTAGCAAATAAAACAACTATTTTTTCGTTTAACTCGCTCTAATTAAAAAATGGAACAATAAATTGATCTCAATTTTCACCGCGTTATCACTACGTATTTGTTAAAATGTGGCTTAAGGCTAGCTCGATAAAATGTGGGAATTTGCAAGGGTAAGTTTACCAAGCGAGAAACCTTTTATGTTTCGAAATAGTCACCAAGTATATTAGCAAGAAATAAAGATGAAAGAAGGAGTTAACTTTTATTTGAAACTTTTCTAGGTATAGCAGTTTTCGAGAAAATCGCGCGCCGTTTATGATTCCCTTTTCGGTAATCACCAAAGTGATTTGTAAAAATGGTTTTCATTTATTTAATATTAATACGATTAGTTAAACTGATATATGTATATGAACTAGGATATTTGCCTGGAGTGGATTTAAAAAGTGAGTGAATAATGAGAAATATAATAAATATGCATAGGAGAGTTGATCCTCTTTACTAAACCTACTCAACCACAATTTTGCTAGAGATGCATTGAGAGCCTGCACTTTTCTATAAGATCTAGTACTTGACCCAAGTAGCGGGCTGGGCATCTCGATTCATTGCTTTTGTACCGCTGCGATATGGCAATTACCAAGCTACTTGTGTTATTTACATTTTGTCGAAAGGCTACTCAAATTATAATCTTATCTTAAAAATATTTACTTATTTCTTTTACTTTACCCGTATTTGCACACTTTATTCTATATTTGAATATTGTATTGTCTTCTTATTCACAACGTCTTACAGACGTTTTATTAATTATTGTTTAATTGATTTCATTTACCAGCATGCAGTAGGCATTGCTACCACTCCCGGGAAACATACCACTGGGTCGGTTGTCACCGCAATAGGTTGACGTCAAATAAATGAATTAGAAAAAGATGTAATAAATTCAGCGCTGTGTATGTCATAGAAATTCTTGGCCATTCCAGAAATTTATCTGGTAGAATAGAAAATTAGAAAGGGGTGCAGGTACTACTATGGTCTTAAACGCGCCTTCCCTGGTCAATTCAGCAACTTTTTCATTTTCTTTGTGACCTTATACATATGCCAAGGTCACTCTAGTCTGACTTCCTAGGTCTGCAAGGGCATTCAAATAATCCCAAAATAGTTTCGAATTAGCACTGCCTGAGATGGAAATCGACCGATTGACAGTCTCTTGTCTTATTAATGATTTTCCACAGCATTGTGTTGCGACCTCTCGCAACAAGCAACATCAATTTCTTACATTTACAAAATATGCCAATCATCGATTGCTTTGACACAGCATGATTTCAATAAATATTTTAGCATAGTAGCAGAAGATATTCTTAAAGCACTTCCAAAGAGTGATATAAGCGTAAATGATATATTAAGAGAAATTCCTGTCGTTGCTGATTCCTTTTTTCTCAGACCAGTTACCACACATGATGTACTTGATGCAGTAAATACTCTAAAAAATTCCCCATGTACTGATGCCTATGATTTAAATAGTAAGATAATTATAAACACCATTGATATAATTTTAGGCCCCCTTACAGCTTTAATAAATAGATGCTTCAGCGAAGGAGTTTTCCCAGATGCATTTAAAATAACAATCCGCTTTAAAAAAAGGGTGACATGAAGTTTTTAGACAACTACCGTCCAATCTCGATTATTCCCATTTTTGGGAAGCTAATTGAAATTCTTTTAAAATAGGCTCTGTCCGTGCACCTTGAGTATAATTCTGCATCTTGAGTATAATTCTGTAATCTCAGCAAATCAATTTGGTTTCCGTCTCAAGTTATCGACGACGCAAGCAGTACGGAGAGTGGTGGATGACATAGTTCGTGGCTTTGAGGAGAGAAAGCACACAGGAATAGCCTTGTGTGATCTCTCTAAAGCTTTTGACTGTGTTCCTCACAATCTGCTACTTCAGAAATTAACGCGCTATGGTATAAGAGGTTTGCCCCTATCTCTTTTCACATCCTATTTAAAAAATAGGAAGCTATTTGTCAGTGTTAATAATGTTAACTCAGATTTAAGTGATGTTAAATCACAGCGTGCATCAAGGATCTGTACTGGGGCCTATCCTATTCATATTATTTATCAACGATATTTGTCAATTTCTTCAGCCTTATAATTGTGTTCTCTTCGCAGACGATACAACATTGATTGCTTCAAATAAATCTTAGTAATAACTTAGAGCAAATTGAGGAAATTGCTGACAAATGGTTTACTACAAATAAACTTAAATTAAATAGTAATAAATCACAGAAACTTATTGTATCGTCTAATCACAGCATCGCAAATGGAGAAAGCGTTAAGCTGTTAGGCGTTAACTAGATAATAAACTGAATTGGTGTGGTCATGTTGACGTTCTATGCAAATCACTTTCAAGTATAATTTTTTTATTACGCCAGTTGAGGTTAGTATTGGGTGTTAACACACTACTTTCAACATATTTTGGACTATTTCATTCTCGCATTTCATATGCAGTAATCTTATGGGGAAATTCAAGTAATGCCATAAAAATATTTCGGCTCCAAAAAAAAGAGCGGTTAGAACAATTGCTGGAATTAATAACAATAGCGAACACTGTCAGCCACTATTCTTAAAATTTGGCATAATGCCTTTACCATCTTTATATTTTTTTTCTGTTATCGAAATACATAAAAACAATATAGTACAGTACCTAGAGGTAAAAAATATGCAAAACTTCGGAATAATGACATATTGAACGGATTTCGTTCATTTTTGGCAGTATAATAGTAAATGCTTCACAGAAAAGTTTCTATATCTTGCGGGGGCTTGATAATTTATAGGGGGTGGATGCCACCCCCTCTCAGGGGGTGGCACTTAAAAAAATATATATTTATTGGAGCTGAAGTAGAATCAAATTTTAAGAAGAAAAGGTTCTATGCAATTTTTCACATAAATTGATAGTTTTTAAGTAATAACGACTTGAAAATTACGATTTTAGCTTAAAAAAAAGGTATTTCTAAACGGATTTCGTCGAGTATCTCGAAAAGTATTACTTTATCGGAAAAATGTTACAGACCAATTACAGAAAGTACAAACTGGGAATTAATTATATTTTTTGTTTATTGATGTAGGATTAATAATTTCGGAGATATTTAAGTTTGCATTTGGTGTCCAAGTGTTCATAACATAATTATTTAGAGTGAGAGTTAAATATCTCAGAAACTGTGACACCTACGCCAAGGATGCTAATAGGTAGAATAATAGATTATTAATTAAGCTTTCAACTGTTTTTTTATTTGTTTCTGTAGCATAAAAAACAAAGAAGTTATGACCGAAGCAATGTGCGTCTACACATTTTTTTAATAACAACGTCGCCATTTTGTTACTGTAATTAGCCAGTAATTAAAAAAAAGGAATTTCAAACACTGTTTCTCATTAATATATAGCATGACGTAGATGCTCAATTTTTTTGGTTCCTATACAGCACTTACTTTAGAAAAAAATACCGTTTAAACTATAAAGGTATTTTCGATAAAACGTAATTTTTTTTCATTTTCCAAATATCTCAATAAATATTAGTTTTATTGAAAAATGGGCAGAGACCAAAAATAAAGCTCATAAACTGATAATGAATTTCGCGTGTTTGTTTAATTAAGTATATAGATTTAATAGTTTCGGAGATATGAAAGTTTACAAATGGCGTCCGAACGTTTATAAGACGAAAAATGCAGTTTAAATGTTAAATATCTCAGAAATTGTGACATCTACGTCACGCATGCTAAGAAATGAAATTAAAGACAATTAATTGCGCTTCCAAATTATTTTTTACTCGTTCCTGTAGCATAAGAAATAAAGAAGTTATGACGGAAAAATATGCGTATTTATATTTTTTTATATAAAAAAAGGTCGCCATTTTGTTACTCTAATTAGCCAGTAATTTAAAAAAATTATCTCAAATACAGTTTTTCGTTAAGATGTAGCATTACCTAGATGCCCAATTTATTTTGCTCATTTAAAGCACTTGCTTTAGAAAAAAATGCATTTTATACTTTAATGATAATTTCGAAACACTTGGATACCAAGTATAAACTTAAATATCTCCGAAATTATTAATCTTACATCAATAAATAAAAAATATAATTAATTCCCAGTTTGTGCTTTCTGTAATTGGTCTGTAACATTTTTTCGATAATGTAATACTTTTCGAGATACATCACGAAAGCCGTTTGGAAATACCTTTTTTTAAGCTAAAATCGCAATTGTGAAGTCGTTATCACTTAAAAACTAACAATTTATGTGAAAAAATTTGATTCTATTTCAGCTCCAATAAATATACATATTTTTTAAGTGCCGCCCCCTGAGAGGGGGTGATACCCACTATAAATTAGCAAGCCCCCGCACAATATAGAAACTTTTCTGTGAAGCATTTACTATTATACTGCCAAAGATGAACGAAATCCGTTCAATATGACATTATTCCGAAGTTAAAACCTCTAGTTACTGTACTATTAGTAGTTTTGATATTCCTTCTGATATCTACAGTTACAGAACAAGATCTGCAGATTTATTAAGGAACCTTCGTTTTAGGCTAAAAAAATCAGAAAACAATTCACTAAACACTTAATCTGTATAATAAACTACCACCTTAAATTACTAAATTTAAACCCCTTTAAAAACGCTGTTAAAAGAATTATACTGAGTCACTGTTTTTATTCAGTTGATGATTATCATCACTTTAATAAATATTAATTTATAAGTATCTATACATTAAAGCATTTTATATTGGTGTGGAACAGACTTACTCTTACAGACTTTTATTATTTTTTTTACTACTTATTACTTGTTTCTTACTTATTTACTATATGATAATAATCAATGTACTGTAAGATAGCTTTCGTTTTGTATAACGTACTGATTACAAAATCTATGATATTTTACCCTTTTTTTCTTTTTTTTTGTTATTATTGTTTTCTGTTGACTTGCTACAAATGTACAATCGGCGTCAGCTTAAACTCACCGCTGTTGGAGATGCTATGCTCTCTTTCTAACACGCGTCACTACAAATGAGGTTAGAAAGGGAGCATCTTTAATGGTGGTGAGTTTAAGGTGACGCCGATTGTACAAACATGTATATAATGTGGTTAAATAAACGCTATATATCTATCTATAGTTTTAACTGTACTGAGTTTGCAAACCAATGAAATTATTGAGTGAAAATTTAATACTAATAAAAAAGTTATGACCAAAAATAATAAATATTTCCTTATTTTCCTATCGGATATCTCTCTCTCTCCCTTTCTCTCTCTCTCTCTCTCTCTCTCTCCCTCTCTCTCCCTCTCCCTCTCCCCCTCTCTCTCTCTCCCTCTCCCTCTCCCTCTCCCTCTCCCTCCCTCCCTCCCTCCCTCCCTCCTCTCTCTCTCTCTCTCTCTCTCTCTCTCTCTCTCTCTCTCTCTCTCTCACATTTACGTCCACCTTAAGCATCAAACTGTAGTTTTGAAAGCTTTGTCCTCTCATCAATGCAGATAGGAAAAATTAGAAGTTACTGGAAGCGGCTGGAACTTCCTCAGCAAATGTTTGCAACTATGCACGATGCTTTTGAAGACAGATCGGACTTTTTCTGAATATCTAACTAGAAAGTCAATCAGTTTTTGATCTTCAAAAATATAATTCTAACAGATTTATTTGACTTTCTGAAATAAATACTTTTTTTTCATTTCTTTTATTTAACATCAACCTGTTTAATAATACTACTATCTATCTAGATGTTAATTAACTGACTATAACTGAGTATACTCTGTCGGCCACATCGCTAAACATATTTTATTATAACATTGAGATAATGACAACGAAATATTAAAATAAATCTCATTTATTAACTGCGAGTCAGCTCTAATGCTTTTAATGAAAATGTTGTACTCTATTAAGCCTTGTTGTTATTTCACTTCCAATTCCATCATGATAAATATCTTTTGCATTTGTTGACACTCCTTGTTGATGTTTATTAATCTTTTAAATTGAAATGTACTAGATTTTCAGCTCGATAACATCTTCGTTACTTTCACCACGCTATGTTTTACGAGTTATTACATATGGAAGTAAATAAAAGAATATTTAAATTTACCTAATGTCTATTCGATTTAAAACGACAGTAAACAGATTATATTTATCGTAAATTCATTACCGACGTAGAATATATTATATTAACTGAGAAATAAATATATTACGATTCGAAGGTAATTTACTAGCATTTGCTATTAAAAAAAAAAAACTGAATTGCATGCAAAATCCTTGATTATATCTATTAGGGATTGGATTCGTTTTTTGGGTGCCAAGTTTGAAAGACCAATGACAGACGTTCGAACTTAATTGCAATAAAAAAAAACCTCCCATTGATACTTGAAAATGATTTTTATCTCATTGAAATATTCAACAAAAACCAATCAAGCGTAAAACATGTTTTATTGTGATAATGTCCGCAGTACATTGTCGACTACTAACTAATCAAATTATTGTGTAATAGGATTATGGGATTGAAATGCTGTGATGGTTTGGTCTATTTTTGTACAGGGTGAACTGGCCGAAATAAATAATAATAAATACTTTCACTATAAACGTTAAATTATGTTCTGGAAAATATTTTAAATGATATATCAATGATAATAAATCGTTTTCAGTAGAGAAAAGAAATAAAATTTTCTTAAACTAAAGGGTGAAGTTTAGCTCAACAGCTAGCCATTCCACCACTTTATACTTTTATTATACTATATGTTTTACACGTTTTTACACACATCATCAAGGCTCGGGAGATTTATCTCGGCGCCAGAGACGGCTCTTATATAGACATAATATGATACTGCAAACACCTACTGAAACATTCAGAAAAATGACGAAATGGTGAAATATTCATCATTGCCAGCTACAATGTATTTTTGGTGATAAATTTAACCTAAAAACGATAATGATTCTTACAAAAACACGTAATGCATATCTAGCAAATAAAAAAAATTATGTTTATTTTCATAACAATGAAATATAAAAACCCAATAAGTTTCTGGCAACATAATACATTTTTTCCCAGTAAAGTAAGCCATTTTTATATAATAACAAACAAAGTTAAGGATTAATGGCATAAAACTGCCATGTACCGTGTGCATCACAAATGTGCACAATCTGATAAAGTGAATTTTATTTCATTTTAAAACGTTAAAACTGCTGACCAAGAAATCACTACTTCCACATCCTGATGTTCTTCCAAGTCTCTCACAATGGAAAAAAGTTGATATATTTGATTGATTACTGATTTGCCCTCTACTATGTGGAAATAATTGTTTATAGATCTTTAATAATATAATATTTGAAATCGCCTACCCCAAAAACTCGTAAAAAGATATGCCACATGGGTAGTGGAGGTGGGAGTTGTGGAAGGGAATCGGTAGTGGGTGTAAGGGTTGTGGAAGGGGGGCGGTAGTGGGGGTGGATGAAGTAAAAGAAATTTTTGAAGCCTTTGGTCCTTGTTCACAGACTAAATCACAATTTTCTTTTTTTCACCCCCTTTAATATTGGGGTGGGAGTGGTAATGGGGGTGGCTAATGCCAAAAATTTTTTTGAGACAGCTTTTCTTATATACAGTGTGTCCCAGGATAGATGTAACAAGAGGTGTAATGGACCAAAAATTTTGGAATTATGGAATGGTATTTGGGGATTGAGTCCTGCTTGTTGTAAAACTAAAGTATACCAAAAATGACTTGATTTGGTGTTCTACAGGGTGTTTTATAAGCAAAGTTGTAAAAATCACCACTAATAAAGTACCTTTATTTTTCAAAATATGAAAAAATTCCACTAAGAAAAGTTATTTAGAATGCAATTTTATACCTCTATACCAAATTTCAGGAATATAAAATTATTTTTTTGAAACTTCCCATTTTTTCAATAAATTAGTATTTTATTTGAACCATTCAATTAAAACTGCATAGAAATTATTTTTTGTGAATTAATATTTAAAGTTATGTAGAAGCTAAAAGTAGGCTATGAGAAAAGCAGTGGATACACATTTATAATTTACTATAGACATATCTGTCAATCGTAGTCAATATTATCCTTAATTTCTGTTTCAAATTAACGAACCAAGCATAAAGAATTAAGTGAAAATGGTACTCACAGTGCGTGAAAAAATTTATATTCTGCATTGCTACGGAATTGGCGGTGAAAACTCGCTAAGAGAAGTGGTAAGCCAATTTAATTTGAAATTTCCAAACACTGCTTTGTCACGTACTCAGGCTATGAGAATAATTAAAAAGTATCTGGCTACTGGTAGTGTTCTTAACATGAAAAGAAAAATAAAAGCATATGATGAAGACAATGTTGGGGCTATTATAGCTCATGCCTCTGTTATAGAAAATCCTAGGATGCCACTAAGAGAGAGATCAGCTCTTATTAATATTAGCAAGTCTGAACACCAAAGAATTTACAAGGCAAAGAAAATTAGGGCATATAAAGCAAATTATAAACATACGCTTGAAGAGGGAGATGACGGCCGTAGGTTGGATTTTTGTTTGACCATTGGAGAAAAAATCATGGAAGAGAGATTTTTTCATCATTTCATAATTTTTCTCAGATGATTCCACATTCACAACCAATGGTGTTGTTTCATCTCAGAATTGTCGGTTTTGGGCCTCTGAAAATCCAAATTTTAGAATTCATTGTAGAAGACAATATTATAAAAAAGTGAATGTGTGGTGTGCCGTTTTTTATCACGTTGGAGTTATTGGACTTTATTTCATTGAGGGAAGGTTAAACCGGCACACTTATTTACAGCTTCTTGAAAGATTTTCTGAAAAACATTTAAATATTTTAAGAGATATGCCTTTAGTTCATTTTTCAAGTTAGATTATGTGATTAGTGTTGGTCAAAATTTCAGTAAATCTTATATTTACATTGCGAATATTTCTTCGACATAAGTTTTTGTTTAAGATAATTCGAATATGTGTTTCCTTGATGATGGTACATTTTCAGCAAGAAGGATGACATTTGAATAATGTATTTCCCGGAAGGTGGATAGGCCAAGGTGGTTCACTTGCCTGGCCCCCTCGTTTGCCCGACCTCAACCCGCTTGATTTTAATTTTTTAGGACACATAAAAACTATGTATACGTTACGCAAGTTAACAGTAAGGAAGAGTTAGTAAATCGCATACATGCTGCAGCTGCGAAAATCCAACAACAGCCAGGTATAAGCCGTGCATGTGAAGGGCAATGGATTCGGCGAGCTGAAAAGTGAATTGAAAATGGCGGTTGAACGGTTGATGTTAATTTCCCATTTTTTAATTGTTTTATTATTTACTGGTTTATCTCCGTAATAAAACAAACCGCTGCTTAGGGAATCACTACTTCCATATCCAGATTTTCTATCCAAGTCTCTTACAACGAAAAAATTTTGTATGGGGAAATAATTGTTTATGGAACTTTAATAATAATAATATTTGAAATCGTCTACCTCAAAAACCCATAAAACAATATCGACATCGGTAGTGGGGTGGTATTTTAAGGTTTTTGGTTCTTGCACACACACACTAAATCACATTTTTTAAATCCCCTTTAATAACAGGGTAGGGATGGTAATGAAGGTGGCTAATGCCAAAAAATTTGTTGAGACCTTAGCTTCTCTTGTATATACTCAATGCCAATTTTTTGGACTCTTACCTGCTTGATTTACCTATTTGCCCCGCATTTACCCCAATTTACCTCCTAACCCATCAACGGAATAAGATGAAAATATAATCTAGTTCCAGATCCCGTTAAAGTACTTACGTGTACCAAATGTCAAGTCAATATTTTAAACGGTTTCAGAGTAATAGTGCGCACAAAAAACGTTACAGACAGACCGACAGACACAGAATTTCTTTTCGCTCAAATTTAAAATCTCGACGTTTCATGACATTCTAAGCATATTTGAATAAAAATTTTCAAAATTTTTTTTTGTCGTTACCTCGGTCGTTACTATTCCTACTTCCACTGAATATGGAAGTAAAAAATCGCTGCCCAAGGAATCACTACTTCCACATCCAGATTTTCTATCCAAGTCACTCACAACGAAAAAATTTTGTATGTGGAAATAATTGTTTATGGAATTTTAATAATATTTGAAATCCTCTACCCCCAAAACCCATAAAATGATACCCCACATCGGTAGTGGGGTGGGGGTGGTCATAAGGAGGTGGTAGTGGGGATGGATGAAGTTAAAAAAAAATTGAGCTTTCTGGTCCTTGTACACACACTAAATCATAATTTTTTTCATCCCCTTTAATAGTGGGGTGGGGGTGGTAGAAGGTGGTAGTGGGGGTGGATGAAGTAAAAAAATATTTTGAGGTTTCTGGTCCTTGTACACACACTAAATCACATTTTTTTTTCATCCCCTTTAATAATGGGGTGGGGGTGGTAATGGAGGTGATTAATGCCAAAAATTTTTTTGAAACCCTAGCTTCTCTTGTATATACTAAATACCAATTTTATGGACTCTTACCTGCTTGATTTACCTATTTACCCCAAATTTACCCCAATTTATCCCCTAACTCTTCGACGGAACAAGATGAAAATATAATCTAGTTCCAGGTCTCGTTAAAGTACACATGTGTACCATATTTCAAGTCAATATCTTAAACGGTTCCAGAGTAAACGTGTGCACAAAAAAAGTTACTGACAGACAGACAGACCGACAGACAGAATTTTTTTTTCGCTCAAACTTAGAATCTCGACGTTTCTAAGCCTATTTGTATATTTGTACGCTGTATAGCTTCTACATGTTTTTCTAACATCTAGCGTTACACTCCTTATTCCTTAAACATTTCCAATGCTAAAAATATTATTAGCTTCCCACTTGGCAGGTAACCATGATTGGTAGCTGAATCGAAAAATTAAGTAAGAACTAAAATTCAAAAAATTTAACTTAGCTTAGCAGCTTTCATCGTATGCCACCCTGTACATAGAAGCCAAGATGCAATTTGGATGCAATCAGTGACATGTTTGGAGAACGTGAGGGTAAGGGTGTGTATACTTTGTAATCCGCTTGTGTATTCTAGTACTAACTGAAAATGCGATTAGCACAAGTGTGGAAAGTCTGATAAACAGCATGTAAGCGTAGATATGTTTCTGATAATATTCTGTACTAGTAATTTTAATCGAAATGTGCAGACATATGGAAACAATGCTATTGTGACAAGCAGGAAAGTCTTGAAACACATTAAGTACGTAATATTGAAGACTTTAATAGACCTTGTAAGAAACTATAAAGTAATCAATCATATATTTTTATTTCATAATTAGAAAAAAAAGTTATGCATTCTCGATCGATTGTTGCAATTGCAATAACCACAAAAGTTCGACAAGTTAACTTTTCCTGCGCGATATACGTCTCGTCCTGCTTCTGTTTTTCTCCGAACGGATTGGAATAAAAATATCAATTGTTATCTCGGTGCCAGAGACGGCTCTCATATAGATATAATATTATATTGCAAACACCTACTGCAACATTCAGAAAAATGACGAAATGGTGAAATATTCATCATTGCCAGCTACAACGCATTTTTGGTAATAAATTTAACCTAAAAAATACGTGTGTCTGTTCAGTTCAATTCAATGTTCAGCACCAATACCCCCTCTTTGAGTTAGTGTTTATAATATATTGACCATATTAACTTTGGATATTCCCTAAAAAGAGTACAAGGTAAGGTATACTTGCAAAAAAATTTTCCACGCTGACCTAGAGCCAACCCTGATAAAATTCCTGAGCGATTATTATACAGTTCATTTATAAATATCAGATTTAACCTGACAGTAAGTAATATTCTGGATAAAGGTCTACAAAAAAACAGGTCTTGTCCTTAGGTTCACAAAAAAAATGTCTATCTCCCCTTTTATCCCCTAAAAAAATTTTTTGTATCCAAAATTAATTTCAGCGCGTCAAAATTGACCAGAAAAGTTTTTTCTTGTAGACTTGTGTTTTTAAAATGTTAATTACTTCCACATCCAGTGAAAGTATAGTAACGATAAAACATTTTTTAAAATTTTTATTGTTCAAATTGACTCAGAATGTCATGAAACGTCGAAATTTTAAGTTTGAGCGAAAAAAATTTCTGTCTGTCTGTCGGTCTGTCTAACTTTTTTGTGCGCACGTTTACTCTGGAACCGTTTGAGATATTGACTTGAAATTTGGTACACATATGTACTTTAACGAGATCTAGAACTAGATTATATTTTCATCTTGTTACGTCGAAGGGGTAAATTGGGGTAAATTTGGGGTAAATTTGGGGTAAATAGGTAAAGAGGTAAATCAATCAAATTGGTATTTAGTATATACAAGAGTAGCTAAGGTCTCAAAAAAAAATTTTGGCATTAGCCACCCTCATTACCATCCCCACTCCACTATTAAAGGGGGTGAAAAAAATTGTGATTTAGTGTGTGTACAAGAACCACGAACCTCAAAATATTTTTTTACTTCATCCACCCCCCAATACCACCCCCGTATCACCACCCCCACCCCACTACCGTTGTGGGGTATCGTTTTTATGGGTTTTTAGGTTAGAGGATTTCAAATATTATATTATTAAGTTCCATAAACAATTATTTCCACATACAAAGTTTGTTCGTTGTGAGTGACTTGGATAGAAAATCTGGATGTGGAAGTAGTGATTCCTTGTGCAGAGGTTTTTTTTATTAATACATTTTATGTCCAGATGTTACAGTTAGTAGGGTAACTAAATTTTGAATAGATTTAGAGACTCTAGAAGATACATTTTTTTTTTGGTACAAAAATACTGGATTCGGATCTAAGCTATTTTCGTATTTTGGGGCATTTGGCTTTTTATTATAGGTCTTTTAAGAGCCGTTTAAAAAAATATTCGTTAAAATTTACAACTAAGGTTGACGCATATTTGCAAGAGCATACTAGTGCAAAAGACTATCTCCTACAATAATTATAATTTTTGAAAATGTAATTATTGCATCTAATTTGTGAATACAAGCGTCATATAATCCTAATATTTGTTTAGGTAAACAGAATACTGATTTAGAATACTTCCAGGCTACCTTTTGGAATCTCCTAGTTTGAGCCTAAAGCTTTTCCATTTAGGCATTCACGAATACGTTCCTCACTTTCCAATATTGTACTTAATATTTACCACTCCACAAATTACACAAGACGCAAGAAGACGAAGTGCTAACCGAGAGCTCGACCAGTAAGATGTGAGGGAGGGTAAAAGGAAAAAAATCACTTTAAACATTACGATTCAAGAGACGGAAACTACCTATATTATGTAATTGTTGAGGAGGAGGTTGTGAAATATAATTAAGTTTCATACGTACATAAAATCAGAATAGTCATCGTAAAATAACCTTCGCGTAATATTCAAAAGACATATTATTTACGATCAATAATTGATGAATAATTTAGAATTTAATAGATCGAAAACAATTAGAATCTATTTAGCTGCAACAACACACAGGACGTACTAAAATATTAACTTAAATTTATAATGCCATTGTGTAAAGTTCATTTCCCGTGTTTCATTATTGGCAGAATGTAAATTAAATTGACTTAAATAAATATATGCAAATACAAATAGAGATTTACCACCAAATAATTATTCATTACACGGGTATACATTTTATAGCCATATTAATTAATTCCTATGTTAATAAATCAAGTGCTTATATTGATATTTAAGGTAAGGCCGACGGAAAAATAAATATAAAAAGATGTCATAAGATCTTATTTGAATTCCAGTAAATTAATCTTCTTATAATTATTGCAAAACTGATTATGCTAATAAGCAGTACGATTAACAGTAGAATTTTATAAACACTGAAATTAAAAATTACATCGACTTCTAACGAGGTCTGGTTTTTGGTTGCACTCCTAGCATTGCAGAATTGCATTTCGAATAAATAAGAATTGTTGATGATTTAATTTGAAGACAATAGATATGGTCAATATGTTACCTTCAGTGGATTCAAGCCTGCGAATTACATTGCTACCTCCGGAACACACAAGGGTCGGTTTTTGGACCACTGTTTTTTATTATATTTATCAATGACATAGTGGATATCTTAACAGACAAGGATAATTACTAAATGAAAGACATTAATTCAGCATGTTTTTTTACTTGTATCATCTTTTTATACACATAATGTTAAAACATTGTGGTTTGTCTTTTTGTCTTTTATCTACCATAAGTTATTTTCAATCTTTGTGATACATACAAGGGAAGTATTGTAATCATGGAAAAATCACCCTCCGAGATTTTTTCTAATTTTCACGTTTCAAAATATGTAAATTTCAAAAATTAAAGCCATTTAATTCCACCCTGTTTGTATGTCTGTCTGCTGGCGCTATATCTACAAACCCACTTGACGCTGAACACAAATATTTGGTAGATAGTTTACGCTACTGCCAACGAAGAAGTGGGACATACTTCGGTTCAAAAATATACAAGGTGGATCTAATAAAAATATAATTATGGAAAAAATTGTGACGGAAGGGAGTAATATTTGGCATGTAGTTAACACAACTGTCAAGGAAGAAAAATATACAGGGTGGTCACCATAAATAAATAGTGAAAAAATGTGACGAAAGGCAATGATATTTCGCATGTAGTTAACACATCTATTAAAGGAAAATATGAAATTTGAAAAAATATACAGGGTGGTCACTGAATAAAATTAATAAAAAATGTGATGGAGGACGGTAATATTTCATATGTAGAGTTAGCACAACTATTAAAGAAGAAAAATATTTTTAAAAAATGTACAGGGTGGTCACCCAAAAAAAATTATTTAAAAAAGGACGACAATATTTCGCATACAGTAAACACTAAGAATATACAGGGTGGCATCCTAAAAAAATATTGAAGAAAATGTGACAAAGGACGATAACATTTATCATGCAGTCAACGAGAAAAATATTGAAAATATACAGGGTAGTTGCCCTAAGGAAATTTATTTAAAAAATGAGATGGAGGACGATCATATTTCTCATATAGTTAGCACTACTGTCAAAAAAAAAATATTTAAAAATATACAAAAAAATATATATTTTGCATGTAGTTAACACATTACAGATTTTTTATTTGTATATGTTTTTGTTTGTTAGCATCATTTTTGTAGAAATTCACCGTACCTCCCTGTTCTATAGTTGGCTCAAGATCTGTTTGATAGTGTAACAAATAAATAAAAACCGCTGCCCGAGGAGTCACTACTTCCACATCCAGATTTTCTATCCAAGTCTCTCTCTTGTATGTGGAAATTATTGTTTATGGAACTTTAATAACATTATATTTGAAATCGTTTACCCCAAAAACCCATAAAATGATATGCCACATCGGTAGTGGAAGGAGTGGTGGAAGGGGTTGTACAAAGTAAAAAAATATTTTGAGGCCTTTGGTTCTTGTACATACACTTAATGACAATTTTATTTTTTTACTCCCCTTTAATAATGGGGTGGGGGTTGTTGATGGGGGTGGCAAATGCCAAAAAATTTTTTGGGACCTTAGCTTCTCTTATATGTACACTAAATACCAATTTTTATGGACTCTTACTTGCTTGATTTACCTACTTACCCCCCAACCCCTCAACGGAAAAAGATGGAAATATAATCTAATTCCAGATCTTGTTAAAATACCTAGGTATGTACGTATACCACATTTCAAGTCAGACAGATTTTTTTTTGCTCAAACTTAAAGT
Source organism: Rutpela maculata (assembly GCA_936432065.2). Taxonomy (NCBI): domain Eukaryota; kingdom Metazoa; phylum Arthropoda; class Insecta; order Coleoptera; family Cerambycidae; genus Rutpela; species Rutpela maculata. The sequence continues at coordinate 146,418,843 of OW386291.2, read as the reverse complement.
CTCGACGTTTCATGACATTCCTATTTGAACAATTAGAAATTTTCAAAATTTTTTTTGTCGATACCTCGGTCGATACTATACTTCCACTGGAAGTATAGTAGGTATAGTATGTGGAAGTAATAACAATAATATCTTTATTGCATATATCTATCGTTATTTTGACACATTCATGTCTTCATCTGTGTTATTAGTCCCTTTTTTGATCATATAAACGTAACACTAGCAAAAATTCATAGACAAATAGAAAAGAGTGACCTACCGTAATCTTTATCAGAGGCAATATATGTGGAAATTTCCACAAATTGTATTTATTTAGCCGAATTTATTTAGCTATTTATCTAGTTGGAAACTCCTGGTGTGGAAAATCGCATTTGGGAGACATTTTTGACATTACGAACCTTTCCTACATAGTTTCGTTAAAGTTATGGCGGGATGTAATTCAATCTCTGATATCGGCAAATTAATGTTGTTCAGCGAACGGTGTGTCAGCACTTAATCTTTACCAGATAAATGGATATTCCAAATATCCCATTTCATGTAGTCACTGGCGATTAACTAACAATGTTTAAGCTTCAGTGGTTTTCTTTCATTTATTTTGTGCACCAATTACGGTTTTATTATCTACGCTTTTTGTAAAAAAAAAATGTTACAAAGGGCCACCCATGCACAGGGTTAGTTTCATGCCATTATACTGTTCTAAACTGGTCATCGTGTTTAAAACGAAATGAATAATGAGAGGTAAACAAAAATATCTAGAAATAGTCCTGAAGCGGGTTGGTACTTTGAAATTTGATATTGACTGAAATAGTAGCGCGAGTTCCGCCAACCAAACTAGCATCATCTGGGGATTATTAAAACTCCTCTTTTAAACTATATCCTAAGTTAGCATAATTCGACTTACTTATTTTGAAAACTGTGAGATAACTGTAAAATAATAGAGTGTGCCACATTTAACCCTCTCACTGCGGCTCCCGTTTTACAGTAGAGCTTGCGCAGTGCGGATTTGTACGTCTCACGCAACTAACATATGAATCACGTTCGCGGATGTGTACGTTTCCCGCATCGATGCGCTTTAATTGTATTCAAAATGTTACATGTAAATATTGTAAAATGTCACATTTTACAAATTTCTAAATAAATTTTGTTTTAGAATGAAATATTTATTATAAAAACTTATAAAATAGTGAATATATAAAAACATAAAAGAAGAGCATCACAGCATCCCTGCTACTCTTCTGTCCCATTGGTAATTTGACCTTCCCACTTATGCTTTGTGGGTGTGTCAAATTGAAGTTTAGTACATATTATAAACATATTCACATACATACAGACTCGGTCGGTTCCCGCATTTAAGTATGCCTCCATCCTCGCGTAATTACCCAGTTCCCGATATACAGACCCTACTTGTATTTCCGTGTTTAGACGGACGTGAAAGGGTTAAGAGTGTAACATCCTTAAAACTTTTTTATTTACTTTTCCCATTTGAACTAAATTTTATTCAAACATAGAACAAATTAGGATTTTTTTATGACCAAAAAAGCTTCCTACACCTCCTCAGATACAAGGCAACCTGCAGTACCAAAATGAACGGAACAGCTTGGGATTAACTTTAAACAAAATTGTCACTTTTCTAAACAAGAACACCCATTAAAATGATATTTCGTACTTGGACATTATTTTAACCAAAATTTCAATATTTTTTTAACTTTGATGAAATTTTGGGTTTGAGGTTTTTGGGCAATTCTGAACAAATTTTATTAGTAAAATTTTCCTATAAAAAATGTATAGAACCGCTGCCCAAGGAATCACTACTTCCACATCCAGATTTTCTATCCAAGTCACTCACAACGAAAAAATTTTGTATGTGGAAATAATTGTTTATGGAACTTTAGTAATATAATATTTGAAATCCTCTAGCCCAAAAACCCATAAAACGATACCCCACATCGGTAGTTGGGTGGGTGTGGTAGTGGGGGTGGATGAAGTAAAAAATATTTTGAGATTTTTGGTTCATGTACACACTAAATCACTTTTTTTTTCATCCCCTTTAATAATGGGGTGGGGGTGGGTAAAGCCAAAATTTCTTTTGAGACCTTAGCTTCTCTTGTATATACTAAACACCAATTTTATGGACACTTACCTGCTTGATTTACCTATTTACCCCAAATTTACCCCAATTTACCCCCAACCCTTCGACGGAACAAGATGAAAATATAATCTAGTTCTAGTTCTCATTAAAGTACATACGAGGGTACATATGTGTACCAAATTTCAAGTCAATATCTCATACAGTTCCAGAGTAAATGTGCGCAAGAAAAAAGTTAGACAGACCGACAGACAGAATTTTTTTTTTTTTGGTCAAACTTAAAATCTCGACGTTTCATGACATTCTAAAGACCATTTGAACAATAAAAATCTTTAAAAAATTTTTGTCGTTAAGTACCATACTTCTGGATGTGGAAGTATGGTACTTAACCTTTTCCGTATATTTTGGAATCGTAGGTGGCTTTGCATTTGTAGAAGGCGATTGCTTTTTTAGTCATAAGCAGATCCTAATTTGTTCTATTTTTGAGTAAAATTTTGTTCAAATCGGAAGAAAAAGTAAGAAAGTTATAAGGATATTGGATTCTTAAGAGCGACACACTGTATATTTGAAAAGATGATCAAACACGTAGGCATTAAAACCTGTAAAAATATATGATATTCTATACAAAAATTCAATATCTTTTCCATTTGTAAGCCTAATAACTAATAGACAGTTATTTTTATTCATAACTAGTATATGTCTCAGTTTTTCTCGCATGAATATTAATTTTTTCTCCAATATCTGTCCATCCCACCACCAACTCCTCATCACATCTCGACTTCCCCACCACATCCCAACTTAACCTCCTACACGATCCCCCATCTTCCTACAACTTTCTTCATTTTGCACCACCTTCTTTAACTTTTTCTCACATTTCCATTACGTTTTGTTGCAATCTTCCCAGCACTGTTACCCACTTTCTTAACATCTCCCACCATATTCCCATAATCTCACCACCACCACCAACTTCTCTTACTTTCTCAGCATCTTTCCTAATTCTTCGACTACTTTTTTCCAGTATCTTCCCCTACTTTCCTATTACCTCCAATACGAAGTATCCCATTCTTTAAGTTGGCAACACGTGTACACACGTTTATAAATTTTTTTTTTAATATTTTGAGCCGTCTTAGAGTTATGGTGAAACAAATATTCAGACAGACAGACAAACAGGCAAATACAAATTCTGAAAATATGTTTAATCACTTTGGTATCATTAAACAAAACTGAAGTTATCTAAAAATGAAAATTACAAAAATACTCTAACGGATTTATTTACACATAGTGGACTATTAATAACAGGCCATAGTTCAAGGATTCTTTGGACCAAAATATGAGGATATATCCAAACATGCTTTAGTAATCGTTGCTGTGGAAAAAGATACAGGGTGTCAAAATTGTATTTTTTTTTCTTTTTTTTTGCAATATCTCAACTACCTCTTGACCGATTTTCTCCTAGTTTGGTGAGGAAACATTTTTTAAGCTAAAAAACAATAATTTATGTATTACATCACACTAGCCCGTGAAGGGCGCCTCATGAGCTGTACCTGATGATGAATATTTTTCTCTTTTTTTTACGAAACGTAGTGTCACTTTTGACTAGAAAATCTCACGCGGGAGTCATTTCTACGTAAAAAAAGGTACACTTGATAGAACTTGATAATTCCAATCGTTTTCGAGTCTCAAAAATTCTTTGAAAACAAACAAAAAGGGGCTTTGGTGACGTCTTAGTTCTGTCAAAATGTCAAACTAATGAAATTGTACGTAAATGATCAATAATATTGCATTAGCTTTTCAATAAAAAAATGCCCAATGTGAATAAATGCATGCCAAGGATTGAAATAAGTTTGTTTTACTCAATAGGTAGTAAAGGTTCTTGGTACCGATCCAAAGGTTAAAATCGTATGACTAACAACTGATATGTAGAGGGGGGACTTAGTGGGAAATTTTTTTGTTTTATTTTGTTATATTTGAAAATTGAACTTAGAAGCCAAGAAAGATAACACTTATTAAAATTCGGGTTGTATTTTTCAAAAGTCACTAAAAATTTCTTGGTGTCTAAATTAATGGAAACATCTGTTAACAAAATTATTTACGAGCAAATAAATAAACGTTTATGTAAAGGAATGCTAGGAATGACATCGTCTATTTGATGGCAACATTATGAATTTATTTTAAATTTCGGTTTTTAATTTAACGCATAATCGATTCGGTTTCTCATTATAACTAATAAATTTTTCGATCGTTATAAGAATATTTAAATGACTTAAATATTAAAATGTTAAGTTATATCCACACTTCTGGTTTGCTAGATACTGAAATAGGATTAGAGAAGAGTGTTTTTTTATGGGTAAGAATACAAAAAAATGTATTACTTAATGACACAGGTAAAACAAGTTTGCAAGGTAAAAGTCAAATTTAACTAGTATCAACAACCATCTTTATGATCATAGTTTTTATCTCGGTTTTTATCAATTTTTGTGTTAATAATATGGTTAATATGTCTAATTCAAAGTATTTGTATATCAACCACGGAAGATCAAAGTCATGGGTGGCTAAGCCCTACCTAAAAAACAGTGAAGTCTACCTGAAAATATGTGATAAAAAATATACTAAGAAAGGAGTAAAAACGAAAAACAAATAATTCAATGAACGAAAACGAGATTTCTGAAAAATATTCGGCTTATCCGTTAATAATCATATCTTTAATACACCTCGAGATATCTTAAAATAATTTAGTAATAGTATTTTATATAACAAGTGGCCAAAATGGTGTTTTTTTACAAGTGGGGCGTTTATAGTACGAGCCGAAGGCGAGTGCTATAAACCACACGAGTAAAAAAACACATTTTATACAAACACATTATATACAAAATTTTTTGTATCGCCATTCCGAATTAGAAAACAATATAATTACTTCCACATCCAGTGGAAGTATAGTAACGACGAGTAACGACAAAAAAATTTTTGAAAATTTTTATTGTTCAAATAGGCTTAGAATGTCATGAAACGTCGAGATTTTAAGTTTGAGCCGAAAAAAATTTTTCTGTCTGTCGGTCTGTCTGTAGATCTGTCTGTAACTTTTTTGTGCGCACGATTGCTCTGGAACTGTTTAAGGTATTGACTTGAAATTTGGTACACCTATGTACTTTAATGGGATCTGGAACTAGATTATATTTTCATCTTATTCCGTCGAAGGGTTGGGGGGTAAATTGGGGTAAAGCGGGATAAATAGGTAAATCAAGCAGGTGAGAGTCCATAAAATTGATATATACAAGAGAAGCTAAAGCCTCAAAAATTTTTTTAGAGTTAGCCACCTCTATTACCATACCCCCACCTCATTATTAAAGGGGATGAAAGAAAATTGTGATTTAGTGTGTATACAAGAACCAAAAACCTCAAAATATTTTTTTACTTCATCCACCCCCAGCCCACTAAAGATATGGGATACCGTTTTATGCGTTTTTGGGGCAGACGATTTCAAATATTATATTATTAAAGTTCCATAAATAATTATTGCAACATACAAAATTTTTTCGTTGTGAGAGATTTGGATAGAAATCTGGATGTGGAAGTAGTGATTCCTTGGGCAGTGGTTTTTTGTAAAAATAGACTAAATTCTATTGCTATTTCCATAGAAACCAATAAGTTTTATTTCACAGTGTGAAATAAAATTCTTTATTTTACACTTGTCAATAATGACATTGTTTTGATTCATTGAAACTGTCAAATAAATGTCATTTTAGGATATGGCGTTACAAAAAAGTATATTACAATTAGTTAATGAGAACAGAAAAATACTCGAAAGTACACTTTAGCCTGTATTCTATAAAAATAAATATGCATAGTGTGAAATACTTTTTAACAAAATAACCGCTTCAGCGACCACTTTTTAGAATAATTCTTAGAAGATTTTTGCATATTTCATTTCAACAGATTAGGTGGTACAAAAGATTTCGACTATTATTATTATCTCTCATCTGTATTACATGTATTTTATGTATGCAGAGTTATTGCGACTTCTTTTCGGAATAAATGTATAATATTAACATAATTCACGGTAAACAATAGCTAAATCGTAAATATTCATTCCATTTAGAACATTTGTAAAACTTAAAATAACTTATCTTACAAGACATTAGAACTAGAACCATTGAATTAATGGAGAACGATATTTATAAATATTTATGTAACAACTAACAACTCTATTTTTGTAACGAAATTATACAAGGAGTATTACAAATCACAGCCTTGTCGGCTGTAACGTAAATCGTATTTGAAAAATAATGTCCGGCACATCATTTTTGTTTGTATAATTTGAGTTTGTTTCTCTTTTAACTCAAGTGAGAGATATTGTGTCTCTCTCATATAAATTGAAATAAACGAAGTTGATTGGCGGATTTAGATGCATGATATATGTTGGACAAAGTTGGCGATCAATACTGGCTAGGGTAAAGAAACACATCCCACACGGGCGAAATAGTAAATTTAGTTTTGACCATGGTGCGTCCATTCAAGATAAATAGACGAGGTACGAGTGTAATAAAGAGCCCATCCCAAGTAAACAAAAGAATGTAATAGGTCACGGTGCCAGATTAATTGGGGCAAATTACGTTCAGCAGGCCATAGCGCGGAGTGTTTCATGTCAAAGTAAACTAAACTAGTTTATAATTTTATAACCTATTGTCCATAATTCATAAAGTGTCATTAAGTTTTTGGAGTATACAGTCATGAATATTTTGACTTAATTTATAAATTTTCTGTCTATCGTACTATTTCATGCGTAATTTATTAATTTGTAAATATACTAAAGCCGCATATTCCACATTAGAAGTATATAATCTTATTAACTAGGCTAATAATTAAGAACAGTTATCTCGTATTTATTAATTAGATTAATTAAACTCTGAATTTAAGAGTGCGAAAAAAGATATGGTTTTAGATTGTCAAGAACTGTTCCAATTATGCTGTAAATGGTTTCAGCTGGTTAATTTATCGTACGAAAACTGCGAAATATCGAGAAAAACCCTCGGAAAAACCAACTAGGTAACATAAAGAAATACGAAATATTTTTTAAAGAGTACAATTTTTCATTCATTTTATCAACACGACTTGAATTTTCATGCTTTAATATTTTTCTATAAATCTATTAAGAACATTAAGGTACCTACATGAAACTCTCCACAACATATTTCACGCGTTCAATGGGGTTAAAGTCTGGTAACTTGGAAGGAAGTTGACGTGATGCAATGGCAAGGTTACCGCTTAGGTGAAGTCTCCACAAATAGTCTCTTGAAAATAAGGAATGATGACAGATACTTGGAATTTGCTACTCTCTTTAGTATATACTTTTATTCTTATGCATCGAAGCTATCAATTTGTAAAACAAACCTGTACATTTAAATGAGAATGTACATACCAAGGATGCCATCAGCAGTTCACCCTGCTAGCAACCTCGGTATGTACGGTCACATTTAAATGTACAGGTTTGTTTTACAAATTGATGACTTCGACACATCGACTGAATGAAACTGCGGGGTGAACATCTAGCTGCGAGGCATCTTCGGCATGTCCATACCCTTAGGGTATGGACAGAAAATCTGAATCTAGAAGTGGTGATTCCTCCTTGTAACGTGTTACTTTCAAACTAGTCCGATTAAATTGTTTTTTTAATATCCATTTGTGATTTCTTTGTCTATAAACTGCATTACACTGCGTTTCTTAATAGCTCAAGTGGAAAGATATACAGAGTGTGTTGATTTTCCCCAAATTTAAATCATGTTCAACACATCACATATTGGTTGGAGCTTAAATTGTAGCATCAGGTCTTACCAATTTAGTTGAATTTAGTTTTTAACTTACTTTTGAGCTGAGATGTTATCAACATATGTATATTTGCTTGTGTCTTTCGAAGTGCTCTCAAGCTACAATGAGTAATTAGTATACTTTTTAAGGAGAAAATTCTATACTTTATACTTCGTATCATATTGTTAATATGTTCTTCTGGAAGTTTATGGTATTCTTCACGTACGACCACAATTCTGCTCTCCTTATCAAAAAAGTCCTATCTATCATTCAAGAATAATGCAACTGTTGTAAATATATTGTTATGATTTAGAACAACCAAAATAATACCTAATATCTATATATAATTACCCCTTCTTAATATATGAGTTCGAATTGTGCTTTCCGAGCGAATGGACGCGTCCGAAAAACGCTGCCATTAAAACGTGAAAACGCCCGCTAAAAGTCCGCTAAATTTGACAAAAATTAGGTGAATTTGTAGAGTAAAGAATTCCGCGCAAAACGATATATCATAACAAAAGAACAAAATTGAAATAGAATTAATATTTGAAAATAACTAATACAGAGTATTTAGTGGCAGAACCGATAGTGCAGTGCTATGCATAAAGAAACAAGCTTAAAGGACCAGGCAATATACAAGAGGAATAGATAAGCTAAGTATCTTCTCATTTTTAAAGTACCACCCAAGTTTATTTATCTAAGTTTATTTATGTCTTAATGATTAACAAGTGTCTGCCGGATAACACCATTGCAATGCTTTTTAGGTCCAAGCCCTAGCTAAATACAAAGTGTAAAAATATAACTTTTGAGGTGTCAAGTGAATAAATAGATAATTTCGTACATAATTTATATTTGTATCAAAAAGAATGTGTTTTGTGGTGTTGTATGTTTTTTATGAAAATTTTTAAGGTGTCAAAAGTGAGTGATAGGTTTGGGGAATAATACATACCTGGGACGTGCGATTAGTGATTAATGTCGTACATAATTTGTGTTTGTATTAAAAAGAGTGTGATTTTGTGGTGTTGCATATTTTTTTGTCAAGAAAGCGACAGGTTTGAGGAATAATACATATCTTGGGAGGTGCAATTAGTGATTAATTACGTACATAATTTGTATTCGTATCAAAAAGAGTGTGTTTTTGTGGTGTTGCATTCTGCATCATAAATGCTGTAATAAACTGGTGAGGGGCTGATTCAAACGACTTTCTTCGAAAGTATGAGAAGTGATTATGAAACCATCGACCGCTGTCACCATACATTTATAGCAAGGCAATAATGGTGTTATTCCTTAAGAAAAACAGAGTTTCTTAGATAAACAAGCGTTGACTTGGGTAATAAATGGACAATCTGATCAGTGGCGTACTATTGGCTTAATACGCCGGGGGCTGAATTTCTTGCAGTTCAATGGAAATGCATAGTTTTTCTCAGGAAATGGTATCCATACACAAGAATGATGAATCGAATACAGAACATAGGACCACAAAATCAAAGAAACGGGGGAACGAGTTAGGGGCAGTAAAGCAGCGGCAGGGGGCATACAGAAAAAATGATAACACATGCTCGAGAAGAGGTATACCACGGCAACAGTGGATATAAACTGGAGAAAGAAGAGAAAGCAAAACATGAATGAATCAAATTAATACAAGAAGACCCTTCAATAAGCCACTATCCAAGGAATAAATGCTAGAAATCACGGTAGTGATAATAATTAAAATTAAACTCGAAATAATTAATGAGGTATTGTTGATATACTGCGTCAGGGCTGAGTTCGCACATCACTTCAGCGGAGGTATGCCTAGTGAAGGTTTCTTTCAGAAAAATGGTGTTCTCTAAGAAAACACACACATACGTCGATAATCTCCTAATCGATGCAGAAGAAGAAAAAGAGTTGAACCAGCGGAGAGGAACACAAAATAGATGAATATTCCCTAAGAATACCGAACAAATTGAAGTACCTAGGAATAGACCGGACGAACCAGCTGGAGCGGAGAGAAACAGTAAAGGAGAGAATCAAAACGGCACAAGGGTAACATACCGTTCATTGAGAAAAATAAACTATCATGGGACCTTACCAAATGTATGTACATAGCCGTCATACGGACAACGATGATATATGGAGTAAAAAACGCGGCAACAATAAAAGCCAACAGAAGAAGTTTTTGAGAAGAGCAGAAAGGGCATCGTCCAACTAAAACAACAAGACGAAAACAGCGACACAAAACATCAACATAATAGAAATATACGCAATGAAGTATTGGGGACATACCCAAGGAAGGCACCTAACACATTTACTGAAGAAAGCGCTAGCACCGCACAGCAACAAACTAAAAATAGGGAGACCATGCTACAGTGGAGAACGACAATTGAAAGGATCAGGATCAACAAATGAACACCACTAACAAATCGCAAGGATATATACTCTACTATATACTCAGAAAAAAGAAGATTCGAAGAAGCAAAAACGCAAAAAGTGGAACAAAAACACTCCATATTACGACACAACACGGCAACATATTTCACACAAGAGTCAGAATAGGCAGAAGTCCAGAACCACACACACAAAAAAGGGAGCTTAAACGCTCCCTCACGACACAATGCGGTAACGCATCTCACAAATACCTACACCTCCCATCCCACATTCCTTTACCATGCACCATGTGGCTCTCGCTACTGGAAACAAGCATGGCCTTAGTCCAACCTAGCGTGGACGTAGCAGGCCCAGCTGTATACCTGGGAGTGGCAGCAATGCCTACCGCACGCTGGTAAATCAATCAATCAATCAATAATTACCCCTTCTTAATATATCGGATATTTTAACTAAAATGGGTTTAGAAAAGAAAATGCGAAAACTTGAAACACAACATTTTTGTAGATAGCTTTTCCTTAGGAGGGCAGAATTAGAAAAGCATGTAAAAAAGTAATACCAGATTAGTCAGTGCCAAGGCAAGTGTCACTCAGTTGTGTCTACGCGTGTTGAGTCTTATGTTACTGGGCGCTCATAGACCAAACACCTTCAAAATAAAACCTCGGACAAAGCCCATTAAATTCTGAAACCAAAATGTTAATTGAAATGTTTATCAAAATTTAGTATTTATCTAAGTAAATGTAGCTTTTGCTTTTTCTGGTTGACGGCTTGGGTTTTTCTTTTTTCATTTAACTGATCTCTTAGTAATAAAGCACGTGTACATTGGGCAGATGTTTATAAAACAACAAATGGTTGTTAAACTTCAGATTAAAGTTTTCTTTATACAAATCAAACTTGGAGAGTTATGGGCGTAATAATCCTAATCGTAAATTTTCAGGTACGAGAACTTTTAGTGTCACTATAATTTATTAGAAAGTAAATATTTATAGCTTTATTAAATGTCTAGACTCGTTCGTCACTTGAACCCATTCTAGCTATTTTGGCAAGCCAAAAATGTATAACTTTGTGTTATGGTTTATTTTATATTTTATTGTTGGTAATTTTGCAAACTCGTAAACTAAGCGCTTGTCGTAAAGATAAAAGTTAGATAATTGTCGTTTGATAATAAAATATGTTTAATCGGAATATGGTGCTTCCGTCTTTTTATACAGGCGTATGCGCCTTGAGTACAGTTTCGAGTATTACTTCAGCATATTTCCTCTCATAGATAAGATATTTGTTTATGCAAGCGTTAATCCTATAAAGAAAGCCGCCGATTAGTCCAGGCATTTATTAACGCAGTTTACAATGATTTCAAAACTTATTTATCTTCGAAGAAAATGGCGACAAAACAGATGAAGACAATTAAAAAAAAAATCTGTTGAACTAGATACTTGCACGAACATATCCTGGAGATAGATGGGAACTAATGGAGTAATCAGGTGGCCAGCACGATCACCTGACATAACTCCATTAGATTTCTTCTTATGAAGTCATCTGAAAAATTTAGTTTGCAGTGAGTCAATCAATGATGGCAGGCCTATATAACAAAATGTATGCAAGTGTTGCCACAGAAGATAGAAATACCTTATTGAAAATAATATTATACTTCCGAAGTTCCTGTCATCGAAAAATTTCTTTCAGGTGTCTAAGATATTTCTAATTTCTAATAAGAAGCAGTCAGGCGTTGTCTGATGTTCATCAAATACGTATTCACAGTCGACCAATCCGACTGCAGCTTATGCTCGTAAAAAAATTTTGTCCGCTCCTAATATACCTATTTGATCAAATCAAATAGCTCTTATGCTTATGCTCTTTTCCCTGCGACTTGAAATATCGCCTTGCTCTGCCGTAATGAACCCTTTACTCGCAACTTCTCAACTTTACATTTAAGTACTGATCCTGATACTTTTTCCTGTCTTGAAAATGATTTCATGAGAATTTTTTAGGTAGAAAGTCTAGAAGTGAGTTGTTTACATATCCCAAGAATGATAAAAATTTCAGGAAAGTAGTACTTGTCACTGTAGAAGGCACAATATTGAATGTCTGGCCATCTTATAAATCAAACTTACTCTTGCTAATGGCGATCTTGTATTGTTTGTTTTAAAAATTACTTTTTATTGTAGACAATCAGACATTAGTTCGGGACATAACGTACCTGAAGTTCACTTGAACGAATTTCATATGTGGTTAACGACAAAAATTTTTTTGAGACATTAGCTTCTCTTGCATATACTAAATACCAATTTTATGGACTCTTACCTGCTTAATTTACCTATTTACCCCGAACCCTTCTACGGAACAAGATGAAAATGTAATCTAGTTCCAGATCTCGTTAAAGTAGATACGTGTACCAAATTTCAAGTCAATATCTTAAACGGTTCCAGAGTAAACGTGCGCACAAAAAAAGTTACAGACAGACAGACCGACGGACTGACAGACCGACAGACTGACAGACCGGCAGACCGACAGACAGACAGAAATTTTTTTTCGCTTAAACTTAAACTTTGTCGTTACTATACTTCCACTGGATGTGAAAGTAAAATTAATCGACTTAGGGCCAGTATTATAATGTTAGATTAAACTGTGCAGTTTAAACTTAGAACTTCGAACACCTTTTATTACATTAATATAATTTCTTCGTCGTCATTAGACAGTAAATAATAATAAATAAATAATAACTAATCAAATATTTCGATTATATCTATCATATTACATATAAAAACAAAAAACCGCTGCCCAAAAAAAAAAAAACTCACTACTTCCACATCCAGATTTTCTGTCCAAGTCACTCACAACGAAAAAATTTTGTATGTGGAAATAATTGTTTATGGAACTTTAATAATATAATATTTTAAGTCCTCTACCTCAAAAACCCACAAAACGATACCACATCGGTAGTGGGGTGGGGGTGGTGATAGGAGGTGGTAGTGGGGGTGGATGAAGAAAAAAAGTATTTTGAGGTTTCTGGTTCTTGTACACACACTAAATCACATTTTTTTTTCATCCCCTTTAATAATGAGGTGGGGGTCGGTGGGTAATGCCAAAATTTTTTTTGAGACCTTAGCTTCTCTTGTATATACTAAATACCAATTTTATGCTGCTTGATTTACACATTTACCCCAATTTACCCCAACTCTTCAACGGAACAAGATGAAAATATCTAGTTCTAGATCTCGCTAAAGTACATATGTGTACCAAATTTCAAGTCAATATCTCAAACGGTTCCAGAGTAAACGTGCGCACAAAAAAGTTACAGACAGACCGACAGACCGATAGACAGACCGACAGACAGACAGAAAATTTTTTTTGCTCAAGCTTAAAATCTTGACGTTTCATGACATTCTAAGCCTATTTGAACAATAAAAATTTTTTAAAATTTTTTTGTCGTTACTATACTTCCACTGGATGTGGAAGTAATTAACGACATTCTAAAACAGATGTTTTTTCAAGGCCGTAGTTTAATCCGCACTCCGCGGTTTAATCCGATATTGTAAAACTGGCCCATAAGCGTTCAATTTTTCTGGTAATATTTGCTGGCAACGATAGTATCGTCGCCAGTAAAGATTACCAGAAAAATGGAACGCCTATGTCTATTTTTAGTTTTTATTAGCAGGTGAACTGCTCTAGCATCCTCGGTATGTGCTCTCACATTTAAATGTACAGGTTTGTTTTACAAATTGGTGGTTTCGATGCATCGACTGAAACTGCGGCCTGAACTTCTAGCTGCGTACCATTCTCGGCATGTTCGTACCTTTAGAAGAATGTTAAAATAAATGCAATTTTACATGTACCTAACATTGATACTTGGCTATTTGTTACTCGATTTGTTATATGAAATTTCAAAATGTATCGAGATTTTTTTTCCTTCAACATAAAAGCAAGAGGTTAATACACCTCATCACCAAAATTACTAACCCTATATCTCTTTCAAACTTACGACCTATTGGCATACTCCCAATTTTATCAAACATTTTGAAAAGAATTATTCACAAACAAATATCCTTAATGAAAGTTACGTGAATGTCAATGTGGCTTTAGAAAATCCGATAGCCCACCTCAGCTTTATTAAATGTCACGAATAATATAATCAAAGCCTGTGATGGTAAGAAAATTACTCCGTTGCGTTAGTGTTATTGAATTTTTCTAAAGCCTTTGATACAGTCAACTATGGCCTCCTATGTGCAAAGTTAAAGTATATAGGATTTGATCTAGTTTCATTAAACCTATTTTATTCATATATATCAGATAGAATTCAAAAAGTTACTTCATATATGTATACACATAATGTGTCTAAAAGTATAAATAATTCTTCAGGGGTGTCGCAGGAGTCTATTCTTGGCACATTGCTCTTTCTTATCTATTCCGCGGATCTTTATATTAAATTAAAAACATGTCAAATACAAGATACGCCGATGGCACACAAGTTTATCAAAACTTCTCTCCCAGCATCGCACAGTTGGCTAATAATTTATTTAATTTTGATACAGCTAGAATAAAAATTTTGGGGGGGTGGTTTTCAAGCACAGCGTTGAACATAGTCTAGTTTCTTCTCTCTTCCACACAACGCAGGTGTTTCGAATTTTTATAGAAATCACTGTAACTTCTTATAGTCAAACCTTACATAGGGGGTAGTTTTCACACCCTCTGAGGGTTGACACCGTAGAATGTTGATGGTACGTAAGTTTCTAATTCTATTTTAGAGTACTACGCAATTTCAGCCAATCATAGCATCCATGAAAACAGAAATCCTGCATTTTACGTTTTTTCTTGTTTTTCTCGTGTCCTTTAAACTTGGGGGTGGTTGTTCTCAACTCTATAGGGGCAGTTTATGAAGATTACGTCGGACCTGATGCAGTTTCTTATCACTTTAACGAAACTTAGAATTTTGAGCTTTTTCAGCAGTCATTTCTGTTTTGGATCGATTTTTGACATATGGGGGCTAGTTTTCGCCCCTCCCTGGGGGTGTGTTTCATATCTATTGTATGTACACTGCAGTTTAACCTTAATTTGTGTAATTCGATTGATTAAGATATAACTATTCTCGTAGCTTAATATTCTTTGTACTCCATTTCAGGCTCTGTTTTTTGGCTCTAGCTAATGATTTTGGGGGTGTACGATTTTTTTTGACCCCGGATTCGGATTCAGCGACCGAAAATACATAGGAATACATGGGTCTGATCCGCTGCTTTGAACTTTTTTTTTTTGTGGGGATCTGTTATAGATTCTAACTTAAAATTTGTTGAACATGTCAATACATTTAGAAAACGAAAGAGTATTTTGAAACTGTCATATGGTAACCAAAAGATTAAGTTTTAATTTGAAAAAAAAACTGTATGAGTTTGTTCTAATTTTACTTCCACATCCAGTGGAAGTATAGTAACGACAAAAAAATTTTTTTTTAATTTTTATTGTTCAAATAGGCTTAGAATGTCATGAAACGTCGAGATTTTAGCGAAAAAAAATTTTCTGTCTGTCTGTCGGTCTGTAACTTTTTTTGTGCGCACGATTACTCTTGAACCGTTTGAGATATTGACTTGAAATTTGGTACACATATGTACTTTAACGAGGTCTAGAACTATATTATATTTTCATCTTGTTCCGTCGAAGGGTTGGGGGGTAAATTAGGGTAAATTTGGGGTAAATAGGTAAATCAAGCAGGTAAGAGTTCATAAAATTGGTATTTACTATATACAAGAGAAGCTAAGGTCTCAAAAAAAATTTTGGCATTAGCCACCCCCATGACCGCCCCACAATATTATTAAAAGGGATGAAAAAATATTGTGATTTAGTGTGTGTACAAGAACCAGAAACCTCAAAATATTTTTTTACCTCGTTTTTTACCTTATCCACCCCCACTACCACCCCCTATCACCACCCCATTACCGATGTGGGGTATCGTTTTATCGTCAAATATTATATTATTAAACAATTATTTCCACATACAAAATTTTTTCGTTGTGAGTGATTTGGATAGACAATATCTGGATGTGGAAGTAGTGATTCCTTGGGCAGCGGTTTTTAATTATGCAGATATTTTTTACTGCCCGTGTGTTGATTCTCTGTGTGAAAATCTAAATTGACATTTGATTATAATGTACAAATTAAATCTAGGAATACGTTACCCATCGCTAAGCATAAAACTGCAAATTTTCAACGTTCATTATCATACATGTTAACTAAATTGTATAACAGTGTTGACATATCAACATCTTAAGTGTGAAACATTCAAACACATAGTACGACAAAGTTTTATAAACGGACATTTTTTTATTATTAATTTAAAGTGATAAATAGGTTACAATAGTTTTATGTAAGTGTTTCAATAGCCTAATATGTAAATTGAATTTCTTACGCATTTGGGCTTATATCTAAGAATACTACTATTTTATTACTAGCTATTATTAATATTAAATGTATAAGTTTTAATCTCAACTCTTTCTAGATACTTACCCTACTTGAATTGTGTAAAGTACTCGCATTCAAAACTTATGTAATGATTTTACGAGGCTATTAAATTAAGTGGCGCCTAGCATTTCTTAAAACGCCTTCTTAAATCACAAAAAGTCAGTAACGCCCTAGTTAAATATAATTGGTTTGTAATGGAAGCAGAAAATACTCGCTAAACATGATATTCAGCATCAAGGATGTATGAAGATGAGAGTCTCTTAGTTTTCAGAAGTTAAAATTAAGTTCTTCTAAAAAACTTCGTTTTTGCCAGTTGTTAAAAGCTGATATTTCCTACTTTTGTTGTAACGTGTAATTATTTTTACATGACAGTACCATACCATCAAGTTTTATAAAAAATGTATTTACTACGGAGAAAGGGAAAGTAAAACAAAGAAAAAGTTTTTAACTCTTTCTCTTTTAAGTACCTTCCGAAATCCAAGCCACCGAGGATTAAGTTAATGCCAACTACCCACGGAAAAAAGTTACTGGTTTCTGTTTACAATAATCAATATTCTATTTGTTTACTTCGATGATTAAAGGTATAATTGAATTATGTAGCGTACCACATTATTGACGTAATTACTAGTCGTTATACTCTACACAAATACGAAAACGTATAGGTATTGCATCTTTGATCGACATATTTCTAAAACCGTAAATTTCACTAACAAAGAAAAAATCATCATTCAATCATTCTGCTAGTCATTGAATTTGGAGCCACTTTCAAAATGTCCGTCCGTCTGTATGTCCATGCATCATATCTGTTTGTAAGCATGACAATTCAAGACAAACAAGACCGACTGTAAGTACTCAAATCTGGACGGTGCGTTAGTATTTTTAAAAAAAATCTATAAGAAATTATAAAAGTTATGAAACATATTTAAAAAAATGAACATGAAGAGTGTTTCACTTTTATTAAAATTTTCATTGGGAAATAAAATTATAAGTGTAGTTATTTAAAAAAAAAGATGAAAAATGTACTAAGTACAGAATTATATACTTAGATAGTTCCGAGGAAAGTTCAATAATCCCGTCGAAGGGTAAAACGTTAGCATCTAATTTATTTATTAATATTTTAAGTGCAAACTTTGAAAGAATCTGCGAATAAGTCATAACAGACCAAAAGAAAATGCATTGCAAAATACAAATGAAAGAGGCATAGAAATAACCCAGGCAATAATATCAAATAATGCTGACGTTGCTGATGTCGATGGCATCAACAGTGTCTCATTTTATAACAAAACCAGGTCTTAAAGTAGTTAATGTAATATGAATTAATGAAACCATTCAATAGAAGTAATTTTGGACTAGTAGCCAAATAATTAAAAATCACAAACCATTTTTAACAATCATTAGCTGTACCTCTTACGAAGAAAATAGTCGAATGATAAATTGACAGGGCATGTTGAGTCCAGTAAATTTTATCCTCAATTAGACTCTAACACCATAAGAATTTGATTAAGAATCTGAGGAATTCATATGTCACAGTAACAACATTTAATGCGTCGAACCGGGAAGCACCATAAACACATCAACAACCATCACTACTAAGACAGCAAGTTTATCATACTTCTATTACCGCAATAGAAGACATTAATAGGCAGAATAAATACTACAACAAGCTAGAAATGTACTCTTCGCCTGTTCACTGAACTTTTTATATAATTGTTACACATTGTATAGCATACTCTTCGCAGTAAATAATGTTAATTTTAGGCATTTTTAATTTTATAGTACGAACTTAGTTGGTAAGACTCAGTATAAAATAAAGTAAAAATAAAAATAAAATTATACCATACCCCATTTGGGTTTCGAACTCGGGACCCTTGGATTCCGAGTCAAAAGCGTAAAAACTACACCACCACCTAGCATGTAAAAAATGTAATTTTTACATTATCAGAGACGAGCCAAAAATCTTATTTCCACGGTTGTATATTACATTATGAAATCTATATCAGTAAAATATATAAATATTTGCTATTAAAATGAAATATCATTTCACCAGATTTTTATTCAATTACAAAAACATAAAAACCGCTGCCCAAGGAATCACTACTTCCACATCCGGATTTTCTATCCAAATCACTCACAACGAAAAAAATTTGTATGTGGAAATAATTGTTTATGGAACTTTAATAATATAATATTTGAAATCGTCTACCAAAAAATCCCATAAAACGATACCCCACATCGGTAGTGGGGTGGGGGTGGTGATAGGGGGTGGTTGGTAGTGGGGGAGGATGAAGTAAAAAAATATTTTGAGGTTTATGGTTCTTGTGCACACACTAAATCACAATTTTTTTCATCCCCTCTAATAATGGGGTGGGAGTGGTAATGGGGGTGGCTAATGCCAAAATTTTTTTTGGGACCTTAGTTTCTCTTGTATATACTAAATACTAATTTTATGAACTCTTACCTGCTTGATTTACCTATTTACCCCAAATTTACCCCAATTTACCCCCCAACCCTTCGACGAAACAAGATGAAAATATAATCTAGTTCTAGATCTCGTTAAAGTACATATATGTACCAAATTTCAAGTCAATATCTCAAACGGTTACAGAGTAAACGTGCGCACAAAAAAAAGTTACAGACCGACAGACAGACCGACAGAAATTTTTTTTTCGCTCAAACTTAAAATCTCGACGTTTCATGACATTCTAAGCCCATTTGAACAATAAAAATTTTTAAAAATTTCTTTTTCGTTACTATACTTCCACTGGATGTGGAAGTAAAATCGAAACAATTTTTTTTCAAATTTAAATCATTAATAACATTTTTATTTACTGATCGATTTTGTTCAAAAACAATAGAGTTCTTCCTTTAGCCAACACTAACTTACTGTCCAAATTTCAGTACAATTGGATTTTTTTTTCTTGAGTTATCGTGCTTACAAGAAACGGACGGACGATGCAATATACTCCTCGTTATTGTATTTGCGAAGAGTATAATAACTGTACCCTAAAACTGTTAATTATTTCCACATCCAGTGGAAATGTAGTGACCAAAAAAAAAAAAAATGAAATTTTTTATTGTTCAAATAGGCTTAGAGTGTCATGAAACGTCGAGATTTTAAATTTAAGCAAAAAAAATTCTGTCTGTCGATCGGTCTGTCGTTATGTCTGTAACTTTTTCAGCGGTGCACGCTTACTCTGGAACCGTTTAAGATATTGACTTGAAATTTGGTAAACGTATGTACTTTAACGAGATCTGGAACTGGATTATATTTTGATCTTCCGTTGAAGAGTTGGGGGGTAAATGGGGGTAAATATATAAATCAAGCAAGCAAGAATCCGTAAAATTGGTATTTATTATACATATATAAAAGAAGATAAGGTCACAAATTTTTTTTGACATTAGCCACCCCCATTACCACTCCCATTATTAAAGGGGGCGAAAAAAAATAAAATTGTGATTTAGTGTGTGTAAAAGAGCCAAAGGCCCCAAATATTATTTTTACTTCATCCACCCTCACCCTACTAGCGATGTGGCATATCGTTTTATGGATTATTATGGTGGACGATTTGAAATATTATATTATTAAAGTTCCATAAACAATTATTTCCAAATAGTGGAGTGCAAATATAGTATTAAATTTTTTTTCGTTCTGAGAGACTTAGATAGAAAATGTGGATGTGGATGTAGTGATTCCTTGGGGAGCGGTTTTTTTCCTATCCCTTACATTTATTGATTTACGTGATGTTACTATTTTGTGCAATTTCGCTCCGTTTTCCAAAAAAGACAAACTAGCAAAGAAATCTAGAAGAAACAACAATTTCGCACTTCATTTGTTAAAAAAAATGTTAAAAGGTTATGTTACCGTGGTAAATATTTTAGATTGTTATTTCTAACCTTTTCATGAATATCTTCTCAAATTTGTGAGCCAGCTAAAATTCCATTGAAATGTGTCTAGCAGTAAAAACTTATAAGAGAATAATTTTTTAAGTGTGCTGTAGATTGTTCCCGAGATTGTTTCATAGATCCGCTTCTCACAAGATGTGTTTACATTTTTTTTTTCATATATTTTATTTTCACAACAAAGGTATCACAAAAACTAACATTACTTACAATAAAACTTCGAAGAGTATCCTGTAAAATGTGTAACAATTATATAAAAAGCTCAGTAAATTGGCGAAGAGTACGTTTTTAGCTGGTTCTTAATCAGTTGGTTGCAAAATATGAGTTCTAGAGAGGTCTTTCATTTTAAGTTGTCAGTCAGAATGTATATTTGCATCATTTTCTTCTCACTTTTTTGTATGTACTTACAACAATAAACTATTTTAAGTAAAATATATAAAAACTTCAATACACTGACTTCTGAGAAAGGAACCCAAATATGTTTGTTACATTATATATTAGTATATGAATAGGGTAGGTAAAGCGCCCTATTACATACATTTTAAGTTCACTGTAGTGGTAGTCAATAACGTCAATGTTTTGGCACTAAGCGAGGCACTAAGGAACTTTCGTGGGGGAGACTGAAGTAAAAATGCCTCGAAAATTAATATTTCCTGATCATTATGCTTTGGATTCTAGACAATAGTTTAGTAACAAAGTTTTAAAACAAGCCTCTTTACATGAATGATTAATTTGTAGTTACCAAAGTTCTAGATAGCAGAAAAAAAACCTCAAAATTACAATATATTTAGACTTCCAGTAAATATTACTTCCACATCCAGTAACAAGAAAAAATTTTTAAAATTTTTATTGTCACATAGGCTTAGAATGTCATGAAACGTCGAGAAAAGTTTGAGAAAAAGACATTTCTGTCTGTCTGTCGGTCTGTCTAACTATTGTGCGCACGATTACTCTGGAACCGTGTAAGATATTGACTTGAAATTTGGTACACAGATGTACTTACGGGATCTGGAACTAGATCAGATTTTCATCTTATTCCGTCGAAGGGTTGGGGGGTAAATTGAGGTAAATGGGGGCTAAATAGGTAAATCAAACAGATAAGAGTCCATAAAATTGGTATTTAATATATACAGGAGAAGCAAAGGTCTCAAAAAATGTTTTGGCATTACCACCCCCACCCTATTATCAAAGGGGATTAAAAAAATGTGATTTAGTGTGTGTACAGGAACCAAAAACCTCAAATATTCTTATCAATTCGTTATAGAACATTTCTGTTTGTGGCCATCAAGTTTGTTTTATTAATACAGGTTATTAGTAGTTATTACAGAAAAAAATCTATATGAGTAGTATAGAATGAAAAGAACCTTCTAGTCTTTGATACTCGTTTGAATATACGTTTACCAGCTCTAAGCATTATATTTAAATGTTTAAGTTCGTGATACTGTAATTATGTGGTTCATTACTAATGGATTTTTTTCTACTAGCCAATCATCAACCTACTACCTATTGTGATTTAATCAACTACACTTTTTTATTTATTTTAAATGTTAAATTCGTACGAGGCAGCGAAGGTGCGCCTACAAATTAAATCTGTTTTTGTTATTACAGCTTGAAAACGAATCTGAAAACTGACAAACACAATGCTCATTTTACTATTCATTCATACCGAGAATGCTTAATATTTATAAATATATGTTTGTTTTATTATTTACAGTAACATGATATGGTTAGTGAAGGTGGTAGCCAAATTGTCATGAGGTGACTGAATAAAAATGGAAAATGACACGACATTACAAAAAGCTATACACATTTTGCGTTGAAATAGATAATGATAAGAAACGTACTTTGTGTGAGCAGTACTAAGATACCGTGCGTGTAATTTCCCATTAGGCATGTACATTCACGTAGTGCGAGAGATCTGACAACACAGCTGCCGTAAATTCCTCCGTCGGGCGGAGTATCCCAGCTCTGTTATTTCATTTCAGCCAGCTGGCACGCGCGATGTTGTAATTTTACTCCCTATGCCTAGCGCTCCGCTACACGCACGGTATATGTTTGGGGGGCGTTAAAAAGAAGTGCGCTTTGGGGTGGAAGGAGGTTTCTAAAATATGACAATATGAACGATGAGAGGAAGGAGGTTCATAAAAGTGACAAAAAATAAATTTGACTAGAAAGTAACATAAACATATTTAGATTACTCTGAAGGAGCGGGCGATTGGCCTTCCCCCACTGCGACCTTAAGGTCTATTGTAGTACTCCTTTTTTGTGTGCCTAGTAATCTAAAAAAAAACATAAACATAAACACCGCAGATAGTAGACAACCCCCAAATCCATAGCCAAAGCTGTGCGGAAGGGGGTTACACATTTGAAAAAACGCAGACATACATCCACACCCACCGGTGTTGTCAATACCGGGGCTGGCGGTAGACAGTCGATCGGCATATTCGCCACTCAATATGCCTTAACCGATTGAGTTACCGCTCCGGTAAGTAGTTAAGTATATTTGACATTTTATATTCGTTTCTTAATGGCAAAGTAATAATTTTTAAAAAAGTATAATGGGAAGCGGGGAGTATGCAAAGGAACGTTCGCTTAAAGAGGGGGTGACAACAGAGATCCCATTTCGTCAGACGTATTTCTTTACGTGCTTGAGATGCCTAATTTCAAAGATTCTCGATCGTTCACTAGATGATTATCCTGGGCTTTGGAGAACAATTTAAAACTGCAACTGCAGTTGTCAGGATAAGTCTGCTAATAAGTCTGAAGGTGGTTTAGCAGGATTACCTATTGACGAGCTGATAATGGAGAAATTTGGGTTGGGGGAGAGGAATTAAATACGAATATACGATAAATATCATGATTAAATCGTGTTAGTGACACAATATATACTTAAAATATAGTGAAATGTTTGATCCATGAAATGGGATACATTTTTCCATCGACAACTCCTTTTTTTATTAGAATTGATAGTAACATTTTCTAAATTAAAACCCACTTTCAACTTACTCTCAATGCTGTTTTTTTTCTTTCGATTTTGACCCTGGATATACTCCTTTAGCCAAGAGACTCTAACAAACTAACACATTATGTGTAAAAATGTAAATTCAATCCCAAAAAAACACACTTTACCATCAATTTCCACCTAATAAACGAAACAGGGGACACTTTTCACATCAAGGGGTCGGTCTTGATGATCATTAAATATACGTACATGAAATAGACCACGAATAAAAGGTTTAATTAACAGAGGTTTAAAATGGAAACGATTTCCCTAAACGACTAACAGCACAATTTTACACAGGAACACACTGTATGTACTTACTTAAGACTTTTTATATCTCAGTAACCTAACACATGTGATATATCGCTGTTCAAAATCATTTGAAAACCACGATTAAATGAATTTCTAACTAAACGTTTGAAAACGTCTGAATTTTGCACTAAGAAACTGAAGTAAAACAATTCTAAGTAATACAATTAATAACAGTACTACAAAAGGAGCAAAAATGTAAATGTAAATATATTCATAACAAATAATAATTTCATAAAAGGCTTATATGTAATTTGTAGCTTCCAGGCTACAGAGATACATGAGATAAAAAAAAATATAAAACCTTGACATCATAAGTAATTATTATTTAAAATTCTAGGCATTTTTTATGTTGAATACACGAGCCTGCGACGGTAAAATTATCTGAAATATAATACTTAGGTGAATTTTATATTCTTTTAGGTGCTGATTACTGGAAAATAGTGAAAAAAATCACGTTTTCTTAAAATAGGCGATTCTTATTTTGATATTAGACAATAGCCAGCTCATTTAATGGCATGGAAAGCTTACAAAGATGTAGTGGAAAACTTTCTTGGAAAAAATTAATTTGTTGAATAAGTTTAAAAATACATTTACTGGGATTCGCCATTTTACTTCCACATCCAGAGGAAGTACAGTAACGACAAAAAAAAATTTGAAAATTTGTATTGTTCAAATAGGCTTAGAATGTCATGAAACGTCGAGATTTTAAGTTTAAGCGAAAAAAAGACATTTTCTGTCTGTCTGTCGGTCTGTCTGTAAGTTTTTTTTGTGCGCACGATTACTCTGGAACCGTTTAAGTTATTGACTTGAAATTTGGTATACGTATGTACTTTAACGGGATCTGCAACTAGATTATATTTTCATCTTATTCCGTCGAAGGGTTGAAGCGTAAATTGGGGTAGGGTAGGGCGGGCCGAAAAACATGCATGAATGTTTGAATTTGCAAGTGGTATAATTTTTAATTTGTTGCTATGTATCTAAAACTAATTCGGATAAATTTTTAGCCAAATTGGTTAATATTTAGCCGCGCCCTCATGGCCTTGAAAATGAAGGAAAAGGCCAATTTTTCGATTTTTAACATTTTTGAAATTGACGTTTGAAATTTTTTTATGACTATTACTATCCAAACGTGTGTCGCAAGAGTTTTCCAAATAAAATAATTTAATTAGAAATTTGTCACTAAAAAGTAGAATTTGACAAAAATAAGGTTTTTTCTACAACATTTGTAATTTCCCTGAAACTGACGAATATTTAATTGGGAAAATTTTTGCCATATACGTTTAGACAATAATAAAGAGTCATAAAAAAATTTCAAACGTCAATTTGAAAAATGTTAAAAATCGAAAAATTGGGCATTGGCCTTCATTTTCAAGACCATGGGGACGCGGCTAAATATTAACCGATTTGGCTAAAAAATTAGCCGAATTAGTTTTAGATACATAGCAACAAATTATAAACTATACCAATTGCAAATTCAAATTTTCATGTTTTTCGGCCCACCCTAATATGGGGGTAAGTAGGTAAATTAAGCAGGTAAGTGTCCATAAAATTGGCATTTAGTATACAAGAGAAGCTAAGGTCTCAAAAAAATTTTTTGGCATTAGCCACCCCGATTACCACCCCCACCTCATTATTAAATGGGATGAAAAAAATGTGATTTAGTGTGTGTACAAGAACCAAAAACCTCAAAATATTTTTTACTTCATCCAATCCCCACTACCACTCCCCTATCACCACCCCCACTCCACTACAGATGTGGGATATCGTTTTATGGGTTTTTGGGGTAGACGATTTCAAATATATTATTAAAGTTCTGTAAACAATTCTTTCCACATACAAAATTTTTTCGTTGTGAGGGACTTGGATACAAAATCTAGATGTGGAAGTAGTGATTCCTTGGGCAGCGGTTTCTTTTTAAATTTTAATACTTTTATTGTGAAAAATCCTTACATGATTGAAAAAATGGAGGCCATATTTGAAATCAGTACTAAAAACACAATCATCTAAAATATTTAAGACAACTTTCAAAAAGCTTATTTTTGCAGGCCTTTGTTATATATCATAACTCTGTCGTTTTAAGTAGGTACATATGTACAAATTAATCTGGGGGTTCCATAATATTAATTTATTTTTTATATACAAACCCGCGAGTAAATCCGTGATGATATGACATTTTTTTAATTTGTTCGAAGGAAACCGAATATTTCAAGAGCAAAATGGATGGCTTCTTTGACAAACTAGGCGTTACTATTCTTCCACTGGATGTGGAAGTATAGTAACGCAAAAAGAATTTTTGAAATTTTTTATTGTTCAAATAGGCTTAGAATGTCATGAAACGTCGAGATTTTAAGTTTGAGTGAAAAAAAATTCTGTCTGGCTATGTGTCTGTAACTTTTTTTGTGCGCACGATTACTTTGGAACCGTTTAAAGGTTGGGGGTTAAAGTGGGGTAAATGGGGGTAAACAGGTAAATCAAGCAAGTAAGAATCCATAAAATTGGTATTTAGTATATACAGTGTGACCCATTTCAAATGGAAACACCTTCGTAACTCAGTTATTGGTCATCCAATTTTAACCAAATTTGGATTGGTATCAAAGACCTTTACTATATCCTTTTTGAGCAAAGCAAAGCTTATTTCAGTCATTGGCGTGCATTTTAATTAAGAACCACCCCCAAACCCACTATTAAAGGGAGTGAAGAAAAATAAAATTTGTGATTTAGTGTGTATAAGAACCAAAATCCTCAATTTTTTTAACATCATCCACCCGCACTACAACCCTCCTTCCACCATCCTTCCACCACCACTACCGATGTGGCATATCGTTTTATGGGTTTTTCGGGTAGGCGGTTTCAAATATCATATTATTAAAGTTCCATAAACAATTATTTCCACACACAATTTTTTTTTTCATTGTGAAAGACTTGGAAATAAAATCTGGATGACGAAGTAGTAATTTCTTGGGCAGCGGTTTTTTATCGTTTCTTTCACTGTTATATTATTGGCTTGTTGAAATATTGTAATTGAACCTAGAACTTAACATATGATTCGTTCGTTTAAATATTGGTATTTAAAAGCTTTCTTGGACGAATCAGTATTTTTTAACTTCAAGCAACACATTTGATATAATCTCAGTAACCCCCTAAAATACAGCTACTTCTATTCCGCCGAGTTAACCCCAGTTTCCCCCGATGATATTCACAAATGGTTACTTACCTGCAGGACAAATGCATTCTGGTGCGTCCCTCGTTGTACGGGTTACTTCATCCGTAACCGGCTGCCGAAGAGCGGCAAGATCTCTGGTAACTCTCCTCTTCAGATGATGCACAGCCTCTCGCCTGAACCTCTCCACCAAAGTATCAATATTTTCCACTGATTTTAATTCCAAATCGACCACTCTATTCTCAAGAATCGACAATTGCGTTTGCAATTCTGACTCCCGCCAATTATTGTACACTGAGGAAGAAACACTCACTAAACACAAAATACACAGCACTAGGTTGAGTCCCAAATTAGTATCTACACATGCATTCGATTTTTTTTCTGAATTTTGCTTATTTGTCTTTTTGTGTTGCGCTGCCCTGCTGGACGCGCTTAGGGGATCTGTATCCATTTCCGAATCCCCTTTTTCCTGACAATGAAGCTCGTTATTGAATCATTTATAATAAAATAATGTCCGCGCGGAACGTGATTATATGAGGTTCATCCCCTTTTGATCGCAATCACATACACTTCAATGCACTTTTAACATAATCCAAATGGCACACTTCCTCAACGAGTAGTAGAAAATTTATATAATGAATTTAATTGATAACAGTATCGATAGAATGAATGTTGAAGACTTGGTTTGTTGTCGATCGTGTCGAGCGTGTTTGAATGGGAAAGAGACCGGCACTACTCAAGCCAAGCGAGTCTAAAGCCAACCGCGGCTCTACTGAACATCACACCAACTTTCAGGATATAGACTGGGGATGAAGCAAGTTTAACTTCGACGGAAACTTACGATCGCGGTTCGGTACCGGTCGAATTTCATTGTATTTTTCTTTAATTTGTGGAAAAGTTACTTATCTTGGGTGTTTTTATTTGCGATTTTCCTCAGGAGCGATAAGAAAGGTATATAGAAAGGTTTTTCTAGTTTAATATAGAGTGAGAATGCCAAAAATATATGTAAAACGTTGTTTTGATATGCATATAAAGTTTACAAATAGCAGTAAGCAGAGAAAAGGGAATGTGATTAAAAAATGTAATAAGTAATAACAAATTTTTGGTTGAAAACTTTGTGAAGCAACTTTTTAAGTATTTTTTTTTTTAACTATTTAACTTCGGCCTATTTCCGCTACCAGGGCCTATCACCGACGCCAGGAGACGAGCTACCCCCAACCTGGAAATTTTGCCGAACCTCTTCCCTTAAGAATAGTAGGGATCTTTTACTTGCCTAACATTTAATAGACAAGGGACCGCCTGCTTTACATCCCCTCCGAAGGATGGTATATCCACTACGTAATCCTCGTCTGAAATTACGTTGCTTCCGCGTATACACTGATATACAAGCCGCTAGAAGGTGGGACGAGAACGCTGTATTTCCCAAGATGGGTCGCACATCCAAGTACTAACCGCGCTCGACGTTCCTTCAACGGAATATCGATTGATATTCACATTGAAGTCGCCTCTACGCTGGCCCCAACTTTTTAAGTAAAACCAATTAAAAAATCATTTTGCTGCTTATTAACCAAACAACCTTTTTTTATGGGTAGGTACATAAAAAATACAAACTTGTTTGAAATATTAAAATAAAGACAAAGAACAATGTTAAAAAGGCCCATCCGAGGTAAAGTGTGGAACTAATTTTGGGGTGCTGAAAACGAATCCGTCATCCGTTTTGGCGAAAAATCTCGAGAACACATTAAAAAACAACCCTTATTTGGGGGTGACATTGGAATAGATATTAGTCTAAATACTAGTTTCGATAATTAAGTAGAAAAAGAAGTAAAAAATCCAAATTCAGCCCTTTAACCCTACTCGGCATTTCCTCATGAAGGTTGTAAGCTACTATAGTTATTTACATATTTATTGAAAAAAACCAGAATACCTCTTTGAGTGGTTGCTATCAGAATATAATAATCTGATTATTTCTGTCTTCAGTTGGATATTTTTTTATCATATTAAGGTAATTTGGTCAATTCAGATCACTCCTGAATGTTTCTTATCCCTCTAAGGAAGGGGGTTAAGATCCCCTTTAAAAAATGTTGTTTGATTTTTATAGCAAAAAATTTTTGTTTATTAGAATGGGAATCTTTTTTCATTTTATGGCCCCCTCAAATTCCAAATCTACCCACGAAAATGGTGGGAGTAATTATTTTGAAACTTTCGATTAGTTTTTATTACAACAGAAATCCTTCATTACCTCTTACATGGATTTCTATCATAATACATAGAGTATTTTAGTGACTTCAAAAAATTATCGCTAAATACTTTGAAATTGAAAATATATATACTAAGTACTTAAATATAAATAAATAAATTAATAGATAAATAAATAAAACGTATTAACGTATCATTTACCCGTTTTCCGGGAGGTGTGGATGTGGCTAGAGATATTACCATCTCTGAAATATCTCGGGGGTTTTGCCCCCGACTAAGATACAAATTACTCTATCCGAACCCCTTAATCCCCTTTATGGATCGAATAGGGGTGTTTAGGCGCCATAAAGTGAAGACTTTCATTTTCTCAACCAAAAGTCATTTAAATAATTAAAGAAATTTTTAATATAAAAAACAAATAATATTTTCTGGATAGTGATATGCACATAGTACACCCCAAAACCAAAAGTGTGAGAAATATTCAGGGGTAAGAAATATTCATCTACAAGGGCTGATCTGAGCCTTGTGCTTGGGGGGGGGGGGGTAACAGCCGCGTGCTGAAAATAACAAAAATGTTTTTCCTTGAAAATTAAAATTGATGAGCAGGGGGCGAAAATCACAAAAAAAAAAGATAAAATAATAAAAATTATGAAATTTTAAAACGAAAGTTGATGGTTTACAGAGTCTTGGGAGGGGGGTAATTACCTCGTCACCCCCCCCCCATCGCTTGTTCATCTGAATTGACTAAATCACCTTATTATGATAAATAAACATCAAACTAGGGATTTCTTTTGCAATAAAAACCAATTATAATTCCAAAAAGATAAAATCCACCACCTTAATTGGTGGGGATAAGTGTAAGAGTAATCAGAAATAATCACATTATAATCTGATAATAGCCATTTAACGAGGAGTTTTGGTTTTTTTTGAAAATAAATAAATATTATATATATATTAGATATTGTAACTTACACCGTTCTTGTGCGTGGTGAGGATGAGGGAAACGAAGGGGGAGGAAGGGTGAATTTAGAATTTTTGCTTCTTTTTCTACTTACCTAACGAAACTGAGTATTTTGAAAGATTTTTCTACAGTAAAGAATAACTTTTTCTTGCATGTTCTAATATCAATTTCAATGCCATCCACCAAAGTGTTGTTTTTTCTGTCTTCCCGAAGTTTTTAGCCAATTCGGATGACAACTTCGTATTCAAAATCATCAACTAAAGTTTTTTGATCAGTTACAAAAGATTTTTTCCACACTTTACTACGGATGGGCCAAAATAGCCCCTTTTTAACATTGTTCATTGTACATATTAACACTAAACATATGATTCTATCAGACCAGATTGCCCTGTAGTCAAATTGATTTTTTTGCGTTTTGACTACTCAAATTATTAAGGTATTTATATTGAAGGCAAAAATGCAAGAAAAGTATACAATACCAAAAACTATTTTTTTAATCGACTTTTAGAAATTCTCAATTCGACTGGTATGATTTTTTTTATACAGTATGTCCCATGTTGCTTGGAACCAGCCCCATAATAAGTTTATTTTATAATAATAATAAATCGTTTTTATTAGAGAAAAGAAATACAGTTTCCTGAATAAAAAGGGCGAGCTTTAACTCAACAGTCGAATTAACAGCTATTCTACCACTTATACCCTTATTTTAGGGCCAATTTAGATCGGGTATCTTCGGACTTCTCAAAAAAATTGAAAAAAAAAGGTTCTCAATTCGACCTTTATGTATGTTTTTTTATACAGGGTGACTGGAAATTGGACGTATTCCTTTGAAGGGGTTCAAGTAGAGCTAATTTGCAATAAAAGACCCCGCACATTTCTTATGTAAATTGACGTACACTCAAATTCGCTGAATTTTTAATTTGTTGTAAATTTTGACTTTCTGATCAGAACCTTTCATAGGCCCAACTCGATCCTACGTCTAGTTTCCGTTATGCAGACAGATATAAATTCTTGTAAAATTCTGTATCTTCTCGATCTTTTAATTTATTGATGGGGTATTAGAGATCAACATATCTGAGGAATTAACTAGTAATAATAGATTTATAAGTATTTTCAATTGTACAGGTTGTACTTTTACGATTAATATTAATAAATTAAAATAAAATATTAGATATAAACATTGTGTGAGATCAGCCTACTTCCCTCGACAAACGTATCGTAACTGCTACTTACTAGATCGATAGTGAAAAAAGTATATTTTACTTCCACAGCCAGTGGAAGTATAGTAAGACAAAAAAAAATTCCAAATTTTTATTGTTCAAATAGGATTAGAATGTTATGAAACGTCGAGATTTTAAGTTTGACCGAAAAAAAAATCTGTCTGTCGGTCTGTAACTTTCTTTGTGCGCACGATTACTCTGGAACCGTTTAAGATATTGACTTGAAATTTGGTACACATATGTATTTTAACGTGATCTGGAACTAGATTATATTTTCATCTTATTCCGTTGAAGGGTTGGGAGGTTAATTGGGATAAATAGATAAATCAAGCAGGTAAGTGTCCATAAAACTGGTATTTAGTATTAGCCCAGACGACAGAGATCATTTTATAGTGAAACCTACAAAAAGTTGCAAACTAATATTTTTTTTTTAATGAGTTCGTGAAAGTGTATAGAATAATATCCTGAAAAGTTTACATTCCGCTCGGATGAGAACATAAAAAAAAAGTGAAAAAACATTTTTTTTATCAATTTTTTCAAAATTTTTAAATTAAGTCAGGCTAGAAAAAACAAAAAACTGCTGCCCAAGGAATCACTACTTCCACATCCAGGTTTTCTATCCAAGTCACTCACAACGAAAAAATTTTGTATGTGGAAATAATTGTTTATTGAACTTTAATAATATAATATTTAAAATCCTCTACCCCAAACACCCATAAAACAAAAAAACATCGGTAGTGGGGTGGGGGTGGTGATAGGGGGTGGGGGTGGTAGTGGGGGTGGATAAAGTAAAAAAATATTTTGAGGCTTCTGGTTCTTGTACACACACTAAATTACATTTTTTTTCATCCCTTTTATTGGTAATGGGGGTGGCTAATGCCAAAATTTTTTTTCAGACCTTAGCTTCTTATGTATATACTAAATACCAATTTTATGAACTCTTACCTGCTTGATTTACCTATTTACCCCAAATTTACCCCAATTTACCCCCAACCCTTCGACGGAACAAGATGAAAATATAATCTAGTTCTAGATCTCGTTAAAGCACATATGTGTACCAAATTTCAAGACAATATCTCAAACGGTTCCAGAGTAAACGTGCGCACAAAAAAAAGTTACAGACAGACAGACCGACAGACAGACCGACAGACAGAAATTTTTTTCGCTCAAACTTAAAATCTCGACGTTTCATGACATTCTAAGCCTATCTGAACAATACAAATTTTAAACAAATTTTGTGTCGTTGCTATACTTCCACTGGATGTGGAAGTAAAATACAGGTGGGTAGACCACGTGTTTCTGAACAAAAAATGTTCTAATAAAATTTATCGCTGAAACCACGGTATTCTCAGAAAAAATAGTGAAGTAACTTTGTCACTCTGCTCACCAAGCGCACGGTTAAATGCATACTAAAAATTCTTAGCAGTTCTAACAAGTAAAATTAAGCTTTTTTCTCTTTCTGATTACATATTTTTAACATTTTTCTTAGTGACTAAGAGGATAAATAGTGAGTCTGGAGGGAAAATATATAATTATGAACGCATACATAGGCAAAACACAGTCGCTGAATCGCTCGCATGAATTTTTACATGCCTCTACTGTATTGTATTTATTACAGATATACCTATCCACATTTCAGCTATATCCATTGAATTCCTTATACATTTGTTAATGTATTGGAAAAGTTCCAGAATTTATATTCAAAACAATCAAAGATATTTTCATAGTTATAAGGATAAGATCGTGACAATCGTAATTTCTTATCATGATATGATTAATTATATTTTCGAAAAAATGCATAAAAGTAAATGAATTTGTGTTTGAACATTCGAAAAGTATCCATTTTTTCCGAAATAGTGATATTTTATTTTTTCCAATGGGTTGACCCATTGGCAAGGTACGGCAAGTTACAGCCTCCAATATATATATTTATCAAGAAAATCATCAAGCAATTAAATTAAAATGATTTGAGATGTACTTCTAGTTGAATCCACGTTACTACAACTTAATAAACCATAATAATCATGAAGTGTACATAATTTTTAACAGTTCTCAATGAAGAAAGAATTTTTTTGAAGGGCTTTTACTTTTTTTCTATATTTGTTATTGCGAAGATTGAGTTCGGGCGTGATAATATATATAAGTATATTTTTCCCATCCATCCTTTGCTTGTTTTGTTTAAAACAAAAAAGCATCAGAAAGCTATAATTTGCACACTCAGGCCGTCCGCACACGGGGCTACTCGAAAGAAACTGATTGGTGACTGCAGCAGGCGCGGATTTATGGGGGGGGTAACGGGGTAATTACCCCCCCCCCAAGATTCTGTAAATCATTACTTTTTGTTTTAAAATGGTATGATTTTTGTTAATTTTGGGAAGAAAAAAATTTTTAATAGGGTAATTACCCCCCTCAAGAAATTTTCATTTTAAATTTTTTAGGATGAAAAAATTTTTTCTCTGCTGTTCAAAAAAATTTTGAGACGAAAAATATTTTTTTCGGATTTCTCCCTCTTCAAAAAAATGTTGGGACGAAAAAAATTTTTTTTGGATTTCTCCCCCCCGCTCTTTAAAAAAATCTTAGGGCGAAAAATGTTTTTTCAGATTCCCCCCTCACCAAAAAATGTTGGGTTCAGTGTTACCCCCCCAAGCTCAAGGTCCAGATCCGCCCTTGGACTGCAGTTAGTAACCAATCACTCGATAGTCGCTTCCTATGAGGTTCTATCGAGTGCCGCACACGGCGCTACTAGTTAGTAACTAGTTGGTAATCGGTTTGTGATCAGTTTTAAGAAATCCTGCGTGCAGTCACTTCAGTATCTAGTTTCCGAGTTTCGGCAAGTAATTACAGAGTTTTTTGTGTGTTTACAAGTATCTTTTGGATGATTTCAAGATGAACGAGCAATTGAATGTGAATCTTGTGGCAGGTACAGTAGCTTCATGTGCGGAGTCCGGTTACTAACTAGTTAGCGATCAGTTTATATTTTCGTCACAAACCAGTTACCGTTTCTAATGAGTAGCTCCGTGTGCGGAGCACCTCATATGGACTGAACAAATTTTGATTTAGTGACATGCAATTTAATGCGTTGGCGTCACAGTCATGCGTATTCAAGCGCGTGCACGCATGGATCTCGCTCCGAGTTATAAGGTAAACTTGACTATTTTTTTTCGGGAAAACCGTGGCTTTAGTGATAAATTTTGTTAGCACATTTTTTTGTTCATGAATACATGATCTATCCATCTGTATTTTTTATTTTTTCCTAGCTTAACTTAATTTAAAATTTTTTTCACTTTTTTTTTATGTTCTGCATCCGAGCGAAATGTATACTCACGATATTATTCTACACACTTTCACGAACTCATTAAAGAAAAGTTTACACAGTTTGCAACTTTTTTGTGGGTAGCCCAGTGTGTTAGCGCGTCTAGCTTGCACTCTGAGCGTACCTAGCGAAGTAGGTTCGAGCCCCACACAGCGAAAAAATTTTTCATAGGAAATTTTCCCCAAGAAGTGGTTAGGATTCCACCATACACTGTAGGGCCCCGTCTCCTTTACTCAGACAAATCTAGATCTTCTAGACTTAAGAGGGTCATTGAGGTGACATGGAAGGCGGTTAAAACACATTTTAAACATTTTTTTAAATACCTTCATCGACTGGGCTATATATAAGAGAAGCTATAAGGTCTCAAACATTTTTTTTTCATTAGCCACCCCCATTACCATCCCCGCCCCATTAATAATGGGGGTGAAAAAAAATTGTGATTTATTACAAGAACCAAAAACCTCAAAATATTTTTTTACTTCATCCACCCCCATTACCACCACACTATCGATGTGGGATATCGTTTTATGGGTTTTTGGACAATTTCAAATACCATATTATTAAAGTTTCATAAACAATTTTTTCCACATACAAAATTTTTTCGTTGTGAGAGACTTGGATGGAAAATCTGGATGTGGAAATAGTGATTCCTTGGGTAGTGGTTTTTTATGGTAGGTACTTTCGTTACCTGCAAATAATTTCCAGCTCTGCTTCCACTGTACTAATTCAATAAATAACTGTCCAAACTTCAATTTTACAGAGCTAACGTAGGTAATTTCAGATGCAACAAAAATTGTCAACAGAGAATTAGGTCATACAAAAGCCAATAATTAAATCAATAAGCAATTTTTTTAATTATTGTTCTATGAATTGGTTAAATTTTAAGGCATTATATTCTTAAAACAACTAATTTTGACACGGCTTATTGTTAAGGTACGCAACTAGGAATTTTGAAAAAACTTTTGTTTACACTGCAATAAACGTATTTCTCTCGTGTCGTGAATTAATTGTCGAGGTCAATAATCAAGTTGGCTTCAATTTTTTTTAATTGGCTTAAGTACATCTTCCTTATTTAAAATTATGAAGTTTCAGATAGATAGATAGAGACTGTTCCATTCAGAGTCGAGCTATGATAATGATAATGAGTTTTACCAGTAGGTACTGTCTGTGTTATAATTTATAATATCCTACTGTATTAATCGCTTAGATTATTTAATCTGTTTATTAAAAGTACGCATTTCATTAGCTGAAAATGAATAAATAAAGTCAGTACATATTTAATATTTTTACGCCTCTAGTTTCATAGCATAAACTTCTGTGTAACTCGTGTATAACTCATTTGATTCACACAAATCATTATTAACTAACATGTTGTCGGTATGTTTTGCGGACAACATACGTATAGGAATCTGGAGAAATTCGAGGAGAAATATGATTATAAACATAGACATCCTACCTTTGTCTCACGTCGACCCAATATGTTCCTTCGTCTAAAATATCCTATATTCAAGCACTATACCTAGTTAGATTATTAGATGCGTTTGCACTTCAGTTTTACATTAATACCACTTGTGTTCAATCCACATTAACTAATGTTCACCCGCGTCACAGTAGACAATACACTTTAAAAACTATTATTTTACTTCCTATGTTATGATTTTCTTGTATTTTAAACAGTTAATAAGGTGCATCACTGCGCGTAGACAGAAGCAGTAGAGTTGAAAACAACCACAATAGTGCTAACGAACACGCATGCGCAGGGCGCACGCTCACTGGTCTTTTTATTAGAATCTGTCTTGTTTACTACAAAACGTAATCAAGCCGCAGTTCGTTCGTTTTCAACGCTTGATGTGAGGCCTACATTATTTAAAAATGAACTAGGTACTTATTAATGTGTATGAACATATTTATTTTGTATCTACCTAGGTAGGTATATGATTTTTGTTTCATTATATGTTAATAAGGCAATGCAAATGAAGTGCTTTAAATTTCAAAAACAAGAGTCTAGAAAATATAAATACTAGTATCAACTAAGCTAGTTTTTGAAGTTCACCCCTGGAAGACGCAGACAGAGTCCTAGTGCAAATGCATCTAACATTTCACGACATATTTCTAAAAAACCGCTGCCCAAGGAATCACTACTTCTACATCCAGATTTTTTATCCGTCACTCACAACGAAAAAATTTTGTAAGTGGAAATAATTGTTTATGGAACTTTAATAATATAATATTTGAAATCCTCTACCCCAAAAACCCATAAAACGATACCCCACATCGGTAGCGGGGTGGGGGTGGTGATGGGGGGTGGTAGTGGGGGTGGATGAAGTAAAAAACATTTTGAGGTTTCTGGT
This sequence comes from Rutpela maculata, assembly GCA_936432065.2. Classification (NCBI taxonomy): domain Eukaryota; kingdom Metazoa; phylum Arthropoda; class Insecta; order Coleoptera; family Cerambycidae; genus Rutpela; species Rutpela maculata. Next base: position 146,381,727 of record OW386291.2, on the reverse strand, counting down.
TCTTGTACACACACTAAATCACATTTTTTCATCCCCTTTAATAATGGGGTGGGGGTGGTAATGGGGGTGGCTAATGCCAAAATTTTTTTTGGGACCTCAGCTTCTCTTGTATATACTAAATATCAAATTTATGGACTCTTACCTGCTTGATTTACCTATTTTCCCAAATTTACCCCCCAACCCTTCGACGGAACAAGATGAAAATATAATCCAGTTCTAGATCTCGTTAAAGTACATATGTGTACCAAATTTCAAGTCAATATCTCAAACGGTTCCAGAGTAAACGTGCGCACAAAAGTTACAGACAGACCGACAGACAGACCGACAGACATAAATTTTTTCGCTCAAACTTGAAATCTCGACGTTTCGTGACATTCTAAGCCTATTTGAAAAATAAAAATTTAAAAAATTTTTTTGTCGTTACTATACTTCCACTGGATGTAGAAGTAATTATCAAAAAAAGGCAATTTTAAACTATTTAAATTTTTTGTAAGTTAACAAACCATCAAAAAGTATTTGTAAATCTAGTTTTAGGTATTTGAAATGGTTATTGCGAACAATTTGAAAGTTTTATTTTTACAATACGCTTACTAGGACCGGAGGTAATAAGGAAAATAGCAAAAAATTTCGATGCTGAAACATAAATTGTGTGAATTTTACAAGAAATAATGCACACATTTAATACCAAACTTCTCATTGCACTTGTCGTCACACCTAAATAAATTAAAACCATAAAACAGCTGCCCAAGGAATCACTACTTCCACACTCAGATTTTCTATCCAAGTCTCTCATAACGAAAAAAAATTGTATGTGGAAATAATTGTTTATGGAACTTTAATAATATAATATTTGAAATCGTCTACCCCAAGAACTCACAAAACGATATGCCACATCGGTAATGGGGGTGAGGGTGGTGGTAATGGGTGTGGATAAAGTAAAAAAAAATGAGGCCTTTGATTCTTGTACACACACTAAATGACAATTTTATTTTTTTCATCCCCTTTAATAATGGGATGGGGGTTGGTAGTGAGCGTGGCTAACGCAAAAACATTTTTTGAGACCTTAGCTTCTCTTGTATATACTAAATACCAATTTTATGGACTCTTACTTGCTTGATTTGCCTATTTACCCCAATTTACCCCCCATCCCTTCAACGGAATAAGATGAAAATATAACCCCGTTCCAGATCTCGTTAAAATACATATGTGCACTAAATTTAAAGTCAGTATCTTAAACGGTTCCAGAGTAATCGTGCGCACAAAAAAAGTTACAGACAGACCGACATACAGAATTTTTTTTCTGCTCAAACTTAAAATCTCGACGTTTCATGACATTCTAAGCCTATTTGAACAATAAAATTTTTTTTTTTCGATATACTTCCACTGGATGTGGAAATAAAATTGCTTCAGCAGAACAATTCAATTAAAAATTTATTTTAACTCCACTGAATAGAAAATTCAATAAAGTAATCCAACAGAGACCTTACGCTATTTGCACCGAATAAATGTCATATTCACACACGTTTATAAATAGAATGGTTTAAAACAAGTAGGCAATGAATCGTCGAAAACAGATGCACCTTATTATTGCTCTACATTGTTAGATACCACAGCAAACAAATACGAAACCAACTTAAATCTAGTGAGCGTGCGCCCTGCGCTTGCGCGTAGCTATTAGTAGTATCGCGATTGTTGCAAACTCGTGAGTTCTGTCCACATACGTATTAACTCAGCTTTTAAAATTTAAGAAACTTATTTTCGCGATTATATACAGTGTTTACAATGTATTGTTTACTGCGGCGTGGGTGAAACTGTGTTATTGTGAATTAATATATATCTAATAGTGAAAAACTCTTTTAATATCTTGTGAATAGTGGAATGATTCTGACTAAGCGATATCTAGATGAAGGAACTACAAGCTTGGACCGACGAAAAAAGCAGAAAAGTAAGTGTTCAATATTTATAACTATGTATTTCAATCATACCTACCTATGCAAGTTTTTAAATAGACACCAACAATTCTTAGGAATAGTTAAAGGGAATTTTTTGGGATCAAATAAGATGGATTTAACAGAAGTCAGCTTGTCATAATTTACAGAAACGAAAATGTAAAGGATTGTGGTCATTACAATGAAAAAATATACTTCCACTGGAGTAATGATTGCATTCAGTACTTCTAATACTTGTTTACGGAAGTAAAGCCGATATCGAGTAGGGGTATTGTTGTTTGCATAGGTATAGTAAATTTAATATAAAAACAAACCAAACAAACTAGAAAAATGATATTATTTGTTGTTCATTTCAAACCGAGTTTCAAAACCAAGTTCATGTCATTTTTCATGTGTAATGCAGTAAAACCAATTAGAAAATTGCCAAATTAATAATAAAAAATACATACTTAACTGATTTTGCACACACATTTTAAAGTAAGTGCTTGCTTTCCAATAAATTAGTGAGTTTCGAGCTTCATAAGAGGTCAAAATGTGTCAAAATAGAAGAATAGCACCTACATAAAGAAATCGAATTATTTCATAGTAAATGTCTGTCGAAATTAAATGTATTATCCATTAAATGAGAGGTAATAATGGAGTCAAATTAGGATTTTAATGTGAATTGTCTGGTTAGGGCTGTTTTTCTGTTTTAACATGTTCAGGGGGTTAATAGAACGAAAATGTTCATTATTTGTACAATAAAAGTGTATATATAAACTATAACTCATTCCGATTGTTATTATTATTTAAAAAAAATTAAAATTGCAAAATTATGCCTTTCTAAACAAATCACTGTTCTTTCCAAAGTAGTGGATAATATTTTATGAAATTTTGGAGAAATATAGCTCTTATAGAGTACAATCACCACTTGAAGATCCAAATCAAAATGATTTATTCAAACGATTCAAATATACAGTTGTTGCTAAAACTTTGCACCCTTGTGAAATCCTGCCATCAGAACCAAGAAATGTGTAACATTACGGAGAGATAATTTTTTTTCATAATTTTATTATAAGGTATATTATTACTTCCACATCCAGTGGAAGTATAGTAACGACAAAAAAATTTTTAAAAATTTTTATTGTTCAAATAGGCTTAGTATGTCACGAAACGTCGAGATTTTAAGTTTGAGCGAAAAAAAAATTTCTGTCTGTCGGTCTGGCTGTCTGTCGGTCTGTCTGTCGGTCTGTCTGTAACTTTTTTTTGTGTGCACGTTTACTCTGGAACCGTTTGAGATATTGACTTGAAATTTGGTACACACATGTACTTTTACAAGATCTAGAACTAGATTATATTTTCATCTTATTCCGTCGAAGGGTTGGGGGGTAAATTGGGGTAAATTTGGGGAAAATAGGTAAATCAAGCAGGTAAGAGTCCATAAAATTGGCATTTAGTATATACAAGAGAAGCTGAGGTCTCAAAAAAAATTTTGGCATTAGCCACCCACATTACCACCCCCACACCATTATTAAAGGGAATGAAAAAAATTGTGATTTAGGGTGTGTATAAGAACCAGAAACTTCAAAATGTTCTTTACTTCATCCACCCCCACTACCACCCCCTATCACCACCCCCACCCTGCTACCGATGTGGGGTATCGTTTTATGGGTTTTTGGGGTAGAGGATTTCAAATATTATATTATTAAAGTTCCATAAACAATTATTTCCACATACAAAATTTTTTCGTTGAGTGACTTAGATACAAAATATGGATGTAATGAGTAGTAGTGATTCCTTGGGCAGCGGTTTTTTTATTCCAGTTGTTAACAAATTGTAAACAAATTTAAATAACCCTCTGGTTTTTTATGAAATCAAAAACGGTAAATAAGTAATAAAAGTAGATTAAAAAAGCCAACTTTAAAAGAAAAACCTTCGACGGAACAAGATGAAAATAAGATCTCGTTAAAGTACATGAGTCATTCTCAAAATAGACCCCACATTCGAATTTCTGAATCTTAAATAATTATTTAGCTTCAAATGACAATATATTCACATGGCACAGTTGCAGTTTTATAATAACATATTGACCATCAGCAGTGCACTTTTTATCCATTTTCTATTTTTTTCGGAAGAAATTGCAGATACTTCTAATGATTTTTGTCCACTATGTTACCGAACTATAAAAAAGTTTATTCTCAATTAGAATTAAAATAAAAAATCAAAAATAATTGAGAAGTAATGGACAACTAGTGCTTTACACCTTTACTTGACCTTTTTTCAAAAGTCGCGTCAATTTGGGTTTTATTTAATGCTAAAGGTCCACTTTGTAACTATTTTATCAATTTCTGAAACAAAAAGTTCCCTAAAACAAATAAAAAGGTTTTATTTATTACCTATTCATATTTAAATCTTTGTGTTTTAGTTGTATTATACTTACATTGAAAAAGGTTTGAAAATATTTGTAATCTTGTTGATTAAATCGAAGAAAACATCATGGTAACTTAGTGGACAAGAAGTAACATAGGGGACAATCGAGGTATTAAACATCTTGCAACAAAACATATTTAATAAAATGGTATTCTTAACAAAAACAATGTACGCCTCTAAAAACATATTTAAACTTTAAGGAAACTTGTAATAGATAAATAATACATATAGCAAACTAATACTTTATTTTTCAAAAATATCAACTGTGGTATCGAATTTATAATAGATTCGATTGCCATTGGTTTTTAAAACCAGAGTTTTAAGAACTTTTAAAACTTGCTCAAAAGTAATGTATGAAATATCCTCTTCGTCCATTCGAAATTTGTTTGTATTGGAATCAATCGCTATTAAGAACATAACTTTTATCTCTCCATCATCTTCATCCACTTCACTTTGAGCAACTCCTACATATCTATACTGCGTGCTATTTTTTTTTGGCAGCCGAAATTTGGATCAATAAAAATGTTCCAGTGGCAATAGATTTTGAGATTTCTTGCTTTTTACTCTAAATAACCGCACTTTATATTTATTAACTTTTTTCTCCAACTGTTCGTTTCTAATTTTTAGTTTCTTATTTTCCAAATATATCTCGGCGAAGCTTCTTGCGTCCACGAGTGGAATTTCTTTTATTTGATACTGCCTCATCTTCAGCCGATAGACCTGGGGCAGGGGGAGGAGTATTTTCATTCGCACACATCAAAGTATTCAGCATGATTCTCTGTTGATTTTTCTGTATACGCCACATTCTTCTTGTTCGCCTCTTTTCCCTTTCTGAAATATCATTTATTAATCGTTTTTTTGTCATGATATCGCGCCCTAGCCTTTTGTTTGCTTTCTTCTGCCTTCTCCACATTTCTCTTTAATTTTTTTCGGTAACGCGAACGCCGCTGCTTTTCAGCAGCTGTTAAATGCATTTTCCTTGATCTAAAATAAAGTTATATAACCTTTTTTTTGCTGTTTAATGAGCTAAACTTCCCTTTTTGTCCGCTGCGTTACCCTCAGTTCCCTGCGTGACTTTCTAAAAAGTAACGCAGTGGACTAGTAACGCAGTGGACAAACTAACCTCAAAATCCATGTGTACAGTAGAAAGGACAAATTATGCAAATTTTAAGATGTACTATGTTTTTGTCTATTTATTTCATATTAAAAACATGATTTACATTAGATAAATGAAATAAGACCTACGTGGATTTAGGGTAACACAGCGGACAAACAATTATTACAAATCGACACCGACAACACTGACTAACGTATGGGTTGAACAAGACTAACCTCTCAAATAAAATAAATGCCCAATTCAAAACTTAACGGTTTTTCTTAAGATTCTGTTAATGCTTCGCCATCTACTGGATATTTTTTAAATTATATTGGTAGGTAACACAGTGGAAGTAACGCAGTGGACGAAAAGTTGTTACATATAAAGATTGCAGTAAAACCTAATGGAAAAAAAATATATTGACCAAATTTGCTTGTTTAATGTTAAACTAAATATTGCGATGTACATAAAAATGCATTGTTGTAATAAACCTGATTTCCATTAAATTTAATAGTACGCTGTGAAGATAGAACTTTGGCATAATTACATAGCATTTCTTTGATATTTTTACTACAATCAATTTTATTATACAAAAATTAAAAGGCATGGAAATATAAAAATTTCAGGGTTTAGGTAAGAATTAAATGGTCTATTTAACAGTTGGTTTGGAGTTTTATTAAATTATATCTTACAAAATTTAAGGTGCTTTAAAGTTGATTACCTGTCAAATGGGGTATATTTTGAAAATGACTCACATATGTGTACCAAATTTCAAGTCAATATCTTAAACGGTTCCAGAGTAAACGTGCGCACAAAAAAAGTTACAGACAGACCGACAGACAATCAGACAGAAAATTTTTTTTCGCTCAAACTTAAAATCTCGGCGTTTCATGACATTTTAAGCCTATTTGGACAATAAAAATTTTAAAAAATTTTTTTGTCGTTACTATACTTCCACTGGACGTGGAAGTAAAATTAATGCTCTACTTGCATTTGGAGCTGAGATATGTTAATTATCACGTTAAGATCACCTATACTGGTAATATTCCAATGCATATTATTTTGTTTCTGCTTCTTGAAAATAATCCAAAGCTACAAAAATACTGTATAGAGGCCCGAAAGTGGGGTATTTAGCGATTTTGTTAGAGATCCGAAAATCACCAAATATGTGTAAATGTTATATTATGTTTTTACAAACCGAACTTTAGTCGCTAGATAGCACAGTGGGTAAGGCGACTAGCACTTTTTATTCAGGATGCGGACGTATTGTTTAAATAAACAACACGCCGACCTTGCAGAAACTGCAAAACTGAACTGTGAACTTTTGATCCCCGGAACACGTTAAAACAAAAAAACTGTTCTGACCAGACAATTCACATTGCCAATTTTTTAGTCCTAATTGGATTCCACTATAAATCATTTGAGCTTTGCTAGAGTAAATAAGGGAATGGGAACTCCATTGAAAAATGAATTAGATCCATTTATTTTTTTGGAAAAATATTATTTCAGTTCAAAATGGCGATTTTTGGATAAAATAAACTTTTATTTGAATGTTACTGTAGTTAAAATAATAATAATACACCATATTCAAGACCTATTGGCTAAATTATTTGAATACACAGATTTGCCAGTAGCTAATATGCAAGGATATATACAGGGTGTTATTCAAAAATCAAAAGCTGATACCGCTTTAGATTGGAAGTAAAATGTTTCACCTATAAAGTGGAAAATATAGCTTTTTGTCTGACAAATTATATCACATTTTAAATTACTTCCACATCCAGTGGAAGTTTGGTATCGACAAAAAGAAATTTGAAAATTTTTATTGTTCAGATAAGCTTAGATTGACATGAAACGTCGAGATTTTAAGTTTGAGCGAAAAAAAATTTCTGTCTGTTGGTCCGTGTAACTTTTTTTGTGCGCACCATTACTCCGGAACCGTTTAAGATATTCAGGCCTATGATGGAACGCGAGATGGAACGTTTAAGTTATTTAACATACACCTGTGATGTTGAGCGCTAACCAAAAAATATATAAGATTGAGAGAGAAAGATGACCGTAACATGGGCGTTATGACTAACGTAAACGTTCCATCATAGAACTGATTGACTTGAAATTTGATACACTTATGTATTTTAACTAGATCTGGAACAAGATTATATTTTTATCTTATTCCGTTGAAGGGTTGGGGGACAAATTGGGGTAAATGGGGGTAAATTGGTAAATCAAGCAAGTAAGAGTCCATACAATTGGTACTTAGTATACAGGGTGTTTCGAAAAGATTGGGACAACGCTTAGCCGTAGATACTTGATATCAAAACAAGTCGACTTAACCCAAAAAGTAGTGGTCTAACTCTTTTCGTTTTCAAGATAGACGGTGGTAAAATAAAAAAATTGTATTCGTAATTTGTATCGACTTCAAAGTTGGTAACGACATATTTTTCAGGTCGCTAATTATAATGGTGATATTGCCGATGTCATATTTTGTAGATGGCGCTAGTTACAGGATTAGCGACCCGAAAAACATGTCGTTACCAACTTTGAAGTAGATACGTATAATAGTCTCCAAGATAGAGACAAATTACGAATACAATTTTTTTATTTTACTACCCTATATCTTGAAAACGAAAAGAGTTAGACCACCACTTTTTCAGTTAAATCGACTTGTTTTGATGTCAAGAATCTACGGCTTAGCGTTGTCCCAATCTTTTCGAAACACCTTGTATATAAGAGAAGCTAAGGTCTCAAAAAATTTTTTGGCATCAGCTACCCTCATTACTAACCCCCACCCCAAAAACCTCAAAATATTTTTTACCTCATCCACTAGCGATGTGGGATATCGTTTTATGGGTTTCTGGAGTAGAGGATTTCAAATAATATTATATTATTAAAGTTCCATAAACAAGTATTTCCACATACAAAATTTTTTCGTTAAAAGAGACTTGGATAGAAAATCTGGATGAGGAAGTAGTGATTCCTTGGCCTTATAAACAATTGGAAGCAATTGGGCTCTACCAATATTGCAGAGAATAAAAAAGCTACAACTCTTTAAATAATTTTATTTCCTTATCGTGGAAGTAAAAATATACACATCCAGTGAAGTATAGTAACGACAAAAAAAAGTTATTGTTCAAATAGGCTTAGAATGTCATAAAATGTCGAGATTTTAAGTTTGAGCGAAAAAAAAATTCTGTGTAACTTTTTTGTGCACACAATTACTCTAGAACCGGTTAAGATATTGACTTGAAAGGATTGGGGGGTAAATAGGTAAATCAAGCAGGTAAGAGTCAATAAAACTGGTATTTAGTATATACAAGGGAAGCTAAGGTCTCAAAATTTATTTTGACATTAGCCATCCCCATTACCACCCCCACTTCATTATTAAAGGGGGGTGAAAAAAAAATGTGATTTAATGTGTGTACAAGAACCAAAAACCTCAATATATTTTTATATTTTCTCCAACCCTACTATGTTTTATGGGTTTTTGGGGTAGACGATTGCAAATATTATATTATTAAAGTTCTATGAACAGACAGTGAAATGCAATTATAGTATCAACATTTTTTTCACTGTAATGTGGAAGTAGTGATTCCTTAGTCAGCGGTTTTTACTTATTAATTATTATAAACAGTTAGCTACACAAACATTTCGATAGAGTAATGCGAAATATTTCCTTGTGTTTAATTTCGTCAGTCATTTTCTGGTAAATTGTTTTACAAAAAGAAGCACAATAAAAAATCGCATTAAGTGGCTCGAGATCTAACGAACAATTTCAGGCACATAATGGAATTTCCGAGGAAAAGTACATCATAATCAACATTTGAATGCAAATCCTTTTGATATGTAAATACGTAATGTATGTGGACTCCCTGGGTGGATATCACACAATTGTTTTATGGAAAACGAAGTTAAAAACCAATTATACTTTGTTTTTTTCCATCACAATATCAGTTTTGAAGGCTTAAAATAGGAATAAAACGAATGTTGAAATTCGTTTTATTTAATTTAGTTAAAAAGTATTATTTAATTGAAAAATTATACCGAAGCATAAATCAAACTTTCGGGAATAAAGTTATTTTTTGCACTACGGGTTATTTCAGTTACTAAATTTTCATTAAAAAAGTAATTTCATCCGAATAGATTTTACGCTTGGAATATCTATTCATATTAATTTAAACGCCATTTCTGTTCTGTTTGGTATAATATAGCGGAGGTCACTAAATAAATGTTATTTAAAATATACCAGAAATAAACTTGGTTAGAGTTTATTTCTGATATTTAGAAAAGAGATTTAATATAAATCATGCAGTATAATTTGTTTTCTACTAGTCCAGTCAACGGAGCGCTAAAATGACCAAAATCTCCAATTTGAGTGCTAATGAATGGATTTCTACACGTCTGTCTCCATCTCAAACTTTAAATCTCGACGTTTCATGACATTCTAAGCCAATTTGAACAATAAAAATTTAAATAAATTTTAAAAATATTTCAACTCATAGAGTTGAAGGAGAATGTAAGGTTCAATAATTCTTGTGAATGACTGAATTTCAATAAATAATTTAAGTATCTTCAATATTTTTTTTTTGCCTTAAAATGCCAGGAATCCTATCATGTAATTCAATACTTCGTCAGTATTAGCTAGAAGAGTAGTTGTTTTGATTGGTTTTCCAATAATGAGTGTTTTAAAGTGTTTTCCTAAGTAGTATATTAGCGTGACCCGATTAAGGTACCAATATACAGAAAGCAAATAATTTCAAAGGTGTGAATGACTAAATGTTAATGAATGATTTAAGTATTTTCAATATATTTTTTCTTTAAAATGCTAAGAATCCTCTCATGTAATTCAATACTTCGTCAGTATTAGCTAGAAGAGTAGTTGTTTTGATTGGATCTCCAATAATGAGTGTTTTAAAGTATTTACCTAACTAGTATATTAACGTGCCCAGATTAGGGCAACAATATACAGAAAGTAGGTATTTTCATAATAAATAAAAAAATGTGTAAGTTGTGATTTGCATAATACCTAAATAATATTCTCTAATATACAACAATTATGTAGAAAGCTCAATAATCCGAAGAGTAAAATGTTTATATATAATTTTTGATTTATTATTGTGATAAATGTATTGTCGGTGTGAGGAAACTTGGTAGAGATGCTTCAGCTCGAGTTTAACAATCCAAATTCACTTAGAGCATTTCTTCTGTCACGCCTTATATTAACAGTTGTAATACAGTTATTTTGAAAAATATAAATAATGTATTTCCTGGAAAATTACTTCGAGTACAATTATTATAACATCATAAAAAAGAACACTGTAGTAAGTCGCGCCCCATTTAAGGTGAGTCACAGATCGTTGTCACCCTCAGGTAACTTTCATCAGAAATGAACGGTATTATTTTACACTTGAAATTAGTATGGCTCTTTATAACCCCTAATAAATATAGAATTCAACAAAGTGGGTTTTAAAAAATGTTATGTTAAATTCAATGTTATGTTCAAATGTGAATACTTTCAAGTTTACCATTCATTCAGCATTTAGAGTAGCGAAAAAGATGTACAATTGTGTTGTTTTTTTTATGAGCTTAGAACAAGATCAGACACAGTGGGTATTACCAACAACATCATTTTACACATAAAAACACGAAATACGACATTTTTTAGTGGTCACAGATATTCTTATTTAAAAAAAGTATAAAATTTAATTTTTTTTTAAATCATGTTTTTTTGTACATCCATTGCCATATCTCAAAAATGAATTGAGCTATCGATGTGAACTTTTTTTTATTATAAAACACACACTTAAGCGCTTCTCTCTATTCATAGGATTGCTAATAAAAAAAAATGTGAACATGCCAAAAACGTAGATGACCCTGAAAGTTTAGAGATCAAATTTTCACTAAGCGAGGAACTTTTTTGTTTTTGAAAATTTTGGGTAATATGCTGTGAAGAAGATGAAGTCAATAGACCAAAAAAGTTTTTAGAAAAAAAAAATTTTCATTATTAGCAAAGTTTGCTAGTTACGAATTTTTTAGTATGGAGGAATTGTCGAAGCGTACGCGCGCGGTACTTAAGAATAATAATGATTGTGTATTATTTATTATTTTTTTATGTTTAGGACTATTTTATCACGTTTTAGGATCTGAAAGAATAACTTATTTTTTCCAGTGGCGCAAGGACTAAGGTTGACGACAAAAAGGAATTAAAAATCTTAAATGGAGTATGCATTGCATCGGGATCTCGGAAACGGTGAAAAATAATATTATAGTAAAATGGAAAAAATGTTGCGCAACTAGGGAGGCTAATAAAATTGCATAAACAGAAGTTTAGGAAAAGTAATAATTTTGAAGTGTTTTGATAAAAAGTAAACTATCGAGTTTTCCTTTTCTTGCGTTATTATTGGAGCTAAATAAAAAGACAGTTTCTTAAAGCACGTGGCAATCTTAATATTTGTATCCTACATTTTCTGTGTCCCTATCTGAAACTCCCATGCATTGCATTTTTGCCCTAGATCCAAACAATAACATAGGTCGACAAAAAAAAATCTGCTCCAAGGACTAAACCTATCATGCCTTAAGTATTTTTGTGTGCTGAATCCGAATTTTAAATCAAAAAAATTTTCTACCACTTAGATTTCGAGTAAACGTCAAAAATTCTCAAAAAATCGTATTTTGACGAAAAAAAACGGGACTTACTCGAAATCTATGCGGTAAAAAAAATTTTTAAATTAAAAATTCGGATTCAGCACACAAAAATAAACAATACGTCAAAATACGGTTTTTGCAGCCCTAATTCTAGTCTCTAAACCCCGTTTCCATGGCTTGTGCACAAGTTTATCGTTTTGCTCTATTACTACTTTATTACGCCACATAAAATTCACTTCATTTTACAATGAAACTTAGATTGCTTTTTTTATCTTAAATTTTTTTTAGCAGATAATCCACGTACAATTCGCATAATGACCATACGTTCTACAATATAATACAAGTGGTAATAAGGGAAAGAATATCGTTACACATTTTACTTCCACATCCATTGGAAGTATAGTATCGACAAAAATATTTTTGAACATTTTTATTGTCCAAATAGGCTTAGAATGTCATGAAACGTCGAGATTTTAAGTTTGAGCAAAAAAATTCTGTCTGTCGGTCTGTCTGTAACTTTTTTTGTGCGCACAATTACTCTGGAACCGTTTAAGATATTGACTTGAAATTTGGTACACGTACCATGTATTTTAACGGGATCTGGAACTAGAACTAGATTATTCCGTTATAAGGTTGGGGGGTAAATGGAGGTAAATAGGCAAATCAAGCAAGTAAGAGTCCATAAAATTGGTATTTAGTATAGATAAGAGAAGCTAAGGTCTCAAAATTTTTTTTGGCATTAACCACCCCCATTACCAACTCAATTATTCCCCCATTATTCAAGGTGGCGAAAAAAATAAAATTGTCATTTAGTGTGTGTACAAGAACCAAAGGACTCAATTTTTTTTTACTTTATCCACCATTACTACCATCCCCCTTCCACCACCCTCAGCCCCACTACCGATGTGGCATATCGTTTTATAGGTTTTTGGGGTAAACGATTTCAAATATTATATTATTAAAGTTCCATAAACAATTATTTCCACATTCAAATTTTTTTCGTTCTGCGAGACTTGGATAGAAGATCTGAATGTGGAAGTAGTGATTTCTTGGGCAGCGGTTTTATAATTTGACCTTCGACGAAAACGAATAACGTTGATAGTACACCGCTCTGAGACCAGGACCCCTATTCTCCAGTCAAGAGAATGATCATTTCGGGAGAAAGGAAATAGAAAGAAATAGGAAATATAATGATATAAAAAGAGAAAAAATACCACGATTCACTTCTCCTAAGCTGGAGAATAGGTCCCCTGTTAGTTTTAGTGGACGCGGTCGTATTAATACTCAATTTCTGCAATTCGCGCGCTCTAAAAAAAATCACTGTACCTAAACTATAAAAGACAAAATAAAAATTATGCTATCAAAAACTTTTTTGGTCTTTTGGCTTTATTTTCTTCGCAGCCTGTTATACAAAATTTCCAAAAACAAAAAGTTTGTAGCTTAGTGAAAATCTGACTGCGTATTTTCTGAACTTTCAAGATTATCTAAGTTTTTAACAAGCTTAAAAATGTTTTAATTAACAATAGGTACTATACACAGATAGAAGCGCTTAAGTGTGTGTTTTATAACAAAAAAAAGTTCATGTAGATAGCTCCATTCGTTTTTGAGTTATGGCATTAGATGTTCAAAAAAACATGATTAAAAAAGAAAAAAAAATTTCACACCTTTTTAAAAATAGAAATTGTCCGTGACCACTAAAAAATATCGTATTTCATGATTTCTAATGAACATCGACCTACTTAACGAAATGGTATATATCTCAGTTTGTTCTAGGATTACAAAAAAAACTCGAGAAGGAAGCGACTTTTCCCCTGTTTTTTACTCCACTAATTAGATTTGTTTGTAGTTATCAGCGAAATATCCAGTGTTGTGATTTGCTGTGCCATTCTTCCAGGGGATATACTTATATTGGTTCAGTTTTACCTTCTCTCTTATCACTGATCTTATTATAACTATATGATGTATTCTTCAACCAATTGTTTTGTTTTAAGAATTTCTGTTATCATCGAACCAGAAATTTCACTCGGGTAATCTATGATTTTATCGATTCTGAAATATTTTTCAGAAATAGAGGGCTTTATTAAAAACAAAAAAGTCTGAGATGTACATAAAAAATACCTTATTAACATTAAAGATAGGCTCTTGCAGAGGGAGAGGGAAATATGCCTTTATTTTCGGTTTATTATAAATGTTTAAAAAATCATAAATGATGTACTCTTTAAAACAGTTTCAGATACTTCCCATTGCTCTAAGGAGTACTACCATATACAGTTTTTATCATAAATTTTGTATTTACCATACTCTAATAATGAAATTAGGAACTATTTTTTTTTTAAATATTCAGGTACAACAGAAATTTACAACAAAAAATATATATAGCTGTATTCGTTAAAACAGTAGCAATTATTTAAAACAGCTTTAAAGATTGTGCTATGTTTGATTTTTTAAATATTTGTAATAAATCGAAAACAAACGCATATTTCCCTCTCACTCTGCAAAATCCTATCCTTAAATCTAAAATTTTAGTAAAACGATGTTCTAAAATATTGAATCAATGATTTATATTTCAGAGTCAAATCATAAAGGCTTACAAGTTTTTATGAAACAGCTTTTAAATTTATTATTTTCTGGTTTTAAAATATGCCTCATTATATATGGAAGAGATATCAACCGAAATAAAAGAAACAAAATTTATTACCTACCATATATTTGAAAGGATGTATGACATATAGAAAGGATTACGCAAAAAATGAGCAGCAAATTTTTCAATTTAGCAGTTTACATTCTAAGAAAATTCTGGTATATTATCGATTTTGTTTTCCATTATTTACATTTAACAGTCAAGTATATGTTATATAAACACTATGCAGTGGTTATGTATTAAGCCTATATTATCAATACATATAAATAAATCTGTTAAGGTAGCCATTTATATAATTTTGAAAAAATCAATCTTCGAATTTTCTTAGAATTTTCACATTTCAGACTACGCAGATTACGAAAATTAAGATCTTTCTATTTCACCAGTCTGTCTGTGGTCGGTCTGTCTGTCTGTTGGCGTTATATTTACAAAATTATTTGACGCAGAAAAATTATATTTGGTAGGCACTATTGCCAGCGAAGAAATAGGATATACTTTTAGTGAAAAATGTATAGGGTGGATAGATACTCTAAAAATAATAATATACTTTTTAAAGCCGTTTTAGAGAGAAAAAATTATCGAATTCTTTAAATCGTACTCCCCACAACCTTCCTTCTTGAATTTTCTGGAAGAAACTGACATGTCATTTCATATTGAAATTAAGGGAGTATAGTTTGTACCACCGATAATCCAGCGATATAAAAAAGCTCACAAAAAAAACGTAACCGTGTATCAATTTCAGTCTATTTACATAAAAGGCCATAAAAGTGTTCGACTTTTTTATTATCATCACAAAAAAATGGTCACATAATTTCTTACAAAAATGTAGGCTACTCCCACTGAATATAATTGGTTGAATTTTTCTCTACCGGAATTATGACAGGTTGGAATAAAGTATGTGGTCCATGTGGACTAGCGTTGTTAAAGTGGACCGGCGAGCGGTACACTAACTAGAAGCGGTCGGCGTCCTTTATGCTTTTTTGCGAGCTTTTTTATATTGCTGAATTATTTGTGGAATACACTATACTCGTGCAAAATTTGATCAAAATCGTTAGAGCCATGTAGGAAGAAGAATGATTCGTTTGGGTTCTAGTTACAACCACATACAAACAGCGGAGGACAGACGCTAGACACACGTTTTTTAAAAACCACTTTTTCGTTTCAAGGGACTTTTGAATTCACAAATACTTCAAAATCGAATTTTTGCACGATCATAATTTTTTCCTTGTATACTTCGTACATGGAAAGTAAAAACGTACTGTGTGCCTATTTGACAGATTTTACTCAGATATAATTTCTGTCTTACATTTCTCCAAATAAAAATATACTTAGATTGGGAACTACAAAATTTCAAAATTTCTTTCAGTTCATAAAATAAAAATGCATTTTTTTTCTTTCCTCGATAGGTTATAGCCTCATTGTATATGTATGTAGATAATTAAATTAAATCAGTGTTACCTCTAATTACCTCCTATATTTTTAATTTTCAAATCAGCGTCATACAAAGAGACAATCCAGGGATTTATTAATGCATACAACAATGCCGCGTTATAATCAATACAAGTATTCATCATAGTGGTAAACAAACATTACTCACCCCTGAATATAAGTGAATCATTTTTAGGTATTTCTCCCTGCAATGAAATATGGCCAATTAGTAAAATCGCGTGACCAAGTGCCTTAATTTTCACTTAGCACCTAAGTTTTCTTATGATAAAGAGTTGATATACGTTTTTTCATGTCATAGATCACGAGAACAGTTATGTTGCTTGTAAATGATTAAATCATATGAATAATAAAAAAGTAGAATTCAGTCGATATTATTTTAGAGAATCTGTTAGTTAAATGTACTGATTATTTAGGAGCAAACGGGGGAGCCTAAACGCAATTTAATTTTTCACACCGTTCTCACAATGATGTGGTTTAATGAAACGAGAAATTAGTTTGGATATTGAATGTTTTCCCTAATTAATGTAATTATGCATATTTATTTTAGAAAATAACATTTTCAAGTAACTTTTAAATACATTCAGTCAAAATATTAATTTTGAACATTTTCAGTACTTTTTCTCCCATATTTCTTAAGAGTATAATCTGCGATCAGTGAAATGAAGAAACGAATTATTCGGCTTATTTTTGAAGATAGAAACTTCAAATTTTGTACGTATGTATTAAAATATATATTCTAGTTCGTCACGTTTTTAATTTTTTGTTTTAATCAAAAACACGTGATCAACGAAAAAATTGACGTCGAAAAATTGGAATTTACAAAAAACGAAATCGTGACGACCTAGATAGTCCTTAATTAATTACGTGGATAAAATATAACCTCTTAATTTTCAAACATAGATTCAATAAATAGTTTCCAATTTTGCCGTCAATAGATGGCACTCGCCTCGGCATTCGTATAGCTTTACACGCTCTCAGACTTTAGGGAGGAACTTGTTGTCATGGAGACCAGACGCGAATGAATGCTTGCCAGGGAAGCATTTAGGAGTTCTGGTAATTGTAATCTTAAATTTATCTATAAATTATTTTATCTTATTGGAATGACTTAATAGATGAAATTCTTGAAAATGTTAATACATAAATAAAAGGTGCCAAATAGAGAGGACCGTTTTGTATAAACACTCCTACAAATTTTATTATGAAAATTTGAATGCGGTTTTTAGTTAGGTCAGAAATCAATTTATTCGAAATTATTACCAAGCCAAATGTACAGGGTGTCCCAGTCAACGCGCTATGCTCGGTTTTTTCGGTAGTTTCTGAGATAAGTTTATGGTTCAAAATCCAGTCTGACGTAGGTTTTCCGAGGAATCTCATACTGCTAAGATATTTAGGAATCCAAGATGGCGGACGAATTTCGTCATCTATGGACCTATTCGACTGAAAATCGATGTCTGGGAGTTTTCGGGGATGCGGGTTATGAATTTTTGATCAAAATTTAGGACTCCAAGATGGCGGACGAATTTCGTCATCTATGGTCCTATTCGACTGAAAATCGATATCTGGGGGTTTTCGGGGATGCGGGTTACGAATTTTTGGTCAAAATTTAGGAATCCAAGATGGTGGACGAATTTCGTCATCTATGGTCCTATTCGACTGAAAATCGATATCTGGGGGTTTTCGGGGATGCGGGTTACGAATTTTTGGTCAAAATTTAGGAATCCAAGATGGCGGATGAATTTCGTTATCTCTGGTCGTATTCGAATGAAAATCGATATCTGGAGATTTTCGGGGATGCGGGTTACGAATTTTTTTAAAAATTTAGGAATCCAGGACAGCGGACGAATTATAACTATATTTTGACCCCCCCTTTATTTATGTTATTATTGGAGATAAAAAAAAGTTTCGTATAAGAGTTGTAGGGTTGTATGCATATTTTTTTAAATGCAATTAAAAAACAATTGCTTGCATGTGTCACGTGATATAACAATGAGGGTTGTTGCTTTTTAAATGAAAACCCTGTATATTTTTACATATTCTTTTAGATCCTTTATCCCCGATTTCAAACATATAAGGATTGATAGATCTAGCTGTAATATTTTTTGATATATCGGACATTAAATATGCTCCAAACATGCATATAGGTATTTTAGGGTTTCTGACGGAGCGCAGTCAGTGGCGTATTTAGGGGGGGGGGCATATAGGGGCTCTAGCGACAAAATTCAAGGGCGGCAATTTTTTTGAAAAACACCAAAGACAAAAACAAAAAATTATTATTATTAATATGTTCTATCAGAACATATTTAATTTATTTGAGAACGTGTTTTTTATATTAACTAGACTAAAGTTCCTTATTATAGTTAACAGTACAGGGTGGTTGTGCAAACGTTAGAACCTCATTTAACTTCTTTATTTTGGGAGTTACGTAAATAAGTTCAAAAATAAAAGTTATGGGATATCACATGTATTTTCCAAACATCATTTCAGCAAAACAATTCAAACAAGTCGAATTTCGGAGATATGAGCTTTACCTTGGTTTTTTTTAAATATATCTTTACACCATTTGAAAGGCCATAGAAAAATCTTTCCAATGATATATGACACAGTATTTTTCTTAAAAACTATAGTAGATATTAAGTTTTATGTTTTCTTACATTAAGTCATGGTAGTCCGAAAAATATACAGTGTGTTTCACTTTTTAATTTTTTTTTCTGATTTGAATCAAATTTTACTTAAGTATGGAACAAATTAGGATCTAATTATGACCAGAAAAAAATGCACCTCCTACAAATGCAAAGCCATCTGCGGTACCAAAATATGCGGATAAAATCAAAAAATCATATTAAGCATATTTTTATTGGAAAATTTTGTCAATGAAACTTGTTCAGAATTGTTCAGAAACCTTAAGTTCAAAATTTAATCAAAATAAAAAATATATAAATTTTTATTAAAATAATGTCAAAGTCCGAAAATATCATTTTAATGGGTTTTTTCGTTTAGAAAACTGTACTATGACAATTTTGTTTGAAATTAAACCCAAGCTGCCAGGTAGTTGTAAAGCAATTTACAGTTTTTTTTTTAAATAATTATTTTCAAAATTTTTAAAATTTCAAGTTTTTAATTTTTTAATTTTGATTAAATTTTGGCCATTTTGGATAATTCTGAACAAGTTTTATTAACAAAATTTTCCGACAAAAAAATGCCTAATATGATTTTCCGATTTTCTCCACATATTTTGGTACCGCAGGCGCAGGTGGCTTTGGTACCGTAGGAGGCAAATATTTTTCTGGTCATAAGTAGATACTAATTTGTAAGTAAAATGTGATTCAAATCGGAAAAAAAATAAAAAAGTTATTGGGGTGTTACCATTTCAAGTGAAACACACTGTATCAATTATTGAAATTCTCCATTTTATTTAAAATAAAGTGAAATTAGATAGAACTAACATATTGTTTATTTTAATTTACATACTTTTGTTTTCCATGGCTAATTTGATAAATTGTAAATTTATAGTAAATTAGACAAAATTTGTTTAAGATAAGTACCATATTATAAAAACAAAGCTTTTTTTATGGCGTTTCAAAAGGTACATATATGGAGTGTTAATTTAAAAAAAAGCAAAGTAAAGTTCATATCTCCGAAATGCGACTTTCAATAGGCATGTCCACAAAATTTTAACTTCAATTGGAAATGATAGAATTATCGATATTGTACACTAATTTAACAATAAAAAAAAACCGCTGCCCAAGGAATCACTACTTCCACATCCAGATTTTCTATCCAAGTCACTTACAACGAAAAAATGTTGTATGTGGAAATAATTGTTTAGTAATATAATATTTGAATTCGTCTACCTCAAAAACCCATCAAACGATAACCCACATCGGTAGTGGGGTGGGGGGTGGTGATAGAGGGTGGCAGTGGGGGTGGATAAGGTAAAAAAATATTTTGAGGTTTCTGATTCTTGTACACACAATAAATCAAATTTTGTTTTCCATCCTCTTTAATAATGGGGTGGGGGTGGTAATGGGGGTGGCTAATGCCAAAATTTTTTTTGAGACCTTAGCTTCTCTTGTATATATTAAATACTAATTTTATGAACTCTTACCTGCTTTATTTACCTATTTACCCCAAATTTACCCCAATTTACTCCCCAACCCTTCGACGGAACAAGATGAAAATATAATCTAGTTCTAGATCTCGTTAAAGTACATATGTGTACCAAATTTCAAGTCAATATCTCAAACGGTTCCAAAGTAAACGTGCGCACAAAAAAAAAGTCACAGACCGACAGAAATTTTTTTTCACTCAAACTTAAAATTTCGTCGTTTCATGACATTCTAAGCCTATTTGAACAATAAAAATTTAAAAAAAATTTTTTGTCGTTACTATACTTCCAATGGATGTGGAAGTAATATATGTATCCTTATTTTGCCAGTTATTCGTAATAGAAATCACCCCAACATAGCGAGGATTTTTGGTAATTTTTCAATAAAAATTTTTGGACTAAAGTAAAAAAATATTTTGAAGTTTTTGGTTCTTGTACATACACTAAATCACACTTTTTTTTGTCCCCTTAAAAAATGGGGTAATGGGGGTAGCTAATGTCAAAAAATTTTTCGAGACCTTAGCTTCTCTTATATATACTAAATACCAATTTTACGGACTCTTACCTGCTTGATTTACCTGTTTACCTCCCCATTTACCCCAATTTACTCTCCAACCCTTCGATGGAATAAGATGCAAATATAATCTAGTTCCAGATCCCGTTAAAGTACATACGTGTACCAAATTTCAAGTCAATATCTTAAACGGTTCCAGAGTAATCGTGCGCACAAAAAAGTTAGACCGACAGACAGAAATTTTTTTTCGCTGAAACTTAAAATGTCGACCTTTCATGACAGTCTAAGCCTATCTGAACAATAAAAATTTTCAAAAATTTTTTTGTTACTATACTTCCACTGGATGTGGAAGTAATTAATATTCTATTTTCAAGAAAAAGAACGCCATTGCCATGTAAACCGGAAGTGATATTTAAAATTTACATGCCTTTTTTTACTTTCCTTTAATGTCAATTAAGAACATAAATAATACGATCAATTCTTCTTTGATGTTCAATTATGTTTCTTAGCGGCATCGATTCCCCGGAAAAAAAATACTTATCTCAAAAACTACCGAGAAAATCGGACATAACGCGTTAACTAGGACACCCTGTACACTGTAAATATACATTATGTACCTACAGATAGTTTTTTCTTTTAATTAAAAACCACTGCCTAAGGAATCACTACAACCGCATTCAGTTTTCCTAGTCAAATTACTTTAAATAAAAATTCTTGTGCACCCAACGCGAATTCGACTCTGTACGACAGAAATATATTTGAACTATTTGTCTTATATTACACAATATGTTTATCTCCGCCTTTGGGCATATTTCATTGGTCAAAGGTGCACGCCCACCCGTATATACCTTTTTCATATATATCAATGAAAATATTATGTATCCTACCGCAAATCATACTCTTAAGCAATGCAACTGACAAATGAGTGTTGTAACATTGCTTCTTCGCTGTTCAATAAAATTTAATTTTCATCAAGTGTTTGAGAGTCTTACTGCACTGTATGTTATTTGAAGAAAAAATATTACTACCCCAGTAGCTCAGAGACTCGGCAGATGAGTCATGGGTAAGAAAATGCTTTACGAATGGTTTTACGTGTTAGGTAGATAAAGATTAATAAATGATAGATGATTTTATAAAAAAATTTTTTTTTAAGAGATGTTAATTTCACTTAGATAATGGTAAATTTTCCAGAATAACGGGGCGCCAATCTTTCTATAATTATAATTTACACTGAAACTGAAGTTTGATTATAAGAAAGATAAACTAATCAAAATTTAGAGAAAGTACTAGTTGTATAAAAAAAAACGTGTAAATTAATAATTTAAATTTAGCACAAGTCAAGATTAGATTAATACCTCTGAATATTACTAAAGGATGTTCAACTTTTTATCAAAGATTAAATAATTAATACAGTAAGTAATATCGAAATATTTAGTTTGTAAAGTTTGGTTTGTATCAAAATACCTGAAATAAGTGGACAATGTGATTATAAAATTGATTTTATTATAAATCAATCAAACTTGGTGTGTTTTTATTATAAAACAACTAAACTGAGGCCTTAATATTAAGTGAAGTTATGTACAAAAAATATATCGAGTGGACGATAAAATGTTATGCAGATATTATTTATATTATTGTCTAAAACATGAACCGACAATATGGTGTTTAAAAGTCAAATTTTATTATATAACTATACCTAAATGTTTCGTAGAAATTGTGATCACAAAGTCTTTACAGAACTTTTTATATAATTTGTTTTTAATTAGACGTAACGTCGATAATTTATAACTTAATAAAAATAGTATATATTAACTGTTCATTGAAACATGTTAATAATAAAATTGAAAATAGAAATAGTTTAAAAAAAATAGAACATGATACTTTAAAAACTCTAAAAATGTTAAAAGGTAAAAATATGAAGTATTTATATAAAAAACGTTAGATAAAAAAAACTTATTTGTGACACTTATCTGGAATTTTTCTGTGAATGAAAGTTGTGACTCTTAGTAGGGGATGATGATGGTGAAACCCAACCCACAGTGATATAATTGTTGGTTTCTAGAAGAGCTCGGGATCAGGTTTAGAAGTTTCCAATACCATATTCGACGCTTCCAGAAATTCCATAAGGACAAATCCCAACTATCCTACCATACTATCGTCGCGATCTCCATACAAAATTTGTTTCCAACCCAAAATTTAATATGACGTTAATAAGCAATGCATAACTATAAAATATTATTTTGGGTATTCAGCAGATAACTTTCAAAGAAATCATTCGTTCCTTTCATATATTATTGATCTAAATCTGATCAAGCTAGAATATCAACGAGTAGTCATCTTACAAACAAACTTGTCAATTTCTTTATACATTTACTATGTCTAACATTCAATATGAAAAACAAGAAAATAACCATTCTTTCTATATATTGAAGATCTAAGTCTGATCATGCCAATATATTGTCAGAAATCCACCCTTAAGAGGAAATCTTTCAAGCATCTCTAGCCCTACCTAGAGGATACTCTCATTCAATACGATAAACAAGAAAATAACCATTCTTTCTATATATTGAAGATCTAAGTCTGATCATGCCAATGCAATGCATAACTACGATGAGCATCCCAAGATTGATAAAACTTGCTTCCAATTTTAGAAGATTTGCATTTTTATAATAAAACTTGCATCTAATACAAAAATTTCTTGTCCAATACTAACATTTTTCGTCCAAAACTAAATTATTTGGATTCAATATGAAAATTGTTTATCCATTAATAAATTTTTTTATCCAATAGTGAAACCGGATTAAACCGGTGAAGATAATTAGGCCTGCTTCATAATTAAGAAGAGGGACTATCAACCCTTTCAATGTTGAAGTCTTCAAGGAAAAATTTAAAGAAAATATAGTCTGGGGTCCAACAGTACGAAATCGCTCTAAATTCCAAGTAACCTGTTCCGACATGACGTACATTTTTCAACTTCAGATTTGCAAAAAGGGTTATATAGGACACCAGAAATGACTTGTCGGATTCTTATCAGCTCTTGCATAACTTCTTAAATGATAAGAAAAGAGATGAAATGATAATTCCTAAAAAAATGTTTTTTAATACATAACACGTCCTGTAAAAGAAACTATGAGTGCTATCCATCTAATTTTTTTATAGTATACACTAAAGACATAAGCGCTTGGATGAGGCTTGATGGCACTGTTTAAATATATTTAGTTTTTTGGGAAAAAAATATTAAATCTGTAACTATAAAATATTGTAGTAAGAATTTCAACATACGAGCAAGTACTTCAATTTTAAATTTTTTGTGTATAAACTATGCTAACAAACATACTCAATATATTGAAAATGTTTTTAAGACAAGAACTAAGTTGATATTGCATATAGTATTCGAGTTGTGAATTTTTAAAATGGGTGCATGATGCGGCGCATGTAATAAAGGCGACAGCTCTCCTAAAATTCATAAAGCGCATGAAAACAGTTTACAGTGGAATTAGCTGGTATGTTTATGTTTACTAGGCGTATGTACTTATGTATATAATGTGAAGTTATTTGTCTTAACATATTAACATTATAAAAAACTATTTGTGTTTGATTCTTTAAATCGATTGATTATTGTTTGCGGTTCATATTTATTATTTACTAGCTATGCCCGCGGTTACGTTCGCGTGGAATTTTGACATTGACTAAAAAGCTTCTTTATAAACGACGTTTGTGGTAGAATCACCATTCTGGAATATTTCAGAAAACTCACAAATTTTCTGGAATATTCCAGAGTACTCTCGAATTTTCTGGAATATTACAGAAGTTTAATCTTAAAACTTTATGCCGTGCAAATACGCTTATTGTAGAGATCAAGCTGTATCTCCTACTAGACCGATTTTCATAAAACTTGACTTAGTCTAGGTCGATTTCGATGAAATAAGAACTAAATGTTACTCCAAGCTTAGATGAACCTCATTGGTTCAGTAGTTTCTGCGTGATGCGCGTTCAAACAGACATGCAGACAAACAGAGAAAAATTCCAAAATCTGTCTTAATGTATTCCATTACTCATCTTACATCCTCCACATCAGTTTTTTGCAAATATTTTCAATGTACATACACGTCAACTTTACAAATGTATTATATGTATACGTTTGCAAATTATTAAACGGTAAAATAATTTAATAAAAGTGATTTACGCTCCCTCCCACCGACGGAAGACGCTTTTCAACAACATGTTGCAAATATTACTTTTCATTCAAATTACCCCTTGCACAAAATTTTGGATGCAGAATTGGAAATCAGGAGCTGGTACCGATAATGTCGACAAAAAAAAGTTTATCTGAACTTAAATTAAAAAGTGCAACTGTAAAATAAAATGCGTCACAAAATGTTCTTGTGAGTGGTATTCAGTTGCGTGCTCGTGTGCTGCTTTTCCTGAAAATTGTTTTAAGGGAAAAAGCAATATGCATAATTTTATAATGATAGTGATTCTGACTAAAATGTTATACACAAAAATTACATAATATACAACATTAATGTTTTATTTAAAATATCTCCCTTTTCTGCTTTCTATTAAATATGCTAAATACCTAAAATAATATGTCTCACTAATGTTTTATTTCTTAAACAATATAAAAACGAGTAGAAGTTGTACTCGGGCATGGCCAATTGCGAATACCTGAATACCTGTATTTGATTAACATTTTGCTCGAACACACAATTCACTTTGTATCGATTATTATTTTTTTAAATGCAATCGGCAACGTCCGACTACTACTTTCATTCGTTTTGTTGTATTATTAACATAAAGTAATTCAAATTTGCAATTACATTGAACAATATAGTGCTTTTTACTGTTACACTGTACCAATTATCGTGTAGACTATTTTTATTTTAATGCTGCATAATTACGCGCCTCATAAAAAAATCATAAACAAAAAACTGTATATGTTATCGAAAGGATCTTTTTTAAAAAAACTTTTTCAATATATGGACTATATTTGGTAAGCAATTGTATATAAGAATTTCATAAATTTAACATAGTTGTCCGCATATCGAAATTTTTAGAACGTAAATATCAACCTTTTGATTTTAATTATTTTTTTCCAAAAAAAATATTCTTTTCAAAAATACCAATAGCTTAGTTAGAATCACGTATATCTTTTGAGTATACATACCAAAAATCAGATCGGTAGGTTACATAGTTTTTGTTTTAACGGAGAATAACCATTGTAAAACATAATTTTGTAATTATGAATCCGCCATCTTTTTTGCGATTTCTGAAGTTGCGCAAGAGCAAAAATTAATCCGACAAGTGTTTTCTAGTGCCCCAGGTAATGCTCTCTTCATTACTTATGTCAACATTTGTACGTCATGTCGGGACAGGTCATCTTGATTTTGGAGTGCTTGGACCCCGGACTAATACATCACTATTTAAAAGTTCATCGAGCAATCGAAGTTCTAACCTTCTAGTAACGGAAAACTATATCGTTCTGCTTTCTTTTTCGGTGCGTATAAATCGCATCACTTCGTTACCCTCTCCACTCATAAAGATAAGCTGATTTTAGACGTAACTCTGGTTGCATACCGTTGTGTTTATTTAAAAAGCAATTTTAAGAAATATATTTAAATCTACCGCGGACATTCACGCTTAAGTTAAAATATTTTATAATTTATGGGGCGGCAATATGCCTGCTACAGTGTCAATATGTAAACAATACAAAAAAAATGTACCATCTGCCCTTGAGATGCAGATATCGTTTATACAAGGTCATGAGTTGGTTTATGTACTTCGAACTGCGCAATAAGCTGACTCTGGACTCTTCTTCAAAGACTGGCCCTGAGCCTTTTTATAGTCATTGCAAAATAAAGTGAATCTGTGAGGAGTGAAATCTGGTTGAAATACGCCAAAATTCTACCGAGTAGTGCACAACGTTTTCTACCTCAATCACATAGAGTTGTATGCAATTCCAATGTGATTGAACTTTTCCAAGAGGGAATTACTAATTTCAGTGACTTTGTCGTTTTTAGGTGTTAGTGAAGCACTCTCCGTCAGTCACAAAATCGGTTTATCTTTTAAATTCTCCAAAATCTCTTGATGTTTTTCAACATATTATACTGTCAATTGTCAAAAAAAATTCTTCTGTCTCCGACTTGCCCATCAAATGTATTCCCACGTTTTTATTAAGAGACAGTACTTTGATTTTTAGCCACAAGTATGCCTCAAGCATGCCTTGACCTCGTTGGCACTGATAGTAGCATCTGCTTGAAGTCCAAATTAAGAACCACTCTGAGTACCTAATAGACAACTACCTCGTATGACTTGAAGCGTCCTGCTTAGTGCCTTGATCCATCTCTTGTGTAACATGGTACACTCGTCCCAAACTATGAACTTACAATCTCAAAGCATGTGAGCCATGTTACTTTTCATCGAGATGTTGCACATTGAAATTTCCGTGCCCAAGTCCAAGTTGAGAGACGGTTTGAATGCAGAATGACGTCTTTTCGCGTTGCAACAGTGGCCTTCCTTCACCTAGGCTTCGATAAAAATCATGTGGAAACAGCCATTATACTTGTTGCTTACAGTAAGAAAATGTTCAAATTCAATATTCTGGCCAGTGATGAAACAGCAGTATTCCTCACAGGGAGTTGTCGGAACTGGGATGGTTATACCTTGACGCTGCCACACCAATGTACCACTGAGATTGTTGTTTTCGTTCTCATCCTTACTGCGGGTCCTCCGGGTCTGTCTTGGAGCCGAGTCATCAGACTATTTGTTCCGATATTGGAGGACCGTTTTTCCAGTCCTCTCTGTCTGGTATTTTAGTTTAAAATTTTGTGTCAATACTTGGAGACTATAGTATCCGCCGGCATTCCTAGAATGAGATCCGTCTTCAATTCTGAGTATAACTTTTGGTGCTCTGTCCCGTACTGTTGCCTTATGGGCGTTGTGCCTTACATTAGCATGTGTAGCTGGTCTAAAAGACTTCCAATGCAGCCGTGGGAGCAGTATTTATGGCCCCTGTAGAGCACAGGCAAGCAATCCTTTGTACTTAATAACCTCATTGTTGCCTTGTATTTAAAAGCTATTTTTTGTCATTTATTTCAAATTTAAATTAAATTAAATTTAATATATCTATATATTTTTTTTTCATAATTATCTTGGTGCAATAAACCACCGATCCTCAGGTTATCATGAGTTTTACGATCCTAGTGTAATAGTGTGGGGTCATTTTGGGGTTTAACCTCCGGTTTTTTCCCACACATCTGCACCTTAAGCGAGACTTAAAGCAAACAAATCATATTTTTACACTCACTAATTCGATGATTCGGATGTATCAATAAAAGTCCAATTAATGCCAACTAATTTTTTTTCCGCTCTGTTAATAAGCTGTTAATAAATGTTTGACCATTTCCAATGTACAGAGCAATCCTTTGGAGGAAAATGAAATACATGAACACACGAAAACAACAAAATAATCCTTGATAATAAATAAGCTAATTTGATATCGGATGAAATTAATTTAGCTAAGAATCTCGTCCCATAGATAGCAACTGACAGCGTAGGAAGGTAACTAGATGTTATTAGCTAAATTCCTCTGTCTGTGAAAAATGCACATCGAGTACGATTCTTATCTGCACCGCTCACATGATGTGACACATATTAGTTTCAGACTGTACTCTACTACTATGTAAGGCATCCCGGACCATATCCAGAGTCGGTTCAGGACAGCTTGGTAACATTTATGTACGGTTAAACATACATATCACTTCTGAATCACATAAAACAAGCAAAATACTTTAGATAATAAACAACCCTCTGAGCATACAAAGAAAAAATTTTCGAATATTTTTTTTCACAATGCTGTGGAAAATGAAAGAGTTTGATGAATACGATAAACTACGTGACGTCATTCAAACGCGAGAATGCGGTTTACATTTTATTTTCGTCATACACGGATATTAAATTAAAGGGTTTGACGAGCAGAATGCGATAAGCTACGTGACGAAGACTAGAAAGTAAAAAAGAAATAAATAAATTTAAAAAACTTTTTAAAAAACAATGGTTTTATTTTAAAACCAAATTGCACTAAAACGTAGAAAACAATTTTTAACTTTGTAAATAGAAAACCATTGGGTGCTCATAAAATGTAAATGTAAATCAAAATGACTAGACGAAGTAATATTTTATGAACGCCCAATGGTTTTCTATTTACAAAGTTAAAAATTATTTTCTACTTTTTAGTGCAATTTGGTTTTAAAATAAAACCATTGTTTTTTTCAATTTATTTATTTAGTGTGTATACAAGAACCAAAGGCTCCATTTTTTTAGAATCAGCCTGTATCTCAGTAAGGAGGCACATTTTATCTAAGCGTTTGAGGTTAAATCTTCATATTTTGGACTAAGGAAGTTAGCGTATGTCCTATTATTAATGAAACACCCTGTATATTTGTTAACAAGACATGCGTCCAAATGATAGTGAGGCGCGTATAAGAGAATTGTTTTTTAAACTATCTTCCACATTTTTTAAAAATATGAAAACAATTTGGGAATAGGCCTTGATGAATGAGTAATTTACGATGAAAAATCCAGAGCGGCCTTCTTTCTTAAAGTGCCAAAAAAATTGTGTGCAAAAATTTGCAATTTTTTTTTGCATACGAAATTTGAATTTAAAAATTATGAAAAAAATTGGGTAAATAGTCCAACATGTAAGTAACAACTGTGAATTTTTTCGGATTTTTTCGTACAACGGTATTCGAAAAAATTTAAAAAAACGAAAATCAAAAAATCCCACTCCTCCAGTATGGCGGCTGCAGGCATGAAATTTTGGGAAAATCATATTTAGGGTAAGCCCCTTCAAATAGTTGATAACAAACAAAATTTTGTTACAGAATGTACAAACTGGGAATTAATTATATTTTTTGTTTATTGATGTAGGATTAATAATTTCGGAGATATTTAAGTTTATATTTGGTATCCAAGTGTTTCCAAATTACCTTTAAAGTTTAAAATGCATTTTTTTCTAAAGCAATTGCTTTAAATGAGCAAAAAAATTTGAGCATCTAGGTAATACTACATCTTAACGAAAAACTGTATTTGAAATAATTTTTTTAAATTACTGGCTAATTAAAGTAACAAAATGGCGACCTTCTTATATAAAAAAATATAAATACGCACATTTTCCGTCATTACTTCTTTATTTCTTATGCTACAGGAACGAGTAAAAAATAATTTGAAAGCGCAATTAATTGTCTTTAATTTCATTTCTTAGCATGCCTGACGTAGGTGTCACAATTTCTGAGATATTTAACATTTAAAATGTATTTTTCGTCTTATAAACGTTCGGACGCCATTTGTAAACTTTCATATTTTCGAAACTATTAAATCTATTGTAAATAAATAAACAAGCGAAATTCATTATCAGTTTATGAGCTTTATTTTCGGTCTCTACCCAGTTTTCAATAAAACTAATATTTACTGAGATATTTGGAAAAGGAAAAAAAAATACGTTTTATCGAAAATACCTCTATAGTTTAAACCGTGTTTTTTTCTAAAGCAAGTGCTGTATACAAATCAAAAAATTTGAGCATCTACGTCGTGCTATATATTAATGAGGAACAGTGTTTGATATTCCTTTTTTTTTAATTACTGGCTAATTACAGTAACAAAATGGCGACGTTGTTATTAAAAAAATGTGTAGACGCACATTGCTTCGGTCATAACTTCTTTGTTTTTTATGCTACAAAAACAAATTAAAAAAAGTTGAAAGCTCAATTAACAACTTATTATTCTACCTATTAACATCTTTGACGTAGGTGTCACAGTTTCTGAAATATTTAACTCTCACTCTAAATAATTATCTTATGAACACTTGGATACCAAATGTAAACTTAAATATCTCTGAAATTATTAATCCTACATCAATAAACAAAAAATATAATTAATTCTCAGTTTGTACCTTCTATAATTGGTCTGTAACATTTTTTTGATAAAGTAATACTTTTCGAGATACTTGACGAAAACCGTTTGGAAATACCTTTTTTTTAAGCTAAAATCGCAATTTTGAAGTCGTTATAACTTAAAAACTATCAATTTATGTGAAAAATTGCATAGAACCTTTTCTTCTTAAAATTTGATTCTACTTCAGTCCCAATATATATATTTTTTAAGTACCACCTCCTGAGAGGGGGCATCCACCCCCTATAAATTTGCAAGCCTCCGCACAATATAGAAACTTTTCTGTGAAGCATTTACTATTATACTGCCAAAAATGAACGAAATCCGTTCAATATGACATTATTCCGAAGTTTTGCATATTTTTTGCCTGTAGGCACTGTACTATAACTTTAGTGCGTAATAAAGATAATTGTTTATAATAAAATACGAAAAGCAAATATTACAAAAAATATATTTTTTTTATGCTTTTTTAAAAACTCCTGTGAAATTTCTCATCGCAAAGTTATTAATAAGGCATCATATAATTTCTTTTATTGAACGCATTATTAACGGATTATTTTCTCCAATAATTTGTTTCTCTATATTTCTATATCTTTATCGAACTGCCGGGGAGTATTAAAAATAAAACAAAAAAGTCTCCTGAGAGTCAGGTTTTAAAAGAACGTGCGGTTTGGTTGTAAATAAGCCGTTCCGGAACTTTCGCGTAACGCCGTATATGAGGAGGTAGACGTTTGATAAATCACAGTATAAAGTCTGTCAATTAAAATAAATAATTAACTAAAACATATAAAAGTTAATTAAGACGATCTTACAAACACGGCTATGAACATCTTGATTTTTGTGTTCGGTGTAATTATCAAAAGAATATTAATGGCTTATTTTCATGTACTTAAAATATAAAGTCTTCTTTAGATGTTATCAACACAAGACAACTCTTATTAATTTGTTAATTTATAACTTTACTGACCTTATTCTAAAAAGACGTAGATGATTGCAACACTGTTGCATTACACAAGTACCTACGATTGTAGTTTTTAGTAAATCTCAATCGTAAAGTTTACGAGCAGTGCGGTAAGATATCTATGAGATGCATGAGATGACGAATTGGCATAGAAATTGTTTTCTGCATTTTAATCAATTCAGAAATCTAGCACGTGCATTGAAATGCTTCAAGATATCCGAAGCAATCGATATTAATGGCAAGATATGGAACGAATTCATTTACAGTACGGATAAAACATGAAACAAAATAATGCCGAAGTACTTTTCCTACTATTTTAGTTGATTTACGTTTTTTTAACATGCTGAACTCATATACCAAATAAAAAAGTATGTGTGTCTTTATGCCTGTGTGTGCGTGTACGTGTGTGTAGATCATTTTGTCTTAAATACAATAATTTCTGTTAGACTTAAAAAGTTTTATTTTAAATTCAAAACACAATGTAATACCATGGTAGAATACTTCCTACTGAAAATCCGTCATATCGGCTGTAAAGGCATGTAAACTGTCATGCTTTATTTTATTTATTTTATTTTATTTATTTTTTACGATATCCAACAGGCAAAAGGCCCAATTACAGGATAAAGAGAGAACAACTACAATTACAAATAAATTAAGATACAAAGACATATAAAGATTAAAAAAAAAGATATTGACTTGAAATTTCGTACACGTATGTATTTTAACGAGATCTGGAACTAGATTATATTTTCATCTTGTTCAGTCGAAGGGTTGGGGGGAAAATAGGTAAATGAAGCAGGTAAGAGTCCATAAAATTGGTATTTAGTATATACAAGAGAAGCTAAGGTCTCAAAAAATTTTTTGGCATTAGCATCACCAACCCCACCCCATTATTAAAGGGGTATGAGAAAAGATTATGATTCAGTGTGTGTACAGTGTACAAGAACCAAAAACCTCAAAATATTTCTTTTACTTTATCTACCCCCCACTACCCCCTATCACCATCCCCACCCCACTAACGATGTGGGGTAACGATTTATAGATTTTTGGGGTAGAGGATTTCAAATATTATATTATTAAAGTTCCATAACCAATTATTTCCACATACAAATTTTTTTTGTTGTGAGAGACTTGATTGATTGATTGATTTACCAGCGTGCGGTAGGCATTGCTGCCACTCCCAAGTTACACAGCTGGGCCTGCTACGTCCACGCTGGGTTGGACTAAGGTCATGCTTATTGCCAGCAGCGAGAGCCACACGGCGCATGGTAAAGGAATGTGGGATGGGAGATGTAGGTATTTGTGAGATGCGTTACCGCATTATGTCGTGAGGGAGCGTTTAAGCCCCCTTTTTTGTATTTTTGGTTCTGGGCTTCTGCCTATTCTGGGTCTTCTTGTGAGATATGTTGCCGCGTTGTGTCGCTGCTATCTGTGCTCCTATTTTTGTACTTCTATTTCTACAAGTCTTCTTCTTCTTCTGAGGCTTCTGATTCCTCCGTTTCTGATTCTGGTAGAGTATATATCGCTCCGATTTCTTTGTGAAATTCATTCTTTCCCCTCGCTTTTCTTTCCCAGTATGTTTGGTCCTTTCCCAGTTTGTTCATGATCCTCTCGATTGTTGTTTTCCACGTGTAACATGGTCTCCCAATTTTAAGTTTGCTGCTGTTCAGTGTTAGTGCTTTCTTCAGTAGGTGTGTTGGTTCCCTTCTTTGGACGTGTCCCCAGTACTTTATTGCGTACATTTCTATCCTTTTTGTGATTGTCTTCCCTTCTAGTAGTGTTGATGTTTTATGTCGTTGTTTTTGCCTTGTTGAGTTATCCAATCATCTGGTGCTTCCTGACTGTGTCCCTCTTCCGTTCTTTGCGATATTTGGTACCTGTTGATATTCATCGTTTCCTCCCATTCTAGGCGGGGGATTATAGCTATGCTTGGGGGGTTTGTTTTTTCTAATCGTTCTAGTTCGTTTCTTTTCTGCGTAGTGATTACGCTGTCGTAGTGATTTCTGTTGTGTTTCCCTGCTTCCTATACACGATCTCAATTGGCATGTTGTCGTATTCTTGTTGGTCGTTGGGGTGAAAAGTTATGATTTCGCCCTCCTCTTGGTGTATTATTATTGCCCTCCTCTTCAAGTTTGCTGTTGCTGCTATCGTCTCCTGCCCACCCTTTTCTCAGGTCTCCGATGAACGCCTCTATTTTTTCTTTGTTGGTGCTGTGTAACGGGGTTCCAGTTCGTTGATGGACGGGGTGAAATAATCTATGTTGTTTTGTATATAGTCCGCTACTTGTTTCCGTAGATTTTTCATGGCGTTGGTGTGTGCCGGGGTTGTTATGTTTTCTCCTTCTAACTGATGGCTTATTGCTCCATATAGACAGTTTCCGTCGCCGTCGATTTTTTTGTACCAGTAATTGATGTGTCTTCGTTCTTACGTTCTGTAGTGGATACATTGTTTTTGTGTTTTCTGGAGAGTTGTTATTTCTTGCTTACTTTTGCTTATTCTTGACCTAAATTTTTTAATAAAATAAAATTCCTTAGAGTTAAAAGAGCCTACCAGAAGTGGAGTGTAAACAGTCAGTATGTTTTTAAAGCATGCGTGAGAATTTTCTAGATATTAATGGCTCGGAAACCAGGATGGGCAACAATTTTATCCAAAATTTTTGTTATTTTTGAATTAATTTAATTAGGCGCGATGTACTGTTACTCTGATGGTACGCCCCTGGGGTTTAGTCATATATGTATAGCTGAAAGAGGAATTGTTTATTGGCTTATCTAATTTATTGCCCGACCTGTTTATGAAATTCTTTAAGTTGTCTACAAAATGTGACTGGTTTGTAAGTGGTAATTGGACGCTTAGCTTTGATTTATGGCACCCTTTCTGGTCCGTCCCTTCGTTGAATACTCGATCTGTCAGCTTTTTTCACTGCACAACACTGAAGAATTTAATCACGTATTTATTAATTATTGATTATTGGCACTTATCACTTAATTGTTGTTATGTTGACACCACCACCGTATGTAGAATTTTTTACTCAATAACTAGGGTAATTTCGACCTATTTAGGCCAGCTTATTACCGGCTTTTTTCACGATTTACACTCCGTTTGTAAAAAGCGTCTATTCACTCTCAAGTACGAGCTTGGACCTTTTTTTTGTTGTGAGAGACTTGGATATAAAATCTGGATGTGGAAGTAGTGATTCCTTGGGTAGTGGTTTTTTCAGTACTATTAATGAATTTTAAAGCATGATCTTCCGATTAAAGAACTTATACTTTCTTTGATCGGAGTCATGATCTAACATGGTATAACAGAGAGTTATTCCGAACAAATTTTTACAAGCAAGTTATGTTTGTGACGAATTTAATTTTTTTAACATTTTTCCATAAATGGCAGTGTTGTTTCTAAAAATATACTAGAAAAGTGCACAATGCGAGAGTTTGGAACGCAGTGAGGTCCAATGTGATTAAAATAATAACCAACGGGCGATTATGATTATGTGTTAGAGCACATGGCAGAAATTTCGAAGAGTTATTATAATAATTGAAAAATAATAATAATTCTTATTTCACTAATTGTCAAAATTGTAATTTTTTTTCATTGCAACATCTGAACTACCTCTTGACCGATCTTCTCCCAGTTTGGTAAGGAAACATTTTTTATGCTAAGAAACCATAATGCATCACAATTATGTATCACATCACGCTATCCCATGGAGGGCGCCTTATGAGCTATACCTGATGATGAATATTTTTTTCTTTTTTTTTACGAAATGTTGTGACACTTTTGACTAGATGCATGCACGAATCATTTCTACGTAAAAAAGGTACACTTGATGGAACTTGATAATTCCAACCGTTTTCGAGGGAACTGCCGCATAGATCTCAAGAATTCTTTGAAAACAAATTCAATTTGCAAAACGACAAATTGTATTTACTGAAAAGTGTGCTTTGGTGACGTCTTAGTTCTGTCAAAATGTCAAACTAATGAAATTGTACGTAAATGACAGAAATAAGACGTCACCAAAGTACACTTTTCAGTAAATACAGTTTGTCCTTTTCAAATTGAGTTTGTTTTCAAAGAATTCTTGAAATCTTTGCGGCAGTTTTCTGATGGCTAACAGAAGCTTGGGGGTGAAGTAAGTACCCCATATCCCCCCGTAAATCCGCGCTTGCCTCGTCCTTTATTTTCGAAAATATTGAGCCGAAAATTCTGAAAAAAATCTGTTTCAACTCCTGATGAAATTTAAGAAAAACTATATTGAACTTTCTGTTGTTATAAATATTTAAATTATATATAAATGCCCTCATATTCCTTAAAGGGGTTCAGAAATAGACACTGTTGGCAGAATTATTATTTTTTATATAAAACATCGACGGATGAAGTATCTTCATTCTTGTTCCTTTCAATTCTTTTCAAGGTTGTGTATACTTATATTGTTTTCAGTACAGAACACCGGGCGCGTGAGTCCGCCTCGCACTTGTCCGGGTTTTTACAAATACCCAGTATACCAATTTAATCCAATAAACTCCTAACCCTAACATAATTACAGGTAGATTTGCATTAAAACACCATCAACAACTGAAAAAGCGATCGTGAAAGTATTTTCTCCCCGAAGAATGATAATAATGAAAATCGATGGAGTCGAGAAATTCGAGGAGTGGTGGAGCGCTGGTCGATTTATATTCGCAGTATTAGTCGATGTGACAGCTATTGCCACTTGTTTATTTTTAATAGCTTTTGGTCATTAAACTTAGTGACAGTTATCTGAACAATCCGATCAATCCGCTGGGTTTCGAAACGACGTACAATGACAACTGTGTAAAAATAAAAATAAATCGTCCACGTATTCGCAGGTATGCCTATGGCGAGGATAAAAACCGTGTAACATTCAAGCGTTGTAATAGTTCGGGAGCCGGATGCTTCAAATCTTACCCCATAGAGTTAGAGAAAGATAATGCTTTGATGGAAAGATAGACTTTAGTAGATAAAAAAAAATTAAACTGCCGAGGTGCAACTTGAAGCGTTTGTAGAAAGAGAAACGTGCTCCTTTTCTGACCTCCTTAAATGATCGAAACAACAATGTTAAAAAAAGGACTTTTTTGGCCCATCCGTGGTGAAGAGTGGAAGCCATCTTATGTTTACTAATTTTGGGGTGCTGAAAACGAATCCGTCACCCGTTTTGGCGAAAAATCTCGGGAACACATTAAAGAACAACCCTTATTTGGGTGCCATGAAATAAAGATTCTCATTTTCCCAACCAAAAGTCGTTTAGATAATTAAAGAATTGTTTAATATAAAAAACAATTAATATTTTCTGGATAGCGATATACACTCCGTACACCCAAACCCCAAAAGTGTGAGAAATATTCATCTGTAATGACTAAATTACTTTATTATGATGAAGAAACATCAAGCTGGGGATTAGGGATTTCTTTTGCAATTAAAACCAATAAAAACTCTAAAAAGATAAAATCCACCACCTTAATTGTTGGGGATGGGTAGAAGAAGTAACCACATTATAACCTGATAATAGCCATTTAACTAGGAGTTTTGGTTTTTTTAAAAATAAATAAATACCCGTATATTCGTTAGATATTGTAACTTACACCGTTCTTATGGGTAGTGAAGGGTGAGGAGACGAGAGAGGGGGGGGGATTTAGAATTTTTGCTTCCTTTTCTACTTACCCAACGAAACTGAATATTTTGAAAGAATTTCTTGCACTAAAGAATACATTTTTGTTGCAAGTTCTAATATCAATTTCAATGCCACCTCCAAATAAGGGTTGTTTTTACTGTCTTCCCGATGTTTTTAGCCAATTCGGATAACAGATTCGTATTCAGCACCCCAAAATTAGTAAAAAAAAGATGGTTTCCAGACTTTACCACGAATGGGTCTCTTTTTAAAATTATTCTTTCTAAAAGGATAATAGTAGCTAGGCAAAGATTATTACAAATCTCTTTGTCTGCCAACTTGCAGGTAGGTTTCTTCAGTGCGACCAACTTTATCTTGTTCAGCTCTTCGTCTGTAGCTAAAATAAATACTGGAAAGCCTCTGTTAGCTTTGTCGCAAACATATCATGAACCAAAAAATTTATGTAGGGAACTAGATATTGAATATCAGAATAAATCGAAAGAGGTAAAAACCAAGTTTTTCGATAAAAAAAATTTTTCCTGGAAACAAAATGAAAACTACATGGAAAATAATATCAGATTTACAGGGTAGATCCACAAATTTAAATGATATTATAATATTTAAAAATGGAATACAGTTAAATGATAAACAAGTTGTTCATCAGTTCAATGAACAATTTACAAAGCAAGATAATGCTACCATCGACAGAGATTTTGAGTTTTTAGTGTCAATATTCCTACTCTTGATAAAAAATTTTTCTTTCCCCTGTTAGTAATCTAAACGTTGTTTCATATATTAACAAACTCAAACCATCAAGTTCTTGTGGGTTTGAAAACATCTCTAATAATTTAAAAAATATATATATATATAAATTTGTAGCCCAATAATTTTTTTGATAAATCTTTGTTTTGAAAAGGGCAAATTAACCAGAAATTCTAAAGTTGTACGTCTGTATAAAAAAGACAACATAAATATTTTTTCTAACTATAGATTAATTAATTTATCTTCCAGTTTCTCGAAAATTTTAGAATTGGCTATTGAAGATCAACTTTTTAGATATGAGGTAAGAGGCCCAGCGCAAAATTTTATTTTTTCAATTTTAGAAAACCGATAGTTGAAATGAGGTAGCTACGAGGTTAAAATTGGAATACTGCAAGGTTCGATCTTCGGGCCATTTTTGTTTTTAGTTTTTGCCAATGACTTAATTACGTATGTTAAACGTTGTTCAAACGTACAAATTGTTTGTTACGCAGATGACACGAACCTATTAATTGTTGAAAACGATGTCAATACACCTCTGCGAATGGCAGAAACAGTTTATAAGAATGTTATGTTGTGGTATGAAAAAAAATTAATGACATTATTACCGGGTTTGTGTTTTTAAATTAACTGGTAATAACACTATTGAAAACAACAATCTTAATTTACCCGACACAGTGAAACTAATGATTTGATTCAAACTTACGATGGCATAATCATATTGATATTTTGTTTGATTAAGGAAAAGCTGATATGCACTACGTCACCTCGGAAATCACTGTAGTGAAAATGTGTTCAAAACATTATATATATTGAGTTGAGTTGAGTAGTTAAGGCTAGACTCCGCCTTAAATAAAGTCATATTTTTTTTTTCGGTTTCCCGCTGCCGGACAAGGTTTCCGTGGCCTCCGACACTACACGATAGCCGCGCCGACTAATTCATTACAGCCACTTTCCACGACCTGTGGAGTTAGTGACTGTAAGCACTTGAATCATCCTAAGCAGACGAAGGGACCCCTGCATCTGGCCTGCCAACCATTCTGCCGAATTCTGACAAGCCGGTATGATCTTCAATTCTGAGAGCAGCGAAGCTTCATCCCTCCGAGTACGCCGATTATTAGGACGACCATCTTTACCTAGTAGTCTGGGTACAGCACTTGGAGCTCGTACTGGAGATCATGATATTTGGTCCGTTTTCTCCTCTCCTCAGCAGGTGCTGAGAATTCGAATACAAACATAATTTTGTTCCGATGATCGAGGAAGACTATGTCAGGCTTGTTGGCTTGAGTTAGCCTGACAGTCGGGAACGAGTAGTTCCAATAAATTCGGCACCTCTCGTTCTCGACAACGGACTCAATATCTCCGGGGATGTAAGGCAGCACTGGTTTTTGGTCTACTTCGTACGAGTGCCGTAGTAGTATAGCACTCGTAAAGCCACGTTATGGCGGTGGATGTAGGCCGAAATCGCATATATCGGGCATGCTGAAAGCAAATCCATCAGCGATTCCGGCGCCTGACGGCAGGTCCTGCAGTTGATATCAGGGACCTCTACACCCATTACGCGGCTTTGGTAGACCAAGGTGTTTATTACACCATCCTGACAGGCCACAATGAAACCCTCGGTCTCCCAGCTGATCTTAAAAAGGCGAATGTCAGCCTAGTCGATAAACCCAGTGTTTCTATGTTTTTATAGTATACACCGTGCATGCCGCCATGCTGCCTAAACAGACTCTCCTGTTCGGCAGCTTTTATTTGGGCTTTTAGACGAGTTGGCTGAAGCTTAGTGACTGACTCTGGGTCAGCATTGTGCCGGCCACCTCATCTGACGTCGAATACGAGGCCAAGTTCATCTGAGGCTTTTTTTGCTGCCTTGAACAATCCTGCGCCCATCCCTGCTATTTCATGATCTCTCATTAATAGCAGAAGCGGATCCGAGCTCCTGAGGATGTTACATGCCATACTCATATTATTATTATTATTACTATTATTATTTACCTAATGAAATTAAACAATCGCCATATATTTTCATTTTCAAAAAGAAACTTCGCAATTTATTAATTTAAAAAATGGTTGCACTTTAAATGCATTTATTTTGTAATGTCTCGATTTTGTTTCATACACATATGCATTTAATTTATTAAAAAACTGTTTGCCCAGTTGTATTCTAGTTTTAGCGAAACTGACACAATCTGTAGTTATATATGCGCATTTTCCTGTTGTTTACATTTGATTGAGAATAAAGGAGGATTATTATTATTATTATTATTATAGAAAATTTAATCCATTTTTATATTCATAGTCCAATATACATAGTCTAATCGATAAGTAAAAAATAGTGGGGTCGTAGGTAATGCAATGAATAGTAGGTATACGTCAATTTTTCTTTATATAAAAAGTGTACGGACTTTTTTGTAAAAGAATACATTGTTAGTCTAACAAAATGGATATATATCAGGTTACCAAAAACATTCAAATAAACAAGTTATTACGGTGGCTGTACTCAGAGCTGGGCAAATATGTACTTACAAATACCTCATAAGTATTTAAATACTAAAAAGTATTTAAATAACGAGTATTTAATTACTTTTTGCAGCAAGTATTTGTATTTATACTTGCAAATACTTTACCTGAAATATTTACTACTTAATATTTGTGAAAATTATCCTAAACATATTTATAAATACTTAAACTATTTAAATATCTACTTTTAAAAAAGTATTTAAATCCTTTTCTGACAGTATTTAACTACTTTCAGAAATATTTGAATATCCGCTAAGTATTTGAATCTCAAAAGTATTTAAATAAATACAACAAATATAATCAAATACATAAGGGAGACAGGCAAATACTCGTCAAGAAACAAGACATGTACTATATTATGTAGTTAATAAATACATTGCATCATTCAGTTTTCAGTCATTCACATCTTAATTTCCAGAAAGTTGGTTGAGAGCAGACATAGACAGTAAGTGTCAACTGTTGATGTATATGTTTTGTGATTGTGACAGAGAACAGTTGAACAGAATAGTGGTATCCTAGTGCCATAGTTTCTGTGCTTTATTTGGGTATTTCCAGAGGACGCAAAGGTCTAGCTCTACGGATAAGTAAAAGTACAATACCCAACTAGAATTGATTAAGTATAGAAGTAATAAAATAGTATTATAGAAGTTCTTGAAAATCATCATAAAATTTTGACACCTCAAATAATCAAATAGTATTTAATATAATAATAATGATAATGATAATAATAAGACTTTAGATTTATACAAAAATAGAAAATACAATTTGGCGAAGTTTAGCCATTAAAGGCACTTAACTATGCTTCAAAATATTACAGTGTTATCAAAATATTTAAATATTCAGAAAGTATTTAAATACTAAGTTTAAACTATTTAATTACTTTTATTATTTATTATTTAAATACTTTTATCTTTTGAAAGTACTTAATATTTAAATACTTTCAATTTTCTGAAAGTAATACTTTGGTGAAAGTATTTAGTATTTAATATTTAAATACTTTTTCAAAGTATTTGCACAGGTCTGGCTGTACTTTTAGCCTGTCAGAAAGTTTCGTGCAATAAATAAGAAGAACAGAAGCATCTGTCTATTTTCTGTGCATCTCTGCGGGACATTTTTTTAAATACTAAAGATCTACTTTGCCAGCAAAGTATTACTTTTCTCTAACCAGAAGAGGTAAGAATTTGTGCAGCCGGCTCTCGAACTACAACGAGAGTATTACTCAGGCGCCAGTTAGTACACCGTTATGTAGAGACATATGTTTTATAGTTCTTAGTGAAAGTCGTTATAAAATTCTTCCCTTTTTCTTTTAAAGTTGATATGTCTTTTCTTCTTAGGAACATGTGACTAATGTTTTTTGGCAATTGGTTAATGGATACCACTCAGCTGAACCCTTTGTTAGATTCATTATTGACTAACTTGTAATCTAAGTAGGCTGTATCCAGTAACAAAATTAAAGAATAAACACATCTAATTAGGTCATATCAAATAACGCAGAGGTATTAGTTTTAAAGGGTTGCACAGTTGCTTCATGTCGGAGAAATCCAATATAAATGTACAAATGAAATGTAAACAGGGTTGGCTCAAAGATCCTAAAATTAGTGATAATAAAACTTAGTAGCATTCAAATAAATGTTTTTAGTATCGAAAATACTTCTAAGAGTGTGTATATGTGGCCCGTCTTCATAAAATTAATAGTTTAAAAAACTTAAAAAACACGCTCTTATAAATACTGCAATAAAGAGCAAAAAATAATCATCGAACCTGTTCTCTCTGGCTACCCCGTAAGGGCCTTAGTGTAAGCCGTGTTTGTAATTAAGTATAATATTTGGGTATAAAAGCTTGGGGCTCTTTTCGAACAAGTTCGATAATTAAAACGCTGAAGACATCATTAGATTAAATGAAAAGCGCCCCACGCTTTTATACCAAATATTATACTTATAGTACAGTAACTGGAGGTTTTAGCTTCGGAATAATGTCATATTGAACGGATTTCGTCCGTTTTTGGCAGTATAATAGTAAATGCTTCACAGAAAAGTTTCTATATCGTGCGGGGGCTTGCTAATTTATAGGGGGTGACACTTGAAAAATATATATATTTATTGGAGCTGAAATAGAATCAAATTTTAAGAAGAAAAGGTTCTACGCAATTTTTCACATAAATTGATTGTTTTTAAGTTATAACGACTTCAAAATTGCGATTTTAGCTTAAAAAAAGGTATTTCCAAACGGCTTTCGTTTGCCTGTCAAAACACAAGTGAAACAAAAATAACAATTTAGGCCACGAAAATAATTATATTATTGTTTATTCAATTTTGACATTTCAAACCGTCATTCCATAACAACTCCATAGCAACAACCGTAAATAGTTGTTTATTCACTAGTAAAATAAAAAGTATTCTCTTCTTTTATTATTTTTCACATAAAGAGAAAATATTTCGACCTTTTCAGCCTCACTATAACCCATTTTGATTAAATAAATGTTAATAATGACGGTTTGAAATGTCAAAATTGAATAAACAATAAAATAATTATTTTCGTGGCCTACCTTGTTATTTTTCTTTCACTTGTGTTTTGACACGCATGTCTCAATCATCTGTCAATAAAGCAGTTTATTTGAATTTTGAATGTCAAATATGTCAAAAAGTATCTAAGATAGACGTATACAATGAAATTTGAAATCAGGAGAAAAAGGGCTTCTCGAAAATGCAATAATATACAGAGTGTTCCATTTAAAAAAACATATATTTTTTCGTATCACGTGACCTATGCATGATATTGTTTTTTTTTTATCACGTTTCGTTAAAATATAGGTAAGATCCTACAACTTTTATACGAATTTTTTTTTTCTATTTTCAATAATAACAGAAATAGGGGGGGGGGGGTCAATATATAGTGAATAACCCTGCACATAATAAGTAATTATAAAAAAAATAATAATTCTTGAATTTGTAATATGTTTTATTTTGTTTTTAGTCCAATTGAGAGAGAAATTAAATCAATAATTATGTGCATTTAAACGCTAGAGGTAATTTAATCGTTATTTTTGAGCAAAAGTTTGCGTTTATTCAACGTAAAACTGTTGTCATTGGTTGAAATTTTAAAATTCACGAAATGTCATTGGTCTATAATTTATGAGGGAAATAATCCGGTTATAATATACCTTTTTGATTAAATTAGATATATATAATAATACTGAAATAATACAATGTAAAACAACCGCGAAGTTAGTTGCTTTGCAATAAGAATGTGGAATATTTTAAGCCTAAAATGACATGGAAGCTAACGGAAATTATTGGCAGTTAATAATTTATTAACGCTACTTATGTTATAATTATACTTAGGTAGCTTTTCCCAATAAATGTAAGAAGAAAGTTATTAATAAAAATAATAAATATTTCCCTGCCGAATATCCCTCTCACTCTTAAACACGAAAGGAAATAAATTTTGACGTTAGTTTACATTCAGGAAATAAACATAAATTTAATGATGTTTGGTAACTAGCTGTTTCAATAAATTAATTGGTTTCAGTAAATACGAGTAATAGCTATGATTGAAATCTGCTGCAGCAGCAAATATAGTTTCCAATATTAGAACATGTCGACACCTCTGAATCCGTACCTCTACATATCCACTTATTCCTAAATGATGCATGAAAATTTGACACTTACCTGCACCAACGCTGTTTATTGAGTGTTTGGACACGACAGTCATATGCACTGCTGTGCAATAAAATCCCGTACACTTGAAATATCAAGTAATCCAGTTTTTACTAATATTAAGTGATGGGAATCTAGTGGAGCGCCTGGGGGTTTTGACCTCGGACTTCTGTTACAGTGAATGATTTTAAATGGTCGAGGTGGGATTTTGTTTTTTATACTATAAATTTCAAAGTTTACCAAAAATTTTTTTGTGCTTTTGATTTTATCATTATTTGAACAAAAAACTATAAAAAATTAATATTTTAGCATATACTTTTATTTTAAATAATATATTTTTTAATGTATTCCTTGAATTTCACCTAAATATACATAGAAGAATATCTTTCAAATATACCTGAGTGTAATAAGGGTTGTAGGGACCTTAAACAGGTAGTAAAACGTGGAAGGGAGAACGACAGCGACAGCTGCAATGTTCTACTTTACGGACGTAGTTCTAGATTTTTAATTGCAAAAATCAAGTTAGTTGTCCGTTATAGCCAAGATATTATTGAA
Source organism: Rutpela maculata (assembly GCA_936432065.2). Lineage (NCBI taxonomy): Eukaryota > Metazoa > Arthropoda > Insecta > Coleoptera > Cerambycidae > Rutpela > Rutpela maculata. Next base: position 146,336,897 of record OW386291.2, on the reverse strand, counting down.
GGCATAGAACATTTTTGTGATATATCATTCAAGAAAAGTCATCAGCATAGTGATTCGACAGATGCTAGAATAGAAAGGGATGATGTCGATGTAAAAATATTGGTGGACTTCTTCAAGTAACATAGCCCTTTTCCTGCTGTTGCGTCCATTGATACCGGAATTACTGGAGATAAAGATACGAATTGTTACGATGCTTTTGAAAAAGGTTTAAATGTAATGAAGAAAACAGAGGGAAAAAATTTTCGCGAATTGAAATTGTCAAGGAAAGATATAATAAATCCTTTATTGCTGCTGTTTCAACGTATTTGTATTTAAAAAAAACGATGAAGAGCTTAAAAATTATATGAATTATGAACTCGCACCAAATCCGCTTGCTCTATTTGAAAATGGCGAACTGCGAAAGACAAAAAAAATCAACTTTTTACGAGTTATTCCCGGAAATTTCCATTAATTTAAAAAGTCTAGACAATGTTCATTACGTCATTGATGGAGGCATGTTATTACATCGTTGCAAATGGCCAATAACAATTCTGCAAAAATTAAAGATTTGAATATGTTCATAAAAGCAACGGCCAAAAATACAAGTGTTCTTTTGTCGTCATTACCTCCTACAACTGATGCAGCATTTGAAAACCTAAAGAGAGTGTACCTGCAAATCCAGATATGACTAGGAAATGACGTAGATATTGAAAATTGGGGATGGAAGTATTCCAATAACATGTTCATCCCAATAACAATGAATCAATTGCCGACTCCGGATAATCTATTGCAAATGTTATTTTGTAATTGCAAAAAGGGATGTGGAGCTGCTTGTGGTTGTCGGAAGAGTGGCTTATATTGTAGTGTAGCATGTCTACAGTGCAGCGAAAATAGTTGTTTTAATACTCCATCTTTCATTCAAATAAATGAAGTCGAAGAAAATATTTGATATGGACAAAAATGTAAATTGTTTAAATAAACAGATATTTTATTAATAATTTTCTTTTTTATTTAATTTTCCTTAATTTACTTCTTTTCCCCGATTACTGTCTTTATATAATAGATACGTTAACTTAATTTCGTTATACAAAAATACTCTACAGCCTAATATGTATTATACTATTTGAATTGTAGTATAGTAACTAGAGGTTTTTAACTTCGGAATAATGTCATATTGAACGGATTTCGTTCATTTTTGGCAGTATAATAGTAAATGCTTCACAGAAAAGTTCCTATATTGTACGAGGGCTTGCTAATTTATAGGGGGTGGATGCCACCCCCTCTCATGGTGTGGCACTTAAAAAATATATATTTATTGGAGCTGAAACAGAATCAAATTTTAAGAGGAAAAGGTTCTATGCAATTTTTCACATAAATTGATAGTTTTTAATTTATAACGACTTCAAAATTATGATTTTAGCTTTAAAAAAAGGTATTTGAAAGCGCAATTAATTGTCTTTAATTTAATTTCTTAGCATGCGTCACAATTTCTGAGATATTTAACATTCAAACTGCATTTTTCGTCTTATGAACGTTCGGACGCCATTTGTAAACTTTCATATCTCCGAAACTATTAAATCTATGTCTCTACCCATTTTTCAATAAAACTAATATTTATTGAGATATTTGGGAAAGAAAAAAAAAAGAATTGCGTTTTATCGAAAATACCTTTACAGTTTAAACTGTATTTTTTTTCTAACGCAAGTGGTGTATACAAACCAGACAATTTGAGCATCTACGTCATGCTATATATTAATGAGAAACAGTGTTTGAAATTCCTTTTTCTTTTAATTACTGGCTAATTACAGTAACAAAATGGCGACGTTGTTATTAAGACAAATAAAAAAACAGTTGAAAGCATAATTAATAACCTATTATTCTACCTATTAGCATCCTTGACGTAGGTGTCACAGTTTCTGAGATATTTAACTCTCACTATAAATAATTATCTTATCAACACTTGAATGCCAAATGTAAACTTAAATATCTCAAAAATTATTAATCCTACATCAATAAACAAAAGATATAATTAATTCCCAGTTTGTACTTTCTATAATTGGTCTGTAACATTTTTTGTATAAAGCAATACTTTTCGAGATACTTGACGAAAGCCGTTTGGAAATTCCTTTTTTTTTAAGCTAAAATCGCAATTTTGAAGTCGTTATAACTTAAAAACTACCAATTTATGTGAAAAATTGCATAGAACCTTTTCTTCTTAAAATTTGATTCTACTTCAGCTCCAATAAATATATATATTTTTAAATGCCACCCCCTGAGAGGGGGTGGCATCCACCCCCTATAAATTAGCAAGCCCCCGCACAATATAGAAACTTTTCTGTGAAGAATTTACTATTATACTGCCAAAAATGAACGAAATCCATTCAATATGACATTATTCCGAAGTTTTGCATATTTTTTACTTCTAGGTACTGTACTATTATTGCAATTATCTTTTTTTTTTTTATTCAAATCAAGATCACAATTTTTTAATAGGTAAACTTTTTTATATATATCATTAGCTAAACATTCCATTTTGAATTTTTAAATTTCATTCACTGTAACTGAAATCCGAGGTTTTCATGTTTTTAACGCTCCAGGCACTCCACTAATCAGTCTTTTTGGAATTTAGATTTTTTGTTTCTTCATATAGGTGATAAAAAAGTGACATTGATTGTGAAATGTCATAAGTAAGGTATTTAGAAAAATGTAAAAATTAACGTTAAAAAATTGTGTTCGAGATAAGGCCAGATTAAATCTACCATTACCCATGATACGCCACGCTACACCAGGGCCATACAAGTTTATCCATGCCCAAACATTAACAGAAAATCGCCCGGACCTGTTCCGCGGAGACACGTAGCGTTTGTGAAACCTGGTATTTGCAGGGCGGTACACCCGAATATGTTCGTCATTATAAAACTGAAAAACTTTTTCATCGGTAAACACAACATTGTTCCAAAACTCCAACGGACGATAGACATAATTTAAACAAAACAGAATGCGGGCTTGCTCATGTTCTTCTGTTAATATGGTCTTCTTGGCACTTACACAGTTCTTTAATTCCGATTTTCCTATCCTTCGGCTAGCTGTTGACCTCGATGCTGGAAAATTTGTTATGGACACAGCGTCTACTGCTGTTTGAAACGGATTTTCCCTCAAATAGCTAAGGAGCGCTTCATCTTGAGCGAGATTTCAACTTCTCGGTCGGCCTGAACCGTTTTTTCTCTTTATGATACCTTCCTCCTCCCACCTTTGCTTCGCACTCATAACGCTACTTTTATTTAAGTAATAATAGAGCAACTGCTCTGATAGACCATTCCTCTTCAATTTTAGAGAAAATTAGAATGTTTTCATGTTCAGTTAATTTCGGCACTGACACTGACAAATAAATAAAGAATGATTTAATATACGGAAAAATAGGTGTACAGGATTTTATTGCACAGAAGTGTACATCACATTTATATCGTGAAAATTTTAAACTATTGAAGTGGTCTTTTAACGACAAAACAAAATGCATATAGTAGCTTTATTTCAAGCTCTAGTAATATGCTAATCAGTAAATTTTGAAACAAGCGCCCAGAATAGAAACAATTCTTATAACTGAATGTTCCCTAGAACTAACTACATGTCTACATGTTTAACAATTTATTTGTCACTATAGCAAAAAATATTTTAAATTCATTACCGCAAAATGAACAGAGAAATAGTGATACATTAACAAATATCTCAATAAATATTAATTCATTTTTTCTTGAGCCAGTTACAGAAGCTGAGGTTATATATGCGTTACTGTCACTGTGTTTTTACTTATTGCATATATCGTTCACATCCACATAGTAGAGTGAAAGTATAGTAATGTTAAAAAAAAATTATTTCCTTTTATTCAAATAGGCTTATGTTACGAAACGTTGACATTTTAAGTTTCAGTAAAAAAAATTCTGTCTTTCGGTCGGTCTGTCAATCTGTCTAACTTTTTTTTGGGAGTACGATTACTCTGGAACGGTTTATGATATGGGCTTGGAATTTGGTACACCTATGTAATAAAATGAGATCTAAAACTGGATTATAATCTGATCATATTTCGTTGAAAAGTCGGGAGGTAAATGGGGGTAAATAGATAAAGCAAGCAAGTGAGAGCAAGTTAGAGACCATAAGATTTAATTTATGTACAATAAACCAAGGTCTGAATTTTATTTTCATCAACCACCCCCCTATTACTCTCATTGCCACTCCCACACCCTTATTAAAGGGAATAAAAATAATAAAATTGTGATTTAGTGTATGTCAAGAATCAAAGACCTCAAAAAACTTTTTTGACATCAGTTACCACCACTACGGGTGTATGTTGTTCTGTGTTATAATGCTAATTGTACAGTCACTATGTATTCCTTTTTGACTTGCCACAAAAATGTAACCATTTACATCTGTACAGAAAATCAGTCATGAGATGGTAACAGTTTCTCAGAAAGTAACTCCCAGTGAAGAAGACGTTACATATATAACAGCCAAAAGACAAAATTATAACACATGGTTTGCTTGATTACTGACTAGTGGCTATTGCATATGAATGAAAATGGCGCACTATATAATTTTCCTGTAATGAGTGCTAACTAGTCGAGATCTTGTGAAGTATTATTATCGAGATATTTACGAATATGCCTTCCTTATGAACAGGATATTAGATTAGATTTTATCTGACAACTTAATTCATTTGTGGTTTGTTCTTTCGCATATAATTTGACGTGAAATTAGAAAAACTGGTTTAGAAAATTAAATACTCGCCGTGGGTAAAATCTACTAGAGTAAAGCATTATATGCAAGCCCTTATAGTTGAGAGTATCAAGTATAATCAGTCTATACGACATTGATCGGGCAATAGCATTAGTTAAAACAAGGAAGGGGTAATTTTGAAATTTTGCTATTTTGGTTGAATCTGATTCCTGATGGGCAAACTATCAAAATTTAAAATCTTTTATGAAGTGGTAAATACATTAATAGTATAGACCCTTGTGTGTTTATTTATTTCACAGTGGCGTAAGACTACTGTGCTTATTAGCAGAAAACGAACTTTTTAATAGAAAAATAAATGTCATTTAAACTCAAAGGTCGTGATCAAAGGTATGTAAGAAAAAAATATTGTCTCTTTGCACAACCTTTAATTATAACAGCCCCAATAACGTTAGGTTGCAAAACATCTACTCTTAAAGGCATCCCGTTACAAAGTTTTGGTACTTGCAGTTGTTTATATTTAATTTTATAACTGTTAAAAAAAAATAAAAACTTCTTTGGTTCCTCCTCGAATCATCAATCACTTGACTGTCAGTCAAACCACTAATAAAAAAGTACATATAGATACAGATAGAAATTTTTTTTCGCTCAAACTTAAAATCTCGACGTTTTATGACATTCTAAGCCCATTTGAACAATAAAAATTTTTTTAAATTTTTTTTCGTTACTATACTTCCACTGGATGTGGAAGTAAAAGTACTTCAGTATCTACATATGAATTTGTATACACATGGTATTTCAAGCAACTTTGAGCCCCTGTTTTTGGACTTTTCCCATGAATTTGAGCGCATTATCTAAGAATGTGGCAAATCTTAATTTTCCAAACATCTGGTTATGAGTTGTCGTTTCAGAACAAAGATACTTTTATATATGGGTACAGTTTTTAATTATTAAACCACTGAATATTTTCATTTCCTAGAAAATTGCAATCGTTTTTTATTTTTAATAAGTTCATTATATTTACTAATTATAATGCTTACGGATAGGATTTTACAGAGTGAGAGGGAAATATACGTTTATTTTCGGTTTATTATAAATATTTCAAACATTATAAATGGTATGTATAATCTTTAAAACAGTTTCAGATACTTCCCATTGCTCTAAGGAATACAACCATCTACAGTTTTTCTCATAAATTTTATATATAGTTAAATGTCATGCTTTAATAATGAAATTAAGAACTATTTTCATTGGCAAACTGCAATATTCAAGTTTAACAAAGATTTACAGTCAAAAATATATATAGTTTTATTCGTTAGAGCAATACCGAGTATCTGAAACAGATTTAAAGATTATACCATGTATAGTTATTATACTCTTCGCAAAAACGAAGAGTATATTGTATTTGATCAGCACATTTCTAAAATCGTAAATATCGCTCATAGAGAAAAATTTTTCATATCATTGTGTTAGTGAACGAATTCTGAACAACTTTCAAAATGTCCGTCTGTCCGTCCGTCACGTTTCTTGTAAGCACGATAACTCAAAAAAGAAAAATCCGATTGTACTGAAATTTGGACAGTAAATTAGTGTTAGCTAGAGGAAGAACCCTATTGTTTTTTAACAGAATCGATCGGTAAATAAAAATGTTAATAATGATCTAAATTTGAAAAATTTTTTTTTGATTTTTGTGTTTTTGTAATTGAAGAGAAATCTGGTGAAATAATATTTCATTTTAATATCTAGATATTTATATATTTTACAAATATACATTTCATAATGTAACATGCAACCGTAAAAATATGATTTTAGCTCGTGCCTTATAATGTAAAAATTTACATTTTTTTACTTGTAAGGTGGTGGTGTAGTTCTTACGCTGTTGACTCGGAATCCAAGGGTCCCGGGTTCGAAACCCAAATGGGGTATGGTATAGCTTTTTTTAATTTTTACTTTATCTTACACTGAGTATTTTGCCACCTAAGTTCGTATTATAAAATAAAAAATGTCTAAAACTAACATTATTTACAAAAAACTGCGAAGAGTATCCTATAGAATGTGTAACAGTTATATAAAAAATTCAGCGAACAGGCGAAGAGTACGTTTTTAGCTTGTTTAAATATTTATAATAAATCAACAGTAAACGCTTATTCTCCTCTCACTCTGCGAAATCCTATCCTCAAGTGTGGTTTCCACAAATGAAAAAAATATGTATAGCAAATGATATTGAAAACATGAGCTAAAAGTATGAATAATTAATTAACCCCCAAATGTTGCAAATAAAAAAATAATATGTTGAATTATTTAATAAAATCTGAGTTAGCAAAATATTTAAAACAGCATAAACGTAAATTAAACATGAAACGGTAAATAAAAAGGAGCATTAAAAATAACGATGTTCCAACTTTGAAAGGAATCAGTAATACTTAATTATGTAAAAGTATATTTAATTCCAGTTGGTTTGAGTTCCTTGATTGAGATTCATTTAAAAGGTGAACCTGAAATAAAATTAATGTTTTATTAATGGTAAAAATTCAGTCATACGATTTAAAGTTATTTTGTAATTAGTTAATTACATATATCAGAAAAAATAGCGTGGGGTAGGGTGGTACAAAAATGACTTAATTTTATTTATAGAAGGTCTCGATCCCCCAATTTGTTTTCAAATACGAAGAAAGTAATTACGTATTTTTTGTTTTTCAAAATTTTGATTTTAAATGGAGACATGAAGTTTCCCATTTAAATTGCATGGAGAAAATCACTTTTTGGGATTTTTGAATAATTATTCAGGGTTAGGGAAAATCTTGCATTTAACTTATAGGACCTGGAGAGGACTATCATTCCTCTAAATTTAGAGATCAGTTATTTTTTGCTCGTTTCCTGAGTTTATTATCATCCATCTACGCAATGAATTTCTTTTTCGTTCATGTGCCTTTTGGACTGTTTCCCTCTTTATTGACCAACAAAAGTCTGCTATTGATATCCCATCTTCCTTGATACCGTTTCTCCATTTCCTTAATAACTTGATGGAATCGCTCGCCTTGCTCTTCACTGAAGTCACCTAGATTGTCAGGGAAATAACTTAGATGCGAGTCAAGGAAATGTAATTTTAAATTCATTAAACAACCTAATTTTTGATAATTCTTGATCATCTCAGCTACAATGCTTTTATAGTCATCACTTCTATGATTCTCTAGGAACTGATGGCCTGCTGCCTTAAAGCTTTCCCATGCGGCTTTCTCTTTTTGGAGTCATCGTTGTAATGAATATAACACCCTTCAGAATCTTTCGAATCAAAAATTCCTTCCTTAAGTTTAGCTTCCGACAACTAACTGAATGTTCGACTCAAATATTCAAAGCAGTCACCCTGTTCATCAAGCGCTTTTACATACTGCTTCATCAAGCCTAATTTTATATATATGGGTGGAAGGAGGATTTTTGACGGTTCAACCAGTGGTTGCTCTATTATATTCTTATCATCCTGTAAGAGGCACGATCGTGTGGGCCAGATCTTTTTTTTGTAGTGATTGTTTCGATCTCTACTATCCCATTCACAAAGGAAGCAAGGATATTTTATAAATCCTGAATCAATCAATCAATCAACAAGACTTTATTTATAATTAAAAGTACAGGTGCGCCTAGTCGGAACCTGACCCGCAGCCAACCTGGCAACCACGATGCGCAGCACCGTAGCGGGTGTAAGGTTGGGCGGAGCAGATCCGGTTCGGCTAAGAACGGTAATTCAGGTGAGGAGTTGTAACTCCTATTCGCCGAGCGAATTTAAAAACAACAATGCCTTAAAACTATGCTGCCCATAAGAGCCAAAAACTAATTAATGTATATTTTAAAAATTGTCGCACTGTGCACGCACAAAAAACACTAAAGAAATTTTGGTTACTGTCACGGGAAAACAAAACACAACGAAAAAACCCGTTCGAAGTAATTCTCCACCCTGGTGGTCTTCCTGCCTCCAGGAAAGTAGAGGAAGTTAACAGTTGTGGGTTTTAAAAGTTTAAGAAGGTTATCGGTCGAGGGATGAATTTTGGAACAAAAGAGGACAGAAAGAACAAAATAGATAAAACAATGAACAAACAGAAAGGGAATAGAGAGGGGGTTAAGATTATAAAGTTGATAGGTGAGGATAAAGATAGAGTAAAGGTAGACTATAGTAGTGAAGAAGTTGGCTAAGGTGGAAGTTGCCTGAAAATAGGCAACGTCTGGTATGGTAATGGGTGTTTCAAATTAAATAGAATTGCATTATGCTGTCTGATGTGTGTTATGTTGCGGGTTAGCGGACTATCGCTCAGTTTGAATTCGTAGAATTTTTGTGAAATCTGTTGAACGTAGTCCGCTAGTGGAGTTATGTCGTTACAGCGGGCGTATAGATCTCTGAGTGAGGTGTATCTGCCCGAATCAGAAATGAGGCGCATAAATTTGTGCTCTAGAACACGAAGTTTTCTCATTGTCGTGGCCGGGATGCTGCACCACACCGGCGCCGCGTATGTAATGGCCGGCCTGATCACCATCGTGTACAACAATTTTTTATTAGTCCTGTTCAGTCCGCTACCCCTGGCCAGAAGCGGATACAGACTTCTGGACATGGAGTAGACTTTCCGTATAGCCTCGTTGATATGAGTGTTGTATGTCAGTCTCTTGTCCAGATTAACCCCAAGGTACTTCACGCACTGTTTAATAGGAATTTGGCGACCCCCAACCGAAATAGGCGTTAAAATGCGGTTCTCAGTGAACCGGCGCGTGAAGAGTATAGATTCTGACTTTTCGGCGTTGATCCGAATCTTCCACTTGTCGTAATACGCCGTGGCACGAGCCATGTGCGCCTTCAGCAGCATATTCGCCGCCTGAGCGTTGTGCGAGTGCGCGTACATGGCCGTGTCGTCGGCGTACTTGGCAAGTTTCGTATTCGGAAACTCCGGAAAGTCGGAAACGTATAAGTTATATAACTTAGGTGACAGGCACGATCCCTGGGGGACGCCCGCGCGAATGTCCCGCCGCGTTGATAGTTTATTATTCACCCTAACCTGGAGCGATCTACCTGTCAGGAAAGAGTGAATGAGTTTCGTTATGTGTATGGGAAAGTCCAGTGCGTTCAGTTTGTGTAGAAGACCCGGGATCCATACGGTATCGAAGGCTTTCTCGATATCGAGGAGCACCATGACGGTGCTCTTCCCGAGGTTGCATTGCACCTTGACGTCATTAACGATCCTGACAACCTGCTGCACAGTGCCCCTGCCCCGCCTGAAGCCGAACTGGCACTCGTCATCGATGTCAAGTTCATCCTGAGCAGAGTTTAGTCTGATCAGGATAATCTTCTCCACCAACTTGGAGATCGCCGACAGTAACGAGATCGGTCGATAACTGCCGGCGAGCTTCGCGTTCTTGTTCGGCTTTAGGATTGGCACGACCACGGCACATTTCCACTGGCTAGGCCAGTGTTGCAGTCGCAGGATCGCGTTAACAATGTACGTCAATTGCACAATGCCTTTTCTCGGGAGATATTTGAGAAGCTTGTATTCGATGCCGTCTGAACCCGGGGCTTTGTCGTTCGGTAATGTCTGGACAATGCCAACCACCTCCGAGGCCATGACCTTTAAAAATTCACGTCGTGTCAATTGGACGTCATGGCCAATTAATTCGTTAATGTTGTTTTCTATGCGGTCGTGATCTAAGTTATTAGGTATTTGTACGTTGTGTATGTCCGCAAAGTGATTAGCTAAGTCGTTCGCTTTCTGCGAGTCCGTCAGAGCCGTCCGTCCGTTTGCGTTTGTATAAATCCTGAATGTTGACCTAATAGTACAGTACCTAGAGGTAAAAAATATGCAAAACTTCGGAATAATGTCACACTGAACGGATTTCGTTCATTTTTGGCAGTATAATAGTAAATGCTTCACAGAAAAGTTTCTATATTGTGCGGGGGCTTGCTAATTTATAGGGGGTGGATGCCACCCCCTCTCAGGGGGTGGTACTTAAAAAAATATATATTTATTGGAGCTGAAGTAGAATCAAATTTTAAGAAGAAAAGGTTCTATGCAATTTTTCACATAAATTGATAGTTTTTAAGTTATAACGACTTCAAATTTTCGATTTTAGCTTAAAAAAAGGAATTTCCAAACGGCTTTCGTCAAGTATCTCGAAAAGTATTACTTTATCGAAAAAATGTTGCAGACCAATTACATAAAGTACAAACTGGGAAATAAAAATATTTTTTGTTTATTGATGTAGGATTAATAATTTCGGAGATATTTAAGTTTATATTTGGCATCCAAGTGTTCATAAGATAATTATTTAGAGTGAGAGTTAAATATCTCAGAAACTGTGACATCTACGTCAAGAATGCTAATAAGTAGAATAACAGGTTATTATTTGTTTCTGTAGCATAAAAAACAAAGAAGTTATGACCGAAGCAATGTGCGTCTACACATTTTTTTTATTAACAACGTCGCCATTTTGTTACTGTAATTAGCCAGTAATTTTAAAAAAAGGAATTTCAAACACTGTTTCTCATTAATATATAGCATGATGTAGATGCTCAAATTTTTTGGTTTGCATACAGCACTTGCTTTAGAAAAAAAATACAGTTTAAACTATAAAGGTATTTTCGATAAAACGTAATTTTTTTTCCTCTTCCAAATATCTCTATAAATATTAGTTTTATTGAAAAATGCGTAGAGACCAAAAATAAAGCTCATAAACTGATAATGAATTTCGCTTGTTTATTTATTTACATAGATTTAATAGTTTCGGAGATATATGAAAGTTTACAAATGGCGTCCGAACGTTTATAAGACGAAAAATGCAGTTTAAATGTTAAATATCTCAGAAATTGTGACACCTACGTCACGCATGCTAAGAAATGAAATTAAAGACAATTAATTGCGCTTTCAAATTAGTTTTTATTCGTTCTTGTAGCATAAGAAATAAAGAAGTTATGATGGAAAAATATGCGAATTTATATTTTTTTATATAAAGAGGTCGCCATTTTGTTACTCAAATTAGCCAGCAATTTAAAAACATTATCTCAAATACAGGTTTTTCCTTAAGATGTAGCATTACCTAGATGCTCAATTTTTTTTGCTCATTTAAAGCACTTGCTTTAGAAAAAAATTCATTTTAAACTTTAAAGGTAATTTCGAAACACTCGGATACCAAATATAAACTTAAATATCTCCGAAATTATTAATCCTACATCAATAAATAAGAAAATATAATTAATTCCCAGTTTATACTTTCTGTAATTGGTCTTTAACATTTTTTCGATAAAGTAATACTTTTCGAGATACTTGACGAAAGCCTTTTGGAAGTACCTTTTTTTTAAAGCTAAAATCGCAATTTTGAAGTCGTTATAACTTAAAAACTATCAATTTATGTGAAAAATTGCATAGAACCTTTTCTTCTTAAAATTTGATTCTATTTCAGCTCCAATAAATATATATATATTTTTTAAGTGCCACCCCCTGAGAGGAAGTGGCATCCACTCCCTATAAATTAGCAAGCCCCCGCACAATATAGAAACTTTTCTGTGAAGCATTTACTATTATACTGCCAAAAATGAACGAAATCCGTTCAATATGACATTATTCCGAAGTTAAAACCTCTAGTTACTGTACTATAAAATCATGGAAGAATTTTAAGGTCACCACAAATTTGCCAGTTACGTTCTTCATATTTAATTTTTTTTTAATATCATATCTAGATTGGCGTATTTATCTTCTAACATTGTCGAATGTGCTATGGATACAGCGGCTTATTTATTTGTATTATGCAATAATACTCCTTTGAGGCTTCTCTTTAATGAGTCAATGAACAATCGCCACTAGTCTCCTTTGTATATATTTGGTTTTAATTCGTTCATCAACCCCGTTAGCATTATTGCAATATACTAAATCTGAATCTGGGGAGAAATATTGTCGGAATGCTTTATCTCCCTCTCGATAAAAGGAAACCTTAGTGCCTTTTTCCAAGGCATTTTTCGCTTACAATCTGGAAGCCAATAATTCCGCGGCATCTTTTGGTTGTCCGAGGTCACGTACTAAGTGATTGAGTTCTGCCTGTATAAACTTTTCTGCTTCTTTGCTTTTTCTGGCAGATGAAGCGTAACCATCATCTCCAGAGCTATTTCCATCACTACTATCGCCTCCTTCATTGTGTGCAGTTTTGCTCAGCACCGCGAACACAAGTACAATCCCAAATAAATCTACATGAATATGTTTATAAACCACCGTTGGGAGCAATATCTTCATAAATTTTGTATAATAATGCGGTCCAAAGTGAACTCTCACCGTACCTGAGGTTTTATCAACATTGGAAAATACTGTATTTTCCCCAAAAATGATATTTCCATGTCTCCCAAATTTTTTCTATTCATTTCGAACCTGGAAATATCACACATCTCGAGTTTCCACGATTTTCGTCCAATTCTTACCTCTAGCTCGAAAATTCGCCCACAAACATGCTATTCTGACTTCAGATTCGTATTCAGCGCCCCGAAAAACATAAGGAAAAGTGGATCTTAATTCTCACTCACGAATTTTTTCTTTGTGGGCATGTGTTATTAATTGAGTTAGATTTACATCCGCTATTTCATCACATTCTCAACAATTTTTCGCCATATGATTAACCGTACAATGACAATACGCAAATTGTACGTGCAAGCACATAAACAACTGACCTTTCTATATTTGAGTAAAAAAAATTGCGTAAAAACATCTCTTCTGTTATTTTGTAGGTTTCTTTTTCATTTTCCTCTTAAAAAAAAACATTAAACAACTTATAAAAATATAATTGCTAGCAACATGTGCTCGTCTGATTTTGAAAACACCCGTACGAAAAATTATTATTTATGTGGAAGTAAAATTAAACAGAGTTGGTTGCCCAATTCATATATCCTTAAAGAATCTGTGCTGCTACCTCTTGAATATCATTTTCACAGCTGTAGCTGGACGTAGGAGGAGAAATCACAACTTCTGAATACAACAATTTAAATGACTTGGCAACATTTCACATGCAATTTAGGTTGTGATACAGATTAGGAAACTGAACATCGGATCTATGAGATATTTTCAAGTGCATATATTAGTGTACGCGGAGCAATAAAATACATTTACTTATCGTACTAATCTCCATTCTGAAACCATTCTGCTCCACATGCTGCCAACGCAACGAGAGATTCATGGTGTCGTGGTGATAAAGCTATGCATCTTGTTGACAGAAGCAGTGCCGCAGAATGCATTAATTTGCTTTTTGCATCGGCCGTATGTAAATTATGTAACTTTGAAAACTGACTTAGGCACAGATGAAGGCAATCGCATATTAACTTTCAGTGGTAATATTGCCGAAAACGTCTTAACTCCTTAATTAGATGAATCGAATTTTTCAGATGGTTTCAATGATTTTTAAATACAAGAAAAGAACATCAATTAAAATATATATTCTCCTATTAACCTTATTTTTTCAATAACTATTTTGAATAAATTTTCATTTCATTTTGTCTGTTTAAAATATGATTTAGAATATGAAAAATTATATCACTTACATATACTGCACATAGTAGACAACCCCTATGCAAAAGTTAAGTCAATTAACCTTTCATAATAATTTTCCTCTCTTGTCTGATAGTCCATAATACTCCTTTTCTCAGGTGTTACAAAAGAAACGTATTGGGTAGTTAGATATTGATTGAGAGCTCTCAATATACAGATTTCCCCTTCACCGTGGATGATGAAAATCCTGAGGAAGCCAGCCAACTAAGCTTAGTCAAGCGCGTTATACATTTATTATGCGTGATCCTTTTTAGGCAAGTCATGTCTCGATTGTTATACAGGCTAACCACGTCGCGAGCAGATTACCAATGTGTGCTACGAAAATCTCGAAACCCTTCTTTCTGAATATATTTTTCTTAAAATCGACTGCTACATTCTAAACAGGCATAGAGCGTACCCAAAAATGTACACATATATTACATATTTACCGATATGAGATTTGATAACGTTTTATAAAAATTCAAAGGACATTCTAGAAGAGGATTTCTACATTATGTTGTAAATTTATAGTCTTACAATAAAATTTATTTTGAAGATAATAAATTTAAGGTTGGCTAAGAAAATTTTAAACCTAAATTGATAAATGTTAATGGATGGATTTAAATTAGTAGTTGAATTAATAATATTTTTCTTAAATTAAAGATGATATTTACCAAGTAATGCGGTAAAGACAATAATATTCAGTGTGTTCTTTCATTGATTCTACAAAAGCCTATTAGTCATGTCAATTAACGGGTTCTAGAGGGGCTGCGTTTGCACTAGTTAGGAGGTAAACATACCAAAACTCCCTGAACATAGGAGGTGCAGGGGGGCACGAAGAAGGTCTCGGTTTTTGGTTTCTCGCTCATATCTCGAAAACGGTTAGCCCTAACCAAAAAGTGGCTATATGCAAAATTAAAGCTGACTAAATTTAAAATATTTCTATTATTTTCTTTCGTATCTGTTATAGTTTTCGCGGTACACGCTCGTCAAATTCGCAAATTTTCGCAAATTTTTGAAAAATTTGTTTTTGCCTGACATCATTTGATAATTTTTGGCACCGTAATACGTGGGTAGAAAGAGGTCACGATCGATTAATCAATTAGATAATGTTTTTATCTATTTTAAAAGCATACTTGAATTTAGAAACTTTATTACATTATTACATTACATAAACATGACAATTTTGAGAACCTGGCAGCTGAGTTGTGAGCCACTTGTGTTGCATATAGCCACTTTTTGGTTAGCCGTTTTCCAGATATGAGCGAAAAACCAAAATCCGGGACCTTCTTCATGCCCCCCCCCCTGCACCTCCGCACCTCCTGAGTTCGGGGACTTTTGGTATGTTTTGCTAGTCCAAGCACAACTCTTAGGTCAAAAATTGGGATCTCGGCATTTCCCTCTAGACCCCCTTCTTGAACGTTCATTGACAGGGCTATATTCTTTTTTGATTTTATGAAAAAAGTTATTCTAAGTGAAAAATGTTGATTGATCAAAGTAATGTGAGAGAAGTGATATAGAAAGGAAGCAAAAGATAGAGAGAGTACTCAGTATGAAGTACAACAACTTTTTTTTTTACTTTATCTTATACGGTGGGAGTCTTGTGAATGTAGTTTTGGTGAGTTTATACTTGTTCGATTCTCATAGACTTGAAGAAGTGGTTTTTAAAAATGTCTCTGTCATCTACCTAAAAAGTCTAACTTTTTTAGAAACCTACAGGACACAAAAATTATTTATAAAACCAATAGTTAAATTACATTGCTGTGACAGTAACCTAAAGAGTATAATAAATCCAAAACGGTCCCAAATAATAACGCTCTGCAGGAGGAAATGTAAAAATTTTCAAAAATTTGAAGAAGAAAATATACGTTAAAACCTTTCATAAGATTCTATAAACACAAGCATATTGCATAGTTTGGTGACAGGCGTTTCTTCAGTTAAGTTGTCATCATCGAGAGAATATAAAATTACAAGTATGGCCTAAAAAATTAATTAAAACAAAAATTCAAATGTTCAAAAATGATATAGAAAATTTGATAATCCAGTGAAAAGATATTGTATATCTATTTTTATTCCTTATTTTTCAAGATGACGAAAGAAGTTAAGTGAGCATTACTTATATAGTTTGTAATTATGACTTTTTTGATTCCCAAGAAAAATTTTAGTAACTTCTTTAAAATTAGGCCATTGATTTTTCTGTATCATTCATTTTTGTTACAAAAATTTAATCTCTGAGCATTGTACGTATTTGAGGTCCATCAAATATTCCTTCCTTTAACTTTGCATATTATGAAATATTTGGATATTTCTGTTCTATGTATTTTAATGTTTCTCCTTCCTTATTTAAAGCTTTCACAAATTGTTTCCTAAGACCAAGTTTGATGTGGAGTGGTGGGAGTAGTACTTTTTCTGGATCAACTAAAGGACTTGAAAGAACGTTATATGGTCCAAGATCTACTCGACCATACCTTTTTTTTATAATGTTTAAAAGAAGAAAACCTGAGGATTGCTGAGGCAGTAATATTGGTAGTATCTTTCAATCTCCATAGATTAGTTGATCCAGAAAAGTACTACTCCCACCACTTCACATCAAACTTGGTCTCATGAAACAGTATGTGAAAGCTATAAATAAGGAAGGAGAAACATTCAAATACACAGAACAGAAATATCCAAATGTTTCATATGCAAAGTTAAAGGAAGGAATATATGATGGACCTCAAATACGTACAATGCTCAGAGACGAAATTTTTGTAACAAAAATTAATGATACAGAGAAATCAGCTTGGCTTAGTTTTAAAGAAATTACTAAAAATTTTCTCGGAAATCAAAAAAGTCATAATTATAGAAAAATTGTTCCTAATCTGGTAGAAAACTACCGTAAGCTAGGTTGCAACATGAATCTGCAGCTCCACTTCTTAGATTCTCATATTGATGACTTTCCTGAAAACCTTGGGGATTATATCTACAACAACTATACAATATGCTGATGATACTAACATCTTGATAACAGCTGAAAGTGTAGACATTCTTATGGCAGTTACATGTAGAGTGTATGATATGATTACAACGTGGGCTCAGAAAAACTATTTACTTATAAACCAACAAAAAACTCAGTGTGTACTGTTTAAATCACAAAGATCCGCATTTTCTTTGAGCAGTATCTTTCCTTTGCAAACTACAAATAATGTTTTAAGATGTTAGGTATCACTTTAGACTGTCACTTGCAGTGGAGTTTACACATTCAAACTTTATGTGGAAAATTAAGTTAATCTTGTTATGCATTACGTTTTCTAAAAAATTTTTGTAGTATTCACATCCTCAAAACCCTGTACTTTTCCTCATTTCACTCGCATTTAAGAAACGGCATTATAAACTGGGGAAGCAGCTCGCAGACCCAGCGTATATTCATTTTGCAGAAAGTTGCCCTAAGAATATTAGCAGATTTAGGATTTCGTGATTCTTGCAGAGATACTTTTCGCCGTCTTCAACTACTAACAGTTGTTGGTACTTATATTTATGAAGTCTGTTCCTTTGTTTTTAAAAACAGATCTATATTTTCACAAAATGCTGTCTTACATGGTCATAACACACGCCATAAATTGGATCTTCAACCTGATACCCATGGTACCTCCTTATACCAAAAAAGTATTCAATATAATGGCTGCAAATTATTTAATTACTTACCGCAAGAAATAAGAGAATCGACAAACCACTATATTTTCAAAAAATAACTTAAAAAATATCTGTTAGAAAAAAACTGCTATACATTGAATGAATTTTTTTCTACTTAGTATGTCATTTGTAATGTTTATTTTAATATGTTATTTGTAATACCTATTGTAGTATGTAATTTGTATTATCTATTTTATATCAACCTGTTTTTATTTTATACTTTCTTTTGATTGACGTATTTCTTCAAATATGTATGTATATTGTTTTTATAATGTATGTGTATATCTGTTGAAAATAAATATATCTATCTATCTATAGTGAAGAACAGGGAGAAAGATTCCATCAGGAAATTATAGAAATGGAGCGGCGTTATCAAGGAAGATGGAATATAAATATTATGGCAGACTTTTGTTGGACGTTGAAACGAGAAGTCAAAAACAAGGAGTCAAACGAGCGCGAAATCCACTGAATAGAACTTTTAGTAAAAGGGTTCGTTACCACAAAGAGGATCTTTAATCTTTCTCAATGCTTTTAAAAACTTTAAAAGGTATCTTGAATTACTACTTTAAGTATTAAGATGTGGTCGTTTGCATAGGACTTCTTTAATTTCTTTTAGTCCATGCCAAAATTGCAAAAACCCCGAAAGTGCAGGGGTAGGACCAAACATGACTACCCCCCTGTTTTCTAGGACGGCCAACGTGATGGTGCCCCTAACGAACTACGAACTACACCTAAATGCAAAAAACCATCTCTTTTTTCGATTTTTCGTTGTCAGGCATGCGATAACTTGTTGGATCGGGTTCTTTTTGAGGAAACTCAATATATCCTGTAAAATTTCGCAACTAGATATCCTAACGACCCACGAGGGTTAAAACCACCCCCTCCCTCAATACCGAAACATGCAAAAAACATCCAAACGTGCTGAAAATTGTTTTCCACAGGTTTTCAAGGACGGGGAATATGATGCTGATATTATTTAGCCTCCCACTCCTAACCAACTATCCCTAAATGCATAAAACCACCCCTTTTCCCCATTTTTCGTTATCAAGTATGCGGGGACTTGTTAGATCGGTTTTTTTTTTGAAGAAACTCAATATGTCCTGTAGAATTGTGCGATCAGACATTCTAACGACCCCAGGAGGTTGAAACCACCCCCTCCCTGAATCCTGAAGTGTCTCTCAAATAGAATAAGGTATCCTCCGTTTTCAAAGGTGGAGAACACGATAGTTGCGTCAGTTTATCTCTTAGTCCTCAGAAACTACCCTTGCATGCCCAAAAACCATCGGTTTTTCTTATAGTGACATCATAAGCGCTCATTGGATCAGGTTTTCTAGGGAGATAATTTTTTTTATTGCAGCTTAAAAGGAGTTTGATAGGACGGGCTATGCGAATTTATATATAGTTGTGTATGTGCTTAGTCCACTTCTTTATTATATACTGATTTTCACATTATGTACATGATTTTTATTCCTATTCTAGACATGCGTCATACATTAGAATGTTACAAAAATTGTATAAAACAAACAAGACTACAAAAAATACATAATAAAAAAGAAAACATAAAAAACAAACTAACAAATATATGTACATATAAAGGTGAAGCTACTTCCCATTACCGATCAAAAAACTCGGTCATGTTATAAAAACAATGTTCATTCAAAAACATTTTCAGTTTGCTTCTGAACAGTCTAAAAGAATTTTGTAACCCTATTTCTATAGGAAGTTTATTATATATATAACTACCAGCATAATGGGGTGATTTTTTATATTTGCTAAGGTTGAAAATATTGATGTGTATTTTTCCCGCACTTCTGGTGGGGTAGCTGTGTATGTCACTATTTGTTTTAAATTTATGTAAGTTTTTGTGCATGAAACAGGACATTTTAAATATGTAAATGCATGTAACAGTCATATTTTTTTTTGTTTTAAATGTATCTCTGCATGATTCTCTGTAGTTCAAACCAAACAGAAAACGAATAATTCTCTTCTGCATTACAAAAACTCTATTCACCTCAGCTGATTGACCCCATATACTAATATTGTAACTAATGGCTGAATAAGCTAAAGAGTAGTAACATGTCATTAATGCATTATTATTCAATTCTTTTTTTAAATTTAAAACTGCATATGTTGTTTTGCTAACTTAGTGCACAAAGTATCTATTTGAGGGCTAAAATTTAATGTTGCATCTATCACTGAGCCTAAGAATGTTGTTTTCGTGCTGGTCTCAACATATTCTATTTTAGGACTATTATTAGATATAAGATTTGTAAAATACAAAAATACCGTTTTTTATTATTAAATTTTAATTTATTCTTCGGCGTTTACAAATTAAATCATATTGTTCTGGCCAATCGGAATGGACATTAAACTCTTCAATGACACTTGCTTCCATCTGGGTACATTCATCGGCACGTTTGGATGTTTTTTTGCGGATTTCGTATTGAGGGAGGGGGTGGTTTCAATCCCAGTGGGTCGTTAGGATGTCTGGTTGCGAAATTTTACAGAACATATTGAGTTTCCTCAAAAAAACCCCATCCAACAAGTGCACGCCTGAAAATGAAAACTGGGAAAAAATGGTGGTTATGTGCATTTAGTGGTAGTTGGTTAGGGGTAGGAGGCTAAATAATATCAGCATCGGGTTCCCCGTCCTTGAAAACGCGTGGAAAACAATTTTCAGCACGTTTGGATATTTTTGCATGTTTCGGTATTGAGGGAGGGGGTGGTTTCAGATGTCTGATTGCGAAATTTTACGGGACATATTGAGCTTCCTCAAAAAAAAACCCGATCCAACAAGTCCTCGCATGCCTGACAACGAAAAATCGAAAACGGGGGTGGTTTTTTGAATTTTGGGACAGTTCGAGGGGGATGGCACGACTATCACCATCGTGTTGGCCGTCCTCGAAAACGGGGGGGGGGGGGGTAATCATGCATTTGTGGGGTTTTACACTTTTTTTGCAAGTTCGTATGGACTATTTAACAAAGTTGTAGATTTAAATCCATTATTTTGAGGTTAGAAAATTCTGGGGATTTGCTGGGGAAAATCTGACATCAAGTTCATATTCAACGTCTCAAATTACATTATTATTACAATATTTTAGACATTTTTATAGGTATTTAATTTCTTTTTTACAGTAATGTAGATTTTAAGCAATTTTTTGAGGTTAGAAAATTCTGGTAATTTTCTAGAGGAATTTTGGAGTTAATTTCATATTCAGCGCTTCAAAATTCATAGGAATATAATAATTTGCTCATTTTCATAAGTGTTTCTTTTCTTTTTTTTTTACAATATTGACGATTTTAAGCGAGTTTTCGAGGTTAGAAAATTCTGGTGATTAGCTGGGGGAATTTTGACATCTGACTCGTATTCAGCGGCCCAAAATACAGAGAAATACTATACCTTGGTCGTTTGCACAGCACTTTTTTTCTTTTGTGTGGCTCGTAATCAGTTGGTTAACTTCACTGTGCTATAATAAAATAAATCCAAAATTTCAACGTCAGAACCATGTTCAGTTTTGTAATAATCACAACAGAAACAGTAATTAAGCCTCTGGCATTGCCAATTCATCCTAATGAAGTTGTTTTTTATTAATTTTTAGAAATAAATAATGTAAATGTAAGAGAAACATTATTTCGATGTTCGTTTAAAAACGTTTTATTTACATTCCAATTTTACGGTTAAAAGTGCAACGCACACGCCTGTAATTGATTCCACACATGTCTCCGACACCAAAACTAATTTTCATTTAAATTGAACCATCTATTTTGTTTATTTTTACAGCATTTTAAATTGAACTGGTATTTACTAATATTTGAGGCATATAAAATTTTATCTGGCTTCGATAAAAAACTGATTTTATTCACACTTTTTTACCATTTTTGGATATTAACAGCTTACTGAACACACACAGGTGTGGTGTATGAAAACGTGCTTAAGTTGTTAATATCTTAAATTAGTAAAATAATGTAATAAATATAAATTATCGGGTCTCTCATCCGATTAAAATTAAAATGTATGTCTATTATTTTGTCAAGGGAAGTTCTAAAGCAGGTTTACATGGAATACAAATAGACCATCTCCTAAACAATTACTATCTATTCTTCTTCTTCTGCCGAATGACCATAGGTCAAATTCAGAAATCTCCAAAGGCCCATGAACTGACTTAGATGAAAAAATGTTATCGATCACTCATTGACGTAAGAATAGGTCACACCACTTACTAAAAAATTGCTACCTAATAAATGACAACTTCTACATCCAGTATTTCTATCCAAGCCTCTTACAACGAAAAAAAAATTTAATACTCTTTGTGCGCTCCACTATGTGGAAATAATTGTTCACAGAACTTTAATATTATAATATTTGAAATCGTCTACATAAAGAAGGTACCTACCCTGGTAGTGGTAGTGGGGGTGGCTGATGTCAAAGAGAAATTGAGGTCTTTGGTTCACGCACTAAATTGCAATTTAATTTTTCTACCCTATTTAATAACGGTATGGGGCAGATGCCAAAATAATGTTTGAGATGTTGGCTTCCCGTACATGCACTAAATTTCACTAAGTTTTATGGCATTCTAAGCTTATATGAACAAAAAATATGAATTTTTTATTAACTTACTATATTTCCATCCACTACGTGAATGTGGAAGTAAAAGAAGTTGCTGCATTTTCAGGATATCAAGATCAGTACAAAATTATATTTTGATTTCCTAATTAAGGTCAGGCAATGTAGAAATATTACAAAGACAGAATATCATTTTGGGTATTCCATGTGCAGAGCTTGTACAATGTGGTTATGTGTTGTAGAATTCAAAAAAGGCGGGTTTGATAATGAAAATAATTGTAAATTTCAATTCTCATAATTATTAGCATACTTTCGTTTAATTAGGGGCCATCATTACATTGTTCTTGTTTTAAATAAATGTTCTATTTTTGTAAATTTCCTTTTTTATCTATCCACTGCTACACCTCTAGCGGGTACGTAGTTTTGGGAAAGCGAATGCATAACAGTACTCTTAATAAGACTCTTCTGAAACCTATTTACCCCCACACCTTCAACCGAATAAGATGAAAATATAATCTAGTTCCAGATCTCATTATAAGGTGTAACAAATTTCAGGACGATGTTATAAACCGTTCCAGAGAAATCGTGCAAAAAAAAAGTTACATACAAATGACAGACAGACAGATTTTTTCTCTCAAATTTCGACTTTTGAAGCCCATTTGAACTAAAAATATATTGGCTATTTACTTAATCTCAGTAACACCACGTAAAAGTGAAATGTGTCATACTGGAGCAAAATGTTAGATAGAGATATAGATAGACATTTCTTGTCCCATTATTTAAATACATTTTGTACATGCGGTAAGTTAAGATTTTAAAAAATATTAAAATATGTCCAAAAACATAAACACATATGGAATATAAAGAGTCACACGAAAACATTTATACATAAACAGATACGCATATAAATGAAAAGAATAAAAATGAGTACAAATAATTTATGAGGTGTTTATATAGTGAAAAATTATTAGACCAGGCTAGATAAGGGTTGGACAACAACATAATTCGTTGCAGCAAACTAATATTGTAGAACATATCATAACTAATGAAGGAAAAATAATCCGAACCACCTGCGATTATCTGGGGGGAAATGGGGTGGGCTTTTAGGGGGAAAAAACGCTTTTTGCGATTTCTGGCTTAACTACGCATCCTATCGAAAAAAATTAAATATAAAAGTTGTAAGTAATAAAGAGATCTACAACTTTTGTGGAAAGCATTTTTATCCTAACCTCAACATTTTTCGAAATACACGCAAAAACTTGGTGAAAGTATACCTTTTGGTGTCCCACATAAGCACTATTTTTTTTGGAGCAAAATATTTAGCGGTTGTTGTTTAATTCAATTAAAAAAAAAAGTGAAATTTTCAACTGCGATTCCTCATAAAAGTACTTGTCCGATAGAGTTCGGACACGGCTCATTTTTTTTGCTTTTACTTCTACCTTCAATAAATAAAAAAAAAAATATATATATAGTGCAATGGAAAAAATTGCCGGAAAATCGAAAATTCCGAAAAAATGCCTTTTTTCATTGTGTTTTTTAATTATTGTCAAAAATTAGTTATTATTTATTAAAATTATTATAATTTTGTAATATCAATGTATGCTACAAACAATAAGTAAAATAATTAATAGTTAATTACATTCCTCAACCACGTTTGAATTATTAAACAAACAAAAAAGTATGATTTTGATTTCTATGCCTTCTATTGTAACGGTATTGGTACGACGTATAAATGACCGCATTTTTATTTATTTGATAATATAAATGCATTTACTTTTAATTTTGATTGTTAATAACTTTTAAATTGTAAAATTGGTAAAAATTGCTTTGTTAATTTTAATTATTAAACACAATATAAATAATTTTTTATAAAAATAATAAATGTACTTTTTAATACATGATTTTAATATATTTACATTTTGTAGTAAACATACAATTAATAATAATAATAATAATATTATAATAATAATAATGATAATAATAATAAAACGGCTTCATTTAGGAATAAAATTACAGCATATTCCTAAACTAAGGCGAAGTCTAGCTTAATAGCTACTCAACTTAACCTTTTATATTATAAAAATTTAAGTGTGTAGAGTTTATGTCAATTAATAAATGTGTATATTATTAAAAAAAAAACGTCAAATAACATTTATATGTTTAAATTTTAATTGTTTGGGAAATAATTTTAGAACGTCTTTCCATTATTTTTATTAGCTGTCAAATATTTGCCCAATCACATCAGGTGTGCCGCAAAGATCGGTTTTAGGACCCGTTCTGTTTTTAATCTATGCTGCAGATATTGTTCAACATATTAATTATGGTAAAGTCCAATGTTATGCTGATGATACTCAATTGTTTTATAAATTTCCTTCTGAAAACACAATAAATATTTGTGATTTAATTAATTCGGACTTAGACTCGATTCTCCGGTAATTTTTTCTATTGCACTATATATATTTTTTTATTCATTGAAAGTAGAAGTTAAAACAAAAAAAAATGAGCTCTGTCCGAACTCTATCCGTCAAGTACTTCTATGAGGAATGGTAGTTGAAAATTTCACTTTTTTTCTTTAAATTGAATTAAACAACAACAGCTAAATATTCTGCTCCAAAAAAAAATAGTGCTTTTGTGGGACACCAAAAAGTATATTTTCACCAAGTTTGAGTTAAATCGAATTATTTTTGTGGAAGAAAAAAATAAAAAACCGGAAAAAGGGTTTTTTTGCGTGTATCTCGAAAAAATGTCGAGGTTAGGATAAAAATGCTTTCCACAAAAGTTTTAGATCTTTTTATTACTTACAACTTTTATATTTAACTTTTTTCGATAGGATGCGTAGTTAAGCCAGAAATCGCAAAAAACCGTTTTTCACCATTAAAAGCCCACCCCATTTCACCCCAGATAATCGCAGGTGGTTCGGATTATTTTTCCTTCATTAGTTATGATATGTTCTACAATATTCCACTATCAGTTTGCTGTAAAGACTTATGTTTTTTTTTTTAATTCTGACACTTATCTAGCCTGGCCTATATGTTTATAATGCCTATTTATATTTTTAAAGATAGACATTCTTGTACAGAATAAAACGCCTTATTCAGGGAACATGATTCTGTTTGCTTTTTAAAACTAGAGAAACTTTTTATATCTTTCAACTTTTGAGGCAAGGTATCAAATATTTTTATGAAGTTGTAGACAGGGGATTTTTTATAAGCAATTGTCTTAAGTAGGTATCATTAAGTTGCTACCATGTTCTGTGGCATTTTCCAACTTCTTCGAAATTAGGTATATTTTTAAAAACATATAGCACACATTTCCACAGACATAAATATAGAAGGTACCGTTAATATATTGCCCTTTTTGAAATATTCCTTGCAACTGGTCGTAGGCTGCAGGTTTAAAATTAACATAATCAGTGTTTTTTGGAATATCAGTACTCTGCTTATGCCACTACCAACTCCCCCGGATACAATATTATTTTCCATATGACTATAAGCCAGCGAGCAATATGATGTTGTCGAGGCTGGATTTCATTTGAAATATCGCATAAAAGGCCGAATTTAGTTAGCCACAAACAAACTCAATATCCCACCTTAATCGACAGTCTAAATATGTACCCAAAAATTTTGTAGCCACAGACATGATTTTGTTTTCTGTCTCGAAATTCCGAGGTAGAGGTTTTTGAAGATGAAAATTTAAATATACTGCCTTGCTTTCATTCAGAATTAATTTAGGGTATTTGTAGTCGGCCACACCCGATTGCAACCAGTGGCGGCTCGTCAGGGGAGGCAGGGGAGGCTGAGCCTCCCTTTGGAAGAAGCAGCATATCTTCCAATCTTCCAAATTAATATCTTTTACTTGTAGAAATTTCTATAATTGTATTTCAAAATGTCAAGCCTCCTCTGCAGACAATATCACGAGCCGCCACTGATTGCAACTTCTATTCGTTTTCAATTAATACAATCGACTAACGTAATATTGCAAAGAATTATGTGTATATGAATTCAAGTGGGTGGTTTTTCTATTATATAAATTGTATAAACCGAAAGGAAATAAAACTGTCTCCACGGGGGAAACATTATGTTCCAACAATAAACTATAATTTCTGATGGGCATCCCTATTAGCACCCTATTATATAAAATGCCATCATTTGTATTTAACGACTGTCCCCTATGTCATCTCAAGGGAGGGTTAAATTATTATATTTGAAACTACAATGCTTGACTAGTCAAAGATTAAACAGATAGTAAATTGACCTCCCACACTGAACTATGAAATTCCATTTGTGTATAACATAAAAGTAAATGTAACTGGAAAATAAATTGGAAAATTTTCTACAAGTACTTATACAACAACAACAGAAAATGATTGTAAAAGCAACGAAAGTTGAATTATTTGTAGACCTAGCCTTTTATGTGTGTTTTGATAATATATTTTATTCAACAGGCTCTGCGGGAAATAAGGAAAGCCGAGGAAAATACAGTTGGTAAGTTTTCTAACAATTTAATTCATGTCTGATACATTTATTTTAACAAATCGCTAGAGATATTTTAATATTGAATATATGAACAGTATTGTAATTTATACGAGTGCATAAAGGGTACTTTTTTTACGAATCAAAAATTTGACAACCCCGAAAGTGAAAAAAAGACACTTTATGCACGAGTTTTAGACAATATTTTTTTCTACGACCATTCTCAATTTCCATATTTAAATATTAAATTTCAGAATCAACTTAAACATTAAAACAAATCGATAACACAATCCCACAAAAAAAAAAATTCGTGAGCGAGAATTAAGACCCACTTTTCTTTATGTTTTTCGGGGCATTGAATACGAATCTGAAGTCGGAATAGCATGTTTGTGGACGAATCTTCGAGCTAGAGGTCAAAATTGGACGAAAATCATGAAAAATCGGGATTTGTGATATTTCCAGGTACGAAATTAATAGAAAAAATTTGGGATACATGGAAATATCATTTTTGGGAGAAAATACAGTATTTTCCAATGTATTGCATTACTTGAAATTTTGTAGAATAGTGCGGTTCAAAGTGAACTCACCGTACCTGAGGTTTTATCAACTAATGGAATACATTGGAAAATACTGTATTTTCTCCCAAAAATGATACTTCCATATCTCTTAAATTTTTTTATTCATTTCGAACCTGGAAATATCACAAGTCTCGAGTTTTCACGATTTTCGTCCAATTTTGACCTCTAGCTCGAAAATTCGTCCACAAACATGCTATTCTGACTTCAGGTTCATGTTCAGCACCCCGAAAAATATAAGGAAAAGCGGGTCACGAATTTTTTTTTGTGGGCCTGTCTAATTTGACGTTTCTAAGGCCAAGATGATGATGATGAAATATGTGACAAACCAAAATTGCAATGACATGACCTTAACCTACAAACCAATTGTCAAAACTGCATGCGAATATATCACGACCACCCAAAGTCCGCTCGCTGTTATTGCGAGTCCCAAAGGCGTGTACGAGAGAACGCGAATGCACGAGAATAGCAAGTTGTTGGAATTCATTCGACTCGCGTAGTTTGCATTACGACTCATAAAGCCCATTACATAGCCATTCATTTCTCAACAATGGCAGACGTGTTTCGCCTTCCCAGGCTCATCAGTGCCACACGGTAGAGAAAGAAAATTGTTTTTGACCCTTCGGAATGAGGTTAATTATTGCCAAGAATAATAATTATGACAACAATCAGGATGTTGTTTTAGTCATAACATGTTCTATCGCATTAAATGCAAAGACATTATAAAATATCTTTACCTTTTCCATTTAACTAAATTATTAAAATATGGATTTTCATGACACTGGTTTTACAAATGTGCACTCCATAGGGAAATAGTTGTAGAAAGCTTTATATGCTCCATACGTTATCATTTCAAATATTGATTTATGCAAGTGCAGCAGAAGCTATTTCGTAGATAGCCTTACATTAATTTATGCCTAGATTTGTACAAATCAAACAAGCATACTGTGTGATATTGAAAATACAACGCAAATGGGCTTAGAAATAGTCTGAAACTTCACTGTAGTCAGACAACTATGTCTATCGCAATATTAACAGTGAATTAGGATACAATCTTAGACACTTTCCAACTCTGCAAGGTATACGGTAACTGACAGGAAGGAAGCCAACGATAGACTCTATCAGAGGTGGCAGGAGAGATGGAACATCTCGAGTAAGGGAAGATGGACAAGGAGACTCATTACGGATATTAAAGATGGGTGGAGAGAGAACACGAGGAGGTTGAGTACTACTTTACACAGCACCTAGCAGGGCATGGATGTTATGCAGAGTACGTCTACTACATCGAGAAGATCGAAGTTCAAGAATGCATGTACTGTGGAGAGATAGACGACGCGACGCGGAGCATACCGTGTTCCAGTGGAGCAGATGGAGAGAAGAAAGGCCACGAGTCACTGATAGGCTAGGCGACCCAGTTACACCTGATGATATGGTGTTGAGGATGACAGAATCAGAGGAAAACTGGTAACTCTTGAAGGACGTGACAAGATCAAGGAAGTGGACGAAAGAAACTTGAACCTCTAATCGTTTCAACGAAGTAGGAAATTAAGGAGGCAGATCATTTTTAACACCTAATACTAAGATTGACCTGATATTCTGTCGGTAAGCGAAAGAGGTTCCAGGGTATGAGGAAACACTGAAGACAGGGGGGCACTATTCCGGAGGGGTTTTAGCTCGGTTAGTGTCCGGCACTACCCAGCGTGATAGATTTAAGCGCATTTTAGTAGGTACATAAGTTGGTCCATAATATTCATTTTCATTCCATGAACTGTAAGTGAATATGGTAATTAATCAAGGAATTGCAAGTTCGAATTAACCTAACAGATGTTTATTAGAAATATTCAACTTACCTTACAGCAGGTAGTAGGTATTGCAAAAATCTTATTAAGTGTAGGTAATTAGATAATGAGGTAATACGATGTACCTAATTTATTGCTTCCTGATCCACCTCAACAAAATTATGTAACTCATATGAAACATAATCCCTTCTCATTTTTTTTTGAACCTGCAACTGAATATGAGGTTTTAAGCATTGTGCAAAATCTAAAAAATTCAAATTCATCAATATTAGCACGAATTTATTTAAAAAAAAATGTAAAATGCCAATTTTAAAACCATTAACAGAACTATTAAACTGCTCTTTAAGTGAAGAAATCTTTGCAGAAAATCTGAAAATTGCCAAGAGAGTACCCATATTTAAGTCAGGCTGTAATTCAAATGTGGAGAATTATCTACCAATATCCATATTAAGTTTTTTCTCTAAAATATGTGAGTAGTAAGTGATACAAAAAATTACAAAATTCTTTGATAAACATAAGCTGTTTAATAATAATCAATTTGGTGTTCGTGGTATCTCTACGACATCTGCTATTATACACCTTTTGAACCGTCTTTATGAGAACTTTGATAACTGTAAAAAAAATATAGGTATATTATAGGTATTTTATACATATATGTATAGATTTATAGTTTGTTTTTATTACTTAAATGACCTAGTTTATTTGTGTATATATTTGTTACATTCTGTTTACAGATAAACTGTGATATGTACACAGAAAGATTTGACTTCTCCTATATCACTTATTTATGATCGACAGGATTAATAAATTATTATTAATATTATTATTATTACATCTTTCGTTAAATAATTATTAGCATACTATTTTCTGCTAAAATATTTCCTAAAGTATTTATTGTGAGTTGCAATTTAAACACCACATAATATTCTCATACAAATTATATTCAGGAATATAGAGCATAAGCTATTCGATTGTTGAAAATCCCCAGAGATTTTCTGAACACCTTTCAATTATAGGAATTTGTTGGCGGTGCTTGATTTATTCGCGTTGCCGGCGATTATTTGAAATGATGAAGTAAAGCGGCGCACCTTTCCGACCGCCAGGGTGGCACGAACGAAACCATTTATTAAATGCAACTACGCTACAATTAATCAAAGGTCTAATTTATTGAGTTGTTCTTGTTTCTGAGAGAATATTAGGTTTGCCCTTTTTGGGTATCGACATATTTCCAGTACATTTAGCGGTTGATCACTTCTGATGTTCATTATGAACTTATACGGGGGTTACAGAATGTTTATGGTTCATAGTAATTAGTAATTTAGAGTAATTAGGTATTAAATGCTGTTTTTGCAGAAAGTGTTCCCAAAACATCCCCGAAAAACGTTTAATATCCATCTTGGTTCAGCAGAGGTATCATTAGAGAGATTAAAGAAAAATCTCGTTTGTGGCACTTATATAAAGAAAGGGGGGAAGTACAATATCTGAATCAATTAGAGTTATTATGCTCCAAAATCAAAAGACAATGTTGATTCTGCACATAAGAAATATATCGAAAGATCGGAATCGCAGATTAAATCTAATCCTATTTGTTTTTGGTTTTTTCTTAATAACATGCGTAATTCATCTACAATTCCTCAATCAATGTCCTACGGCAACAGCCAGCTTAATGATTCTCAAAGTATAATCAATGCGTTTGCTAGTTACCTTCAGTCTGCTTTTATATCATCATCTAATTACGTTAAAGTAGATCAGGATGACACTTTCGATATCCCACAACTTAATATTCCAATTCTCAAAATGGAAGAAGTTCTCATAGCCTTAAAGAAATCTAAAAACAAATTATCTACTGGTCTTGATCGAATTCCATCTTTTCTACTCAGAGGCTGCGCCATTATCTTCGCTTTACCGCTGACTACCATCTTTAATCTAGCTCTTCAAATACAAAAATTTCCTCAAATTTGGTATGGGTCAAAAATTTGTTCTATATTCAAAAAGGTGGCAAGAATGCAATTGAGAACTACAGAACTATAGTTATACTCTGTAACGTTGGCAAGCTCTTTGAGGTTATCTTGTATGATATCTTGTCTTTTCATACGAAATCTCAAATATCAGTTCATTAGCATGGCTTGTGAGCTGGTAGATCAACAACCACTAGTCTATCCGCTATAAGAATGATGGGGCTACACTGTTTCAGTTAACAAAAATGTGTAAAAAGTAAAATTTTCTCAGAATATTTTTTTGTTGATCTGACCCCGTCCCGTCCAGACCTTCAATTGTTATGGCGCTGTGCTTCGTGGATGTCTGATTGGTAATGTTTAATTAAAATCAAATATTTTTGAATTGAATTGAATGAAATTAGATTTTTTTGCCAAATGGTTTTATAAAAAACGAATAATTTTTGTTTGGACTATTACATATTTGATTTCCACACACTAAGCCCTGACATGAATTGAAGATTAACATAACACTGTAATTTTCCGTGAAATCTCAGTACCTATAAATGTTTTTGATATGTTTTTGATATATCCCACGACTCCACCCTTGTGCGTACTTCGGTAACTGAACTATTCCATTATCTTCCATCTGTTCGAAAAGTTCCACGGTAAATTAATAACACCTCTGCTGCTACCGAAATGTGTTCATCGTTTTCATTAAATCCCTCACACGTCTAAGGGTGGCTTTGTTCAAAGGATTAGAGATCCTGATCCTGAGGTAATGAGTGTGATCAAACAAACTTTTAACCAAGGACACCAACCCAATGTTCACACATCAAAGGTAATTTGTAATTTAAATACGTCTTTTGTTTAATCTTTCCATAAATACGTTATTTTGTAGGCGAAGGTAAGTCAAACAGAGAAATATAATTTTCACCCCAGATAATTATAAAGAGATTTCGATAGAGATTTGTGAGGTTCATATCTTGATACGTTTAAAGCAGAACTACGTAAGCGCTTTCCTTTGAATATAGAGTGTCCCAAAACGTTCATATTTTAAAAAACGGAACATTTTAAAAACATTTCTAGAGAAATAGGACATTTTTTAGTTTTATTTAAGGATGTCTGCGACAGTATTCGTTTTTATAGATGTATCTAAAGGCAGATAACGTTTAATTTAATTTTGTTTCCATCTCTGTACGATAAGACCACGTGAAATTCCTTAAAGTGTAAAATATCACATTTTACAGTTAAAAAGAATGTGCAGATTTAAAAAGAATGTGGAGCTAAAACCTCATCACCAAATATTTCAAAAAAAATCATTCAGAAAATTCATTAATTTAGTTAATAATCGAGTCCATCCCTTGGCAACATCTCAACCATCTTCTAAGCAGAAATCTATGCTATAGATCTGTGCGACCAGGAATGTCTTATCAAAGGCATTCGAAGGGAAAAGGTCTTTCAGATAGCCAGGCAGCACCAAATGCTCTCAGGTTCTATAACTTTTAGTCTAAAATTGCCTGGGAATGCAGACAATCCCTGAAGAAAGTGGCAAAAGACAACCTTACCTGGAGGTGTCAGGGCATAGAAGGTAATAAATTAGCTGACGGTCTTGCGAGAAAAGAGGTTGAAGCCCCATTTTTCGAACCCAAACCGTTTTGTTGGCTTATCTAAGAGACACATAACGAAAGAGATCCAAAAATGGGAAAGGAACAGGAGAAGTCCTACTGGAGGAATATTCCAGGCCAAAGACAAGCTCTAATATGGTACCCATATCCTCCTTACACCAAATTTAATTCAAATCGGTTCGCTAGTTGGTGTTATCGTGTCAACACATATGCATACACGTATACTTATATACACACATATATACATACATTTTTTAAAAACCACTTTGTGTTGCCTCAAAATGTCAATATCTGCTCTTATCTCAATATTGTATTTTGAAACAATTGTAGTAATTGGGGGGGGGGGGGCGGTATAGATTAAGATTCTAATTTTTACTTCTAAATTCAGTGTTCAGTGACCTCAAAATCCCATAACTACATGGGAAAATTAAAACATGTAATTACACGATAGAAGATAGAAGTGTTTTATTTAGTTGCCCTCGAGTTCCAAAACAATTGTAAGAAATCTGTATTTATATGTAGCTACGCCATTAAGTCGATCATATTATCCGCAATCCGCAATTTTGAATTTGGATCTTAAATATTATATTTATATCATCGACCTCAAAAACTTTCGAGTATAAATTTTCACCACAAAATTACCAGAAACCTCTGATTTGATGTAGGTACCCATCAAATTCACAATATTTTTGAAAAGAAAATTTTTCAGTCTGAAATATCAAAAAAAAAAAACAAATGTTTTCAATAGGTACATTTTGAATTCACCTATTTTCAACCACACTTCCTCACTTTTCACCATCTGCTTTCACTTTACCAGCACTTTCTCCCAGAGTCCCACTTCTTTTCTCATCATCTTTCTCGCTTCCTCACAATCTTTCCTCAGTCTCCTTTACCTTCTTCCCACCTCCAATATAAAGTAGCACGAGTGCCATTGAACCCAAAATAAAAAAAATCTATAAAAAATTTACAGATTTCTTACATGGCAATTATGCTAACTGCATGCCAAATATTATTGTCCTCCGTAAAAACTTTTTAATTATTTCTTTTACGGTGTCCATCCCTTTTTATTTTTTTCCAACAGAAGACTATTACATTAGTTTTGGTCATATTAAATAAGAAATGATTTGAATTGTACCATTTTTTTTAAAACAAATTTCTACATGTAATGTCTTCAAATTCTTTTATGAGACAAAATGGTGGTGTTATCGGCAAAAAGCGTAAAGCGTCCCAGTATGCTAATAGTTGAAAAGTCATTTATATGATAGCAACAAGAGAACTGGGCCAAGATCAGACCTTTGTGGAACTCCACAATATTGTAACATCATTAGATTAGAGACACTGCGGATTTTACCATTTTAATGCGATCCTTAAGGTAGGATTAAATCGAGGCAAATCCTCTGAATCTATAACACTGAAGTTTTTGCAACAATGTTTTATGATTTAGGTAGTCAAATACTTTTGTATCAACCACACTCTCATATATTACTATAGAAGCAAAAACAGCATTTCTGGTGTTTTACGTAAAAAGAAAGTTAATATCCTATTCTGTGTTTTAAACATACAGATTGCAATCCATTACAAGAAGTTAATAAATTAATAAAAGCAAAACTCAGTTTAATTTTGACAAACAGCGTATAGCTCTACAATTGAAATGTAGATTGTTCCCGGTCTGTAAAATGAAAAGAGACACAATAAAATACTTTCCAGAAAAGAATACTACAATTAAAATTTCTTTCGCATCCAACAAATAAGATACGATACGATACGATAAGTATAATAGTTCACTGGCATTCTTGAATGGTTCGCCGAATAATAATTCGGTGCAGTAGGTCAAATGCTTGTGCAAGTTAAAGAGAACTCAACCCAGCGGGGATATACATACTGGTTGAAAGGTTTTCCATCGGGAGTCCTTCGAGGGCTCTAGGATACAGTAGAGTGATCTCGTTCCACCTACTAGACTCTGGAGTAAATTACAATGCACATTGTTTCCGGGGAACACAGGAATTATTAATGCACCATAGTCAAGATTCAAACTGTTATTTACTTAGTTGGAACTCTAAGTATTTACAGAACATAATGGGAGTTTCCGAAGTCGTTTGCTTTATGACTTTTAAACTTGGTGTGTTTATTATTAATTTAACGATGCACTAATTACCCTTGTAGTTATCTTAAGCTAAATTTCACGGAGAGATTACTATAAGATATAGTTCATGATAATTCACTTTCATTTAAAATCATATGTAAGTGTCCATTTATCCTCCCCACACATAAAAATACGGAATTACAGCAATGGGCACGTCCACAAAAAAAATAATATACGTTAATATTAGTTACCATAGATTAGAGCCCCTAGTACCAAAATCAGAATTTTTTCATTTATAAATATTTTTATTTTGCAGCTATTCGTAATAGAAATCACGCCAACACAGCGATACTAAAGCTAAGGATACACGCGGACACAAAAATGTCTAGATCATATGTCTAGATTGAATATCGACGTATGTACAGCACCTAGAGCAGTGTCGCTAGATCGGACATTCGGTGTCACGACACCGCTCTCGCAATTTGATAGACCATTGTCTGAACATATTTATTTCAAGGTGTTGAGACGCGATCTAGGTGTACCGACAGACTGGAAATTTATTGCCAGAGTGATCAGCGAAAAGTACCGTTATTTAGATTCCACGCTATATATTTAAGGCTTATTATTAACTTACTGTAGGTGTTGTAATAAAAAAATCCGCTGCCCAAGAAATCACTACTTCCACATCCGGATTTTCCATCCAAGTCTCTCGCAACGAAAAAATTTTGTATGTGAGAATAATTGTTTATGGAACTTTAATAATGTAATATTTGAAATCGTTTACCCCAAAAACCCCTAAAACGATATCCCACATCGGTAGTGGGATGGGGGTAGTGATGGGGGAGGTGGTAATAGAGATGGATGTAGTAAAAAAATATTTTGAGGTTTTTGGTTCTTGTGCACACACAAAATCACATTTTTTGTCACCCCCTTTAATAATGGTGGGGGTGGTAATGGGGGTGGCTAATGAAAAAAAGATTGAGACCTTACAGCTTCTCTTGTATATAATAAATACCAATTTTTTGGACTCTTTCTTGCTTGATTTATTTATTTACCCCCATTTACTCCAGTTCATCCCCCAACTCTTCAACGGAATAAGAGGAAAATGTAATCTATATTCCAGATCACGTTAAAATACATACGTGTACCAAATTTCAAGACAATATCTTAAACGGTTCCAGAGTAAACGTGCGTACAAAAAACGTTAGACAGACAGACCTACGGACAGAAATTTTTTTTCAAACTTAAAATCTCGATGTTTCATGACAATCTAAGCCCATTTTAACAATAAAAATTTTCAAAATTTTTTTTGTCGTTACTATACTTCCACCCAGCAAGTATAGTAACGACAGTTACTATACTTGGTTTATACGGGGTTTTGTTTATTTTCGTCTTTTTACAATACAATGAACAATCACTGCAGCCGCGAAACGACGTGTCTTCTTCGTGACATGATCAAAAACTATTTGATGTACATAACTGCAAAATAAATATCGTGTGGATAGAACACTAGAGAAGTCTAGCAACTCCAGTCTACTGAATTGCTCTAGATATCTCTCTATGCGCAAATCAGCCTCACAATGTGAACACACTGTAAAGTAATCTAGACACAACTCTCGACATTTTAGTGTCTACGTGTATCCTTACCTTAAGAAACGTACCCAAAGTAGACATGACGTCACTTCCTTGCAAGCACATCGGCCTGTGTGTGTAATGCGGGCCTGTTGTTTTTTTTTATAAAAAGGCTAATTTAATAATATCGACCAACATGCGATAGAACTATATCCAAAATTTAAAAACATTTTAATTTATTGTTTTCGAATTATGACCCCCTAAAATTATATTTTTCAAATATTAAATAATTAATTTATTTTTAAACGAATTGTATTTTGAAAAAAAGTCATTCTTCATTTTCTTTTTAAATTTACTTTTTCTACAACTCAGCGTCATATATACTTTCAAATTTCAGAGGCCAAAAATTTTCAATTTCATATCAATTTCTTCGCACTGTACATTTCATCTTAAAAAAATAAGTCATCAGTTTCAGATAGTTGTTTATAATAGTGTTAAAGATAGTAGCATTGAGTAGTAGCTTCAAAGTTTGACGACTTCATTGAGTAGTCTTCATTGAGCACCAGTCAATAAACGTCGTGTACCCTTTTTTATATCATGTGCTAGATTTATTTTGCAGCAGATGCAATTTGGAAATTTTGGCTGCCGTTGCTAAATTTCATATCATATCGATTCGCTGAGCGCGTTATCTCTATTTTCTATTATTTTACACCAAAAATAATCAAGAAAAAAAAAAAAGAAGCCATAACTAAAAATTCATTCGTGTTGACTGAGACAACAGATACGTCATTCGTATTTGTTATAGTTGTTCCATTTGACATATGTTCAAATAAAACCAAAATCAATAAAAAAAATCTGGTGTCATGGGTAGTAAGTGCGCGTTTACTGCACTTGTATGAATGCAAGACTCTGACTGCCTTTGCAAATTTCACACGCATACAGTAAATATAGATACCTACTTAGCACAATTATTACATAATACCTAATGCACTTACATTTTTTAAAAATAGATTTGAATACCATTGTGTTATAAAATATATGTGACGCTATTTCTCCAAGATCGTTGCCCTTCCTAGTTAAATCAAGAATAGTAATTGCTCCATCAGATATACACTTTGATATTTGTATTATTTACACATAAATTGCTATTACATAATTTACATATATCATAAAAAATATTTCTTAGGTCTGAGCCGTTAAAATACTTTTTGAATTTAAATTGAATGATTATATAATTGTTGGAAATATATGGTCATAACATTTCATTTGATAATAATAATAATAAAACTAATATTAAACGCCTTTATTAAAAAAAAATAGCAAGAGTCAAGATTATACCTAAGAAGAACCACTCTTACACTCAACTCTACGAAGCACTTAAAATTGAATTATCCGAATTAAACTGAAGCACTTCCATCCCCCAGCCCAGATAGTGTCATCTGTAGCTTGACAAGGCGCAGAGACAGTGCTATGTGCAGATTAAACGTTAGTTGATGTTTATTCAGTATATCATTTTTTTCGATGTAAGAAAATATCAGGGAATGCATTATTCTCTCTAAAATTTTTGATAAACTAACAGGTTTCAAGTTTCAACTTGAAATTAAAACATTATTCTAGAATTAAAAAAAGAAAATTACTACTGGACTAGTAGTACCTACTAGCTTAATTCAGCCCTTAAATGGCGATGAATTGCCTATTTTATTACAATAATTAACAATCAGTAACATGAGATATATTTCTCAGTAACTTTTTTTTTTTTAACTATTTGACGTCGGCCTATTTCCGCTACCAGGGCCTATCACCGACGCCAGGAGACGAGCTACCCCCAACCTGGAAATTTTGCCGAACCTCTTCCCTTAAGAAGAGTAGGGATCTTTTACTTGCCTAACATTTAATAGACAAGGGACCGCCTGCTTTACATCCCCTCCGAAGGATGGTATATCCACTACGTAATCCTCGTCTGAAATTACGTAACTTCCGCGTATACACTGATATACAAGCCGCTAGAAGGTGGGACGAGAACGCTGTATTTCCCAAGATGTCACCCATCCAAGTACTAACCGCGCTCGACGTTGCTTCAACGGAATATCGACTGACATTCACATTGAAGTCACCTCTACGCTCGCCCCTTCAGTAACTTAAAAAGGTTAAAAATCATTCCGATATATGAGAAAGATTATTTGAAAATGACAACGCTTAGCCTATTATCTAAAATTTTGAAAAGGACAGTCTGTGGTAGGCTAATAGACTATTTAATAAAGAGCGATATTTTAACAAATAGTCAACAGGGTTTCTGTAAAGGCTACTTCACATAGTCTGCTATTACAGAACTAACCTAATTTATAAACGACAAATTAGATAATGGAGTTTTCTTTAATTTA
Source organism: Rutpela maculata (assembly GCA_936432065.2). Lineage (NCBI taxonomy): Eukaryota > Metazoa > Arthropoda > Insecta > Coleoptera > Cerambycidae > Rutpela > Rutpela maculata. Next base: position 146,297,977 of record OW386291.2, on the reverse strand, counting down.
TCCCGTGCCTTTGATAAACTGGATGCCACTGTTCTGTCAAAAAAATAAATACGAGGGGTTTTTATTTATTTATTTATTTATACATCCAGCAGCCAAAAAGGCCATTTACAGTGAGTACATGATGAATAAGAAAATTTACAATACACAGCTTAAAGACAATAGATTACAATCAAAATTAAAATAGTAAACAGGACAATAAATAGATAGAGTGACAAAGACATGCGACATTTCGACATTTCTGGATAAGTAAATTTATTAATTTGGAAGTAAACTTAAAACTTTGCTTTTAAATTGCCTCATACTGTTAGAAAAAATGTCTACATTATTTAAGTTATTATAGCTTTTACACACAGGGCAGTGAAAATGATGAAACGAGTTTGACACCGATACATGAAAGGTATTGCAATTTCTCGAAGAAAGACGTGGTATATTAAAATATAAACAGCTGAGTAAAAAGGGTGAGTCGATATGATTGTGTATAATTTTATATAAAGTTAGTAAACCGCCCAACTCACGTCTTTTGCGAAGTGAGACAAAATTAAATTCGTTTAGAAGAAGATTATAATCGTAGTTTCTGACGGGGTAAAACCCATGTTTCATATAATACAAAAATTTTAGGAATCTTTTTTGTACATTATCAAGAAGTGATATATACCTTTCATGGAACGGATTCCAAACTATGCTGCAATATTCCAGTTTACAGCGTACCAAAGTTATAAAAAGATTGCTGATTACCTCGACAGAGGAAAATTCTCTGCTGTTTCTAATAACAAAGCCTAACATTTTAATTCCTGCAGATACAATATTATTAATGTGAGGTGAAAAGGATAATTTTGTGTCAAACGTAACTCCAAGATCTTTTGCTTCTATGACACGCGTAAGTAAGACATCGTTTATATTGTAGTCAAATACCGTTACAGTAAGTTTGCGAGTAAAGGACATTACCTTGCATTTTTTTATGTTGAGTGCTAATTGATTTTCGTAACACCAATTGTTTAGAGAAGCCAAATCAGTCTGCAATTGTTTACAATCGTCAGTGGTTCTTATTTCATTAAAAATTTTTAAATCATCAGCAAACAATAATGTAGGGGAGACTATGCGATCACATATATCATTAATAAAAATTGGATGGAAGTTGGATCCTTGGGGAACCCCTGAACTAGCCATGAATGCCTCAGATTTGACCCCTTCATATTCTACAAATAATTTACGGTTGGTTAAGTAAGATGCCAATAAACGTAAAACACTATTGGAGACATCATAACTATTCAATTTTTGAAGCAACTTTACATGAGACACACGATCAAAAGCTTTACTGAAATCCGTGTATATAACATCTACTTGATACCTGGAGTCTAAAGTACTAGAAACATATTGTGTAAAATGGCATAAGTTAGATGCTGTACCACGTGCTTTTACGAAACCATGCTGTTGTTCCGAGAGTATCGGTTTGATGTGCGCATAAAGTGCCTCCGCCAAAATGATTTCAAGCAATTTTGAAAAAACAGAAATAAGTACCACCGGTCTATAGTTTGTAATGTCTGTAAGAGAGTCTGATTTGTAAACTGGACAGACCCTGGACAATTTCCATAGATCAGGAAAGGTACCCGTTTTTATAATAAGATTGAAAATAAACTTTAACGGTAACAAAAAACATTGAATACAATCTTTAATGGACCCGTTTAGTAGTGACGTCAAATATTATGCAACCAACAATACAAGTGGGATAACGAAATTTACAGTTAATATTTTCGCTCTTATGCACCTTGCTATTAAGGATGACAAAAATTGCTGTTAACAATTTTGTGTTATTACTCAATTATATGGCATATCTAAGACAATTCAATTCATAGGCCATATTCTTAAAATACGTTAGATTCGTTCTACATATAATTTACTCAATTAAATTAATATGTGTTTTAACCAAATAAAATTAGAGGCCCTGATCAACAGCCATATTTTTAACCCTTAAATGTATCGTACATAAGGCTCAAAATCTTTAGCAACACACACTTGTATTGTTGGTTGCCTAGAATCTGACGTCACACTAAACGGGTCCATTACAAGAGGAGGAATATTATCCGGACCACTAGCTAGTTTGCCTTTCAGTTTTTTAGCCGCGTTTAGAATTTGACCGTCCGAAATTTCGTTGAGAGTAAATGCATTATTTATTTTTCCTAAATCATTTGGTGTTAAATGATCTATCGAGACTTGGTCATTATTTGGAAGAAAGACACTAACAAAATGATTAGCAAAAGCATTAACTATTGAATTAGGCGAAGTTAAAGTTTCACCATTATGTTGCATAGAACCTGGAATTCGTGATTTTTTCTTTTTCGAGTTTATAAAGCTCCAAAAACTAGAAGGGTTATGCCACAAATTATCTTCACATTTTTTTATATAATTTTTGTAGGCCACATTAATTTCATTTTTAATTATACGTCTAAGCGATTTTACTCTCTCGAGGTAGAAAAGCAATTTATGTTTCCGATACATTTTTAAGTAATGATTTTTTGACTTAATCCTATAAATTATTGTTTTGTTAAACCAACGCGGGTACTTAAATGAGGTATAATTTGCTTGAGGAACACACTGAACTAGAATATTCTGAAGATTTGAGTTAAAATAGTCACAAGCCTGGTTGACATCGTTCAAATTAGTAAGATCTGTCCAGTTAACTCCACTTAACAATTGATACAGCATAATATAGTTGGCCTTCTTAAAGTTGAACCTAGCATTTGTTGATGTAAAGTTACTACGCTTACCAGATTTTAAATGTACGTTCACAAGGAGAGCAGGATGATGCACGTCAATCGGCACTAATGGATCAGGGTCTTCATTAACTTCACACAACACATCCTCGGAAGAAATTACTAAGTCAAGCAGTCTATTGTTGATGTTAGTTATTTTATTATGTTGAACGAAGCCACATAAGTCTAGAAAACTATTAAAACGACAAGTTGATCTTGATAAGTAATTTTCATCGTAAAATTTTTGTAAATCGGGTAAGTTGAAGTCTCCTAAAATTAACATATTATCAAGATCTTGTTGGTGTTCTAAAAACTCCAGAAACTCTTCGAACTCATCATAACTGATACTAGGTGGAATGTATGGTACCATTAATAGTAAAGGTGTCAGATTTTGACGAAAAATTTTGACACAAATAAAATCTATTTTTACAACAGGGCATAAAATATTACATAATTCAGATTGAAGGGAATTATCTACAGCCAATAAGACACCACCTCCAAAATTTCCATAACTTCTATCCTTTCTATAAACAACATAGTTATCTGGAAATAATTCGTTATTGAATACTCCGTCTCTTATCCAACTTTCAGTTACAGCAATTATTGTATGGTTGTGCGCTAGCGAATTCTTTAGGAATATGTGGGTCTTGGTGTTAAGACCTCTGCAATTCTGATAACAGATAGAAATATTGGAGGAGTTGATTGAAGCGTTGCTGGATGTATCTACACATTTTTTGACTTAATTACAGGTATACCATTGATGTACTTGATGAATAAGTTGATTTCTCCGGCAGCAGTGCGATCATTGAGTTCTTGTTTTAGTTTCAAAAAAATAATCACGTTGGCGGACAGTTTGATCTGGTCTAACATAAATATCTTTGTACCTTTCTATAGCTTTAATTTCATTGTTGCTTCTTAAAATTTGGTGAGCTTAATTTGTGGCGGGCAGTGTAACTTTGACAGGACGCGATTTATTATCAGTGGGTATAACTTTGCCTAATCTGAACACAGCAAAATCCAAATCGCTAACATCAGGAAGTATAGCAGAAAGTAAATTGCGAACAAATCCTTTGATATCTGTAATATTTTCAGAAATTCCAAATATTAGAATGTTATTTTCACGACGCCTAATTTCGTTCAGTTCACTAATTATTTGGAAAGGTTCTAATGTGTTCTCCTTCATTTTGTTCTTGATAGTATTTATTTCTTGTTCATGTTTTTTATCCTTTTCGATAATGCAGTTTTTTAAATCACAAATTTCTGTTTTTAAGTTCGAAATTTCAGTATCAAATGCTCGAAGTTTATCATTGAGCGTAGCGACCAGGGCCGCTGACACATTATCAGCTAAATTTTTTACAAAAGTGTCCTCTTGACACAGTTGCTTTATTACCACGTCAGCCACATTTTTCACTTCGTTTAATTGATCACGGGTAAGAGGCATAATGCACCACAATGCTATTGCACACTGAATTTAACAAATGCAAGTGCCTTACAGTGACTCACTAATACTTAATGTACTGTGTGTTATGATTAAAATTAATTAATTGTTTATTATTACTAGTATTTTAGCTATGTTTAGTTGGAGAAGATTTAGACACAAACACACTTAATACTTTCACTTGCTTATTATTATTGGGTTATTGATAACTGGTTGATATTGCATCGATTATTCAAAGTGTGTATCGAAAACTTATACTAAGACAATTACGTCTTTAAGATTGGCGCTTCTCAGGGTGGTGTACTCGGGCCATGTTAGTATTGCTATACATGAATGATCTCTCACTAAACAATTTCCTACTTACTTACTTGGTGCAACAGAAACATTTAACAATAATATTTACATAGATTTCTCACCTACCAAGAAGTCTCCTCACCACTCCGGAACTTCTTGTTACAACATGCTCTCTAGAGCTAAAGAATATATGGTCCTCTCTCAGCTTTTCGGGTATTTATTTCTAATCCTATCTAGAGTACGCATCTCAAATATTATTACTTTATAAATTATTTCTTCTATTCACTGTTTTTTAATACAATTTGTGTACTATTTGGTGGTTCTCCAACTTTATGTACCGAACCACATCCGTATCATATGTGTGCAAACAAGGGAGTGAATTAAGTTAACTCCCATTTCTTTTTTAAACTTCTTGCACCCCAAAAAAAACTGCTGCCCAAGGAATTACTACTTCCACATCCAGATTTGCTACCTAAGTGGAAATAATTGTTTATGGAACTTTAATAATATAATATTTGAAATCGTCTACCCCAAAACCCACAGAAAGATATCCCACATCGGTAGTAGGGTAGGGGTAGGGGTAGTGATAGAGGGTTGTAGTGGGGATGGATTAATTAAAAAAAAGTATTTTGAGGCCTTTGATTCTTCTTCACACACTAAATCACAATTTTTTTTTCACCCCTTTTTATAATGGGGGTGGCCAATGCCAAAATTTTTTTTGAGACGTTATCTTCTCTTGTATATACTAAACACCAATTTTATGGACTCTTACCTGCTTGATTTACCTATATACCGCCATTTACCCCAATTTACCTCCCAACCCTTCAACGGAATAAGATGAAAATATTATCTAGTTCCAGATCTCGTTAAAATACATACGTGTGCCAAATTTCAAGTCAATATCTTAACCGGTTCTAAAGTCTCGACGTTTCATGACATTCTAAACCTATTTGACGATTTCAAATATTATATTATTTAAGCTCCATAAACAATTATTTCCACATACAAAATTTTTTTGTTGTGAGGGACTTGGATGGAAAATCTGGATATGGAAGTAGTGATTCCTTGGGCAGAGATTTTTAGGGCACAAAAGGGGGCTTGCTATTCTTTATAATTTGACACTGACACTCAAAGGACCATACCTGGCGTAAACTTTGTGAGAAAAAAAATATTAAGAAAGACAACTTGGGAGTCAACGTAACTCACCCAATAAGGTAATAATGGATTTGATTTGATTTGACTGAACTATATGCTATATTAAGGTATATTTTTTAATAAAGGAAGTACATTATTTTATTATTTTAATGTTTATGAAAGTGCTATCCTCCCAAGTAATGTATTCTGTGGTGGAGAATTTCAAATTATTTTATGCTGATAATTATTACTTGCCAGAAATTAAGCAGATAAATCTTACGGCAATTCAACTAAGACTAAAAAATGTCATACGCGTCCTCGTCCTCTTCATCGAGTTACGCATTACGTAACCCCTCAAATCAGCCATACTCGTATCTCCCGAGGTCGCAGGAAGTTCATCATTTGAAATGTCGCCTGCCGTTTCTGTGATCAACTAGCCGGCTTACTTCCATATCCGCAATGGGACCACTCTATACGTGATCTGATAACATCACGTACTCAAACTCCAATTAAACTTATTACACATGCAGCCAACATGGAGATAATAAAAAACATAGTTTATAGCTGGAACGACCCTATGAATGTGTTAAGTCAAAGTGGACGGATAAGGAATGTGACATTCGGTGGTGGAGAATTACATCCTCGGGGTGTCATAAATTTTAATCAGGTTTCCGGGAAATGCCGATAATTTCTGATTTTTAAACATACTGAATAATAGCGAATAATTGTTCAAAATCCTTAATATTAAGTAGTTTTGATTGTTACACAGTTAAATGTATATTTTACTTATTTATTTATGCTGCATAGTGCATACTACAAGGCGTGGAAAATGTTAGTAGTTAAATCATTGAAAAAAATTCATATTCCATTACGCCCTTCAGATCTACGGCCAATAAGCCTCTTGCCGATGTTTTTCTAAAGTGTTAGAACGTTTAATGTCTAATAAGATTATAACCTCTGTTAAAATACACGACATTTTTCCTGAAAATCAGTCAGGTTTGAGACCAGGGCACAGTACAACTAATGCACTTTTAAAAATTACAAATGATATAATTAGTGGAGTAGATAAAGGTGAAAATTCGATTTGAGTAATGCTGGCTTACTCTAGGTTGTTCGATACCATTAATCACAGATTAATGTTTTCAAAGCTAAAAAATTCTATCGGTTTGCTGAAAATGCATTTAACCTCATGCGGTCATATTTCTCCTCCAGAATGCAGAAAATTGTTGTAAATGGCTCTATCTCTGGCTCTTTACGAGGTTGGGATCTGGTGTTCCACAAGGATCAATTTTAGGAGCACTACTTTTTATTTTATGTATATATCTCCGATTTTGCTAAATGGTTGAAATCTTATCAATCTCATTCTTATGACAATGATACCCAGATCTACCACACCTTTGAACCTGAGGAAGAAATTAATAATGATATCGAATGTCTAGTGAAGTTTTCCACCAGACATTGTTTAAATACCAATGCGCAAAAATTAGCAGTTATAGTATTTGGTAACAAAAAGGAATTTATATGGGATATTGTAGAAGACCTTAACTGTCTTTTTAAAGCAATCTTAAGAATTTAGGACTTACTATGGATGTAGATGGGCAACCCAAGCGACGGAATTGCAAAATAGAAATACTCCAAATTAATCTGCAACACAGTGAGCCGCCCTCCGCAATCGTGAGTCGGCAGGCCGCTGTGGGACAGACACAAATAGCCCTGATACAGGAGCCTTGGGTCCGCCAAGGCTCCATTAGGGGCTTAGACAAACGGAATGGGGTTATTTACTCCTCCACACACAACATACCTAGGGCATGTATTTATGTCTCGAAAGAGATACAAGCAACAGCACTCCCCGATCTCTGTTCCAGAGATGTCGCTGCAATTAAGGTGAGTTAAGAGAGGGGGATCCGAGAGAGTAGAGATCGTTTTCGGCTCTGTCTACCTCCCTTATGACTCGCCAACACCACCACCCTCAACTGAACTTGAGGAGTTGGTTCAATTTTGTACTGACAGACGGTTGCCTCTCATTATAGGATGTGACGCCAATGCGCACCACATTTGCTGGGGCAGCACAGGGGTCAATCCTAGAGGCAGCAGTCTACTACAGTACTTGTACACTACCGATTTAGAAATAATAAATCGGGGTAATGCGCCCACCTTCGTTACTCAACGAAGGCAGGAGGTCATTGATATCACGCTGGGATCCAGACTTGCGATCCCACTGATAAAAAATTGGAATGTATCGGCGGAACCTTCTTTATCGGACCACCGTCACATTAGATTCAAACTGGACTTAGCTCCCTCCTCAGAGGAGAGCTGGTACAGGAATCCCAGAGAGACCGACTGGGACGCCTATAGGCGAGCCCTCTCGAGCAAACTAACGAGGGTTATTATACCCAGGAATATAGGGGATATAGAATCCTCCACCAAGCTTCTTAATGGAGCGATCACTGCCTCATATGAGAGCAGTTGTCCTCTTAAAAGAAGAAAGGAAAGGAAAAACGTTCCCTGGTGGAACAGGGAGCTCCAAAACATACGCAAAGAGACACGCAGGCTCTTCAATAGGGCAATGCGTACTCAGCATCCAGAGGACTGGGACAGCTACAAACAGTCCCAGCGCCTCTACAAAAGTTACATTCGTAACAGCAAGAGGGCAGCCTGGAAGGACTTCTGCGAAAGCATAGAAGATCTTCCAGAAGCCGCAAGGCTCTGCAAAGCCCTCAAAAAAGACAGTCCATCACGACTAGAGAATTTGAGGCTTCCCTCTGGTAGACTAACAACTACCACTGAGGAGTGCCTCAAGTATCTACTAGAAACTCATTTCCCTGAATCCGTTGAGGACACGGAGGAAATGCCAGCCCCTCGGCCTCCCCGCGCTGCTGTCACGGCAGCGGATTGGAGGACGGCCTCAAGGGTGGTAACAGTGGAAAGGGTCAAGTGGGCTATTTCCACCTTTGAACCATTCAAAAGCCCAGGACCGGACGGAGTGTTTCCGGCACTTCTCCAGGAAGGGCTAGAGACACTCATACGTCCGGTCTATCACTTGCTGAGAACCTGTCTGGCCATCGGGTACATTCCCATACCCTGGAGGGCCGTCAAAGTTGTTTTCATACCTAAAGCAGGACGTACATCGTACGATACTGCCAAATCCTACAGAGCAATCAGTCTTACATCCTTCCTGCTCAAAACATTAGAGAGGTTGGTTGAAAGGTTTGTTAAAGACGCGGCACTGACCTTAGCGCCTCTGCATCCGTCGCAACACGCTTACCAGGCCGGGAAGTCAGTGGAGACAGCCCTTCACCCGATCGTTTACAGGATCGAGAAGGCGCTGCACCACAAGGAACTTGCGGCCGGTGCTTTTTTGGACATCGAGGGAGCATTTGATAATACCTCCTTCGACTCAATCTGCGCCGCGGCCGCCTATCATGGCATCGATGACACCATCATTAGATGGTTGAGGGCCATGTTGGCGGGAAGGCAAATTATTGCTGCCAACGAGGAAACGGCAGTAAAAGTTTCGGTAAGGAGAGGCTGCCCACAAGGAGGCGTCCTTTCCCCTCTGCTATGGAACCTTGTTCTCGATGGTCTACTCCAGGAACTCGAGAACGAGGGTCTTTTTGCTCAAGGTTACGCAGATGACCTAGCAATTATCATCTCAGGAAAATTCCCAAATACGGTTAGCGGGCTCTTGCAAAGGGCCTTGCAGATCGTACAGAGATGGTGTAACGACCAGGGCCTTAGAGTCAACTCCTCTAAGGCTGTACTGGTAATTTTCACTAGGAGGCGCAGGCTAGACGGTTTCGTCGAGCCGGTACTCTATGACACGACCCTAACGATCTCCAGGACGGTGAAGTATCTGGGTGTTATCCTGGACTCTAAGCTGACCTGGAAAGATCACATAGAGAGACAAATACAAAGGGCCACTACAACCCTGTGGGTATGTAGAAGGACCTTTGGAAAAACATGGGGGTTAAACCCCAGGGTAACAATGTGGTACTATACTGTGATAGTAAGACCAATGATCACTTATGCTTCTGTTGTGTGGTGGCCTGCTGTAACCAGGCTTTATATTCAACAGAAGCTAAGACAACTCCAAAGACTCGCCTGTTTGGGAGTCACAGGAGCAATACGCACAACCCCCACAGCAGCTCTGGAGGTCCTTCTGGACCTCGTGCCCCTTCACTTGGTGATTGAGGCCGAGGCTCGGAAAGCGGCCTACAGGCTGAGGTGCGGTGGTCAGTGGAAGGCCGGAGGAGAACAATTAGGACACACTAGAGCCCTTTCCAACGCGGTAGGGACTCACTCATTTCTGGAGGCCAGGAGTGATGATATGGTGCCTTCCTTCTCCTTCTCAGAACCCTTTGAGGTTGTCATCCCCAAAAGGGAAGACTGGAACCCACTCGAGGACATACTTAAGCCCGCCGATATCGTCTGGTTTACAGACGGATCGAGGTTTGAGGAAAGTGCTGGAGCGGGGATATATGGTGAAAGGCCCAGGGCTGAAGCTTCTTATGCTTTGGGCAAATTCGCCACGGTATTCCAGGCCGAAATTTTTGCTATTTTGGTCTGCGCACAGGAGAATATCCGAAGGAAATATTCCAACAGGCACATATATATATGTAGCGACAGTCAAGCGGCCCTCAAGGCCCTTGCATCAGTCGGGACCAAGTCAATCCTGGTTCAAAACTGTAGACAGGCTCTCTGTGAACTTGGCTCATCCAACTGGGTCAAGCTTCTCTGGGTGCCAGGACACAGCAACATCGAGGGTAACGAGCGGGCAGACGCTCTGGCCAGAGGGGGCTCTCAGAGGCCCCTACTGGGTCCGGAGCCGGCTCTTGGTTACCCTAGATCAAATGCCAAGAAGTCAGTAGAAGACTGGACACGGTCTCAGTTCTTTGACTTCTGGGCCTCCTACCCAGGACTCCGGCAAGCGAGGCTCCTGATCTCGGGGCCCTTGCCGAAGCGAGCGGAACAAATCCTGCGACTAAACAGGAAATAGGTCAGAACCGTGGTAGGTCTTTTGACTGGACACGGCTCTTTCAGAAAACACCTGTACACTATGGGGGTGGTTGACAACCCCGACTGCAGGTTCTGCGGAGACGAGGAGGAGACTTCCATCCACGTCCTTACTTCCTGCCCTAGTCTTATGTACTTGAGGCACAAACACTTCGGCATTGACTTTCCGGTGCCGGAGGAAATAAGGAATGCCCCTATAGGAAGGGTTTTGGCCTTTGGGTTAGAATCCGGCCTGAATGGGGGAATTCAATAAATTCGTAGCGGTAGCACAATGGGCCACAAGGCCTGAGTGCGGCGACTCTCAGTCGCCCCGCTAAAAGAAGAAGAAGAAGAAGATGGATGTAGATCTAAGATTTACTCAACATGTAAATAATATATTGAAAAAAAAATAATGTTCACTAAAACAACTATATTCACGTCACCTCGTGTCACGTCCCCTGTTTAGAATTGTCTAGAGAATACGAATAAATAATTCCTTTTTACCATAAGACTCTTTTATAGCACCCAAAGAATGATTTCATAGGGGCAAATTTTTAGTATGGCATATTTTGACGTTTACTCTTGTTTGTTTAGGATTTTTTTGTAAAAATTATCATTAGTCAAACCCTAGCTCATATTAATATGTTAATAACTTACTTAAAATTATATTTTTCTATGTAAAATAATCTTTTTTTAATTAGTTTGGGGAGGTTACAGTAATTGGTAAAAGATCGAATATAGAAATAACACCAGGTTTTTATGTTTTGAGGTCCGAAAAACACGAGAAAACTTTAGTCTAGGAATACATATCAATCAGTATTTTTAATCTCTGGTAACATTTAATCTTTAATTAGAATGCTAATGACCTTGGGGGTTTCTGTTCTGTTCGTTACCAATTGGTGATTTCGGATGTATAAATTGATTGACGTAAATTTTCTGCTTTGCGTTTCTCGACTTTTAATGAAGACTCTGTATATAGGTGTGCCAAATTTCAAGTCAATATCATAAACTATTTCAGAGTAATTTTGCGTATAAAAAAGTTCGACGTTTAATGAGAAAACTAACATTATATTCATTTGATTTGTCATCTTATGGGGATAACATATCAACTAGAAAAGCATTAAACAAACAATCGTTTCTTTAATTATTTGGCAAAAAACTATCATCATCACTAATTTCCAACACACTCGTTTAGTGTTATAATTGGCGATTAAAACTTGATTTTTTTTTATAAAACCAGAATCAACACGAGTCATTAAAAACCGCTGCCCAAGGAATTACTACTTCCACATCCATATTTTCTATCCAAATCACTCACATCGAAAAAACTTTGTATGTGGAAATAATTGTTTATGGAACTTTAATAATATAATACTTGAAATTCTCTACCCCAGGGGGGTGGTAGTGGGGGTGGATGAAGTAAAAAATATTTTGAGGTTTCTGGTTCTTGTACACACACTAAATCACATTTTTTTTATCCCCTTTAATAATGGGGTGGGGGTGGTAATGGAGGTGGCTAATGCCAAAAATTTTTTTGAAACCTTAGCTTCTCTTGTATATATTAAATACCAATTTTATGGACTCCCACGAGCTTGATTTACCTATTTACCCCAAATTTACCCCAATTTACCCCCCAACCCTTCGACGGAACAAGATGAAAATATAATCTAGTTCCAGATCTCATTAAAGTATACATGTGTACCAAATTTCAAGTCAATATCTTAAACGGTTCCAGAGTAAACGTGCCCACAAAAAAAGTTACAGACAGACCGACAGACAGAAATTTTTTTTTCGCTCAAACTTAAAATCTCGACGTTTCATGACATTCTAAGCCTATTTGGACAATAAAAGTTTTTCAAAATTTTTTTGTCGTTACTATACTTCCACTGGATGTGAAAGTAATAATAATATAGAGAGCTATCTTAAAAACATACTGATAAATAAGAAAAATTCACCATCAGTTACTTCAGTAGCAAGATATTTCGACCACACCAATTTCTGCAATATTTACAAAGTGTTAAAGTATTTCGCATTTAAGAAAACATATTTGGGAACAAAGGATGGATACTGACGTAAATTCTCAGATGAAGGAAGTTGCATGTCAATAATAAATATGTTGTGGAAATATCGTTTTCACAGCAATTTCCCGAATACATCTCCGCTAATATCCCCAATATGACATCTTAAGCGACGAGGGTAAATATGTGATAGCAACATATAATGCGAAATAGGGGAATGGGGTGGAAGGAATTTAAAAAAGACTTCAGGGCTCTCGGTGGATCATGAACTTCGAGTTTAGGTGGACTGTGGTTTGGCCAACTGCGATTCAGGCTGTATTATGGATGTAAACCTTATAGTTGAAGGGCTGTTTACATAGGATTAGTTAAAACTCTGTTATTAGACCCTTCTAAAACTATTACTGAATTTACAGAACTCTCGATGTTGATTAAATACGATATTTTATTGTTTGATAAGGATTTAACTGGTTTTTCTTTAAGGATCTTTAAGGATGATTACTCAATGATTGTTTGTTTGTTTTTGATTCCCAAGAAAATTTTTAGTAACTTCTTTAAAACTAATTTTTCTGTTTTGTTACAAAAATTTCATCTTGCATTGTATTTTGTTCTATGTATTTGAATGTTTCTCCTTCCGTATTTGAAGCTTTCACAAACTATTTCATAAGACCAAATTTGATATGAAGTGGTGGAAGTAGTACTTTTTCTGGATCAACTAAAGGACTTGAAAGAACGTTAGGATCCAGGCTCAAGAGTAGATCTACTCGATCAAACCTATTTCTTATAATTATTTTCGCGGCAAAAATTTTTGATATTAGCCTCTTTAAAAAGATAGTAGAGTTGAGTACCATCTGCATAAAATGTGATTTACTTAAAAACATCTTGAAACTCAGCTGTGCACATTCTAAAGAGGACCCAATATTGGGCCTTGTGATACACGGTGATTTAGTGCTAGCCTATTAGAATTTCTCCTTTGTGTAATGGTTCTCTGGTGCCTGCTAGTTGTTACTACTTCAACTCTATACGTCTGGGGCAGAATCCAAAATAATGTAAAACTGCCAAAGCATGATTGATCAATATAAACAATGTGGTACGACTATTCCCCACTAAAAAATATAAATATACTTTTAGTTAGCAACACTCATACCACATTTTTTAATTAAAAGATATGGTGCGGCTCTTAAAAAATTAAGTCTGTCATAGTAAAAAACATTTTTTCACTGACAGATCAATTTCTAGAAGCTTATTTAAAAAAAAAACGTTGACACGGCGCTTACCAATTAAATCTGACAGTAAAAAACATAATTTATGACCAAAGGTCTGTCAGATGTTAATTAACAAAAATTGTCAGACAGACGATTCAGAAATGATACATTATTTACCATAAATTGTGTAAATTTCAAGCAGGTGTTTTGAAAAGTAAATTCATTTTTTTTAGCTAATTTCAGAAATTAATTAAAAATAGCAATTAACAAGTTTTTACTACTCTGACGGACGTAACATGTTTATTACATGTTTTCCAACCATTTCACCTTTTAAATTTGAGGTACCTTTTGGGTACCTTTTTGTGCCATGGGAGACTATTAGTGCTAGGTATATCTCATATCCGCTAATCGTTTTGATGTAAGAGGTAACAGTATAATGTTATGATCATAAAATACTACAGATTTCTCTGTCCTTATTAATTTTTAATCCTAAGGAATATTTAAGTTAAACCTTTTTTTCTCTAGAAACATGCAGCAGAATTTGTTTCCTTTTGTTGTTGCTTGTGATACTCTCAACTAGCAAAATGCTGTTGTTGCACTACGGGTTCGTTACTTGAAGTTAGCCTCTCTACTTACGAAATTTCAACTTCGTGGCATGTTTGGAAGCGCCCAAAAAAGAATTATTCGGACAACAACTAATTATCTTTTAGCTATATTTTTACCTATATCTATCTGACCTGTGAATTGTTTGGGAAGCGTTTTCAATTTGATGTTTGTACGGCCTTCCACATATTAGTCAGGAATCAGGAGCCACTAATTCGATCATAGGGTGTGCACTCGAAGATATAGTTTTAAAAAAAATAATACTTTATCCGAAATGACCTTGCGGATCTGAATCCAGAGGGCGCCATTCTGTCCGCGATTGTAAAAAAGCGTAAAAAAATTTTTTCCGAAAATTTTTGTGTCACTGAAAATTGATTAATTTTATGTTCCCACCGCATTTACAGGATTATTTTTTAACATTTCTTAATGATTCTCAAACCAACGGAAAGCTTATTCTTTCTAGATTCAGGTGCTGCTAAATAATTCTCAAAATTGTTGGTAACAAATGCTACAGAAATTGTTTAAACAAAGCGAGCCCAAAGAATGCACGGTAAATTTCAGCATCGAGACATTTTTAAAACTATTATAGATAGGTGCATGCTTCTATGACATGGAATCTGTAGAATAGAATGGAGCAGTTTTTAGTGAAAGAATTATCTGCATTGCTTTATTGTTGTAAAAGATACGATTATATTTGTAAAGCACGCGTTGTGATCCGCGGCGTCTTTTGATAGATATACAGTGTACATGTATGTCTCGCATTACCTCGCTCTCTTTGGGCTTGTTGACTACCTGCTTAGACACTGAGGTGTAGTGTAATAAAATAACAAAAATCTCATGAGTAGCGTATACAGTAACTGTGTTGTTTATAAATTCATGTAAAATATTCGACAAACACCGAGCAAAGAATGAAGTAAAAAAATATTCTGAGGTTTTTGATTTTTGTACACACACTAAATCACATTTTTCACATTTAATGGAGTGGGGGTGGTATTGGGGGGTGGCTAATGCTAATTATGTTATAGCTTCTCTTGTAAATACTAAATAACAATTTTATGAACTCTTTCCTGCTTAATTTATCTATTTACCCCCATTTATCCCAATTTACCTCCCCAAACCTTCACCCCAAAAGAGTATAAGTTTGACGCGTATGTTTGTATGTTTGTCTGTCTGTCTGTGGCTTCATATCTCTTCAAGGGGTGATCCGATTTTGATATAGTTTTTTTTTATTTGAAAGAGTATTTAGTCGAGAAGGTTATAGGCCTACTAGATTTTGATGTTTGGTCGCCATCTTGAATTCGCTCTGTTGAACTTCTCTAGAAATTGTCCGATTGAAGTAAAATTGAAAATGTGCAGACAATTATGGTAGCCGAACATGATTTAGGCCTCATTTTGATTCGGTCATATGAAACTGGTACGGTTAGGTACATTGATCGGGAGTTTTTAAAAATGTTCAATTTTACTTGTATTATTGCCAACATATTTTGAAAGCTGCGTATCAAATTATTCTGTGGAAAAGTTCAACTGCGATAAACTCAGAAATTCCCAATCCAATTGATTTTTAACCCCCGACCCCAAAAGAGAGGTGTTATAAGTTTGACGCGTATGTTTGTATGTTTGTTTGTCTGTCTGTCTGTCTGTGGCTTTATATCTCTTCAACGGGTGATCCGATTTTGATGCAGTTCTTTTTTTATTTGAAAGAGTATTTTGTCGAGAAGGTTATAGACGATATTAGATTTTGATGTTTGGTCGCCATCTTGAATTCGCCGTGTTGCCCGATTGAAGTAAAATTGAAAATATGCAGACAATCATGGTAGCCAAACATGATTTAGGCCTCATTTTGATTCGATCATATGAAACTGGTACGATTAGATACATTGATCGGGGGTTTTTAAAAATTTTCAATTTTACTTGTGGTTGGGATTTGCAAAATAATGTACTTATTCCCAAATTAATGACTATAAATCTTCGTCCTCAAAATGTATATTTTAAATGTAAATTTAAAAAATGTACCGGAAACTGCAGTTGTAGCAAAGCTGGGTTAGAATACATAATAGATTGCTACCGTGAGGGTAAATGTATTAGCTGTTAATTTAGTTGAAGTATAATGTATGTATATTTTATTATTATTATTTTTGTATTGTTATTTCTCAAGTGCAAAAAGTAAGTTTAAGTTCATTTAATTAGCAGTACGGTTTTTTGTCTCTATACTCAATATTTTAAGTTAAAATATAATAATTTTTGGTTCTCTAGTAAACTAATCTTCAAATATCTTCGTTTTTTTTTTTCATAATGACAAATGATAATATTTACGTATAAGTAATACGCATTGTAAATTTTTTGCAATCACAGTATACCGGGTGAGTCACGAATTGTGCTGGCCCCGATATCTCCTCAAAATATTTGGAATAGAAAATTGAAATGTGGAGGGCTTATTACACGACTAAAATTCCATCTTTTCAATAAAGAATCAAGTTTGGGGCACATCCGGTTTGACCGGAGATGCCCACAACTTTCGATTTTTAAATGGAACACCCTATATATTTTTACATTTTTGGAATCTAGAGGAAATTTTGAATACAATACATCCATTTTGGTCACTTTTTGATAAACATTAAAAAGTTTATTAAAAAATCTATTTCTGAATCCAGAGTACTGTGGTGCCCAAAACATATTTTAGTTTGTGTGCTACGTTACTATAAAAATACAAAGAGCAATATGATTGCATTACTTAATTGTCTAGAGGCGTTTAAAATTTTCAAATGTGATTTTTACCCACTAACTCGGTTTTTTTAAATGGGAAGTTAATCGTTCACCAACAATTTTAAATACCTCATTTTCATACGAATCTAATGATACCAAAATTTTGAAAATCCGCTCAGAAATATTTGAGATTTCAGCCAAAATACAATGCAACCAAGCTTTCAGAAACATGCGGCTAATAGATAATAGATTAGTGGGCTTTGGAAACTAAAATGACACATTTCTGTGTAAATCTGGTAACCTAATAACATGTGTCATTTTAGTTTCCAAAGCCCACTAATCTATTATCTATTAGCCGCATGTTTCTGAAAGCTTGGTTGCATTGTATTTTGGCTGAAATCTCAAATATTTCTGAGCGGATTTTCAAAATTTTGGTATCATTAGATTCGTATGAAAATGAGGTATTTAAAATTGTTGGTGAACGATTAACTTCCCATTTAAAAAAACCGAGTTAGTGGGTAAAAATCACATTTGAAAATTTTAAACGCCTCTAGACAATTAAGTAATGCAATCATATTGCTCTTTGTATTTTTATAGTAACGTAGCACACAAACTAAAATATGTTTTGGGCACCACAGCACTCTGGATTCAGAAATAGATTTTTTAATAAACTTTTTAATGTTTATCAAAAAGTGACCAAAATGGATGTATTGTATTCAAAATTTCCTCTAGATTCCAAAAATGTAAAAATATATAGGGTGTTCCGTTTAAAAATCGAAAGTTGTGGGCATCTCCGGTCAAACCGGATGTGCCCCAAACTTGATTCTTTATTGAAAAGATGGCATTTTAGTTGTGTAATAAGCCCTCCACATTTCAATTTTCTATTCCAAATATTTTAGGAGATATCGGGGCGAGCGCAATTCGTGACTCACCCGGTATTGTCAGCAAGTTACCCATCGGCCACAGCGCGCGGACGTGTAAGTCAAAACGATAGCGGAAATAACGGAGCGCTGTACGAAAATAGTCCTATCTTTTACAACGATAAAACAATGCAGATGATTCTTTCACTAAAAACTCCTCCATTCTATTCCGCAGATTTCATGTCATAGAATTATGCATCTATCTATAATAGTTTTTAAAATGTCTCGATGCTGAAATTTACCGTGTACTCTTCGGGCATTCTTTGTTTAAACAATTTCTGTGGCATTTGTTAACAAAAATTTCGAAAATTATTTGACAGCATCAGAATCTAGAAAGAATAAGCTTTCCATTAGTTTGAAAATTATTAAGAAATATTAAAAAATAACCCTGTAAATGAGGTGGGAATATAAAATTAATCAATTTTTAGTGATACAAAAATTTTCGGAAAATATTTTTTTACGCTTTTTTGCAATCGCGGACAGAATGGCGCCCTCTGGATTTAGATGCGCAAGGTCATTCCAGATAATGTACATATTTTTTCAATACTATATCTTCGAGTGCACACCCTGACATTTTAGGAGCGTCTTTTGAGAAGCTTGATTCCCGACTATATCTAGATTGACTGCCATATTAAAGCACCCATTTTAAATTTTGCTTAGAAAATCGAGTGTAACGCACTAACTGGAACACCCTGTACACATTAAAATTGGCCAATTTTCAATCGAATACTTTACGAAAAATTTGATTTTATTCTCTTAAATGTATTAAAAGAAAAGGGAAAATGCGTGGATATACATTTTATAAATGCAATATTTCGTAAATATTAGTACCTTCTCGCCCTGCTATCGAAGGACGCCTCATCCTGGCATTTACTTACTGATACGTGTAATGGAAAAAGAAGCTAAACTCCTTATCTTCTGCCGGTTCGATTCCCCACTATCTGTTCAATGGATCACAAGAAATCGTCCTTTTGCTTGTAGCTTATGGTCTGTAGACTATTTTCCTATCTAATCTATACATTATTTTCGTTTTTTATTGTCTCTTATTCTTTGTAGAAAGCCGACTAGTGTGAAGATATGATGTCGATAAGCATTCACTTAAGCAGTATTCTGTTAGCACCAGCACAACGATTTTATAATTATAGATTATACTCATATTACCTGTGGTTAAAGAAGCCACGAGTTGCTTGTTTTAATGAACGAAGAGCTATAAAAGTTCAGCGATACTTTTTCATACAGGGTATTTCAAAAATAGGAAATGGTGCCTTGTACTTCACTCAAATAATATTCTACTGAATAATGTGATATACAGATCACCAAATAATAACTTTGAAGTTTTAACTAAGTTTTAGAGCTAGTTTGAGAGTCTCCTCTCATTCACGAATAGATATTTTAGACACATCGTTTATATTGCGATTACATGTAGAGGCTTTAAAGAATATGATGATTTGTTTAAATCTTATCAATTAAAGTTCTTATAAACAGACCTACATGTATTTTTGAACAAGTTGCATTGTAGTAGATTAATTTCCGTTTTGAAAACTTCGAAAGTTTTCAGGAAGTTTTCCTGCTAACTTTCCATTGGGTATATTGATAGGCTATTTTATGGTGAAATCTGATTCGTGGTACCAAATAAGTGCATACAATTATTATATTATTTACATGACTTTCAGAGATTTTTATCAAATGTGGAAAGCTTCCTTGACCCATCTCTGATTTTTAAATCATGATCTGTTCAGGGCTTTTTGATTTTCTTCTCAGCTTATATATTATCGCATATTTATGTTCCAATTCTAAGCATCAAGGAACATCAAAGTTGAATATTTTCGTGAAAAATCTTTATCTACGTACTTTTTACTTGTTTTTTAATCTGCGTCTATTCAGAGCCTTTGAATTTTGTTCTCTATTGATATATTTTTACCCCCGACGCAACAGTACGGACGTGCAAAATGTATTTGGAATAGATCAATCCAGAATCTATAATAAATCATGGCAGGTTGTTTATGTACGCAGATGACATATAAGTTATACTTTTTGCACCGGTAAAAGAGGCGGCTGAAAAACATATTTGGTTTTTAGTTTGAATATATTTTTACCGCCCTTGATTTAACCTCAGTGAGCCTCAATGCCTAGATATATTGATAAATATTGTTCAAAATTCCAAAAATAGTATTTATAGTGTTAAGTGCTGTAAACATTATGTAGGTGAGTCATCTAGACCTTAAAACGTAAGGCAAGATGAGCACAGAGATTATGCTAGAAAGGGAGAATTCCAGAAGTCAAAATTTTGTAAACATGCATATGATAACAATCATAGTATCCAGTGAGATTCATCGAAAATTTTAGAAAAAAAGACGTGTGGCACTCGGGGACTGCCGCGGTAAAGCTATTGCATAGCATTTTGTATCAACTTATGCAATTATAATTTTATTTATTTATTTTATTCATGCAGTATTGCTTTTTCTTTGATATTAATTCAAGTTACACTTTTTGAGCGTGGTGACCGATAAGAAAACAAATTTTTCTATTATTAAATAATGACTTTCTTCATTAATAATAAATGCACTTTGTTCATTCATATTCAAAACACTTTATACACAAATTTTACAAGTACAGCTATTCACTGTTGTACATAAATACCTATACACCTATATACTTTCTCATAAACAGCTGCTTATGTATTCGTCCGATTTCGGAGCAGCTCGTCTCGATTCGTGCGAGTTTCGTAGAGTCGTACAATACGTCTAATCGCACGCACACAACGCCGTGTCGAAGACTGCTGAACTGAAACGACGTTAGACGATGCACGGCCTTCAAGCCACACCTCCTTGCCCGTCGGAGTGGGGAGCGTGAGGTTTTTTCGTTACGGAATTTCTGGATTCGGTCCCCGCGCTCAAGGCCCGCGATAGAAGCTATGCAATAGCTTAAAAAAAACAACGCAACTAAAAGAAAACTTAAGGAATCCGCTATTATTTTATTAAATGAGGATACATGTGTGTCAAATTAACCTATAGATTTCTGTACAAGGTTGTTGCCGATTCTCAAAGAGGAAGTAATAGACTACAAGCCCATGCTAAATTTTTTAGGTGGTCATATGATACCGCTTGAAAAGGTATAATTTTTGTAGTTTTACGGAAATAAATCACTTTGAGCCCTATGCCGTACATTTTAGGTGGGACATGGGAAAGCCGCGGAAAAGTGAAAATCGTAACCCACGGGGGTTCCATTTTTTCAAACGATCCTGTACGGATTACGTTTATTTGGACTGTATTTATATATGTGACTCTTAAAAAGAGAATGCCGTACAAAAATAATGGGACAGAAGTACAGGAATAATTTTCGTTTTCCGAAAAGTGACTGTACTAAGGTGATACGGTACCGTACGGCTTTTATGAAATTCGATTTTTATATTAACAAGGATGAACTTTTTTGCTATGTCGTACAAAAGTTGGACTATGGGGTGGCAAACGCGACCTCTATTAAGGGTGATGATTTGATACCACATAAAGCTTGATTATTTTAATACTACTTTATATAATAATAATTTTTATTACCATGCCGTATATTTTAGTTGGTACATGTGTCTGGAAAATTGAATTTTCCGTCCCAGAGTGAGCTTTTCTGAATAAAAAATTATTGTAAGACTTTACTACCTTCTAGCAATACTTGATGTTGTAATTAAACATTAAAAAACTAGTATGTCTCGATTCCACCTGAAATTAACTATAAAAATGTATAAAATATAATATTTTATAATTTACTGTTTAAGAAACCATCACTCGAAATTGAAAGTTTTTGTTAAATCCATTATAATAGATCAGTAATTAATTTATGCATATTTTTTTTATCATATGAACGATGAATTACATTTTTTAAGTTTTCCTAATGTAGTATATTGTAAAATTAAAAATGTTGGGAAAAACGTTTGCCTAAAAAATGTTTTATATTGCAAAGACTGTAACACAATTTTTTCATAAAGTCATTTTTTGTATTATCTATACTTAATTTGCTACATAACGTTTTTACGTTTATAATCGTTCACTCTGTTTTATTTACTTTCATACTTTAGGGTTAAGTGGAGTAGCTCTGCTAGACTTCGCCCTGTTGAAATTATTGTATTGTAATATTTATAATACTCAATAAAGGCAAATTATTATTATTATTATTATTATTATTATTATTAAATAAGTTAACCCAAAAAAGAAAATGTTGAGTAATTTGTACACATTTTTTATAATTAATTAAGTTACGTTGTATTTTAAAGTTTAAAAGTGATATATACCAATTTCTTACTTTACTTCAAGAAAAATTCGTCTCTGAAATATATACTTGGTTATGGTATTTCGTTGTGGCCCATCTAAGATGTACGGAATTGTGATTGTTTATCAACTTTTGCTATTTTCAATGATATTTTGCAAACGCCATACGGTATCTAATGACCATTAAGGGTCGTGTAAATCGCATGAATAACGTAATCTAGTGTCTAAAATCCCATCAATGAAAATGTACGGTATGGACACATTTGTATTCTTTTATAGTAAGGAAAGAAAAAACGATGTAAAGTTGAAAATCTATCCATTGTATTAAAAAATAGAGGATTTTTTAATTTACATAATTTTTAAAAAATTTCACTTATTTTGCAATTTTCTAATTTTATTATTGTCCATTATTACTTCCACATCCAGTGGAAGTATAGTAACGACAAACAAATTTTTAAAAATTTTTATTGTTCAAATGGGCTTAGAATGTCATGAAACGTTGAGATTTCAAGTTTGAGCGAAAAAAAAATTTCTGTCTGTCTGTCGGTCTGTAACTTTTTTTGTGCGCACCTTTACTCTGGAACCGTTTGAGATATTAACTTGAAATTTGGTACACATATGTACTT
Source organism: Rutpela maculata (assembly GCA_936432065.2). Classification (NCBI taxonomy): domain Eukaryota; kingdom Metazoa; phylum Arthropoda; class Insecta; order Coleoptera; family Cerambycidae; genus Rutpela; species Rutpela maculata. Next base: position 146,275,038 of record OW386291.2, on the reverse strand, counting down.
TAAAACGAGATCTAGAACTAGATTATATTTTCATCTTGTTCCGTAGAAGGGTTGGGGGGTAAATTGGGGTAAATTTGGAGTAAGAAGGTAAATCAAGCAGGTATGAGTTCATAAAATTGATATTTAGTATAGACAAGAGAAGCTAAGGTCTCAAAAAAAAATTTGGCATTAGCCACCCCCATTACCACCCCCACCCTATTATTAAAGGGGATGAAAAAAAATGTGATTTAGTGTGTGTACAAGAATCAGAAACCTCAAAATATTTTTTTACTTTATCCACCCCCACTCCCACCCCCTGTCACCACTCCCACCCCACTACCGATGTGGGGTATCGTTTTATGGGTTTTTGGGGTAAAGGATTTCAAATATTATATTATTAAAATTCCATAAACAATTATTTCCAGATACAAAATTTTTTCGTTGTGTGACTTGGATAGAAAATCCGGATGTGGAAGTAGTGATTCCTTGGGCAGCGGTTTTTTTTGTACGGCTACTAAATAAAATAAAAATTCTAACCTATATTAATCTAAAAAATAAATAGCCGTAGAGTATCAAATAAAGTGATATATACCAATTTCTTAGAGTATCAAATAAACTTACCCTAGAAAACGTGAGTTTTTCCTTTCTCGGGGGTGATTTTTTTATTTACATTGATAATACCAATTCTTTTTAGACGGGTCGTTTTTTTTTAAAGATTTTAAATGTCGTATAATATTTTGGAATTGATGCCATACAGGATCAAATCACCACCCTTAATAGAGGTCTAGGAAGGGGGTTGATCTCGCTTTTGCCACCTCACGATCCAACTGATTTGTACGGCATCGGCATAGCAAAAAAGTTCATCCTTGTTAATATAAAAATCGAATTTCATAAAAGCCGTACGGTATCGTATCACCTTAGTACATAGAGGTCACTTTTTGGGAAAACGAAAATTGTTCCTGTACCTCCGTCCCATTATTTTTGTACGGCATTCTCTTTTTAAGAGTCACAGATATAAATACAGTCCAAATAAACGTAAACCGTACAGGATCGTTTGAAAAAATGCAACCCCCGTGGGTTACGATTTTCACTTTTCCGCGGCTTTCCCATGTCCCACCTAAAATGTACGGCATAGGGCTCAAAGTGATTTATTTCTGTAGGACTACAAAAATTATACCTTTTTAAGCGTTATCATATGACCCCCTAAAAATTTAGTATCGGCTTGTGGTCTATAAGCAAAAATAAGATAAACATAAATAATTTAATGTCTCACGTGACTATGAAAATACTTAAACAAACTGTCATGTTTGACACGCTTAGAAGTAAAGTGTTGATTACGGAAACAGACATAATTTTTTTCGAAACGTTAACAACCTTCAATTAAATTTTTACTTCCACGTCCAGTGGAAGTATAGTAACGACAAAAAAATTTTTAAAAATTTTTATTGTCCAAATAGGCTTAAAATGTCATGAAACGTCGAGATTTTAAGTTTGAGCGAAAAAAAATTTTCTGTCTGTCTGTCGGTCTGTCTGTCTGTCGGTCTGTCTGTAACTTTTTTTGTGCGCACGTTTACTCTGGAACCGTTTAAGATATTGACTTGAAATTTGGTACACATATGTACTTTAACGAGATCTAGAACTAGATTATATTTTCATCTTGTTCCGTCGAAGGGTTGGGGGGTAAATCGGGTAAATTTCGGGTAAATGGGTAAATCAAGCAGGTAAGAGTCCATGAAATTGGTATTTAGTATATACAAGAGAAGCTAAGGTCTCAAAAAAATTTTTGGCATTAGCCACCCCCACCTCCTTATTAAAGGGGATGAAAAAAAAAATGTGATTTAGTTTATGTACAGGAACCAGAAACCTCAAAATATTTTTTTACTTCATCCACCTCCCACTACCACCCCCCTATCACCACCCCCACCCCACTACCGATGTGGGGTATCGTTTTATGGGTTTTTGGGGTAGAGGATTTCAAATATTATATTATTAAAGTTCCGTAAACAATTATTTTCACATACAAAGTTTTTTCGTTGTGAGTGACTTGGATAGAGAATCTGGATGTGGAAGTAGTGATTCCTTGGGCAGCGGTTTTTAAATATAGGATTATCATTTAAAATGTTTGTTTCAGTTTATATATTTTTAGACGTGAGACATTTTGTACTAGAGGTATTAAAAACCACCCTCCATTTGGCACACAGGTTTCTTTAATTATTCATAGTCTACTCTATATTATTTGCTGTGTTGGCAATCCTTAGAAATGTATTTGTGTGTAAAATATGCTTCAGTTTGGATTTTTTAATTAACATTACAAATCTGTAAAGCTGTTTATTACTAAAAATATTTTTTGGTCCATGATATTGATTATTTATACGATAATATAACTGAACTGCTGACGATACGTAGCCGGAGATTCTGAAAGGAATGCTCGTATTATTCTTGATTTTAACATCATATGCCGAAATAAAAAGATGCCGCCGACGATAACGCATACAAAGATTTTTTCTTCTCACTTTATTCTTACACATGATAAAAATGGAACAGGGGAATCATAAACACAAGGCCTTACAGGTTGCCATCTGAGCGTTAAATTAGGTCTTCAGTCTTAAAAAAGCCAACAAGCGTCTGTTATATAGGCCGTGATGGGGACACGTGTCCTGATTTCGAAGACTTCATTTGAACATTCAGATTTACCGAAAGAAATAAACGATACGTGTTGTGTTCAAAGAGGCAGTGTTACAAGGGGTGCATCAAAAATAACTAAGAGCTTTCATTTGATAGACATAGGTATTTGTTCTACGTATTTCTATTTGTCGTACTTTCGGAATAGAAATGTAAAGATGTTAGCGAACTGCTATGGTACGCCACGCGGGAAGACGAGGCATGAATATGATTCGTTTGCATTAGGTCAAAATAAAATATTGACGTTATTTAACCTAGTTCACCCTATAGATTATTGCCTGTGTGCGAAGAGAATTTGTTATTTAATTGTAAAATTTGGTTCGGTTTATTTTTTGATTTGTCGAGCATATTTGACACTCTACATATACCGTTTGTTGCAGAGAAATTGGAGAAAATAGGAATTCGAGGAAAGGTTAATGAATGGTTAATATCGTATTTGACTGATAGAATTCTGGTAAAAAACGGATGAATATGATATATCAGGGTAGTGTACTTGGCCCTTTAATATTCTTGCTATTCATAAATGACTTACCTGAGTCTATAACACATGGAAAAATCTTTATTAATGCAAACGATACTTCAATAATTGTTTCGTCTAGAAGTCTGGAAGAACTTGAAGATATAGTCAACATAGTCCTTGGTCAGTTTAATTCATGGTGTCACAACAGGCTCATTATTAACTATGATGAAACTCTATGTGTATTATTTAAAACCCATGAAAAAATATGCACAAAAATATAAATATTCATCTAAATAATCATCAACTAAGCACACAAAAAGACACATTTTTTAGGAGTTGCTTTAGATGAAAATTTCTGCGGGACAAATCATATTGATCAAGTCTGTGCTAAACTAAGTCAATCATGCTTTGCAATCAATATGGCTGAAGAATAGTTTAGATCAAGACTCTTTAATAAAGTGTATTATGCTCTCTTCTACTCAAAAATCTTTTATATTATAATAACATGGGGTCAAAGTGTGGATATACATTTTCATTTTGTGATGAAAAAAAGAGTATTGCTAGTAATATTTAATATGGGAGACAGGGAATCTTGTCACGATACCTTAAAAAAAAATTGCTAACTATTACATCGATTTACTTATACAAGTTATTTACATATGGTATAAAAAATAAATTACCAACACACTGCAACAAACATGAACACAATACGCGAAATTGAAAAAATATATACATTAATAAATGTAACCTGACGCTGTATAAAAAATTCCCAATATGTGCTGGCAGCTATTTATTTAATAAACTGCCGACTGATGTAAAAATGGCACAAAATATACAACAGTTTGAATCAAAACTTTATTATGCAGTAAATGCTGCTACTCCCTGGATGAATATTTAAATGAACATAGAAGTCCAAATCTAACAAAATTCTCATCATAATATGTTAGTTTGAAATGTTAATCTAGTAATATGTGTGTGTATATAGATATTATTTTACTTCCATGTCCAGTGGAAGTATAGTAACGCAAAAAAAAGTTTTTATTGTTCAAATAGGCTTAAAATGCCAGGAAATGTCGAGATTTTAAATTTGAGAGAAAAAAATCTTTCTGTCTCTAACTTTTTTTGCGCTCACGATAACTCCGGAACCGTTTAAGATATTGACTTGAAATTTGGTACACATATGTATTTTAACAAGATCTGGAACTAGATTATATTTTGATCTTATTCCGTTGAAGGGTTGAGGGGTAAATTGGGGTAAATAGGTAAATCAAGCAAGTAAGAGTCCATAAAATTGGTATTTGGTATATATAAGAGAATCTAAGGTCTCAAAAATTTTTTTGACATTAGCCATTCCCATGACCACCCCCACCCCGGTATTAAAGGGGGTGAAAAATATAAAATTGTGATTTAGTGTGGGTACAAGAACCAAAGACCTCAAAAATTATTTTGACTTCATCCATCCCCACCCCACTACCGATGCGGTATATCGTTTTATGGGTTTTTGGGGTAGACAATTTCAAATATTATATTATTAAAGTTCCATAAACAATTATTTCCACATACAATTTTTTTTCGTTGTGAGAGACTTGGATAGAAAATCTGGATGTGGAGGTAGTGATTCCTTGGGCAGCGGTTTTTTTAGTAACGTTTGTAATATATTTTTTATCTATGTTCTTGACCTGTTCTATCCAATGTATAATTGGCACAAAAAACTAATAAAGTCAATATATTTATCTATCTATGTGCCATATCGTAGATTGAAAAACATACGTTGATGACACAGACACCTAAAAAAAGTGGTAGCAAGGACCAGACCACCATATCCTTGCGTATTTTGATGAGTTGAATTCGAATCTCATGTTAAAATTTTTTCCATTAATTCATGATTTTTCCTCACCTCAAAATAGCTAAAAATTCATCAAAAATCCGTTTTCTTCAAACTTTAACTGATCTGCTCATAAAAGTAATTCAAAGTAACTTAGTTTACTTCCACATCCAATGGAAGTATAGTAACGAAAAATTTTTATTGTTCAAATAGGCTTAGAATGTCATGAAAAGTCGAGATTTTAAGTTTGAGAAAAAAAAATTTTCTGTCTGTCGGTCTGTCTGTAATTTTTTTGTGCGCACGTTTACTCTGGAACCGTTTAAGATATTGACTTGAAATTTGGTACACATATGTACTTTAACAAGATCTGGAACTAGATTATATTTACATCTTGTTCAGTCGAAGGGTTGGGGGGGGGGGGGAAATAAATAAATTAAGCAGGTAGGAGTCCATAAAATTGGTATTTAGTCTATAGAAGAGAAGCTAAGGTCAAAAAAATTTTTGGCATTGTTAAAAGGGCATGAAAAAAAATTGTGATTTAGTGTATGTACAAGAACCAGAAACCTCAAAATATTTTTATACCTACTACCACCCCCCCTATCACCACCTCCCACTACTGATGTGGGGTATCGTTTTATGAATTTTTGGGGTAGAGGATTTCAAATACTATATTATTAAAGTTCCATAAACAATTATTTCCACATACAAAATTTTTTCGTTGTGAGTGACTTGGATAAATAATCTGGATGTGGAAGTAGTGATTCCTTGGGCAGCGGTTTTTACACATTATCAACCGTTGATTCCAAACTTCAAGTCAAATTGACTCTACCACGGTTTTTTTCATTATCAAGAAATGGCGGGTCTATTTCTATTCAACACCCAACAGTAATCAACATTATATTTTCATCCCACTTCCCATGATATCAACTCTTCACTTCTCTGATATCTTGATAAAATCCTCGGTCTCCCTTTTCCTCACTATAGTCCCCGAGTTCACTAGGAAGTAATAAGTAATCGAGACGAAAGTCCAGGGAATGCAATTTCAAATTCATCGAGCATCCCAATTTTCTGAAGATTTCAACCATCTCGGCTACTATCTTCTTATAATTTGAACTTTTTGTGATTTCTCAGAAAATTTGGATGGCGTTGCTCTGTGGCTATCTATTATTAGAGTTAGCTTGCTTAGTCCCTCACTACCACAATTTTGAGGTTTCTGGTTCTTATGCACACTAAATCACACTTTTATTCTTTTACTTTCTTTAATAATGCTTTGGGGGGTGATAATGGGGATGAGAGACATTGGATTTTCGTATATACACTAAATCCCAATTTTATGTGGTCCTACTTGCTTGTTTTACCCACAGAAATCCAAGATTCTTTAGAAAGTGAGGACGGACGCCAATTAGCACGACAAAAGCACTTTTGAGGAGGATAAATCAGATGATTCAGATTTTATTTGTAAAAAGAAACTACTCATATTTTGTAGTCTCTCAAATAAAAATTAGTAAAACAATTTAATGAATAAAACATTTTATGCACCTATCATTTTTAAAAATGTTGTTAAATTTTCTTTATTTTCAGATACACCGAATTGTCCTGTCACATTTTATAAACAAAAGCTAAACAAATTAGTTTATTAAAGTGAACAGTGGAAATTTACGTAAAAAACAAACAATTTAGAAAAAGCGCTCCATATAAAATTTTTTTAAAAAATCATAAAAATATTGAATTTCTCATTTGTTTTATTGGGGGTAAAAGTGATACTTTTCTAACGAGTCTGTAGGTTTACAGCTGAGTGACAATAAGTGGCTTTACTCCGAATAAAATATGCTATTTTTTCTTCAAACGTCGATTAGCTATAAAAAAAATAAATATAAAAAAATCTTGAATATTTCACCCCCAAAAACGCATTGTGTTAATATCGCATGGCCGGCGTATTAAATAAAATACGCGTTGCTATGGATATTACTATTTCTGCCGCTCACAGCGTCAGAAAAAGTACTTTTTCCTCCGTTGTGAATGGCAACGCATAGCCGTTTAAATATCAAATTTAAATGTCGTGAAATGAGTTAAGGAATGTTTTTCTGTCGTTTGAAGAAAATATATTTTTTATTAAATTACATAAAAGAATCAAAATCTGCAAAAAAATTAAAAAAACTAACCGCCTTCAAAAAAAGTCGCTAAAAGTTATAAAATTTCACCGTCGCCTAGTTTATTGAACCTGATTAGCTAATATCGACATTGGAGTCGGTTAAGAATACGTTTGAAATCGTTGTTTGTTCATTTTTACAAAATGCTGAAAAATAATTCCGTTCAAAACTTATTGTGACCAATATAACTATTTACTTGTAAAAAATTCAGGTTTTCCACAATGACTGTAGGTATAATGAATGTAAGAATTTGCTTTTGTATTAGTATTTATCATAATCACGCAGCACATAACTATTTATGTATTTTTACAGTATATTTGACCGAAGGTAAACGTTCATAGCTATGCTATAACGTTACACCGTTTCCGATTACGGATTATTAAATTTTATGTACGATATCAGAATTCACCGATGGTTCTTGCGGAAAACTGCAAGACGAGGAAACAAAAAGTGGACGCCAATAGGGCTTTGTGTAACCTGCATTTCGAAGCCAAGCACGTTTAGCCACTTAGACTGCTGTGACTGCCAAATAACCCATTAGGCCTTCTCCTAAGACATAATAAAAAGTATAAGTAGACACGGGTGTGCCTAAAATAAATTTTACGCGTGAAAAATTAACTAGATAAGCGTTGAGTATTAAAAACTTATATTGTTCAATTTTTATTTGAAGAATGAGTATGGTGGTAATAGTAATAATAGTAACAAGAGTAAACATTTTGTTCTGTGCCGATTTATGGAAATTTTTTTATTGCTGTTGCAGATTTCAAATTCTTCGTATTTTTCTTTAAATAATAGATATTTTTAATTTTATGATATGAACGTAGTTGATGAAACCCTCCTCAGTATAAAATAAAAAAAAAAGAAAACAGCCAACATCTTTTTTCTTCTCGAATTTGCAACTCTTTTGAATTTCGAGTCTAAAGCGTAACCACTCCACTACACATCTGGATTGGTAGTGTAGAGGTAACTTTCAAAGGCGTTAGTGTCTATTATTATAGATTGTTTATTGTTATTATTATAGATTGGCCCTGAGTTGGTCTTTCTTCACCTCGACCTAAAAGATCTTTTGTGCATTACAATTAGTTGTTACCTAGGATTCCAAGACTTTTTGAAAAGCTTGTGATTTTCTTGGGAGCTAGTTTCCCTATGTCTTCAGGCGTCAATTCCGCCTGCTCTAGGTAATTTAGCCTAATGCGGATTAGTACTTTGCATTCACAAAGTATAGTTGCAGCTTCGCAGTATCTGTATTTGTCATCTTCTGCCATGCCCATGTTCTTGAGATTATATCTCAAGGGGCAATTTAGAAGGTCTGTCATTAGCCTTGAGTCGAACTTTTCGAGTTCGAGTTCCCATTTTTGAACCGTTATGCGTCTCTTAGTTAAGTCACAAAACGGTTCGGGTTCGAAAAATGAAGCTTCAGCCTCTTCTCTTGCCAGGCTGTCAGCTAATTCATTGCCTTCTATTCCCTCATGCCCTGGAACCTACTCAAGGTAACCTTGTTGTTTTTTGCCAGTTGTCTCAAGGATTGTCAGCATTCCCAAGCAATTTTAGACTCGAAGGACCTGTGAGCCTTTAGTGCTGCCTGGCTATCTGAAAGTATTTAGATCTTTGCCCTTCGAGTGCCTCTGTTAAGGCATTCCTGGGCACACAGATATATAGCATAGATTTCTGCCTGGAAGAGTTGGGGTATTTCCAAGGGCTTTAGATAGCGTGTATTTAGACCCCTCTACGCCCACACCAACCTCTTAATCCATCTTAGATTCATCTGTGTACCAGATGTGTGAGTCTCTCTTCAACTGCAACTCTCAATCAACACATCAAACGGGCAATCAAAGTCATACTTGATTGGGATTGAGTCAGTGGGTTTGGTCATGGATTCAAGTTGGATTAGCTTCAAAATCTTTAAATGACCAACCAGGTCGCCTAGTCAAAATTTAAGTACCTGCTGCAGCCTTAGGGCACTAAGTGCTGCCTCCTTCGACACATGCAAATGCAGAGGAAGTAAGTCCAGCTTTGCCTCCATGGCTGCTGTGTATGGGACAGGAGCACATTGCTCTTGTAGTCCCTAGACAGACAAAACGTTGCAGTTTCTGCAGCTTTCCTTGTGTGGTGTCTATTATACAATGGGTCTAGCTGAAAATCATATTTCGATGATTGGATATTATGTTATTATGAAACGTATATTAGTAAAAATATAAATTAATAGTTTTAAGAAAGAATATTTCACAAGACTTTTCCAAGTACAAAACATACAATTTTATTAAATTTAAATGATTAATAACTCTTTTATCTACTGATATTTTGTTAAAAAAAATAGTGTTCATCTAGCTAACACTAACTGACTAAATTTCAATACGATCGGACTTTTCTTTCTACATTTATCATGCATACAAGAAATGTCTCAGAACACGAGCCCAAACAACAAGCCGACTGATAGTACGAGTAAGAGAAATACAAGAGAAATATCAGTCTACATTTTACTTCCACATCCATGTAGTAGAGTGGAAGTACAGTAACGGTAAAAAAAATGCTCAAGTCATGAATCGTCCAATCGTCGAAAATTTAGGTTAGAGCAAAGAAATTTCTGTTTTGTGCGCACGATTACTCTGAAACGGTTTATGATATTGACTTGAAAGGAACCGCATCTGACCTCAATGGGCCCAACCCCTTAGGATTTCCAAGATATTTAAGTGTAAAGTTTGAAAAATGCAGCTGGCAAGGGCAGCATGCTCGTAGTCGATGCTGTTCTTCTGATAACTTAGTATGGGCTCGAGGTTTAAGCCATATTCCTAATGAGCATGAAGGGAAAATTCAAATTCTAATTCGTTTTAGGGAGAATATAAATCTTCCTCCGGCTGAATACAATAACAATCATCAGCTCACTATTACTCTCACCTCATTATCAAAAGAGGGTGGTAGTAGGGGACTTGAATAGGAAATCTAGATATGGAATTAGTGATTCCTTAGGCAGCGGTTGTTATTTTTTCTACGATGCTCTAAATAATCTGCAGATAACTTACTTAGTAGTACATGCCAGATTAAACGTGCATGGCCTAATTTAGAATTGACATAGGTATTAAATAAGCAAAAGCCGCCGAATTTATAACAAATCCAAAATTTTTATTTGAAGAGAGAGAGAGATATGTTTTCCACATATTTATTAAACATTAATGTAACGTCTCTCTGCATTGGGATTAAAATAAACAGTTCGTTTTAATGGTATGAAACCATGTACACAATTATAAAGATAGTTTATTTTCTAGAGAATGACATTATGTTACATTTGTATAACATTGAGAGGCCGGTCATTTTCTTTACATAAAACTTGAATATTTTCGAGATTTGTTTGAAGATTTGTATGTACGTCGGTATATTTGCGATAGAAAATCATTTTATTTGAATCACCCGTATATAACAACTGCCAAGTTAGCCACAATATCGTTTATAAATTACGCAAATATTAGAGGGCCTGGTATAGACCCCTGAAGCACCCCTGTAATGATCTCAATTTCGATCTTTGACCGTAGTATGCCACTTAAGATAAGATTTAAAGAATCTGAAAAAAATCTGTAGTTTGGAGTTTATGTAGCAATGTACCATGGCCAAGCCTGACATAAGCTTTTGAAGAATACGTCAACTTGGTGCTGGTGTATGTGATATTAGTTGAGTGATCTATTTTTACAAATATATAACTGGGTGTATTAAAATTTCCGTCACTTTTGAAAATGATCTGTCACATTTTTTTCTAATGATGGTAAATTCGGTATCTTCTCTAAATGTCACAAAATTTACCAATTTTAAGTGAGGTATTAAATATATTGTGGGTGACTCTATAAGATATGAAAATGGAGGTGGAGGTGGTGAATATAGAGTAAAATTTTAGTCAAGAGAAATTGTTCTGCAGTTGCGAAATAATTTTTTTATATGCTAGGCAGTATAAGAAAAATAGTAAAGTTATTGGCATTAAACCATTATCGTGTATATAAACATTATTTATGATGTTAATTTAACTATTAAATCTTCATTAAGTAAATAGATTTATTCAGTTAAAGAAATAAAAGATTTTGTTTTAGACATATATTTCTTGCTTAAAAGGTCACTAGGTTAAATACTTCTTAATATACTGCTGCTTATATTTATACAGTTATTTACTTAATTATTAATTGTTTTATAATTACTTGTTTACAAATAAAAAAGAATATATCAACTAAAGAATCATAAACATTTACATGTATCCAAATAAACAATATTTATGATTGTAATAGTATACCACTTATTAAACGTCATTACATGAGATTAGATGCTTATAGACTTTTTATTTTATTTAGGCTATAAAATGTAAGTTTCCTTATAGACTATTTTATACCTCAGCTTATTTTTATATCCCTTAATAGAGAATTGATTGACCGGCACAACTAGATACTGTAATCTCGATGAAGATATTTTATAGGTGGACTGTTGGATTTTTCTTTATTGTTCAGGAGATTGTAGCTGGGGACCACCTCGGATTTCGTGGGAACGCACACTCAAATTAATTCTCCTAATTAACGATTTAAGTGAATTGTTTCAGTTAAAACAGCGCTACGAATTTTTTTAAACTTAATTAAAATCTCGTTCCTGTATCGTGGTAGATTGTTTCTCCTATTTCCAGCAACTGTGTATATATTTAGGGGCATACCCATAATTTTCTATTTTTTATAATTTATTATTGAAACGAAATATAAAATTCACATTTTGCAGAAATACATTGTGTTTTATATATCAAGTCTTAAAATACGGTCCTCATGTGCAGAACAAAAATATCTGTGTGGCCAACAATTTTTTATATGCGAAATTGTTATTCACCTACAGTTCATCTCAAACTTATAGCAACATGAGGCTCAGTGTTTCAATGCAAAGTTAAGCACTTTATCCTACAAATAAATTAGCTAGAAGTTTAGAATATGCTTTTATTAAACACTTTAATATTGCAACTTCAACTTCTAGCTAATTTATTTGTAGGATAAAGTGCTTAACTTTGCATTGAAACACTGGGCCTCATGTTGCTATAAGTTTGAGATGAATTGTAGCTCAAATACAGACTGGTTTAGATCTTGTGCGAGAAAATTTTAGGGAATGTACAATGAGTTGATGTCAATACAATAGCATTAAGGGACCTGGAGAAAAAAATAAAAACCATTTAAAAATATTTATATACTTACACGCCACTGGAATCTGGTCGGCTGTACTGAAATAAAACCGAATAGAACAGGTGTAATAAATCCAAAGTTGAGTTAGCGAAATACAGGAATTCGTTTGAACAAAACCCTTAGCGGAAATGTCAACGACAAGAAGTTGAACTAACGTATTCTTTCTTTAAAATAAGTAAAGATTCAGTTTCAGTATTTATTATTTTGAAATTCTAAATTAATAAACAGGTTTTAGATATAAATTGCCCCTAGGTCCAGGTCAAGTTTGCGCCCCGGGAATAGGGACAAGTTAAATGTTTTTGTATTATAATCTCTATGCTTGCTGTCAGTTTATGGGCACTAACTATTAAGATGAAAGGCAAAGGCGCCCCCCGCAGAGTGCCGTCCCTAGGCCTATGAGGCCCAGTCAGAAAACCGGCCCTGTTAATAAACAGATATTTATGCAACAAGCACATAAAGTGGAAGTTTTTTCATGAATAGGAATTTTTACAAACCGTAGGCAACAAAAGACACTTCCATATTTAAATAATACATTTCAAAATTGACTTAAATACACAAAACACAAATCTATAATTTGACGTTTCTAAAACAAAAATCTCGAGACAACTTCAGTTGTTTTCAATGCTGTCTTATGAATCGGCTATACGCCAGAGTAAAATTATTTTACTTTTTTCACGCTTTTTACTTTTTCCAATATTAACATAAACATAAAAAATTCAGAAGCAGAAAAAAATTATTATATATTTGCTGCTACTGCAACAAGTGGTCGAAACCTTTCCTCAGGAGTGAGCACCAAAAATATAATGCATATCAGTATTGTTTTCACTCTTGACAAGGACCTAAAGAAGCCAAAGCACGTGTCGAGTTTTAATAAAACTTTCTGAAACATTGAAAAGCGTAATTTTCTATATATTATATATATTTATTATAATGCATACTTTAATTGTTCAAAATCAAAACGTAATAATTTATTGGATTTTGCGAGATCTAATCGTATTATTGTTCAGCTAAATGATTTACCTGCTAGCTTTTTCTTCAGCAGACGAGATCCAAATCTGTGGTAAATGAAATATCAGAACTGGGCCAAGTCCCAAGAAATTTGACAGTGTCGGAGTAGTTAATTTAATTGGTATTTGGATTTCTACTAAGAGCTGCTTTTTATAAATAAATTGATATAATTAGTTTGGCTTTCATTGGGAATTGACTGTTCTGTTTCTTTGACACCACGTATCCATTTCGTCATATAATAGTTTTATATTTGTTTGTAGTTTATCAGGAGTTTTACCCGTCACAGTGACTAATATTTTATCTACAAGCACAGTGATCGCCCTTTTAATGACAAATCTATGGAGGTCATTAACCTAAAGCAAGAATATTAATGGACCTAAAACTGACCTCTGAGGAACTCTAATTGGGACATTATACTGGGCTGAAAATTATTTTTGAACTTTATAATAAATCTGTTTTGAAGATATAAATTAATTCAAGTTGTCCAAAACAAATTATATATTAATATTATCGAGGGCATTGCTCAAATCATACGTAATAATTGAGACTACAAAATTATCTTCGTCTAGTTCAGTATGAACATAATTTAAGAAATGGTAGCATGCTGTTTCTACAGATTTTTGTCCTCTATAATAATATCCATGTTGGTTGATTATTAATAAGTTGTTTTGTTCCACAAGGTTTATAATAATTAATACACTTCGTTTTAAGATTCAGCTTCTCCAGCGTAGATGCCCACCCCAATAATCCACTTTTCTAGACCTTCCTTACCATTTTATTTTATTTTCTTACCACCTTCCCACATTCCCACTTTCTTCCCCTTTGCTCTTACCATTCCCCCATTGTGTCACAATATTTCTTCGCCTGCCTCACATCTTCTCAATATTTTTCTCTGTTTTTCCATCACCTCCTATATAAAATAGCATATTCTCTAAGTTGGAAAGATATACACCTGTATACAAACAGGATGGATAAACAGATATTTGTAAAATACAGTTTCTGGCTTTAGTGAAATTAAACAAACGCGAAATATCGAAAATTTTAAAAAAATTACTAAAATATTATACTTACCTTAAAAGATTTGTTTATATGTACTGATTAATTATATTGGTCACTGCAATTTGAATATCACACACTTTATTCTTGTTTTACAAACATTTTAAATAACGTAGAAACGTATTTTCTGTGGAAAAAATGAAGCAGCTTAAAGATTTATACAAGGCTATGCCAGCAAAATTGCTGAAGCTCCGTCATATAGTACGAATGGAAACGATTTCCTGTATTACATAAATTAAAGGGAGCGTGTTGAAATTCACAATGGACTTTAATTCTGATTTAATATCGCTATAGTAATAACATCACATAAGATTATTAGAATTGCGCTGCACATACGACGTTAGCGCGCACATTATAATACCTAAACGTATGCAATTAATGTAATGTAAGTTACGGAAATAAAGTATTACTGACAATATACATTGTGAATCCCTCGTTTGTAGACACAATACGATTATACTATGATTTAACATGACAAAGGAACATTTATTGTTAGGATGCCATTGTCCTTTCACAAAAGTAATGACCTCACTGTTTCTTGCCCTTTGACCTAAGTTTATCTTGATACCTTACAATACCTACAAATGACTACAAATATTTTTTAGTTTTGTTTTCACTGAACGCCGGTGTTGAGTAATAAGCTTTCTTAATTATGTCATTATCTACCTTAGTAACTGTCATGTCAGTACCGTATAATCCTTTACTATGGACGTCTTCTTGTAAGCAATGAATTGTTTGGATAGTTTGAATACATTGTAGGGGGTTTATGGAATGCGTTAAAAATAAATCTAAATACGTTTTTTATTAATCATACTGACTAGTTGGGTTTATGGTCTTTGTATTAGAAATATTTTCGATAATAAACAGTGAGCTCTTCAGCTTCAGATAAAAAAAGATATATGGATATACATTTAGGTTCTTTATTACATACTAGAATTATATACAGATATTCAGTTAAAAACTAAAGAAAATAGTTTAATTTTTAAAATTCATTTTTCTCAATATTTAACATATTAATATAGGGCGTTCCATTTAAAAAAATTGAAAAATTCGTAGATCCGAGTTTTGCCTCACCTGTTTACAAATAGTGTCAAATTAAGAAAATGATTTATTGCTACTAAATTAGACAATATAGTATAACTTTCATAATGACAAAATAATGTAACTTCTTATCTTCAAAAAGATACAGGGCGTTCATATCATGACGATTTCCATATGTAAATGTCTATATCTCATGAAATACCCTGTATAGACTAGCAAAACTCCGTAATAATTTTAGAAGGTGACCGTCAAGGACACCTGAATAAAAAAAGGTCAATTTTTTACATACCAAAGCAGCGAAATTTGCACAGAAATACACATTACACTGTCTGATGTTCATACATGCTGTTGCAGGTTTTGACACAACCTCCGCGCCCTTTAGAAAGAGCAAGATTAAAGGCTTACGCCTTTTAGAACAAAACCCGAATCTGCGACAGACTGTTGCATTATTTACAGGGGATGCTGTATCCCAAGATGAAATTGCTGCTGCACGGGAGAAATTTCTGCTTACCTTTTATGGAGCAACAAAGTCCCAGACGTTTGATGAGTATAGATATTTTTCATACAATCGTCTGATCAGTAAGCAGCAATTACCTTCCAAATTTAACTTGGCAGTGTTGCCTCCTACAAGTGCAGCAGCTGCCAATCACTCATATCGCACATACCTCCAAGTCCAGCCTACTGCCTGGGGTTGGCAGTTAAGTCATGGGCCTTTGAAATCAGTTTTGACATGTTTAGATTTAGCCCCTAGCAATTTACTGAAGCTCATATCCTGTGGTTGCAAATCGGGATGCAGAAAACGTTGTGAGTGCTCATCAGCAGGGTTAAAGTGTTGTGCCATGTGCGGATATTGCCAGGGATTATCTTGCAGTAACTCAAAAGATATGTTACCTGACGACGACATTGATAATGACGAACTAATGTTATAACATTTTCGTATTTTATTATATTTGTTATAGGCTTCATAATTACAGTATATTTTTCTTCTGTAATGGTAAGATATACCTAAAAAAATGTTTTTTGTTTTACTTACAACGTATAAGCACACATTTTACAGTGTATTTTGTGCACAATTGTTAATATAAATAATTGTTTGTTTTGTTATTGCCTACATTTTTTATTTGAAACTTTTTTTTATGATGAAATTGACGTAGGACTTAATTACACTAATGTTACTTGAGATAAATTATTAAACATATAATAAATACTAACATGTTTTATTTGGCATCCTCGTATATTTTGTAGGATCCAAACGGTTTATTATTATGATAATTGTTGGACGCCGCATATCCGTATAATCCTCTACCGGTCCCGTGGTAAGGCACATATCGCCCATACTGAGACAGTAAAAGCGCGATGTATGGATTTATAGGGAGCAGCTCAGAATGATTGGGAAGTGCAGGCTTGGGAGACAATCCCAAAGATGCACTCAATAACAATGCAGCGAACAGAGGATTTCCATCGATTATGGAGTTCAAGTCAATTTTCGGAATTTGGGTTTGCTGTAATAACGGAAGATTGGATGGAGTAAATCCTGAAAGAAACAAAAAATTGTTAGCGGAACAAACAAAATTGGATACCTAGATATATATTTCAGTGTGGGTAAATAGAACAATTTTGTTTTCAATAGTATATTAAATGTGCTGCATGTCAGTTTGATAAACATGATTGACAGACTAACAGAAAATTCTCAAACATATTCATTTTTGTGTGCAAAATAATTCCACTTTCGACAGACGCGTTTTATATTCACAATTATTATTTTGCATATCTGGATATACAAAGTGTCCCAATATTACCTGGATAATTTATTACTGCCATCCTTATTTAGTCAGAGAGTTGTTGGACATTCATTTGCTCTCTTAAACTTTTCTTTCTCAAAATGATTGCGCCCCTTATACTCCCCTTGCGCCCCATAATAACTAGTTAACGCCCTCTTCGTTTTCGAGTCATTAATTACTTCCACATCCAGTGGAGGTATAGTAACGACAAAAAAAAATTTAAAAATTTGTATTGTTCAAATAGGCTTAATATAAATAAATTTCTGTCTGTCTGTCGGTCGGTCTGTCTGTAACATTTTTGTGCGCACGTTTACTCTGGAACCGTTTAAGATATTGACTTGAAATTTGGTAAACATATGAACTTTAACGAGATCTGAAACTAGATTATATTTTCATCTTGTTCCGTCGAAGGGTTGGGGGGTAAATTGGGGTAAATTTGGGGTAAATGGGTAAATCAAGCAGGTAAGAGTCCATAAAATTGGTATTTAGTATCTACAAGAGAAGCTAAGGTCTCAAAAAAAATGTTGGCATTAGCCTCCCCCATTAGAGGATTTCAAATATTATATTATTAAAGTTCCATAAACAATTATTTCCACATAAAATATTTTTTCGTTGTGAGTGACTTGGATAGAAAATCTGGATGTGGAAGTAGTGATTCCTTGGGCAGAGGTTTTTTAAATGGTCACATATCAAAAAAATGCAAAAATATAGTCTCAAATTGTAAAAAAACACGTTTTATTGGCCCACAAACTGAGATGTCTTGTTGGGCTACCAATGTATTTATGTTTATAATAAATTTTATTATTGTTAAATAGTTATTTTACTTCCACATACAGCGGAAGTATAGTAACAAAAAAAATTTGTATTGTTCAAATAGGCTTAGAATGTCATGAAACGTCGAGATTTTAAGTTTGAGTAAAAAAAAATCTGTCTGTCTGTAACTTTTTTTGTGCGCACGATTACTCCGGAACCGTTTAACTGACTTGAAATGTGGTACACGTATGTATTTTAACGTGATATGGAACTAGAATATATTTTCATCTTATTCCGTTGAAAGGTTGGGGGGTAAATTGGGGGAAATTGAGGCAAATAGATAAATCAAGCAGGTAAGAGTCCATAAAATTGGTATTTAGTGTATACAAGAGCAGCTATAAGGTCTTAAAAAAAATTTTGGCATTAGCCACCCCCATGGCCACCCCCCTCCCATTATTAAAGGGGATGAAACAAATTGTGATTTAATGTCTGTACATAAACCAAAAACCTCAAAATATTTTTTTACTTCATCCACCCCCACTGCCTCCTATCATCACCCCCATCCCACTACCGATGTGGGATATCGTTTTATGGGTTTTTGGGGTAGACGATTTCAAATATTACATTATTAAAATTCCATAAACAATTATTTCCACATACAAAATTTTTTCGTTGTGAGGGACTTAGATGGAAAATTTGGATATGGAAGTGATTCCTTGGGCAGCGGTTTTTTTTTTATTTCAAAAATTCCTTAGTTCATTTACAGATTTTACCTTTGGATATTCCTAACAGGGATTTGTTCTCTTTCTTTTAAATAATAAGCTGGGTTTTGATTTAAATAATAGTTCAACTTTTGCTTTTAAAAATTAGGCTTTATTTTACTTCCACATCCAGTGGAAGTATAGTAACGACAAAAATTTTTAAAAAAATTTTTATTGTTCAAATAGGCTTAGAATGTCATGAAACGTCGAGATTTTAAGTTTGAGAGAAAACAAAATCTGTCTGTCGGTCTGTAACTTTTTTTGTGCGCACGTTTACTCTGGAACCGTTTGAGAAATTGACTTGAAATTTGGTACACATATGTGCTTTAACGAGATCTAGAAGTAGATTATATGTTCATCTTGTTTCGTCGAAGGGTTGGGGGTAAATTGGGGTAAATTTGGGTTAAATAGGTAAATCAAGCAGGTAAGAGTCCATAAAATTGGTATTTAGTATATACAAGAGAAGCTAAGGTCCCAAAAAAATTTTGGCATTAGCCACCCCCATTACCACCCCTACCTCATTATTAAAGGGGATGAAAAAAAATTGTGATTTAGTATGTGTACAAGAACCAGAAACCTCAAAATATTTTTTTACTTCAGCCACCCCCACTACCACAACCTATTACCACCCCCACCCCACTACCGATGTGGGGTATCGTTTTATGAGTTTTTTGGGGTACAGTATTTCAAATATTATATTATTAAAGTTCCATAAACAATTATTTCCACATATAAAATTTTTTCGTTGTGAGTGACTTGGATAGAAAATCTGGATGTGGAAGTAGTGATTCCTTGTGGTTTTTTCTCTCGATTAAAAAAAAACTTAGTTTCAAAATAAAAAAATCGTAAATGAGTTCATTGTTTTGGCGTGCAAAAGGGCGCATAACGGGTGCAATCTTTTTGAGAATAAAATGTTTAAAAACCAAATTGGGGGACTTAATTCACTCAGGCAACGAGAAATCTAAAAGGTACGATTTTTCAAAACGTACGAAGAACTGGGGATTCTTGGATGGCACATTTTAGAAAATATTAGGATATCAGATTCGTTTTTCTTATGCAGAATTTTATCAGATTTTTTCCCTCTTAGAACTACTTTTAACTAATGTTACAAAGTTGAAAAAATTTTATTTGAAAAGCTACTTTACCAATTTCTTCTAAAAAATTCCTCACTTTTTATTTACTTTTTCCAAACATACCTATATTTTCTCAACCTAGATAATTACTTATAGTAAAAATTAGATGGGATTTGAGGTTTTCTCTAAAACTATGGCAGATAGACAAAAACCAATATAGGTTTCGAGAAACAAACAATGGTGCAAACCGGGATCGTCTATCTTTTTCGACTACCGAGCTACAGAGCGTTTTTGGAAAATTGGCATTTTTAGATGCCCTCTATATCTCAATTACCAAGTGTCGAATCGAAAATCGAGTAACACATTCTCGAGGCACTTTTTTGAGTAAAATCCGTTGCTGATAAGAAGAAAATTATACATGCCTCAGTTTTCGAGATATAGACATAACTTGCGTTTTTTTTTAAATAGAACAACCTGTAAATTATTTCATTATTCGATCACAACTTAAACTAGCTATCCAACGATATATCATATGTCATATCTGTCTCCAGAAAAAGTGGTTAATTTTTGAAAAATCTGCCATAGTTTTAGAGAAAACCCCAAATCCGATCTAATTTGGTCCACCCTGTACAGACTTCAATAATACCTTTGAAAATAAATATAAACTAACAATAAGCTACTAATTAATTACCAATGGTACTATATTTCAATTTGCATTGCGTTGTATTTTTCGAGGTAATAAAAAACATGAATTGCATATTTGAAAAAGTTCTTTGCTAGTCTTTTAGAGAAAACTTGATAGAATGATACCAGGCTATTGAAAGCAACAAAAAAAAATTGTTTTTTTTAATTCATGCACGAGAAAAAAATGTTTTCCTTGTTTAGTTTCAGTAGCCTAGTACCATTCCCTGAAGTTTTATCTAAAAGCTCATCAAACAATTTTTTGCTTTGGTTCAAGGATGTAGGAGAAATTGTCGAATTACGTTCATCGCCGTCCACCTTAATCGAATTTAATATCGATATTAGGTAATAAGATACAAATAACTGGGCTACGCGACGGTGAAATTTTATTTTATAATTTTTAGCGGCTTTTTTTGAAGGCGGTTCGATTTTTATTAAAAAAAAAAAAATTTACTGTAGTAATAATAATATGTAAAAAACTGCTTACCATTAAATCCGTATTGCTTTATTATTTGTTGATTAGGAAGATTAACACCAGTGAGAGGAATAACTGGGGTGATATAGTCGTAAATAATTTTCTCGCTGTGTGACGATTGTAGGTCTTCATTATTACTTTCCCTTTCCGGTGAAACATCCTTCGAAAAAACTGCGCACCCGTACAAGGTCAGCAATAAAAGACCCTAAAAATGATTAATTTCACTCTGCAAATAATGCCACATCCAAAAAGCATTAATTCAAGTAAAAAGCTTCCCAAATACCTTTTCCATTTTACTTCGCTGGAGAAACAAGACTAAGTCACATTTGTTAAGAAGTTTTGTATATGTAGGGTACATTAAAAGACACAATGCTGATTATCTTCCTGCGAGCTAAGTAAAAAACGATGTTTTATTTTGAATAAGAACATTTCTTTATACTTTCCCTTTTATTTTCCATGTTATCATTCTTAACGACGAAGTTTGCAGTAAAAGTTAACGAACTCTTTTACATTGCATCAAGTAATTAATATACAGAAAACCTTATTTTGTATCAAAAATATGAGAAACATAATTAATTATTATCTCAATGTTAATTTTCGTTGAATTAAATAATGCTATCAGGATTCCTACACCGCCTTCTGTTAGGACCATAAAACACTCGTCTTTATAAAAATGGAAATTCAGATACGGTTGACAAAATTGTTACAAAAACAGTTACTTACACACAAAATGAATTAAGTGATTGTTTATTCATGAGAAGAAAGTTTAGCTAATTTCTTTGAGTGAATAAACATTCTTGACTCACGAAGTTTATATAATATTTTATTCGATTTCTACGAAAATTCTAATAAAATTATTTATACAGTAATTAGTTTTGTCAAAACAAGAAATTTTCAATTTTAAACTTTCAAAAATTAACGGCTTCTTACTGAATACACTGGGAGAATTATGGAAATGAAAAGCTAATATCGTACCACATTTAGTAGACTACTAACTCGCCAAAACTTCCATATACATGTATAGTACACCTAGAGGTAAATATGCAAAATTTCGTAATAATCTCATATGCAATGATAATTTTTCTTTATAGGTTATTATAATTATACGCGTATCAATTGTATATTGTAAAACTTCTGAGCAAATAAACATTATTATTATTATTATAGAAAAAGGTATCAGCTTCAGTTTCTATATGATCCAGACACTCAAAGGGTGAAAACCACTCCTAAATTTAGATATTAATATTTGTCAAAGTATTACTAATTTATTTTTAAAACATGAGATATTTATGTTTTTCAAAATGGCTGCTTCTATATGGTGGATGGAATTTGTATGTTTTAAATAGACAAAAAAATGAGCACCTCGGTGATGCTATGTATTAATGAAAAACAGCACTTTTGAAAAAGAAATTAATTACTGGACAATTACAATAACAAAATGGCCACATTTTGTTTAAAAAAATATGATAACGCACATTGTTTCGGCCATTTATTTTTTGTGATGTAGAAACAAACAAAAAATCATTTGAAAAACTGATAAATTTTCTTCAATTCTGCTACTTAGAACTTTTGATTGATATGTTTCTAAGATATTCAACATTTAAACTAAATACTTTATCCTATAAACGTTCGAATGCAATCTTTAAATTTAAATATCTCCGAAACTATTAATCCTGCATAAGTATCAATATAAAACAAATTCATTCTCAGTGTATAAACAAGCTTTATTTTTGGCATCTATCATTTTTTCACTAAAACTAATTTTTATTGAGCTATTTGAAAATAGCGTTTTCTCAAAAATCCCTATATAGTTTAAAGAGCAATTTTTTTCTGAAGCATATTGTTTTTGTCAGAACTTCCTTGTTTTTTATGCTATAAAGTTAATCAAAAAATTATTGAAAGCCTAAATAATAGTCTTTCAATTTGGTGGTTAGCACTTTTGATTAAGTTCCATAGTCTCTAAGGTATTTAACGTTTAAGCTGAATACTTCGTCTTACAAACGTTCGGACGCCATCTTTATACTTCCAGATCTCCGAAACTATTAATTCTACAGAAATTAGAAAAAAACGAAGTTTATCTTCAATTTTTTTTTCCTTATGGGTTGCGGTGCCGAAGCCCCCCTGTACTGAAGCTTAAGCTTATTGTACCCCATGGCCTCGTTATCCCATTGATCCCGTTCCTCTCCAAAAAGAGAGTATACGGTCAATGGGAGCTCTGGCTATTTCTTTCGGAGTTACGGTTAGTCCCCCGAAGTATGAAAATCTCCCAGCCACCAAGGCTGGGCATTCACATAGTATGTGGTGAGGAGTTTCTTCGTCCTCACCACACGTCCTGCATTCTGGATTATCCTGTTAGGATTCATACTGCACATCTCAGCTGTTTTCTGCTCAACTTTAGCAATTCGTTAGTCTTTGTCTTGGATGACCCGCCGGTGATGAACATGCATGACTGTCTCATCCCCGGCGCGTCAGTCCAATACAAGATATGTTTCTGACTCAATAGTTCCTTTTCCATTCCTCATGCGGTATTGTATGATATCCCGCAGGATGGCTCGGGTCCTATCAAGGCTGTTTTTGCGCCTTCTTTGGCCAGCTTATCTGCTTTTTCGTTGCCTTCATTGTCCTGGTGTCCTCGCGTCCACTCCAGTTGTATACTGTTGTTATCTTCAATTTAATAGCTTTCTTATTGTCTCTAGCATGTTTTCGCTCAATGTGATACTTTTCGAATTATTTGACAAAAATACCTTGGCTAAATGCACAGTAGTGTGAAGGCCATCATGTAAAGAAGAAGAGGCTAAAATTCCAATTCCTGTACTTGTTCATCATCTGTTGAAAATTCCAATTCAACCACTTCACTATTTCTAAAATAAAAAAAAAAAAATTATCATGAGATGATTTTTACAGTTTAATTTAAAATATACCTTGTAATACTTGATAGCTAGACTGCTTTAATTCCTCTTGCTTCTTTCGAGATCTTTTTCTTTGTTCCTTTAGTAATAAAACACGATCTCCGCCGATCATTGATCCAGGCCGGCCTTTTTTTCTTTGGTTTAAAAGGAAAAGTTTGTCTTCTTCAATGCTAATCATCTCCAATGCATTGGCATGAGCGATATCGAATAAGTCATCCACTTTATTAAGAAAATCTTGCTCCTTCTTTTCCTGCAGTTGATTTCGACGTTTACAAGTTTTTTGTAGTGTTTTCCATTCTTGATACAATAATTCCAATTTCTCAATGCTACGCTGAAACTTTCTCGTTGAGATTCTCGCTTTTTCCCATAATACTTCTACTTCTTTCAGCACCAAATGTGCACTAGACCGTAAATTTAATTTGACTTTGCGGAGGTTATAAAATAAAACTCTCAGAACTTGTCCATTTGATGGTAATTTGGATCCAATAATTCGACTTTCGTCATGTTGAAGAAGATACAGCTTCTCTTTTTGTCTTGTTGCCATTTTATTTGTAGATTTTTATTTGTTACTTTTACTTTATTTCACAATTTTAGCACAACGAATTCGTTTTATAGACTAGTAAGAACTTGTTTACTTGCCACAGGCGCACGAAACTTAAGAACTGAGCATATCAGGTGATAAGTCGTATAAGTCGTCACCTCCTACATATCTCCCCACTACAATATCTATTGCTCCTATTATTACGGGGTTGGTGGAGCTCAGAACTCATATGTTCTCAGCTCCACTCGCTCTATATACCTTGCTCAATTGTTTAAATAAGAATATAAATTTACGGTAGTTATAAAAAAATAAATAATTTTAACTGTAATGTGCCACGTGATCCCGTGCTCCAAAAAGTTTCAAATTTGGCAGAAATTATTTTTTTACCAAGTAGAACAAATATAAGGGGCGACATAAAGAAAAAAAAATATATTGAAAAATAAGGGCCACTATAATGAAATCTGGAACTAGATTATATTTTTATCTTATTCCGCTGAAGGGTTGTAGGGCAAATGGGTAAAGCAAGCAAGTAAGAGTATATTGCACTGGGATTTAGTATATACACGGAAGCCAAGGTCTTAAACAATTTTTTTGGCATCAACCACCCTCACTGTCACCTCTATTACTATCCCCACCCCATTATTAAAGGAGGTAAAAAAAATAAGTTTGAGATTTAGTATTTTCCTTTTTCTCTATCAGCCACCCTAAACCCCATCACCTCCACCTCCACTACTGATATGTTATATCGTTTTGTGGGTGTTTGTGGTAGACGACTTCAAATATTATATTATTAAAATTCTATGAACAATTATTTCCATATCAGTTTCTTTTCAGTTGCCACAGACTGGGATAGGAAATTTGGATGAGGAAGCGATTTTTTTCTGGGCTTTTACTCTTTCACCTTCCTGATAGTACTATCGGAGTTATTTTACTGGCCGCTGAACGCCAAACTTTCTCTAACCGGGAAGGTATTAGGAATTTTTAAAAACAGGCCAAAAGGAAGTTTTATCTTTACTACTTCGCCTATATTTATTCATTTTAATGCACAAACTTTTAAGTTAGATACTTGACTGTTTTTATGTTTGTGTAATCATAGAAGAAATTGCCAATTTGGTCAATCTGCGTCAAGATTCTGCCAGTTATGACGTACAGCAATGAGAAGATAACTAGAATAATCGATAGATTAGAAAATTTTTGCCAAGATGTTAATAAGAATAAGAAGAAAATAAGTATTAAATATAAACAGAATTTCG
Organism: Rutpela maculata; assembly: GCA_936432065.2. Taxonomy (NCBI): domain Eukaryota; kingdom Metazoa; phylum Arthropoda; class Insecta; order Coleoptera; family Cerambycidae; genus Rutpela; species Rutpela maculata. Next base: position 146,249,421 of record OW386291.2, on the reverse strand, counting down.
ACATTTTTTAATGGCCATCAAACTTTTAAGAAGGGGCTCGGATTATTAGACTGGCCGGAAATCCGGCGGTGTACCCTTACACTTCTGGTCACCGTTTTCGAGTAGTAGTCAATCAGGAGTATTTTCCCAAGCGCCCTGTCTATTCTGGTATCCCCGAGGGCTCGTCCCTTGGTCCTATCCATTTTAACACACATATAATCGACCTGTACCTGTCTATACGCTGATGACATAATCATAAGAAAACACCAACAAAATCAAACTCTCGCGTTACAGCAGACATACGTCAACTCCTTTAAAAGTTGACAAGCACAACCTTCAACGGTAAGATAACATCGACTATCTTGGAGTAGCGCTCGACAGAAGATTACACTTTAAACAACATATTGAGAATATCTCCATTAAATGTTGGAGGACAACGGTCTCCTTCTATCTCCTTACCAACTCCTTTCCTCTAATCTCGGAGTCATACCTGCGTCCTATCCTTACATATCTCCCACATCTCGTTTCCTTTCATTCTCCCAGGCAACAAAAAAAAATACAGGTCAATTCAAATAAAATACTGAGAATGGAAAACCACTAACCCATAATTACTCCTATACAACTCCTTCATGATCTTTCTGCCAACCCCACACTAAGCAGATTTATCCTCAACACACTCCTACCTCTAGTTTTGCTAACTCCTTAGTCAAATTCACGAATCCTACCCTTTCCAATCCATTTATATAAAAAATACGTTAATGCCCGCAAACTTCCTTCGTTTAACTCATTTTCACATATATCTATACAATGTATGTAAATAATCTAGTGGGAAGAAAACCACTTTAAACATTTCAAGCATTTATTGCAAGATAATTAAAAAGAAACAAACTATACAAAAAAGCCATTACCATTAAACAACAATCACTTTGAGATAAATCAACAAATTAATTAATCAAAAGAACTACCTCTACAATCATACATAACAAAACAAACAGTGTGCACAAAACACATGATAAACTACAGTAAACATTCGGCAGGTTTATTAAATTTTTTGTATAATGATTGCACATTCTATGGGATATTTTTACAATTAATTATTTTTTATTTATTTGCTTTCATCGAGATTAGAGAATATTATTTAGGTATCAAGCAAGTCACAACTTACACACTTTTTTATTTATTCATTCATTCTGGGCAGACCAGCCAATATACTAGTTAGGTAAATACTCCAAAACACTCATTATTGGAGAACCAATCAAAACAACTGCTATTTTGATTGGTTCTTCAATAATGAGTGCTTTAAAGTATTTACCTAGTATATTAATTATAAAAATTTCTCAATTTATAATACTATTGATTGCGATTTGCGAGTAAAATAGTAAAAGCACATTTCCGGACTTCAATGCTTATTTTTCTCGGCTTAACGCCTCGGTCAATAATTTACAGCGTTGCAGTGGCCCCAAAATAACTTTTTTTTTCAAATTAGTCTGCACATCATACTGAAGCAATCGCAAGTTTTTTTTTAAATTTTCGGTTTCTAATTGCCTATCGATCTATCAAACCAAATTTTTGATTTTTGTCCCTGACTTTTCAAAATTTTCCAAAGTTTCAGTTTTCATCAAAAATTTTGAAAAATCAGAGACAAAAATCGAAAATCTGGCTTGACAGATCGATAGGCAATTAAAAATGGAGGATTTAAAAAGACATCTTTCCGATTGCTTAAGTGTTAAGACCTGCAGACTGATGACAAAGCGACTTTTTTTCCAAATCATCTGCAGGTCTTAATACCAAAGCAATAGAAAAGTTTCTTTTTGTTGAAATCTTCGTGTTTTAATTTCCTATTGATCTGTCAAGCCAGATTTTCGGTTTATGTTCTTGATTTTTCAAAATTTTTTATGAAAATTCGAACTTCTTTGAAAAATGTTTAAAAATCATGGACAAAAATCGAATAGGCAATTAAAAAACGATAATTTCAGAAAAATATATTCCGATTGCTTAATTATTAAGACCTGCAGACTGAATTGAAGAAAAAAAAATCACTTTGGGGACACTGTGCTTTTATTACTAGATACACAATGTACTATTCCAGAAAACTGTTTGTTATTACTTGTCAAGACATATACTACTCTGAAAATATAATGACATGGTCGAAGAGCGAAAAAAGGTCCTTATCTACCTTTGTCCTTTACCAATCTTGCAGATATTCAAGTTCTCTACTGCTTGTATGTAGACTTCGTCGCGGTCCAAATGCATAGGGAACGAGACAACCGTTTTTTTAAACTTCGACCTTGAATATCTCGAAAAGGGCGAGGTTTTGGAAAAAAAATGTAAAATACCAATCTTGTAGATAATTGAATTCTTTACAACTTTCAGGTTAACTTTATTGCTTGATTTTTTGGTGCGAGATATTCGCGAAAAACCATGTTACTGAAACTTTGATCTTGAATATGTCGAAAAGGGGGGGGGGGGGGTTGATAAAAAATAAAAAAGACAACTTGTTGATAATTTAATTCTCTACTACTTTCACATTGACCTTATGGGCATCCGATGCATAGGACGCGAGATATTTGCAAAAAAAAAACTTTGACCTTCAATATCTTGGATAGCCATGTTGGGATTTTTGTGATTTTTGTGGATTTGGGTTTGGGACACTTCAAAGAACGTCTGTACAATAATTCAGATTTTTACTAATTTTGTCCAGGTCAAATGCTAATTTCCCTGGACTATACATATAAAAAAACATACATTCGCCATCACGCACTTATCCCATGAGAAGCTCGTTTCAGACCACTTGAACTTGTTCAAAAGTAAGCTCGAAGACATGACTCAGTTTATTTGGCCGTACTAAAAGGTTCATTTTGGTCAAAATTTCAATTTTCTTATCGCTCAATGATAAAAACGAGTTTAAAAAAAAATAAAAAATTAAAAAATCACGTTTTTTTTTTCACCTAAAATGACTACTTTAAAGACATTTATTGCCCAGGCGAAATAAATCAATTTTAATCAAAGTGAAATTAGGAAGCAGGCGAATTTTTAAAGTGTACATAAGTTCAACATGTAGAACAATTTCCTTTTGTCTTAATTTGTTTAGAATTTTCACATACTCTGCTCGGGCTATATAAGCGCATATTGATCAGTAATACACAAACATATCAAATCTTTGCTATTTTCTATATTCTCATCGTCATCGTTCTTGTTTTAATATAAAATATTTACCAACCTTTATACTCCAAATATAATACTACTGCCACCTCTGTTTCGGAAACCCCCGTTATTGAACAGAGCACGCACAACGTTTCCTAATTATCGCAGAACCTGCTCTGCAACCGCAAACAGCATACTGCGTTATATACTTTTTAGTTGAACTCCCGGCGTAGAGATGGCGAATCATGAAACATAATAGGATAAAAGCTGAAACATATCTGGGGAATGTTGCTGGAATGCAAAAACGACTCCTTGGAATTCTGGGATCCTGATCAAAAAAGGTTTTGAAATATCATCTAGAATATTTTCGTTTAAATCTCAATTCTACGGCAACGATGGAGTAGGGGAAACGAAACAAAATCAAATATGTACAATGCTGGAATAAGTTTACCATTTTTTTCTGCTTTATAAGAAAATCTGTGGGTGCGTTAGTATGTGTACATCATACATACATACTACTAATGTTAAAGAAATTTAACATTTGTTGATTAGAAAACTGAATAATAAATAGATATTTTAGTAATTATGGATGTCATAATGATGATCTCTTTCTAAAAATACAGGTATTTGTTATCAACTATTTGGTAAATTGCAGTCACTTCTGTAAAATATCTCAAACTGCTAAATAAAATTCAAGTTTCTGAAATTTGTGTTGCTGGTACATAAATTGTGCTTATCTAATTTAAAATTTATGGGACAGGCAATTAGATATGTGAGTGGAACTTAAAACATTTTTATATTTATTTTATCGACATTAAACTGGCTAAGAATTTCATTGGTATGTCAAAATCATCCTTTCTGATTCTGTGCTCCTGGTTGGAAAAGGTTTTGAAATATCATCTGTTTGATTCTTTCTCTCAAATAAAAAACAAACAGAGATAAAGAATATCTACGTATCCCAATCATGATATATACAGTCAGAGACGAACCCACGGGGGGTTATGGGGGGGTACGCTCCCCCCCAATGTTGATTGAGTTGGGAAAATCACCAAAAATGTAAAAAAATCTTTACTGGGTATATTTGCAAAAAAACGAATAATGAGTTGATAAAAATTAAATGACACTGTCACTATGACCATTTTTTTTATAAATAATTTTAATTGATATTATTTATGACTAGATGTGACTGATCCACAGAATAGTCGACGGACAACGCACAACGCCGACGGGCCTACGCGACGGGCCAACAAAATAAACTCGTCAACTCGCGGAAATTCGACGTTCGACCCAGTAGACGGCAAGGCCAGAGCATACAATTCTCAAAGACTGTCTTACATTAGAAATATTAGAATATTACTCCTTTTTGCCTTTATCAATACAATGCTTTGTCCTAGCTATACAGTCGTTTGTTGTTGGTTTATACTGAGTATCACTAATATCAGTTACCAACCTCTCAACGAGAGATAATAATAATAACAAATTGTTGTCGGTCAGAAATTGTTAAAATATTAAATTCTTAGAGGACACTGAATCAGAATCTGGGACTATTAAAGGGGTCTACAGACGATCCAGCTGCTGGGACCCGACATTGTTGGTACGCTTTGAAGATAATTGGAATACCAGCGGACCAGTTAACTTTTACGAATGAGTTCAAAGCATGCCGACAAGGCTGGCTCCCTGCCGCTGGATCTCGTGTGTAAACCCCTCAATGCTACCTATTGCGTATCACAATGTGAAGTGGGAAGTGGCCGGTAGCCGTACTAGCGCGGACGTTCACGAGCTTGCGCCCCGACTTGCGCGTAATCGTATTGTATAGTGTATTCCACAAATATTTCATCGATAGAAAAAAGCTCGCAAAAAAGCATAAAGGATGCCGACCGCTTCTAGTTAGTGTACCGCCCGCCGGTCCAATTTGACAACGCTAGTCCACGTTGACCACCAACCTATCATAATTCCGGTAGAGAAAATTTAAACCAATTATATTCAGTGGGAGTGGCCTACATTTTTGTTCGGAAATATGTGACCATTTTTTTTGTGATGATAATAAAGAAGCCGAACACTTTTATGGCCTTTTATGTAAATAGACTGAAATTGATACAGGTCGGTACCCTTTACGTTTTTTTGCGAACTTTTTTATATCGCTGGATTAAGGGGTCTACACACGATCCAGCGGCAGGGACCCAGCCATGTCGGCATGCTTTAAACTCATTCGTAAAAGTGAACTGGTCCGCTAGAATTCCAATTATCTTCAAAGCGTACCGACAATGTCGGGTCCCTGCTGCTGGATCGTGTGTAGACCCTATTATCGTTGGTACAAACTATATCTTGTTTTTCTCCACGGTCATTAAACTATAACGGTTACCTTATCCAGTAGCTTTTAGACGAAGGAGAGCGCGGGGTCAACTTAGGTCTAGCGCCTACATCATGTAGTTTAGTTAAACTTCTTTTGCATAATATTTGTATCGCTAGGCTACTTATAGATTAAGTCTGAAATAAAAAAAAAACATAAGGAAATATAAGTTGTAAAAAAAATGGGCAGTTGGCAAATTAGTTGTAGCTTTTCCCCCCCAAAAAAATAGCTGGGTTCGTCTCTGTATACAGTAAATTATATTTAAATAATTTAAATAAACTCTGACACATTAGTCCAGTCAACGGGCCAACGAGGGGTTTCACCTCTAATTTTTAGTGCTAAATAATGAATTTTGATGAAACTTTGTGCAATGTGTTCGTAATGACGTTAATAAAAAGTTGAAAAAAAAAGATTAGAGTAGGAAATGATCGGAAGGGGTAGAAAACACCCCCAGGGGCGTAGCGAAGGGGGGTATGTTACCCCCCAACCTTGTCAGACTTGGCAAAAGTTGTAAATTTGAGATTGACAATTTTTACTGAATTTATTAAGATTTTCTCCCCTCCGCTCATCAATTTTTATTTCGGCGGAATTTGGCAAAAGTTGGACATTTGAGGATGGAAGTTGGCAATTTGCAGTGAAAAAAATTTTTTTAGAATTTCTCCCCCCCGCTCATCAATTTTTTTTGGAGGGATTATTATTTAATTATTTACAGAGTTGGCTTTTAAGTCTTATGAAGTTGGCAAATTTGAAAAATAACCCCCCAAAAAAGTTGTCTCGCTACGCCCCTGAAAACCCCTTTTATCACGTAACTTGTAGAATTAGGTCAAAAATAAAAAAAAACAAAACAAGTCATTTACCTTTTTTGGCCCAAAATAAGATGTTTACTCTTGTGAATTTTTTCGAAAAATGCTTATTTTCGAGATATGGCCACTCTAAATTTCCTAAAAGTGGGGGAGGGGAAATGTAAAAGTTGAAAAAGAAACCTGAAAAAATTCAGGTGGGTGTATCATCGAAATATAAGACTTCTTTTATTCGCAACTTTTTTGTAAAGTGCATTTTCATCGAGTTTTTCCGGAAAAACATGAAACTTTGAAATTGTAGCGCTTTAAAAACATGTAATTTAAAAATTTGAAAAAATTCAAACGTATACATTGAGGTCCTCTAAACATTTTTTGTCTCTTGGAATTTTTTTGTAACTTGCTAATTTTCCGAGTTACAGGCAATTTTCACGATAAATAATGTACTTACAGTTTTTGCACATTAAAAAATACATGAAAATTCGAAAAATGAGTGTGATTTATATATACATTAATATAAAAAAATATGAAACCTATATAATTATACCATTTTTAAAGGTTTAATATAATGTTTAATTTATATATTAAATTTTCAAGTATTTTTTAATGTGCAAAACATGTAGTAAATTATTTACCGTGAAAAACTGCCTGTAACTTGGAAAATTAGCAAGTTACAAAAAAATTTCAAAAGACAAAAAATGTCTAGAAGGCTTCAATGCCTACGTCTGAATTTTTAAAAATTTTTAAATTACATAGTTTTAAAGCGATACAATTTCAAAGGGGTAGATTTTCATGTTTTTCGGAAAAACTCAGTGAAAACGCACTTTACAGAAAAGTTGCAAATAAAAAAAGTCTTGTGTTTCGATAAATTCACCTGAATTTTTTCAGATTTTTTTTTTTAACTTTTACATTTCCCCTCCCTCACTTTTAAGAATTTTAGAGTGCCCATATCTCAAAAAAGTATGCATTTTTCGAAAAAATTCACAAGAGTAAAATTATTTTGGGTCAAAAAAGGTAAATATACTGTTTTTTTTTCATTTTTGACCTAATTCTACAGTTACGGAACCCTTCCGATCATTTCCTATTGTAATATTTTTTCAGCTTTTTTATTAACGTCATTACAAACACATTGAACAAGGTTTCATCAAAATCCATTTATTAGCAGTCAAATCAGAGATTTTGGTCATTTTAGCGCTTCGTTGACTGGACTACATAGATACTACGAATATAGAAATTTTAAAGTATGAAAGATACCCAAAATTCACAAATATTTATAGTCAAAATACCGTCAAAACTATCGTCCAATAGACTCTTGAATGTTATAATTATTATAAGAGTAGAAATTAAAAAATTGAAAACTACGGTTCTGATAATCCGATATGGCGGTTGAATTATTTTTTTCTAAAGGAAGTGCTTTAAGTGTACACAGAAAAAATGGGGCATCTGGGTAATGTAAACAGTATTTGAGATTTTTTTTTTTTAATTACTAGCTAATAGATTAAACAAACACACACATTATATTTAAAAAATGTGAAGATGCACATTGTTTCGATCATAAATAACTTCTTGTTTTTTTAAACTACAAAAACAAATATAAATTCATACGAAAGCTTATTTAAATAACCTTTAGTTTTAATTCTTAGTATTTTCCAGGTAAGTACCATAGTTTTTGAGATATTTAAGAATTGATCCTAATATTTCGTCTCATAAATATTCGGACGCTATGTTTAACCTTCCATATCTCTGAAACTGTTTAAGCTTATCTCTAAAACTGTTAACTAAGGAAATTAAAAATAAGTTGTTCAGTTTATAAGCTTTTTTGGACTTTATGATTTTTTCACTAAAACTAATATTTATTGAGATATTTACATATTAATTTAAATATTTTTCCCTACTACTCCTTTTAATACAATGTGTCTTTGAATCTGGAACCCCATGTAAAATAAATGTTCAACCTCTCTAGCATCCTCTTGGTTACTCAACTATCACCTGATTTTATTTTATCCCATAGCTAATATTCTGTTGAAAACAGTTGAGTAGGTTTAAAATAAATCGAAGACAAAAGTTTGCGTTTTATTCTAAAGTAAAAAAAAAAAAAAGGTTCTTCATATACTGTGGTTTATACGTAATGCATATGTAAATAAACTGCAGTCCTTTATGTAAGAGATTTACATAAAATTATTAGTTACCACACTGCATACATTTTCTATTAATATTAGGACTTCCATGTACCTACTTATCATATTACGAAGTAACGATGACTTAAGTTACTGCTGTCAATAATTATTCAGTATTGGGTTTTATGGCAGCTATAAAGTCGATGATCAAATTATATACTCACTCTAGGCCATTCAAATTAGCTTAAAAATAGCCCAATAGAAAAAAAAATTATAAAGTTTTGCCACTTGGGGATTAAACTTGTCAAGGGATGTACTTTCAAAAGAAAAAAGTTCACAAGCAACAAGTGGGAGCTTTATCCCTAAAACGCACCCCTGTTCAATTCGGTAGTTTTTTACGCTTTTCTGGAAAATCGTTGGTCCTACAAAAAAAATTGTACTTTCAAAAAATGTTCCCAGTAAAATTCTACACAAAAAAGTGCTTATTACCTAAATTGTTTAGAACAGAGGTTTTCGAGAAATCAGCTATTGAAGTTGGGGGTTGCATTAACAGAGATTCACGAACATGGTATATAATGTATCACTTATAATTCTTGGCGGCCGGTATCAAACAGGGCAACAACAGTTTGTACATCTATTTAATCGCAGAAAGGACCTTGACAGTGTAATTCAGATTTTTAATAATGCTAAGTCAACTCCAACAGAAATTGAGCAAACTGGGGAAATGTTTATATTGGAGCTATACAAAGCTAAATCATTAGAGGGCAGTCTCAGTGAGCAAAGATATGCTTATTTTAATAAATTTGTTGGCCAAGCGGGAAGCGCCTTGGTCCTTTCAAAATTACCTCCCACGTCGGCAGCAGTACAACAGCATTCCCATTGAAGTTACCTTCAAGTGCAAATATGGTGTGGATAATATTTGCATCCTGAGCTTTGGGACTGGAAGAAAAATTATGATGCCCTGTCACCATAAATAATTATTTCCACATACAAAATTTTTTCGTTGTGAGTGACTTGGATAGAAAATCTGGATGTGGAAGTAGAGATTCATTCCTTGGGCAGCGGTTTTTTTTTGTAGGACAAACGGATTTCCAGAAAAACGCAAAAAACTACCGAATTGCACTTAAGAGATGAAGCTCCCACTTGTTGCTTGAGAACTTTTTTTATTTTGAAAGTACATCCCTTGACAAGTTTAATCCCCAAGTGGCAAAACTTTATAATTTTTTTTTCTATTTATGCTAATATGAACAGCCTACTCAGTTGATTCTATTAGATGTTTAAATTTGTAAATGCATAAATTCATGATTTATTTTAGTTCTTTTCTTAATCACTCTATGTGGGCATAGTTTTGAAAGCGAAAAAAATGAATTGCGGCATAATTTAGACTAAGCATTAAATATTTAATTTGTAATATAAAATAATAATATTGGTTTCATAATAATTTTAACTGCTAATCTTTTTTATCCTATATAATATTTTTTCTATTTATTCACGTAAAAAATAGAATTGTGATTTAGAGTTATATTTCTTTCAATTCAATAGAAAATACTCCCCCACAGGCCCTAATAATTTTGATAATTTTATCAAGACTACTGAAACATTAATTTTAACATTGGTGATTTAAATATTTGGCTTGGAGTGAGTTCGTAAGGGTATGCACTGAGCCACCCTTTCACTCTCGTAAGTACGTGGCTCAGTGGATACGTGTTAAGCTCGAATCCCGGGTTCGAATCTTGGCTAGGTACAGTATACCGAAAATTCAAAAAGTGGCCAAAAATCTAATTTTGTCAAAGGCTGATTAACAATCATATATGTACTGAGGGAAATATAATTTAAAAATAAAGAGGGGTGGCTTTTAGGGGTTGTTTTCTGAAAAATGGTGTATTTCATCTTTTTTTTTCAGTTGAATGTTATAGCAAACTGTTTAAATAAGACAAAAAATTAATGAAATATGTATTTACCATCGTGGGTTGCTTCTAGGGGTTGTTAGTGTAGAAATTGGCATATTAATTTATTTTTTCAGTTTAAATTTATGGAATAATTAACCCAGAGAAAAAAAAATATGAAAAAATATTTACCCACATGGGCGGGCGACTTTCAGTATATACTGTATATATAGAAAATACTTTTTTAGCTTTAGTATCATTAAACAAACCCAAAAATATCAAAAATTATAAAAATACAAAAATACCTACTTTGACAAATTGATTGATTTGTATTGATTCTGGTTTGTTCTTAGCAGACATTCGTTATTAATTAATTTATTAATTCATAATTATTAAAATAATACGCAATATTGCAATATGAATATTTCCAAATTCGTGGCAAAAAATGACAAAATAATCATCATACTTTACGATGTTACAACTTGTAATAATTTTGCAGAATGATTATGAAATATACCATTCGATTAACATCTAAACCGCTTAACACAGATAAGGTGTTCATGAATTAATATATAGTCGTAAAATATTTTAGCAATAAATATAACTTTCGCTTGTCAAATCACATTTATTTTTGTAAAAATAGAACACCCTGAAATTTTATTGAATGCTACTTAAGACGTATATATTTCTTGAATTTGATTCTCAGTTGCGATAGATGGCAATGTCGCAAATTAGTTTCCAAATTTCTCATAAGATAATTTCTCAAAAGAATAAAAATAAATTAAAAAAAAAATAGAAAACTTTATTTAAACAGTTTCGTGCATGGCATTCACTTCAACGCGGATTCTTCAAAAGCCATTGAATAATAAAATAATAATAATAATAATAATAATAATACAACTTTATTTCAAACAGCCATATTACAAAGATAAAATCAAATAACAAGGGGTTGAACAGTGCCCAAAGAAACATACTGTCTGATTTACAACAAAGCCATAAAATGAAAAAAAAGACAATTACAAAATATTTAAACAAAAAATTATTATAAACGAGCTCTCTTATAATTAAGAAATCATATATAAAAGAATACCCTGACTGACTGACTGACCGACTGACTCACTGACCAAACCGCTGGGTCTAGAACCTTCAAATTTTGCATACAGGTTCCTCGAATGACGTAGGCAACCACTAAGGATTTTTCGAATTCGACCCCTAAACGAAAACGGTTAGATCCAGACGCGTGAAATTTGGCAGAAATATTTTTTGTGTAAGACGAAATTTCGATTTTCACTTTTTGAAGGGGTGAAAACGGGGGTGGTAGATGGCTTAAAGGAAATGGTTTGAGGAAGACACGTATTCGACGGTTTTCAAAAAGAGACCCCCAAAAGGATGAACGCAGAGGGGGAGATTTTTAAGAGACCTTTCTGAGGAAATAAGAAGACACGTATTCGACGATTTTCAAAAAGAGACCTCCCAACGGGTGAACGGGGAGGGGAAGGTTTTTAAGCTTTTCGGAAACGGTTAGACCTAGAACCATGAAATTTGACAGAAATACTCTTTATTGAAAAAATTCTGTATTAGCAGATTTATAATTTTATTATTTCTAATAATATTTTATCTCATAGCCAGTGTGGGTGCAGAAAGGGAATAAGTACTTTTTTTTTTAACTATTTAACGTCGGCCTATTTCCGCTACCAGGGCGCATCACCGACGCCAGGAGACGAGCTACCCCCAACCTGGAAATTTTGCCAAACCTCTTCCCTTAAGAAGAGTAGGGATCTTTTACTTGCCTAACATTTAATAGACAAGGGACCGCCTGCTTTACATCCCCTCCGAAGGATGGTATATCCACTACGTAATCCTCGTCTGGAATTACGTAACTTCCGCGTATACACTGATACAAGCCGCTAGAAGGTGGGACGAGAACGCTGTATTTCCCAAGATGGGACCCCATCCAAGTACTAACCGCGCTCGACGTTGCTTCAACGAAATATCGACTGATATTCACATTGAAGTCGCCTCTACGCTCGCCCCAGGGAATAAGTACTGCAACAACTTTAGTTAACGTTACTAATGATACACTGATGACACACAAGTTTATTTGCATTTTAATCATAATGACTATCCCTTCGCTGCTAACCTCATCAATTATGATTTAGAATTAATTAATAATCTTTCTTTTAAACACAATTTGAAACTGAACTCCTCTAAATCTTGTCTTATGTTGTTTGCGAACAAAAACCATACTGACAACCTGAAGGAAAATCTAAACATAAATATTGATAACACTCCTGTACCGCTTGTAAACTCTATACAAAATTTAGGGATAATTTTCGACTCTGATTTTAGATATAAAAATTATGTAAAAAAACTACTACAAAAATCATTTTCATCTTTAAAATTACTATATGCTAATTGCAATTTTCTAAATTTTCAACTCAAAAGCCTTTATGAGTCTCATTTTAATTACTGTGATTTTTTTCTTTATAGACCTTGCCTACTTACATTTGATAAAAATCGGATCCAGAAAGTGCAAAATTTCTGCGTTTGTTTAATATATGACTTAAGAAAATTCGATCATGTTTACTTACTCCATTAAATCCTAAACAATTTAATCGTAAATATAATTTTTTTTTGTTAAATAGACATATCTATGGGTAGGTGAATATCCTTATTGATACATATATATATAGGTATATGTGTATGTACTTATTTGAATGTACGTGTCTTTCTTGTAATTTGTATTTTTTTTTTATAATAACTCCAAATTCGCTTTTTTTCTCTCTTGTTCTGTTTTATTGTGTTTAAGTAGAATAGCTACGGAGCTAGACTTCGCCACAATTTGACAGCTAATATGTATATGACGTTTTTGTATACGGCAGATTATTATTATCATTATTATTAAATTAAAAAATTATAGATCATTTAAATTTAAAAAATCGTCTTCTTCAATTTCATATTTTGTAACTGGATATAAATTTTGTGAAATGTATTTCTTATCACTAGTTATTTATATATTTTACTAGCTGACCCAGCAAACGTTGTTTTGCCATATAAATTATAAATTTTTGTCCAAAAAATAAAAATAAAATTTCTGGATAGGGCCACCATTATCACCTAGGGGTATAAAAAATAGCCTACGCCCCATTCTCAGACCTACCAAATATACACAAAAAATTTGATAAAAATCGGTTAAGCCGTTTCGGAGGAGTTCGATAACAAACACTGTGACACGAGATTTTTATATATTAGATTAACACAAATAGACACATTATATTGTGACATTAACGCTTATGAAAATAAGGAATGAAGGTCTAGTTATATGTATACGCCTTAGATTTTTTGAAACAGAATATTGAAGATTATAACTTGAGTGGCCACTGGCCAGTATCCTCTGCAAGGTAGATTTGCCTGAGGCGAATTATTCATCTACATCTTTTCCTTGCATCAGTAATCAATATTTTATTGCTAGTGTGTTTATAACTTTTAATAGTTGTAATGTACAGTATTCTCTTTTGTAGGTATCGCTCGTAGAGAAAAAAATTTCATATCACCGCGTTAGTGAACGAATTCTGAACAACTTTCAAAATGTCCGTCTGTCCGTCCGTCCGTCACGTTTCTTGTAAGCACGATAACTTAAGAAAGAAAAGTCCGATTGTATTGAAATTTGGAAAGTAAGTTGGTGATAGCTATAGGAAGAACTCTATTGTTTTTGAAAAAAATCAATCAGTAAATAAAAAAGTTATTAATCATTTAAATAAAAAAATATATATTTTCTTATTTTTTGTCATTTGTACTTACATAGAAATCTTGCGAAATTTTATTCTCTCTAATTTTTTTTTGTTTACACATTTTACCAATATATGTTTCATAATAATATATCTAATTCGTTGAAATATAATACTCGAATGATATATATCACTTTCTATTGTGGGGTGTCGATGGCTAGAGTTTCGTCTGGCAATCCAGAGGTCTTGTGTTCGAATCCTTTTTTTTTCATATATTTTTTTTTCACAACAAATTTGGTACCACAAAATTTAGAATGTCCAATTATTTACAAAAAAACTGCGAAGAGTATCCTATGGAATGTGTAACAATTATATAAAAAACTTTTTATTTATATGTTTTGTTAAGTTAATCTGGCCCCTGCCTGCTCAGCCTTTCATTTGCAAAGGCACTGGGAAGAGTTCTTTTTTTGTTAAATTAATTATTTTCTGTTTAGTTAGTGTATATAGAGCCAGCTTAGTTTTATATACACTCGATATATCGATGATATGATATTAAACTTTTTATATTTTCGCACTTTCCCAATCCATTATGTCGACGAGTTCTATTGAAGCAAAAAGCAACATAGTCTCTCAGTATTGCAGCAAGAAATTATATATTTCATTCAAATTAATGAGGTAGGAATTTATATTTTTACACGAAAAATTCGAAAAATTTTAATAAGCTTTCCTTTTACTATCCGTATGTTACATACTTCCTATTGATTATTAATTACTGTGTTTCTTTAAAACTCCATTAATTCGCACGCCATTGCGTGGCAGATCCCCGGCGAATTCAAGAAATTTTACTTTCTAACCTATGGTTAGAGCGGCAAAAACTAGTTTTACTAAAAGCCTGGAAAATGTTTATTGATTGTGTGAAATGGTAAATCATTTGAACTGTAAATATGCTGTAGAATTTTAAGAGGTTTTATATACATATAAGTACGGGGTGATCTATCTTAACATTCCCAAGCGTACATAAATCAACAGAAATAATATAATAGAACATTGTCAATAAATATAGTTAAATAACATACACATGATATTTACTGACAAATTTATCTATAATATTATATTGTATTAGTCAAATAATTTTCATTAAAAACAATATTTAACAAGCTAAAAACGTACTCTTCGCCAATTTACTCAGCTTTTTATATATAATTGTTACACATTCTATAGGATACTCTTCGCAGTTTTCTTGTAAATGTTAGTTTTTGGACATCCTAAATTTTGTGATACCATCTTTGTTGTGAAAAAACATATGAAAAAAAATGAAAAAAAAATATTCAACCTATGTGGGATTCGAACATGGGACCTTTGGATTGCAACGCGAAGCTTTAGCCGCTGCGCCACCACATATTGCTACGAAAATTGATTGTCTGTGATATACCTATATCTTTCGACAATCATACATATTTCAACTCGTACTTCTATGAAATATATATTAGTAAAATTCATAAACAAAAAAAATATATTATGGAAATAATATTTCGCAAGATTTCCATTTTAGTACAAGCGAAAAAAATTAAGAGAATATATTTTTTTTAAATTAAATAATTAATAACTTTTTATTTACCGATCGATTTTCTTCAAAAACAATAGGGGACGGACGGACAGACGGACATTTTGAAAGTTGTTCAGAATTCGTTCACTAACACAATGATATGAAAATTTTTCCTCTACGAGCGATATTTACGATTTTAGAAATGTGCCGATCAAATACAATATACTCTTCGTTTTTGCGAAGAGTATAATAAGATATTTAATTTATAAAAAAACCGCTGCCCAAGGAATCACTACTTCCACATCCAGATTCTCTATCCAAGTCACTCACAACGAAAAAACTTTGCATGTGAAAATAATTGTTTATGGAACTTTAATAATATAATATTTGAAATCCTCTACCCCAATAAACGATACCCCACATCGGTAGTGGGGTGGGGGTGGTGATAGTGGGGGGTGGATGAAGTAAAAAAATATTTTGAGGTTTCTGGTTCCTGTACATACACTAAATCACAATTTTTCTTCATCCCCTTTAATAAGGAGGTGGGGGTGGTAATGGGGGTGGCTAATGGCAAACATTTTTTTGAGACCTTAGCTTCTCTTGTATATACTAAATACCAATTTCATGGACTCTTACCTGCTTGATTTACCCATTTACCCCAAATTTACCCCAATTTACCCCCCAACCCTTCGACGGAACAAGATGAAAATATAATCTAGTTCTAGATCTCGTTAAAGTACATATGTGTACCAAATTTCAAGTCAATACCTTAAACGGTTCCAGAGTAAACGTGCCCACAAAAAAAAGTTGCAGACAGACCGACAGACAGACAGACCGACAGACCGACAGACAGACCGACAGACAGACAGAAATTTTTTTTTCGCTCAAACTTAAAATCTCGACGTTTCATGACATTTTAAGCCTATTTGGACAATAAAAAATTTTAAAAATTTTTTTGTCGTTACTATACTTCCACTGGACGTGGAAGTAATAATATGATCCATGTAAACTCATTTCTTAATCAATAAAGTGCAAACAAGGTTAATATCTAACGGTAAAGCCCCTTGCGTTCTTAACAATTTTCGACAAAATCCTTGCACAATTTTTCCAGTTTCGCTTAGTTTGACGTTTGACGTAATAACAAAACTATCAGAAATACTTATTGTGTATACCTATGTCAACGGTTAACTGGCATGCATTTTATTTTTAACACGCTTTCATTAGGTTGACCTGTAACGAACTATCTATGCATCTAAGTAATAAGGTCTAAGGAGTTTAATTTCACCCACTTCTAATTGTTGTATCATCATGAAACTTGGCAATAGGGTGTTTCAACTTCTTTTTTTAAGTCGAAATCCGGCGAATGTTGACAATATGAAAAATTGATTGTTCTTATATAAGTTAGCAATGAATGGACCGTCAGCTGGTTGGGTAGTGGTGGAGGTGGCTGTCAAAGGGTTGAAAACACGTAAAAAAAATTGAGGAAAAAACTATCCGGCGAATGCTGAAACTTATATGAGGGGAAGATTATGTTATATAATGAAAGTAGAACATAGTCAGCTGGACGAGGGGCGGTGGATTTAGCGTCAGGTGATCGTTCAAACAGGTCCAAAAACATGAAAAATTTAAATTATTCGGTATAACGCCCTGTCTCTCTTGGGGTTATTTAAAATGAATTCTAAATAAATAAAAATACGAAATTAACAATAAACTAATTTATTAACAAAGTGGTAGAGCAAATGAGAATAACACTACAGGGTATGGGCGAATAAATTTGTGCTAACGAATAAAGAAGTACAAACAAATAATCAAACAAATGCACAGATATACGGAGAGACAGACATAATGGTATAAAATACAAAAGATAAATAGATAAAGCGTAATAAAGGGAGATTGGCCAATTCCGCAAGAAAAAACTATTAATAATAAATAAATGATTGTTCATTCACTTATCAGAATTATTTTCCGAGCAAATTATCCAAGAATGAGCAATTAAATATTTATTTAAGCTTAAATGCAAAAACAAGCTAGAAGACTTAACTAAAAGGTACAAATGGGAGTATTTATACACCCACAAAAATTTACATAATTCCTCGAACGAAATACGTAAAGATAAATTTTAATATTAAACATATAGCACTCCAAAAGTAAATTTGAGAGTTTAGTCGAGATAAAAAATTAGCAAGTACAAATTAAGCTTGCTTGAAGTGTTCACGAAAACGTAAAGGTAACGAACACGCACTACACTGTGATCAACTTGATGAAATACTGGCTCAAATCTTCCACAAATTGATGACTCGTGCATAAACAGGAAAATATAAAGTTCAGATCGGTACTTACATAAGTTCATTTTGGACATTACCAATAAAACTGCAATCCTATTTAAAGTTGAAAACGTAGATTAAACGCACTATTATTTAGCCACTTTTAGGTGGATATTACACATATCAAAACTTATTTCGAATATACAGCTCGCAAAAGCACACATAATCTGGCTGTCAAATTCCTTAACCAGCTTAAACGAAGGAAAGAGACTAAATAAATAATTAATTTATAATTTTTATGGTTTAACTAAACCATTTAAATTCTGGAACTTTTAATATCTTCACTCAAATTTGGTTAAAAGATTGACTGTGGGCTCGCTTAAAGCGGCCGTGGAAAAGTGTCATGGCTACCGCTTGGCTCGGTATTTATCTCTTCCCCCACTAGTAGTCGAAATACCTCACTCCTTAAACCCGCGAATTTAAACTATGGTTTCTCATTGGAGGAAAGGCATTATTTTCAAATGCTTACCAGTAGCGGCGATAATTTATTTTTTAAGAGGTAACAAAATAGGTAATTTATGTACGGAAAATACGAAATAATGTAATTTAAGGGCTTTTATGCCTGGAAATAAAAATGACCGTTACACTCTCCCTCTCCTTACTAGCGGGATCCTTCCCAAAAGGATGGAGACCGGAATAACTAAGGTGTAGGAAAATAATAGGGAATATCTCTTTAGCTTTTCAAACATACTACATTCGCGTCACATACATCAATACATCTCAAGCTAAAAAGAGGAACAACACAACGAAATACTCGACGTTCGGATTTCACACATACTTCACACAGGAAGGGTAAGGGAAACATAAGGTAATATAGTAGAAGGTAACGTAGTAAGAAGAAGAATGTAATTAACTGTATTAAATTTAAAAACAAAGCTGAATAAAAATGAACCACATCAAAATGAAAACAAACATATGGACAAAGTCGAACCCACGAGGAAATATAAAATTCTAACTTTAAAGTTTATTGATAAAAACCAATAAAGGGACTAAATCGGGACAAAATGGTGTTAAAATAAACTAAACAAATTCATTTAGCTTACCAGACACAAAAGTTTCCAAATGACAAGGGAAGTAGATCTATAGAAAAGAACCAAGTCATTTGAAGACCTCCAGAGACTAATACATAGGTAGAGTAACAACAAAAATATTTGGCCTTAAAAATTTCTTAACTAAGACCATTAAAGCAAATATACAAAAACAAAGCGGTGCAAAGATAAACCAAAACAAATTCACTCAGTCTGCTAAGCAACAAAATTTTTCCAATCAGGAAAATAACACTATATGCAGAAAACAACTTGTTAGCTTTTAACTAACTAAAAAATCATAACTATCCCAAACTAGGCAAGACTAGTCAAGATAAAACGCATTTAAAATATTAGCCTTTAGCCAATAACATCACTAAAAAAATCCCATACTAGACTTAGCTAGATAAGAAAGAACGGAAATATCCTCTGCTAATATATTTTAGCCAAGGAAGCGAAACGTAAACTAGTATAAAACTAGCCAGACCCAGCTTGCAACTAACCCTTTTGGTCAGCCAAGACTTACATGGACCTCTGCACTCAACTCTTTGAGCCAGGAAAAGGTAAAGGTAAACGTATATTCTTGTGCTAATTAGTATCTTAGCCAAGAAAAGGTAAAGGTAAACGTAAATATGACGTACGAAAACAAAACGTACGACAAAGGTAATCGCACATATCGTATGCACGACAAGATAACCTGCACTAAGTAAAACTTAGCCAGCAAAAGGTAAAGGTAAAGTATCGCACGAAGAATTCGTACGAAAAAGGTAAATCTGAACTAATGCTTAGATTAGCCAGAAAAGGTAACGTAAGGTAAAAAATATAAAACATCACTCTGTACTTACACACAGAAAACCAGAAAGGTAACATAAGATACATAACAAAATGTACGATAAGCTAACGTACATCAAAAGATAGAACAAAATAAAATCCACATTTGCACACAGCAAGCGGGAAAGGTACTTTATACAGATAAATGTACGACAAAACGTACAACGCATAATTATACAAAAAGATAAAAGCGTCCTGTGCTAATTTTAGCCATCCAGGAAAAACGCTAAACAAAAAGGTACAAAACGTAAGCTATATACAAAAATACTAAACGCAGCCCTGCTCAAATATAAGTTTAAGCAGAAAAGGTATATACATAAAACATAACGAAGAAAACCATAATAATTATTTCAGGTTACCAAAACTGTAAAATGTACTTAAAAGGCAAAATAGAAAATATACAAAAGGGCAGAAAAATACAAACTAGAAAGGTAAACACATGTGAAGGTAAACAAATGAAAAGGTAAAATGCAAAAAGAAAATGAAGGGCGCCAGGTATTTTAAGGGGAAACACCAACCGAAAGGTAACGTAAAAGACTCAAGACTTAATTTCAAAAATGTACTCCAAGAAATTTACTAAAAGAAACTCTACTAAAAAATGCTCAAAAAAAATATATGACATATGGAATCTCGAACTTTAAGAAAATGTAAAAATCTAAAACTGCCTCAAGCACTAATAGAGGACCAAATTATATCCAAACTAGTACCCAAGCCAACAAGACCCAAACACTAACAAAAATTTGCTACTTACATCCATATTATCATAAGATAACGCAATATAACCGAAATACAACAAAAATGTATTGCCAGGCCAAACGCAAAATATGTATACTGAAACGTAATAAAATAGTAAAAATTTAATTACTAGACTGAACACAACAAAATGGTAAAAACACCAAAGCACAACGAAATACGTAAAAATGTATACACTGGAGAAATCTAGATTTAAATTCAAAACGTATATAAGTTACAAAATGTGCTTATTTAATTCAACATAAATGTACGGCAAAAACCAAAGTAAGGTAGGTACTAAACCTTTACTTACTAAAACTGAACGAAGAAAGGAAACAAACAATTTGCCAACTAACAAGATACTAAAAAATGTACGAACGAGACTGAAACAAATTTCAAATTACCCAAAAAGGTAAGGTAATAAACTGAACGAAAAGAAATATGTCACATGACGTCACACAATACTCACTGAAACTAAACATAAATTAATGTACACTAAAACACATTACAAGATACCAAAAACATAGACTCATACTTTAAGAAAAGGTAAAACATAAAATGCACTGCTTATTCACAGATACACCAAAAAACAAAAAAGCAATGTAGACAATGTAAAAGGTATCAAGAAATGTAGGGTACTAAAGAAAATATAAAGGACATCAAAAAAGGAAATAAATTTAAAAATGCAATAGATTCAAAATGTAAGGTTATGCCAAAATCTTTAAACAAAATCGGTACAGTAACACGGCACAATAACAAAAATTAAACAAAATCTACAAAGTCAAAAATATTAATGATTTAATTCAAAAATCCCCAAGCCGTCTCTGTCCACATAAAAATTATCAAATTCCATAAAGTTCACATAAACTGAGACTAAACTCAAAAGATATTAAACCCAACCGAACTTCTACTAATTTTACTGAAATAGCCAAAAGATATAATTTAATTTCTAACAAAATTTAAATCGTAAAAAGTTAATCTTCAACAAAATTACTAGAATGCATAAGCACAAAAAATGAAATCGTTAAACCGAACATAACGCACGAAATGAATTTAATAATTTAGTTCTATTTTCATTTTAAATTTATTACGAAAAATAAATATTTTACCAAAATATTTTTAACATAAGACGTAAGCTACTGTACTCAAATAATAAATGTAAACAATGTGCGTCAGTATAGCAAAAACCACAGACTCAAACATAAACAAAAAAGTAAAAGCGGAAAAGTACTACTGAATCACAGAAACACCAAAGAAATGCAAAACACGACAAAAAATATAAGGGAATCCAAAAATGCAAGGGAGACATAAAATGGATAAGTAAAACAAAAATGACAAAAAGTCATACTAGAAAAATACTCAAAATCGATAAACATATAAGACACCAAAATCACTAAAAAATAAAATCGGTACGGTAGCATCAAACGAAAAGCCAGAAAAATGTAAGTGCAAAAGTTGAACTGAAAATTACTAAAAGGTAACGGAAAATTTAAACTGTACAATTTTATTGACCTATACTCACTAAATAAATACTTACAAGCGACCAAATAGTTAACCATTAAAACCTAAAAATTCCTAAGCTAACGGCGAAACCATTAAGCCACTCACGTATACGCTCAAATTTGTTTCGAAAGTCAAAAAATTCTACTTAAAAGTTTGTAAGGCAACTGAACAAAAGGTAGATAAAGGAATCAAAAAAATTTAAAGTCAAGGCAAATTTAAAATTTCACAAATAACTTACTCAAAAACAAATAAGTCCTTAAAAAATTTTTAAAGAACCCAGAAAAGATACTAATAAACAAAGTTAAAAAATATTAATAATTAAATTCAAAAACTCAGAGCCGCCTCTGTCCATATATAGAGATTATCAAATTCTTTTAATCCTACAATAAACCGAGACTGAACTAAATGTAATTTAATTATAACTCTACTGCACTGACTCTACTGAAATAACAAACAGAATTTACTTTAGTTACTCAATATAAAAGGTAAAATATATAAAAAGTTAACTAGGTACGCACAAAGTTGCCAGAAAAATTGAACAAAAAACTAAATAATTAAACTAGCCACTTAAAGCCATACTACATACATTGAATTTAATGTTACCATTTAGGTAGGTACCATACCGAAATTACAATATTGTATTTAATTTCTTTAAAAACGAAACACATCAACAAAGAATTTATTACGCGACGGAAACCTCTTTTCTGTTATCCTGATATCTGCTTTTACCTCATGTAAAGACAAAAAACTTACAAACGCAATAAAAATATAAATACGAAATTTACTGGAAAGGATTACGTACAAATTTATTGGAAAGACAAAAAATTTTCTGCCGAAAAGATATACGTAATGTTTACTGAAAAGGTACTTATTAATTTACTGTTGAAAACATTAGGTAATTTGTTATTTTTCAACACAAGACAAAGATAAAAAACGGTACTGTAAACCGGAATTTTACGACAAGGTTATGTTTGCTTTTTTAACTTTGAGCAATACAATTTCTTTACACAAAGACGGAATATAAAACTTACATAGGTACATACACAAAAATCACAAATAGGTAACCTGAAAAAAATTTTTTCGAAAGCACAAATTTTATTCTCTAATTAAAATTTTTAATTAGACCTAGCTCCACGTTGGCACCGCCAATTATAACGCCCTGTCTCTCTTGGGGTTATTAAAAATTAATTCTAAATAAATAAAAATACGAAATTAACAATAAACTAATTTATTAACAAAGTGGTAGAGCAAATGAGAATAACACTACAGGGTATGGGCGAATAAATTTGTGCTAACGAATAAAGAAGTACAAACAAATAATCAAACAAATGCACAGATATACGGAGAGACAGACATAATGGTATAAAATACAAAAGATAAATAGATAAAGCGTAATAAAGGGAGATTGGCCAATTCCGCAAGAAAAAACTATTAATAATAAATAAATGATTGTTCATTCACTTATCAGAATTATTTTCCGAGCAAATTATCCAAGAATGAGCAATTAAATATTTATTTAAGCTTAAATGCAAAAACAAGCTAGAAGACTTAACTAAAAGGTACAAATGGGAGTATTTATACACCCACAAAAATTTACATAATTCCTCGAACGAAATACGTAAAGATAAATTTTAATATTAAACATATAGCACTCCAAAAGTAAATTTGAGAGTTTAGTCGAGATAAAAAATTAGCAAGTACAAATTAAGCTTGCTTGAAGTGTTCACGAAAACGTAAAGGTAACGAACACGCACTACACTGTGATCAACTTGATGAAATACTGGCTCAAATCTTCCACAAATTGATGACTCGTGCATAAACAGGAAAATATAAAGTTCAGATCGGTACTTACATAAGTTCATTTTGGACATTACCAATAAAACTGCAATCCTATTTAAAGTTGAAAACGTAGATTAAACGCACTATTATTTAGCCACTTTTAGGTGGATATTACACATATCAAAACTTATTTCGAATATACAGCTCGCAAAAGCACACATAATCTGGCTGTCAAATTCCTTAACCAGCTTAAACGAAGGAAAGAGACTAAATAAATAATTAATTTATAATTTTTATGGTTTAACTAAACCATTTAAATTCTGGAACTTTTAATATCTTCACTCAAATTTGGTTAAAAGATTGACTGTGGGCTCGCTTAAAGCGGCCGTGGAAAAGTGTCATGGCTACCGCTTGGCTCGGTATTTATCTCTTCCCCCACTAGTAGTCGAACTACCTCACTCCTTAAACCCGCGAATTTAAACTATGGTTTCTCATTGGAGGAAAGGCATTATTTTCAAATGCTTACCAGTAGCGGCGATAATTTATTTTTTAAGAGGTAACAAAATAGGTAATTTATGTACGGAAAATACGAAATAATGTAATTTAAGGGCTTTTATGCCTGGAAATAAAAATGACCGTTACATCGGCGAACTTTAAAATTTGGGTATAAGATAATATTTATACTGTGATTCACGAAAAACATTGTCAGCTGCAAGTATGTGGGTGGAAAAGTCGTCAGCTGGTACAGAACAGTGCTGAGTGTTGATCGCCTGCGAAGTAGCGCGCAGCACCTTTCTTGCATCAGCTGACGACTTTTCCACCCACATACTTGCAGCTGACTGTCTTTATCGTTAATTTTAGTATGCATATTATCATATACCCGAATTTCAAAGTTCGCCATAAGATTTAATTAGTAATATCGACATTGATATCTTAATGTTAGAAAACGTGTGTGCGGCAATCCCGAGTTTTTTTTTAATTTGATTAAATATTCACTTTATTATTAATATACATTATTTTATGAGAATACAAATTAATACATTCGTACATTTCAAAATTATACAGAATGATCTGCTCAGAAAATTTATTTAGTTTAGTGAAAATAAAAATAAATTTATTCGGCATCCGATAACAGACCTTCCTCAGTCTCATTTTCATCCAACTCATCATCACTCTCTTGATGCTCAGTGGGTGAAAGATCATTTTTCTCTTTGTCACTCGCATCTAAAAAAAAATAATAATTTATAAAAAATTGATTAAGATTATAATAGGATGAGAAGTGAAAAGCAAAAATGATATAATATCTTCAGTATTTTCGGCATCTCGGATAATCATTTCCACTTATAGAGGTAATTGATCTCCATCAAACCACTTGCAAGTTAAATTTGTTTTCCTCAAGCTGTCACCCATAACCAAGAAATCTTATGTAGATGGCACTTGTTTGTGTGCATTGTTCCGAATCATACAGTATCGGAAGATTTTGGATTTGGGTGGCAGGCATAGTTTCAACGGCTTAACAGACCGCCTACAATAAAGGCGTGTACCAGTGCTCTAGTAGAGGGAGCAAATAATGACGCGCGATCAGGAAAACACGTACATCATTGCTATTAAAAATTTCAGTACCATTTATTCAAAGGAAGGATGTAGTTGGCTCTGTTCGGTATAGGTAATATTATTACGTGCTTTAATAACTAAAATTATTTAACTCGTTATTCTTTCAAAACGAGTCAAATAATTCTTTACATTTCCCGCAGACAGAGCTGCCCACGTACATGTGGTGGGGAAAGCAGGTGGTACGGGTAGGATGTGTTATACGATAAAAAATAATAGCCTAGTTGCTTCACTCTCGCTTGCTATCATTGCCGACCCAAATGAAACATTTTCTGACACTGTATACTAGACCAACCAAAAAAAAAAAAATCTTGTTATATTTTATGTCTCACCCTGTAAAAATGTTCCTTTTTATGTAAAAGAAGAAATGCTCTTTTGATTTAAAAAAAAAATGAATTTTAAAATGTGCTACCACGCTCTAAAGTACGATATTTCAATCATTTTGCGTTATCTACAAAAATTAGGCTGCGGGCTTCATCTAATATATGTTTTTTAGTGCCAAAGTGGTTTTTCACTTTAAATATTATATAAATAATTGAAAATTATGGAGTAAAATTTTTTTGTAAGAAACCCGACAAAAAAAAACTACTTTAAACTATTAAAAAATGGACAAAAGGAAAATCTCATATAAATCTGCTTTAGGCCTGCCGAAAATAATTTTTCAATATGTTCCAAAACGTATCTAAACCAAAATTTACTATAATTACTTGCAAGCGAGCAGAAACTAGAGTGCGAAAATTAAAGTTTTCAGGGTGTATTTCACAATTTTACTAATAAAAGCACCAAAAATATATCATTAAAATTGTAAATAACTAATGAAGTTACTTAAATAATATTTTTTTTCCTGGAAAATTATATTAAATATAGAAAATATTGTTTTTTGATGCCCCGGGTTTTTAAGGATAGGCTTGAATTTGTTTAACTTATTCACCATTGTAAATAATTATTATTAATAATAATTTTTTAATTTATTATATATTTTTTTTGTTTTTGTACATTTCTTTGTTTCTGCACTTTGTGTTATCAGTAAAGCTTGTTTTTGTTCTTCATCTATTGTAATAACATTATTAAATCGAGAAGTCAACGCAATTTGACATTCAGAGAATCATTGACAACTTTCAAATTTATGCATACATTTTTACCACACACATAATGATGGCCTGAATTCCATAGATAAACAAATACCCGAATCATTTTTTTTTTTGATCTACAAAACCTCTAACATTACGTTGCGGCTCCCGTAAATTTTCTTTTTTTGAATTTTGTATCATTTTTATTTTTATTTCATGAGTCACTTTATCATCAAAAAATGCAAGGCACACGAGTTCCTCCGAAAGATACCAGAAGTGATTGGTGAATTTACTTAATAATAATAATATTTCTTGTCCTCGTCATGACTTATTAGAAGATTTACATGAATATGAAAAAATAAATAAAAAATTGTCTCCATTATTATTAAATAAATTCACCTCTGGTATCGGAGGAACTCGTAAGCCTTGCATTTTTTGATGATAAAGTGACTCATGAAATAAAAATAAAAATGATACAAAAGTTAAAAAAAAGAAAGTTTACGGGTGCCGCAAAGTAATGTTAGAGATTTTGTAGATAAAAAAAAAATGATTCGGGTATTTGTTTATCCGATTTTATATCAAAGAAAAGCTTAAATTTTTTTAAAATTACAAATATAAACGTTGACTCTTTAAAGAAAAATCCAGATTTATGGAATTCAGGCCATCGTTATGTGTGTGGAAAAAATGTACTTATGCATAAATCTTAAAGTTGTCAGTGATTCTGCTGAATGTCAAATTGCGTTGACTTCTCGATTTAATAATGTTATTACAAAAGATGAAGAACAAAAACAAGCTTTACTGATAACACAAAGTGCAGAAACAAAGAAATGTACAAAAACAAAAAATATATATATAATAAATTAAAAAATTATTATTAATAATAATTATTTACAATGGTGAATAAGTTAAACAAATTCAAGCCTATCCTTAAAAACCCGGGGCATCAAAAAACAATATTTTCCATATTTAATATAATTTTCCAGAAAAAAAAATATTATTTAAGTAACTTCATTAGTTATTTACAATTTTAATGATATATTTTTGGTGCTTTTATTAGTAAAATTGTGAAATACACCCTGAAAACTTTAATTTTCGCACTCTAGTTTGTGCTCGCTTGCAAGTAATTATAGTAAATTTTGGTTTAGATATGTTTTGGAACATATTGAAAAAGTATTTTCGGCAGGCCTAAAGCAGATTTATATGAGATTTTCCTTTTGTCCATTTTTTAACATTTTAAAGTAGATTTTTTTTATCGGGTTTCTTACAAAAAAATTTTACACGATAATTTTCAATTATTTATATAATATTTAAAGTGAAAAACCACTTTGGCACTAAAAAACATTTATTAGATGAAGCCCGCAGCCTAATTTTTGTAGATAACTCAAAATTATTGAAATAGCGTACTTTAAAGCGTGGTAGCACATTTTAAAATTCATTTTTTTTTTTTAATCAAAAGAGCATTTTTTCTTTTACATAAAAAGGAACATTTTTACAGGGTGAGACATAAAATATGACAAGATTTTTTTTTTTTTGGGTTGGTCTACTGTATACATACATATACAGTTCTTAGAACGTGCTGTACAAGTCCCGATTTCGATGGTTATCATTTTCGCTAAATTTATACACCTTGGTGAAGGTAGCTACACGAGCATCATTGACGTTTTTTATAGCTTTAAACCCATACATCATGCAAACATGGCTTACACTAAGGCCCTTACAGGATAGACAGGGAGAACAGCTTCGATGATTATTATCTGCTTCTTAGTGCAGTATTTTTAAAAGCGTGTTTTTTAGTTTTTTAAACTATTAATTTATTCAATCAAAACATCGTGTATCGATCTTAGTGTAAAACTTATTTTTTATGGTGATCACTAACATATAATTTGAATTTGTAACATGGTAACCTATAATACGTAATCATTTATTGGGATGATTTCGTTTGAAATTAATTACATATTCGATTCATCACCTAGTTATCGAAATTTGTAACACAACTGTTACACAATACGAAAACAAAAATCTACATAAAAAGTGAATTAGCAGAGATATAATTTTAGATGTTTTGAAGTAGGTTCTACGTAATTTTGTTGACATATGTAGTGAAAGGTTCATTTTCACGTCTTTTATAATTTAATTGAAAAATAAACATTAATTATTATCAATAAGTTTTATTAGGAAATTAATCAATATTTGAAATACGCTAAGTTATTGAACCCTATAATGCAAACAACTTTCAGTTTATTGTTGTGTTTTGATTACTGAAGTTACATCATCATAATTTGTCAGTTATAACAGAGGAACACACTCAAACAATTTCACCATGTTTGGCTAAATTTTGATAAAATATTTGCCAAGCGAAGGTGTAGTAGGGTCGGTAAACACTGAAACGGCATTTGATAAAAACAATTCCTTTGAAATGGGTATTCTACGAGCCATATGGAACGGTATTTGAAAGGGAGCCAAGAAAAATTTTCCCTTGGAACATTATGTATACAGGGTTTACGTAAAGTCACTACCTACACAATTTTTTCCCTTCATTTTCATGTATTGTTCCACGAATTTCTTGTTTTGTGATGTTGGAATGTTTTACCGGCATCTTGAATCCACCATATTGGATTCGAATTTTTATTTTAAATATAATGAAAGTCATGTGACACATCATTTTAATGTAGCTGAAATTACAAGCAAGAGAATGTATGAAGACTTCGTCAATGAACGTCTCGTCAAAAAAACAAAGAAATTGGCTGACAAAATTCACCAATCAGTCATGAAGAACTTATTTTCATGTCAAAAACAATCAAATCGGACGTCCAAAATAAACAGTGTGAAATGTGGCCTAGCATTGTTCTAGCGATGTTTTATTGTTAATCAGAAAAGATAATTAAATATGGATACTTACCTGTTTGAATATGAAAACCAAACTACTCCATCATTAATTGCTTGTAGAGAAGAAATGCGACACTGATAAATCAGACATAATTCATATATACACTCAAAAAATTCAACCAAAAAGAGCATATGAAATCGCGCCTATCTAGTTTCATAGTTAAATCAATCAGAAAAGAATAGTCATACAGCTTTATTTGTTTTCGTAAACAAATAGTAGTTTAATGATCATATCTTCTTGTAACAAATTAAATAGTACAATGACATTTTTTTTATGTTCACTAACCATTTTCAATTTGGTCTACAATTAAATAGTACAACGACTTTGTTTTTTGTTCACCAACTAATTTTTAGGTTGATCTACACTTTATTGTATGATGAAGTTTTTTTTGGTTAGTCAAAATCTCAGTATTGAGACATCAGACCACCCAAACCAAAGATTAGAGATCGTTTATAAGATCCATCCAAATATATCGATGATCCCTGAGAGAATTTGAACATTGCAATCATGTTATTAATTTTCTATAAATTCATAAGAGTATAAGATAATGCATGATTGATAATTGTCAGTGATTTGTATGTGGCGTTGTCTGGGAATAATTTCTGTAATAGACTACGTGGTAAGCAAGCAAATTTTATGGTAATTCTTTTAGAACTTCTATAAGACGACAATAATATTGGTTTGTCTACCAAGTACAATAATACAGCGACTAATACTGGGTTAGAATTACAATTCGATAATAGTTAAAAATAAAATATACTATTATCTAGTTTAATTTGACAGAATTCAACAAAATAATAGTCAGACGAACAAAATAATAGTCTTTTTATTAATTAAAATAACACCTCTTGTTTAAAAATACCATCAATATAGTTTGGTTTAACAAATTTAACGATATTGTTAGTTAACCATTTTTTTTTTGTTGAATTTACCCATACTATTTCTTTGAGTGTAGAGAACACCATCGATAAGAGATCAGTTACTCCAGAAAAATGTGATGGCATAGTATATGATGTAGCTTATTACTACCAAGAAATTCGCAGATTTTTGGTGAATACCTACAGTATTCGCCAAAGAATCTATTCAGCATTTAGCATATTATAAAAAATTCTCAAGTATTTCCTCAAGGAGAGTGGATTTGATTTGGAATCGTTATTCTTCTGATAGCGTAATAATTCAGTACGTGACATCAGAGGTACTGGCATACTCTGCGAAGTTAGATCAACCACCAAGAGTCCAAAAAACTGGATGGACTTTTTTCACAATACGCAAAACAAAGAAAGACTTTTCAAACTATTAGCTGAATAGGTACTTGAGAAATTTACAGCTGCTGATGTAGTCACGAACATTGGAGAACAGATTCATTCTCGACGCATTACAAATACAAATTTAGATGGTCACACCAGCTGAATAAAAGAAGTGAATGGGAGAATTCTTTTGCATGTTAAAGAATTGGTGGAAAATGGATTGCTCCATGTTCTCATACCTACAGTAGACTCTGATGTAGTGACTAATGCCATTCATTTATATTTCACACTGAAAAAACTTGGCCTACAGGAGCTAAGGGTTTCGTAAATGTTCTGAGAAGGAATGTTAGTAGCCATAGGAGGATATCATGCATTCACTGGCTGTGATACTATATCATTTTTCTCGTCCAAGGGAAAGATCTCTACTTGGAAGACCTAGCAATTGAATCCAGACGCAATAGCTGCCTTTAAAGAGCTATCACACCCAGTGGAGTTAGCAAATGATGAGGTTATTAATAAATTGGAAAAATATGTAGTGCAGCTGTATTGTAACAACAGGAATGTCGCATACCTAAACGATGCTTGCAAATTTCTCTTTGCAAAAAGTAATCGACTGAATAATTTGCCACCCACTGTATGTGCTCTGAAGATGCCTAGTCTATGTGAAGCTCACCGAGCAGGTCAGGTTTGGGGACAAGCTTTGAACAGGGAAAGTGTCCCTGCTTCACGAGCTTTGTTCAGTTTCTTTTCCATTAAGTAATCAATATCATTTTTCCTGAAGAAGGTTTCAAAAATTGATGAGAAACTGGCACTGAGATAATATTTGCACAAAAATACTGTGATCATTGCACTCGAAGCGAATCTCTCCAAACAAGATGACGTCATTTGGTGATAATTAAAACGGAAAACTTAATTTCACTTGCCACCGGATGATGTCAAAGTGATTGTTGAAACATTGTTGTGGACATATCATTATCTTTAGACTAAGGAACTACTTTTACTATTATTACCATTTTGTTTTTATTTGGAGCTCAGTAAATAACTATTTATGATATATAAACACAAATTTGAAAGGCCGTATCAATAATTATCGACAACTATAAATGAGGAAATTTGAATAATGTCAATATATGGCTCTCACAATTAGGTTAATTAAAGTAATTAATTTATATTCCGATATTAATAGTTACTATATAATAAGAACTATGCATATAGAACTTACACAATTTTTGTGAATCTTGGCAAAGTATTTAATTTAATTTTTTTTATCTCAGGTGACATAACATTTTAATAAGTAATAATGTGGCTTTCTTACAGTGTTTATGTATCATATAGAAGTTCTTAAGAAAAGCATTTGTGTAAATATTGTAAATTAGGTGTATTACATAATATTAACGAGTTTCAGTTTAATACCATAACATTCGGAACCAATAATGATATTATCGTATTAGGATTAAGTGAATGAGTTGATCTTGTTCAATTAATATTAATACCACTCGTAATTATATTGCTAAAAGAAAAATGAAATTTATATTATTAGCTACACACCATACACCGTTCGTACGCATATAATGTAATCTAATCTAATAGTTGTTATTGTATAATGTATAACCTTCAAAGATATGTTAAAATTTACATGTCAGGAAATCTCCCAAATGTTAAAATATTGGGTTATCATGCCAACTATAAATTATGCATGTGTACGGAATGTTTCGTAAAAATAAAATGAAATATTGAAAAAACCTTCAACCAGAAATTTAATCTCGAAACACTTTAAAACCGCTGCCCAAGGAATCACTACTTCCACATCCAGATTTTTTATCCATGTCTCTCACAACGAAAATTTTGTATGTGGAAATAATTGCTTATAGAACTTTAATAATGTAATGTTTGAAATCATCTGCCCCACAAACCCATAAAACGATATCCCACATCGGTAGTGGGCTGGGGGTGGTGATAGGGGGGTGGATGAAGTAAAAAAATATTTTGAGGTTTTTGGTTCTTGTGCACACACTAAATCACATTTTTTTTTCATACCCTTTAATAATGGACTGGAGTTAGGAATGGGGGTGGCTAATGTCAAAAAATTTTTAGAGAGTTTCTCTTGTATATACTAAATAATGTCAATTTTATGGACTCTTACCTGCTTGATTTACCTATTTATCCCTTATTTACCCCAATGTACGGAATAAGATGAAAATATAATCTAGTTGCAGATCCCGTTTAAGTACATACGTGTACCAAAACTAAATTTCAAGTCAATATCTTAAACGATTCCAGAGTAATCGTGCGCACAAAAACAGTTACAGACAGACCGACAGATAGACAGACAGACATATTTTTTTTTGCTCAAACTTAAAATCTCGATGTTTCATGACACTCTAAGCCTATTTGAACAATAAAAATTTTCAATTTTTCCATTGGATGTGGAAGAAAAAAGAAAACATGATTCGGCAAGTAAGTTTAACTCAAAATATGTAAATGACTAATAACTCTATTCTGCTGTCGAAATTAGAGTACATTTATAATTTCTCATGGGTTAGACTAATTTTAAGAAAATTCACTCAGAATTATGTTCTATTTCTTCTTAAAAGCATTATCACATTTTCAATTTCAGTTCGATTGGATAATATTTGAGGAAATTCAATATGGCGATTCCAAGATGGCGACAGAATTTCCAGATAAAATATATGCTATAACCACCTTCGAGAAATCTACTGAGGCATAATCCTTTCGATACAAGAGCGTTGGAATAATTGCAACAGTTACGCGGCAGTAGTAAATAATCCAAGTCCAATAGGGCCGATCCAAAATGTAGGATCAAAAATGAATACGAAATAACATTCTGCTATCAAAACTACCCGTAAATGTTTAATTTCAATTGAATAATTTTTAGATAAGTTCAAAATGGCGAATCCAAAATGACGAACTTTCCAAATCTAATATATACCATAACCTTCTTGTAAAACTTTCGCATAAATGCAGCAAAATTCGTTGAAAAGTACCTTTGGTTCACCGCGATCTTTTAATATCAATGATGGTCTAACAATTATGATTAAAATATATATAATAAAAATGTGTAATTATTTAATGCGAGAACAAAAATATATGAAATTCAAAGCAAGTCCGTTCTGAAAATATTATGTATGAGAGGAGCGAAAATGTAGTAGCGGAATTTTATGACTATTTTTCTAAAATTTATTCGGAAAAAAGGGACTTGCTATATGTATCTAAATAACTTTCCACATGAGGTTTTTTAAATGCAGGTTCCCAATGAGATGAGTGGATATATTTAAAAAATGTCACAAATAAAGAAATTAAGGTAATTCTTAAACATACTGCAAAAATCAATCGCCTGAATCAGACGAATTGACTCATGAATATTATTTTCAGATTTGAGATATAATTAAATACGAATTGACACGTTTTAAATTAAATAAATATTGGAGCAGATATCTCTAAGACTTTTGAAAAATGAATATTTGTGTTAGTTCCAAAAGTTAATAGTTTCAAAAATGTATCCGAGTTTAGACCAAATTCATTTTTAAATTTTAAGTATGAATTTTTCATAAATTTCTTAAAGACGAATTTCCAAATATCTCGAAGACATCGTTTCCCTGGAACAGATCCGCATATCAAAAATTAATAATATATTTTCGCGGCTAAATAAATTAAGAGATTCTGATGCCATTTCAATTATTGTAAAAGTGTCTATATGTGGCTGGTTCATATGGCATAGAACTGTTGCGGGATAGCTAGAAAAATGCTTATTTTACCTAAAAAATCAGGACAACTAAACATGTCTTTATCCTCGGCATGAAGCAAATGCATTTCGATATTTATAAAACGTAACGGTTTGAGCTTATCTCAATTTTAGATTTTGGACTAATTTTTATAAGGGTGGGGAGATAAAAAAATAGTTACTACTTAGCTCCATGAAAAGTTGATGCTAGTTAGCAAAAAACTTGTTCGAGAAACTACTCTATTCGCATTAAAATCGTTCCAGTTATTTTCGAGTTCAAAGAGAAATACAAAGGAACACCAGGCAGTTTAACCGCATAACACACCTGTTTTATGTTGGCGTTTAAAATTGGAGTTAAAATAGTACCTATTGTTTTAGTCAAGAGGCGCAATATGCAGCAAAAGAATGGTTCACTTGTAATAAATTCTCTTTAAATAAGACTATCCATATTAATTTCTATCTTAAACAGTATAGCAGGCTGCCCTGCACCAATCTGGTCGAGATTTTGGGCACAAGTTGATAGTAGTGTTGGATGAAATTTCCCAAAATATTATTCTTGGTAAACCATTTTTACTTCCACATCCAGTGGAAGTATAGTAACGACAAAAAAATTTTTAAAAGTTTTTATTGTTCAAATAGGCTTAAAATGTCATGAAAGGTCGAGATTATAAGTTTGAGCGAAAAAAAAAATTTCTGTCTGTCTGTCTGTCGGTCTGTCTGTAACTTTTTTTTGTGCGCACGTTTACTCTGGAACCGTTTAAGATATTGACTTGAAATTTGGTACACGTATGTACTTTAACGAGATCTGGAACTAGATTATATTTTCATGTTGACGAAGGGTTGGGGGGTAAATTGGGGTAAATTTGGGGTAAATGGGTAAATCAAGCAGGTAAGAGTCGATAAAATTGGTATTTAGTATATACAAGAGAAGCTAGGGTCTCAAAAAAATTTTTGGCATTAGCCACCCCCACCCCCTTATTAAAGGGGATGAAAAAAAATTGTGATTTAGTGTATGTACAAGAACCAGAAACCTCAAAATATTTTTTTGCTTCATCCACCCCCACTACCACCCCCCTATCACCACCCCCACTCCACTACCGATGTGGGGTATCGTTTTATGGGTTCTTGGGGCAGAGGATTTCAAATATTATAGTATTAAAGTTCCATAAACAATTATTTTCACATGCAAACTTTTTTCGTTGTGAGTGACTTGGATAGAGAATCTGGATGTGGAAGTAGTGATTCCTTGGGCAGCGGTTTTTAGGGGGTAAAAAGAAAAATGGAAAAAGAAATGTTTCTCAAGAACGGATAAGACGGTTTTCATGAAAAAAATATATGTTATGGCTTTTGATGGCACAGACGTAGAGAAAAATTATTGAGTCCATTTGTCGGAAATAAGTGGTGAGAAAATTTTTTCAAAAAAAAAAATGTTTCTAGGGGATGTTCTCGAAGCACTACCATCATTTCCTTTCAAATAAATGTTTATATGCCCTTTTAAAACATATCCAATTTCAAAGCGATCGGAAGGGTAGAACGTATTCAAAATTGATGGTGGGGCGGCTCATTACTACATCTTACCACGGTCACTGGCGACCATTACACCCCTACCGTTTCAAATCAGTATCAAACTTGATTTTCAAATTCTCGTCAACTGTTGGGTCAAACAAAATCTAGTATGAAAATTTGAACATTTTGCAATGATGACTTCTGTAGTCAGCCTACAAAAGAACTGTTGTTTTCAAAGTCCACTGCGAGGAGGTTACAGTGCCTCTCACTAGTCAGAGTGCCTGTTTATTGTCCCCTTGCCTCTCACGAGTCGGGGTGTTTGTTTATCGTGAGTCCCCTTACCTCTCACTAGTCGGGGCGCTTGTTTATTGTGACTCCCCTTACCTCTCATAATTCGGGGTGACTTTTGTGCGTGAGTCTCCTTGCCTCTCACTAATCGAGGTGCTTGGTTATTGTCTCTTGCCTCTCACGAGTCGGGGTGTTTATTTATCATGAGTCCCTTGCCTATCACCAGTCGGGGCGCTTGTTTATTGTGAGTCACCTTGCCTCTCACTAGTCGAGATGCTTGGTTATTGTGAGTCATCTTGTCTCTCACTAATCAGGTTACTCTATATTGATGAGACATCTCTTTGCCTTGATTGCTATCGTCCTTAATTACAGGAATAATGTTATATCCTATTCAAGGTATTTGTCGAAAGTTCTGAAGCCAGCTGAAATTCTCAGCGATATTTTTACTCGGAATTATAATATTCCTGTAATTGAGGACTATAGCAATGAAAACTAAGAAATGTCTCACCAATATAGAGTAACCTGATTAGTTAGAGGTCAGAGGACTCACGCAAAAAAGTCACCCCGAATTGTGAGAGGCAAGGGAACTCACAATAAACAAACTCCCGGACTAGTCAAAGGCAAGGGGACTCACGATAAACAAGCATCCCTACTCGTGAGGGACAAGGAAAATAACAATAAACAAACACCCTATAATAAGTGGTCCAAAATCGTACTGTAACCTTCACGTGGTGGACCTTGGAAACTACAGTTCTTTGGTAGGCTGACTACAAACGTCATCTTTGCAAAATATTCAGATTTTAAAACTAAATTTTGATTGACTCAACAGATGACGTCAGAAAATTTGAAAATATCTGCACCACACTTCTTGAAGGACACATATATTAGTTTTTGTCTATCTTCCATAGTTTTAGAGAAAACCCCAAATCCCATCTAATTTGGTCCACCTTGTACAACTAAAACTATTGCATATACTTCCGCATTTTCTACAATTGATGTAAATTTCAAAAGAGATCATGACAACAATTCACCATTACAATGAAATTTAAACGATATTTACAATTACAGTCGCTGTAGGCAAAAACTCAGTTAAATAATATACAGAAATAATAAAACTCAACAAGAAAATAATATGCCCGCTATTATATTCAGTTATACTTCATGCAAATTGAACATAAACCTCA
The DNA here is from genome assembly GCA_936432065.2 of Rutpela maculata. Taxonomy (NCBI): domain Eukaryota; kingdom Metazoa; phylum Arthropoda; class Insecta; order Coleoptera; family Cerambycidae; genus Rutpela; species Rutpela maculata. The sequence continues at coordinate 146,212,145 of OW386291.2, read as the reverse complement.
AAACGATTTAAATTGTACTCTGTATAATAACATACTTGGCGTGTGGTGCGAGCATTTGAAAAAATGTACCAAAAAGAATGTTGATGCCTCTCAGTGAAGCAAGGCGGTGAGTACTACTGACTAGTGGTAACCACTCTTTCTAACTCTCACCGACCATCAACTTCTTGCAGATAGATCAAGACGGCGAATGCATTCACTTGTTGCTCGAAGACCACGTGCTTCAGGTGTTTTGCCGGTTTGTACGGTCGTAGTAGTTGGTGCAATGAACTAAGTATACGGTGCGTTTCTTGTTTGTTTCAAACAAACGCGAAAACGAACAAAAAACTAGACAAAAGACGAGTTGTTTTGATGTTGAATTGTCTTATTTTATAATTATAAGGCAAACTGCCTAAAGTAGAAGTGTTTTTTAATCTTGTGACAGTGTAACTGTGAAAACTTTTGATTATTATTGTTTTGTTTGGTGGAGATTATACAATTAAGTTATTAAGGTATTTATTATTTTATTTGCAGCAATTATATTAGTATTTATTTAATTATATATTTATAAACGTAATATAATTTTAATCGCGATGCTTTAAGAATGAGGAAAAAATTAATATGTTATTAGTAAAACCTAAAAAAAATTTAATTTAAGTTTTTGTCTTGTATAATAATAACCTGTTCGTATTTACTGCATGTCAGCGTTACCACATTTGGTAGATTTTTATTTCTTTTTAGTAGAATTTTAAGGATTTTTGTAAAGTTTGGTAGGTAAAATTTGCTTGCAGATTTCTGATAATTATTATCAGAAATCTACCAGCAAATTTTACCTACCAAACTTTAAAAAAACCCTTAAAATTCTACTAAAAAGAAATAAAAATCTACCAAATGTGGTAACGCTGCTGCATGTACTTTTTTTAAGAATTGGCGGCAACATTTTTAGCAAATCATGAAGAAATAATTTAATTTGCTTGAGAAATAATTAAAATATAAGGTTCTTATGGGATTTTATAGTCGTTTAAGATGGTCGTTAATACGTCGTTTACTTCCCTAAAAATAAGCAAAGGGATTATGTTGTCAAATTTTTATTCTCTCTTAAGAAAAATCTTCAAATATTATAATTATTATAATTACAAAATATTAAAATTAAAACTAAAATATCTATTTTCATGCCAATAACGTACCACAAGCTAAAAGGGGTGTGCGCGAGGTCTCTCCACAAAAGTCTTTGATCCTACATAACCCATAAACAACTGAAAATACAGGGGGCACCACAGAACTATTGACGTTGGATTAGCAGTTTCAATATATGTTGAAAACTTTTTATATTTTTAAACTCTTATTTCATCTGAGAGTTCATTTTATAAATGGGCTGGTATATGCGTGTATGGCTTTTGAAAACTAGTCGTCCTGTGAGGGACTATTACAAAGTGGGTTATATTTCTGGTGTCATGACCGTGGTTATGTGTAATTAAGTTGTCTCATTTGTTTTAATGATCTTCCATATGAAACAATACATGTGATGTAGTCTTCTGTTTTCAATATTTAAAATGTTATGCTTATTTAAATATGGGGTGATGTGATTGCAGAAGGGAATATTATAAATATACCTCATACAAGAATTTTGAACTTTTTGTATAGCATGTATCATTAAAGAAGACAGCGTATTACTATAAACCACATCTCCATAATCAAATTGATATAATATTAACGAATTACAAAATATTTGTTTACATCTCTGAGGAATATTATGTTTTAAATAGTATAACATTTTTAGACGACAATATGCCAGCTCTATTTTATTTTTAATATCGCTTTCAAACTGCAGGAGTGAATCAAGAGTTACGGCCAGATTTTTTGCTTCATTGACCACTGGTCAAATTTATTTTGAAAGTTAAATTCATTGATTGAAATTTTTTTATTCATTAGCACTGTTCCTATTAAAATGACTCGTAATTTAGATGGTTTGATTTTAGGCTATGGTCACATGTATATTTATATATATATATATATTATTTAAATCTTGATTGATCTTGTATAGAATTATTATCTGCTAGATCAAATGAACAATAAACTTGCGAATCATCGGCATATTAATGGAGAGTGCTATTTTTAATAACTTTAGATACATGTGAAACATATAGTGAAAACAGTAGTGGCCCTAGGATTGATCCTTGTGGCATACCTGTCTTTAAAGTTTTAAATTGAGATATTTGATTTATAACAACACATTGACTACGTTCTTTAAGATATGTTGGCATTAATTGCAGTGAAATGTCTGAAAATCCAAAATAATGTAATTTTGAGAGCAGTAGTGATTGATCAAGTGTGTCAAAAGCTTTTAAGAAATCCAGCTGTACCAGACAAGTGCACTTTCCATTGTCTATTTCCCTGATAACATCAACTATGTGTGTTAACGCTGTAGCTCTACTATGATTTTTTTTTAACCCTGACTTATAAAGTCACAATAATTCATTATTTTGCAGATATTCGTAGATTTGGTTATGTACATGCCTCTCAGTTATCTTTGATGTCGCACAGAGTAAACGAATTGGCCTTAGATATTTGAAATTTACAGGATTATTTTTTAATAATTTTGTAATAGTGATAAATTTATTATATGTGTTATTGCAGGAAGACAAAATGGCATGAAAAGTCTAATATCATAAATTGAGAGGCATGAGTTTTAATAGATTTTTTTAGTTGCCTTATTTATAGCCACATTATATTCTTGGATAGATTTAAAACTAAGAAGTTCATTTATGTTTGAATAAATATTACTGTTATAAAAATTTAAACTAATATAATTTACTGTAGATTATTTATTTCAGACACAAAGTAATCATTTAACGAATCAGCAAATGTGACGGTAAATTTTCCTCAGATGTTTTAATTAAATTTAATTTTTTTGCAGAGGACCAAAAAATTTTTGTATCGTTTTTTATTTGATTGAAGTAATACACTTTTTCGCGGCGTATGACTGATTTCGTATAATCGCGTCATTCTTTACAATAATTATGATTGCACATTGCAGTATAGCTATGGAAGTTCACATGTCAACATATTTATGAGCGCTTTTCACAGCATAACGGCATTTTTGTAACGTTGTAATGAAAATAAGACATTTTAATGAACATAACTAAAACGAAACGATGGTTTACCATGTGCACAACGTGAAATATGGTTTTTATATTTATACATGTTTCATTGCTTTTTATCACAATTCGGAGTAAAACAAACTGTTATTCTTCATAAGACTTAATAAATATTGGCTTCCGCATACGCAAAGTTCCCAAAATGGATTAAGTTACTAAAAAAACATATAAATAAAATTTCCTCATGAGTTGATATTTTATGTCAATGTCATTTAAGACGTTTTCCATACTATGGGCATTGTTGATTAAGTCAACAGATTTAAATACGTGTTTTCTACTCCTGCAGATTTTAGAAACCGAATTGCGATAGCCCCCTCATATGTTTAGATTAGGGAAATCTTTAGCTATATTCACCCAAAAAGCATTCCCTCAGTATTTTCGGATAATCTTTCAGTTTGTGCCATTCATTAGATAAATAATTTGTACAAAATTTGATATCAATCATAAATTTCAAAAGTTTTAAAAAGAGTTAAGTATTTAAAAAAAAACTGCAAATTACTTGACAACTACCTGGCAACTTGGGTTTAATTTCAAGCAAAATTGTCATAGTAGTTTTCTAAACAAGAAAAAAACATTAACATGATATTTTCGGACTTGGACATTATTTTAATTAAAATTTCAATATTTCTTTATTTTGATTAAATTTTGGACTGTTTTTCTGGTCATAATTAGATCCTAATTAGTTCTATACTTGAGTAAAATTTGATTCAAATCGCACAATAAATAAAAATTTTAGAGAGGTGCCCCGCTTTTAAAAGGGTCAATCTGTAAATAATGTAATATTTTCGAAAACCGGTTTCACACTTTAAACAAAAATTCATTTGTAAATTCATTTAACAAAATCTAACGATAGCCAAAATTTTAATAAACAATTTTCAAAGAAAAAATGAGTCGCTTTCAAAAAATGTCGCTAAAAATTATAAAACAAAATTACACCGTCGTACAGTGGGGAAAAACCAGGTAAAGATGGAAAAAAGTCAAAAGTCGAAAACGGTGACAAATGTTTTATTTCTTTGACTATAGGTTAAAGTCTTTAAATTATATTCCATTAACTAGAAAGAGATAGAGAAAGCACCCTGTTCCTCGCCCAGACTGTTAATAAAACAATTGAAAAAATTGACCAAACCCCCGGCGCGGCCCTCAGAAAAGATCGCTAAAAATTATGGAATAAAATTTTACTGTCGCCCAATTATGTAAACTGTATTACCCCATATCGATATTGTCAGCTAAAAATACGATTAAATTCGTTATTTGTTTAATTCTTTTTTCTAAAATATTTCTTCACCCTTTCTATTGGCATTTTGGTTCTATAGCTTCTACATAGTAAAAGGAAAATATGCGCTTTTTTTAGTTTCAATATCGGGTTCCTTATCAAAGAATTCTGAAATCACCATTTATTAAATTTCATGTAAATTTACGAAAATATTGCAATTATCGCAGCAATTTTGGATTCGTCATTTTGAATTCTTAACTATTAACATCAGATTCATTACCAGCTGCTCCTAAGTACCTAACTACCAATTTTAATGTCATTCTGATGATTTCTTTTTTATCACAGAATTAAATTTTCTGTCACTGGCGCATCCGCCAAATTCTCGAAAAAAAAATCTTGTTTCAAATTTTTTTTTACTCCCATGCTTTAATTCGTTTATTAGACATTCCCTCTCTGTATTTTAATGAGATTCATTAGATACAGAGTTTCCATTAAGATACAAGTTTATAACCAATAGAAACGCGACAGACAGCAATATTCTGTCAATATCAACTATGGCCTTGAACATTGATCAATTTTGACAAGTCATTTTTCATGTCATGTTTACCTTAGCAATTTCAGAAATAAAATGTTAATTTTATATTTCATTATGACTGGTCGTAGAAAAAATAGTGTATGCAATTCACATTATGACATTAAATGATCGTTGCATAATATACTATCCTCTCTTCACTAGATGCAGCTTAACGAAATCATTAAAAAACTACCGCTAAGCAATACTTTGCAGTTTGAGAAAGATTTCATGGAAATCGCTTAAGCCAATCCAGAATAATGATTGAACAAGCATAAAAAATTACATACAAATACAATACGAATTAAAATGTTTTAAAGTTGGTTTAAAATATTTATCCGCTTTTAATGCAATTAGCACTCGTTACTGCTCAGGAAGAAATCCCTAACATTTTACATCCAGTGATGTATTTAAATACATTCTATCTATTAAAACTTTAGGCAAATAGGGAAAAAACTGATAAAATTTTGAAACTTGGCAGAGATGTTTATTAAGGTCCACTGTTAAACATCTAAAAGTCCCCAACTCAATCTCTTTCGCTGGAGTCGCCATCTTGAAAAATTGCGTTTTGTTTAAGTTTTTTGCTTATATCTCTCTAACCATTAGCGATATCGAAATTATGCTTATATAAAAAATAAAGCTTATAAAATTCTCTACAAAAATGCTATGTGCATTTTTTGCGTATCTATTATTATACTCTTTGGAAATACGAAAGCAACGAGAATATTGCATTTCATCTACACATTTCAAAAATTGTTAGTATCGCTCGTAGAAAAAAAAATATCATTGTGTTGTTATAGAATGTTTTCTTTGAAAGTTATCTGCTGAATACCCAAAATAATATTTTTTAACAATAAAGCAGAAATACAGATATTTATTTTTATCAGTTTTTTCCATCAATTATGTTCCAATTTGAATGGGGTTTGATATAAGAACGTTGATTTAATAATTGATTCTAAAATTTTTATGAAAGTTTCTTCAATATTCACAAATAATATAAAACATAATAAAATCATTAATGTATTCATTGTTATAACAACAAGGAGAATATATGAAAACATTACATTATAATACATAATGGATCAGCATATATATTCTTATAATTTTGCAGATGAAGGAAATAATTTAATTATTTTTACTAACCTACTACTCTTTTCAATAAAATATTGTGGTTATAGTACGGCAGCTCGTTACCAAAAACCTTTATCAAAACAGCGAGCTTTATCGCAGGAAAACTCTACAGATTATGAAATTCTTTGACATTTTTTCATACGACAAAGGTTCGAAAAATGATACGGGCCGGGCCGTTGGCAAACGACTTTCCGTCTGTCGAAAATGTAATCATTTTTATACCGCAGCGAGGCAGTTCTCAATTAATTCTCGTTGAAAATGAACAAGACATGAATTAATCGAGAACTGCCATTTTTCATTCCAATAATATAAATCAAAGTTGTAACAAATTGGAGGCTAAAATTATTAAAGCAGCGACGCTAAAACTTTTTTCTATTTATAGAGTGAGGTGTATAAAACGATACAAAAATGCGAACTGCCGTTTTCCGTTGGCCGTAGCTGCGCGAAATCGAACGGAGTCACATATACGTTCGGAGGACATAGATATTCTGGATGACTCCGTTGCCTATAAAGAAGAAGAAGGAGAACAAAAAGAAGAGGAACAAAAAGAAGAGGAACAAGAAGAAGACGTGGACTACGGAAACGAATCAGCTAATGAGATATATAGGAGTGAAACCTCATCAGATGACGATGCATGAAATGTTTGAAACTATAATAATAAACCTGGCAATTTTAATCCTTCTTCTATCATTACTGTATCCCCAGAATCTTGAAATTCAATTCCAATTCCATTTACACAAATTCTCTGAAAACTTGTGCTTACAAACTGCGCCGGAAATCATTTTTCTCAAATGTGAACTGGGAAAAAGTTCAGTTCATATTTTTTTCGTCTTCTTAATGATATTTGGAATAGCCTGAAGTGGAGAACTGCTCCGTCGCTATGACTTGATCAGCCTTCAAAATTAAGCAACATGCGAATGTAATCACTCGTAACTGAACTAGCAAAAAGTTCCGTTCGAACTTTCTTGTGATCAAGATACATCGAAACTACTCGATAATGAGTAGAACTGCCTCGCCGCGGTGACCAGAATTTTAATCGGTGGCTATTTGTCATTATTTCGGTCTTTGTAACTCGACGTCTGAGTCAAAAGTGCAGTTCTCAATTTTTCCTCATCATATTTACTTCCCTCGACAAGAAGACAAAAGAAACTGCATCGCTGCGAAGACTGAGATGATCGGTTTTTCTTTACATGTTCAAAGCTCGATTTGAACCCTTTAGGACAGGTAAAACGTTTCGTCACTTTGAACTTTTCAGCTCTCCCAGAACTGATGAGAAAAGCTGGAATTATCTTCGCTAAAGTAACTCGAAAATCATGGTAGCGGACTGCCGTACTATTACGTAAGTGCGAATATTGGAGGATTATGGATATATTATTTATATAATTATTCCCCATTGATAAAAATTGAGTTTCGCAACTTTTACAACTCTTATACTATTAGCACAGCAAGGCGTTCACATAAACGGTTGGATTAAGCTAGTGAAAGCGAAGCGATCTTCACGCGTAACCCGCGTTTATTAAATAATAAATATTAATAATTATCTACCTATTTAACAAATAGCTAGACGTAAATAAGGAGCGTTACGCTCTCGCCAGCCTGAACGTTTACCAGAATTATCTTATGACATTATAATATACGTAGTTATATATAATAGTAAAAGTTGGAAAAGTAAGATTTGATGAATCGGCATGCATTGTCCAGTACAATATCAGCTCTATCAGCTTCCTTATTAGTTCATTAATATTAGAAGAAATAGGAGAAATATACTATAATGCTTTTCCGATTGAAAATTATACGCATGAGGTGGTTCATTTTTAGAAGCAAAAGAGTTGCTAATACGCAAAGGGTAGGCTTCATCCTTAAAACTCAACTTTAATACGTCCCGCCACGGTCTTTCGCATTCGTTCTATTTATATCGGGTTGGGCAACAATGCGTCGGACTTCGATATCTAGAGAAAAAAATACAAGTAAACTAGATGAAAAAGTCTAACCGGAAATTATTCTCGAATATACAGGGCGAGCCAAGACGAAATTACAGGATTAAGTGCCTTTTTTAAATGGAATGCTATGTATATCAGTACATCTCTCTAGCCTCCATTCATTCCTATATTATTATTGACTATCTCCCAACCACTTGGATGTAATGAATTTTTTTGTTGAAATAATGCCATCTGAAGCTGCATATTGAAAAATTCACGTCCCAATTACGGATTTTAAGAAAAACTTATGTAAATGCTAGTTACGAGACATCTAATTAATGTTTGTGTATTGTCGAACGGGAAACTTTTGTCAGAGATGCTGTTTCACTATTACATCTAAATCATCCAAATTAAGGTCATTAGCTTAGTAATTAATTGCTTAAAATGACTTCCATATGATGCAGTTTATGGAGTATATTACACGGTAAAAATTTTAACCCGCTACTACCCCTACGAAGGTAAAAAATAATAATAATAATAATAATATGTCTTTAATTATTATATATTTTTTTTTCGGTTTCTATGCAACCGATGATTTGAAATTTGGCATGAGTATTGCTTACGTGGAGATAACTTACTCCAAAAAATAAGGTCATTCTATGACCTTATTTTGATCGGAAAAAATATAAATTTTTTTTAGAGGACAAAAGGGTGGCTACCCTTCGTGGTATAATCACCATTCTATGATATATTATGTCTTGACACTTCGTGATTATCATACTAAATTGTCACATTTTTTGCTGTGGTGGAACAATATGGAAAAAATAAAACTGGGTAAAATAAAATATTTACACATGCCTCTTAGTTGTAACAGTTAATACTTATTGCCTTACAAGGTATTGTTGCATATCTACAATCGACCGTGGGTGCAAGTGCGATGTTGTCAAGTCTACTTTTTCCCCAGACGTACGGGAATTCGGCACAATCTGGCAATACCACTTCTGAAGGTTCCAGTGTTCACCCCCTAGGGGCGAAGTATTAACTCTCTAGGAGCTTGGAGAAATTTTAGCAACGAATGATGTTCTTTGTAATTACTGTCGCATTACGACATCTGAAAAACGACGTACTGAACCAGATGAAGAAAGTGAGGGAACGATCGAAGAAGACCAGCCTTTTGTGCCTTCGACATCTTCTAGCACTACGATTAATGATGAAATAATGGAACTACCATTGCAAAGACTCGTTGCTACACATAAATACTGTTGCATATGTGATGATGGTAAAGAACTGACCGTAATACCCACTACTGCGAGACTACAGTGCTATCGAAACAAACAAATATACTTCCCCCGAGGCAATCGTTGCTGTAAAATACATTTGATTTTTTTCCCCTCATTTTTGCCATGGATGGGTTCCATCAGCCAGCTACGCAGATGGATAATTTTTTATCTCAGTATGGTACAGTTGTTTAACATTAGTTGTCGTTTGTCAATACTTATCCTGACTTGTGATAGATTCCTAATATGCCTTTGTTTTTATAACCTTTGTGGTTTAATCTACTATCCGTGGTCCAGTCTATGTGTAAACTTAAGTCGCCCTGATGGATCCCTGGGAGCGAAATGTGTCTGCAGTTGATTAAACATCGTTTTTATGAAGACGTTGCACATCTGGAACCATATGCCAATTGTAGCTCGATTCCTAGATTTATGCATTCTATTAAGTTCCTTAACCCCAATAACATAACAACTCTAAAAGGCTCTACAGACCATCGCGGTTTATCAGACTATCTTATTAGGGTAATGGTTATTAATTACAACCTTAATAATATACCAATGATACCATTCTGAGGATGGTCAATTTGTTCAGCTTCCTAGCAAGTGCGCTGCACGCTGGCACCATATCGAACAATTTAGTAATAGGTCATTCTGTTATCATTATTACTATCTGTTTTCAGTTTTAATAGAAAAACAAGGAGAGAAGAAGTTCTTGTACTGGAATTTTCCAACAGTGACTTTAATTCGTAAATGGCATCTACCGTTAAGCCTGTAAACGTTAATAATTGCTTCTCTGATAAACCGCAGTGGTCTGTAGAGCCTTTTAGATTTGTTACTGTGGTTAAGGAATTTAATAGAATGCATAAATCTGATCTAGGAATCGAGCTACAATTGGCACATGGTTCCAGATGTGTATTATTGTCTTCATAAGAGCGATGTTTAATCAACTGTATTTTACAGCAATGATTGCCTCGGGGATGTATATTTGTTTGTTTCAATAGCACTGTAGTCTCACATTAGTGGATATTACGGTCAGTTCTTTATCATCACCACATATGCAACAGTATTTATGTGTAGCATCGAGTCTTTGCAATGGTAGTTCCATTATTTCGTCAGATTCACTAGTCGTAGTGCTAGAAGATGTCGAAGGCACAAAAGGCTGGTCTTCTTCCATCGTCCCTCACTTTCTTCATCTGGTTCAGTACGTCGTTTTTCAGATGTCGTAATGCGACAGTAATTACAAAGAACATCATTCGTTGCTAAACATTTCTCCAAGCTCCTAGAGAGTTAATACTTCGCCCCTGGGGGGTGAATCCTGGAACCTTCAGAAGTGGTATTGCCAGATTGTGGCGAATTTCCGTACGTCTGGGGAAAAAGTAAACTTGGCAACATCGCACTGGCATCCGCGGTCGGTTGGAGATATGCAACAATACCTTGTAGGGCAATAAGTATTAACTGTTACAACTAAGAGGCATGTGTAAATATTTTATTTTACCCAATTTTATTTTTTTCCATATTGTTCCACCACAGCAAAAAATCTGACAATTTAGTATGATAATCACGAACTGTCAAGACATAATATATCATAGAATGGTGATTGTATCACGAAGGGTAGCCACCCTTTTGTAATCTACAAAAATTTATATTTTTTTCTGATGGTTAAAATAGTCATAAAATGACCTTATTTTTGGGGTAAGTTATCTCCACGCAAGCATAGTATTTTTTTCCACCTTCGTAGGGGTAGTAGCGGGTTAAAATTTTTACCATGTAATATACTCTATAAACTGCATCATCTGGAAGCCATTTTAACTAAGTAAGTGCGGGGGCACATTTCCCTAACTTTTCCGGCTATACCCTTTGTTTTCCGTCCACGTAACTGTAATCACTGTAATTACTATCACTTTCATTTTCACAAACACGATTAGATGTAGACGTAGATGCCTCACATGGTCGAAACATTTTTATATAAAATATATTTTATAATAAAAAATAAATAGATATAAAATAATAATAATTTATAATGTTACACTTACAGTATACCTCAAAGCACTGCTATGAATTGGTAACAAAACTTACTAAAATTATTTTCAAAAATACATTACCAAATAAAGAAATATAAAGTAATTATTCAATTATATCTTCACCCCGACAGTACAAGATCGACTGCGATATCTCTAAGTGCGGTCCTGAATTAAAACCGCTGCCAAGGAATCACTACTTCCACATCCAGATTTTCTATTCAAGTCACTCACAACGAAAAAATTGTGTATGTGAAAAAATTGTTTATGGAACTTTAATAATATAATTTTTGAAATCCTCTACCTCAAAAACCCATAAAACGATACCCCACATCGTAGAGGGGTGTGGGTGGTGATAGGGGGTGGTAGTGGGGGTGGCTGAAGTAAAAAAATATTTTGAGGTTTCTGGTTCTTGTACACACACTAAATCACAATTTTTTTCCATCCCCTTTAATAATGGGGTGGGGGTGGCTAATGCCAATTTTTTTTTTGAGACCTTAGCTTCTCTTGTATACACTAAATACCAATTTTATGGACTTTTACCTGCTTGATTTACCTATTTACCCCATATTTACCTCAATTTATCCCCCAACCCTTCGACGGAACAAAATGAAAATATAATCTAGTTCTAGATCTCGTTAAAGTACATATGTGTACCAAATTTCAAGTCAATATCTCAAACGATTCCAGAGTAAACGTGCGCACAAAAAAAGTTACAGACCGACAGACAGAAATTTTTTTTTCGCTCAAACTTAAAATCTCGACGTTTCATGACATTTTAAGCCTATTTGAACAATAAAAACATTTTTAAACATTTTTTTGTCGTTACTATACTTCCACTGAATATGGAAGTAAAATAACAGTCGAACGATATACGCCTACACGCCTCGTCAGATGCCGACATCGATATCATCTCTCATATTAATGTAAGTGGAGTAAAGAAGGGAGATTTACTTGCCCGGCCTATTTATTCTTCTCATAACATCATAAAACCTCACACTATTAAAACTACTTCAACTATACAAGACAATTTATACCATACTGAGGTCTTATTGCTTGTCGAATAACGAAAACAGCAAAAAAATGTACAAAAAAAAAAGAAATGGTCCCACTAAGTGGCCTTATTTCGAAATTGCATAAAGGCGTCTCTTAATCAAAATGGGCAACATGTGGAAGCACTTATTATAATTTTACTTCCACATCTAGTGGAAGTATAGTAACGACAAAAAAATTTTAAAAAATTTTTATTGTTCAAATAGGCTTAGAATGTCATTCAAGTTTGAGCGAAAAATAAATTTCTGTCTGTCTGTCGGTCTGTAACTTTTTTTGTGCGCACGTTTACTCTGGAACCGTTTGAGATATTGACTTGAAATTTGGTACACATATGTACTTTAACGAGATCTAGAACTAGATTATATTTTCATCTTGTTCCATCGAAGGGTTGGGGGGTAAATTGGGGTAAATTTGGAGTAAATAGGTAAATCAAGCAGGTAAGAGTTCATAAAATTGATATTTAGTATAGACAAGAGAAGCTAAGGTCTCAAAAAAAATTTTGGCGTTAGTCACCCCCATTACCACCCCCACCCTATTATTAAAGGGGATGAAAAAAAAAATGTGATTTAGTGTGTGTACAAGAACCAGCAACCTCAAAATATTTTTTTACTTTATCCACCCCCCACTACCAACCCCTGTCACTACCCCCACCCCACTACCGATGTGGGGTATCGTTTTATGGGTTTTTGGGGTAGAGGATTTCAAATATTATATTATTAAAGTTCCATAAACAATTATTTCCAGATACATTGTGTGACTTGAATAGAAAATCCGGATGTGGAAGTAGTGATTCCTTGGGCAGCGGTTTTTACTTCCACATCCAGTGGAAGTATAGTAACGACAAAAAATTTTTTAAAAATTTTTATTGTTCAAATAGGGTTAAAATGTCATGAAACGTCGAGATTTTAAGTTTGAGCGAAAAAAAAAAAAAAATTCAGTCTGTAATTTTTTTTTTTGCGCACGTTTACTCTGGAACCGTTTAAGATATTGACTTGAAATTTGGTACACGTATGTACTTTAAGGAGATCTGGAACTAGATTATATTTTCATGTCAACCCGACGAAGGGTTGGGGGTAAATTGGGGTCAATTTGGGGTAAATGGGTAAATCAAGCAGGTAAGAGTCGATAAAATTGGTATTTAGTACATACAAGAGAAGCTAGGGTCTCAAAAAAATTTTTGGCATTAGCTACCCCCATTACCACCCCCCACCCCCTTATTAAAGAGGATGAAAAAAAATTGTGATTTAGTGTTACATACACTAAATCACAATTCAGAAATCTCAAAATACTTTTTTACTTCATCCACCCCCACTACCCCACTACCGATGTGGGGTATCGTTTTATGGGTTTTTGAGATAGAGGATTTCAAATATTATATTATTAAAGTTCCATAAATAATTATTTCCACATACAAAGTTTTTTCGTTGTAAGTGACTTGGATAGAGAATCTGGATGTGGAAGTAGTGATTCCTTGGGCAGCGGTTTTTTCTAATGAATTGTTTGAAGAAATCTCTATTTTTTAAGTTTATTCTTGAATTTCGTACTTATTGCTCAATAAAACGAAAATGGTTGCAATTAGCCATGGGGAAGTACTAACAAAACATGTTCGCTTCTCATTTTTACATTACATCGTCGAAAAATATACAGGGTGGTCCATTTGAAAAAATTGAGAATTTAAAAGTTCTTAATTGAAAAATAATTTTTGACTACATTTTTAGGAAGTAAAAATGATTCAAAAACATTAATTAGGTGTCTTGTAACTAGCATTCACGTAAGCTAAATCAATTCAATTGTAGCATGATCAGCGGGGACATTGCCCTCCCCTTTTTCTGCTATGGTCTTTAGGTATTGTGAAAAATTCAAAAGTTAAAAAATATATTGGGGTTTACGTTTAAAAAATCAAAGTTGACATATGCCCATCATCTCAGAACACCCTGTATAATAAAAATAAAGCTAGAGTATGTTAAAAATTAAAATAAAATTCACGTATCTGAGTATATTTTCAAAAAACTAATAACTTTTAAGATAAAAAATATTTTTTTTACTTGCATCTAGACCCAAATATGTCAAGTTTCAAACAATTAGCGTCAGTGTTTTGGGCGATTTAGTGATGAATGATTGAGTGGGTTTTCACTACTACATATATAAATAATATTATTGAATATAATTGATCAACTATAACTAAATAAGAAACATTACTAAAATCAAATTGCTGTTTCTATCAACTTTAAAACACTACCGGGTACCCAAATCATTAATTTTCACTTATCTCATGATATAAAAATAAATATATTTAGCAAGGAAAAGTAGAACCATCGCAAAACTTACCATTGACATTTATTTTAATTAAATCAATTATTCATGTGGAGAAACCAAGATCTACTTATATAAGAAATAGATTGTGATATTAATGGCCATAAAAATAATTTAAATAAGACAATCGGATTGCTCGATCGACCTTCAACCGGCAAGAAATACTGCCATTTTTTCTAGAAAAAAAAAAATAAAATAAAAAGCTTATTACAATGGCAATGACAGATAAGGAATCCCTTCATTAAAATACAATGAAATCATTAGAAATGTAATAATCATACGTTAAATGCAAAAATAATGAGAAAGGAAAAGATGATTTCTCACGTCCAATTTAAATACATATTGTAAATTTGGGCTACGGTCGTTCGCTGATAGTAAACTTGAAAAAATATGCTAGTAGTTTTATTGTTCAGGCTGAGGTCAGAAAACAATGAAATTTGTAATTAAATATGTTAATAGTGATTTACCAGGTGAAGAATTAACGGTTAGGAAACTATGTTATATGTGCATTTTGTTTTGGAATCCAGTAAATTTTGTTTGAAAGGTATTATCTTAAATGCGATAATTATTGTTAATTATTAAACTTCCACTTATTTCAAATATAACTGTAAAGCAGAGATTGTTATCGTAAATGACGTATTTGTTTGTATTATTAAATGAAGGTCGCGAAGATCATAATCTAAGCGACCGTAGAGGAACTATGACGTAGTAAGGAATTAATTACTGTAAGTACGAGTAGTATCAGATATCGATTAGGTTTTCTTGGTTTAATATTTCTATGCGAATATTCGGTATTTCGAAATGTCTACGGTAGCGTCGTACAAAACACCCAAAATTTTTTTTATGAGCGGGGGGGACACTGCGGTATCACTAAATAATATTCGAATTCTGCTCCACTTAATATTCAAATTTTGCGCCCCCCATGCTCAAACCCCTGTCGCGGGCCCCTATTGCCCTGCCTTAGTTACGACGACGGTCTATAATGTTTCATACTTTACACAGAGTTATTTTTCCAAATATGATACACAGATAACTACCAATTACTTCAAGAAATTACATATAATTCTTAAAATGTTCACTCATATATTCAAGTCTGTTGAAATCATAAAAAAAGAGCAATTCAAAAATTCAACAATATACAGGGCGTTCCATTAAAAAAAAATATGATTGCTTCTTATACCTCTCAATTTCTGCACGCCACTGTGCTTCCATTAACTTATTAAAGGTGTTCAGTTACAGCCCTACAATTTTCATCTAAAACGTTTTATTCTATCTCCAATAATAATGATAATAAAGGGTGGCCTAAATATAATGAATAACCCTGTACACACACTAAATCACAATTCTATTTTTTTTTACTTAATAATGGGATAATGTTGGTAATGGGGGTGACTGATGCAAAAAAAAATAGAGACCTTGGCTTCCCGCACTTAACTAAATCCCAATTTTATGGACTCTTATTTGCCTGCTTTACCTATTTACCCCCATCCCTTCAACAGAATGAGATCAACATGTAATCTAGTTCCAGATCTCGTTATAATACATTGGTGTACCAAATTTCAAGTCAACATCATAAACGGTTCCAGAGTAATCGTGCGCACAAAAAAGTTACAGACGGACAGAACAACAGAATATTTTTTTTGCTCAAACTAAAAATCTCGACATTCTAAGCCTATCTGAAGCACAGACCTTTTTCCTCTCAAGAGACCTTATTGAATATGCTTTTATAGTTGTCGAAATAGAAATATTGACGGTTGAGACGCAAGGGGTGCAGAACACAGAGCTGGATTTATCGACGTTTTGTGGCATTCTAAACCTATTTGAAAAATAAAAATTTTTAAAAAAATTTTTGTCGTTACTATACTTCCACTGGATGTGGAAGTAAAGACGGGAGATGAGTTGTCACCTTTTTTAATTCCCCTTGCCTCTCATACACTTCTCACTAATAAGATAACTACAGCTATACTTATTGTCGTTATAACTCAGCACAGTTCGACAAAAATTCAATGCGTCAAGTAAGACATAGAAATTTGACTCCAAATTTAATAAACTCTCATATTTTTGAATCGGGTAATGGTTTGGACAGGAATTGATATTGTAGGAGAAACCAATCTCGTTTTGGTGTAAAATTTTTTGACAATCCTGTATATGTCAAATAACTGCATTCTTATATGCAACTGCATTCTTATATGCAACTGTTGTTCTGACAAGCTTTGCTTTAATATAAGTACCCATGTTGTAGACCAGTAAATACTTTACAGTACACATCCCCCTGAGATTTTTGCAACACTAAATAATAGATAGAAGATGATACCATCAGAAACCTTTGCCAATTTGGATTTGAATGTGGAAAAAAGGTATGTTATAATAATTATTAAAGCAAGGAAAAGACAGCTTTTACTTAAAAAAAAAATGTCTTCAGACTATATTCTTTCAATTAATTGTTCTAAATTACATCATCTTGGGACCTTGGGAGGAAATTGAGTGACCGCAAAAATGGGCCAAAAATCGTCCGTTTTTTGCCCTTAAATTTTGTTTTGAACTAAGTGCTAAATTATTGTTAATAATGAGAACATTCTGAATACAAGATTTCAAGATGAGCATTCTTTGGTTTTTGAGATATGAGGGATTGAAGTTGTGATATGCGTGATGCAATATAGGAGCATATAAAAAAATACAGAGCCCTACAAAAAATGAATACTCATCAGCTATGGCAGAGCAATCAAGATATTCTTAGAATTTCTTGACGCAGAACTCAAATCTAAAATCACAAAATTCGTATACCCATTGATTTATTCAGAAGAGCCAAAAACATCCCCTATATAAGGATGAAAATAGGAAAAAAAATATGCTATTGAGTAATAGAGCTTCCATGAACAAGAATATAATATAAGTCTATTGACTGAATATATGAACGTGGGTGTTGACTAGGGCTCACACAAAGAAATCGAGACACGCTCTTACGGGTAAAAACTACCCCAATACAATATCAAACTACCCCAATACCCCCAATACAATAAACTCCACAAAAGCTCCATAACTGGTGAAAAAGCTTGAATCCTCTAAGCTTTATTAATAGGAATGAACCAATGAATAAATCCGTTGAGACCTAGTACACGAAAACAATCCATTACAGGGTAAAAAACTACCCCTCATCTTAAATTATGAATTTGAGTCAGGGAAAAAATAGTGAATGTACCAGATATCGCATTTTGATTGCAGTAGGTATGAATGTGGGAGGATAACTTGAATTTTTGTAACTATTTTATGACCCACCTACGATGGGGTAAGAGAACGGGACGAAAACTTATTGGGCGGTCTTCACCCCCTGACCCCCGTCGGGATCATTTGGGGGATGAAAAGGAATCAAGAGGCCCTGACATATGAAAAAAGCAGTCTTGGAAACAGCTACATCAGTATTTTTTATGTAATGCAGCGATTACGAGATTGCTTCGATATTCATCCCTTCGCACCCCTCATCCACTTGAGGGTTAAAAACTATCCTCTAGACTATGGCGCTCGGGAAAGGGATACTTACCTTTATGTCAGATTTTTTTTCGATACAATATAATGACTGTAAAATTGCTCAGATTTCCACCCTGTGAATATCTCTAGAGCGATGAGAAAGAATCACGAGGCCCTGACATCCCTAAAGGGCACTCTTGAAAACCCTTGCAACAGGATTTTCGCTAATGTGATACAGCAATTGCGATGTCTCTGATATTCACCCTCTCGCACCCCCACTTCCTTATAAAATTCACTTGAAGTTTGAAAACAGACCATTAGGACATTAATTTTTTGGAGAGCGTTCTTTATTATCCTTGTGACAGAATTTACTTTAATGTAATATTCTCACAGCGAGATCGTTTACATAAATGTGCGTTGTTTTCATATCACAACTTTAATCCCTCATATATCTCAAAAACTAAAGATATGCTCATCTTGAAATTTTTTATTCCGGATGTTCTCGTCATTAACAATAATTTAGCACTTAGTTTGAAACAAAATTCGAGGGCGAGAAAATGGGCGGTTTTTGGGGTCACTCTTTAAAGTGACATTTCATAATACACATATAACTGCGACTGAAGGACGGTGCGGCGCCTTCACAGTGCATCCACACAATACCTGAGAATTTGCTATTTTAATTGAATGCCATATTTAAACTTAACCTCTGCCTACCTATAGTACGCAAATTCCATGTATTTCTCGTACACGTATCATCTTAAATGTAAATATAATAGTCATTAACATTTAATATTTCATCATTTACTAATTAAAACTTTACTATTTATTATTCATAACTAACATGTGGGTGTACCAGATTGGTAGAATTTTTGATTTGTGAGGTACACTCGTACACATTTAGTAATATAAAAAACAAGTTCTAGGCAATTGTTGAAAATAACATGAGAATTTGTAAACCCATAACGGTAAACTCACGCATAGAAGAGAGGCAATTTAAAATTTAAAATATGCTGTATTTATTACCATTATTAAATATTTGACTTAAATTTTAACCTATTAGCCCAAAATTTACTTGGACGTTCAACGCGATTAGAAGTAGCACAAACAGATTTTAAGCCATATGTTGCGAGTTTGGGAGTTGGTAAATGGTGTTTAAAGCTAACCAAAACCATTACTTTTATTATAGAAACTAGTTTAACAATAGGAAGCCACTGAATGAAGAACTAGTACAAGTTCGATAAAAAAAATAATACAAATAAAAACAGATAACGCTTCCGTTAGATATTTTTATACCAATTATAATGATATCTACCTAGCAATTTAATTATATATGTTTTTTTTTTCAAGTCACAAAAGATTTAAATGGAATTGAAGAGCACGGAATTTGTTGTCCTACTTATAGAATATATTATTATCACCGGTGCTATTATCTTATTTGGTTTGTTTACAATTTTTTAGGTACAACATAGCTGACGCCAAATGAATTTTTGAAGACTCAATCTTTGTAGTGCGGATACAAACTTTTGTCGTAATTTATAACCGAGTCACTTTATACAAAAAGAAGGCCAAACTTCTAAAAAATCCAACCGAAGATTTTCCAACGGGAAATCACAAATAATTTCTCAAAAGTCCAGAGCGCCAACTGGACGGCTACAAAAGTTACAGAAGGTCAAAGGTCACGTAAGTCAGCTTTTCTTAAATATTTCGTAAATTATCCGTTTTACGTTAATTTTGGTTATTATAAAATTTGTTCGTGAGATAAATCTGCATAATCTATTCAAAATTTACGTAGAACCAATAGTTTTCGAGATATTGGGTTGAGAATCTTCGGAGCAAAGTTCATGCGCCACTACTCTATACGTATAGTGGTGTATATAGATAACAAGACCTATGTATACATAGGATCATCGTTTATGCACATATACCCGCATAATTTCTGTCTGAGATATCTTGAAATAGACCCTTCTTCATAATAATAATAGTAAGCACCGTTGCCACATTTTTTCATTTAAATCTACTAAAAATCTACTAAAGCAATTTTTAAGAAGTTATTGATTTTTTTTCATGTAATTATATGGTCTGATTTAATTTTAAATAGATAACAAAAACATAAGAAATTAAGGGAAAACAAAAAACGACACATATGGAAAGGAAGGGAAAGTACACTTCAAGAATTCGGGATAAAGACAACAAATTGATTTATTCGTGTCAAAACTTAATATATATTACAAAACATAATTATTGACTATGTATGTATCTTAACACTAGCACAGAAAAAAAAACAGAACCGATTTTGATATTAAAAACTTAATCATTAATAACATTTTTAACAAAACATATTTTAACCATAATAATATACCAAAAATCTATCAGAAATCTATCAGCAAATTTTACCTACCAGATTTTACATTGTTTATTTTAGCTATGTTCGGAGCTCCAAAAAAAAAGAAACTTCAATTGATAACACAGCCCCACAAAAAAAAAAAAGTTTTTGATTTGGATGACTGACCATAGTATTCCTATGTATTTTTCGACGCTGAATCCGAATCCGAGGTCAAAAAAATTCGTATACCCCCAAACTTTTGCGCTAGAGCCAAAAACAACCCCGAAAATGGTAAAACCGTCTTATACATCAGGATTCAATGAATGGATGTAAATTAATGGTGAAAAACATGGGAATGGAAAATATTTTACATTCAGCAGTCACTTACTTGAATTTTGACTGGAAAACTACCCTTATAATATGCTGAAAACTCCCCCTGTACAAGCATAGAGTATATAAATGCCAATAAATCGCAAGAAATGTTAAAGTTTTTATAGTTTGGAATACAGTATATGAATCTTACTCGTGTCTCAAAACCACCCATATAACAGGGTGGAAACCACCCTTATATAAAAATAGACTGCGTGAATACCAATAGATTGTGGGAAATGGAGGAGTTTTCGATATTTTAATTCCAGAATAGAATCTTGGGTGACCCTGTTCTACCTTATTCTTAGTCGGTACAAAAACTACCCTTATAATAGGATGGAAACCATCCTTATTACAGAATAAAGCACAAATGCCAGTAAATCACGGGAAATAACTTTTTTATAGTTTAAGTACAGAACATTAATCTGGAGTGACTCCCAGGGCACCTCGTTTAGTCGTGACCCAAAATCTCTTCTATAAAGGGTGGTAGCCACCCTTATATAAGAATAAATTGCATGAATACCAATAAATCGTGGGAAATGTTGGAGTTTTCGTTGTTTCAGTTCCAGAATAGATTCTTGAGTGACGTTGATCTACCCTATTCTCACTTGGTCCCAAAATCATTACTAAAAAACCACCCCTACATAATAAAATGTACATATACCAGTTTTTCAACTTTTCTTCTCAGAATACCCTTTCTTCTCATTTTCAAATGATCTCCTCACTGGCTCTCTTTTATGTTCTTCGTGCGTGTATATTTTCATAGACCAACAGTAGTCAGCCATCATGTGGACATCCCACCTTCCTTGATACCGCTTCCCCATCTCCGAAATATCCTGGTGAAAGCGTTCGCCTTGCTCTTCATTGTATTCACCCAAATTTTCTGGATGGCGGACAACTGTTGGTCCATAAAAAGAGACACACACGAAGAACACCATAGGGAGCTAATGAGAAGATCATTTGAAAATAAGAAAAAAGGTATTCTAGGAAAAGAAGATTAAAAAAATGTTCATATTCTTCAGTCAAGCTGCATTTATTGCACGAAAAGGTTAATGCAGCTTGACTGAAGAATATTAACGTTTTTTTAATATTTTTTTCCTAGAATACCTTTTTTCTTATTTTCAAATGATCTTCTCATTGGCTCCCTATTGTGGGTGGTTTTTTAGGGATGATTTTGGGTACCAAGTGAGAATAGGGTAGATCAACGTCACTCAAGAATCTATTCTGGAACTGAAACAATGAAAATTCCAACATTTTCCACGATTTATTGGTATTCATGCAATTTATTCTTATATAAGGGTGGCTACCACCATTTATAGAAGAGATTTTGGGTCACGAGTAAGCGAGGTTCCCTGGGAGTCACTGATTCATGTTCTGTACTTAAACTACAAAAAAGTTATTTCCCGTGATTTACTGGCATTTGTGCTTTATTCTGTAATAAGAATAGTTTCCACCCTATTGTAGGGGTAGTTTTTGTACCGACTAAGAATAAGATAGAACAGGGTCACCCAAGATTCTATTCTGGAATTAAAACATCGAAAACTCTTCCATTTCCCACAATCTATTGGTATTCACGCAGTCTATTTTTATATAAGGGTGGTTTCCACCCTGTTAAATGGGTGGTTTTGAGACACGCGTAAGATTCGTGTACTGTATTCCAAACTATAAAAACTTTAACATTTCTTGCGATTTATTGGAATTTATATATTCTATGCTTGTACAGCGGGAGTTTTCAGCATATTATAAGGGTAGTTTTCCAGTCAATATTCAAGTAAGTGAGTGCTGAATATAAAACATTTTTCCTTCCCATGTTTTTCACCATTAATTTACATCCATTCATTGAATCCTGATGTATGGGACGGTTTTACCCCATTTTCGGGGTTGTTTTTGGCTGTAGCGCAAAAGTTTGGGGGTATACGAATTTTTTTGACCTCGGATTCGGATTCAGCGTCGAAAAACACATAGGAATACTATGGTCAGTCATCCAGATCAAAAACTTTTTTTTCTTTTGTGGGGCTGTGTAATTATAGATATTTTAGTTTTGCAAAATGCACTAGACTAAATAAGCCCGTGCAATTGTCTTCACTTCCGCCCACATCAGCAGCTACTCAACAACATCTATTCAGGGTATATTACCAGGTTCAAACTTGGCTGGGAAAAGATTTAGACCCTTAGCAATGGGGTTGGACTTAAACAACAATTTATTAGAGCCAACAACAACTCTGATTCCTCCTGCATCAGATGAACTTCTCAATTCTATTTTCTGCAATGGCATTAATTGTGGATGTAAAAAATATTTTGAGGTTTCTGGTTCTTGTACACACACTAAATCACAATTTTTGTTTCATCCCCTTTAATAATGAGAAGGGGGGTGGAAATGGGGGTGGCTAATGCCAAAAAAAATTAATTACCTTAGCTTATCTTGTATATACTAAATACCAATTTTATGGACTCTTACCTGCTTGATTTACCTATTTACCTCAATTTACCCCCAAACCCTTCGACGGAACAAGATGAAAATATAATCTAGTTCCAGATCTCGTTAAAGTACATATGTGTACCAAATTTCAAGTCAATATCTTAAACAGTAAAAGTTACAGACAGACCGACAGACAGACCAACAGACAGACATTTTTTTTCGCTCAAACTTAAAATCTTGACGTTTCATGACATTCTAAGCCTATTTGAACAATAAAAATTTTTAAATTCTTTTTTTGTCGTTACTAAATATGGTTTGTCATTACAAAAAGTAGTTGAAAATTCCAGAAGTGATAATGGCAATGGTAAATGATAATAAAATTCCAAGGTCACGAAAATATCTGTCAATTTACATCCACCACATTTATTGGACACACTTTATGATTAAACTAAATTTGGAACTACTGGACTCATACATTAGAGAGGAAATACTAAGGGAAAACACCTTTAGTGGCCACTGACAATTCGTTACAAAGAAATGGTACTGGCAACATTTCTAGCAATAGAAGTTTAATGACGCAATCACTAACAAATGTTTTGTCAAATAGAGGCGTTCCAACAAAGACTCTGCCAGTGGATTAAAGCCAGCCTAGGAAAGAAGATAATATCCAATCCAGATGAGGCTTCCATTGGGCAGACGTGAGTACAGGCTGCTCTCAAAGAGGAGTACTATCTCCACTGCTATTGTTGATGAATTCCTCCGGAAAATTTCCGGAGAATGTACTTTCTGCCTAGGATATGCTGACAATCTAGCGGTAATAGTCATGGGGCGATTTGCGAACACGATATCAGAGCGTTTGCAAAGAGCTTTAAATAGTGTCGACAGGTGGTGCAGTGGAAAGAACTTTTAATAAACCCTCACAAAACTATAGTCGTCACTTTTATAAGAAAAAGAGCCTTGGGAGACTTAAAACCTGTAAGGCTCAATGTGAAAATTCCATTTGCCGGCGAAGTTAAGTCTCAAGAAATCACTTTTGACTAAAAATTAACATGGATACCCACATCCAAAAGTCACACAAGAAGCAACGATTTCCCTGGGAAGTTGCAGGTAGATGTGTGGAGAAAACTGGAGGTAAAACCTCAAGATGACCCTCTTGTTATACACTAGGGTCTAAAGACCCCGATAACCTAGGGATCGGTGATCTGGTGGACCAAGACACAGATGATGGGAGAAATAATAATATTAAGTGACTAAGCAAGCCACTGGGGTCATAGAAACTGCTCCCACAACTGCATTGGAGGTCTTTGTAGACCTGCCACCACTACTCATATTTATCCAAGGGGAAGCTCGTTCAGTGGTGCACAGGGTAATGCAAGGTACAACGCCCATAAGGTCTAAAGGTATAAACAATGCATTTTGCATTTTTTTTAAATACCGGAAATCCGAAAAAAAAAACGTCTTGACCAAAAATGTCGCCAAAAGTAATTTTGGAGTTTTTGGCACATTCTGAATCATATTTTGTCATTGGTGGCAAAAAATGACTCAGAGGGAGAGGCGAAAATTTTTCACTTTGATTTTTAGGAATACGCCTCCACCCGGAGCTTAGCGGCCTATGAATTATGCTTCCCCTCTCCTTCCCCGACGATTTATCATGATGGTGACATTAAATAATAACGTTAGTACATTTTCTGCAGGGCAATGTGTGGAAAGTCCGGATTTTACTGTTCAAAAATTTCGAGAGACCTTAATATCCATCAGATCGGGATAATTTTTTTTTTTAATTAAAGGTAATTAAATTCTCTACACATCTGTCAAGGCAGATTTTTAAATGGCTCCATCAACTTTTATTAATGACATAATAAACTGTCTAAAAACTGTAAAAAAATATATTAAAAATTTAAATAATGAACCAATATCGCTATATTCATATGAAAATGATTTTTTTTTTGTCTACACATAGTACATGAACCATATAATAGTAAAATCAAACTACCAAATACATAATTTGACAGCTAATAGCTGTCAAAAAGGTAATATTATCACAAAAAATATTAAAAAAAAAATTAAATATTTAATAATTTGCCTCGACAGTGGGAATTTAATTACCTTTAATTTAAAAAAAAAATTATCCCGATGCGATGGATATTAAGGTCTCTAGAGATTTTTGAACAGTAAAATCAGGAAATTCCCTACAGTGCAGTGGAACCACGGACCATAATGAAATATAAGCAGGCAGTAGTCTGACCAGAATTTATTACTGTCTAATAATTTATTTAAGATATTATCATTTAATATAATAAATTGTTTTTGATACTATGTAACATAAGCAAGCTTCCAAGCAGTGTTAATATAATTCTTTTGATTAAATCATTCATTATCATTATCCAGCATCTGTCCTGAAGACCAATTAAAGAGAATGATGGGGTCAGTTACCTGTTCGTCTCCTTTATTTCTCTAGCAAGAAACAGGAAAATGAGAGAATAAAAGAAGTATTCTGCCGATAAAGCAGTTAATAGCGTCTAGATTATTCTGAGGTGTAAAATAATTTTTTATATGCATTCCGATGGGTCAGTCATTAAATGGTGATAAAATTGTAAGGAAAATGGGTAGAAATCCTATGCATATGGCATTGGTAAGAATTGCTGCTAGAGAGTTAGAATTTTACATACGTATTGTGACGTGTTTCCACCCTTAGGAAACCACCCTCGCAATTTCCGTGGGTTCCAAAAATTATAACAAGAGATGTCCACTAACACACTTTATTAAATATTTACTGGATACTTCACAATACTATTATTAATTTAAATACACTTTACTGACTAAAATCACAATGTTTATCACTTTGTTTATCTTTGAAGTCTTAACCTCACTTTCTATGCTTTCTGAACTTTCTGAACTACTCGCCGAGAATGCGGTCGGTCTTTTATACCTAAAAATGACAGATCTCGATTGTTCTGTGATGACGTCACCATTCTCTAGATAACTCCAGATGTCACTTTGGAATCTTCTGGTAGGTTCTTTTTCGAGTAGGTGCAAATACATCATTCTAGGGGTTGTAACACATTACACTGCCCCCTCCTTAAGCCTGAACGTCCCGGTCAGGCAATTCAGCCTCTTTCACATACTTCGCCAGTCTATCCAAGTGTACGATCTTCATCTTGGACTTTTTGTTTCGTTGAATCCGATAGACGACATCATTAATTCGGGTAATAACAGTATAAGGTCCTTCCCAAGGAGGTTGAAGTTTCGGTGACTTCCCTTTCTTTCGCTGTGGGTTATACAGCCAAACCAGATCTCCTGCCTTGAACCCTTCTGAACTACCCTTACGGTCGTATCGAGCCTTCATTCGGTCACTGGCTATGGTGATTTGGTCTCTAACCAGCTCATGAACATTTCTTAGCCGTTCACTCATTTCATCCACATAGCTGTTCACAGGAAGCTGTTCTCCGCCTGGTGTTCCGAAGATCAAATCACACGGCAGTCTGATCTCATGTCCAAATACTACACGGGCTGGTGTTTGTTTCGTAGACTCGTGGATAGCAGCTCTGTATGCCATGAGGAAGAACGGTATGTGGAGATCCCAATCACGTTGATTCTTATGAACCACTTTAGAGAGATGTTCTTTCATGGTCTTGTTATGTCGTTCCACCATTCCATCTGATTGCGGGTGAAGGGCTGTTGTCCGTGTTTTGTGTATCCCCAGTAACTGGCAGATTTGCTGAAACACCCCTGACTCAAAGTTCCTCCCTTGATCTGAGTGCAGCTCCAGGGGTACACCAAACCGACATATCAAATTATCTACCAAGACTTTGGCGACAGTGACTGCTTCTTGGTTTGGAATCGCATAGGCCTCTGGCCACTTACTAAAATAGTCCATGGCAACCAGTATATACTTGTTACCATCCTTGGTTACTGGGAATGGACCGGCTATATCGATTGCGATCCTCTCGAAAGGAGCCCCGACGTTATATTGCTTCATTGCACCCCTACTTCTAGTCTGTGGTCCCTTACTGGCTGCACAAATTTTGCAATTGCGACACCAAGCTTCCACATCTTGACGACTATTTACCCAATAAAATCGTTCTCGTACCTTATTCAGGGTCTTATTAACGCCGAAGTGCCCACCGGATGCTCCATTATGCACTTCCTGAAGTACTTTCGGTACCCGACACCTGGGAATCACTAGACGCATAACAACTTCCCTGCCATCCGGGCTTTCCCAAGCTCTCTTTAGCAGCCCGTTCATGACTTTAAGTGAATCCCATTGAGCCCACAAAGCCTTCAATCCAACTGCCTTGTCCGAAACATCCTTCCACGCTGGTCGAATTCCTTTCTCCTTTGCTTTCAATATAGCCCCAATCTCTGCGTCATTCAGTTGTTCTTGTCTCAGGGCTTCGGTTGTCCAATCATCCGGAACCTATACTTTAATAGTGTTGACGGCCACCGTACCCTGAAATTTCTCAACGTGGCGGCAGTGCTTGCAATCTTCCTTGCACGGTCTTCTAGATAAAGCGTCTGCGTTCTTATGAGATCTTCCAGGTCGATGTTGGATTTTGAAATCATACTGTTGCAGCCGTTCTATCCAACGAGCCAGTTGACCTTCAGGGGTTTTCAACTGCAACAGCCATTTTAATGCAGCATGGTCGGTGCGAATCTTAAAATGTCTTCCATAAAGATATTTATGAAAATGGTCCACTGATTTAACGATGGCCAGTAACTCTTTCCGGGTTACACAATAATTTCTTTCCGGTTTGGACAGCACCTTGCTGAAATATTCGATCACTCTTTCCTGCCCATTCTGGATTTGGGACAGTACACAACCGACCGAAGAATTGCTGGCATCCGTGTCTAAAATAAAAAGTCCTTCCCGTTGTGGGTACGCTAGCACAGGACCAGTGCATAGAGCTGCCTTCAATTTTCTCCATGCCGTTTCACATTCCGGTGTCCATTGGTACTGCACTTTCTCTTCTGTCAGCCGGTGTAATGGCTTCGCAATTTCGGCAAACCCTTCCACAAAGCGCCTATAATAAGTGCAGAGGCCAAGGAAGCTCCGTACTTCATGAACGTTAGATGGTCTTGGCCAATCTCGTACAGCAGAAATTTTCTCGGGGTCTGTTTGTATTCCATCCGAAGACACCACGTGACCAAGAAATTTGACTTCTTTCTGGAATAGCAGGCACTTCTTCGGGTTCAACTTCAGATGGGCATTCCTGACTCGCCCAAATACTTCTTGAAGATTTTTCAAATGTTCTGTAAAGTCCGGTCCCATAACAAGCACGTCGTCAAGGTAAACCAGGCACGTCCTCCAGGTTAGCCCTCGCAGTACGAATTCCATCAATCTTTCAAAGGTAGCTGGCGCATTGCAAAGTCCAAAAGGCATCACGGTAAATTGATAAAGACCACTGCCTGCTGAAAACGCTGTCTTTTCCTTATCATCCGGATGAAGCCCCACTTGCCAGTATCCACTCCTAAGGTCTAACGTAGAAAACCATCGTGAGCCTGCCAACGTGCTTAACATGTCGTCAATTCGTGGTAATGGGTAACTGTCTTTCTTCGTGACATCATTTAATTTTCGATAATCGACACAAAATCTTAATGTTCCGTCCTTCTTGGCAACCAAAACTACTGGCGATGACCAGGGACTTGTTGACTCCTCAATGACTCCATCTTGTAGCATCTTGTCTATCATTGCCGAGGCATCCTCTTGTTTCGCTAATGGAAGCCTCCTAGGTGGTTGTCGAATAGCGGGTGAGTCGCCAGTATTTATCCGATGCTGGACTATGTCTGTTTTTGTAAGGGCCTCTGTATTCTTGGCAAATACTGAACTTTCCTTTTCCAGGAACTTGATTGCCTCCCTTCGTTCATCCTCAGATAAATGCTCCAACTGGGTACTCAGCAAGGTCAAAACTTCCTGGTCTATTTTCGTAGACGAACTTCCCTCTGTATGTTCCTCGCACCTCGCTACCCATGTGACCGGTTCATAGGAGCCAATCGGTTTGCCTTCCTTAATTGTCACCGAGTGGGAATTTAAATTAACAACTCTAATTGGGATTTTGTCTTTAGTCCGGGTTAAAGTTCTCGCCACAATAATATTGGATAGGGACTTAATCGATTCGTCATCTTCAACTAGGCCAACACGGTACCCTCCAGGATTTCCTTCTAAGGCAACATCAATCATTTGTTCTGAATGAGCAGGAATCTTGATTGTTTGTGTTGTTAACAACCTTGCTTTATGGAATTGGTCGTCTGCGGTTGCCAGAATAAATTCCTCATTTCCAATTTTTAAGACTCGCTCCCCTACGTCAACAATAAATCCCTTCTCTCCCATGATGTCCAGACCCAAAATGAAATCATCCATAATGTCAGCCACAATGACCTTGTAATTGAATCTCAACCGTCCAACCTGCAGTTCCAAGTTGATTTCTCCATGGACCGCAGCCCTGTCCCCCGTGGCTGTCCGAATGATTACTCCATTTTGCTTCTTGTCAATCTGCAAGCCTGATATAAACCCTGGCCGCACTATTGATGACGTAGCACCGGTGTCAATAGTAAACACGCATTTTCTTCCATTCACATATCCTTGCAACAACAGACTGCTTGGAATTCTTTGGAGCTGGGAAATCTTTATTTCTCTGGGGGCACCGCATTCCCTAGCCAGCACAGCCCCCTTGGTGCTGGCTATCTTTAGTTTTCCTGCTTCTCTTCAACATTCACAGCATTTACTCGACTCTCCGAGTTCTGCAGTCGACAGTCTCGTTTCATATGTCCCACCTTGCCGCAGTTGAAACATTTAATACCTCCGCTCGGCTTTCCTTTATTTTGTTGTTTTTCCTGCTTTCCGAGGCCATCCAATTTATCGCATAATTTGGTGAATATTTTCTGCATCTCAGTCAGCAAGGGGTTCTGGTTCATTTCTGGTTGCGATTCTTCGAGAGTCACAGCTCGCACTCTCGACCTTGGAGTATCCCTGTAAGCGGCTTCTACTTCGAGTGCACGCACCAAAGCTTCGCTACTACTTTGGTGTCTCGTCAGCCTCAGAACTCGCCTGACCTCTTCGTCCCTTATACCATCTAAAAAGGCCCCCACGGCTAATTGTTCCTGGAATTCTTTAGGTGCACTCGGATACGCCAGGTGTGCCAGTCTCTCTATCGCAGCTTCAAATTCTTGTAAACTTTCCCCAGCTTTTTGCATCCGAGATTTCAGCTGAGCCTGGTATAATTGGGCAAGGTGTTGATCGCCATACCTCAAGTCTCCAAGACTTTAAAGTCCCTTTGTTTCTCCACCGGGATAGTCTGAAGTAATTCTGAGGCCTGGCCCCTTAACGCCAGTACTAATGCCATAGCCTTTTCCTCGTTATCCCAGTTATTTGCCGATGCTGCTGCCTCAAATTGTCTCTTGTAGGTTGTCCATGAGCTTTGGCCGTCAAAGGAGGGAGGCTTTAATCGAGGACCCGATGATGTTACTAACTGGCCTCCTTTTTCTCTCAGCTGACGTTTAAGGCGCTCTACCTCTCCTTCAACCTCACTCATTTTTCCTTTAATTTGACTAACTTCTGTCTCGACCACACCTACTTTGTCTTCGACCTTGTTTATCTCCTCTTTAACTTCTTCCTTAACGGAAATGATTGCGTCCTGTTGTATTTTTATTTGTTCATTTAGAATTTTCCTTAATTCTTCCTGGCGTCTTTCTTGCTCCTGTTAGCGTTTTATTTCCAAATCCTCCATCATTCTTCTCAGTTCAGCTTTTTCTTCTTCACGTCTTGTTTCATGCTCTTCTTTTTCTTCTTGACGCCGCTTTTCTTGTTCTTCTTTTTCTTCTTGGCGTCTTATTTCCAGGTTTTCCATCATTTTCTTTAATTCGTCTCTTTCTTCTTGACGTCTTGTTTCCTGTTCTTCTTTTTCTTCTTGACGTCTTCTTTCTTCATCCTCTTTTTCTTTCTGACGTCTTATTTCCTGATCTTCCATAATTTTCTTTAATTCGTCCCTTTCTTCTTGACGCCGTTTTTCTTCCTCCTGGCGTTTTCTTTCTTGCTCTTCTTTATCTACTTGACGTTTTTTCTCCTGTTCTTCTTTGTCTTCCTGCCGTTGCTGCGCCATCATTTTTTGGAATTGTTCGAATAAGTCCTGTATTTGTTTATCGGATGCCATACTTCTTGTTGTTACGGGCATACGATGAAATTAAAATAAAATAAATTTAACTGTCACGTCAATATCGGTAATGGAACTTTCCAGAAAAATCTCGAAACAGCACGAAAAAGTCTTATCCAGAGTCTTTTGTCACTATCCAGTTCAGAGAATTTAATAATCTCCACTAATGTCCAAATAGAAAAGTTCTAGTAATTTCCACGCACTAACACAAAAAATGAGTCTTTTTCAGTGTCTCTATCACTACTCAGTTTAAAGGATTTAATTATTACACTAGTGTCCTAATAAAATGTCTCAAAAATGCACTTAACCCTATTTTTCTGTCCGCAAATAACCCTTGAACAATGTCCAGTAAATTAGTCCTGTGTTAGCACTAAACCTCGAGAATACTTCTCGAACACTCCAGCACAACTGCAGAGCTCCTCTTGTCATAAAATTCCGCTTTCTGACACCAATTGTGACGTGTTTCCACCCTTAGGAAACCACCCTCGCAATTTCCGTGGGTTCCAAAAATTATAACAAGAGATGTCCACTAACACACTTTATTAAATATTTACTGGATACTTCACAATACTATTATTAATTTAAATACACTTTACTGACTAAAATCACAATGTTTATTACTTTGTTTATCTTTGAAGTCTTAACTTCACTTTCTATGCTTTCTGAACTTTCTGAACTACTCGCCGAGAATGCGGTCGGTCTTTTATACCTAAAAATTACAGATCTCGATTGTTCTGTGATGACGTCACCATTCTCTAGATAACTCCAGATGTCACTTTGGAATCTTCTGGTAGGTTCTTTTTCGAGTAGGTGCAAATACATCATTCTAGGGGTTGTAACACATTACAGTATGTAACAAAAATGATGTTTTTACATATAGTAGTTGCCATGTTTAAAACAAAATATTTTAAAAACATTTTTTAAAACATCGTATCATGCTTTAAACAAATGTTTAAAACATACTTAATACACAATGATATGTTGTAAGCAACTGTTTAAAACGCAGTTTAAAATATACCATTTAAAACACTGTTTTAAACAAATAAAAACTGTTTAAAACAAAAAAAACTGTTTAAAACAAAAAAAAACAGTTTTTTCTCCAACCCTGCTTCGCAAAAACATGAGTATATTCTGTATGCTATGTACTTTTCTAAATAGTCCAGTCAATGTAGCGTTAAAATGACCAAAATCTCTAATTTGAGTGCTAATGAATGGATTTTGATGAAACTTGTGCAATGTGTTTGTACTGACGTTAACAAAAAAGTTCAGAAGGTGTAGAAAACACCCCTTCTATTACGGGTTCCGTAACTTGTGGAATTAGGTCAAAAATGAGAAAAAAATAATGTAATGTATGTCCCTTTTTTGGCCCAGAATAAGATGTTTTACTTTTGTGAATTTTTTCGAAAAATGCATAGTTTTCGATATATGGCCACTCGAAAATTCCTAAAAATGGGGGAGGGAAAATGTAAAAGTTGAAAAAAAAATCTGACAAAATTCTAGTGAATGTATCATCGAAATAGAAGACCTTTTTTTATTTACAACTTTCCTGTAAAGTGCGTTTTCACCGATTTGTTTCGGAAAAACATGAAATTGTAACGCTTTAACAATATGTAATTTAAAAATTTGAGAAAATTCAGACGTATACATTGAGGCCTTCTAAACATTTTTGGTCTCTTGGAATTTTTTTTGTTGCTAATTTTCTGAGTTACAGGCAGTTTTTCACGAAATTATTTAAATGCTCAATTGGAGGAGGATTGGATAGGTATCATTATATCACTCAGGACTAGTTTATTAATGTCTAGTTAGATAAGTTAACTAAATTGATCACTAACAATTAATTTAGCTAACTGGACATTAACAAACAACAAAGTAGTTTAGATATTGTCTAATTTGTAGGAAATAAAGGTCCTGCTGTGTGGCCAGCTAGATCTCCCGATATAAACCTTGGCGACTTTTGGCTTTGTGGTTATTTAACATTACATTAGCATTAACAAAACATTAGTTGCGTTTCGAACAATAACTCCTGTCATGATTAGAAATGCAATAAATGCTGTAGTTAGTTAAATTACAATCGAATAATGAAATAATTTACAGGGTGTTCCAATTAAAAAAACAAATGTCTATATCTCGAAAACTGAGGCATGCATAATTTTTTTCTTATCAGCAACGGATTCTACTCAAAAAAGTGCTGCAAGAATGTGTTACTCGATTTTCGATTCGTCACTGGGTAATTGAGATATACAGGTTATCCAAAAATGCCAATTTTTCAAAAATGCTCTATAGGTAGTCTAAACAGATAGACGATTGCGCCGTTGTTTATTTCTCGAAAATCGAGCTCGGGACACTTAAATTATTTTTTGTCTATCTGCCATAGTTTTATAGAAAACTCCAAATCCCATCTAATTTGGTCCACCCTGTAGATTCGAATTACCTATTGGGACACTTAATCAACGTATATTTCCAACATTGAAGCTATCGTAAGTAAATTTTACTTCTCCAAATGATTTCTTCTTTCCAGCACATTTTTTTTGAACTCATTAATATTTTGATGTGTCATAAGTATATGCCAGAGCTGTAGATTTTTTTATAATAATATTCCCTTGTTTCTTTTCTACGCAGGATAATTTTTGGAAGTTTTTCCTTGTTAATCAACTACGCCTCGCCTTAAAACCATCCTGCTGGCGAATTATTAGTTTTTAATCACGACAAGACAATTAACCTAGCCATGATTTTCAAATTTATTCGCTTCGTGAGAGCTTCCGTTCCTGACTATTATTATTCTTGCACAAAGGATTCCGACTAAATTAATTTAAATAATATTAATTCATGCTAAATAGTCAATAATGTATTTTTATATTGATATAATCCGACGTCGTGTTGAGTGAGTTATAAATAAAGAAATTATTCTCTTTTCAAGTCACGAATTTATTAACATAATCTGGATCACTGATTTGATACGGATATTACTTCTGTCACAAAGCTGACTTACCGACCGATTTTTATTGCTCAATACATTTCCAATCATAATTATTGCGACTCTTCAATATACAGGGCTGGATTCCTAGACTAAACTAGTAGAAGATGCAGACGGGCGTGGCCCACTGTAAATATCTATTAATTTAACATTTTTTCTCCAGCAAGGCAAAATTCACATTTACGTGATACTACTAAAATTATAAGCATATACAAATATTTTTGTACTCTCTCTTCACAATGAAATAAAAATTGATGTCTAATATAATTAGCTAAGGTGAAAATTCTATTGCGAGAGATTTGTTACTGCAAACATGACCATCTTTAAAAAAAAACCGCTGCCCAAGGAATCACTACTTCCACATCCGGATTTTCTATCCAAGTCACACAAGGAAAAAATTTTGTATCTGGAGAAAATTATTTATGGAACTTTAATAATATAATATTTGAAATCCTCTACCCCAAAAACCCATAAAACGATAATCCACATCGGTAGTGGGGTGGGGGTGGTGACGGGGGGGTGGATAAAGTAAAAAAATATTTTGACGTTTCTGGTTCTTGTACATGTACACTAGGGTGCATCGATTTTCTTTTTTTTGCCTAATCCAAAATGGCGGGCGCCCAAAAGTTGTGTGATAGGGTTGTAAATAATACGTCAAAATTTCAAATTAAAATATTAACCCTTGGGGGTAGCGGGTTGAGGTCAAAGGTAAACATTTTTGATATTCTATATATTCAAAATGGCGGTTGTGAAAAAGTTGTGCTTTAAAGTTATATATAAGAGGTAAAAACCGCTGCCCAAGGAATCACCACTTCCACGTCCAGATTCTCTATCCAAGTCACTCACAACGAAAAAACTTTGTATGTGAAAATAATTGTTTATGGAACTTTAATAATATAATATTTGAAATCCTCTACCCCAAAAACCCATAAAACGATACCCCACATCGGTAGTGGGGTGGGGGTGGTAGTAGGGGGGTGGTAGTGGGGGGTGGATGAAGTAAAAAATATTTTGAGGTTTCTGGTTCCTGTACATATACTAAATCACAATTTTTTTTTATCCCCTTTAATAAGGAGGTGGGGGTGGTAATGGGGGTGGCTAATGCCAAAAATTTTTTTGAAACCTTAGCTTCTCATGTATATACTAAATACCAATTTCATGGACTCTTACCTGCTTGATTTACCCATTTACCCCAAATTTACCCCAATTTACCCCCCAACCCTTCGACGGAACAAGATGAAAATATAATCTAGTTCTAGATCTCATTAAAGTACATATGTGTACCAAATTTCAAGTCAATATCTTAAACGGTTCCAGAGTAAACGTGCGCACAAAAAAAAGTTACAGACAGACCGACAGACAGACAGAAAATTTTTTTTCGCTCAAACTTAAAATCTCGACGTTTCATGACATTTTAAGCCTATTTGGACAATAAAAATTTTTAAAAATTTTTTTGTCGTTACTATACTTCCACTGGACGTGGAAGTAAAACTTAAGACAAAAATAGTAAAACTTAAGGTTAGCGAGTTAGGGTTAAAAGTCAACTTGATATTTTCTTTGTTCTGCATCGGATCCATTTCTATTCCCTACAAGCTCAAATGTTCCATTTTTTTAAAGGGAAATTATTTGTTTTATTATCATAGTGTGAAACAATAAACTTTATTTTTACTTTAATTTCTTTATTGGAAGTTTGATAACAAAGGTACTGATGTAAGAATAAACTTGATTTTATTAAAGAATAAAAAGTAAAAATAAAAATACTATAAACATTTTGGTAAAACTTGCTTGTAGTAATCTTTCTTTGTGTTGAATTTGGGAATTTTGTCACAGGATCTAATCGTTGTTTTAATTAATCCATCCAGCGCTGAAGCTTCAGTTACAAGCTTTACTGCCCTTTTCACAGCTTGTGTGTGATTAGGAAATTTCTTTATTTCAATTATCAGACAATTCAGGATTATTTATAATTTGATTAAGGTCCTCTTCGGATAAACCACTGTTAATGGTAGCTCATTTTATTCACATTCTGGCCAATTAATCATCTCACACTAATTTATAGCATTTAGTTTCAACGAAGCAAGTGTAAACTTTCTTAAGTCGGTATTGTTGCCTTTTCTAGCTTTTAATATTCTGCGAACGGCCAACTTCCTAATACACCGGTTTTCATCGCCCAGCATTCCCAGTAGTATGTTCTCAGAGTGTGCAAAATATCCATTTCGTATTACGACATGATCAGCTACCTACTCCTTTCAACTCTTCTGATAAATATCTGGATAATCGTATGGTCTTCCATACATTTGAAGCACCTTGCAGATATGATGGATGTGCTTCTATTTTGAACCACATTGGCGCATACACTTTGACAACATACGTTGCTGATATAACCAAATCTGCAGAGCAACATATAAGCGAAGTATTCTATTTGCTGTCGTCAGCCATCGCGAGTGGACTATTTTGCCAGGTTCTCGTTTTGAAAGATTAATAGAAACATATCCCATTATTACTGCTTGGCATATTTCATAAAAATATAACTGATATGTGTTAAGATCTTTCACCTTAACTAGAGGAATTTCGGATTTAATAATCTTAAATGCAGCTACTGGTATCTGCTCGCATTTGACTAACGACTTTCCTATTATACCTGAAAATCCTGAAATACAGTTCCGTCAATATGTTCGATCAAGTGCCTTTTAGTGGAAGTTCATTTGCATGCAGTTGGCGAATGAACCACTGAAGTGGTCTCTTAAAATGTTTTTCAAGTAGAGCTATAACACACCTTTAGGACCAGTATTTGTAGCCGTTCCATCACATGCGACGACTTTTAAGGTGTTAGTTGGGATTCGAGAGTTTTCAAAATAACTGATAATGGCGTTAATGATGTTTACAGCTGAACCTGTAGAAGCTGTGATATGTCCCAAATATGATGATCCGGGCTCTCCAATTAAAACTATATATTCTTCGGTTGTTATCTTTCGACGGTTATCTGTTAATTTCATGGTCTTGTCTTTACGCTCATCGAAATAAAGTCCACGTAATGATATTGGCGTACCACATGATGATAATTCACCTCTCTTCTTGCTTATAGCTCTTCTAATTTTGTTTTTATTAATTACATGCGTTATGTTAGATTCATTAATTAAACCAAAGTCTTGGAGTACTGAAGAAGCAATCAGTGCTCCAGCTCTATAGGAAATACCGCATCTATCTAAAGTTTCGGCTGAAACTGACAGTGTTCACTGTTCACCGAGCTTTCATGTATGCAGAACACAGCGCATGCTGTATTATGGGCATACGTACATTAGATACCAAATACGTAGGTAGTAATAATTAAATTTGTAATTAAATATAGTTTAAAAATATTACTAATTGATAAGTATCGATAATATTTGTAAGGGTACGTACTATCTTTTTGGTCTTTGATGCTGACCCGCTACCCTTGAGCCTTAATATTTTGGTTTAAAATTTTTACCAGCCAATTTCAACCCCAAGACCAAACTTTTCCGCGCGCCCGCCACTTTAGATATGCACAAAATAAAAAAAATTGGACTTTTAACCCTCACCCGCTACCCCTAAACCTAAATATTTTTCACTAAAATTTCTGCCTGTTGCTTATACCCTAAAACACAACTTTTGAGCACCCGCCATTTTGAATATATAGAATATCAAAAATGTTTACCTTTGACCCCAACCCGCTACCCCTAAAGGTTAATATTTTAATTTGAAATTTTAACGTATTATTTACAACATAACTTTTGGGCGCCCGCCATTTTGGATTAGGTAAAAAAAAAGAAAATCGATGCACCCTAATGTACACACACTAAATCACATTTTTTTCATCCCATTTAATAATGGAGTGGGGGTGGTAATGGGGGTGACTAATGCCAACATTTTTTTTGAGACCTTAGCTTCTCTTCTATATACTAAATATTAATTTTACTCTTACCTGCTTGATTTACCTATTTACTCCAAATTTACTCCAATTTACCCCCCAACCCTTCGACGGAACAAGATGAAAATATAATCTAGTTCTAGATCTCGTTAAAGTACATATGTGTACCAAATTTCAAGTCAATATCTCAAACGGTTCCAGAGTAAACGTGCGCACAAAAAAAGTTACAGACCGACAGACAGAAATTTTTTTTTCGCTCAAACTTGAAATCTCGACGTTTCATGACATTCTAAGCCTATTTGAACAATAAAAATTTAAAAAAAATTTTTTGTTGCTACTTTTTGTCCACTGGATGTGGAAGTAATTACAGAAGCTTCTATTATCAATAGGTGCCTTGTGATGTTTTGGTTTATTCATTCACTTTAAAAAAAATGTTTACTAGCTTTTCA
This sequence comes from Rutpela maculata, assembly GCA_936432065.2. Taxonomy (NCBI): domain Eukaryota; kingdom Metazoa; phylum Arthropoda; class Insecta; order Coleoptera; family Cerambycidae; genus Rutpela; species Rutpela maculata. The sequence continues at coordinate 146,173,487 of OW386291.2, read as the reverse complement.
ATTATACATCCCACATATAATTAGGAGTTTCGTTTCGGAAATACCACCGTTCAAGATAGAAAAAAGTCAGTTAGTTTGAATAAATAATCTTTTGAAATAGACAAATTAACACAATGCATAATATTATTCCTTTTTAGTCTTAACATTATTTCAATTTGAATAGAATTTTCAAATGACAAAACCTTATTATCTGCCTGCGTAAGCCCACACTCCTCGACAACTGAGTTTCAATAAAATTAAAATTACGGTTTGAAAATGTCAAGTATACACCTGACAGAGTGGCATAAAGTAATGAATGTATAAATACTAAATCTGTAAATTGCGTGAATGTAAGTACATATCTAATTATTGCATTTGTTGTCTTACGAAATATTTATAATTTATTAATCAAAACGTATACCAGAAATATATATGTAATGTAGTTATTAGGCGGCATTTAATTGCAGTTTGGAGATTGTAAACTAGTTAGATTTTTAAATAACCGTCAATTAAATTTATATTGGAATACAGTTGAGGGCAGTTTTAATGCAAACTTGTTATGGAGTTATATTTGGGTCAGTTTTCACACTACATTCACATTTTGCAGTAATATATGTTATAAATAAACATTCTCCTGAATTCAATATTTTCGATAAAACTGATAATTTCAATATTATGCTTCCATGTTTCTTTGGAAAATCGTCAAGAAATGGAAAAACAGTCTCAAATTATAAAAAATAGCCAAGTATCCTTTTGCGCCTATTTTATATGTAATTAAAATCAAGAAAAAAATACGTTAAACCATAGGTATTGTAACGCATAGACTGGTCTTCGCTGTAAAGAGTTCTCGGCACGCTTCGATCAGTCACACTACCACCTTTACATTCTACGGTTGCCGACATGAAATATTATTATAATACCACCATCTAGTAACGCTACATTAGAATTAACTATGTATTCAATGAATTTTCCAAAAATTACTATATTAAATTCTTCATTATTATTAATTCATATTTATCTGTTTAATATTTATTTTTAATTTAAGTAGTTTAATGGTTGAGTTTAGGTTTGCTTGTTTACGTAGAAAGAGAACTTTAAGTATAACGAATTATAATGTATAGTGCTAGTGATAATGTTGATTTTCCGAATTATTAACCTGATGGTACTTTATGATGGAATACCGTACGTAAATACATTTGTGTGTTTGACATGAAATAATTGATTTGCCTGCTTGGTAGGCATTTGTATTTAATTATAGCTGTGATAATTATTTTGTAATTACGTTATTATAAGTCCCTGAAAGCTGTTTTTAACTTATCCCTAGCCTATATATTCCAGACAACCTTGGCTTTGAAATTGGGAGTTGTCAACTTATGTCATATGTTTATGTTATGTTTATATTATTAAAATACTAGGCATATAATACAATATTATAGTTTACATGTCACGTTAACAATTGGCAATAAGCTAAAGAAGAAATTAATAGATAAAATTTCAAAGGACGAGTGGTCATATTTGCGGAAAATATTTCACCAAACAAAATATGACATATGTCAAAATATTACCCTGAAAATTTTTAGCTCAAATAGCAATCCTATAAAATTCGTCCATTTCTAATCACATGTGCTGAAACAACCAATCAGAACAAAATTACACTGAAGAGATCCCTTAGGGATCTTTTCACTTATGTCATCCAGTTTGACATTTCAATAATCCAAAATTTATTATTTGACAATGTCGATTTGGAACTGCAAATAATGATTTGATGAATATAATAGAGTCAAACACACTAAATAATACATAATACGTAATACGTAATCTACATTTAATTTTACAAATTGCTCTTTTAATAATTGTGTTTTTAATAAATAGTTTTGAACAAAGAAATAAAATAAATTGGAACAAATTTTCTATGCGAATATCCCTCGAACGTTGATAAATAGCTCATAATTTTCAAGCACGTTGCTTTTAGGTAATATCCCTCCGCCTCGGGATATTACCAAGCAAGTACTTTCGGAAACTGTGATAAAATTATCTCGTATTATCAACGTCCTTGGGATATTATAGCTGATAATATTTGTCGACGCGTGGATACAGAAAATTAGAGCGATAAATTTTACTTCCACGTCCAGTGGGAGTATAGTAACGACAAAAAATTTTTAAAAATTTTTATTTTCCAAATAGGCTTAAAATGTCATGAAACGTCGAGATTTTAAGTTTGAGCGGAAAAAATTTCTGTCTGTCTGTCTGTCGGTCTGTCTGTCGGTCCGTCTGTCTGTAACTTTTTTTGTGCGCACGTTTACTCTGGAACAGTTTAAGATATTGACTTGAAATTTGGTACACATATGTACTTTAACGAGATCTAGAACTAGACTATATTTTCATCTTATTCCGTCGAAGGGTTGGGGGGTAAATTGGGGTAAATTTGGGTAAATCAAGCAGGTAAGAGTCCATGAAATTGGTATTTAGTATATACAAGAGAAGCTAAGGTCTCAAAAAAATTTTTGGCATTAGCCACCGCCATTACCACCCCCACCTCCTTATTAAAGGGGATGAAAAAAAATTGTGATTTAGTGTATGTACAGGAACCAGAAATCTCAAAATATTTTTTTACTTCATCCACCCCCCACTATGACCACCCCCTATCACCACCCCCATCCCATTACCGATGTGGGGTATCGTTTTATGGGTTTTTGGGGTAGAGGATTTCAAATATTATATTATTAAAGTTCCATACCCAATTATTTTCACATACAAAGTTTTTTCGTTGTGAGTGACTTGGATAGAGAATCTGGATGTGGAAGTAGTGATTCCTTGGGCAGCGGTTTTTCATGTTGTATTTTCAAAAGCCGATCTTAGTTTACCCCTAATAATGACATTTTGGTGAAATATTGTCAAAAAACGAGAATTCATTGGCTATCACGTTAATGAGTGAAATAATCGTATGTAATATCACTAGTGCTTAAAATTTTATCGAAAATTTTTTCGAAAGCGTGTTGCCTGGTAATATAACGAGTGCAAATTGGCAGTTTATTATCTGATTAAATCCCGACCGCTTTAGCGGGAGGGATTTAATCTTTGATAATAAACTGCCAATTTGCACGAGTTATATTAACTAAGGGCGACTTAGCTTGAGAAAAAATTTTTAGATAAAATTTAAAGCACGAGTGGTATTTGAGGAGAATATTTCACGAATAAATAATTCATTAAGTACATCTTCAATATTATGTTTTCTCATTAACTGCCTTCAGACGTTTTCTTGTCACTTTTTGGAGTTTACTGACCTTTATTTTCAATTTCATCATTAATTTGATATACAGAAATATTTCCAAACCGACTCATATTGTCAAAACAGCAAATCTGAAACAAACGCAGTAGAAACAACGGAGATTCGCTATATTTTAAAATAATCTAGTGACGTTTCCATGGCAACTAGTAAATAAAACGAGTTGAAACCTTAGATATTATAATATATAGACTGGCTTAACACCTTTCAGGCGTTTCTGAGGTGCAATACGACGAGGAACGATAGAGAGAGCACTACTTTAGTACCGATGTCTCGCCCAAATAAAATATACACCCATGGTTCCGAGATTGACATAGAGAGCGCCATCTAGCGCTACAAGTTATATTCCATAATAAATAAATGTTCATCGACTCATATTTACGTATTTAATCCTCACTTTTAACTTACGAAGTTTATGAATTATGTTGAGGTTTGCTTTGTTAAGCAAAGATAATTTTAAATACAACAAATTATAATGTTTGATGCACAGTTTGATTCAACGAGTTACTTTTTGGTAGATTATCATATGTAAGTACTATACATTTTTAGTTTGTTCCAGAGCGAATGTGTACTTGACATTTATAATAAATGATTTGCTTACCTTTGTAACTACGTTATCGAGCTATTGAAAGCTGTGCTTGACTTGTTCCTGTATTATGAGCTATATTAAGTACAATCTTTGTGTGTAATTGTTACCTGATTGAACACTAGGAAAACTGTCATAGTTACAGATAGACAAAAGTTACAGCCTATATATTTCAGACAAGATTCGCTTTGGAATTGAGGTGTGTTTTTGTTTGCTACTACATAATACAATATTACAATTTACAAGGTAAGTACGTTAACAATTACTTAGTAATAAGCTAGAGAAGATATTTATAGATAAAACTTAAAAGCTCGACAAAAAACGTCAAAAAATTTTCGCATATTTGCCGCTGCAGCGACCTAAAAAATTAGAGCGATAAATTTTGCATGTTGGTCCTGTCAAAAGCCGATCTAGCTTGAATTACCACTAATAATGACGTTTGATTGGTGCAATGTTTTGAAAAAACGGGCTCTCATTGGCTATAGCGTTAATGAGTGAAATAATCACAATAAAACTTTTGTTCAAATTAGTTTTTTCGTGCTTATTATACTCTTCGCATCTACTTCTCTAAAAGCGTAAATATACAAATACAGTTTTTTGTATACAATTTTTTGTGAAATATCTTAGACTCCCTGGATAATGATCAGTGCACTTTAGGCATTTTCTTTGATTTTTCAAAGGCCTTTGACCTACTGGACCACTCAATTTTGTTTGAGAAATTAGAATCGTATGGCATAACAGGCCTCGCAAAATGTTGGATCTTTCCTGTCCAATAGGTCACAGGCTGTTGAAATAAGAGGCACAAATGGGTCCACTTTAAATTTTCCCTACTTAATCTGAAATTAAAAGCATAACTAGCATAAAAGCATAACCTCAAGGCGCAATACTAGCTCCATTACTTTTTCTGATATATTGTAACGATCTAAAAGAAGCTTAACTACTCTCCTAATATTAATCTCTGTCAATACGCCGATGATGTGTCAATAAACATTCGAGGGCCAAATATCGAACAAGCAGTCATGTTAGCAAATTCTGCTGTACAAAGTATGTCTAACTGGTGCAATGTAAATGCTCAAATGATTAACACCTCCAAAACTAATTTAATGCACTTCAAAAAACAGAATTATGAAAACAGTTCTAGTCTTCTTGTTAAACATGATGGTACCTCCATAAAACAAGAATCATATACAAAATTTCTCGGTGTACATCTCTGAATATTGCAGGTGGAAAACCCATATCAATACAATAGCATCAAAAGTGCTAGCTTTGCTCTATTAAATATCAGAAACTTAGTGAGTTTTACATCATGTAAAACATTTTATTTCGCATAGGTACAGAGTCGTCTATAGTATTGTAATATGTTGCACCCCTTAAAATTTAAGGTTATGTTACTAAAAAGTAGGCAGACTTCAACAGATCGAATGTCTGAATGAATGTAGTGTATTTGCACCTACTCGAGGAACCTACCAGAAGATTCCAAAGTGACATCTGGAATTATCGAGAGAATCGTGGCGTCATCACAGAACAATCGAGATCTGTCATTTTTAGGTATAAAAGACCGATCGCATTCTCGGCGAGTAGTTCAGAAGTTCAGAAAGTGGAGAAAGTATAGAAAGTGAGGTTAAGAGTTCAAAGATAAACAAAGTAATAAACATTGTGATTTTAGTCAGTAAAGTGTATTTAAATTAACAATAGTATTGTGAAGTATCCAGTAAATATTTAATAAAGTGTGTTAGTGGACATCTCTTGTTATAATTTTTGGAACCCACGGAATTTGCAAGGGGTAGTTTCCTAAGGGTGGAAACACGTTACAATTGGTGTCAGAAGCGGAATTTTATGACAAGAGGAGCTCTGAAGTTGTGCTGGAGTGTTCGAGAAGGATTCTCGAGGGTTAGTGCTAACACAGGACTAATTTACTGGACATTGTTCGAGGGTTGTTTTCGAACAGGAAAATAGTGTTTAAGTGCATTTTTGAGACATTGTAGAACATTTTATTAGGACATTAGTGTGATAATTAAATCCTTTGAACTGAGAAGTGATAGAGACACTGAAAAAGACTCATTTAGTGCGTGAAAATTTCTAGAACTTTTCTATTTGGACATTAGTGGAGATTATTAAATTCTCTGAACTGGATAGTGACAAGAGACTCTGGATAAGACTTTTTCGTGCTATTTCGAGATTTGTCTGGAAAGTTCTGATATTGACGTGACAGTTAAATTTATTTTATTTTAATTTCATCGTATGCCCGTAACGACAAGAAGTATGGCATCCGATAAACAAATACAGGACTTATTCGAACAATTCCAAAAAATGATGGCGCAGCAACGGCAGGAAGACAAAGAAGAACAGGAGAGAAAACGTCAAGAAGAGCGAGATGAATTAAAGAAAATTATGGAAGACCAGGAAATAAGACGCCAAGAAGAAAAGGAAGAGCGAGAAAAACGACGTCAGGATGAAGAGAGAAGACGCCAAGAAGAAAAGGAAGAGCAAGAAAAACGACGTCAGGATGAAGAGAGAAGACGCCAGGAAGAAAAGGAAGAGCAAGAAAGAAGACGTCAAGAAGAAAAAGATGAATTGAAGAAAATGATGGAGGACCTGAAGATACGACAGCAAGAGGAGAAAGAAGAGCAAGAAAGACGACGTCAAGAGGAGAAAGAGGAACAAGAAAGACGCCAAGAAGAATTAAGGAAAATTCTGAATGAACAAATGAAAATACAACAAGACACTATCATTTCTGCCAATGAAGTACTAAAATGTGAAGTTAAAGAAGAGATAAACAAGGTAGAAGAAAAAGTAGATAAGGTAGAAGACAAAGTAGATGTAGTTGAGACCGAAGTCAGTCAGATCAAAGGAAAGATGAGTGAGTTCGAAGGAGAAGTGGAGCGACTTAAACGACAGTTGAGAGATAGAGGAAGCCAGCAGGTGGTATCATCAGGTCACCGGTTAAAACCTCCCTCCTTTGACGGCCAAAGCTCATGGACAACGTACAAGAGGCAGTTTGAGGCAGCAGCGTGTGCGAACAACTGGGATAACGAGGAAAAGGCCATGGCATTAGTTCTGGCGTTAAGGGGCCAGGCCTCAGAATTACTTCAGACTATCCCGGTGGAGAAACAAAGGGACTTTAAAGTCTTGGAAGCTGCATTAGACTTGAGGTATGGCGATCAACACCTTGCCCAATTATACCAGACTCGGCTGAAATCCCGGATGCAAAAAGCTGGGGAAAGTTTACAAGAATTTGAAGCTGCGATAGAGAGACTGGCACACCTGGCGTATCCGAGTGCACCTAGAGAATTTCAGGAACAATTAGCCGTAGGGGCCTTTTTAGATGGCATAAGGGACGAAGAGGTCAGGCGAGTTCTGAGGCTGACGAGACACCAAAGTAGTAGCGAAGCTTTGGTGCGTGCACTCGAAGTAGAAGCCGCTTACAGGGATACGCCAAGGTCGAGAGTGCGAGCTGTGACTCTCGAAGAATCGCAACCAGAAATGAACCAGAACCCTATGTTGACTGAGATGCAGAAAATGTTTACCAAACTATTGGATAAATTAGATGACCTTGGAAAGCAGGAAAAACAGAAAAACAAAGGAAAGCCGAGTGGTGGTATTAAATGTTACAACTGCTGCAAGGTAGGACACATGAAGCGAGACTGTCGACAGCAGAACTCGGAGAGTCGAGTAAATGCTGTGAATATTGAAGAGAAGCAGGAAAACAGTACCAGGGGGGTTGTTCTGGCTAGGGAATGCAGTGCCCCCAGAGAAATTAAGATTTTCCAGCTTCGAAGAATCGCAAGCAGACTGTTGTTGCATGGATATGTGAACGGAAGAAAATGTTTGTTTACCATCGACACAGGTACTACGTCATCAATAGTACGGCCAGGATTTATATCGGGCATAAAGATTACCAAGAGGCAAAATGAAGAAGTGATCGTCCGGACAGCTACGGGGGACAGGGCTACGGTTCATGGAGAAGTAGACCTGGGTTTGCAGATTGGGCATTTGAGGTTCGACCACAGGGTCATCGTGGCTGACATTACGGATGACTTCATTTTGGGACTGGACATTATGGAACAGTATGGATTTATTGTTGACGTAGGAAAGCGAATGTTAAGGATTGGGAACGAACAATTTATTTTGTCAAAAGTGAACGACCAATGTGAGAAAACCAGGCTGTTGACAACGCAGGCAGTCAAAACTCCTGCATTATCCAGAAAACCAGACAAGGAAGATTGCAAGCGTTACCCTCAGGTGGAAAAATTGCCGAACATGGTTGAAGTCAACATTGTCAACGTCGATCTTCCAGACAGTTGGCCAAAGGAAACTCTGAGGCAAGAGCAATTGCGCGATGTAGAAATCGGACCCATGTTGAGAGCAAAAGAAGGCGGAACGCGTCCAGCATGGAAGGATGTTTCCAACAAAGAAGTGGGGCTGAAGGCTTTATGGTCACAATGGGATTCACTTACGGTCGTAGATGGGCTTTTGAGGAGAGCATGGGAAAGCCCAGATAGGAAGCAGGTTGCCATGCGTCTAGTGATTCCCAGGTGTCGTGTACCAGAAGTACTTCAGGAAGCACATAATGAAACGTCCAGCAGACACTTCGGCATAAACAAGACATTGAGTAGAGCACGAGAACAGTTCTATTGGGTTAATAGTCGCCAGGATGTGGAGGCCTGGTGTCACAAGTGTAAAAATTGTGCTGCCCGTGGAGAACCATTTTCGATGAGCAACTACAGAAATGGAAGTCGAGAACAGCCAAAGAATGATCGAGAACAGATGAACAGAACTAGTAACCGCTTGAAGGCTCGTTATGATCAGAATGCCAGTACAGGGGGATTCAAGGTGGGGGATCTGGTTTGGCTGTACAACCCACAGCGGAAGGAATGGAGATCCCCGAAATTTCAACCTCCTTGGGAGGGACCGTACACTGTTATTACCCGAATTAATGATGTCGTCTATCGTATTCAACGAAACAAAAAGTCCAAGATGAAGATCGTACACTTGGATAGACTGGCGAAGTATGTGAAAGAGGCTGAATTGCCTGACCGGGACGTTCAGGCTTAAGGAGGGGGCAGTGTAATATGTTGCACCCCTTAAAATTTAAGGTTATGTTACTAAAAAGTAGGCAGACTTCAACAGATCGAATGTCTGAATGAATGTAGTGTATTTGCACCTACTCGAGGAACCTACCAGAAGATTCCAAAGTGACATCTGGAATTATCGAGAGAATGGTGGCGTCATCACAGAACAATCGAGATCTGTCATTTTTAGGTATAAAAGACCGATCGCATTCTCGGCGAGTAGTTCAGAAGTTCAGAAAGTGGAGAAAGTATAGAAAGTGAGGTTAAGAGTTCAAAGATAAACAAAGTAATAAACATTGTGATTTTAGTCAGTAAAGTGTATTTAAATTAACAATAGTATTGTGAAGTATCCAGTAAATATTTAATAAAGTGTGTTAGTGGACATCTCTTGTTATAATTTTTGGAACCCACGGAATTTGCAAGGGGTAGTTTCCTAAGGGTGGAAACACGTTACAGTATGGAATAATGTTTTGGGGTACTGATAGTGAAACAAGCAGAATATTTACTTTACAAAAAAAAATATCAGAATTATGAATCATGCTGATTATAATGATCATTGCTCTCCACTTTTCCGAAAATCAGGCATTATGACAATATATTCTCTATACATTTACAATATAATATTATTTGTCTATGACAACCTAAACAAATATGCAACAAATGGTTCAAAAAACTTCTCAAATATCCATACCCGACAAGCATATTCACTATGTATTCCAAAACACACATCCACATCGTACGAGAAGGGTCCATATTACATTATTCTGTTTTATTGTTAGCCTGATGTTATATAGGTCGTATTTCGCATTCTCTGTCTTTGTTTGTCTGTCCTCTGATTTTGTTTTTTTTCTTTTTAATATGTTTTAATATGTACACGATGTAGGTATATGTATTGTTTTTATATTTTTTATCTTCAAATCTTAATTACTGGCTTTTATTTTATTTTATTTATACAATAATTATTTGACATACCAATATTCTGTACAGAATCTGACTGGGAAATAAAGTTATTATTATTATTATTATAGTTCGTAGAGACATATGTTTCATATCTTTGTGTTTGGCATCGAATTTTTAATAATTTTCAAGATGTCCGTCTATGTGTTTGTCCATCCGCTCCAATCGAATTCAAAGGCTATAGCGTGATAAGAAGATCAAAATTGCCCCCGCCTGGATTTTTATTAGAGACATGAAAAATATTTGAATTTTTCAGTGATTTTTTAGGCAATGAAGGTCATTTTTTGTGCCAAAAAAAAAAACGAGTCTTCTCTATTTATCACAAATATTGAGCATGTTCCGGTCTGAAAATGATAATTCTGACACAGGAATTCGAAAGCACGGGAAAAACCGCTGCCCAAGGTATCATTACTTCCACATCCAGATTCTCTATCCAAGTCACTCACAACGAAAAAACTTTGTATGCGAAAATAATTGTTTATGGAACTTTAATATTATAATATTTGAAATCCTCTACCCCAAAAACCCATAAAACGATACCCCACATCGGTAGTGGGGTGGGGGTGGTGATATGGGGGTGGTAGTGGGGGGGGGTGGATGAAGTAAAAAAATATTTTGAGATTTCTGGTTCCTGTACATGCACTAAATCACATATTTTTTTTCATCCCCTTTAAGGGGGTGGCTAATGCCAAAAAGTTTTTTGAGACCTCGGCTTCTCTTGTATATACTAAATACCAATTTCATGGACTCTTACCTGCTTGATTTATCCATTTACCCCAAATCTACCCCAATTTACCCCCCAACCCTTCGACGGAACAAGATGAAAATATAATCTAGTTCTAGATCTCGTTAAAGTACATATGTGTGCCAAATTTCAAGTCAATATCTCAAACGGTTTCAGAGTAAACGTGCGCACAAAAAAAAAAGTTACAGACAGACAGACAGGCAGACCGACAGACAGACCGACAGACAGAATTTTTCTTTCGCTCAAACTTAAAATCTCGACGTTTCAGGACATTTTAAGCCTATTTGGACAATAAAAATTTTTAAAAATTTTTTTGTCGTTACTATACTTCCACTGGACGTGGAAGTAAAAGTACACAAAAAATTGTTATTTAGAAGTTAGCCAAATATGACCTTCATTGCCTAAAAAATCATTGAAAAATTTAAATATTTTTCTTGGCCCCAGTTTTGATTCGAAAAATCTGAAAAAAATCAGGGTGTTTTCTTACTCAAAAATACACGTTCATGAATTTTTTCAGATTTTTTGAGCAAACAGTAGAGCAGGAGAAATTTTTTCGAAAAAACACGTTTTTTAAGATAGGAGCATCCTATTAGCACCTAGTGAGCTGAAAATTTGGCTGAAGGAGTTTTCAAATATGTCCTTTCGAATGGCCAATTCGAAATAAAAATTCAGGCGGGGGCAATTTTGATCTTCTTATCATGCTATAGCCTTTGGATAGTTATTCTTAATCAGAGGAAGAACTCTGTTGATTTTTAGTTAAATTAATCAATAAATATGAAAGTTACTAAATATTTTAAGAAAAACAAATGTACCTCAAAACGAAAAAAATTGCATAGTGTGCTGACAAACATTTCGTAAATATAACTGGAATCTTCAGAATATGGCTAAATTTTAACATACAACAGTTATAACCTAGGAAATCATCTTATTTCAAAAAATGCGAAAAGTATCCTATAGAATGTAGACAGGCGAAGAGTGTAACGTTTATATCTAATTTTTACCCTTCTCCTCACAAATTTTATTCATATTCTATCTTTTATTCAGTTTAGTCTTAGGCATGTCAATTAGCTAATTCAATCCTGAACATTATTTATAGGCAAAATATGCGGAAATTCCAAATATTTAACTCGACTCCCGCATCTACTTATTACACTTTTATTTATTAAATTAACGGTAATACTAATTTGCAAACGGTATGCGGATAAGTAAGCGAATCAATGGCAAATGATTACTGAGGAACACCGAGCACGTTTAAAAGTGCCTGTTCCTTCAGGCTATTACCAACTGTATGTGTTGTTATGAAATAATATCCTCCGCTCTAGTAACTCAACTATTTCAGTTGTAGAGACTGATGTCAGACAGTAATAATGAAGTAATTGACTTAAAAAAAAAATTAAATGGAATTGGGAATTCTGAATTACGTTATCTGTTTTTTAAACGTAGTAGAATATTTAACTTTTAACTATGAAGATAATTGATCAAACTGACGAAGTGAAGTTTAGTAACAATGGTGCTAGTTTTCATCTCTAGGTCAATTTTGATTTGTATATACAGGGTGTCCTAGATTTAAAGCCAGGGGTCAACCACACCCAAAATTTTGTACATCAGATTTCCTCCTTGACGAAGATTACACAGATTTCCTCGGATTTCCCTGAGATTTTCTCTTTGATAAAAAAAATTTGAGGAGCGGAAGGTGAGAAATCTGAAAAAAAAATTAAAGATTTCCTGAGATTTCCCTCTAAGTGTACACCAGATTTCCTTCACGGTTTGCTCCTCGATTTAAAGAGATATAGTGTAGTGGAACGTGCAGCACACTTAGCTGGATTCAAAACATCCCCAAACTTGAACGATAATCGTTTTTTTTTAGGGTGTTTTATGATTCTTGACTAATACCTTATTCCGCGATGTTCTTGAAACGGCTGTATATATTTGGATAAAATTATACTCCATTCAAAAGCATAAATTATTTTAAATTTTATATTTTTGTTCTCAGTGCCGTTACATCACACTGTATATAATTTTTTGGGAAATGTTAGTAAACTATTTAATAGTCAATAGATAGATAGATGGCACATTTATGGTTATTCTCTAATATTTTTTCGAATTTTTTGAATTTGATTGATCAAATTTTAAATTATATAAATAATGTCAACCAATATAGGTGCCCTGAGCTCGATTTTCGAGAAACTAACAATGGCGCAAACTGCGATCGTCTATCTTTTTCAACTAAAGAGCTACAGAGCGTTTTTAGAAAAGTGGCATTTTTGGACGACCTGTATATCTCAATTACCAAGTGTCGAATCGAAAATCGAATAACACTTTTTTGAGTAGAACTCCCTGCTAATAAGAAGAAAATTATGCATGCCTCAGTTTTCCAGATATAGACATAATATTTGTTTTTTTAAATAGAACACTGTAAATTATATCCTCATTCTTTAGAAAAAGTGGTTAATTTTCGAAAAATTTAATATATTTGTGAGGAGGCCATAGAAAACTATTTACAAGTAACAACACTTCTTATAATATAAAATAATTTTGCCAAAAATAGGAAAACTAAACTAAACGCAGCTAATGTTTTGTTTTCCAATTCTTATATGCCAGAAATTATTCTTTTGCACAAAATTTTCTTAAAATACTAAGTTTCAATAACTAAGTAGAAAAATACAAATTCACCCCTTCAACCCTCCTCGCCGAAAGTAATTTAAATAATTAAATAATTTTTTAATATAAAACACAAATAATATTTTTTGGATAGTACACCTCAACTCCAAAAATGTGACAGATATTCAGGGGTGAAAAATATTCATCTGAATGATTAAATCACCTTATTATGATAAAAAAAAACATCAAACTGGGTGATTAGGGATTTCTTTGGCAATTAAAACCAATAAAAACTCTAAAAAGATAAAATCCACCACCTTAATTGGTGGGGATGGGTGTAAGAGTATTCGAAAGTAATCACACTATAGCCATTTAACGAGGAGTTTTGGTTTTTTTTAAATAAATAAATAACTGTATATTAGATATTGTAACTTACACCATTCTTATGGGTGGTGAAGGGTGAGGGAAACGAGGGGGAGGGGTGAATTTAGAATTTTTGCTTTTTTTTTAACGAAAATGGGTATTTTGAAAGAATTTCCAGCACTGCTGCAAGTTCTAATGTCAATTTCAATGCCACCCCCAAATAAGGGTTGTTTCTTACTGTCTTCCCGATGTTTTTAGCCAATTTGGATGACAGATTCGTATTCAGCATTCAAAATTAGGAAAAAAAAAGATAGTTTCCACACTTTACCACGCATGGGCTAACAAAGCCCCTTTTTAACATTGTTCTCTAAACGATTAATAACTTTTTTATTTACTTATTGATCCATTTTGTTGAAAACAATAGGGCTCTTCCTTCAGTTAACACAGTACGTTTGGGATTTTCATTCTTCAGTTATTGTGCTTACAAGAAACGTAACAGACGGACGGACACATAGACGAACGGGCACACGTTTTAAAAGTTATTCAAAATTCGATCACGGTTTTAAAATTGTGCACACACATCAAATGCACAACATATTCTTTGTTTCCGTATGTGCCAAAATCTTAATTTATATTTTAATGTACTGTCTTATAATGTTTAATTGTTAAATTAGGGCCCAGCCGCCAAAATCAAAACAAATGGCTAACTGACCTAGAAATCGTAAGAGATCAGACAGATAGAAATAGATTATTGATATAGTAATGCTTTAAATAATACAATATTCTTCATTGAATAATTGTACAATTAGCACATTATATCCATCATGATTACTCTCGACTAGGAGAATGAAAGATAATGGACTCAAAAAACTTTCACCTCCCAAATCATTAAACCGGTATTGTTTTATGCAGATAGATGCGCTCGAGATATGACTAATTAATTTAAAATGACCTTTTTGTAAACAATTGACAAAAAGATCATCGCAGACCGTATCAAAATTAATTATCATGAAGTTTCTTACGTCTTTCCTTAAACGCATTAAAATGATGATCTAATGAAAGTGAAATATTATAAAAAGGTTTCTAAATGTACTGAACTATAACTTAAAAAGCGAAATTTGCAATTATTATTTAATAATAAATGAAAGTGTTAACAAGGTACATCACGATTATGTAAAATATTACGAGTGTTTTATTTGTTATTCCTAACGATCCAGAAACAAATTCTTCACTAAATAATGTGCATGTGCAATCGGGTGTATACTTTAACTCGAACTGAAAAATATTTGAGTAATTATTTTAGCGTATACCTAATATCTGACATTTTATAAAAACACAAAAAAATTACCTATTCTTCTCGCATACTGTTGATCTTTATTTCTACTCATACTTGCATACTAATAAAACTAATCAATGATACCACTATAAAACATAATATGTCAATTAGTCGGGGAGCTCTTCCTAGCTGTACGTGCCCCCCCCCGATCCTCTAGGACAATATTTTTCAAGATTATAGCCTAAGAAACACTTCTAGACATGTCCTGAGAAAAACTTTTTTCACAAAAAACTATGTGCATTTTCCACAATTTTGTTCCTGTACAATATTTGGATAGGAGTTGCCGTTTTCGAGATAAATGTCTGCAAATTATGCGCTATCCAATCTTGAACAAATTTTCTGTATGGCGCGGCGTAGCGGTGGACAATGATTGCCAATTTGAAGTTACAAATATTAACAGCTGGGCCTGCTACGTCCACGCTGGGTTGGACTAAGGTCGTGCTTGGTGCCAGCAGCGAGAGCCACATGGCCCATGGTAAAGGAACATGGGATGGTTACCGCATTGTGTCGTGTGGGGGCGTTTAAGCTCCCTTTTGTGTTTTTGGTTCTGGGCATCTGCCTTTTCTGAATCTTCGTGTGAAATATGTGCTGTGTTTTGATATGGAGTGTTTATGCTTCTCTTTTTGTGTTTCTGCTTTTTCAAACCTTCTTTTGCTGAGTCTTCTGATTCCTCGGTTTCCAATGCTAGGTTGGATTTGGGTCATGCTTGTTGTCAGCAGCGAGAGCCACATGACGCATGTTTTTTCCTCGCTTTTCTTTCCTAGTTTTTTTTTTTTCATCCTCTCGATTGTTGTTTTCCACGTGTAACATGGTCTCCCTATTTTTAGTTTGCTGCTGTTCAGTGTTAGCGCTTTCTCCTGCTGTCCTTTTTGCTTTAACCTTCTTGATCCTTACGCTTATCTCTCTGCTTACCAGGGTATGGTCTATTTGTGTGATTGAGCTTCCATTACTTCAGGTGTCAATGCAGGTTTAACTTTTGCTCCATGTATTTCTTATTGTTAAGTCAAACATGTGCGCTAGGTTTTTCAGCGCGTTTCCATTTTCGTTAAGCCATGTGTGGAGTATATGTGCATTGAAGTCTCCTAATAGTATAATGGACATTTTTCTTGATTTTTCATAGCGTTAGTGTGTGCCGGTTTTCTTTTTCTAATTGATGGCTTAGTGCTCCATATAGATAGTCCTCTCTTTGGTTATTACTGATTTCTTTCTCCTCTTTGCCGCCTGGCACGATTTCACTGCACTATATATGCCATTATTTACTGCGTTAAAGGGGAAGCACTGTGTAAAGTTTTGGATTGTATACCTAATTAAACACTATCTAATATTTTTTATCAATTACTGAAAATGTTCCGAGATATGTATTATTTTACAAACACATCCACTTATACTTTTTTAAACTATATTTTTTACACGTTGTCACTATTTAACTTTTATAAACTTTTATGGGTATCCATTGGTGACAGAGCATTATAAGCAGGTCTGGTAGCCTCGACAGCAAGATGACAAGTCTAATGTGTTGTCGTATTGTGTTTGTTATTTAATGTTTATGCTCCTCTTTTTGGGTTTCTGTTTCTACAAATTTTCTTCTCCTTCTGAGATTTCTGATGCCTCGGTTTCTGGTTCTGGTAGGGTATATCACTGCGATTTCTTTGTGGAGTTCATTTTTCCCACTCGCTTTCTTTTCCAGTATGTTTGGTCGCTTCTCAGTTTGTTCATGATCCTCTTAGTTGTTGTTTTCCACGTGTAACCCGGTTTCCCCATTTTTTCTTTTTTCGTTTCTTCTGGTTTGTTGAGTCAGTTGCATGAATACCCTTCCTGCTGTCTTGTCTGATTGATCAATGATCAATGATCTTGATCATTTTGTATGGTTGCCTATGTTTTCGTTTATATTTTCCGCCCTTATTTCGATGGTGCTCTCTCGTCTGGTTACCTATGCAACTCCTCTACTGGCCTTTTCATAGTGTTGGCGTGTGCCGGGGTTGTTATGTTTTCTCCTTCTAACTGATGACTTAGTGCTCCATATAGACAGTTACCGTCGCCGTCGATTTTTGTACCAGTAGCTGATGTGTCTTCGTTGTTACGTTTTGTAATGGATACATTATTTTTGTGTTCTCTGCAGAGTTATTATTTCTTGCTTACTTTTTGCGTATTCTTACGGACCTAAACTTTTTTAATAAAATTCCTTAACCTTACCAGAGCCGTACCAGATGTGAAGTGTGTAGACAGTCAGTATGTTCTTATAGCATGCATGAGATTTTTTAAATTTTAATGGCACTGAAACCAAGCTAATATTGGACAATAATTTTACCCAAGTTTTTATTATTTTTGAATTGATTTAATTTGGCGCGGTGTACTGTTACTCTAATGGTAGGCCCCTGGTAGTATTTGCTGGAAGAGAATTGTTTATTAACTTATTTCTAATTTATTGCATTTCAGGTCTGTTTATGAAATTCTTTAAGTTGTCTAGAAGTACTTAAGACATAAATATTTTAAGGGTAAAGTGGACTTACCTTGATTGATTTATGGCCTTTCCTTCCTTCGGGTCGGGTACCTACTCGATATTTGTCGACTGTTTTCACTTTTTTACGCTGCTGTGAAAGATTTAATCACTCGTATTAATTAAATATTAGCACTTATCACTTAATTGTTGCTATTCGGACACTACCACCGCATGCACAATTTTTCACTTCACAACGAATGTACTTTTGACCTATTTGGGCCAGCTTATTACCGGTTTTTCTTTCGATTTAAAAGGACGTTATCTAATAGGCTCTACTCACCGTAACGTCTCTAGAGGGACTCTGAAGGGAGCAGCTGAAATACTGATGATAAATTAGTCGCATCATTAGAGGAGTTTATATGTGCCATATATGGACCAAATAAATGCGCTAGCGTGGATGAGCTTCGCCTAATTGCCATTAGACAGAAATGTGGTGACAAAGATTTCTTTGAAAGGTATCTGATAAATACCCAAAATAATGTTTTAATACCAATGCCATGTTTTCGTCTACTGTTTCATTCATATACAACAGTGATATGTTTTCCTGCCTGCCATAATTTTATTGTTTGCAATCGAACTTTTAAAGACCACTAAATCACTTTGATTTATTCTGCGATATGCAAGGTGTAGCAGCCACATAGGACCAGACATTTTTCTCTTAAACTACTACCCACTTATTCATTGGGGGCTAATTTAAATTTCAGTCACCTAAGTTGAGTGACTGGCATATTAAATACACACATTTTCGCCAAATCACATACCAGTCAAATTGTAAATATGCAATTAATTTTAAACACGCTGTCAACTGTTAATACTTTGTAAAATAATTCTGCAGTAATGTAAATGTTAAAATAATTATCTGAGTATAAGTCCCACGGAAATATGCTTTCACTGCATAGACTGCATACATTAACCTAAATGTAAATCACTAAGCGTTTTTATTGATAATAATATATTATATAAAAGTGATATCAAATCCACATTAATTACCGTTGAATTCTGAGCAATCTTAGAAAGTGAATTTGTCGAAAAGTGTAAATTGGTCGTAAATTGCGAACGAATAAATCTGCAATGAATGTCAGAGCAACGCCATATTGCAGATGGTATCGTTAGAATTGAGTATTCCATCCATAATTCTTTTTAACTAAAACATGTAAAACGGTACAGTTAACTGTTATTTTTGTAATAGTAGAGTGAAATAATGCTTTATACAACAGGCATTGCAGTACGTATTGCTGTGTTTATTTTTAATAGGTATTTTCTTTCAAAATATATTCCAAAAATTGTAGTATTAACTTATGCAGGACAAAATTGCAAATAAATTTAAAAGTAAAAAAAAAATTCACACGTTTTTCCGCGTATATGAAATTAGTTTTATGTACAGGGTGGGCCAAATTAGATGGGATTTGGGGTTTTCTCTAAAACTATGGCAGATAGACAAAAACCAACATGGGTGTCCTGTGCCAGATTTTCGAGAAACAAACAATGGAGCAAACCGCGATCGTCTATCTTTTTCGGCTACCGAGCTACAGAGCGTTTTTGGAAAATTGACATTGACAGTTTTGATTTTGTAGACTGGGCCCTAATTTAACAACTAAACATTGTAAGATAGTACATTAAAATATAAATTGAGATTTTGGCACATACGGACACAAAGAATATGTTGTGCATTTGATTGGCACAATTTTAAAACCGTGATCGAATTTTGAATAAGTTTTAAAACGTGTGCCCACTCGTCTATCTGTCCATCCGTCTGTTATGTTTCTTGTAAGCACAATAACTGAAGAATGAAAATTCCAAACGGATTGTGTTAGCTGAAGAAAGAGACCTATTGTTTTTCAACAAAATCGATCAACAAGTAAATAAAAAAGTTATTAATCATTTAAAGAACAATGTTAAAAGGGGATTTTTTGGCCCACGCGTGGTAAAATGTGGAAATCATCTTTTTTTCCTAATTTTGGGGTGCTGAATACGAATCTGTTATCCAAATTGGCTAAAAATATCGAGAAGACAGTAAGAAACAACCCTTATTTGGGGGTGGCATTAAAATTGACATTAGAACTTGCAACAAAGAGTTATTCTTTAGTGCAGGAAATTCTTTCAAAACACTCATATTCGTTAAAAAAAAGGAAAAATTCTAAATTCAAGGGTGGCCTAAATATAGTGAATAACCCTGTACATGCAAACATATATTAATTGATGTCGTCGCTTGCCCAATATGTATTTCGTTGCAGCTACAATTACTTTGGAGGTTAAAAGAACACATAAATATATCAAATGAGAACGATACTAATGAAAACACCGAATCATGAAGGCAATTATTTTATAAACTATGTCAAAATATTAACTACGCTATATAGAAAATATATTTGTTAAAATAACAAAATTACATACACTTTCCGTAGGCAAGACTGTAATCAATAAATTGAAGACAAAGTGCATGAAGGGTCTATGTAGCAACAAAGTGATTTTCAGATAACTGATCTCAAAGTTTCTAACAACCTACCAACTTCAACAGTACATAGATGATATTTTATCAATTTATAAATCAGATATTTGAGTATTAAAATCAAATGTAATGTACCTGGGGGAATTTCGTGTACGTAAAACCTTCATTCATATTAAAAAACTCGTTTCTTCGGACATGTCACATAGACCCTTCATACACTTGTGTCTTCAGTTTATTCTAGTATTTGTTTTAAATGAAACCGTTACGTGTTTAATAACAGAACTGCTTTTTTTCCAGGAATGATTCTAAAAGAGAATCCGTCAACAAGTTCTAAGCTCCAATGAAGCGACGAATATGATCTGGAGTTGCATCCCGATATTGGTGATTGCTTTACTGCATTCTACTTTAGGTAAGCGATTACGTATGTATATATGAAATCATACATTATTTTAACTATTCCATGTTACTTTTCTAATGCAAGATGCAATACCCGCGTAATTTCTAGACACATTTTTAGATGTTAGTGGAATGACTACACATTGGTAAAAAGAGAGGCAATGGTCATTGTCAGAAATTTAAATACTACTGATTAATGTCTGATTTTACCACTACAATTTGGTTTCGCCATATTGTATTATATCTATCTGGAAATCAGAAACACAAAAATTGAAAATTATTCTCTAATGTTAAATGTGCAAATAAAAATGGCCAATATATAAATAATATACCGTTACTTGACTTCAGCGCTGTCATGAATTTTAAAATTTGTAAATATTTATTTATAATTATAAGTATTTATTCCTCTTTTATAGTAATTTACAACCACTCCCAAATCGATTAAATTATAGTTATTCTAGATAACTTACGGCTGTGCGCATATCTCGACATCCTTGGATAATTTTAAGCAATCTAAAACTTAACTTCAAATATATATAATAAAGCTAGTCTGCTCAAATCTAACTATACCTAAGAGTTAATGAAAATATTCGCAAGTTGTTTTTGTTAAGATACCTTACGTTGAATTCCTTAGAGTAGTGAACATATTTTTGTTAATTCAAATATTAAATAGTTATTAAATTCGTAATCAATTTAAACATAATTCGCTTGGAAAATCATAACTATTCAAATTTTAAATATATAGATACAACTTCTTCATAATCCAATTAAAACTGCCCTCCTTATTAAAATAGTCCTATCTAGCATTTTCTTAGTTTTGGAGTATTTAAAGTTTCGGTTTTTTGGCGCAAACCGTGATCGCCTATCTTTTTCGACTACCGAGCTACAGAGCGTTTTTGGAAAATTGGATTGGATGACCTCTATATTTTAATTACCAAGTGTCGAAACGAAAATCGAGTAACAAATTCTTAAGGCACTTTTTTGAGTAGAATCCAATAAAATCACACCATACACCAAATCCAAATCATCCTTGACGAATAACTGTGGCGAATACGTGTGGATTTTCATTAGCCCAATGGTGGTTATTTTTCCGATTAAAAATTCCGGCACTGCTTATATGGCCTTCGCCTGTCTATACAGTATTGGAAAGTCCTGGATTAGGTATTGCATAGTTTCAACGACTTAACCGACCGCCCACAATAAAGGCGTCTACCAGTACTCTAGAAGAGGGGCAAATAGTGACACGCGCGTCAAGAAAATCACATGTACATCATTGACCATTTAATTATCTGAACCTTTTCAGCAGGCATATAAACTGACATTTTGAGTAGCTATTAAATAAAAACAAATCAAACTTTTGCTTATTAGGCTAAACGAGAAATGAAGGGAGCAAGACGGAAACAAATTGATATTCCGCAGACAGAGCTGCCCACGCACATGTGCTGGGGAAAGTAGGGGGCACGAGTAGGATGTGTTATACGATAAAAAAGGAATAGCCTAGTTGCTTGCTATTGCCGTACCTAAGCAAACGCTTGTCGATACTGTATATTGTTCCTTCAAATCCTGGCACTTCATTGCGCTGACGCAAAAACCACTGGCAAAAGTCGAGAAGCCTTTGAAAGTCTTTTGGGTATATATGGTGACTAATCCCAATTTTCTATGGCTTGAATTTATTTTTTTAAAGTTGTTTTTGGGATTCTTAAATTTTTTTGTATTTCGCGATATACTAGGATTTTCTCTTACAGTTTTTAAAACAATGTTTTCTACAGCTTTTTTACCTGCTTTATTATATATTTTTGCTCGAGGTTTTACAAATGATCCAAACTATTTTAAATTTTGGTGTAGCCTTTTGAACATTTTTATGTTCGGCTGTCTCTTTTCTGAATATCTAAAAATATTGTTTAGGCGGCACTTTTGCTGTCTATAACTTACCTATTAAAATAAAGTTCGGAAGCTAAATTTGAATCTTCACCGCATTCTATAAAACACTTAATCAATCAGATTTTTCACCATTACTAAATTGAACCATTTTTAACAATGCTCACTCACAATTAACTCACAAATTAGTTTTTGATTAAGATTATTTCCATTTTCTTTTTTTTACCATGGCCTTCTCAATAAATATTAAAAGTAGGATAAATATGCATAGATGTCAATGGAAGACAATTCGCACATTTATTGTAGTCTAGTTCTTAATATTTTTGGCAAAAATATTTTATATTTAAAAATATATTAAATTTTTCGAAAATTAACCACTTTTTCTGGAGATAAATATGACATATCATATATCGCTGGATAGTTAATTTAAGTTGTGATCGAATTATGAAACAATTTATAGGTTGTTCCATTTAAAAAATCACAAATGATGTCTATATCTCGAAAACTGAAGCATGCATAATTTTCTTCTTATCAGCAACGGATTGTACTCAAAAAAGTGCCTTAAGAATGTGTTACTTGATTTTCGATTCGATACTTGGTAATTGAGATATAGAGAGAGGTCATCAAAAAATGCCAATTTTCCAAAAACGCTCTGTAGCTCGATCGCGATATGCGCCATAATTTTTGAAGATAGGACTCTTTTGTTGGTAGCACTTTGATGGTAGAATATGCAGTGAACCATATTAGTAAAACAGTCTTCAAAAATTAGTCGTTTAAATAAATGTGTAAGAGTATTTACATAAAATTTCCTCTCCATTTGGCATCAACAGACAGACAGACAGACAGACAGACAGACAGAAAAATGGAATTGAAAGGCTTTAATTTTCGCTATCCGAAGAGAACTCGAGTGACTTTTTATGGTTATAATACTTCCTTTCGATAATCGAGGGAGTGAAAAACAAGAAATTATGAAATAAAATTTCACAGTCACTCGGTTAACTGAACGTTATTATCTAATATTGAAATTGAAATGGTTAAAAATTAGTTTGGTTCTTTACAATTTATGCCTATTTCAGTTGAGTGTTTTAAAAAAACTAACCGAAACATTTCAATGTACTAAATTAACTATAAAAGGGTAATATTGTTATATAATTTAAATATCTTTACATACTTCTATCAGTTCCACAAAATCAAATTCTTAAACGGTAATATTTCACACCATTCATTTAGTAAAAACCTAAAATTTAATATGTACATAAATTAAACATTATTAATAGTACCATAAAAACCACAAAATAGTGAGGCAGACACGAAAGTAGGCAGTAAATTATTCCAGTTTTTAGTTGAGTCAAAATACTCAAATCAAAATAGACATAACGTGTAGAATTGGTCTGACCGAAAGAGCAAAAAAACTGTAGTAAGTCGAAATCTTTTCTCCATCAGATTTTTTTTGCATAGAATTCTTGTTTGAGGTCTACACAAACAGGAAATCATAACGCGGACACTTAGTAGGTAGGGGAACATATATTCATTATTCACATGCACTTTTATTCAAAAGAAGTGCATTTTTCGTGATTTTTGCTCCTTTTTCGTTATGTTTTCGAATGTTTTATTAAAAATGTATTATTTTTTTAATATTTAATTGCCATATAGTGCCATTTATAAGCCCTCTAAGTCCCAAAATTGCATACATAAGTGCATAATATGCATAGGGAACAAACAGTAGAGTGTTAGTGAACCATCCTAGAATGGCAGATGAGATTAGGATTTCTTCTCTATGTAAAGATCGGTACAGTCTCGAGAAAAGTACTTGCAGTGTATAACTTAGATTTGATATATACTTAGGTACCTATTATAAGTACCCACTTATAAGCGTTGTTACGTTTATTATCACTAGTGGTATTTATAAGAAAATATCATGGTGTTTGAAAAACAAAAACAAAGCAAAACATACGGGTTTATCTGGTCAAAGCCGAGGAATTATAAGTTCTATCTTAAAATATAATATATGAAACAGGAATATATAGCTGGAGCCCCTATTATATGATTTGCAGTGTACAAATCTATTATCAGTTTAAAATTTTGTATTCTGACTACTAATATAATTTAATATTGTTTACCTACTGGGTTTCCTCGGAAGTTGGGTTGAGCACATAAATAAAGTATAGTGTAAGCGCTTATCTCAATTTGTATAATTTTAGGCTCGTTCTATTTAATTTAATGTGTATTTATTTTGTATATTTGCTATATCGTATTGTTTTCTTGAAACTAAAAAAAATAATTAAATATCAGTATAATTAAATATATCAAATATAAAAATGACTGTTCAAGTGTTCATTCGAAAACATCAATTGGCCTATGACACACCGGGATTCTTGGTGAAAAGGGCGAGCACTTCAAGTTTTACTGAAACTTCTTCCCCCGACTGTACTTTCATAGCTTAAGAAGTTTGTTCGTCTGTGTCCAACAGTGACGATATTTCTTTTCTGTCTGCATGCTACTTGCCATCCTAGGATGGTTGACAAGTATACGGTTGAATATTTAAAATTTTGTGGAAAAAAATTTTAGTTTGGAGTTTTCAAGGTCGGTGGTTATAAATATGTCGTGAAAATTGGAAAACTCAAAATGGATGACTCTGAATGGCACAAATTTCAAATATAGAAATGTGATTTTTGACGTTATTTTCGATTTGAACTGACAATGACGTAAAAAAAATGTGTTTTGTGTATAATTTATTATTTTTTTATATTAATCCCCACTCATGTACCCCCTTCTTTTACCTTCCTCCTTTAACTGCAGCAACCCCTTTACTTTGAATTAAAAAAATTTAATTTGATCAGGTTGTTAAAATAAATGTTTTAAGTAAATTTAAACTATTTAAATCAACTGATATAATTTAATATTTTTTTTTAATTCATAGGAAAAGATAGTTACAGTTTAAGGTACAAGGTAAGAGAGAAATAAGTGGGGAGTTGAGATAAAAGCAAATCATTAAAATATACGTTTAATTTCAATGTATATTATTCATTTTCCCTTTCACCGTGATCTTGCATTGAATACTTAAAATTTAAAGATTCTCAGATTCCAAATAAAATAGTTTGGAAATTTTCACCCAAATATGTTTAGAGGTTTTTTGGAAATTACAAATCTTATTTCATATATATTTTATCCTAGATAGTTTTTGAAAAGGAAAGTGACTAACATGTGAAAACTTGGAAATTATTTTAAAAATAAAAAAAATTACGACAGATACTAGACATGGTGTGTCTTATTATTTTTGTCGTTGCTTTAAAAAATTTGTCTAAATGCAAATCTTACAAAATTTAAATTAAGAATTAAAATTAAATTGACCTCTGAGTATTTTTTTCATTAAACTATTTACAGTACGTTTCTGTAATAAACTATTTGTGGTTCGTAAGACATTTCAAACATTCTAATGTCCTTATATAATTATATGCAGTTTAGCTTATTTGTTATATACTTTTTTCTTCTCTAGAAGGCATTGAAAAAAATACAACTACTCTAGAATTCAAACACACAAAAGAAAAATTGCAAAGTACTATTCTGATTATCAGTTATAATTAAAGTGAACTTTCTATTACATATTATTTCCACAAATTTGTCAATTATGTGGTCATATTTACATAGTCCCGAATTCAAAAGAGATAGTTACCAATATTTTATGAAATTGTGATGGGTGTACGTTATTTAGGTAGTGGCTTTTATTCTTTGAAAACAGCACTAACCACATATTTTCCTTCACACAGGATTTGGCTCAGTGGATCTGTTAATAGTGCGGTTGACACTTAACGGATTAGTATTCCACCCACTGCATTATTGCGTATTTGCATATTGATTTAATCAAATAGGTACATTATAACCGAAAAAAACATTTATTGGAAAAAAGATTTGTACAGAAATTTGTTTCATAATATGCTGAACTCAAATATAGAACAAAAAAGAAAAAATATTTAGGAATCTGTATATGTATTATCTGTGTGTGTGATACAGACATAACTTGTGTTTTTTTTTAAATGGAACACCCTGTAAATTTTTTCATTACTCGATCACAACTTAAATCAGCTATCCAATGATATATCATATGTCCAAGCTTTATTTTAATAGGTAAGTAACAGGACAGCAAAGCTTTGTGCCAAAAGTGGCACCTAAACAATATTTTTAGATATCCAAAAAAGAGACAGCCAGATATAAAAATATTCAAAAGGCTACAACTAAATTTAAAAGAGATTCATTTGCAAAACCTGGGGCAATATTATATACATAATAAAGCAGGTAGAGAAGCTGTATGAAATATTGCTTAGAAATAGAGGAAAATTTAGGAATTCCAAAAACAACTGAAGGAACAATTATTTGGACAGATGAGGCCCATATAAGCAGTGCCGGAATTTTTAATCGGCATAATTGGGCTCATGAAAATCCGCAAGTAACCGCTACACTTAATCGTCAAGGACGATTTGGATTTGGTATATGGTATGGTTTTATACCAAATAATAGGTTCTCATTTTTTTCACGGTAATTTGAATACCGAAAATTTTATTAACATTCTACGACAAGAAATAGAGCCCTTTGTAGACAATATACCTGTAAGACAATTTCAAAGATTAATTTACCAACACGATGGCGCCCCAGATCATACGTCAAATGAAACACGAAATTATTTAAATGCTCTATTTGGGGAGGATTGGATAGGTATCTATATATCACGAAGGAGTGGTTTATCAATGTCTAGTTAGCTAAAATTTTTAGGAAATAATGGTCCTATTTTGTGGCCAACTAGATCTCCCGATATAACTGCCGACTTTTGGCTTAAAAAATGTTATATATAGAAAACGTTCTAATAACATAGCAGAATTGGAAAACAAAACATTAGCTGAGTTTCGGCCAATAACACCTGTCATCATTGGAAATGCAACAAATGCTGTAAGGAGAAAGTGTCCTCCTTTCCCTCTCAACTGTCGTTTAAGGCGCTCTATTTCTCCTTCGACCTCACTCATTTTTCCTCTGATGTCACTTACTTCCCCTTTTACTTGACTGACTTCTGTCTTGACTTCACCAACTTTGTCTTCGACCTTGTTTATCTCTCCTTTAACTTCTTCCTTGACAGAAATGATTGCGTCCTGTTGTATTTTTATTTGATCGCTCAGAATTTTCCTTAATTCTTCCTGGCGTTTTTCTTGTTCCTCTTTCTCCTTTTCATGTCGTCTTTCTTGTTCTTCTTTTTCTTGTTGGCGTCTTATTTCCAGATTTTCCATTATTTTCTTTAATTCATCTCTTTCTTCTTGACGTCTTCTTTCTTGGTCTTCCATGATTTTTCTCATTTCATCTTTCTCTTCCTGACGTCTTCTTTCTTGATCCTCCTTTTCTTCCTGACGTCTTATTTCTTCTTCTTGGTGTCTTCTTTCTTGCTCTTCTTTTTCTTCTTGGCGTCGCTTTTCCTGTTCTTGTTTTTCTTCTTGGCGCCTCATTTCCTGATCTTCCATAATTTTCTTCAATTCGTCTCTTTCTTCTTTACGTCTTCTTTCTTGCTCTTCTTTGTCCTGACGTTGCTCTGCCATCATCCTCATAAACTCCGCAAGTAGGTCTTTCATTTCTTTCTCTCCTGTCATACTTCTTGTTGTTACGAGGATACGATGAAGTTAACCCAAGTTTATTGCACAATAACGTGGAAAAGAATTCGCATATTTCGTCAATATTTTCAATGGAACTTTCTGGAGAAATCTCGAACAGCACGAACAAGTCTTATTTAAAGTCTAGGTCACTATCCAGTTGTATGAATTTCACTATGTCCAGTAATTTTCAAATAGAACGTTCTAGAAATGTTCTTAAACTAACACAAATAAATCTTATTTAGTGTCTCTATCACTTTCCAGTTCAAAGAATTCGATTATCTACACTAGATTCCGAATAGAATGTTCTAGAAATTGTTGCGAACCAACACAAATTAGTCTTTTTCAGTGTCTCTCTCACTTTCCCGAAAACGCACTTTTTCACAATTTTGAGTCCAAAAATAGTCCTTAAACAATGTCCCGTAAGTCAATTCTCAGTGTCACCACTAATTCACGAGAAAAACACTGTAAAAATATTCTCGAACAGTCCAAAAATCTTCTGTTATAATTCCGCTTCTGACACCAATTGTGTAGTGTTTACACCCTTTTTTGTAAACACCCTGTATCGTGGGTTCGGAAATTATAACACCAGGGTAACACTAAACACTAATTTATTAACTTACTATTTACAACAAATTAATTACTTGACTGATAATACACTGTGTACTACAATTCAATTATTCAGTCACTTTATCACTGTGTTCACTTCTTACTCTCTGACCATCTCAACTGATCATTAGAACTGTGCTTATCCACTCTAGTTTACTCCATGCCTTATATACCCAAAGATGAAAGATCCCGAAATTTCTCTGATGACGTCACCATTCTCTAGACAGTTCCAGAACAGATATGTCATCACTCTAGATCTTCTAGTAGGTTCTTTCTCTGGTAGGTGCAAATCTATATTCAGACAACATCCGAAGTAATTCTGTGTTGCATATATTCTAGGGGTTGCAACACATCACAATATTAAATTTATCGAAAACTAACCACTTTTTTTAGAGACAAATATAACATGATATATCGTTAGATAGCTAATTTAAGTTGTGATGGAATAATGAAATAATCTATAGTGTTCCATTTAAAAAAAACACAAATTATGTCTATATCTCGAAAACTTATCAACAAAGAATTCTACCAAAAAAAGTGTCTTAAGAGTGTGTTACTCGATTTTCGATTTGACATTTGGTAATTGAGATATACAGGTCATCCAAAAATGCCAATTTTCCAAAAACGTTCTGCAGCTCGGTGGTCGAAAAAGATAGACGACCGCAGTTTAAGCCAT
This sequence comes from Rutpela maculata, assembly GCA_936432065.2. Lineage (NCBI taxonomy): Eukaryota > Metazoa > Arthropoda > Insecta > Coleoptera > Cerambycidae > Rutpela > Rutpela maculata. Next base: position 146,144,427 of record OW386291.2, on the reverse strand, counting down.
TGTTTGTTTCTCGAAAATCGAGCTCAGGATACCTATATTGATTTTTGTCTATCTGTCATAGTTTTAGATAAAACCCATCTAATTTGGTCCACCGTGTATATGTATTTGATGTGTGTACATTACTTATATTTTTATATTTCCTATTTTGGACTTGCCAAAAATATCACACTTATGTCTTATCTTACACTTTCAAATAAGATCAAAATATAATTTATACTTAGCCGGGAAAGGAGGATAGTGATGAATTGAACTGTCAATAGTGTCAAGCGGCACATATCATTGAGTGATGATGATTTAATAAACCTTTGTAAAAATTATTTTCAATTACACCCTCTCCAAATTTAAACGCCGACGTAGTGATCACGTGCATTTATTACTATTCTCCCTTCTTGACTAAAATAAAGTTCTAGATAGAATACATACGTGTACCAAATTTCAAGTCAATATCATAAACGGTTCCAGAATAATAGCGCACGCAAAGAAAGTTACAGACCGACACAGAAGAAGTAAATTTAGGTTTATAAATAACGTGGAACTAAAGTTGCACGTTTTTTTTATATCTCAAGAATATTTTTAGTTATAAAGCAATAATTTTTGTTCGTAAGTAAATTAATCTTTAAATTTCCCAGTTTTTTTTATGATAAAACATGGTAATATTTACGGATGAGTAATAAACATAACAACACAACAAGAACATTCTGTAAATATTTTGCAATCACAGCATATTGTGGTGCAAGTCACTGATCGGCCAGAACACGCGAGACGTGCACTTATAAACACAACACGGTAGCGGAAACAACGGAGTGCTGTACAAAAATAATCATATCTTTTACAACAATAAAGCAATGCATATAATTCTTTTACTATATGTAATCCTTAATCCTCATAATTGTGGACCAAAACGGGAAGTTTCCTGTCATACTATTTTAAAGAAACAAAAGCAAAATTGGTTAGCAAGAGATGCCATCAAGAGCCGCATGTACATTATACATTGCCCTTAATAAAGCAGGACCTGCTCATTTCCATCCACGACTGGTTGTGACAAAATTTTTGGAAAAAATGGTGTGCCGATATAATGTTCCGGATAGTGGCCTGTAAAGAAATACAGAATTAAAAAAAAAATGCCACTGATATGTAACCAGGGCTGGCTCCAGGTATTTTGCCGCCCCGGGCACAGTTTTATTTTGCCGTCCCTCTCTTATATAAATAACATTGGGGTCGGGCGGGGTAAAAATGAGACAAAATGACATCTTTCAATTTTTAGGTTGCTTAGAATCGGTCATATTTAATGAAAGATTGGTATCATATGTAACAATGACAGGAAAAAATATATTTTTTTACTAAAAAGTACCGTTAATTGATAAACAAAAATAAACAGTGTCTCATTTTTACCCTCTAAGTGGGGTAAAAAAAAGACAGTGGAGGGTAAGTAAAAGACACGTGATTTATTCCCATTCTTATTGCCGTCGCGTCGTGCAAATGGAAGTGCAAAAATAAGACAGAGGAGGGTTTTTTCTTTTATATGTAATTTATTCAGATTTTTTACTAAACAAAAAGGGGCTTGCAGAAGGGCTAGCTTCTCCTAAATTAGGAAGCTGAAATGTGCCTGCTTCAGTCTGCCCATTTGGTCTCTTTAGTCTCTTTTTTACCACGTTTTTAATTTTTTCGTTAAAATCAAATTTTTGATTATTTAAAACTAGCAGATTAATAAACTTGATCACAAAATGTGAAGTATGACGTATGACACTTCTAGTTGACGTCTGCCAAATACGGATAATGCAAATAGAGAAACTATAAAATCCCCAAAAAAGTACTAAGGTGGGTTAAAAAATTTTAAAAAAGTGAATTAAAGAGTTTACTGAATAATATTTTTTCCCGCATTAACAGTAGGCATAGGACCTGATTGGATAACATAAAACAGTTCTGAATGTACAAAACAAACTTGAATAAAAAAATTAAGTTTAATTTATTTCAATCTGGGTTGGATATCACCTTGTCTTTTTCTTACCCCTCTACCTGTCTGTCTCATTTTTTCCCCGCCTGACCCTATCTTTTCAGTCCGTTATTTTTTATAACATTTTAAGAGCCACCTACTGAATATTCTTGATGGTTTGTTTTTTTAGTTATAAAGTTTACAGCAGTTTTTGGATTTTCAGCAATATGATCACTGTATTTAAAAGGGTAAAATAAAATAATTGAAAAAATTAACCGTATTGAAACTTAAAAAAAAATACCCCACCACAGAAATTAGACAAAAAATAAAATCACATATAAGAAATAGAATGTATGCATGTAACCTACTTTATACACAAAAAAAATTAACAATAACAAATTATTTATATAAAGTTAACATTACTATTACTATATTAGTGAAACAATTATTTCCTAGCTTTTTTATATTTTTTGGTAACTGTGGATTTGAAGAATTTTACCGCCTCGGGCGGCCGACGCTTCGCCCCCCCCCCTAGAGCCAGCCCTGTATGTAACACAAAACTTTAAATGTTGTAAATCTATTCTTTAATAAGAATATATAATTGAAAAACATTTTCCTTTTATTATTAAATAAAATTACTAACATTTCGTTAACAGTAAAATCAGGCTAGGTTCAAAATATTTTGTGCTTTTTCATCCAGTGGTGTTGGCTTAAAAAATGCACTGCTTTTATGCACACATTTTAAGAGTGCCCTTTAAGAAGTAGATTCCCGACTATTAAGCCCTGAAAGTTTTCACTGTCTATAAAGTTTTTACGTTTGTCCTCTGAAAATATTCTCCTACATAGTACACGCTCGAATCGCCGTAATGATCTCCGAGAGTATATTCTCCTGATGAAACTGTGGCCTGTGCGTCTTCTCGTGGCGTGAAAACTCTGAAGCGCAGCTACAAACACAACACTGACACTGACTCGTTCATGAATTTAAATCCTTACCAGCATGTTCGTTACCGACCCTCCAAATAGTGAAGTTACTCAACGCATTTCATTACGAATTTATCCGGAATGGAAAGACTATTAAAGTATATGTAACATACTTTTAGTTAGATACTTACTTACTGGTGACAGGACAGGTCAATTAAAATTCATATTCAGATATGGGAATTTCCTTCAGCGTTTGTGGCGAAGTTTGTGGCTTACACACGACACGACGCGTGTAATCTAAATATTTCGCCGAATATTTATAACTTTAAATGTAACAGTCAATAGTCTTTGAACTGTCTATAGTGTCTATGTAAAAATATATTGCAACAAATTGACACTTTTATCAAAAGTAAAGTTTAAGACTCTTCAAAGTTTCCTCAGCCACTTGTATCTAATTGTGCAGATAGGATGTGGATGTGGATATAATTTATCTACAAGCATAAAGAATTTAAATAATCTTTCGATTCATGTTCTCCTAATGAAAAAGTGACCTGTGCGTCTTTCCATGGCGTTAAACTACATAAGCGCATATACCGATATTTATACACACGGTGTCGCAAGCGCACAAATTTAAGGATGGGCATACGTAGACAGACATTTGTATACTCATAGGCAATGAAGCACAAGATCATCTCAATTGAGTTTGTATTTACTCAAACAAATAATTAATTAAAGTGATCAGCCCATTGCTAATTATAAATGTGTTGAGCGATGGGTTAGTGCTTCTAAATATCATTATTATTCTCTGGGTCATTCTAATAATTGTTCGTTTGCCAAAAATGTATATCGTATCGAATTTTAAGAACTATCATATCGAATATTATATAGACTACGAAAGATAACGTTGTGCGTGAGTACATAGATTTAGGTAATCTTCTGTAGGCAATATATAACAAAACGAATTCAATATAATATAAAGATCTACGTATCAAACAAGTAGCTGAGCCTAAGCTGAGCAACGGAAAATGAACACGATTTTTGATAGCATTTTTTCCTTAGAATATTACGGAAAATTGGCGGGAAGATGTGGAAAAGTTAAGAAAATGCTTGAGAATTTACATAGTCCTGTCTGAGATATTCACAAGTTAAACTTTTAAGATATTTTATTCTAGATTGTGGTGGTTTTTTTAGTATTTTCCTCATAGATTATGATGCTCTACTTCGCTTTGTCGAAAAATGTCGGAAATTCAGAGCTTATTACGCGAAATTCAGGTAGTTTCTTGTAGTATTTTTCCAGTGGTATACGAGGGTCTACTCTCTTTTGCAGGAAAATGTTAGGAAAATGCGAAGAAAATAAGAAAATGTTTGAAAACTCACAATATCCAGTCTGCGTCATTCCCAAGTGAAACATATTAAGAACCAACATTATTAACTTGAGATCATAGTGGTTTTATCTCGTAGTAAGTATCCAGTAAAATGAGGAGGTTCACTCAGCTTTACAGGAAAATCCCTGGAAAATCTGGTTAAGTCAAGAAAATGAATAAAAAGTCATAATATCTAGCTTGCAATATACATAAATTAAACCTACTAAGACTAAATATTGTAAGTTTTTATGCACTTTTTAATTTTTCCGAATTTTCAGGGATTTTCCCGCACAGTTGTGTTAACCTTCCCTTTTTACTAAGTTCGAAAAACCAATAAAATGTCAAGTTATTAACGTTGATTCCTAATATATTTCATTTAGGAATGAGGCAGACTAGATATGGTGAGTCATCGGATATTTTTTTGATTTTTCTACATTTTTCCGGAATTTTAACGCAAAACAGAGTAGACCATCGTATTCCAAAGGAAAAATACTATCAAAAACCACCTGGATCTTTGAGTATATACTCTGCATCCTAAAAGGTTAAAATTCTGATTATCTTGGACTAGATTTTGTGTTTTCAAGTATCTTTTTAATTTTTACGATTTTTCTCAACATTTTCCCGCAAAAAAGACTTGACCCTCGTATCCTACGGGAAAAATACTACAAGAAACCACCTGAATCTCGCATAATAAGCTCTGGATCTCAAAAAGTTTAAATTTTGAATATTGGAGACTCGAGTTTGTAAATTTTTGGGCATTCTCTTAATTTTTCCGCATTTTACTGACATTTTTCTGCAAAGCGAAGTAGAGAATCACATTCTACGAAAAAAATACTAAAAGAATCCACCATAATCTAAAGTAATATATAATAGCAGGAAAAGCTACTGAAAAGTACCCCCGCACATATGGAAATGAATGGTGTCCTAATATTGTATTTTGCAGCGGGGATGATTTCCACAGTTTCATTTTTGAGTCTCGGCTTAAGAGGTTAACACTGCTGTTTTAGCACTAAAGTATCTTATTTTTCTCTATTTTTTTGTTGATCAATTGGATTGAAATTTGGTACACATATTTTATACCATTACGTTTGGTTCGGTTGATATGTGAGTGGGCTTATATCCAGATCCTCCACTGGGATCATCTGGTCTATTGTAGTGTCTACAAGTTTCATTCATTATGTTGTGGTAGAACAGGGTAATACCTGCTACGGAGCGCAGGGTACGCCTACAATACGCGATAAATAAAAGCATGAGATTATTTTCACTTCTCTGTTTATTATTTGTTGCATTCGTAATTAACCCTAATGTGTTAATAATATTAAACCTAAAGGATAAAGTTGAATCAAACGAAAGGTGCAAGCTTTACGAGATTAGCTGTATTGAGGTATATTGGACAAACGAAAAGCCAAATTGGAACTATATTCAAAGAGCATAGCTCATCTCATACATTGAAAAATCTAGTGTTTGTCAGCATGCTTTTGGTAATAATCATAAAATAGATATTAATAATAATTTAAGGTTTAGAAAATATTATTTAGACATCAAGCAAATCACAACTTATACATTTTTTTATTTATTATGAAATTCCCACTTTCTGTATATTGTTACCCTAATCTGGGTACGCTAATATACCAGTTAGGTAAATACTTCAAAACACTCATTATTGGAGAATCAATCAAAACAACTACTCTTCTAGTTAATATTTATTTCTCCATTGTAAAAAATTATATACAAATAAAAGTATACAATAAAATCAATGTAGAAAACGTCACAAGAAAAATTAACAAACAGTTAACAGAAAAATAAACAATACAATAAAATATGTAAAACAGATAAACATACAAGACATCTTGTAGTTGTCCATATAAAACAATTATATTAAATTACAAAAATTCATTTATCGTATAGCAATTTTTGTCTAGTAAGTAGTATGTTTGAAAATATGTATACTACCCGAAGAGTAAAGAAAACTTTTCTGGTACATAGCAGTTCTATGAGAAACAGGCAGTAGAAAATTCTTTGCTCTAGTGTCATGTAAATGACTCACTTAATTTCTTAAAAAGATTGATTTATGTTTATGAACATATGAGTAATGAGCATACCTCAAGAATGTATAGACCAGCAACTGTCAAAATTTTTAAATTTTTAAAGGAATCACGGCAACTCTAAAATAAGAATTGCATATTTCCGTAATAAAAATACCCTAGTCTCATTACAACTATTGCCCCAGTTTACAATTTCGTACCTAAGATGCGAATGAAAATTAGCATAAGAGAGCACTTTAAGAATTTCCTGGCTACAATGTTTAGAGCATAACAACTTAGCTTTATACATAATTTTTCGATATGTTGAGTCCATTGTAAGTGTCTATCAAAAGTAACACCTAAGAGTATACTATCAACACAAGTTTTTATTTCCCAGTCAGTACCATTAGAAAGTGTTAGGCTCTCGGAATCATTATTCAATGAAAATTATATTGACTGTCTTTGTTTTATTTAAAACTAGGTTAATATTTTGAGACCAATGTATGATTTCTTGATAAATTCTTTTAGTGGTTTCTTTTGCTTCAATTAAATTGTTGCCGGTAACCAGAATGTTTGTATCAGCATAGCAGATCGCATGAATATTATTTGGTATATTTTGTAGACGATTAACCACATCGCTAGCAAATATTATATATAAAAGTGGTCCCAAAATTGACCCCTGTGGAACTTGTTGTTTAATATCACAAATATTACTTTCAACTCCACCGGCCATTTTTACAATTTATGTCCTGTTGTCTAAATAGGAGGAAAATATTTGTAAAGCAATTCCTCGAATACCTTATCGTGCTTGTTTGGCCTTAAGCAGCTGATGGTCTACCGAATCAAAAGCTCGTGAGAAATCTACGAAAGGACCTACAACTAATTTCTTGTTGTCTAAAGCTTTAATGATTTTGTGATGGAAATTGGAAATCACACAACGCACACTCTGTGCTTTTGTTTGTAGTAAAACCATGTTGAGCAGGAGACAGTAACATATTCTGATGTAAAAGATCTGATAATTGCTCCTTGAGATAAAGTTCTAAAATTTTAGAGAAACTACAGACTAATGGCTCTATAGTTATTATAGTCATTTGGATCTCCCTTCTTGTATAATGGAGAGGCTATTGCTCTTTTAAATTTACTGGGAAATAAGCCTTTCTCTATAGAAAGGTTTATTATATAACATAATGGACTGCTTATAACATATTTGCATTTTTTAACCAAATTATTAGAAATATTATCATGACCACTAGAGTTTGAAGACTTTAATTTATCTATAAGGAGTTCAACATTTTTAGTTGAAACTGGAGGTAGATAAATTGATTTCAGATAGTTAGGCACATTATTTTCTAAATAGTCAAAATTATGTAAACCATTTACATATGTGGCGTTCGAAAATAGCAGGTTAAAATTGTCAGCTGCATCTTCTATAGATGTTTCGTTGCCATCTTTTACAAAACGAAAATTTTGAAAAACTAAATTTTTCCCTTGTATTGTTTTTATTATATTCCACATAGTTTTGGTTTTGTTATCTGAAATATAAATTTCACGATCGTGATGTGCGTGTTTAGAGAAAAAGAAAGCGAAAGATAGAGATAGATAGAGAGAGAGAGAGAGAGAGAGAGAGAGAGAGAGAGAGAGAGAGAAAGAGAAAGAGAAAGAGAAAGAGAGAGAGATTATAGAGAATTTTATAAGCTGTATTTTTTTTAATCAGCATTATTTCAATGTCGCTAATGGTTGGAGAGACATAAGCAAAGAATTGAAACGGAGCACCATTCTTCCAATATGGCGGTGCGAGCGCAAGAGATAGAGTTGGGGACTTTTGGTATATTTAACAGTGGGCCTTAATGAACATCTCTCGCAAGTTTCAAAATTTTCTCAATTTTTTCCGTCAAACGTCGAAATTTGTTCCAATTTGACTGGGGTATTGTGAATATCGACTTTGTGAATTCAGAGCTAACGTTCTTATCATATATGAATGCTCCTAAAGTATTACGTAAGCCCCACCTTTCGTCACTTTAAAGATAAGACGCACAAAGTTGAGAATTCCTTGAATAAGTTCTTAATCATTTACGGGCATCCATATATGATGAGGGTCTTACAACTGTGAATTCTGAGTTAGAAAAAATAGCATGAATATTCTATGCTTCGTAATTAACAAGATTATTTCACTCATTAACGCTATAGCCAATGAGAGCCCGTTTTTTCACAACATTGCACCAATCAAACGTCATTATTAGTGGTAATTCAAGCTAGATCTGCTTTTGACAGGACCAACATGCAAAATTTATTGCTCTAATTTTTTAGGTCGCTGCAGCGCCAAATATTGCGAAAATTTTTTGACGTTTTGTGTCGTGACATGTTTTCGGCAAATAGGACAAATCGTGCTTTCAAATGTTATCTATAAATATCTTCTCTAGCTTATTACTAGTTGTTAACAAAAATTGTAAATTGTAGTACTGTATTAATAACCTAAAAAGCCAATGCTGTGTCGAACTTATAGGTTCGGGACAAGTTATAGGTACACAGCTTTCAATGGCTTAATACCTAACATAATTACAAAATAATTTTCCCAACTAAAATTAAATATGAATATCTACGAAGCAGACAAATCAGTTATTTCATGATAAATACACAAATGTAGGTACTTACTTATGGTAATTCATCAATCATTACAAAGCAGCTAACACTTATTTGGAAAATCAAAACTCTGCAGCATCACTATTTACATTATAATTCGTTGTACTTAAAGTCTCTCTACTTAAACAAGTAAACCTTAACTTAACTATCAAACTTCTCAAATTAGAAACAAGGATTAAATACATAAATATATATTAATAAACACTTTAATATAATAATTCAATTCACTGTTTAGGCTAGTAACTAAGTTAAGCTAGCGTTACTAGATGGCGGTACCATACCATCTGAGCCGGCAGCCTTAGAACGTAAAAGGGATAGATTGGTAATATGCAATTTGTGTAATTTCACCCGTAATGTGATTGGTCGAAGCGTGCTTTGTTGTGATGACTAGTCTTATAAGTTACAGTACCTATGGTTTAACGTATATTGTTTTTCTTGATTGTCATAATTTAAACCTACTTTGTTTTTTATTAGATGAGTCGCTTTGGAAATGCATTTTTATGTGACGTAAATGATGAAATTGAAGATAAAGGTGAGTCATCTCTAAAAAGTAACAAGGAAACGTCTGAAGGCAATTAATTACTGAACATAATATTGAAGATATACTTAATGAATTATTTATTCGTGAAATATTCTCCACAAATACCACTCGTGCTTTAAATTTTATCTAAAAATTTTTTCTTAAGCTAAGTTGCCCCTAGTTAATATAACTCGTGCAAATTGGCAGTTTATTATCAAAGATTAAATCCCTCCCGCTAAAGCGGTCGGGATTTAATCAGATAATAAACTGTCAATTTGCACTATTTACATTACCAGGTAAAATTTTAAGCACTAGTGATATTACATACGATAATTTTCTATTTTAATGAACTGTGTCCACCAGAGCGCATTCACCATTTCTTCAAATAATGATCCATTTGAGAGTCCGGTGTCTAATATTACAAAATTCTTTTACAATGAAGTTAAGAGGCTACTTAATAGAGCGATTTTTTTAAATGACCACTTCAAAATAAAGGTTAATAAAAGTTATAAATTTCATTCATATGGACCTTGTAGGTAATATCGATATTGAGACCGGTGTAAAAATGGACAGACAACGAAACCAAATGTATTTTTAATCTACGTCAATATCTATATTGGATAATAAAGTTTAGTTAACGTGGTGACTAGGTGAAATTATATTCATAATTTTTAGCAACTTTTTTTTCTAAGACTGGTCAATTTTTTTACATAAAGTTTTGTCTTTTTAAACGAACTCACTGTGCTTTTCAGTGGCGAATGATAAACTCAAAGCACAACATTCTCTGATTATCTACTATATCTATAATTTGCAATTATAATCTTAATGTTCCAATTGTTAATAAAAATATTTGCAACATTGTACATATTATTCAACATCTGTCTATACTTTTCTATTATCAATACTGCTTTCAAGACATAGTCTCCTGATTAAAATGTGGCCTGTGAGTCTTCTCGTGGCGTTTAAGTCCAGAAGCGCAGCTACAGATTTCGCACAGTGACAACAGGCAACTGGCGCTGCTAATGAAGATTCAAGATAACCAGTCAAGGTGTATTCCCTTCCCACACTCCCAAAAATTGTTCGCTTACAAAAATTTTCTACGCGCAAAAAATTTTTGGTCTTACTGGAACTAGCAAATAATTATTACACTATGAGTGGACAAGTGGAGCACTGTTCAAATTTTAATAATTTAAAATGAAAATTAGATACAACTTAGTTAACAGGTGTATTCGCATGCTGACGGGTATGCGTGAGGTACCACAATAATCTTCTTATACATACTCTCCTGATGTAAATTGATCATGTGCGTTTTCTCGCGGAGTTAAAATTTAGGAGCGCAGTCACCGATCGTTTCTCAGAGTAGTGGATTTCGTGGGGCATGTGTTTAACTGTTAAGGCGCGGTTAAACATTCGAATGCAACATTAATAATCGTATTTGTCATAGTTCCTTCTCTTTTAAAAGGCTAATTATAATATAACGACTATTCTTGAATTTATTTAGAATGATGAGATTTTGGAATAATCCAAGCACAAATTGAAATTTGTATTTGTGGTGTTCTCACAGGTACTTTATATTGATAAATAGAGTAACATTTGGAATAACTGTTCCAAATAAATACTACACTCTATAATATACAACGGTGGATTTAGAATAAATTAACGGGGGGATGGGGGGTGGCATAACTAGAAAAATTTTGTATTTCCCAAGAACGCTCTGAATTGAAAAATCAGAAATTAGACTTGCAAAAACTGTTCTTTCGAAAAATGGGTTTCGTTGAACGAATTTTCATTTCTTAATGCAATTTTAACAAATATTTAAACATTCAAAGTACTAATAAGTAGAAATAAATTTGCTTTATAGTCCATTTTGAATTATGTTAAGTTCAATAACCAACAAATATATTTTAGTCCCTTGAGGTAAACCAGAAAAAGGCAAAAAGCCCAAAAGTTCTGTGACTGGACCGCAAGACATCTACTGATGGTGACAATATTTCCCTTCAAGAACTACCCCTAAATCGACTTTTCGGTGCTAGCCATTTTTTCCTCGGAAAATTTCACACCTCTACTTTTTAACCAATAAGATACCTTAATTTTGACTAGTTACCATGGCAATTAAAAAAATTTCCCGATATTTTTTCGAGGCGCCACGATATTTAAGTGAAAATGTTTTGACAGTTGAAAAGGTAAACATATGATCTACAACCATTAAATAATGTAGATATACCTGTGAATAATGCAAAATTTCTGAATTAACATTATTATTTATTATTCGCTATAAAGTTTCATTAAACAGAAAACACAAATTTGTTAAATTATTATGCATTAACAATTTATAATTCAAAAAACGTAGGATGTACAAACATAGTAAGATTTAAATGTTGCTTGAATTCTAACCCATCCTCTCTTCTTAATGGTGAATAGGAAGGTGACGAATAATTAGATGTCTGTGTTTTAAGACATATATGTAATATTTTGAAACAATTTTGTTCAAATCTCTTTTACGCAAAAGGCCATATTTACTTGACATCTGCAGCAGACTTTCTTGGATTTTCGTAAACAAACCATTCGACTCTAACGCTCCCTGATCGCAATCTTCCATTAAATTCGTTAAATATATTAATCTTGGATGACATATTTGCGCTTGACTCAACTCTTTGCAGTATTTACATAAATTGTACTTTTCAAAGCATTCCATTTTTCTCAAATTGTATAACGCAAATGCTTACAAGGAATGTTTTACATAAAAATATCTTTGTTTGCTGGTTTACTATACAGTAACTTAATGTAATTTACCAATATAAACCTCATCTGTCAAAAGCATGGCCGCCTATATCACGGCCACCTACTGTAACAAACCATGTTAATATTATATTTTTTAAATTAGAAGTGTTATGGATTACTTTAAAAAAAATACATTTCTACCACCTTTAGTAACCTAAAATTATGAAAGGGCGATAGAGTGAACTAATACCCATCTGAGTTTTAGCATTTGGTGTAACTAAAGTTGATAATTTTTTTTATTTAACGAAATATGGTGGATATACCTATATGATTTTTTTAGAATTTATTTCATGTTGAACTAATATCTTCATTGGCAAATCTCTAATGATATCGACTAATAAGCAAAATAATAACGAAATAAATTTAATTATTATAGGTTTTATTAATATTAAAAACACAATTATTATAAATGTTTGTGGGCTGGCTTGAATTGATGGGTTGAATCTGGGTACTTTCTGTTTTATTTTGCTTTGTGCTCTGATCATGATTAAACTTGCTAGTACTTGATGAAATTCTCCTCATGGATTCAATCATCTGATGATGATGTTCAACGTCCAATTGTAAGTAAGGTTTGATTGACTGACTATTACTGTGTCCAGTAATTTTAATGAGCTGTTGTTCACCAACTCCTTCCTTGGCCAATTTCGAAACAGCTGTTGCTCTTGCAGAATGATTAGTTATTTTTACTTTTTTAGTGTCAATTCCTATATCAGAGGCTGCTGATTTAAACCATGAAGATACAATGTTCTTACCAACTGGGCTATTCTTGCACCATCCTTTCGAATTGGGTTGACTCCAGTATGGGTTTGGTGTTAAGAATAATCTGTCGGTCTGAATAAGATTTTCCTTTTTTCCATCAACTTCTTAAATAAACGCACCGGACACATTTGTGGATTATCGAAATTTGTAATCAACCATTTACTATCCGATAGTTTTTTAGAACCACCTTGTGTGGTTTTGGAGAATATTGGATTATATTCTATCCGCCCTTTGGGTTTCCGAAATTATCAGTTTCTTCTTTGAAGTATTGGATACACGCAGAATATCCTTCCCCTCCTCTCCATGCCAGCTCATGTGAAACTATGTGAAAAAATTTACGCTGCAATCCATCTGGAGTATTTTCATCCCACATTTCAATAATTTTTTTGTATTCGTCGCTGGTTAAGGCTGAAGCACTCACTTTTCCTTTTAATGGGTCTCTCTGTAATTTTTTGCGCTTAGCATCTCGTGCAGCTCTGGCGGTCGCAAATTCCACATCAGAAAACGGATTAAATTTTATTTTATATTTTTCATAATAAATTTCTTGTAACTGCTTAGCAGTAGAGTTCCACATCACTTTGACCACACTTTCCTTATAATCTTCAACAATTTTCTTTTTCATATTAAATGCGTGGTCCTCCAGTATAGTAGCCACCTGTACTACACTCATACACTCATGAATATTATACAACTTTTCGTCACAAAATTCAACAAACTGTTTCCATACACTTGATTTTGATTTTCGGGTGTTATCTGGTGTTATATTTTGAATTTCTTGTCTAATTACTTGTTGATTTTCTTTACCAAATCGCGACATTTCGCTATACACTTATTAAACTCAACGACAGACTTTTTAAACTAGTAATTATTAAGCTTTGTGACAGAACCGGTTAAACAAAAATGACAAATCAACATAATATGTCAAAAACAACAATACCCTGGCCAACTTGACAGTGAAATTAATTTAAAATGTCATGTTGGATTAATAATTTTTTTCCAAATTATTATGGTGTTAAGTGGTGTGAAATTTTCTTACCGAATACCACGCAAGCTTAAATTATTCCGGGAAATTTTCTTTCGGGCACGAATATTTTAAGAAAATTATTCGTACCCTCAAGAAAATTTTCGGAAATAATTTAAGCTCTTGTTGATATTATAAGTGAAAATTTTATTAACGAAAGTTGTTCAGAATTGTCAAAAAATCTTAAATCTAAAATTTAATCACAATTAAATAATAATTAAATTTTGTTTAAAATAATGTCCAAAATATAATTTAAATGGATTTTTTTGTTTGAAAAATTCATGACAATTTTGATTGATTGAAATTAAAGGTAGTCTTTTTTATATTTTTTAAATTTATCAATTTTAAAAGTCTTCAATTTTTTTTTTTTTGATGAAATATTGGGCTTAAGGTTTTTGGATAATTCTAAACAACTTTCATTAATAAAATATTCTGATAAAAAATGCCAAGCACCGAAAAATCGGAAAGAGAGGTGGTTTTTTCAGTTCAGGGGTAGTTGCTGAAGGATAGATCGGAAATTATTGTCACCAATAAACATATCTGACGAAAAAGGTCTTCTCGTATCTTATAAGTGTCTGAAAAGGATCATTATTGTGATGAAATAATTAATGTATTAATGGATTTAGTCAATAATTAAAAAGCTTACAAATTTTATTTAATAATGATAGCATAACAATAAAAATGTTCAAGAAAATTAAATATTGAATATGTGGGCTGACCTATTCATTATTTATAACTTTCTTCGTAAGATTTGATATTGTTCATTAAAAAAAAGTAGTTTACTCTTGGTAAAATTTTAAATTTTCTTCATTTCCGAACAACCTTTATAGTAAATCGTAATCCTGAGAATGCACAAGGACTTTTCAAAATAAGCAGTAGTTTTAACTGTAACTTTTTTTGTGTGCACGATTACTCTGGAACTAATTATGATATTGACTGGAAATTTGGTACACGTATGTATTATAACAAGATCAGGTACTAGATTGTATTTTGACCTTATTCTGTTTGAAGGGTGGGGGGTAAATCGGTAAAGAAAGCAAGTAAGAATCCATAAAAATTAGAATTTAATATATGTACAAGAACCAAAGGCCTCAAAAATTGTTTTGGCATCAAACACCCCCACTATCACGTCTATTATCACCACCTCCCAATTATTAAATGAAGTGAAAAAAATAAAATCGTGATTTAGTGTTTGTACAAGAACCAAAAGCCTCAAAATTTGTTTTGACATCAGTCATCCCCACTAAGTTATTAATGGGGATAAAGAAATAAAATTGTGATTTAGTGTGTGTACTAGAAGCAGACATTTTTATGTAAATAGCCACCGAAAATTTGCATGTGGAAGTAGTGGTGCCTTAGATAGCGTTTTTTCTTTAGTGAATATATCGAATGTTTAATAGCGTCTAGATACATGTTAAATCATATAATTTTATAATATCAATTATCTCCAAACCCATTTAGTTTACAAAGTGCAAAAATTACCACGTGCCAACTACTTTTTAATCCCTTGAGTGATTGTTGGTATATAATAAACTATTTGGCCTCACCGTCCATAAAAATAAGGAAGATATTGGTCGAAAAGAGAAAATTGAAAAAAGATTAAATGTTTCGAGGTCCCTGGAATATGATAAAGTGGGATTTAAAAATGTCTGTGCGTATGTATTCTCCTGATATGTTAATATGGTATTTAAATTACATTTGTTTAACATCTATAATGTTAACTATTTATTTAGATATTCCCTGCATGTTTAATACCCATCATTATACAACTCGTTGTGTACATTTGTAACATGACTTGTAATGATTTATAAAAGCCTCGCATAAAAAATTCATGCTCGAACTATTTTGTTTGGTGTCGACGTAATGCTTAAAATTGACGCATATTAGCAAGCTCATAGAGGCAATTTTAAAAGGTTTCAGTTATTAAATGCTGAATATACATTTCCCAGCATTACCGCTATTTCTGTATTTGAAATTCATCTTTTTAATTGACCTCGTCTCTATTCATAACGATATGTAGACGATGGAATCATAAAACTCTATTTCCGGATCTATTCCATGTAACGAGCTAGAATTTTTAATTTGTTCAAATGTCTCGTGACTAATCTCCAAGAAAATCAGTATACTGTTTTCCTTTATTCATTTAATAAACAATTCTGGGTACAGCCGGGTTTGCATTATACAAACGATATGTGTGTGTAAATGTAAAAAAAATGCAAAGTTTAACAATAACAGGAAATATTAACATTCCTGGATGGAAAGTATAATAGTAGAAATAAGTGGCCTGCGTATGTACACACATAAAACATAGAATTAATGTACGTGTATGTGTACCTAAGACAATACTTAAATTCATATTAATTTAGGTAAATTGGGTCGCGTTGTAAGAATAGTAAAGAAGAACGCAGTATGCACGATTTCTAGACGGTACCACGTCTGTTAATATTTGTTTAATTTGAGAAAAAATGGACGGTAGAAATAACTGAGATTGTTTGTCATTTTTGTACAAATAACATGCCTTAGAAGAAAAATTTGACAAAGAGGCCCGATATATCTCTTCCATGAAGAAGCTGATGCTTGTCTCCTTCTTTGTGTTGGATACTTTAGGATTAATATCAAAACCGTAGATTTAGATTTATTCAGCTCTTTCAGCCGTTTTTCACATCGACCTAAAAGATTCTCTGTGAACTACCCTTCAATTATTTGTTGCCTAGGACTCCCAAGATTTTCACAAAGCTTGTGATTTTCCTGTGGGCTAATTTCCCTATATGTTCAGGTGTTTGTTGCACTTGCAGTATCACAGTAGCTGCACGTATCATTATCTCCTTACCCATATTCTTAAGTTGATATCTCAAGCCGTGTAGTATTCCTTGTCGAATAAGTGATGACTGTTTTCGCTTGTCTTTGACCTCCAGTAGGATTCTTTCTGTTCCTTTTCCCATTTTTGGATCTCCTCCGTTATGTGTCCCTTGCATAAGGCACAAAACGGTTCGGGCCCAAAAATGGGCCTTTAGCATCTTGTTTTGCAAGGGCGTGAGCTAATTAATTTCCTTCTTTTCTCTCACGCGCTAGCACCCACATCAAGGTAGCTTTGTTGTTTTTTCGCCAGTTGCTTCAGTAATTATCTGCAAAAGTGTAGAACCTGAGAGCGTTTAACGCTGCCTGGCTGCCATTTGAATGCCTTTATTTATGAATTCCTGGGCAGGTCTATAGCATGGATTTCTGCTTGGAAAATGGTTGGGGTCTTCCCTTTCAGCCATCTCCGATTCATCTGTGTACCAAATGTACCTTCTTCAACTGCAGGACTTCGACTCGATCTAATATCTGTAGAGAAGGCGCACCCAACATATTAAAACTGGAAGTAAGATCAAGGCATATCAACAGTAAAACTTACCACATTTACATTGATTATATACCTAATTGAACGACAATTCAAAGCATATATTGCTGCGACTATCTCAATGAAATAAGAACAGTAGGATGCTATTCACATATAGCCGCAGCCGTATATTACTTATCTTATGCCCGATATCTTTCCCGCATAGTACGTCCAGCAGTTTTATCTAATATATTTACATCAGAAAATATTCATGTAGTGTTTCACATTATATATTACTTTGACGTTCTTTTTCTCCAAAATTCTTCCGATTCTATCCATATATTTTTATATATATGGTAGGTAAGCTGTTGTCTTGTATTTCTTTTCTTCTTTTTCTTCTTCTGTTCTGGTTGTATCTTGTCTCTTTATTGCGTTGTCTATGTCCTTCGGTTTGTATCCATTTTCTATAGTGATGTTTTTAAGGACCGATATTCTTCTTGCAGATGTTTTGTCTCGCAAATTTGCTTTGCTCTATGTATTAGTGTGTTAACGACGGCCTGTTTTTGTGCTGATTGGTGGTGATAATTAGCGTGTAGGTATCTGTCGGTGTGCGTCGATTTTCTGTATACCTTGTGTCCTACTCCTCCATTGTCCTTCTTGGACACGAGGACGTCCAGAAATGGGAGTTTGCTATCTGTTTATATTTCCATGGTAAATTTGATTTTATGATGTAAGCAGTTGAAATTCTTCAGTTTCTCACGGCCATGTTGTCATATAATGAAAGTGTCGTCCTTATATCCATTTTGGTTTTAACGGTAGTTATCCAAGGCAAATATTTCGAATGCTTCCATAAATAAATTGGGGCCAGTACTGGTGATAAAGGTGAACCCATTGCTGCTCCATCTTTTTGTTTATATAGGCTTCTGTTTAAGTTGAAGTAAGTCGAGTTGACACAAAGCTCCATCAAGAGCTTAGCACCAAGATTGTGGTATACTCTAGTTGATAGGTGGAGATCAATGTGAATTTAGTAAACAAACAAGACCCAATTTCTGATAAGCTGTCCAAACCAGGCGCAGGAAGCAAGAAAAACAATAACAAAATGCCTCGGAGAAATAATTACATACCAATTATTTTCCAGTTGAAACACCTCAGGCCATTTTATTGCCTTCATTTGACACATATTTTCTTATTTTAACCCTTGCCACATATATACCGGCATTTAATAATATGTTACTAAGTCTATAAATCAGTCATGTGCCTTTTTATGAATGTAGCGAAAGTGTAATTATATACGTTATTACCGGATATGTTTTATATTCAGACAATTATTATTTATACCCGACTCCCGCGGCAAGGAAGTTGCAACGCGAACTAGATCAAAAATGTACTTACACTGTAGACTATTATTATTGCGTCAATTTACTGGATTAAGTTGATAGTTTCTTGATTATATCGGTACTAGTTAGTAGTACCTATATTACCGTTTTAATAATTTTAGTTATTTCTAATCAACATATAATATCAATAACCAGTTGGATTACGTGCTGTACATAATTGAAAGTGGTTATTTAAATCCAATTCAATCTATAATAATTTATCTTTAGTATTTGAGCTGAAGGTGGAAAACTATTGTGTAAGATCAAATATACCTATTATTACGAGTATATCGTATTGCATTTATCCCCTATTCTAAAATTATTGGGTTTTGCATAAAGGATATTATGGTTAAATAAATTGCAAATGAACTCTACTAATATCCCCTTAAAGGAATACTTCCATTTAGCAATCACCCTGTACATATAAATTTTATATACAGATTTGCATTTATGTATTAATAAATTAGTTTTGTGTAATCCTACAAATTTGGACTATATTCCGATGGCTGTAAAAGTCTATGGAAATAAAAATGTTTTATTGTATTATTATTATTAATAATTGTTATAATGGGATTGATCTACAAAGTAATTTTAAAAATATATCATTATTGTTAACTTTTAACTTAATAAAAAGTATATGAAATAATAATAAGCGTTATTTAACTAGAACTAGAGCCATTTTTTCCTACATTCCATAGAGTTGTCACTTTCCCAAAATTATTGTGGGAAATCTAAACAAACATAACAAAAAGCGTTAACAAATAATTGTTTGTATTGGGTTGATATAATTCAGTTACAAGGAATTTAACGAAGCGTAGAAAAGCTGGTTTTTGCTGTTTACTGTTTTGCGGTTTAACAAATTAGCTACTTCAAGAAATTTGTTATTAATTGAAACATAAAACCTTGTGTTTTTGTTGTGTTTTGTTAAATTATTTTCTGGTGAATTAGCCACCTACATTGGACATTTAATATGCATAACTAAAAACAATAAATGGGAACGAAACTTGCATTATTATACCTATTTGATTTAATCAGATATATTATAAACGGACATATATTTTTAATAATCATCGTAGAAAAACCGCTGCTCAAGGAATCACTTCTTCCACATCCAGATTTGCCACGAAGTCTCTCACAACGAAAACATTTTGTATGTGGAAATAATTGTTTATGTAGCTTTAATAATATAATACCCCAAAAACCAACAAGACGATATCTCGCTTCGATAGTGGGGTAGGTGAAGTAAAAAAAAATATTTTGAGACCTTTGGTTTTTGTACACACCCTAAATCACAATTTTTTTTTCACCCCCTTTTATAATAGGGTGGGGGCAGTACGGACAGATTTTTTTTCTCAAACTTAAAATCTTGACGTTTCATGACATTCTAAGCTTATTTGAACATTAAAAATTTTTTAAAAAAATTTGTCATTACTATACTTCCACTGGATGTGGAAGTAAAATTTTTTTTAACAGAAATCTATTCGACAAAGTGCTGACCTCAAATATCGAATAAAAAATGTCTGGTGTCTGTATGTATGTGTGTGTGTGTGTGTGTGTGGTTGAGTGTGAGTGAGTTCTGGTAAATATGATAACTTCTGTTAAACTTAAAATATTCATTTCAAATTTGATAAGTAAGTCAAAAATCACTGTAAAATATTTCTCATTAAAATCAGACCATATCCGTTACACAGAGCAAAATGTTACTGAGGTTTTTGCTTAAAACTTCAAGTTTTTTGATAATTCTAAACAATTTTCATTCATAGAATTTTCCAATAAAAAAATGCCTATTATGATTTTTTGATTTTTTCCGGTTTATTTTGGTATTGCAGTTGGCTTTGTATTTGTAGGAGGCGAATATATTTTTGGCCATAAGTAGACTCTATTGTGTTCTATTTTTGAGTAAAATTTTGTTCAAATCGGCAAAAATAAATTAAAAAGTTATAAGTGTGTTACACTTTTTAAGTGCAATAGACTGTATATAATTTTTCTTTTAAATGCATTTTATAATTTGCTTTTCCATTTTCTTCTTTCATTTTTGTCCGTTATTATTATATTTTGTCTTATTTATTTTTAAAAATATTTCATCTATATTTTTTGTTACATTTTAATTTTTTTTAAACAATTTTGTAGGGTACTTTACAGGGACACAATTACTCCAAAAATTTGTCCTGACGATTTTTATTAATGACATGTATATGAAACCAGATACCCATAAACACTACTTAACTATTAGTGCTATATTTTATATTTTCTATACTTTTTTTGTATGCCTGTGCACAAAAAAAGTGGTCTCTTTCTGGGACTCCATTGGGAAATCCCTATGTATTTTGATATGCTGAAATTTAGCTCCACTACCCACCAGATTTTAAAATAATCTGTAAAAATAATTTTTTACTTTTTAACTTCAACACCCTGTATCTCAGTAAGGAGAAAAAAAAAAATCAGGAACGGTATTTTCTTGATAAATGGAAATCTAAAATGACAATTACCATACAGTGTCATTTTAACCAAACATTATACTAGCAATACAGTCGCTTGAGCGAGTCGTTAAGGGTAGAATTTTGCAGAGCGAGGGGGAAATATGCATTTATTTTCGGTTTATTATAAATATTTAAAAAATCATAAATGGTATAATCTTTAAAATAGTTTCAGATACTTTCCCATTGCTCTAAGGAATACAACCATATTATAGTTTTTATCATACATTTTATATATAGTTAAATGCTATACTTTAATAATGAGGAGCTATTTTCATTGACAAACTACAATATTCAAGTACAACAGAAATTTACAATAAAAAAAATATATATAATTTTATTCGTTAGAACAATAACAATTATTTAAAACAGCTTTAAAGTTTTTTAAATATTTATAATAAACCGAGAATAAACGCATATTTCCCTCTCACTGAGCAAAATTCTATCCTTAAAAGAAGCTTTGTTTATTTATTTATTTAAGGAAGAGGCTGGACGAGGATGTGTTGATTTTGAAACATCACCTCCGTTCTAACCAAGGGAAACATTCAAATATAATAAGATAGAACTCATTTGTATTTCACATATGTGTCAGTTTACTTCATTAGTATTCAGATTTAATTCCCATGGCCACGAACTGAAAAGTAAATACATTTTAATTAGATTAAGCTTGTTAATTTGTTTGTATCGGTTGGAGACTTTTGTGAAATTATGTAAATCAACTGATACTGCAGTAATAGATTAAATATTTAATAAAAAATACACAACTTCGTTTAAATAAATTGATTGGCTTCCAAGCGACAAATAAAATAGATCACTAAAAACTACGGAAACAATTACTTATATTTTAGCACGGTTGTACATTCTTTTCTCACTTCGTCAGAATTGTGAGTGATTTATTGCAAAATGATAGTTTCTTAACCGAAGAGCATATGATTAGTTTCAACATATTTCAAAAATGTCTTGGGAATATGTGTAGATAGCTTTCGGACAGCCTTCAACGCAAAGTTGTATATTCATTTGTTAGTGATAAAATTTTATTCTTGCAGTAGTTTGGTGTATCCATATAATCTCCAATCAAAGAGTGACCCCAAAAATCGACCATTTTCTAGCCTTCGAATTTTGTTTCAAACTAAGTGCTAAATTATTGTTAATAATGAGAACATCCTGAATACAAAATTTCAAGAATTTCAAGAGCACATGTTTGGTGTTTGAGATATGAGGGATTGAAGTTGTGATATGCGTGATGCAATATAGGAGCATATCAAAAAAATCACAGCTCCACAAAAAATGAATACTCATCAGCTATGGCAGAGCAATATCTGGTACATTCACTATCTTTTCACTGACTCAAGTTCATAATTCAAGATGAGGGGTAGTTTTCCACCCTGTGATGGATTGTTTTCGTGAACTAGATCGTAACAGATTTATGGTTCATTCCTATTAATAAAATTTAGAGGGTTCAAACTTTTTCGCCAGTTATTGAAGCTTTTATGCAGTTTTGTATAATATTGTAGTAGTTTTCACCCTCTTGAGGGTGTGTCTCAATTACTTTGTGTAAGCTCTAGTCAACACCTTTGTTCATGCATTCAGCCAATAGACTTTACTATATTTCTGTTCTATAATTCAATAGCCTCATTTTTCCCTATTTTCATCTTTATATAGGGGATGTTTTTGGCCCTTCTGAATTAATAAATGGATATATGGATTCGTCGATATTAAATATGAGTTCTGCGTCGAAAAATACTAATATCTTGCTCTGTCATAGCTGATGAGTATTCATTTTTTGTGGGGATGTGTATTTTTTTATGGCATCACGCATATCACAACTTCAATCCCTCATATCTCAAAAACCAAACATATGCTCATCTTGAAGGTTTGTATTTAGGATGTTCCCATTATCAACAATAATTTAGCACTTAGTTTGAAACAAAATTCGAAGGCTAGAAAATGGTCGATTTTTGAGGTCACTCTTTGATTAGAGATTATATGGATACACCAAACTACTACAAGAATAAAATTTTATCACTAACGAATGAATATACATACATATTTGAGTTGAAGCTATCTGAACATATTCCCAAGAAGACATTTTTGAAATAAGTTGAAACTAATCATATGCTCTTCGGTTAAGAAACTATCATTTTGCAATAACTCACAATTCTGACGAAGTGAGAAAAGAATGTATAGCCGTGCTAAAATATAAGTAATTGATACCGAATAATGTTCTGTATGACACAGAATATTATTCATACTAAACCTACCGTTCTAATGAAAAATGGACAGACATTAATTATTGCTATAATTTTTTATTAGCATACGAACAACCTTCCATATAATTGAAAATAACGGTTTTATGAACATTAATAAAACAATAATAGCTTACTGACTCCAGTGAAATTGTCTTCGCTCAAATAATTATTCTAGTTTGGAAGAGGACATATAATACACATCTGCTGTGAAACTAAGAATTTAAAATTTGGAACAAGTGTAGCAAATAAGGAATTCCGAAGCATTTACACGAACTGTAAAATTGCGAATATAAATTGAAGAATGTAACAGAGTAGGTATAATTAATTTGCCCATTAAGAGAACTTGTTAGGACCACTAACAAGAGTACAGCCATTTGTTATATTGTACTACAACTTAATTCCGTTACAACGAGCATTCACTACACTACCAGGAAAGAAAAATAACAGAAATTTTCTCATCTTGAAGACGACCTTCGCTGCTGGTAGTAAAGCTTTATTACACGTATGCTCACATGGACATCGACTGTGAGCGGAGTTTAGGAACTATATTATTAAATATTTCATTTAGTATAATGTTAACAAATGTAAAAATAATGTTTTTTATTTCAGATTGGGCTCATTTGGTGATATTTCCTTAATAATTTATTTTTGCATTTTCCATAATAGCCCGGGAGGCAGCGTTGCATTTTTGATGGTGATTTTACGCCGCTTGATTTTGTGTGTAATCGATAGTCTAGATATGGCTAGTAATAATTACATGATAATAATAATTTTAAAAAAGTCACCTGTATAGATAATGGGGGATTATACGTCAGTCACTTATATAAAACTAACAATTTATGTGAAAAATTGAATAGAACCTTTTCTTCTTAAAATTTGATTCTACTTCAGCTTCAATAAATATATATATATTTTAAGTGTCACCCCCTGAGAGGGGATGGCATCCACCCCCTATAAATTAGCAAGCCCCCGCACAATATAGAAACTTTTCTGTGAAGCATTTATTATTGTACTGCCAAAAGTGAACGAAATCCGTTCAATATGACATTATTTCGAAGTTAAAACCTCTAATTACTGTACTATTTTCCCAAGTTACTGATAGTTTGGAACATCAAGCAGACATTGTATGCGTAATAAAATTATTTTATGTGCACATATTTATAGTAAAATTCAGATTTTTACAAGTACTGTCAGGATAAGTGTGTTTTAACGTCAAAGTAATCTTAGATTGTGTGATAAACCGACACTGAAACCGAAGACTGAACTTTCTCTTAATTATGTTCCTAAATAATGGTCTAGAAGCAACATTTTACAAGTTGAAATGAAATGCGAGGATAATTCCCGCCAAACAAATTTTAATGACTGTAATTACGACTTAATCACCAAACATATTATACCATTAATGGAAATAAATGAGAGTTATATTTTATAGTACACCGCAGATTTACAAAGCGTCAATCAAACGCTGTGATGTAGCAATTTTTAATTGTCACTGGAAGCATTCACACTAAGGTAATTTCATCTGATAATTGAGATGTAGACATATAAGTTTTCAGTCGATATTGCGATTTATCGAAAAGAACATGATTAAAATTCCTTTATTTATTGTTAACCAGCAAGAATATCCGTTCTGAGAACACACTAAGGTATCTAGTTTAAAATGACTTAATATACCTGTCAGAATGATTATTATGATCAACTTGTGAATTTAAATGAAATTGTGGACAATCATTTTACCTCTAATTTGTTAGTACTTTAGGCTGTCTATTTGGTTAATGCTTTTTGGTATTTTGCGTTAGAATTAATCGATTATCCATTGACTTTTTTTTATTACCAAGGAGCCCTCATGGGCTCCCGTCGCTGGTACAGGAAGTGGACTCTTACTAGTGGACTCGGATAGCATAAAAATATTTCAGTGCCCTTTTGGATATAGTTTTTACATATATCAAAAATCAAAAAACGCCGCAAAAATTTTGCCACCAGTAATGACGTCATCAAACTGAGGGTCAAAAAACTATGCATAGACATAGACTAACTTACTTAAGGACCATATTTTTTAGTAAAATTTAATATTAAATATGTTTTATATATTTGAATATATACCGGGATATCTGTTGTAGTATTTATAGCGTGTTTACGTATACGTACAGAGCTGCAAAGTTTTTAGTCTAGCGTGGAATTGCAGCGTTTTAGTGTTTAGCAGTAAAAACAGTATACCAAAGTATTTGTCAGTATTTCTATGTCATGTTGTACACCGTGAAGTTTCCGCAGAAATTGGTACTGAACGGTGTGGTTATTGTCCATTTACTAGTTTCAAGAAATTTGAAAACTTTTTGGAATATGATAACAATATATTTAAGCCCTACATTTGTCGGCTATTCCAAAATTTACAACGAATTGATTTAGTATTTGATAGGTATAGCTTTGAATCTTGAAAGCTGACACACGCCAATCAAGAGGAGTAGGAGTGCACATACGATTTACACCTTCCACAATAATTCCACAAAAATATAACGAATTTTTACGAGTAGATAAAAACAAAAAAACAGTTGCTTACTTTCTTGGCAGAACAGCTAATAAGCGAGCAATAACAATAATCTGTACGCTTGAGGAAATAGCAATATCGTCTTCAGCAGAGTTAGATCTATCAGCTATTTCACCCTCATGGCATGAAGAAGCGGACGGACGCCTTCTTTTTCATGTTAATATGCAGCTGATAATGGCCACAACTACGTTGGCATTCGAATGGTAGATTCGGATGTTGTGGTCATTGCTGTATCTGCCTTTTCAAATTTTGAAAATATTCAACAACTTTGGATTGATTTTGGAACTGGGAAAAATCGTAGGTTAATAGGCATCCATGACCTATGTTCTCATTTATCACAGGAGATCTGTAGCTTTTTGCCGATATTTCATTCTGCAACAGGTTGCGATACCATGTCTTCATTTTGTGGACTAGGCAAGAAAGGAGCTTGGAAGATGTGGATGGCAAATCCTAATATTATTTCCGCTTTTGAGCAGCTGCTAATGGAAAGACACCCAGATGAAGATATCATGCGTACCGTGCAAAAATTTGTGATTCTTTTGTATGATGTAACATCTCCCTTAAACACAGTTAATGAGTGTAGACGATTCCTTTTCATTAAAAAAAGTAGACCAATTGAGAATATATCTCCAACGCAAAATGCTTTACTTCAGCATATCAAGCGAGCCAATCTTCAAGCCCTTGTATGGAAGCACTGTCTGAAAAAAGACTATCAAACTCCTTCGCCCGATACTTGGGGATGGGAAAAAACTAATGACGGGTTTCAGCCATTGTGGTCTACTATTCACGATGTCGCAAAAAGTTGTGAAGAACTAATTGCCTGCAGCTGTTTGTTCTGTGTGCAAATGCATCAGAAACGGTCTTCAGTGTACGCAATTGTGCGCGGACATTGTGTGAAGGATATTGTTCTCAAAATTATTAGTTGTAAATATTTTCTTTTTTAGATGTAAAACAATTTTTTATTAAAATGGTTACACAAACTGTTTTTGTTTTTTTTATTGACTCAAAAGATGGAAGACTTAAGGAGAGGGGAAACTATCTCTTTACAGATCCATCTCAACAAAATTTGACTACAACCACTGAATTTATTGACCACAAGAACAAAATTGATACCAAACACGAATATGCTGATAAAATGTAAAATTTTTGTCACCATATTAAAAAAAATAATAAAAAACATTACAGACATCATGTTTTAGTATACAACACATATTTAAAAGTGGGTTTTATTATAAAATATGGCGTTTAAGTGGATCAGTCTATGCCTAAAACCAGTTTCTCGACCCCTCATTTCACGACGTCATTACCGGTGGTGGGGAGTCCAAAATTTTTGGTGTCTGGGGCGTTTTTTCATCTTTGATATATATATCCAAAAGGGCACGTTCGCCGCCAGCACTGAAATATTTTTATGAGTTTTAATGCTATCCGACCGCACTATACTGACTAAAACCACTCCTCCCAAGGCTCACCTGTAAAGTACTTCGAGGGCAGTGCAGCCTCCTGAGCTTATTGTGTTCTTGTTATAGAACCTGCCAGAATCGGCCTAAGTCGAAGACAAAATAAAATTTCGCCTTAGTAAAAAATTCAAGACATTTTGAACATAATGTACAAGTTTGGAAGGTATTAGAACCGTAAACTAGCACAAAAGGACTTGTATACGTTCGTTTAAACATAAGGCACAATCAGGTGAAAATTCGAAGAAACACCGAATTTTCACTTAGGAAAATTGTTTATATCCAGGCCATGGGAGTGAAAGTATATTGGTAATGGAAAAGTGTACCAAAAATAAAAGTATAATTTTTGGTCAAGGACAAAGAAACAATATACTTTTACGAAGTACTTTGAAAATAATAATGAGTATTTTTAACTTTTTAACCTCTTCACAAAGTACAATGAAAGTGAAGATACAATCATTATGAGTATCATTCAAAAGAATGAATATAAATTTTTAACTATGCGACGTATAAAAAGGAAGAAACTGACAAATGCTACAAAGGCACATAGCGCATATAGGCAATTATTTAGCAAAACATAGTAAAAATGGAGAAGGCCGGTTTATCGAATGACACCGACGCACTGAATTACATGTCACTAAATTAGAATTTGTTCAATCTGTATGAGTGTTGGTTCATTTAAAAGATGGAAATTGTAGCTTTCCGATGCTTTTTTGTTTTAAACAATACAAGCAAAGGATGGATGGCAAAAATATTCTTATATATATTATCACAGCCGAACTCAATTGTCGCAATAAAAAATATAGAAAAAAGTAAAAGCCTCAAAAAAAATCTTTCTTTATTGGGAACTGTTAAACAGTATGTACCTTTCATGATTATTATGGTTTATTAAGTTGTAGTAACGTGTATTCAAAAAAAAGTACAACTCAAATCATTTTAATTTCATTGCTTGATGATTTTTTTGATAAATATATATACTGGAGGCTGTAACGTGCTGAGAACTTGACCTATTGGAAAAAATAAAATATCATTATTTCGGAAAAAACTTATACTTCTCGAATATTCAGACACAAATTCGTTTACTTGTATGCATTTTTTCGAAAATATGATCAATCCATTATGATCAGAAATAGCGATTTTCACGATCTTATCCTTATAACTTATAGGCTATTGTCTATGTACAAAAAAAGAGGGTTGAAAGGAACTAAAACGTTAAAGGGTTTTTATTGTTTATTATGTTCAATTGACCCCAAGATATGAAAAAACCGCGGAGTGCTACCATTTAAAGTGGTGCGTTTTTGAGATCGAAGTAAAAAGGTCCACTTTTCATTTTTTTTTGCTCGAAAACTATGATTTTTTTCTATAAACACGTCAATAGAAAAGTGTGTAGAGAATTAAATTTCCAATCGAAATGGCACCTTCAGAAGTCAATTTTTTTTTTACAAAAATACGTCCAAAAAACAAAACAAAAAAAACGAAAAAAACGCAATTTTTTATTTTTTTTTTTATTTTAGCCTGTAACTATTTTTCGGGTACATTTAGGCAAAGACATTGCTGCATAACAAAAAAAGCTGGCGTTTTACCCGTTAAAATGAGATTTTGTAAACAGTTTTACGATTAATAGTAACCGAGATACAGCGTTTCAAAGTTTGCAACTTTTAGCTTTTTTTGCTAATTTTTACTACCTATTTTTTTTCAAATTTCGTCCTGTAACTTTTTTCTGAGTGAATTTAGGCGTAGACATTATTATATTAAAGTGAAAGCTGACTTTACGCCCGTTGAAATGGTGGCTGGTAAAAGTCTCTACGACAAATAGAAACCTAGATACAGCGTTTCGAAGAGTGTTACTTTTATTAACTGTCTTCCAATTTTTACGTTCTTTTTTAAATTTCGGCCTATAACTTATTTGTCAAATGCAAGTCCAGTAGCCATCGGTTCTGCTTCTGAATGTATTGTAACATTACTATACGGTATGAAAATTGATGGCCAAAGCACCTGTCGCTATAAGTTATTTCAGAAGTACTCAACAGGTGCGAAATTCTCATTGTCCCGATTGCCTCCAACAACTGATGCTGCTAAACCTCATGGTTTAAGAACTTACTTGCAAATGCAACATTGGAAAGGAAATATTGTAAATCCTCTCATCTGGGGTTGGAAAAGTTCAGAAAATGGACTAGTACCAATTTTGACAAATAAACCTCCCGCACCACAAGTTTTGCTGGAAAAAATAGCCTGTAAATGAACTAAAGGATGCAGAGGAAACTGTGGTTGCAGGAAATTGGGAATGAATTGCTCCATTTTTTGCAAGGAATGTATGGGAATGAACTATGAAAACGCTGATGTACCTCAAATAACGGAAGACGATGTTTACATAGATGCCGATGAAGAAATCGACTTTGATTTTGAAAATATGTTAAATCCAGCATTTGAATAATTTCATAATGTAAGTTATTAATCTAAGTTATTTGAACAAAAAAGAAAACACGTGATATAATAGAGTTCAGAAGTGGAAAAATGTAAAAAGTTATTTTTTAAGTACAATAATCTACTATACCTAGACTGTATCTTGGTTACTATTGATCACATAAACTTTTATTGCCGACCATTTAAACAAGAATGCTGCGAGTACATTCCATGTAGCAATAGCTGTATTTGACAAATAAGTTATAGGCCGAAATTTAAAAAAGAACGTAAAACTTGGAAGAAAGTTAATAAAAGTAACACCCTTCGAAACGCTGTATCTAGGTTTCTATTTGTCGTAGAGACTTTTACCAGCCACCATTTCAACGGGCGTAAAGTCAGCTTTCACTTTAATATAATAATGTCTACACCTAAATCCACTCAGAAAAAAGTTACAGGACCAAATTTGAAAAAAAAATAGTAAAAATTAGCAAAAAAAGTTAAAAGTTGCAAACTTTGAAACGCTATATCTCGGTCACTATTAATCGTAAAACTGTTTACAAAATCTCATTTTAACGGGTAAAACGTCAGCTTTTTTTGTTATGCAGCAATGTCTATGCCTAAATGTACCCGAAAAATAGTTACAGGCTAAAATAAAAAATTGCATTTTTTCGTTTTTTTTTTGTTTTGTTTTTTGGACGTATTTTTGTAAAAAAAAAATTGACTTCTGAAGGTGCCATTTCGATTGGAAATTTAATTCTCTACACACTTCTCTATTGACGTGTTTATAGAAAAAAATCATAGTTTTCGAGCAAAAAAAATTATGAAAAGTGGACCTTTTTACTTCGATCTCAAAAATGCACCACTTTAAATGGTAGCACTCCGCGGTTTTTTCATATCTTAGGGTCAATTGAACAGAAGAAATAATAAAAATCCTTTAACGTTTTAGTTCCTTTCTACAGTACATGGACAATAGACTATTAGGCCAGGCAACGAATGTTCAAAAAAGGATGTAGAGGGAAATTTTAGGGACAGATAATTTGACTTCGGAACTTTGTTTGGCCTAGTCTGGAGATGAACATATTAAAAGTACCCACTCCTAGGTGTTGAGCGGGGGGGGAGGGGGGCACTTTAAAGGTGCCATTTTTTGGTTTTTCGCTTATATCTCGGAAACTATGCGTCGTATGGAAAAAGATAGTCTTAAACATAATTAAATAATAACATAATTAAATTTCCTACAAGAATTCTATATTTATTTTCTTCCTATATGTTATAGTTTACGAGATATTCGCCAGCCAAAATAAATAATTAAAAAAAAAATCAATTAGGGTCTTCATTTTAAGTGAGTCACACTGTATATTTAAGGAAATGCATAGATTTCGGCAAAACATTACGTTAGTAAATTCGTCGAGTGTTGTAAAACAAAGATTGTTTTGTGACTGTGATTTATTAGCAGACCACGGTAAACTTTGATAGAAATATTTAAGGTACATAATTGATTTTTTTTTAATTATCTATTTTGGCTGGCGAATATCTCGTAAACTATAACACCTAGGAAGAAAATGAATATAGACATTCTTGTAGGAAATTTAATTATGTTTAATTTTGCATAGATTACCCTTTTCCCTTTAAAGTGCCCCCCTCCCCCTCGCTCACCACCTAGGAGTGGGGACTTTTGATATGTTCATCTCCAGACTAGTCCAAATAAAGTTCCGAAGTCAAATTTTCTGTCCCTAAAATTTCCCTCTATAATCACTCGTTGCTTGGTCTAAACTCTATAGTTTTGAATATAAATTCTGAAACTTTTCCAATACATTAACAAATGTATGAGGAGTCCATTGGATATATTTGAAATGTGGATAGGTGTACCTGTAATAAATATAATACAGTAAAGGCAGGTAAAAATTCAGATCGGTAAATCTGCTTCGATCCAGCGGCTATGTGTGGTGTCTGTGTATACATTCAAAATTATCTATACTCACTATTTATCCTCATATTCACTAAGAAAAATGTTAAAAATGTGTAATCAGAAAGAGAAAAATAGCTTCATTTTACTCGTTAGAACTACTAAAAATGTTTAGAGGTTTCATAGTATGCATTTAACCGTGCGCTTGGCTGCACAGAGTGACAAAGTTACTTCACGATTTTTTTCCAGGAATACCGTGGCTTTAGCGATAAATTTTATTACAACATTTTTTGTTCAGAAACACGTGGTCTATCCACCTGTACTTTTTACTTTTTCCTACACTGACTTAGTTTCAAAATGTTGAAAAATGGATGAAAAAAATTATTTTTTCACTTTTTTTTATGTTCTGCATCCGAGCATTAAAAAAATTATTAATTTTGCTAGTTTTTGGAGATTTGACTATAACATTTTCTCTATCGTCTAGGCTAGAACTATTCCTGCAGAAACTATTACATAAGATAATTGAAAACAATACAGCGACATTTATATTCTTCTCGACACAGCTGCGATAGTGTAAATAACATTGTTGTACCAAAATGTACAGGTGCATATAGAGTAGAGTCTTTCAAGAATTATACTAGCTGTGGTTCAGTAAAGTCGACAGCCTTAAAAGAATAATAAGTTGCGTATTAGAATAGAGAAGTTGAAAAAATTAACTTTCATCATGTTAAATTTATGTAAACATGTAAATTTTGAGCTTCAAAAACGTGTCGAAATTATTTCCTGTGGTTAATTGTTTCATGCTCATTAAGTTGAGGTGTAGGAACATGGCCAGTTTTAATTACAATTTTAGACAGAATTATTTTAATTCTGATGACTATAAAGCAATCTTAACTATTGCTACGCTGCTATATAAACAACAGAATGTTTAAATTAGTTATATAAAAAACGGCTCACGTAATGCTTCTCTAGGTAGTTATTTTAATGACTTGTACTAACAGTTACATATGTCTAGGGCCTAGATTCTAAGACATTAATAATTTTTATATTGTTCGTAGAACTATGATATTTCCTTAGTTGATAATATAAGTCTCTTCCACAGCATTAATATCGTCGTGGTGGAATCTTGTAAAAGTTAAAATACGAACCAGTTGGTTCATTTTTTTTCATTTTAGTTTTTTTAATTACAAACACATATTTAATTAACACTAAAGTTATTTACTTATCTTTTCTGTTTTATTAGTGAAGCTTATACGCAAGCTTATAGATAGATAGATAGATAGATATATAGATAGTCTTTATCACCGCTATATATACATAAATGAACATTTGCAGCAAGTCAGGGAAGGGGCTGGTAAACAGCAAATTATATTATACAACAAATTTATAAAACACAAAAAGATATATAAATGTATGTATGTATGTATTGTAAATAACATTTAATAGAAACAATAAATTTACAAAACACAAAAAACATATTTCACATTTAATATTGATATACAAAAATATACATAAGTATAAAATGCAAAAATATGTGGAGTTTCAGAGCATCCTGTAAATATGAGCATTAAATACTCGTATGTGGATTGGCACCATAGGGTGTCCTAAAAAATAGTACTTTAGAATGAAATTTTTTACATTCATTTTGAAGGACAGTAAGTTTAGTTGCCTTATATGACAATGTAAATGATTATAGAAATTTAGGTTGGGGTATTTTTAGCGCTTAGAATTAACCTGTAGCGAGGTACTCTAAGAAGTCCAGCGGCACGTGTGTTGTGCTGATGGTAATCAGTTTGAATAGAGAAACTGGACGCACTCCTGTGAATCTCTACAAGACTGTCATAAATAAACAGTGAAGGAAAGGGCATAATGCCCAGTTTAATGAAAATAGGTTGACAGTGTTCCGTAAACTTAGCACTAACGAGTATTCTTATAGCCTTCTTTTGTTGTCGGAAAACTTTTAATGCGTGGGAGGAGTTACCCCATAAGACCACTGCGTTGGAAAGTCTAGAGTGGAAAAGGGAAAAATAAGTATTTTTTAAGATGTTGAATTCGAGAATGCCTTTTAATTTCCTGAGGAGGAAGATCGTGCTTGAGAGCCTTCTATTCAACCGATCAATATGGTTTACCCAACCAAGATTATCATCTAGATATATATCTAGGCATTTAACATGCTGACCTTTGGATACATTTTTGTTAGTTGCTATTATAAGTCTCTGAGTTTTTTCTTGATTGAGTGTTAGCTTATTTAAAGTGGACCAGTTTTTTCCCTGGAGTTCTATGTTGGAGCTAAGTTGGACCAGATTGATTATGTTGCGGTCAGAGCAGAAGGAGAGTGGTATTATCAGCAAACAAAGTTGATTTGCTAGGCAACATAAATTGTGGAAAATCATTAATATAGATTAGAAATCAGAGTGGCCCCAGCACAGAGCCCTGGGGTACACCATGATTAATATCTGGAAAATCTAACATGTCATTTCCTATGACTACACATTGCTGACGCTTTAGCAAATAGGAATTAAAGAAAAAGAGAGAGGGAGAGAGAGGGAGAGAGAGGGAGAGAGAGGGAGAGGGAGGGAGAGAGAGGGAGAGGGAGAGAGAGAGAGGGGGAGAGAGGGAGAGGGAGAGAGAGAGAGGGAGAGAGAGAGAGGGGGAGAGAGGGGGAGAGAGGGGGAGAGAGAGGGAGAGAGAGGGAGAGAGAGGGAGAGAGAGGGAGAGAGAGGGAGAGAGAGGGAGAGAGAGAGAGAGAGAGAGAGAGAGAGAGAGAGAGAGAGAGAGAGAGAGAGATAGAGGGGGGGGTAACCTTCTAACTCCATATCATTGTATTTTATCGAATATTAGACATATTAGTCATTAGTTTAGGCCCGCTGTAATGCTTGCGTAAATCTTTTTCTATCGTCTCTCCTAATTTTTGCCATATTTCTTCACTTTCCTACCACATTTTCCACACTCCCGCCATCTTTTCGCACTTTATCCACATTTCCACTATTCTTACTTATTCTCCATTAATTTTTCATATTTTTTCTATCTTCCCTTGCACTCGCACTACTTTCTCACGATCTTTCCTCTCTCTCCTCGACCTTCGCGCAATCTTTTCCTACCATTCTATTATCTCCTCTAAATTTCCAAACTATATTATTCAACTGTTTCACCACCTTTCTCCACTTTCCAGTTCCAGCAGTATTCCGTCATTTTTTTCTAACTTCTAACGTTGAGTGGACTTTTCACTCAACGCTTCTAATCATTGTTCTCTACTTTCCCACTATTTTCTTCTTTCCTACCAGCTTTCAACATCCTCTCACCACATTCTCTTCATTATAGAGAATTTAATATTGAACAAAAAAAATACCATTCTTGTCGTAGCATCAATGATTCGCAAGATATTTCCGTTTCGCTTTTCGCAAAGATGGCGGCTAACCCAAACCACCGCCGACCCCGCCAACTTGACAAAATACTCAGAATAATCCCCGAACGTTTTAAAAAAGAAAAACCGCTGCCCAAGGAATCACTACTTCCACATCCAGATTTTCCATCCAAATCTCACAATGAGAAAAATCTGTTTAATAATATATTATTTGAAATCTTCTACCCCAGAAACACATAAAACAATATGCCTCATCGCTAATTCAAGTGGTGGTGAGGGTAGGAGGTGGTAGTGGGGTTGGATAAAGTAAAAAAAAAAAATTTGTAGCCTTTGGCTCTTTTACATACACTAAATCACAATTATATTTTCTTCACCCATTTCAATAACAGGTGGGAGTGGTAATGGGGGTGGATAATGCCAAAGATTTTTTTGAGACCTTAGCTTCTCTTATACTGGGTGGGGCATTTAATTTGACAAACGCGAATAACTTGAAAATTAAGAATTTTCGAGAAAGATGTTTCAAACAAAAGTTTCATCATTTGAAAAGTGGGATCTAATGGCTACATTTTTTAAAATTTGGCGAAGGACTTTAAGGTCATCTGAAGATCAACTTTGGTTTTTTAAATGCAAACTCCCTTTTTTTACAGATTCTATTCTGCTCTAAAAAATTTAAAAATTTTGTTTCTACTATTTTTTTATTTGGTCTCACCGTTTGTAAAACTAAGCATTGGACGTGGAAGTAGAAATCTCTGTAACTGGGAAACAAAACATTTTATGGAAAAGTTTTCAAAGAGAAAATTTAGGAATTGTTGTATTCAATGTGTAATGGCAGTAACAATTGAGAATTCTAATAATGCAAGAAATAAGACTTATGTTTATCTAGGTAATTGAGTTTTATTGTTAGAAATAAATCTTTACACAAATAATATCTTTTGCACTCTTGAAAAGCGTAATGAACAAATAATTTCAACTACTTTGTTTAAACATGATCATTTTGTTAAGTTTAAAGGGTATTGTTATTTTTTAATCTTTCAGAGATGCTACTTCAATGTTCAATGCTTAATTACTCACAAACAGTGAGACCAAATAAAAACATGGTAGAAACAAAAGTTGTTTACTTTTTAGAGCAGAATACGAATCTGTAAAAAAATAGGGAATTGCATTTAAAAAATCAAATGAACTCGAAGTTCTCCACCAAATTTAAAAAAAAAATACAGCCATTACATCCCGCTTTTGAAATTATGACACTTTTGTCTGAAACATTTTTCTCGAAAATTCTTTATTTTTAAGTTATTCGTGCTTGTCAACTTAAATGTCCCACGCGGTATATACTAAATACCAATTTTATGGACTCTTACTTGCTCGATTTATCTATTTACCCCCATTTACCCCAATTTACCTTCCAACCTTTCAACAGAATAAGATAAAAATATAATCTAGTTCCAGATCTCATTGAAATACATGCGGGTACCAAATTCCAAGTCAATATCTTAAGAGTAATCGTGCGCACTAAAAAAGTTACAGACAGACCGGCAGACGGACAATTTTTTTGCTGAAACTTAAAATCTCGACGTTTCATGACATTCTAAGCCTATTTGAACAATACAAATTTTCAATTTTTTTTGTCGTTACTATACTTCCACTGGATGTGGAAATAAAACTGACTTATGCTATTTTTGCATTATGAACAGATTTTATTGGGACATTCTATTTAATTTTATTAATGATATGTGAGCTTTAATGAACGTCCATGTGTGTCAAGTACAGTTTGTATAGTATATCGACACAAATGAATTTAATATCTGGAATATATTCAAGCTATGCCAATTTAAATAAGTTTCATTCGTATGCTTAATTTAACCTTTAATCAACTAATTCATGTTAAATTTTGCATGACATAAAGATATACTAAGGAAGTGGCCTCATAGACGCTTTTACACAACATCCGTAAAATAAGAAATCAATTACCTGTCTGCAAGCATTTGCATTGTGCAGAATTATCGTTAACATAGATCTGAGCTGAATTTTACTTAAACTGAAACATTGGTACTTAATATTTTTCAATAAAAAAATGTTCCCTTTGCTGAATTAACCTATACTGCCATTTCGGGAAAAAAATGGAGATAATATATCGTTTAAGCCAAAAAAAGAGATGTCTCAGTTTTCTCCCGAAATGGCAATATGACAATGGACGTGTCTAAAAATACATTCTATATCCTACATTCTACATTTCTAGCTCAAAAGTGGTAAAAGCGAAGAAAATTGTAAATAATAATGGTATATCCATAAAGCTTATATCAATAAAGCTTAAATATAATAACACCACAGCAATTTTAGTCTTTGAGGTGGAATTTTTACTTCCACATCCAGTGGAAGTATAGTAACGACAAAAAAATTTTTAAAAATTTTTATTGTTCAAATAGGCTTAAAATGTCATGAAACGTCGAGATTTTAAGTTTGAGCGAAAAAAAATTCTGTCTGTCTGTCTGTCTGTAACTTTTTTTGTGCGCACGTTTACTCTGGAACCGTTTGAGATATTGACTTAAAATTTGGTACATATATGTACTTTAACGAGATCTAGAACTAGATTATATTTTCATCTTGTTCCGTCGAAGGGTTGGGGGGTAAATTGGGGTCAATTTGGGGTAAATGGGTAAATCAAGCAGGTAAGAGTCCATAAAATTGGTATTTAGTATATACAAGAAAAGCTAAGCTCTCAAAAAAATTTTTGGCATTAGCCACCCCCCTTAACCTTAACCAACCCCCACCCCCTTATTAAAGGGGATGAAAAAAAATTGTGATTTAGTGTATGTACAAG
Source organism: Rutpela maculata (assembly GCA_936432065.2). Lineage (NCBI taxonomy): Eukaryota > Metazoa > Arthropoda > Insecta > Coleoptera > Cerambycidae > Rutpela > Rutpela maculata. Next base: position 146,106,556 of record OW386291.2, on the reverse strand, counting down.
AACCAGAAACCTCAAAACATTTTTTTACTTCATCCACCCCCACTACCACCCCCCCTATCACAACCCCCACCCCACTACCGATGTGGGGGTGTCGTTTTATGGGTTTTTGGGGTAGAGGATTTCAAATATTATATTATTAAAGTTCCATAAACAATTATTTCCACATACAAAGTTTTTTCGTTGTGAGTGACTTGGATGTGGAAGTAGTGATTCCTTGGGCAGCGGTTTTTTAATATAAGTTGATTCTTTCAGTATGGGAACGTTGGAGAAAAAGTTGCACCATTTTGAATTTTTCGTTTTTTTAAATGACTCTTTTAAAAATGGGTTAACTCGTAAATTATCAAGACATAACTAAAACTGAAAAATTTGTGATCTTTTGTATTAATATAATATAGAAGATTCACATCTTTTTTCTTTAGATAAAAAAATACAATATTGAGAAGGATTTTACTATGGCATTTATTGTTTTTTTTACAAGTATATCCTTCTACTAATCAAAAATTATTTCATCTCTAACTCTTCTACCTTAGTACTCATATAACTTTGCAAGTTAATCCGTAGCATTGTCCATACTTGGCAGAACATTTTAATCCTAGTCCTTTGTATGAATAACTTTTTCCCATAGGGGGTGGTAGCGGTGGTGGCTGATGCCAAAAAATTTTTTGGCGTTTGGTTCTTGCACACACACTAAATCACAATTTTATTTTTTACCCCCTTTAATAACGGGGTGGGGTTGACTGATGTCAAAAGAAATTTTGAGGCCTATGGTCCTTGTACACACACTAAATCACAATTTCATTTTTTTCACCCCCTTTAATAATTGGGTGGGGGAGGTAATGAAGATGAGATTCAGGGTGGCTGATGCCAAACATTCTGTGATCTCCTACAACTTCTACAGTTTTAAAAATACAAAAAAATAGTTTAAATAAGAAATATGCACCCCTTTAATTCCTAAACAAAACTTTTGTTCACAATTTTTGATAAAATTCTTTGTAATGGAGTTATTTCAATGAAACTTCAAAATGGCGGTAATTTTTTTCAGTATTCCCGTACTGGTACTCCATGGGACTTCTAGCATATTAATTGGTAAACAGTAAACAGTTTTGAAGAAGTTTGCAGTCTACAATGGATGTTATTTCGTGTTATTTCGCTAATCGTCCTCATACATCAAACTATGTACACTTCTGTGCAATAAAATCCCCTACACATGAAAAATCAAGTAATCCAGTTTTTACTAATATTAAGTGATGAGAATCAGTCTTTTTGAAATTTAGATTTTTTATTATCATATAGGTTATAAAAAAGTGACATTGATTGTGAAATGTCATAAGTAAGGTATTTGGAAAAATGTTAATGATTTAATGATTTCGATTTATAACAAATGTAAAACCATGATACGCCATGCTACACCAGGGCCATACACGCTTATCTATGCCCAAACATTAACAGAAAATCGCCCGGACCTGTTCCGCGGAGACATCTAGCGTTCGTGAAACTTGGTATTTGCAGGACGGTACACCCGAATATGTTCGTCATTACAAGACTGAAAAACTTTTTCATCGGTAAACACAACATTGTTCCAAAACTCCAACGGGCTATAGACATAATTTAAACAAAACAGAATGCGGGCTTGCTTATGTTCTAGTGTTATTATGGTCTTCTTGGCATTTACACAGTTTTTTAATTCCGACTTTCCTATCCTTCGGCTAGCTGTTGACCTCGATGCTGAAAAATTTGTCATGGATGTCAAGGAAGGAGCACTTCATCTTGAGCGAGATTTAAACTTCACGGTCGGCCTGAACTGTCTTTTCTCTTGATGATACCTTCCTCCTCCCACCTTTTCTTCGCACTCATAACGATACTTTTATTTAAGTGATAATGGTTAGCAACTGCTCTGATATATCATCCCTCTTCAATTTTAGAGAGAATTAGAATTTATGTTCAGTTAATTTCGACATTTCGAAAATATGACACTGACACTGACAAATAAATAAAGAACGATTTAATATAGCGAAAAATAGGTGTACGGGATTTTATTGCACAGAAGTGTACATCCAGACCATATCTGTGTCATTGATAAACATAACAAAGAAAAGCGGCCCAAGAGTCGAGCCCTATAGAACCCCAGATCACTGAAGTAATGTAACAGATTTCAAACCATGATACTGAATATTTTATATTTCAAGCAAACAAGACAACTCTTATTCAATTAATTTTTTCATAGCGCTATTTTAGCTGGTCCATAATATGCCCGTTTTGTTTCTGTTTTTGCTATTCGAACAAAAACTTACAAAATGTTGCTGAAATATTTAAAATATTTCAGGATCATTCACAAGTAGTTTTATCTACAGTTCAACGTAACTATTTACAGTTTCTTCATTTATGAAATTATATATAGTAGTTTACACCTATTTCATACTACTGAAAATCACAGCTACTGTTTGAAAATTACGTTTACCTACAGTTATTGCCATAGACTGGCATTCATAAAATTATCCACAAATAATTTTAACGTTAGTAGTACATTTATCAGCTAATAACAGGTTGCCATTTCCATTTAATTTTTATGGTCTTCAATTATGTTTTCTGTATGTGTTAAAAAAGAAAAGTTGGATGTGAAATTAAATTACTTGGCAACGTCACAATTAAATATTAAGTAATAATTATTGCAAGAAATTTTCTTTTTTATGAAACAATCTTAGGTATTTCTGTATATATTTGAAATTGCAATATAAATATTCATTAGATCTCTTAATTTAAATTAATTATTATATAGAGGATGATTCACAATTACGGAGAAATATTTTTTCTGTTGAAAATATGTCTGACGGTTACGTTATATTTCCATTTAAAGACGGTGTAAGTCTTTAATATCAATATTATATAATAAGGGCGACTGAATGAAATTAAGTTGGGTTATTGGGTTATTCAAAGTTATTTAGAAAAATGGTCAAATTAACATGAATATCGACAAGTGTTCCATGCGAATACAGTAATTTACAATAATTTTGCAAAATAATCACAGTAGGTTCATTAAAGTTGCTTAAAGTTCGTCAGATATGGTAAAAAGTTCCATTTATTTATGTTTTGTACTCTCTCTTTCTCTGGAAAAAATTACATGTGCAGAAAATATATGTATCATATGAAAATTATTTCCTACTGGGAGAAGATGATTACATAACCTCCACTCAGAAGACAGCTATCCAAAACCGTCTTATTATTATCAACGTTCTCAATGTTTTGTTGTATTCTCTTTGTTGAAGATATTAAAATTTATACAAATTTCGTACTGTGTTTTTTATACTGCTTTTAATAGCCCACTTGCGCTTTTAAAAATTAAAAAGTAGTATGGAATAAAATGAGAGATTTGAACAATAACAACAGCAACAATCACAATAACAACAACAGCAATAACAACTCTAATTTCAGGCAGAAATCAAAGGATTTTTGACAAAAAAAAACAAGAGAAAGCAAATACTTTTGAATTTATAATTGTTTTTACTTTTAGACATGTCCACCATTGGCTTTTATACACGGTACATTTTTTTTTTCAAAAGTGAAAATAATACTGTATTAAATTTTTAATTCCGCCGTAATAAAAGACATCTTCACTTGTTTAACGTAAATGTTTTACAATGTCCATTGTTTACGCATATAATTTTATTTCATTTAGCACCAAACAGTAAAATCCATAGGATTTGAATCTGGTGACTGTGAGTCACTGCCTTTCTAGTTGTTTTAAAGGTAACTCAATTTGGTAGTTTTATGCAAATAAGCACTTCTCAAAGTAAATATTTTAAAAATTGTATTTAATAAAATAACTTATTTTATTAACTATTTCAAAAACAAAGACATAATTTATGGGAGACAAAATCATTGTATTACTCTCTAAATTCATCTCTAAAAATCTGCATTTACACAGATCTTCCCTCCCTATCTGATATTTTTTTTATGGGCGACCACCCTGTATACTTTTTACACCAAAAGTATAACAGGTTTTCTTCCTGGACAGTAGAGTCAACTACATTCCTCAATCGTTTCTTATTTAATTATTTTTTACCCTCCCACTCACCCTGCATATTTTTCACTAAAGTATAGAGGTTTCTTTCCTTGGCAATTGTATCAACGAAATGCCAAAATGATTTTTCTAAAGTATTATTCTTCGTGGTTTTTAATTTATTAATTTTTAGCGTTCCACCATGTATATTTTTCAAAAAAGATATGCTTCCCTGACAGCAGCGACAACTCCATACACGATGTTTATTTTTCTTCGTCAAAAGAGAGACGGACGGACGAACTGACAGACCGACAGAATTGAGTGGCTTCAATACTCATAATATTAATAACCTTTAATAATAACCTTTATTTCCCAATCACAAGTACTATTAACTAATAACCATACAAATAACTCAGGAGGGTGTCAAAAATCTGAGCTAATATGCATAAGCATAATACAATTCAAAATATAGAATAAAATGCATGTAAAATTATATAAGACATAACACGTACATAATAACAAACTACAAAAGTATACCGCGCGTGTAGCGGAGCGCTAGGCATAGGGAGTAAAATTACAACATCGCGCGTGCCAGCTGGCTGAAATGAAATAACAGAGCTGGGATGCTCCGCCCGATGGAGGAATTTACGGCAGCTGTGTTGTCAGATCTCTCGCGCTACGTGAATGTACATGCCTAATGGGAAATTACACGCACGGTATAAACACGCAATAAATAAATAAACACATAAATATATAAAAGTCAGACTGAGTAAAATTCATTAACACCATACAAGCACTTTTCAATTAGTAAATTTTGTATTCTCTTTTAAAAGTAAATAGGCTTTTACAATTTTTCAAATCAATGGGCAAATGATTATAAATTTTACGTAAGTTGTTAAACACAATTTTTTGATATATTGGTGTTGTATGTTGATGAGGAATTAGCCGATTTTTAAATCTCGTTTAATAATTGTGGTGTGTTTGGTTTGTAAGAAAAGTTGATTTGTTTTAAAAGCATAACAACATATTTCGTAAATGTATATACTAGGCAGAGTTAGTAATTTAAAGGCTTTAAAGGATTCTCTGCACGATTCTCGGGGATGTAAACTCTCCATAATCCTAATGACATGCTTTTGCAGAATAAATGCCCGACGAACGTAGGTAGTACTCAATCCTCACAGCATAATTCCATACCGTAGATGGGAATGTATGTTAGAGTAACAAAATGTCGATAAAGAAGATTTACCGCAGAGATTTTTTAAGTTGAACATACCCTAACAATCTTTACCGAGCTTCACACACAAGCTATCTATGTGAGCAGCACACGTCAAATTTCGGTTGAACTTGACACCCAAAATTTTAGCAGAATCTGTTACTAAAAAGTCGTCGTTAGCATTTTGCTCGATGCTAAATGATACAGTAGTTGTTTTTTCTTTATTAAGTCTAAACCGGTTTTTCTCTGACCAAATTATAACGTCTTTGTATAGATCTTTCGATGTACTTTTTACTGCGTCAGGACTTTTTTGAACAACTAAAAAGTTAGTATCATCAGCGTAACAAGTAATACAAACGTTGTATTTGCTTTGAATGTATAACGCAAGATCGTTGGTAAAGACAAAGTAAATAAATGGCCCCAGTATGGAGCCTTGTGGTATACCGGCATTTATTAGATATTTATTGCTCTTTGTTACATTCACATAGACTACTTGCGCGCGGTTTTTAATATAGCTGGATAAAAAATCTAAAGCAGGACCCCTAATCTAGATAATCTGAAACCCGGAAACTCGAATAAATCACGGAGAATAATTTTTTGACTGTTGCAATACTTATGTAAGGACGGAAATAAAAATATATCGACGCTGCACATAATAACTGAGATATATTTGTATCTCTTTTTGAGCAAATACATTAAGATAACCGAAAAGTCTATTAGTTTTTTGAGTTTATAAGGAAAATAGGCATATTTAACTAAAGCATTTATGAATGTTATCTCCATATTCGTTCATAATGAATGTCGATACCTCAGAATAAATCAACCATTATATCTGACCCGCTTTGCAAACTTCTTGCCTCATCAGCTATATATAATAGCCTCTAGAACATTCTATGAAAAAACGCCTTCAGAGATATAGACATCATTCTGAATGATAGTAAATAAAAGTGTCACAAGCTATGCGTGTCAAGAAAATATGGGCCAGAAATAATATCCAAATTCTGGAATAATGTGGTAATAAATTGTTTTTATCACTTGCTCAACTAAAATGTTAAGCCGGAAATATATAAAAGTTTTCTTACAGTTTTTAATACCGGCGTTTATTTTTATTTAGCCGGATATTGTAGCTTGAATGAATTTACAATATAAGTTTATTGAAGAAAAAAACTGTTCTACGATATTAGTTTGAAATTGTTTTGAAATATTGACTTTATAGAATTTACTCTACACAATTGGGTTGTGCACTAAGTTAAAATTTGAGGAGAATCTGTGTTAAACAATAACAATTATTCATAGGAAATCATTAGAAACATGTAGAAGTTGAAAATAAAGCCTTAAAATATAATAATATCAATTGTAAAAAATATATACAGCCGTACATTGTAAATAATACCACAAATTCACAAGAAAAACTGTTCTTAAGTGTTCCAATAATGAATGCTGAACGTAAAAATGAATGATTCAAAGCCGCCAGACAAGGACCAAATCTTTTTTTTGTGGAGACCATTTCAATGTCAAGGAAAAGAAAATTTGAAATGGGTACTCACCATAAGAAAAAACAACAAATTACAGATATATTTTAAGCGTTTTATTTGTGGTAATGTGTTCTATCTTTGAATTTGATTTTTAACATGGGTTTATATTGTAGGAAAAACGGCCGTATTACAAGAAAAGTGTAGCGTTCTAGCTGTTAACAGATTTAAATTACCCGCCAATCTGCTGGATAAAGCAGAGTGTATTCTTAACGGCTCTAGCTTAGAATGTCAATAAGGTTTTGACTTCCTAAAAGTTCTTGCCCAAAAGAAGGGAAATGGCTTTAATGCGCTTTTATGTACTTTATCTAGTTTTTGTTGGAATAAAGTGCAGTTGTTTTTGTTAGCTATTGATGATTTATGAAGCTCCCTAGACGCCCTACTAGGATGATCCATAAATTAAAGAAGAAAGTTTAAAAACTCAATGTAGAAAAACCATAAAATTAACTAACCGAGAAAGTGGTCTAAATTCGGTGAACACAAACAGTCGGAAATGGCTACGAATGCGTTGAATTGTAGATATAAATGTCCTTTGAATTATGTATATTATAAGTACATGTTGTTTATTGCTTAGATAGATACTGAAGTATCCTATAGTCCAGTCAACGAAAGAGTTGTAGAGAACATGGAGGAGGAGAGAAATTTCCTCTTCAGGAATGTGTTGAGGTAGTAGGAGTCCCCGCCCCTAGCCCCGGCGCTTCAGGAGAGGGAGTAGGGGTTGGAAAGGTATTTCACCTCTGGTAAGGCTTTCACCCAATTTAGGGCCGTAAAAATTAAAGCCACAATCACTTGACTTAGGCCTATTAAAATCTATCACTAGTTATGTTCAGTCCTCGTGTAGTGTTTGTGAATATCCTCATGGTTTTTGTATTGGTTTATATTTTTATAAATATACAGGGTGTCCCGAAACTCCCGCCTTCCCCTTTAGGTGCCAATTCTCCATACAAAATTAGTAAGAAAAGTTCCTATAAACATGTGTCCGGAAATGCTTCTTAAGGGAGCTACGGCTCTCTAAGAATGGCGCAAAAATAGGTGTTTTTACTAATTATCTCGGAAATGATTTGGGACAACTTTATGAAACTTGGTTAACTTTTTTCGATTATTAAAGGTTATTGTTTTATAGTATTAGCCAAAATTAATTTTATCCAGGGGCGGAGAAACGAGGGGTCGGTGTTCTTTGTTTATACATATTAATTTTGCCATTTGACATTTTTAGTATTTTAATACCTGATTATGATTCCCTGGTTAATTCTGCATAAAAAAGGGCCTCTTTACAATTAGCCATATGGCAAGCCGTTTTCGAGTAAAAGCGGTCTAACCGAAATATTGCGTATTCGTTTGCTAAATGCGCATTATTTATTTTTCAAAGTAGGCGTAAAACAATAACCTTTATTAATCGAAAAAAGTTAACTAAGTTTCATAAAGTTGTCCCAAATAATTTCCGAGATAATTAGCAAAAGTATTTTTGCGCCATCCTTAGAGGGCCGTAGCTCCCTTAGGAAGCATTTCCGGACACATGTTTATAGGAACTTTTCTTACTATTTTTGCATGGAGAATTAGCACCTAAAGGGGAAGGCGGGAGTTTCGGGACACCCTGTATATCAGGCAATGAAAAATGTATAGTGACGGGAATATTAAAATTCTCAATTCAATAAATTTATCTCTTACATCCTCTCTATATCCACGATTTGTAATTATCCCGATAATTTTTCTTTGTAACCCGAAAATTCTGTTGGCTTGCGGGGCATGGGCCCAGTTTATCAGACCATAAGTCATATGAGACACTATTAGCGAGTAATAGGCCGTTAATAAAATTTTAAAAGTTACAATATTTTTAGGTTTCTTAGCAAGAATATATTTTTTGATATTTTTTTTGCTGTGTAATCAACATGGTGGAACCAGTTGAGATTTGGGTAAAAAAAAACGCCTAGAAATTTAACTTTTTCTGGGTTTATATAATTTTCAATTGGCCTATGACTGAAAATCATATTCGTAGTTTTATGCTCGTTTAGTGACAATTTATTTGATGAGAACCATTCTAAAGCATTTAACTTAGCTTTATCTATTTGTCTTTGAACAGCATCCAATTTATTGTCAGATACCAGGAGTGTGCTATCGTTTGCAAATAATACCAAGCCAACATCAGGTAGAGACTTACTTAGGTCATTTACATAAATTAAAAAATAGGGTTGGTCCTAAGACCGATCCCTGCGGCACTCCGCTCCTTATGTACTGGGATGTCGAGTTAGTATTACTTATGTTACGCACTGCTGTTTATGCTTTAGAAATGATTCTATTACGTTGAAGCTGATCATGTCAAATTTATAAAACTTTAATTTGTCTATTAGAATTTGATGAGAAACACAATCAAAAGCCTTTTGAAGATCACAAAGGGTGACTCCAATATAATCCCTATTCTCATTTCCTTTGACGATTTTGTCCATTAAGTAAATAATTGCGTCATTTGTGGTAATTTTTTCTCGAAAATCAAATTGTTTACAATAATATAAATTATTATTTTCAAAATGATGTTACTTCATTTTTTAAACATGTTTCGAAAATTTTTTATATTACAGGAACAAGAGAGATAGGTCGAAAGTTATTGAAAACCAAATAATTAAAAAGTAAGTAAGTACATATCTATAATTTTTTTGTACCGAGAACCGAAAATTGATCTGAAGTAGGTCAAACACACGCCTAAAATATAAGGTGTGTGGATCAGAAGCATCTTCCAACCATTAATTTAAGTAAAATCTTACTTACAGGCTTATACCATAGCTGTAAACATAAAGAAGTTTAAAATAAACTGTGACTCTAAACATACGTAATTAATAAATTACAATATTTTACAACGTTAGTGAATTTATTTGGCATTCAACATGTTTCTCATTCCTTATATCTTGGACATTACTTTCTCAAGTTCGCAATTTATTAATCAGCAAATAAAATCACTCGCGTTTCATCTAGCTTCGGGCACATTTTTAAGTTATTTATAGACATGGGAGTGAGATAGATATGCAGAATTACTTGTTTAATACATATTCAATTATAAATTAATTATTGGCAAAAGTATGCTATCTTCACTTGCTTAGGTTATTTAAATTTACCCAAGTAAAATTAAAAACATCAAGACGCTTATTGAAACAGTTTGTTCCAGATTCTGCACGATGTAATTTCTCTTTAGTTTCTCAGTTGAGAGACCAAAAACAGAAAAGGAAGGAAAGTTTAGATTTAAATATAGTGAAGCATTCATTAAATTTAAGCAACGTACAATAATACGTTATTAAATAATTCCTATCCAATTAGGTAATTGTGGCTGAATCTTAGACATACGTGCGTTACAACAATGCTCTCTTTTGGAATGTAATTAAAGCTTAGGCTAATTATTGCACGTTTTCACTTTTAATTAATACAGTTTGTAGTAAATACAAATATTACATTTGTTATTGTAAGCGAACCATTTTCTATTTTTCCAATTGTTTCTGTCCATTAAATAGGTATCTACAAATAACAAAGAAATACAGTTGCTGTGTTTGTCTAATTAATCAACAAATACAATGCATATAATTAATATTATTGAAGACTAATGTTTTCTTGAATTGTTCATAGCATTTTTTAAATAAATAAGTAAATAAACGATCCGAGAAGACCAGGACTAAATTTTCCATATAGCTGTAAGACTTATACAGTTAGTACAGTCGAATTGATTTAATTTAATTTTTTTCGGCGACAACATTGCACCTAAAATTTTATTGTTGATTCTTATGTATTATGACCTCCTGGTTATGCCTAAAAATTCCTTGTGTGTAAATATAATCGAGATCCTGTATAAAAGTACCTACTTATATATGCACGATGTTAGGATAATCACTGAAAAAATAAATAATCATAGTTATACCTAATATTCTGTTACATCAAATAATTTTAAAAGCTTGTAGCGCAAATAAAAAAGGGATAAAGGGGAATTTAAACTAAATAAATTTCTTGTGCATTGAAATTATTTGATGTAACAGAATATTAGGTATAACTATGAATATTTATTTTTTCAGTGATTATCCTAACATCGTGCCTATATAAGTAGGTACTTTTATACAGGATCTCGTTCGATCAATTTTATTACATCCACCTATATAAAAAACCGCTGCCCAAGGAATCACTACTTGCACATCCAGATTCTCTATCTAAGTCACTCACAACGAAAAAATTTTGTATGTGGAAATAATTGTTTATGGAACTTTAATAATATAATATTTGAAATCCTCTACTCCAAAAACCCATAAAACGATACCCCACATCGGTAGTGGGGTGGGGGTGGTGATAGGGGGGTGGTAGTGGGGGTGGATGAAGTAAAAACATTTTGAGGTTTCTAGTTCTTGTACATACACTAAATCACATTTTTTTTTTCATCCCCTTTAAAAAGGGAGTAGGGGTGGTAATGGGGGTGGCCAATGCCAAAAATGTTTTTGAGACCTTAGCTTCTTTTGTATATACTAAATACCAATTTTATCGACTCTTACCTGCTTGATTTACCCATTTACCCCAAATTTACCCCAATTTACCCCCCAACCCTTCATCGGAGCAACATGAAAATATAATCTAGTTCCAGATCTCGCTAAAGTACATACGTGTACCAAATTTCAAGTCAATATCTTAAACGGTTCCAGAGTAAACGTGCGCACAAAAAAAAGTTACAGACAGACCGACCGACAGACAGACAGAAATTTTTTTTCGCTCAAACTTAAAATCTCGGCGTTTCATGACATTTTAAGCCTATTTGAACAATAAAAATTTTTAAAAATTTTTTTGTCGTTACTATACTTCCACTGGATGTGGAAGTAAAACATTCAGTACAGCCCTTGCATAAAATTATTATTTTCATTTTAGTACAACTGAAATATTGAATAAAAGCTTGTTTTTAAAAAGTTTTTTTTTTAATTAATAATTTTATTTTCAACTTTTTAGTTTTGTCTTAATCTGTGCATTTCTAATAATGCATCATTATTGCAAGGTGTTTTGCCTATTAATTTCGAACTACCTAATTCTTCAATGAGGAGACCTTCTAAAGATTTAACTCGGCTAAGGGCAACATAACCTTGCCCAGCGGCGAAAAGTTTAGTGCCTAAATATACTTCAGTCCGGGTTTGATTTTGGAGTTTTCCTTCTCCTAGACAGGTGGCAAACCAATGCTAACGATGCCCATCTCACCGAGCTATCCAGTCATTAACCGCTTTTGACTCCCATCCTTCTCTCTATTACACAAATTGTATAAAAGCGTTATTTAGTTAATGGTACTCCTCACTCAGCAGTGTAACCGTCCGCCATATTGAATTTAGTGTGACGTCATTTTATTTTTCGTATTCTTCTCAACAAACCCCATATCATGGGGGTGCATAAAATATAACTGGTCTGCCATCTTTGGGAGTCCGCCATATAGGATTTAGAATAACGTCACTTAGCAAACCATGCATTGTCATCCAAACTAAACGTGTATGCAAAATTTCAACTCAATCGGTTAGAGATAACTGTTTGAAAATTCAGTTGCAAGATGTGAGACATACTAACAAGGCAAGTTAAATAAAAGCTTGTAAAAATAGTATTACTCTAGTCTTGACGGCTTAGTTCTGATTATTGATCATATATTCATATATTATTATTATTACCATGCGTATGCTTAATAAATTTCCTTTTCAGATTAATGGAGTTTCATTTTGTATTAAATTTTTGAAGTTACACCAGATTTTCTATAGTATATTTCATTTTGTTTCGATGAAAATTGGGTGAAAAAAAGGAGGGTAAAAGAAAATGCATTTTTGAAAATTGTAAAAATGCACTTTTTGTGAAAATAAAAAAAACGCAGTTTTTTGAAAATTAATGGACGTAATTCTATGAACTTTTAGGGATAGAGTTAATGAACTCTATCCCCTAAAAGTACATAAAACTACGTACAATCGAAAAGAAAAAAAAGTGACATACAAGTGACAAAGAATTAAAAATTTTTGTTTCGTTCGCCATCTTTGACCGTTCTATTTGACATGCGGTGTCGGAGATTGGGGCATTATATTTGACCATAAATGATTTTTATTTTTGCCAACTTTGGAGAAATTACTTCTTCTTTTAGAAAAGATATTCAATTTTGATTCTTTCTGTTATTTTTGGTGTTTTTATTTTTTCTAAGATGGCGGATTGAAAAATACATATGGGATAGATCTATATTTTTTAGGAATTTTATTGCAGATAAGCCAGTATTTTTAATATTCCCACCCGATTGCTAGTACAAGATGTATTAAGCGTCAAAAAGTGCATATAACTTTTGACGCACAAGGAATTTTGGGCACAAATATTTTTTTCGTAATCAGGAGGTCATAATACATAAAAATCAACAATAAAATTTCAGGTGGAATGTTGTCGCAGAAACAAAATCAATTCAACTGCAATAAGTACTATTTTTTTTAACCCCAGCCCCAACTAAAAAATTTAGTTAAAAGCATACTTGCACTCTGCTTTGTATTTATAGATTGTGGTATGGATGCGTCAAGTAAATGAAGAATGACTTAACCATTTACAATAATTGTGTTTTATTTTCATTACCTCATTCAAAGAAATGTAAAATACCAAAGCGACCTTTTTCGTTTTACTTTAAACCCGCAGCGTTACTTGGTTAGAACCTTGATGGTTGGGTTAACACAAAAGAACTATAATTTTGAAGATGCTAGATGGTCGCACTCTGATAAATTTGTTACTTTATTTATAAAGTGGTATATGATTAGATTATTTATACTATTCTCGGTACTGTTAGGAACATTAGAGACAATCGATTATGTTTTATAGGAATTACTCACGCAGTTAATCATTGGGAAACCGTTATATTGCATTTTGTTTTGATTCATTTTATTAATTTGATCTGTTTCCTGGCGCTCCCGGAAGTCATTTTTCGACCTCGGTATTTTGTTTACTAAACTCGTTCAAATCAAATTCTGTTTCCTGCTACGAATGTTATAATTTCATTGATTTATGTTTCTTAATTTTTATACTAAAATGGAATAAGCGGTGCACCCATACTCGATGAGTGGTTCACATAATCTGTTCAATTAATTTCATACCTAGGCTATTAAGTTATTCAACGCACAGCTTGAATCGGCGATATTTTTTTTGAAAATAACTATGTACAAAAAGAATTAGATTCAATTTAATTATAAGTAGAAATGTTTACTCAGTGCAGTAAAATAATTAAAGACAGACAAGTTGCTGAAAATACTCCTTGGGTCTATGGTTTTCAAGTAAAATTAGTATAGAATTTTAATATATATTTTGAGTGATAACGGTATTAGTATAGAATTTTAATATATATTTTGAGTGATAACGGATAAAGAACGAGATATTTCTGAGTATAAGAAAATAAATGCATTTTTCTCTAAAACCACTGCGTAAGCGGTAGACACAAGGGAATTTTAAGGAGATCGTTTTATTATAATCTTCACAAATATGAAACCGAAGAGTAGGTATATTGCATTTGACCGGCGTAGAGAAAAAAAATCATATACATAGTGTTGATAAAATTCTGAACAATTTTTCAAATGTGCGTCTACCCGTCCGTCCCTCACGTTTCTTTTAAGCATGATGATTTTAGACAGAAAACCCTGGTTGAATTGAAACTTGGAACAAAAATTAGTGTTAGCTGAAGGAAGAACATTATTATAACCTTAATTATAAGTATATACATACAGTGTCCGAAAAGTCTGCATCATATGAGAAACTCTGTTGTTATTGACTTTCTGAAAAATTCTATTCTTGATAAAAGTTAGTGCATGTTCTCAAACGAAAAAGGGGCTGCACACATTTGTATTAGTCT